>CM074124.1:57040140-58388354 GCA_037177725.1 Cyamopsis tetragonoloba | reverse complement strand
TTGATCTTGGTAACTCGACGATGCTTGCAACAACTTTACCAAGGTTTCATCAAGTTTAGAAGTATGCCCATACGAAGGAGAGAATGAAGGACAACACGCACCTGTATTTGATAACTACTCCAACCCAAAGAAGAATTATTAGTTAAATTGAATTGAAAATATGGGTTAGAATAATTACCTTGCCAATGCTGAGTATTCTAATACGGCACTACCTGCTCATGAGGCATGGTATTGAAATACATGGTGTCTTGCTTAGACCATTAAAACATGGATTAATGTAGAGAGTAAAAAGAAGATAACAATAACAAAAAATAGGCAAGGGTTAAGAAAATAGAAAAAGAAATAAAGAAAAATAAAAAGAAGATATCCGATAAAATTAAAACTAAAATTATATATAAAAAAAAGCTATTTACAACCCAAATATTCAACCGAGACTAAATTGATCACCGTGCTCCCCGGCAACAGCGTCAGAAATTTGTTAAGTATTTTAGAGAACTAAAAAACTAACTCGTTTCAGTATAGTGGAAAAACAAGTTATCGTCCTCAAGGAGCAACTCTAGAACAATTTAGTTCAATTAGAAAACTTGGATTTGAATTGTAAAATAAGTGCTCGTAATATAAAAAGTGGTAAAAACTTATTATGTTAATTGAATGGCCAACGATAAAAACCACTGACAAAATCCCTCATTTGCCAGATTCTATGACAAAACTATATCGATTAAATCCCTTCAAACGGTAAAAGAGTTGCCACACAATAAAAATTCCCTTTTTAAAAGTGATTCATAAATGAAAACTATCTCTAGACTTTCATTGATGAAATTCCTTTTCACAGAGCCTCTTTTCACATTAAATTTCCATTCAATAAGAAAAGTTAGAAGGAGAGAAGGAAGGTGATGAAGCTTTCAACTCTAAATTAAACAGAGAAAAGAAAACCAATCAATTTAACATAAATAAAAACCTGAGTTTGAGAATTCACACAGCAAGTCACATCCAATCTCAAGTAAAGGGTTTTAAGCTACCATCTCTCAATTTCTCACTTTCTCTCCCTAAAACCCTAAATTTCGTCCAGAGATGGCTCCCATAGCTCCTAGTGAATGAGGCTTTTTAAAGAGATCCTAAGTGATTTATCTTTGTTGAAGATAAGATAAAATAATATCATATAAGATTTCTTCAAATCTTTTTTCCTTTTTGTTCACCCTTATCTTTTGTGTTTTTATCTATTTACCTGCAATCCAATAATTTAGGGATCAAATCTTATCTAAATCAATTCACAAGATAAGATAAACTCAAATCAACAAATTCTCTCTCAAATTAAGATAAGTATTGAATTTACTAAATTTAGGAGAATTTAATTAAAAGATAAACACAATATCATTTAAAATATATTCAAATTAACCACAAAATAGTTTAATAATTATCCGTCATCACAACTTCATTAGGATTTTTTAGGGAACTATCATCAACATTAAGCTTGTATTAGTTTTAGAAAGTGTCCAAATAAGACACTATATAATAGCTCGGAAAAAAAGATATTACGTATCTAATGAATAAGAAGAGGATGAGCACCACAAAAGTCAGATTCTAGCTAGGTCTGAAAATTTCCTTACATGTGGGAATTCTCACATGGACTGCCCCGAATGGGCTCTGAATTCGGGGAACTCTCTCCCTTGAGGACAGAGATATGGACAAAAATCCCCTTATGACAGGGATGGAGACGGATTCATACACCCCGTTCCGCGAGGCCCTCGAATCCTCGCTATCCCCTTTATATAAACATACACATAAATGTAAGGGCGTTTAACACTCTTCCCTAGTCCCAACCTTTTATAATTCCTAAATCTGAACCTAACTCAAACTTATCTCCTAAACTTGATTAATTGAACTTGTGTTTTATATTTTTTTTTAAATTGTGGAATTTAAATTTAATTAGGAAAAAAGTACTTTTTAAAAATGGAAAAGAGAACGGAATTATAATTTTTATTTTTGTATGTAAATTCAAGGAACCCCGCGTGGACCTGTGGGAGAGTGAGATGGAGAAAAATTCCACCGAAGCGAGGATCAGTGCAGGGACGGGGAGGAGATGGAGGTGCGTGGACGAGGAGTAGGGAAGTACTCTCCACCCCGCCTCACGGGGTGCCTGGCCTAAACTTTTAGCCCTAAGGTTGGCCCACAATGGTGGGATTGTATCTACAGTTTAGGATTCTTTATGTAGTTTTAACTGACATGTACTTTTGCACGATGTATTAAAGTTGTATTTATAGTGTTGCTTTTAGAGTTCTATGTAGAGGTGGAAATGAGTTTGGCCTAGCCTAAACCTAGGCTTGCAAACTGACATAGGCAATTTTTTTAGGCTGGTCTTTTTAGGAGCCTAGCATGACCTTGTAGCTTATTTAACATTAAGGTTTTCAAATAACACTAACAATTTCAATTTAACGGCTAATAGACAAATAGGCTAGTAAGAAATAGGTTAACGGGGCTAAATGTCTACTATTAAAAAAATAAAAAATATTATATTTTCTAAAAAAATCAAGCATACATTATATTTTTATGGACAATTATATCTATATTATAATATTACAAATAAATAAATATAAATTATAAAATAATTTAATTATTTAATTGTGTCGATCTGATAGACTTAAAGACTTTTTGAAAAGTTTAAGTCTGGTCTCTTTATTTAAATAGGTCTTTTAAAAAGTCTAAGCTCAATCTTTTCAATAAACAAGTCAAACAGAACAAGGCTTTAAATATGCTAGGTCATAGGCTTCTGACGAATGGCCTAGCCCATTCCCACTTCTAGTTCCATGTATAGATTCAACCCTCGTAGTATGGTTGGGCCTAATTAGCGGCTCAACTGACCTATGACAGTTACAAGAGCTCTATGAAGGAATGCACATAGTGCCCCCAATTTCGACATACCTAATGTCACTAGACATGGGAATAGAACCGGATACCTATCATAACAAGATATATACACCCTCCACTTTCGCACATATTAAGAAATTACTGATTGTGATAAGTTTTTAATATGATTAGACTAAGGTAATTAATTAGTAACTAGAGTGGTTGGCAAAATAATTAAAAGAGAGATAATTATTAGTGAATAAAGAAGATGGTGAGAAAAAAATATTAAAATATACTATTTATTGCATCTTAAATCTGAAAGTGACAATTATTTTGAAACAAAAAATATAATCTAAAATTATTATAAATTTTAGAATAGAAGGAGTAGATGTATAAATTTTAAAATCATTGATTATTTTTATAAGTAAAGGATTGATTATTTTTTAAAGTGATTATGATAAGAATAAGAAATTATGTATTTTTGGCTATAATAAAGAATGATCATATTTTCTGCTTAGAAGCAACTTGATACCTGTTTCTTAAAATAAATTAAAAATCTAATTATTTTTTTTCTAATTATTTTGAGAAGCAAAAACAAACAAACTAAAAAATTATTTATTTATTTTTATTAAAATAAATATGTATTTTACCAAATAAGCTGAAACAAATTGTCTATAATTTTTTTTAGGTTATGTGAAAGTACTTTTTTTTGGTAAAATTACACTTCTGGTATTATTTCTTTAGAAGTTGATTCAATTCAGTCATTTATCTTTTTTTATATTCAAGTTGGTCCTCTATCTGCTAACGTTGGTTTATGTCAATCCTCGACGTTAAAAATCCATTAAAAACAAACGAAAAAGCATTAAACGCGTTAAAATCGGACACATGTCACAATCTGATTGGGCCATTAATAAAATAATAATATATATTTTTAATGAAATAATAAATTTTAATAAAAAAAACCATCTTCCCCATTCCCACCACCACCACTTACCTTGCCCTCGCCATCACTGCTTCCGGGCCACCCCTTCCCCTTCCTCCACTGTCACACCACAACACCACCCCTTCCTCTTCTTGCCATCACCATCACCGCACCACCCATCACCTTCCCAAACGTCACCACCCCTTCCTTTTTCTTCTTCTTTGCCTTAGCTTTATTGTATTTCCCTTTCCTTGATTTTGGGGCCATTTTCTTACCTTTTCGTACTCTACCACCACATAACATAAAAATGTGATTTTGGACAGAAATTTTACAACCATTTGTACAAAAAAATCATGGTTCATTCATTCTCGCTCAGTGAAACCATGTGAAAAAAGGCAATGGTTAACGATGGGGGAAGCTGATGGGTGGAGCGCTGGTGGTGTGGTGGTGACAGTGGGGAGGGGGTGGCCCGGAGGCGGAAAAGGAAGGGGTGGTGGTGGGATGGAGAAGATGAATTTTTTATTAAAATTTATTATTTCATTAAAAATAGATATTATTATTATTATTATTTTATTAACGAACCAATCAGATTGTGACACGTATCCGATTTTTAAAGCTGTTAATGCTCTTTCGTTAGTTTTTAACAGATTTTTGAAGTCGAGGACTAACGTGAACCAACGTTGGCAGATAGAGAACCAAATAGAATAAAAGAAATAAAAAATTAAATAAAATCAACCTCTTAAAATAAAGAATCAAATGTATAATTTTATCACTTTTTTCCACTAAATAAAATAGCGTTGTACTAAATTAGCATGGCACCCTCACCTTTTTTTAGTTTGAGCAACACGAAAGGAACAAAGCTTTGCTAGTGAGTCATGTGGAGGCTAAGAGATCTAATTTATGACATTTTTTCAACCTATCTGTGATTATTGATAAGTAAACGGAGTACTAATAAAAACTAATTCCCAAGTAAGCGAGGATAATAAACCCAACCGGAGTGAACAAATCCTATACGACGTCGCTTAGCTAATCTGGGACGCAAAGGCGGGAAAATCATCTTCATCTCACTCAATGAGTCTGACCGGCTTGCGGCATCCCCCTAGGGTTCATTCATGTTGAAGCAGACGTCGTGAGGAAAGTACTCTCCATTTTTCTACCCGATTTCGAGAAGAAACGAAGAAATGCCAACGTACAAGATCAGGGGAATCGATGTTGATTTTCCCTACGAAGCTTATGACTCCCAGCTCGTTTACATGGACAAAGTCCTGCAATCACTTCAGCAGGTAACCTACTCATTGCTTTCATTCTTCGAAGCAATTTCGGATTCCCATCTCAGTATTCTCTTTTATACAACTTGAATATGATTTGGAGTTGCTCTGTGATTGTTGCAATTGCCAAATAATAAGAGTAGCGGATGCAATGTGATTCTTGTTCGCTTTTCAATCACTAGAATATGACTACGCAATGTTAATGTTAATGCTATTGCTTATTACCATGAAATTTGTTTTTGACGCTCTTGTGAATGGATTAGTATCTCTTTTCTAGGGGTGCGTTTTACCATGGAATGCTATATGCTATACTAGATTATTGCTTGTTAGTGAAAACAATGACCAATTCGAATTCATTTTTGCTTGGCAGAAATGTAACGCACTATTGGAGAGTCCCACAGGGACTGGAAAAACACTATGTCTTCTCTGTGCTACGTTAGCTTGGCGCAAGAGTTTGGGTAGTTTCACCACTGGTGTAATCATGGATATCAGTAAGAAGTCAGAGGGTAAAACTGAGGTTTCACCATCACAATCTAAAGGCTCTGGTTTTCCTACAATTGTATATGCATCACGCACTCACAGCCAGATCCGTCAAGTAATTCAAGAGTTGAAACGAACATCTTATAGGTCAATTTACATTCTGGAAAAACCTTGTTATAATTAAATCCAATTTATATTCAGGAAAGTATGTTTTTCTTATAAAAAGCTTGCAAGTTACGGATATATCATTTTTCCATTGATGACTTGATGTATTGCTTGTTGATTGTTGGCTTGATGTCAATGTTGATAGTGTCTTTGTCAAGTAAATTTTGTCATTCACTAGCACCAGCCTCAGTTTTTGTTTCCGATCAAAATGGTTGATTGTGGTCTTGAGACAAAATAGATTCCATGGGCTATCCTGGTTGATATTTAGTGCCTGGCCATCTAGACATATGCTGAATTCAATCATCTTTATAGACGTTTGTTGGGTGTAAGCTTACTTGATATTCATTATATGCAGGCCAAAGATGGTAGTCCTTGGATCTCGAGAGCAACTTTGCATTGATGATGAAGTGAAGTTACTTCGCGGAAAAGCACAAACAAATGCTTGTCGATTTCTCTGTCGAAGGCGTAAGAAGCGTCATTGTGAACATTTTCAAAAACTTCCTGGTAATTATATTAAGAAAGAAAGATGTCACACATAATTACTGGTCTTTGATGAGCATAATGATGTGTGATCTGTGTAACTGACCTCACATGGTAGGAAAAGGCTTTTGTTGTTATTATTGTATAGTTTTACAAAAAAAACCTCTTGTTATTGAACCAATCGATCACACTTTTTTATGATGTTCAACCAACCATATAACTTTGTCATTGATAATTTGATAGTGTAAATTTCCTTCGGAGAGTATTAATGTATTACAGCTTTGTATGGGTTATAATCAATTGATTCAATACTTTGGTCCCTCATGTACAACTTAAAATTTTATCTCTAAAGCTTAAATCATGTCGTATGAGTGTAAGAGTAAGATATAATGTTTTGGTGGATACCAAAAGTTGCAGATTATCTATGAATTGTTTGTCAAATGATAAGTCAAATAATTGCAATTTGGTTCGAAGTTTTGACATGTTGTCACTATGACTAACTTGAGAATGTTACTGAAATCCTGTTGTAGAATACTTGAAGAACAACCCTCATCTTGGAGAAGAACCAGTAGATATTGAAGATTTGGTCAACATTGGTAAAAAATTTGGGCCGTAAGTTCTCTCAGATATGCTTATCCTTTTTCATAACATCTTAATTATTTATTTTTTCTTTCTCCTTGTTTTTCTCTTTTTTCCTAAGTGAAACTATTGATTTCTTTGATTTCAGTTTTACTTTGTACTTGCTTAATTCAGGTGTCCGTATTATTTGTCAAAGGAGCTCCACAAGGTTGTTGATATAGTATTTGCTCCATATAACTATCTTATTGACCGTGGATATCGGAAGGCTTTGCAATTTTCATGGAGCAATAGTATACTCATATTTGATGAAGCCCACAACCTGGTGAGAAGATAGCTTACAAAATTGTGATCGGGAAATAAGTTATAC
This sequence comes from Cyamopsis tetragonoloba, assembly GCA_037177725.1. NCBI lineage: Eukaryota > Viridiplantae > Streptophyta > Magnoliopsida > Fabales > Fabaceae > Cyamopsis > Cyamopsis tetragonoloba. Next base: position 58,381,249 of record CM074124.1, on the reverse strand, counting down.
TACACAGGCAATAGTTCTAGTTAAAACTGAACAAGGAAAACTTGGAAACTGAATTGATTTCACTTGTTGAGAATTGGATACAATGGTGTATATATATATACCTTACTCCCTAATTTACACCCTGTTTGGTTGGAGGGAAATGGAGGGGAGGGATTTTTCCTTTCCTATCATGTTTGGTTCAAAAAATAAGGAGGGGAGGGCTTTTATAATCCCTCCAAATGTGGGGGGATTTGGAGGGGAGGGGAAATTAACACTTAAAATCTCTCCCCTCCCTTCCGCTGAACCAAAGAGACCCTTAGGAAAGAATTAATCACGACGACCCTAATAATTATAAACATAATCATGGTGTCTAACCATCCTTTAATAATTACAAATATAATAATAATGTCTAAGCATCCTAATAGGAAATCCTTGGTATCCAAAGATATAGTCAACATAAATAACAGTTCTATTAAGTGCCAACTTGTCAATAATTTGTTTAATCATGTCCTTTTCACCACTCTTCTATATTACTCAAACTTATTCTGTTATTCATGTAATTCAAGTTTGCTTGTTATTACTCACCCACAGTTATCTCTTTGCAGGAAAGCATATGTGCTGATGCAGCCTCCTTTGACTTACCTTCTTGGCTTCTAACAGCTTGCATTTCTGAGGCACAGAGTTGTATTGACCTTTCAATAGAAAGGAGAGATAAATCAAATGATAAGTCACAAAATCCAGATAATTTTGCTATCCTTAGAGGCAAGTTTAATCTTATAGAATGCTTTTTCAAGTTCCAATTTCTGTGTGACATGATATATTGCAATGATGCATGCTTTTACTTATTTTGTCAACATAATCGAGAAATACTTATCTAACATGAAGTCTGCTTGTGTTTATTGTTTTTCTACCAAGGCAACCAACCAATGTTGTCAAACTTGAGAGTCTAGATAGATTGGTAGACTCGTGTAGGGTCTGTAGGCTCAACTATAAACTCGTAAAAGTCTATCAAATACCAAAAAATAGTTAATAGTCTTAATAATTGTAACCAAAATAAAACATTATCAAACCCATAATAGAAATTTCACCATCCAAATTAAAAAAAAAAAGCAAACAATACAAATATCATGTGTGATGGTAAAATTTAAAGTATCCATTAGTGACCAAATCAAAGGTCCAAAGCATAAACATAAGTTGATATATTGATATGGTAAAAACATTAAATATCATGCCTAAAACTTCAAACTATGATATATTGATATGGTAATTTGATGACTTGACTCAACATAAAACATGCCAATTTCTCTAAAATAAGTTCTGTGAACGCATACAACATTGTTTCAAGGGCTGGAAGATTCATGTCATAAATCATAAATTTCCTTATTCAGTATTCTCCCTGGCTGGAGTACAATGGTCAAACACACGACCGCACATCAAACCATATTCCGGAAAAGCCACTGTTATCTTGCCAAAGAAATTGAAACAAGAACTCAAACCAGATTGGAGCTTCAATGTGCTAGGCTCTTGAGTGATAAGTCATTGCTCAATTGCTTCTCAAATTCTTGCGCCACCAAAAAATCATATACAGCTTGAAAACAGTGGAGAAAATCTGCAAAAGTGAACTTGTTCTCTAACATCGCTAGCTCCAAGAGTAAGAAATCTGCCATCTGGTATTGAGAGCAACCATTCAGGTCAAAAAACCTCCCACATTTTAGGTCTCTGCAACTTACGAACTTCAAATATGAATTCTTAAGAATGAAGATGGGGATAAAAAGATATTTAACTAAATCAAGGAAAAGCTATCTTAGATTGTGATCAACAATACATTTCAAGAATTATAAAGAACAATAATATTGATGACATTTCTAAACACAGTTTGTTGAATCAGATTGAACAGAAGATTGGTTTTCTTGAATAATTCATAAACCTTACCTTCAGAAAATTCGGTTCCTTCCCTTCAATATTATCATTGCAGTTCGAGGGAATTCATTAATGATCATCGACAGAGCCACTGAAAAAAGGCATTAACAAGTTTCTCTCATGACTCTACCATATTACTGTCTTCATCAACCTTACCAACTGCCTCAAGTATTGAAGAGTAGGTGATGAGATCATACTCTAATCCTTTTGAACTCATTTCTTTCATAAGTTTTGCAGCCTCTTCAAACAGACCTGCTCGGCTAAGACAACCAAGAACAGTGTTGTAAGAAACTGCATCTGGCTTAATAGTAGCATTCTTCATTTTTGAAAACATTTCCATAGCGCGCCTAGGGCCACCTGTCCTAGCCAAGCCATTCAGGATAATATTATGGGAATTTATATCAGGAGTGCAGCCATTTTCTTCCATAGTTCTAAATAAAGAGAATGCTTCATCTATCATATCTGCCTTCACCATTCCGGTCATGAGAGCATTATAAGCGTAAACATCAGGGATGCATCCGAGTTTCTTCATCTCATTAAAAAGATTGATAGCTTCATTCAGACGCCCACATTTTCCAAAATGCTTAATCATTACAGCATAGACACGGGCACTTGAACGTCCACAGTTCTCTTTCAATTCCTGGAATAGCTCATTTGCAGCCTCATATCGTTTTGCTTTTCCGAGGCTATTGATCAGGCTGCAGTAGGCAGCAGGACAAGGTGGAAAACCTTTTTCATCCATCTCCTCCAGAAGCAACAAAGCCTTCTCAACTCGATTTGTTTTGCAGAAACCATCAATGAGAATTGAGTAAGTAAATGAGCTGGGGACTAGTCCTTCTCTTTTCATCCTCTCGAACCACGAAGAAGCTTCAGAAGCTGGAGCTTTTGCCTCGAATAAAAATTTGATAATGGTATTATATGTCACAACATTAGGTGTGCAATTCAGCAATTTCATTTCATCAAAAAACTGAATAGCATCTTTTAAGCGATCTGATCTACCCAAAATGTTAATCAAATTATTCATCAGAATCACATCGGGTTTACAACCATCTTTTAACATATTCTTGTATGTCAAGTATGCGTCATCAACCCTTCCAGATTTCCCCAGTCCCCTTATCAATTCTGTATAAGTAAAGACAGTCAGGGGACATCGCCGCATTCTCATCTCCCGGACTAAGCCCAAAGCTTCCTCAACTCTACCCAACTTAAAGTACATCGCCATCAAGGTTGTGTAAATTTTTGCTGTGGGCTGCAGTCCATTCTCCTTCATCTCATCAAATAATCTAATGGCAGCCTCATCACGATTTAGTTTTGCAAATGCAAATATAAGCGCACTATACGTAACTGTGTCAGGAAAACAATGACCCTCATTGCACATTTCATTATACAGCTCATGTACCTTTTCAAGATGCCCCTCTTGCATCAACATCAAGATGACAGAGTTGTAAGTGCTCGCTGTAGGTCTGCACTTGCGACCCTTAACCTGGTAAAAGACAGATAATGCCCTGCTGACCATCTTAGTCTTACCCAAGATTTTCACAATTTCAGACAATTCTGCAGGACCAAATGCACACAAACTTTTAACCATGTCTTGTATCGTCTTCCAAAGTTCACCAAACAACCTACTTTCATCCAAGCAGCGTATCAAATCCATATAAGTGGTTGAATCATGTTGAAAATTCCTCCTTTTCCCAGCCCACTTGAAAAACTGAATCTTAACATTGACCTCAACATCTATCTTTAGAACCTCACGAACCAAGCGAGTATCAACCTTCAGTTTCAGCACTTCCAAGGCCTTTTCTGCATCGGGTCCCCATTTAAATATTTTCAAAATCCTAATGAATCTCTCATCCAATGTCCTAGAATAAGGGTCATTTCTCAATACACGTCCTCCATTCATGGGAAGGTTATGGTTTCCTTCTTGGGAATCAGGCAAGCGAAACATTTGGACAATCTCGTTTTCTGCTAGTTTAAACCACACACAAACACATATGATTCGAAGTTGCATATAAGCAAATCAAGCAAAATCAGGATTCCCTTTATCACAAATTTAATGATAAACAAGGAAATGAGCAACAACAACAACAACAACAAAATTGAATTGAAGATGATAATAAACCCAGTTCTATAAACACAATTGAATAGAACCTGTTTGCTTTATTCTCCGAGAGAAAGAAGGCCGAGTTGAAACCATCCTCCTTGCAATTAAGGATCCAGTAACCATTGTAGCAATTCCTGGAAGCTGAAAGCAACAAATTGAAACAGTGGCATCAAAATTCCTTAGATTTCGAAAATCTTAGAGTGGAAGAGCGCTACTGAAACATTAATCTCCACGACTGAAAACCAAATTAAACCTATTAATCGCATTCGCAGTCCTCCTGTTTCGTTTAGCACGCTAATACAATCAACAATCATTCAAAATCCGTCTGATTGTGCTTTTGTACTCTCAAACTATTTCTTCAAGTAAACCCAAATACCAACTTCTCTTTTCTCCTTTCTCTCTTCTTTCTTTTTTATTTTTTGACTTGGTTGGTAGGGTCAGGGCCTTTCTCCCCGGGTAAGCGTTAAATAATATCTCTATTCTTATTAAAAAAACACAAAGTGTTGAAAAGGGTAAAGTATTTAATGTTATGAAATTATTTTTAAATTATTTTAAATGTAAAATTTTCATTTATGGATTGCTTAACCTTAGGGCAATGAATAGCAAAACTCTTAAAATAATAATATCTCTATTTTTATTAAAAACAAGAAAAATGCAAAAATCATGTAAATGATTAAAATAATAAGGGTGCAGTAAGGGAGTAAGGAAAAAATAGTGTCAAAAAAATCAGCACTCTATTTACATTTAAAAATATCTCACAACCGCAACCGCAACAATGCAGCTCTCGTTACCAAAATCAAAACCGACAACGCTCATCTTTGGTTGATCTCTCAGCCAAACAAAATATCTAGAAAACGAACAAAAATACGTCACATTCACACATATCGTAATGCATGTAAAGTTATAAAAAAAATTACTTAACAATAAATAACAACAAGGAAACCAAGTAGAAACATCATCCGGACAATGCCAAAGGCATCAGCCAACACCTCGTGCATAAATTTACAGCATGAATAGCTTCATGTTCATCTCCTTGTTAAATTCTATTCATCAATTATCAACTTCAATCTCACTCTGTCCTGTCCTAAAAGTCTAAGACCATCTCAAAAACAAGAGAAGAACCGAATTTGAGTGGGAATGAAGAGGAAGAAAATAGGAAAGCAAAACAGTACCAAAAACAATAAAATCTTCTTCGATGTGGGTTCTGCTAGGTGGCCAACGATTCTGTGAGCGGCAGTGGGAGGGATTCGTCGCAGATCTGTAGCTTCGACGTCGTTTTGGTATGAAGGGCGGATCGTTCAAAAAGGAAAGAAGGAAGAAAGCATGAGGAGGGTTTGGGAGATGAGAAATAAAACGAGCGAGAGAGAAAGCCTAGGGTTAAAGCGTGTGAATGACCTCCTCTGATCTAGATCCTTCTTCTAGTTCTAGATAGTTTCAGAAAATACTAAGGCACATTTACATTAATGGTGAATTGGGCCTTTAGCCCTTAAATTTATAAAACAGTAAAAAAAAAACAAAAACATAAAAACAACGAAGGCTATACTGTGTCAGTGTGTGAATTAGTCATTTGAACTTGTCCCTTTTATCTTTTATTAATTAATTAATTAATAATTAATTAATAAACGTTAATTATTAATTAGAAATTTTTGTACAGTACACCACAAAATATTATTTTATAATTAAAAATATAGTTTATAATTAAAATTATAATATAAAAATAAAAACAAAATATAATTTTAAATATTTTTATTGGAAATTTAGCTGTTATTTTTATTTTATTTTTTATATTTTATAATTAAAATTATAATGTAAAAATAAAATTAAAAGATAAAAAAAAACACTTTATCATAAGAGAAATGAAAACTCGTAAACTATTTTAACCATGTGATTACGAACGATTATTCGTTCATGGTTTGCAAATAATATTTATTCAATCATCACAAATAATCACATATATGTAATAACTTTAAAAAATTATAATTTAATTATAAAATAATTTTTAATTAATTAGATTAATTTTTAATAAAATTAATTTTATAATAAATTATTTAATATTAAATTTTGATATATTAGCAATATGAAAATAATTAAATATACTTTATACTACAATTATATTTTTATACAATTAGAATATTTTTTATCTTTTTATTTATGCATAAACTTAAATTTTTAATATATATAATGATTTAATTAGTGACTTTTAATTAATCCAAATTAACATTGTGATTCTAACTAGGTCGAGTTTAATAACATTAATATGGTGTCGTTAATACCAATAAAAATAATATTATTAAATTTTTGTAATATCCGTGTGTTGCATGAATAGCACGAATTAATTAGAGCTAAACGTATCTATTAGTCTTATCTGTTTTTTTTTAACAAAAAAGAATAATAGCTTGATTTTCTGTTTACTTCATTGGTTTAAATACAGGCACGTCCTATTTTGTTTTCAATCATTTAAACATTTTTAAAATTAAACGGTTCTTCTCATATTATTTAAACATTTAAAACTTAAAGTGAAATGATAATAAATATAATCTTTATAAATTAAATTAGACTGCCTATTTTAATAATAATAACAATAACTTATACTTATAATTTTGAAAAATATTATAGGTTTTTTTTAAATATTTTTAACTTATTTTTTTTACATATTCTAATTTTCATAACTATTGTAAAGTTTATAATTTTTTTAATTTTACATATTTCATTCTTTTCTATATTTAAAATACATTTACGATAAATCACTTGTGAAGATATTTATTATTAAAAAAAGAGAAATTAATATTAATTTGTTAATATTTATTTTACCTCGTTAATATATTAATATTATTAATATTAATATTAATATTATTATGTTAATATATACTTCCGATTTAGTATACTAACATAGGAGCATTTTTTTTTTATCCTGATACAAATGGGGCTACATTGGCAGGGAAAAAAAAAACGTATGAAAGTCGCAAATAAACGTGGAACGCCATCTTTTTTAGATTTTTTTTTTTAAAACATCAGACAACAATAAAAACTAGGGATTTTTTTTATATAACAACGAAGATCTAAAATAAGTAGTTATAATTCTATTCGAGTACAACAAAAAGTTGTGTTCAAACAAATATGAAATCTAAAACTTGAATTACCTGTATTTGTCAATCAATCAATGTAATAATTAGTCTCCCACAAATAATGTTTGACATTTACAACTCAGTCTTTATATAAGAAATGATAAATATCATAATGATAATTTATAAGTATATTTACAAACATTCACTTTCATTATAAGACGAATAACTAGGGTAAAATCGGTATTACAAATAAGATGAATTCCCTTATCCCATGTAAGTTGTAGTCCACAAAGAAGAGCTAAAAGCTTAGTCTATGAGTTGTAATCTCAATAAAGTTTGAGAGCCAACGAAGCCAGATCCCATGATGATTGTGAATACTACCTCTAATGCCAACTTCACTAGGATTTTTTAGGGAACTATCATCAACATTAAGCTTGTATTAGTTTTAGGAAGTGTCCAAATAAGACACTATATAATAGCTCGGAAAAAAAGGAGATGTATTACGTATCTAATAAATAAGAAGAGGATGAGCACCACAAAAGTCAGATTCTAGCTAGGTCTGGAAATTTCCTTACATGTGGGAATCCTCACATGGACTGCCCCGAATGGGCTCTGAATTCGGGGAATTCTCTCCCTTGAGAACAGAGATATGGACAAAAGTCCCCTTATGACAGGGATGGAGACGGGGATCATACACCCCGTTCCGCGAGGCTCTCGAATCCTCGTTATCCCCTTTATATAAACAACACATAAATGTAAGGTCGTTTAACACTCTTCCCTAGTCCCAACCTTTTATAACTCCTAAATCCGAACATAACTCAAACTTATCTCCTAAACTTGATTAATTGAACTTGTGTTTTATATTTTTTTTTAAATTGTGGAATTTAAATTTAATTAGGAAAAAAGTACTTTTTAAAAATGGAAAAGAGAATGGAATTATAATTTTTATTTTTGTATGTAAATTAAAGGAACCCTGCGTGGACCTGTGGGAGAGTGGAGATGGAGAAAAATTCCACCGAAGCGGGGATCAGTGCAGGGACGGGGAGGAGATGGAGGTGCGTGGACGAGGAGTAGGGAAGTACTCTCCACCCCGCCTCGCGGGGTGCCTAGCCTAAACTTTTAGCTCTAAGGTTGGCCAACAATGGTGGGATTGTATATACAATTTAGGATTTTTTATGTAGTTTTAACTAACATGTACTTTTGCACGATGCATTAAAGTTGTAATTATAGTGTTGCTTTTAGAGTTCTATGTAGAGGTGGAAATGAGTTTGGCCTAGCCTAAACCTAGGCCTGCAAACTGACATAGGCAATTTTTTTAGGCTTGACTTGGTCTTTTTAGGAGCCTAGCATGGCCCTGTAGCTTATTTAACATTAAGGTTTTCAAACAACAATAACAATTTCAATTTAACGGCTAATAGACAAATAGGCTAGTAAGAAATAGGTTAATGGGGCTAAATGCCTACTATTAATAAAATAAAAAATATTATATTTTTCTAAAAAAAATTAAGCATACATTATATTTTTATGGACTATTATATCTATATTATAATATTACAAATAAATAAATATAAATTATAAAATAATTTAATTATTTAATTGGGTTGATCTGATAGACTTAAAGACCTTTTTAAAAGTTTAAGTTTGATCTCTTTATTTAAATAGGTCTTTTAAAATGTTTGAGCTCAATATTTTCAATAAACAAGTCAAACAAAGCTAGGCTTTAATTATGCTACGCCATAGGCCTCTGACGAATGGGCTGGCTCATTCCCACTTCTAGTTCCATGTATAGATTCAAGCCTCGTAGTATGGTTGGGCCTAATTAGCGGCCCAACTGACCTATGACAGTTACAAGAGCTCTATGAAGGAATGCACATAGTGCCCCCAATTTCGACATACCTAATGTCACTAGACATGGGAATAGAACCGGATACCTATCATAACAAGATATATACTCCCTCCACTTTCACACATATTAAGAAATTACTGATTGTGATAAGTTTTTAATATGATTAGATTAAGGTGCTCAATTAGTAACTAGAGTTATTGGCAAAATAATTAAAAGAGAGATAATTATTAGTGAATAAAGAATGTGGTGAGAGATAAATATTAGAATATACCATTTATTGCATATTAAATCTGAAAGTGACAATTATTTTGAAACAAAAAATATAATCTAAAATTATTATAAATTTTAGAATAGAAGGAGTACATGTTTAAATTTTAAAATAATTGATTATTTTTATAAGTAAAGAATTGATTATTTTTTAAAGTGATTATGATAAGAATAAGAAATTATGTATTTTTGGCTATAATAAATAATGATCAGATTTTCTGCTTATTTTGAGAAGCAACTTGATACCCGTTTCTTAAAATAAATTAAAAATCTAATTTTTTTTTGTTCTGATTATTTTGAGAAGCAAAAACAAACAAACTAAAAATTTATTTCTTTTTATTAAAATAAGTATGTATTTTACCAAATAATCTGAAACATATTGTCTCTAATTTTTTTTTTAAGTTATGTGAAAGTATTTTTTTTTTTGGTAAAATTACACTTCTGGTCTTCTTTCTCTAGAGGTTGATTCAATCCAGTCATTTATCTTTTTTTATATTCAATTTGGTCCTCTATCTGCTAACGTTGGTTTACGTCAGTTCTCGACATTAAAAATCCGTTAAAAACAAACAAAAAAGCATTAAACGCGTTAAAATCGGACACATGTCACAATCTGATTCGGCCATTAATAAAATAATAATATATATTTTTAATGAAATAATGAATTTTAATAAAAAAAACCATCTTCTTCTCCATCCCCACCACCACCACCACCACTTCCCTTGCCCTCGTCATCACAGCTTCCGGGCCACCCTTTCCCCTTCCTCCATCGTCACACCACAACACCACCCCTTCCTCTTCTTGGGTGGATGGGATTAGTACCACCCCTATTGGGAGTGGTACCATCTTTTTTAGTATATAAATTTATGATTCTTACATATAAAAAGGATGGTACCGCTCCCAATAGAGATGATGCTAATCTCATCCTCTTCTTCTTGCCGTCACCATTACTGCACCACCCAACACCTTCCCAAACGTCACCACCCCTTCCTTTTTCTTCTTCTTTGCCTTAGCTTTATTAGATTTCCCTTTCCTTGATTTTTGGGCCATTTTCTTACCTTTTCATACTCTACCACCACATAACATCAAAATGTGATTTTGGACAGAAATTTTACAACCACTTGTACAAAAAAATATGGGTCATTCATTCTCTCTCAGTGGAACCATGTGAAAAAGGGTAATGGTTAACGGTGGGGGAAGGTGATGTGTGGAGCGGTGGTGGTGTGGTGGTGATGGTGGGGAGGGGGTGGCCCGGAGGCGGAAAAGGAAGGGGTGGTGGTGGGATCGAGAAGAAGATGAGTTTTTTATTAAAAATTATTATTTCATTAAAAATAGATATTATTATTATTATTTTATTAATGAACCAATCAGATTGTGACACGTATCCGATTTTTAAAGCTGTTAATGCTCTTTCGTTAGTTTTTAACATATTTTTGACGTTGAGGATTAACGTGAACCAACGTTGACAGATAGAGAACCAAATTAAATAAAAAAATAAAAAATTAAATTAAATCAACCTTTTAAAATAAAGAATCAAATGTATAATTTTACCACTTTTTTCCACTAAATAAAATAGCGTTGTCCTAAATTAGCATGGCACATCTATAACTCATCAAGTACTTTTTTTAGTTTGAGCAACACGAAAGGAACAAAGCTTTGCTTGTGAGTCATGTGGAGGCTAAGAGCTCTGATTTATGACATTTTTTCAATCTATCTGTGATTATTGATAAATAAACGGAGTACTAATAAAAACTAATTCCCAAGTAAGCGAGGATAATAAACCCAACCGGAGTGAACAAATCCTATACGACGTCGCTTAGCTAATCTGGGACGCAAAGGCGGGAAAATCATCTTCATCTCACTCAATGAGTCTGACCGGCTTGCGGCATCCCCCTAGGGTTCATTCATGTTGAAGCAGACGTCGTGAGGAAAGTACTCTCCATTTTTCTACCCGATTTCGAGAAGAAACGAAGAAATGCCAACGTACAAGATCAGGGGAATCGATGTTGATTTTCCCTACGAAGCTTATGACTCCCAGCTCGTTTACATGGACAAAGTCCTGCAATCACTTCAGCAGGTAACCTACTCATTGCTTTCATTCTTCGAAGCAATTTCGGATTCCCATCTCAGTATTCTCTTTTATACAACTTGAATATGATTTGGAGTTGCTCTGTGATTGTTGCAATTGCCAAATAATAAGAGTAGCGGATGCAATGTGATTCTTGTTCGCTTTTCAATCACTAGAATATGACTACGCAATGTTAATGTTAATGCTATTGCTTATTACCATGAAATTTGTTTTTGACGCTCTTGTGAATGGATTAGTATCTCTTTTCTAGGGGTGCGTTTTACCATGGAATGCTATATGCTATACTAGATTATTGCTTGTTAGTGAAAACAATGACCAATTCGAATTCATTTTTGCTTGGCAGAAATGTAACGCACTATTGGAGAGTCCCACAGGGACTGGAAAAACACTATGTCTTCTCTGTGCTACGTTAGCTTGGCGCAAGAGTTTGGGTAGTTTCACCACTGGTGTAATCATGGATATCAGTAAGAAGTCAGAGGGTAAAACTGAGGTTTCACCATCACAATCTAAAGGCTCTGGTTTTCCTACAATTGTATATGCATCACGCACTCACAGCCAGATCCGTCAAGTAATTCAAGAGTTGAAACGAACATCTTATAGGTCAATTTACATTCTGGAAAAACCTTGTTATAATTAAATCCAATTTATATTCAGGAAAGTATGTTTTTCTTATAAAAAGCTTGCAAGTTACGGATATATCATTTTTCCATTGATGACTTGATGTATTGCTTGTTGATTGTTGGCTTGATGTCAATGTTGATAGTGTCTTTGTCAAGTAAATTTTGTCATTCACTAGCACCAGCCTCAGTTTTTGTTTCCGATCAAAATGGTTGATTGTGGTCTTGAGACAAAATAGATTCCATGGGCTATCCTGGTTGATATTTAGTGCCTGGCCATCTAGACATATGCTGAATTCAATCATCTTTATAGACGTTTGTTGGGTGTAAGCTTACTTGATATTCATTATATGCAGGCCAAAGATGGTAGTCCTTGGATCTCGAGAGCAACTTTGCATTGATGATGAAGTGAAGTTACTTCGCGGAAAAGCACAAACAAATGCTTGTCGATTTCTCTGTCGAAGGCGTAAGAAGCGTCATTGTGAACATTTTCAAAAACTTCCTGGTAATTATATTAAGAAAGAAAGATGTCACACATAATTACTGGTCTTTGATGAGCATAATGATGTGTGATCTGTGTAACTGACCTCACATGGTAGGAAAAGGCTTTTGTTGTTATTATTGTATAGTTTTACAAAAAAAACCTCTTGTTATTGAACCAATGGATCACACTTTTTTATGATGTTCAACCAACCATATAACTTTGTCATTGATAATTTGATAGTGTAAATTTCCTTCGGAGAGTATTAATGTATTACAGCTTTGTATGGGTTATAATCAATTGATTCAATACTTTGGTCCCTCATGTACAACTTAAAATTTTATCTCTAAAGCTTAAATCATGTCGTATGAGTGTAAGAGTAAGATATAATGTTTTGGTGGATACCAAAAGTTGCAGATTATCTATGAATTGTTTGTCAAATGATAAGTCAAATAATTGCAATTTGGTTCGAAGTTTTGACATGTTGTCACTATGACTAACTTGAGAATGTTACTGAAATCCTGTTGTAGAATACTTGAAGAACAACCCTCATCTTGGAGAAGAACCAGTAGATATTGAAGATTTGGTCAACATTGGTAAAAAATTTGGGCCGTAAGTTCTCTCAGATATGCTTATCCTTTTTCATAACATCTTAATTATTTATTTTTTCTTTCTCCTTGTTTTTCTCTTTTTTCCTAAGTGAAACTATTGATTTCTTTGATTTCAGTTTTACTTTGTACTTGCTTAATTCAGGTGTCCGTATTATTTGTCAAAGGAGCTCCACAAGGTTGTTGATATAGTATTTGCTCCATATAACTATCTTATTGACCGTGGATATCGGAAGGCTTTGCAATTTTCATGGAGCAATAGTATACTCATATTTGATGAAGCCCACAACCTGGTGAGAAGATAGCTTACAAAATTGTGATCGGGAAATAAGTTATACTACACAGGCAATAGTTCTAGTTAAAACTGAACAAGGAAAACTTGGAAACTGAATTGATTTCACTTGTTGAGAATTGGATACAATGGTGTATATATATATACCTTACTCCCTAATTTACACCCTGTTTGGTTGGAGGGAAATGGAGGGGAGGGATTTTTCCTTTCCTATCATGTTTGGTTCAAAAAATAAGGAGGGGAGGGCTTTTATAATCCCTCCAAATGTGGGGGGATTTGGAGGGGAGGGGAAATTAACACTTAAAATCTCTCCCCTCCCTTCCGCTGAACCAAAGAGACCCTTAGGAAAGAATTAATCACGACGACCCTAATAATTATAAACATAATCATGGTGTCTAACCATCCTTTAATAATTACAAATATAATAATAATGTCTAAGCATCCTAATAGGAAATCCTTGGTATCCAAAGATATAGTCAACATAAATAACAGTTCTATTAAGTGCCAACTTGTCAATAATTTGTTTAATCATGTCCTTTTCACCACTCTTCTATATTACTCAAACTTATTCTGTTATTCATGTAATTCAAGTTTGCTTGTTATTACTCACCCACAGTTATCTCTTTGCAGGAAAGCATATGTGCTGATGCAGCCTCCTTTGACTTACCTTCTTGGCTTCTAACAGCTTGCATTTCTGAGGCACAGAGTTGTATTGACCTTTCAATAGAAAGGAGAGATAAATCAAATGATAAGTCACAAAATCCAGATAATTTTGCTATCCTTAGAGGCAAGTTTAATCTTATAGAATGCTTTTTCAAGTTCCAATTTCTGTGTGACATGATATATTGCAATGATGCATGCTTTTACTTATTTTGTCAACATAATCGAGAAATACTTATCTAACATGAAGTCTGCTTGTGTTTATTGTTTTTCTACCAAGGCAACCAACCAATGTTGTCAAACTTGAGAGTCTAGATAGATTGGTAGACTCGTGTAGGGTCTGTAGGCTCAACTATAAACTCGTAAAAGTCTATCAAATACCAAAAAATAGTTAATAGTCTTAATAATTGTAACCAAAATAAAACATTATCAAACCCATAATAGAAATTTCACCATCCAAATTAAAAAAAAAAAGCAAACAATACAAATATCATGTGTGATGGTAAAATTTAAAGTATCCATTAGTGACCAAATCAAAGGTCCAAAGCATAAACATAAGTTGATATATTGATATGGTAAAAACATTAAATATCATGCCTAAAACTTCAAACTATGATATATTGATATGGTAATTTGATGACTTGACTCAACATAAAACATGCCAATTTCTCTAAAATTGGACCCTACCAATATGGGAAGTGAAGAACAAGGAGAAGCATTTGAACAGCAGACAAAGTTAAGTGAAAACATGCCAAATAAGAGAGATGAACAAAGAGAGAATGAGCTGAATCCCTCACATTTCACCAGCCATAAAAAATTCAAGCCCTCAACTATTGGCAGATAGGCTACAAGTAACTTATGGGTTGAAGAAGAACATAGAGCTGAATAGAGGTTGCAATTGACAAGCACTTGAGGACTGAGGTTGCTGGAGAATGCATGACAGAGCAAAGAGCTTCGTGCAACACTCAACTCACTTGCATTGCAATAATTGGACGAGAACAGAGGTTGTTGGTAAGACGAGAACAAACATGAGTTAATTTTAGGGTGAAAGGAAGAAGGAAATCATGGTTAGGTCGTATCAAAAAGACTGCCTGAGAGGCAGAGGAGTGTCAAGCCTTAGGGTTTTAGACTAATACTGTGTCATTTTTGGTCCCAGAAAGCATAATTTTTGGCTTGGCTGTGGACTCATTAACTCTCAAGTTTGTCTTATTCCAATCGAGTCTACCCGAGTTAGCTTGAAAATGAGTTTGTGTGTGAGTCAGCTAGTTTTGGCTAGGTAGAAACGTAAACTCAAACTGGGACGAGTTAACTTGCAAGTTTGACAACCATGCAGCCAACTGTGTAGACTTGACATTTATTTTTGCTAGATTCTGATTAGGTACTTTGAAAATAGTATGCAGTATATTCTTTGGCATCTCAGGTATGGGATGCTATTTTCTTTCTTGCAGCACTTCTTCTAAAACTTGAAAAGCGTATTGCTGAGGTGCCTGTTGAATCTAAAGAGTTGGGGTGTACCAAACCTGGTCCTTATATCTATGAACTGTTGGCTGATCTTAACATCACACACAAGACTGCTTCTAAGCTTACTGGTATAATAGCAGAAGCTTCAACCCTTCTTGAGGAACATAATCAGCAGAAATCAACTGACACCATCTGCAGGTTGGATAGGTTCAGTGAAATTCTTGACATTATTTTCAGGGGTGGAAGAACTGCTCATGCTAAATACTATCGTGTAAGTTTTGAACTCTTGTTGTGTCAGAGATACACTTCAGTAGATGGTTTTGGTTTGTCTTGCTGCTTCATAGCAAATCTTGTTTTTGTATGTTTTGCTTTTCTTCTCCTATGGTATATGCTAATTTTAACCTTTTTTTCTTTGTACATAAAAGGTTCATGTGCAGGAGGTTGGGGCTTGGGCTGCCAATGGCTCTAAAGGTAATTTGATGCTGATGAACTACATTTTGTCATTGATTTAATAATTTCAATATTTTCACCACTCTACCATTCCATGTATTTTACCCTTTTCATCATATTTGTCATTATATCAGTTTTTACACATTTAATATGTTGGGGCATGATTGATAATTTCTGATAACTTTGGATAACATTTACATTTCTTTTTATGTCAGTTTCATATTTATTTTATTTTTTAAAAAATGATCCATTATTGTGTATTTTTTCTCTTGTTTTTTTGGTCAGGCTGACTTTATTTTGAACCTTTTAGCTGATAATGTTTTTTGAACCTTTCAGCCTTCGAGTGATATTTTCATTTTTATACAATAATAACGTAGTTGCATGTTGTACAAGGTTGTGTCTGAGAGCTTTGGATACTCAAGCCTTGGTGTTATGTGTTTTTCGGGGTTGACATATGAATTGAACTGGCATTTGAGTTAAGCATGGCTCTTTTGGTTAGATAATACTGGTGATATCTTGAGGAGGAAATGTTTCATGTAAAACTCCAGTCTTGTGACTAAAGATATGTCTATTAGAAATTTGGGTTTGGGCCTAACTCACTCCCAAAAGCTAGCTCATAGGAGGAAGATTGCCACACCACTTATATACTCTTATGGTGGCCCTCTTTCTAGTCAATGTGGGACTTGATCTTAACAATGTCTTGTAGACCGTAGATACCCCTTTGCCTTCCATTCTCAGTAATTTTGTTATGTTGATGCTGCAGGCAAGGTGTCAAGGACACTCAGCTGGTGGTGCTTTAATCCAGGAATAGCCATGGAAGACTTTCCTATGTTAGGGGTTGGATCTATTATATTGACATCAGGCACATTATCCCCTATGGAATCTTTTGCTGAGGAGCTGAAATTGTAACTTCCTTTTCTTGCTGATTGTATTTTCATCCAATAGTGTTTTGTTGTCATTATTGAACATAGTTGATTCTGTTCATCCCAGAGACTTTCCCATTCAGCTGGAAAATCCACATGTAATTACCCCGAATCAGATTTGGGCTGGAGTTGTACCAGTTGGTCCTTCAGGACGTACTTTTAACTCCTCTTACCGCACTCGTGATTCGATAGAGTACAAACAGGAGCTTGGAAATGCAATTGGTATGCAATATACTTATTGCTATAGACTAGAAATTAGAAGAGCTGATATGTTAGCTATTACTGTACCATGTTTGGTAAATGGAGCCTTATGTACTGTTTCTTGCCAATCTTAAACTGCATATCCGGTGAAAAAACAGAGAGTTGCATTTGTATTTGGCAGTGGAAACCTTAATAATGACCGGAGCATTTCATTCTTGTTTATGGCTTGATCTTGATTTCATATTCTATCCTTCATGACCTATTTCAGATTTTGGATTGCTTGAGATACAGTTTTATGCTTGGATTTTTTTTTTTTTAGCTTTTGTATGTTGTAACACTTGAATTTCGATAGTTTGCAGTAATATGTGAATCATTCCTTGATCGGAATGTGAATCATACTGTTTTCTGATATGGATTCAAGTAACTGATCTTGAACACGGATTATGGCTAAGTATACTTGAAATTATCTTAAGATTTGATAATTTATGTTCTCTTCTAGCTATTGATTAGTAGAAACTAGAAAGATATGAAATGTGTGCTCGAGAGGCAGAGTGTGGCTTTGCTTGCATAACATTGGAGGAAAAAGAATTCTTTAATAGCATACTAGCAACCCAGGCAGGAAATAGTGAGACCTAAGGGAGCAAACATAATACAGATTTAAAAAAAAGTTGGTATTATATAATTTGTATTCTTGATTTCGTCTGTGTAGTATAATTTCTTCAAAATTAAAGAAAACTCTATATTTCAGATTACAAAAGAGATAGAAAAACCTGAAAGAACCTCGAAAAAAGGGTCTCGCATGCATTGTTCGAATTTGACTAAAAGAATAGTTGGCATTTGGCAATGCTACTGATTGTCTGTAATTTAATTTTTATATTGTATTGCAGTAAATTTGGCCCGGATTGTTCCTGATGGACTTCTTGTGTTCTTCCCATCTTATTACCTTTTGGACCAATGCATTGGGTGCTGGAAAATCTCAGTAAGACTCATAAAGATCTAGTGTGTAGTAAATTTGTTTGGTCCCGTGTCCAGACTAATGGTCCATTGTATTGTGATTTGTTATTTTCAGAGTAACGAAAATTCAACATCAATATGGGAGAGAATTTGCAAACACAAGAAACCAGTTATAGAACCTAGGGAATCTTCATTGTTTGCCTTATCAATTAAGGTATTACTTTTATGTAACATAGTGAAACCACATTCTTCCATGATTCACATGTGTATAAATCATATCCTAAGATAGACTTATGTTTTCTGAACAGGACTACATAACTAAGGTGAATGACAGCTCTGCATCTGGAGCAGTTTTCTTCGCAGTTTGTCGTGGAAAGGTATGCCCTGATCATGGTTGTTGAGTAACAAGCTTCCGTTGTGTTTTCACAGGCATTGGTAATACAATATGTTTTACCGATTCTGGTGTGCATGTTTTATCTTTATGGGTATGATACAGCCATAGTGGTAAGCTAAGGCTACATATGACAATATGTTTGAAAAGTCTAGGATACATGTAAAGTATTAAGTATTTAATGAAATATTTAATTAAGAGAGTATTATAAATAGAGCAGCATTGTCCTAGAAACTGGACTGCAAAGCAAATCTAAAGCTTACTGCCTCACTTAGATACATCTGAGTCTGAAAGTTTTTATTTTACTTTTATTGATGGTTATTTTAACAGGTAAGTGAAGGATTGGATTTTGCAGATCATGCTGGTAGAGCTGTGGTAGTTACTGGTTTGCCATATGCCACAAGCACCGACCCTAAGGTTTGTCAATCATTTCCCATTGTCACTGTAGGTTGTATTAGTAATTTGTTTGTTATTGCATTTATTAAGCATTCTAATACTGAATAGTTGTACTACTATTGGTTTCATATGTATGTACGCATGTTAATAAAATGTCCTCATTGCATTTAATTGCTAACAGGTTCGTCTAAAACGCGAATACTTGGATCAACAATCTTCCACACAAGGAGTGTTCAAGGTTGTATTGGTTTCACTTAATATAAAGGTTGTACGATTTCATGTAATTTTGTATACTTATTTATCTGGAACTTGAGCAGGTTTTGACTGGAGATGAGTGGTATAACCAACAAGCCTCCCGAGCTGTGAATCAAGCTGTTGGACGTGTAATTCGTCATCGCCATGACTATGGTGCAATTATTTTTTGTGATGAAAGGTTGTAACCTTTAGTTGTTTCAGTCTAAATTTCTCAACAATACGTATCTTGTTACTACAAGCAAATTAACAAAAGCTTTGATTAGCAACTGTACATTCTTTTTTTTTTTTTTTGAAAAAAATGATCCAGCTATTTTTTATTGAAAAAAATGCCATTTTGGTTCTCAAAAGATGTAAGTCTCATCAACTTAATCTTTAAAAGATTTTTGTCACAATTTTAGTTGAAAACATCACCAAATTTATCCTTGGTAGGACCAATTTGGTGACGTTTTAACTTTTAGAGTACTTAAATAGTGACAAAAAATTTCATTTTCATCTTCCAGAAAAGCCCATTTAGATCTTGAAGGGTTGAAATGTCACCAAATTAGTCCTAGTTACCCCCTTCTATTAACGGGAGGACCAATTTGATAATGTTTTTAATCTTTTGAGGATTAAAATGGTGACAAAAATCTTTCATGGTTTAAGTTGATGACATGAGCATCTATGGAGGTCTAAAATGATGTTTTCTCTTTTTAATTTTATGAATGATATGATAAGCCATTTGGCTTGTTTTGGCTCTAGCAAATTTCTATAGGTGTTTCCTGAGAGTTGATCTCTCTCTCTCTATCTCTGTGGTGGCTTGTTTTGGTCCTAACAAATTTCTTTAGATGTTTTCTGAGCCTGTGTGTGTGTCACTAAGTTGGTTTGTGTCACGACAATATGATACAAGCTGCTTTTCCTTTTTTCTTAATCTCCAAGATGCTAGTTATTAGTTATAACTATTCTTTTACCAATTTTTGCTGCGGATTATTCTCAGTCTTGGAATGACTTACAGGTTTACACATCCACATCGGCAGTCCCAAGTCTCACGTTGGATACAACCTCACATCAAGGTGCAATTCTGCACTAGAGTTGTCTGTTTGGATCACATATCTTTGTTGTTACTGATTTTTGATCTTACAGTGTTTCTCAAGATTTGGAGAAGTCGTTTTTACTCTAACCCGATTTTTTCGGGACGGAAAAACTCTGGGTCCTTCAAAGCTGTCATTGTTAGAAGCTGGAAATGGGGGTTAGTGTCTTCTGTTACTATGTTTCGTTGTGCTGACTTAGTACCTGACAACATTGCATTGTTTTTTTCTCTGTTTAATAAAATATTGTAGATTTGTTTCTTGAAGGAGAACGATTGTATATTTTAGAAGTCCCACGTCGGCTAGTGATATGACCATCATTGAGTTTATAACGGTGTGACAATCCTCATCTTACAAACTAGCTTTTGGGAGTGAATTAGGCCCAAACCCAAATTGTAAGATGGTATTAGAGCCTATCCTAGATCCGTTATTAGGCCACCCATGTTGGATGTGTTGTTAATTCCATGTTGTTTGGGCCACTCGTATTTGTCCACGCTATAGCTATGTAGCTCAAATTGTGAGGGGGTGTGTTGGAAGTTCCACATCGGTTAGTGATATGGCCATCATTGAGTTTATTAGGGTGTGACAATCCTCATTCTAACTCACTCCCAACAGTATACTTATATGAATTGGTGATTGAATTACTAGTAAATTTGATTTTGGAATTTCATAATCATGGGAAGAATATTTTTATTAAGCCTGAGTTGAAGGTTTCTGTGAAGGAGAGGGAGGAAAATATTAGTTGCATCGAGTGTAATATGTACTGGATAATGATAAGATATACATAAATAAATGGTGTCATGACCATATATGCTCCGCCTAACTCACAATCAGCTAACCGTGAATCGTGGGGAAGTTATAGTGCTGAAGTTGTTTGGCTACTCATTCCATGAAATTAGTTTTATTTTCTCAATACTTTTCTTGTCCATACTGGTTTGAATGAGTTCTAACGGATAATCTTCCCATGTTTTATCTGAACATAACTTTATAGCCGCAAGTGAATTACTAATTTACTATAATTGTAGACAAGACAATATATTTTTTTTCTGCTGTTATCAATGAATGCAAATTTATTGCTTTTCTTACGTTACATTATTTTTCCTTTTCTACTAATATGATTTAGCTAGACGATGCTTCCTCATTCAGGAAATATAAAAGAAATGCCCTCATCAGGAAACTGTATGGACAACTTTAACGTGGAAAAACTTCTGTCACCTCTGGTAACTCCTTGATTATGCACTGTTAAGACCAAAGATGCTTGTGCTTTTTGAATAATATAATGCTACTGCCTGGCCCTCAAGTATGTTAATGATTGTACATGCAGAGTACACCGATGTCTCAAAACTGTTCTGTGAAAGCTTCATGTTTGCTTGATACTAATAATGGTTGCACTTCATTCCCGGGGAAAATTGTGCCTGCCAATCGTTCATCACTGTCTTCTGACAATAGGAAGATTGGAGGTTATGAGGATTCAAGAAATATACGTGGCACAGATTTCCTCGGAAGGAAGACTGTGGTATCACAGGAACGTGACAGGGTTGATTTGGCTGATAGTTGTCAACTGGGTGAAGAATCAAAGGCTATGCTGATGGCACCTTGTTCCACCAAGAAGCGTAGATTTATAGCAGGAGAGTATGACTTAAGCCTGCATTTTGGAAATTCAAATGAACATTCACCATCTGGTATAATTTTTTTGGAATCATACCCTCCTTGTTTCAGTTTGTAATTGCACCAATGATGATAAATCAGTAAATTTATAATATAGCTAGCCAAAATGATCAAGGTGGTGTAGATCTGCAATGTAAAGCTGATGGGACCTCCCAAAGTAGAAGTCTCGAGTTCATTAGACAAAAAGGCAATCTTCCTGCCGATTTCACGCCTTCTGCTGGTGATGAAACCCAAGGTTCAGCATTCCTTGCTCAGGTAATGTCATTTATGTAATACATGATTCTGATCATGGCATGATGGGTAGGGAATGCCATAACTGGAACCAAAAGAAAATCCAATACTAGCGTATCCAATAAAATATATTCCTTTTGATAAGCCTTATCCAATAAAATATATGAACATTAACATTAAGGACATGAGCAGCTATGGTCTCAGTTTTGACATTGGTTCTTGTAAATCTTAACACAAGTTATGGTGGACATTTCTAGTTCGAATTTTCTCATAGTTGTACAAATCAGCTAGATCAGTTTGCAGTGAACTTTTAATGGTATTTTAATAATTACTGTAGATTCTTTTTCATTGTTGCGATCCATATCAAGTGTTGCATACTGAGTTTATTGGTTTGTTGCTAATCTTTATAGTTATTGAATTGGTATTTTAAAGGCTAGTTTACATGAATATAATATTACTTTTGTAGCAGTGACTAGCCTTGTGAAACAAATTCAGCAGTAAATAAAGCTTTGTTCCTCTTTGAATTAAGTGATGCTATTTTATGGTTTGTTCATTGATGTCGAGGTTTTTCTTTGTTTTGCTGACCTAGTATTTAGGTTTAGCACCTCATAGGACCTGTTTTCTTGACTAGATATTGTAAAGTTCTATTTTATACATATGAATAAGTAAGTTTTGCATGGGCATAATGTTTATAGGCACAAATAATCAAAAGTTAAAAAGGTATTAAATTAATAGTAAATTATACTTTGAAACTTGCCATTATTATTTTAATATTAGTATGAGCTCCGTATTGATTGTGTACAAGACCTACGCCATATTCGAAGAGAGTAAACATTGAGCCTAGGAATTCAGGGTTCAGTGAGATTGAGGTATATTCATGTTTTACTTGATTCACAAGACTATAAAATTCAGTTTCATTTGGTATTAAATCTATAAAATTTATTTAGCCCAATGAATCTATATACCCAAAGTGATGCTGATAGGCCTATACGTCAAGTATACCATAGGAAAAGAAGGAACTTAAGGGACGTTGGGCCAAATGATGGAAATAGGCTGGGACATAATGCAATTCTGTTAGAGGAGAGAGAGAATGGTACTGGCTACTGAGCTGGCATAGGCAGTGTGTACGTGAGGAATGTGAGTAATCCGAGAATGATATAGGAAGGTATTGGGGAGAGAGAGGGGCAGGAATTTGGTAAGGCATTTGGAGTGGGTAGACAATGTATTTCCTTATTTCATCTTTCTTCAGGGATTATCCCTTTCCTGTAAGGAGCTCAGCTCCAATTTTCTCAGTTTAATATAATCAGTTGGTAGTTCCTATCAGATGCATTTTGAAAACTTAGTAGTAGAATTACTTGCATCCTGTTTATCTGTCTTTCGAAGTTGTTACGCAAAAACTTTGGATTGGGGCATTCCCCTTCCTGTTCATGAGAAAGGTTGTTACATTAGAATGAAGAAGTCATTAAATAGACTCAGTTATAAATAAATTAAGTTTATCTGATTGAATTCAGTTTGCTTTCATCAAAATACTTCAATTATTTTTTTTTTCATCCTATTGATCTTCTATCTCATTTATTAATATAAAAGTAGTTAGAAAAAACAATTAATGCTTCATTGATTTTCTATATAGAAATAAAAATAATTTTCTGAAAAACAGATAAAATAAAACATAGGGAGTATTTTGTAGCCTCAACCCTCGCTGGTGGGTAACACAGTTTTAAAACTTGATGCTCCTTTCTTGATAAAAAACCTAGGAGTGAGCGTACTTTGTTTTGATTGTGCCCTGCAGGTTCGGGATAAGCTCAGTGCTGCGGAATATATAGACTTTGTGGGTCATATGAAGGCACTCAAGACCAAAGCGATGAAGATTGACGAAGTTTTAAAATGCATTTCTAGGTTGTTCTCTGGGCCCGAGAGGCTACCTCTTCTTAAAAGGTATTTAATGAAAGTATAAATAATAATGTAAGTTACCTTTCGGGTTGTGATGTGTTTACTTCCCATTTATCATTTAGTCAACGTGTTATTATTGAGAGTCCTGGATGTGTCCTAGAAACTAACTGCAACTCACAATACTACATGCTTCTCCAGTTCTCCCCTATAATTGTAATGCATGAGATTGTCACCTAGACTTACGGACCACTACTTGCATGATGCTTTTTATTCTGTATGAAAGATGAAAGAAAGCATATTTCAGACATTTTATCAAATTGAAATCTCTGATGTTAAATCATCTTATGTTTAACAGGTTCAAGGATTACATCCCAGCAAAATATCATTCTTTGTATGAGCTGTATGTTGAAGGGAAAAAATAAACACTTGGAGGCTAATTGAAGGTGCCCTGCTCTTGACTGTCACTTGATTTTCAGCTAAAAGCTTAAAAATCAGGTGCGCTCTTAACATCTTTCATGGATTTTGTGTTTGAAGATGTGGAATGAAATGGCATGGCACAAATTGTAACAAAACTAGGAATGATAACAGATTAATCAATACAAGTAAATTAGAGATTGTGTCACCCTTTAATTTTATAGAGAAAATGATATAATAAATATCTGCTTCAATAGTTTTAATTCAATTCAAAACTAATTATTTGGGCATCTTATTACAGCGTGTCTACTTTAAGGTACAGTGTAACCCAAACATATATTGGGATGAGTTGTCTTGAGATTGGATGTTAGCGTGGGTGGATCAGCAGACAATATATTCAGGAATGAGTCATGAGTCATACACATAAAAAGAATGGCCAAAGGTGTTTTATTTTTGTTCAGCTCTGGGCAACCAGGCTCCTTGGAGTGAATCCCCAGATTACCTTATGATATATCCTTTTTTTTATTTTAATCAAATACCTCTATAAGATGAGATAGTTCATCTCGTTGCAACCGATTTTTATGAAGTTTTTGAATCTCTAGCTCCAATTGCAAATTTTTTAATGTAAAACCTAGAATTTATGAATAAAGTGAAATATACAAATGTAGAGGACACAAAATCCTCGAGAGAGAGGGAAAAAGAAACTACACAAAAGGAACATGGAAAGCACCACAAGGATGGCAGAAAAACTTCGCTGTCCCAAATGAACTGAGTAGGGTCTGCCAACGATTGTAGCATTTCCTTTCAACTAACTAAATAGACCATAGCCACAATTTGAGAACATCAACAAAGGCTTCTTGGCGTTTTCGCCGGGCAAATCCTTTAAAATTAATACATGAATTGAAGATTCTTTGGAGTTTGGACAAGCCTTAGTTCACCAAGGTGGCTGGGATTGGCGCCACCCAAGTTGGGTTGGGCACCATCCCAGTAAAAAAATTTGGACAAAAAAGCCCTTTTTGGACATTACTGTTCGGAAATAATATAAATTTGCACACTACCCCACCAATAAAATTACGGATGCACATGTCCGAAAACGTTTAAAACATGCCATCAAAATATACAGACGTACATGTTCGGAAATAATACAAATTGGTACACCACCTCACCACTCTTAAAAATACGGATAACAATGTCCGAAATATTTTAAACATATTTAACAATTTGGCACACATTCGAAAATTAAAAAAATTAAGTTTTCGGGTGGACCTTCAAGGTGAAGAACCAGCAAATTTCTTTGATTGGATTTATTACATTCGACCTGTAATTGTTATCACCGAAGTCTACACGGCTAGTGGTATAATTTGTTATGAAGCTATTACCCAGTTTGCCACAAAGGTAAAGAACCAGCACATTTCGACCCAGATCAACAAGTAACGTGCCAACATCTAATGAATTGCTTGTTGTTCTTTTCCCTCCTCAACACACTGGAGGCTGTGATCCGTATATTTTGAGTGAATTAGTGAACTCCGGAAAAGAAATGGGCATTTTTTAATTTTTGGACGTATAGTGTCTGGATTGTTAGATATGTTTAAAATATTTTGGACATTGCCATCCGTATTTTTAAGAGTGGTGGGGTGGTGTGCCAATTTGTATTATTTTCGGACATGTACAATTGTATTTTGGTGGCATGTTTTAAACGTTTCCGAACATGTATGTCCAAGATTTTATTGGTGGGGTGATGTATCAATTTATATTATTTTCGGACAGTAATGTCCGGAAATGGTTTTTTTGTCTAAATTTTTTGGCTGGGATGGTGCGAAACCCAACTTGGGTGGCGCCAATCCCAACACCCATTCACCAAAAGCATCAAATAGCTTTGCCTTTTGAATTTCGGTTTTCCCCATGTTGAACCTAAGTGGATTTTTCTCATTAAAATCAGTGCGGGTAGTCATGGTTAATCAAACAAGTTGTTCCAAATAAACAAAGGGTTGAGCTGTTGATATGAGCCAACCCAGGACACAGTTGGCTTTTCACGGGTTGAGAATTTTCTTAACCCATATGGTTGGCTCATGTGGAACGCAAACCAATATTTCTTCAATTCAATCCAATCCACCACTGGTCGAGAGTTGAACGGGTTTGCTCACCAAAAATTTGAAAGAAAAAAAAATCTGAGAAAAGGAAAATGTTTTTCTTAAAAATTCTGACAAAGACTCCAAATATTAAATATAACACGACATAAAAATTGACTATTATATAAATAAAAAATATTAAGATTCTTGAATATTAAAATATATTTAGAATTTTTTATTTTCTTTACTATTTTTTATTTGTTTTTATATAAAAACTAAGAAAATAGCTCCTACTCATGGGCCAACCTACGAGTCATCCCACGGGCCAACTCACAAATCAACTCGGCTCAACCTATCCCAAACTTGTGTGAGGCGTGGGTTATATGATTTGGGCGTCATAATTTTAAACAAGCTAGAAATATCAATTTGACACTAAAGATTTATTTGTCATCAATTTAGTTTCTAAATTTTGTTATTATTTCTTTACTAAATTAGTCCCTTATACATTAAAAAACTATTAAATCAGTCTTTTAAATTGCAGATAATAACTTTTTGAGGGACTAAGAAGATCAAATTTTTTTCCTTTTTTTTTAATAGTTTTCTATTAATTTCTCAATTATTATATGTTAGTGCACACGCGCCACGCACACATATACATACAAGTGCTTATTTTGTATTGCCCTTCTGATTAATGTATTGCATCAAACTACTACATTATAAACACGCTGTTCCCCCTATGGTTATTAAGAAAGTATATAGCATCTGGAACAGGGCTAGCTTATACAAGCAAACGAGACTTCTAGCACAATACCGGGGAACAAGTGATAGACAATTTCACCATCAATAACAGAGAAATCAAACTAAAAACCACAAGAGTACAAAGTTTAAACCATAAACAAAATGCTCTTATTTCTTCAGGAGCACTCAAGCATATGGTACAACTTACTGCATGTGATGCCTGAGGAGAAAAAACCCCGAAAATAAAGTTAAAATGTTCAAACTCATGGTCTTAATTTATTGAATCACGTCAGCCGCCCATTGAAAATTTTTGGGATGCTTTTACAAGAAGAGTTTTACTCCAGATGCGTAACCGCCATTGGATCTTTGTATGAAGCATGAAACTTAGATCCATTTTTTATTTTTTTGCGGATCCTTTTGTTATACAGTCACTGGTGAGTAGGCAGAGAATACCGAGGGACTTGAGACAACTCCCTTGCTTTGCACTATTGTTACTTAAGTAACTTGATTATTTAATGGTGTAAATCTACTAAATGGATCTTACAATTACTTATATTTTTATTAGAATTTCTGACATCCGAACCTTGTATGAGCAAAGGCCGTTTAAACCTATGTCACCATTCTCGAACCCTATGACTTGTTAGACAATTCTAGCCTACTGTCATTCCTGGTCCATATGGTAATGGTTGTATGTCATCACCACCAGGACTCAGGATCAAATGCTGGTGATGCAGATGAAGGAACGAGACAATTCTAGCTTAACTTTAAAATTAGAGTAAAACTTACTATTTGTGATGCGGTTGAACTTGCTTAATAATAAACACAGGAATTTACTGGGACCTGTTAGGATTATCTGAAAAATCCTTGTAACAGAGGAGCATGTCTACTTCTCTTCTCCCATGTTTACGCGTTATTATTATTCTTGTAACGAAAAAGAGGGGGAAAAAAACTTACGAGGACCCAAAATCTAACGTTACTTGTTTGGTCTTTTTTCTAAACTCCCGGCTAGTACTCCTAACAGTTCGAACGCTTCGTGGCTTCATTGGAACTGCGTCTGAGTTCCGGCGCAAAGCAGTGACAAGATCCACGAAAGCACTGAGAATGAATTTATGGGATTTCTTATCATTCAGGTTGAGGTAACAAAACAAGAGCTCCTCCATGAAATCCCAATCGATGTTCACCCTTTCATGGTTGTTCTTAAACCTTGCTTCCACCACTTCCTGCATGGAACGCCGGAAATCCTCAAAAGGACTCGGTGAGTATGTCAAAAGCGCGATGCAATCATCCGGAAGAGTACTATGATCATTCGAATTCGAAGAACCATTCAGTGTTGTTAAAGAAGTGGTTGTTGAGGTTGGACTTTCGTCATATTTTGCTAGAGCATGAGCATCTTCTAGTAGCGACCCAGAGAATCCGGGCTTCACAAAGAATCTGCTGGACCCACATAGGTCGCGCGGTGTTTCAACTAACCTTGGTGATTCGAACAAAACGGAACCCAGTTTTGGAGCTTCCTCATCATTATGTCCTTTTTCTGAGATGATCACCCTTTTGTTGTTATTATTGTTTGTAGTTCCTTCAGAGTCTTTGACGTATAGAGACTTGAAATTCTCCACGAGAAAACGATCAACATCCGCTAGGGTCGCTGCATCGTTGGTTTCGTTGTTGTTGTGGTTGTGGTGGTGGTTAGATTTGTTTGTTCGGTATTCTAAGGCAAAAGAAGGTGTTCTTGGATGTTTGCAGCCGGGGAGAACCCAGTTTTTGGTGTGGAAGGGCAATCTGAGTTGAGGAGGGTGAGTGTGTTTTATCTTGGAGAGGTAATCTTGAAGGGTCTTTTGAATTTTGTTGGGCATGGTTTGTTGATTGCTGTTATTTGTTGACTAATGGGGATGGGTTAAGAGATTTCAGGGAAGGAGGAAGAGTGTGGTTTATATATGGAAAGGATGTGGAAAACAGGGGAGTGAGGAGTGGGGACATATATTCATTATATAATAATTATATAAGGTGAAAAGTGTAGGATATCATATGATTAATCTCTCGGAGATGTAGAAACTATTAAAATTAGTTTTATTTCTCTCGTCATTGTCTTTATTTTTAATACACATAATCAAGATTCAAAATCCTATAAACATGTACAAGGATGTAATTGCCAATTAGATGTGTGTGCAAAAATGTTTGAGAAATTAGTTTAGAATTTAGTCCTTTTTAATGCTTTTGGGTTATGGGAGAATTTGGTGAAACGCACGGACTTGGTTGAACTTGAGAATCATGCTTCTTGCCGAATCGCATTGAAAAGTAGTATTGTTTGTGGAGGTCAATTTGTTGACGAAAGAACCATATTCTTTTAACCAATTGTGGGTTTAGAGTTTAGACATTGGAGAGTCCCCGGACCAGGAATTTTGTAAAAATCATATCTTTACATATATTTTTGAGGTCATTTAAATTGGCCTTGCTAATTAAAAATAATAACTTCAAAAAAGGAAACGTAAAAAAGAGATCATTAATGGTGAATTTAGTAATATAATAGTAACGTTCATGGGAGATTTCTTTCTAGAGTGACTACGTTTAGAAGCACATCTTAGGAGTATTTCAAATACTGGTTTTATAATTTTTTAATAGCCTTTTCAATTTTGGGTGAAGCATTTGTGGTTATTTTTTAATGCAAAACAAAAAATATATACTTATACAGTAATGGCAAATTTTCAAAATAGTGATTTATATTTTTATTCAATAAACATTTATTAATTGATTAATTATTGTCTTAATTTGAGACACTTATTGCCCATCTGATGTTTAATTTCAGTTATTGTCAAATAACAACACTACTTAATTTCTTGCATTTGGACCAGTACAAGTTGGCCACTAACTGCAATTTGGTCGGGGAACTTCATCGAATGAAATAACTTTTTGGGATTTTTTTTTTTTTAAAAAATTGTCATTGTGAATGAGCGAAACATATTTGACCCCCAAAAAATATAACTTCATAACTAATTATCCTTATCATTTAGGAATATTAAACGTTTTAAAGTTTTTAATAATTAGTAATTTTATTTCTGAATATTTTATATATTAAGAAAATATTTTTAAATAAAAATTTGATTTATGGTAAGTATAATAATTAGGAAATTCTGTTAAGTACAAGTGAAATTTTCTGAGTATAATTTTTTGTAATTTTTCATATGTAATTTTAATTATCTATAATTAATTAGTATTTTTTTTACATATGAAAAATAATTGAACCATAATTTTTGTAAATAATTGATTATCTGAAGCATGCAAAGATCTAGAAATAGTCATACCCATAGCTGTAAGTAAATCGGATAATATTTTTCTTCACCCTCTTAGTAACAGGGTTGTCACGGGTACGATCTAGCAAAATTTTAAAAAGATTATAAAATTATTTTACATATGCTATTTTTTTCTCATTTTGTGAAGATTATATTTGATATTTGATGAAGGAAAGATGTTAAAAATATCATTAGATGCTAAATATATATATAAAAAAAAAGCTGTGTTATTTTTTAGGCGATCTTAAATTCCTAATTCTTAAAGGATAATAGCTTAGGAATGTATAAGTATTTACAAAAAAAATATATTCCTAAAGGATAGAAAAACTATGTATAAGAGAGCGTGAAGCATGTTACTGTAGGATATTTTTTATTGTGTTTTTGGTCAAGGCATATTGTACGATTGAAGTTGATTCCTGAATTCTATGGTTTACTGCGGAATAGTGAATAAAGCATTGTATTGGATGCAATGTTTGGTTCTAATTCTATCGCAAACGTGGTTCTCTATTCTTGCTCGAATATTTTTTTTTAGTTGAATTGTAAACATCTTTTGCCAGCCGCACTTTTTGTTCTTGGCGTTTACTGTAGATTTTAATGTGAAAGCTCTTTTTTATTTTTGTTCTTGGCTCTTGATATTTTGTTGCACTGCAGATTTGTTTTTTTTTGGTCGGCAACAACAGATTTGGTTCAAAAGTAGAGAATGTGCTGAAAATGGATCAGTCTTTAGCACACATCCATGCACTATGGCATTTTAATGGTCCACTTTTATTTATTTATAAAAAAAGGAAGAGAAGAAATTGTAGCAAGTTGAGATTGAGAATTTGCACACGGAAAAATCTAATAGGAGCCGTTCAATTTGTTCTGAGTTATGGTAGAATCCAACCGTCCTTTTAACAGAATCCTAAGCGGGTCGAGTAGCTGGGGAAAAATACACGTACGATTCGCTCTGCCCCGTCGTCACACATCCGTCACCTTCACTCGCTTTACCATGGGTCGTTATATGGTGGTTTCTTTGATGTTGAGGAATTTTTTATTATTTTTTTTAAAATTTAACCAGATTGTAAGAAAATGTTAAAATAATCATAAAGTCTACTCTAAATGTTAGAAATTGTTATATAAAAAAATGAAGTTAGATATTGTGTTCATACCTGAATTGCTTTCGGAATCATTGATAATTTACTTCATAAAAAAGTCAAATTACATGAACAATATATAATATTATTAAATCACGTGACTCAGGCCACTTCAATTAGAAACACGAAGGAACCACTTGTTTTTAGTCAGAAAGAGACCTGCTTAATGGCAACCGTTTACTACTACAATGGATTTTCCCTGTTCTTGTCTGCCTTCTCATTCTCCACCTTCACATCAATTTATATTTTAGTTCCACTAAAGTGAATCAACATATAAAATTAGAAAGAAAAATTAGTTAAATTTACAAAAAGAATACTTTAATTTTAACTAAAAACAAATATACTTTTTATTTTTATTTTATTGTACACGCTCTTACCTTTTACAATAATCAAATCTCCTTAGGTCAACCTAGAACTGGAATATAAAGTGTCTGGTGGTGCAAGCTTTCTTCCATGGAACAATTTAAAATGTTTGGTTTTTGGAGGTAAAAATCTGGTTCAATCGCCAAGGGTATTTGGGCGAAGGTTGCAAATATGTTCCGAGGTCCAATTGCATTAGCTCATAGGATCTCTGACCCCTAAAGGGTTGTCAATATATATAAAAGGCACCATTATTCATTTTTATACTTGATTACTCATTTCTGTTGGAATCCTTTTTAATTTGACTTAGGTGTTGAAGTGTATTTGTAGGTACTTGCCACACTCCCATGACCCATCCCGCGGAGCTGTCAACCAGCTACGGAAGACCTTGTACTCAAAATAAAAAGTCCACTTTGACATCACCAACCAGTTTCTACTTGCTCCATCACTGAGGGTCACAGTCATTGTGTGACGCAGTTGCCATGAAGGCAAAAAAACAATTAAAATGTGACCACATCAGATTAAGTGCACTGCAATTTAAAATCACAAATGTACCATAGACACCTTGGTCCAAAAAATATAGTATGAAGATAGGAAAGCACAAGGACAATCATTGAATTCCATGAGCCTTGCTGGACAAGTCTGATAGCGATCAAAACAAAAATGAAAAACATTTGCTACAATTTTTGCTATTTCTGTTTTTATGTTTTGTTTCTCTCTGGAACAGTTTCTATTTTCGAACATAGTATTGGGAGCATCATATAAGATATTTAATGCAGTTTCTTCCTCACACTGTCTCCCTTTGAAAAATAGCAGACACGTTTAAAAGAAGGCCAAGTACAGTAGTACTACATGAATAACAGGGACGGATAAATGTCCATGTTCACACCACATGGTTACTGCAGTTACTGATCCTCTTCATTTCTAGAAAATGACAAAAATATTGATTTATTTCTTAAAATGTTACTTATATAGATATAAATGTTATGATATAATATGGCTTATTAAATAAAAAATATATAATAAAAAAAAATGGAGAAAATCTTAACTCGGTTTTACAAATTCTTTCTGTTACATCTCCTACTAGTCAAAGTTCTCTCTATTTGTGGGATTCACCTCAAGTCTAGTAGATGAGTTTTGAGTATCACTCACTCTTATAGTGCACTTATCGAGTAACCGGAGAGAATTTCAACTAATCTCATTACATCTGTTTTCTTATGTTAATTTTTCTTTTTATTACATCACTCATCACATTTTTTTTTTCTTTCTACACCTCCTACAGCATAAGGAGAGGTGTTGGAATATAATTTCTCTTTCTACTTCCTAGTAAGCCAGTTATAGTGATCAAGACAGTTAAGGAAGATCAGAACCTTTATACGGTTCTACAAAATCAACAAAAGAATGTTTTTGTTTTTTTTAATAAATGTAAATAATAAACAGAGAGATTTTTTGAACAAGATAAATGTGACATCCATTATGTCATTGTCAGCCAAGCTTAGACACCAAAGAGAAATACACACTAACTCAACCTCAACCACAACCACAACATCTATTAGATGAAAATACAATAATCCAGTCAAAGGTCAATTATTCAGTTACAACTGAAAAGGAATGATATCAACTCAATTTAAAGGTTAAATGCGCTATTTAGTTATAAATTTTAATTACAATTATTGGCAGTAGTTTCCTACTTTAAACAAAGAGGAACAATTTAACAAAAATTGACGAGATGACATAGACATATTACTGTATTAGGGAGAACCATGGTTTGAGCCTTTAGAGTGAACTCTAATTGAGAGTGCAAATTTATCTACGCTCGAATTATTAGTCTTTAACCCCGACAATGAAGTGGAGATACCAAAAATCCCTCCCGGACACCAAATATTAAAGGGGCCAATAGAAAACAATGGAAAGAAAGTGTAGTATCAGGTGTACCATAAAGAAGAAAAGAAGAGGATAAAGAAAAAGAAGTGGAGACATCAAAGAAACATCAAATATCACTTCTTTAACATCTCTGTCAAGGATATTAATAAGATGTCCAAATCTCTGTGAAAAGTGAAAACCACATCATAATTCATAAGGAAAATTACAATTTTGAGACCATGTTTCTCTTATCATAATTTATCTCCATCACAAGCCATTTCAATCTTCTCAAAAATCCTAGAAGGAACCGCAAATCGAGCTGAAAATGATCGCGAAACGTTATCAGGATCGGTAGAATAGCCATCGTCGAAGTTCTGTGAGTAGGAGAAGGGGTCATATTGGACAACATGAACTGTGGATGAAGAAGAACTGAAAAGCTTCTTCTTTTCCCTCTTGATCTTCCTCCAAATCTTTCTCCAGCTAGGAACCTTCATTCTTGTCACTAAATTATGGACGCACACAATTGAACTGTTGAAAATTCTGGCGTAACTTGACCAATTGGTTCTGTCTTTGGAGGCTTCACATTTGCAATTTGGAAGGTTCATGGTAATGCAGAACAGAGAAAATTGAGCACCGAATGGTTTAGGGGACCATTTACTACTAAGACTGTGCAATGAATGATAATTAAATAAATTGCATTGCAATATTGTAAAATTTTCTTTGGGTGTGTCAGAAACTGAAATTTTGAATTTATGGCATTTGGAAATTGGTGTGTGGCCCTGTAAATAATGTATTATGTATGTAGTCTTACTCTCACATGGGTAAAGTTCGTGACTTTGTTCCGCAAGTTACTTTTGAAGAAATTATGGAATAAAACGTTTAACTATAAAGAGATAAGAAAAACAAAAAAAACTGTTGTTTCAAACAGTCAACATCTAATTAATTAAGTTTTTATCCTCTACCAATTACTACTATTTGATGTAATTATGAATAATTAATATTTCCTAAAATGATCTGTTGCATTTTCTGGTCCACGAATCACCCGATATTATTACATTTTGTCAATATCATATTTTCATAAATATTATTTATTAAGAGATTGCTTTTAACTTTTTTTTTCTTAAGATACTTTTTGATCTCTCTCTATGCCACTCACTCTTTTTACTTTTCCCTCCAGTTAAAAATTTATTTTATTTAAGATTTTTACACAAATATTAAGAAAATAATAATTATGTCATGTTTTTTTTTTATATTTTAGATTAAAATATCTTTATTAATTCTTTGAAAATAGAATAGATCGCTAAATGAGAATACAATTTAACACATGCTTTTTTAGTCATTAAGTGAGGGTATGACTGAAAAAATAATTAATTATACTTTAAAAATGTAGAACAACAATACTTTTGAAACAAATAAAAAAGTCTAAAATAAAATAACTTATGAAATGGGAGTATATTTTTCTTTACTTTTAGATATGTTTCAACCACTTTAATCGGTTCTATTTTTTATTGGATTTTTTTTTAATCTACACAGGTTAAAAAATTAAAGGTGAAAGATTTTTTTTTGGGAAAATTAAAATTTTAATAAGATTATATATAACATACAATAAATGCTATATTTTTTATTTTTTTATTTCTTAACCTGTGTAATATTGTACAAGTTAGAAAAAACCTTCTTTCTTTGCTTTCATAACCATTAATTGAGCTTCTTTTTATTTTTTCTGGAAAAAAGTTTTCCCACAATTATATATTTTTTTTAACATTTTCAAAAATCAAATTCTAAAAAATCAATTTTAGAATTTAATTTATTTTTTGTCAAGTTAGGTTTTTTTCAAAAAAGGTGGTATATGTTGAAAAAAAAGAGGGTGCAAAAAGCAACATCCAAAAACACTTTTTTTTTTCAAGAACCAAGTTTTTTTTAAGAAAAAAAGTGTCTTTTCTAAAAATTATCTTATATACAATTTTAAAGATGTTAAGAATCTAGTCTCAGTCATGTATTTAGAAAAAAGGAAATAAAAAAAATGAAAAATGATAAGCATGTCTTTAGTGTTTACTAATCACTCCATTATGGAGTACCATTTATTTTTCTGTCCACCAATCTCTTCCTTTTAATTTTCTTTCTATCTTCCTCTCAAAAACGATTTTTTTTTTCTTTCTACTTTTATACTTACTCATACACTCTAAAAATAATCAAAGAACACTAACATTTTTTTGAAATATATTTTTCGCTGAATATTCATATGTTTTTCACTGCACAAGTATAATTTGTTTTAATTTTTTATTTATATTTATAGAATATGCAAAATTGTCTAAAGACCTTATGTGAGTCAATACAACAACACACCAGCAACAAAATAAGAAGGAAGAAGTGGAAGAGGAGATTAAATCATTTGAGTACTTATAAAATTTTAAAAATTATTTTTTAGTGTTCAATCAAGTGTATACAAACAAGAGTTGTATACAAACAATTACTTAAACTATTATAGTGTCAAAGTTTAATGTGCTATAAAATTTATGCACGCAGATGTTATAGCCCTATAGAAATATACAATAGGCGTAACACCCATCCAACTAATTAACTAACAATACAAGCTCCCGAAAACATAGATGATTAATTCTGTAAAAAATCCAAACCAACCATTGTTATTTAAGATTCTACATGCGGTTGATTAAATTTAAACACTTGGTTTAACACTAATTGCAAGCAAAACTATGTTTAGGTAAGCTGTCAACCAAGATGCATTTTTTTCAAAGGATTAATTGCATTTGTATTTTTGAAAAATGTCTGTTTCTTATATATTTGTTCATACACACATAGTAGCATGTTTGCAGTTTTTAGGCCCATAATTCATAACATCCTATAGTTATTAATTGCTTACGTAGATGCATTTTAATGGATAAGAACGTTAATTAGGAAATATTAATATCATAGCAATCTTGAACTAACAGTCAATGCTACACAACTACCAGTTTCTTAGCCAAGATCTCTACGAAAAATTTAGCTACTTGATTATTTGATTGATCTAGAATACTCTCAATCTCATTTTAAAGATTTCTTTGTTTTCTGCAACTTCTCCAAAATTTTTATTTTCAATCTAGAGTGATGGCAGTGCAGGGGAATAAGATCATTCAAGCCAAGCTGGTGGGTATGTCTTTTACCCTATTGTTCAAAATTTTCTCTTCTTTTTTGTTTTCAGATATCACTGATTTTATTGAATCTGTGCTTGATCTTCCCCTTTCCACACCTTCAGTGGGCCTAATCTTGAAATATTAATTATAATGATAATGATAGCTTCATAACATAATATTTTGATCCATTTTTGTAACGTTTAATTTTGATTCATTTTTCAAATATTTTTTCTGAATTCTAACCAATTATTCTGAAAAAAGATTAACAACAGAAATAATTTGTTAGAATTTAGGAAAAGTGCCAAAGAAATTACCAAAAATAAATGATACAACGCAGAAATATGTGTGACTAAAAAAACTCGAAAAAAATCAAAAGGATTCGGACTGAAGAAGCAATTAAGCCATTTTACTTTTTAATTTGACCAAATCTTCAATGTCATACTCAGTTCTCTTCATGTGCTTCATTGGGAGTTTGAATTTGATTATTAGTTATTAAGATTCTTATAGGCATCAAATGTTACTTTATCAAGTTTATAATTATTTGCTTATTTTCAATTAAAAGTATGTTTATTCAGATCAGACTTACAAGTATATAGAATATGCCTCTTCTTGTAGGTACTTCTTGGAGACATGGGAACTGGAAAGACCAGTTTAGCTTTAAGATTTGTAAAAGGCATATTTTATCAAAACCAGGTTTACTTCCATCTTATTACATTAATTATATTGAAAGCTGCTTTATTCTTGTTCATATCAGTATGTATACCACCAGCAAAGTTAGCGCAACTTTGATTTGCATTTTCATGTCAAATTGTTTCCCGTGTTTCTGGTTGGAATTAGGAAACAAAATTAAAGTAATGCAACAGCTTTGTAATTATTTTTCAAAATAGAAAATGAAAACAGAAAATATAAACACAAATAAAACCGACCCTAACTAACCAATAGTCCAATGCATTTAAGGAACCTTAACATGAATCTACGTATGAACAGGAACCAACCATAGGAGCTGCATTTTTCACTCAAATATTGTCATTATCTGAGGCTACTGTGAAGTTTGATATATGGGACACAGCAGGACAAGAAAGATATCATAGTTTGGCTCCTATGTATTACCGTGGTGCTGCTGCAGCTATTGTTGTATTTGACATCTCAAGTATTGTGAGTATCATCATTTTGCTATATTTCAAAGGAAATTCCTATGTTCTACCATTTACAACATCATCAGCTTACACTTAGGATAAGAAATTTCTTACTCTCCTATTAATTGTCATTTCATCCATGCAAATGAATCTTAAACTTTGTCTAACTGTTATGATCTTAACTTTCTAGGATACGTTTGTTAGAGCAAAAAAATGGGTTCAGGAATTGCAAAGACATGGTAATGTTAAAAGTCCCATTGTGTTTGTGAGACTAACAATATGCTTTAATTTGTGTCTCTCTTTCACCAATCATCATAGTTTCATTAATTTCTATCTCACTACAATAAAAATCATAACAACTTGTTGTAGGAAATCAAAAGATGGTGATGGCATTAGTAGGGAACAAATCAGACTTGGAGCCAAAGAGAGAGGTTGAAACTGAGGTAGTGTACAAAGATGTACTACAAAAAACATATTCTTTTCCACTTCTCCATTTTTGAAAACACATGAAAATTAGTACCTTGTGAAGATGCAGTTTATTCCACTGAATTATGCATTCTGTTTTTTTTCTTTTTTTCCTTAGCAAGGTTTGTGGACAGTTAAACCATATATAAGTGCGTGTTTGGTTTAATGTTTGCACCGGATAAACATGGATCTATCCAGACACAACTCTTTTGGGTTTTGTAATCATGTTCGCTAGATTTGACGTGAAAACCAATGACACATTAACATAACTGCAATGCAATTGACCCCCTTCCCTGTAAGATGGTAACTTGTTTGAGTGAATTAAAACTATTGCAGGAAGGAAAGCAATTTGCTCAAGAGAATGGAATGTTCTACATGGAAACATCTGCTAAGACCGCAGAGAACATCAACGAACTTTTCTATGAAATAGGTATAATATACACTTTTTGGCCTATTCAATTATTTTCATCTAATGGTCATCTAGGTATGGAGTAAAAATGAATTGAAAAAATCCTGAACTAGATTTCAATACAATTTAAACAATAAAACTTGTAACATTTTCACCTCCATACCAAATTGACCATAGAGTTATCTTGTAAGGAAATTAAGCAGTTGTACTGAGGTGTTTCTATATGATAAAATTGCAGCACAGAGACTAGCAAGGGCTTTACCACCAAAACCTACAGGAATGAACCTGAACAATGAAATACGAGATAGAGGCAGAAGTTTATTTTGTTGTTCAACATGATATTTTCCCATGTAACGTAATCAAGTCACAAGATAATGAATGGTACCAAGGTGTCTTTGCTTGCTTCTTGTAATACATTTACACCTGAATAACTACAACACCTTCCCCTCATAGTTTACTCCTGATATGCGTTTTTTCTTCGTCTAAAGAAATTCACATGCAATTATCGACTTTTCTCTTCGTAAAAGATCATGAATCAGTTTTTCAGATAATTTTATAGGAAATTTATCAACGAATTTTCACTTGTGCTTTACATCCATAGCAATTTCACTTGTGTTTCATGTGACATTTAGAGAATTATAGGAACGCAGTATGTTAAATCTGGAAGCACTCAACAATTCATGCATCGCGGGATTTACTAGAGGGTCCAATGCGAATGGTGATATCAGAAATGCAAGCTTATAGACTTGGCTTTAATTGCAACATTGTTTGAAAAAGGTTCCAACATTTGATAATGAACTTGCAATACTGCCTCATACGACTATTCTTAGAATCTTACTGTTTCAAGTACCCAAAAGCTGAAAATTTTGACATTGCTTGAAAATTTTACAAGCTATAAACATGATCGTTTATTAATAATATAAATGACACCATCTCTATCACCCAGCATGAAGCATGACATATCAAACAAATTGAGGAGCTTTAGGCTATTTACAAGATGTACAACAACAAAAGCCTTATTTCACTAGGGGTAGTAAATAGTAGTACTTAGATTACGCTACGTACA
The DNA here is from genome assembly GCA_037177725.1 of Cyamopsis tetragonoloba. Classification (NCBI taxonomy): domain Eukaryota; kingdom Viridiplantae; phylum Streptophyta; class Magnoliopsida; order Fabales; family Fabaceae; genus Cyamopsis; species Cyamopsis tetragonoloba. The sequence continues at coordinate 58,341,378 of CM074124.1, read as the reverse complement.
AGTACTTGACTAAATATCATATTTATAAAATATACAACATAAAGCCAAAATCACAAGGTATGATAATGTGTTGTGCTAAAAAAAGCCTTTTCCTTACCTGTTTATATCAAGGGCAGTGATCCAATCAACAACTTACTCCGTAATTAAATGAAGATTCTAATACAGTTTATTTAACATTATCATATGTAATATTCAGGACTCATCCATCAAGAAATCTCAAGTGTAAAATCATATAACACAACCAAGAAAAATATACTTTACCCAGAAAAAATAACAATAAAAAAATAAATACACAAACTATCTCATGATGAGCTCTGGCTTAGGTGCTGTGATATTGACTTCAATTCACTGTACATTTTTGAACATTCAAGAGAAAAATCAGACATAGCCCTAAATAGCTCTGGCATGCGATTTTTGAGACTCGCCAAAGTTTTTTGCCTCACTTGGAGGCATTGCCTTGCATACGCTTCCTCCTCATCTTCCAATCTCTTCTTAACTTGATCAACGGCAAACTGCCTCTCTGTAACAAGTTCATCAGGTGCATTAGTATCTTCTTCGCCATCTCCACCATCTGGTATTTTCTTTTCCATATACTTGTGATACCAATCATCAAATTGCCTGGTTTTGCGGGCAAGCTCCTTTCGTGTGTCCTCGCATTTTCTCTTCAAACCCATTTCTTCTTCTTGCTGGTGGAAAATAGTATCTATAACAGCAACGAAGTTGCCTATAGCTGTCCTAGCAAGCTCATCAGGAAGTTTCTCTAGACGATCATGCCATGCAAGGAGAAGGCCTTGTATGGCCGGACTTCTAACTCTTGGAGGTGAAGAAACCTTTTCTTTCAAATTGCTTTCAATAGGGATGAGGTTCAGTTTTAACCAATTGTTTAGGGCCTTTATGTATCCCTTTTGATTGTTGACTAGCATCTCAAATTGTGAATGCCACTGTTGCACAACAAGCAATAGTTGGTACGTTCGGTCGTGATGGTGTTCACTTGTTTGCTTAGGAGATTGGGAAATGTCCAACTCACTCAGAAATGAAACGGTATCTGATTGCTTCTGATGATGAGTTAGCATTACTTTCCACATAGTGGCCATTCTACAGTAGATAAAAATACCAATGAATATTAGAAGATAAGCATGTATTTGTGGACTCATTCAGATTTGGGCTCAAGTAGTAATGAGATTGAACAGATTCCATACAAGAAACGTGCATCTTAAACTCGTTAAAAAAAGTAGAAACAATTATGCCATAGTGAAACAAAATGAAGTCGCATCCCAAAGATGCTGGCAAAAAAACTTCGGCAAGGTTACAAGACTGGCAATCTACAATTATAAACACTAATTTAAGCTCACCCATCAACAAGTTGAACAAGTCTTGGATACAACTGCTCATCACGTAAACGGTTAATCTCCGAGACTGTTGAATCCAAGGATTGCATATCAACAATGTATCTTGTATGTAAATGACTGACGACTGCTTTTGCTTTCTCCAATGCATCAGAGTTGGTACCTCTTTTCTTTAGCTTGTTAAGTGTGGCAACTTTTCTTTGGTACTCAAATTTCATTAGTTCACCAGCCTACAAAATAACATTAAGAGGACAAATCAAGAATAGAACAAACAATGTAAATCCTGCATACTCAATGCAGAACTAAGCAAAGATAGCCTGGTAGAAAAAGGATAAGTGGACAAAAGAAACAGAAACAACAGGCAGTTGGAGCTGCATGACTCTGTAAGGATATTATTAAAATTCAAATGGGAAAAGAAAACAAGTTAAACTGCTATTACATAAAGCATTGCTCATTCATCTTACCTTGACTTCATCATAAAGTTTCTTTTCCCACGCTAATAACTTGTCCAAGATGGTAGCATGTGTTTCATGCTCATCTGAGTCAAAATCATCCTTCCCATCATCCAAATTGGGTATCCCTTTAAAGGATCGATTCCATGTGATAACTCGCATTACCCTTGCAGAGTGATCAATGTGTCCTGCAATAAAAAGAAAAACAAAACAAAGAAAAAGGAATGCATCAACACAACTCAACATTGAAAACATACAAAAATAGAATCAACAGGCAGTTAGTATCTCCTCCATTGACAAAACTAGCTACTCTTACAATGAAAACTATCAAATTAAGTTATCAGCATTATCCCACCTTTCCCATCAACTGATCTTAAAAATAGAAGTTAAAAGTTCATTACTTGAAACAATTACACAACCAGGGTGGAGGAGTACCTCTGTTATCAGCAAAATTGGAGTGGTAATGAAGCCGTGTGGCCTCAAGCATCTTTGAAACTTCATGAGCACTCTCAGAAGCCTTGAGAAAGTGGTCATCAAGCTCAGTAAATATCTGCAACAGATTGACATTATGTTTCACCATCCTTTTCCCCTCCGTAGATGCCGGTGATTGCTTCACCTTCATTCCCTTACCCGTTGACGGCACAGGTGACTCCATCATTTCCTCCGGCACAGGCATAGGCTTGGTCTCAGGCTCCAGTTCGGGCTTGGGCTCGGGCTCAGGCACAGGAACTTCAGCATCCCTCTTGGTTCTGACAACATCATCTACAACATCGACCCTGTGTGGCTTTTCGTCAAACATCTTGTGTTCAATTTCGTCCACCTTGTTAAGGTTGTGTTCTTCTGCCTCATTCACATTCAAGCTTGTACCTGCAATGTTTTCGATGGATGGGAAGAAGTACTCCCAAGCAGCACTTTGTGCAGGCTGCGAAATGGGATGATGAGTGATGTGATCACTCTCTCGTTGTTGCTTGGACGGAGGAGGAGGTATCGGAGGCTTAGCCTCTTCTTCGTCCATCCTTCTCATACTCCCACCGGTGCTTCTGTTGCTTCTTCTTTTCCTCAAGGAGCCTTCATTCTCCAACTCCTTCTCTTCCTCTTCCTCCTCGATAATGGTTCCGACTGGCTTGGGCTTGGAGATGGGGTCGGGCTTGGCGATCTTGATTTCCGGCATGCTGGCGGCGCGCTGGAGAGGGGCGGGGGAGAAATCGGGGAGCGGCGGAGGCGGGAGAGGAAACTCGAAGGGCTGTTGAGGCGGCAAGAAGGAGTTGTCGGCGGGGGTAATTTGAGAATTGAGAACCTCACCTTGGGCGAAGTCGCCGAGGGCGGCGCCAGTGTTTTTGAGGCAGGTGGCGTAAGCGGAGTGAGCGGCGGCGAAGGCGTTGCGGGTGGAGACGGCGTCCTTCATGAAGCGCTTCCGCTCTTTGCAACGCGCCACCGCTTCTTCGTTCTCGATCTTCGATTGATTGCAACCCATTACGCTTTGTCAGTGATCTTTCAATTTCAGTGCCTTCTTAGCATGATCTATTATTTAGGGTCAGAAAATGTCAATATATTGAATTGAATTACAGAGAAGAACAAAGAAACGGGAAAACTAAAAAAAAAAGTGTGAACGAACAAGAACAGTGTGTTTGTGTTGTGTTGTAATAATAATTTTGATGACTTTGGGCAAAGCAAAGCTGATAAGCGAATGTGGATGCTCAGAACCAGACGACAAGAGAAGCAAAAATAAAAAAAAATAAAAAAACAAAGTCAGATGAAGAAAGCACAGCTGATTTGGCAGGGAAATTTGCTATAAGTTTTATTTATTTATTTTAATTTATTTTTTTAGTAACCTGAAACTATTAGTTAATTAATTAATTAAGAAATTAAAAAAGTGTTAACTGATCTACTTTATTTTCTGTAATTTGTTTATTCGATTGAGTACATGGGTGAGCTTGAGTTCGCATCTACTTATGAACCTAAACAATACGAACCAAACCAAATAAATACAATATGAATTGGTTTGGACTATTGATTTGGTTTATATTTAATTTTAAAATTTAAATACTATTAATTTAGGTATCAAATTAAGAGATTGCAAACTCGAATTTGTCAACTTTTTTTTTGAAAAAATATTTATTAGATCCAATTAATAATCATTTAAAAATAAAACAAAATTAATCATATACATAATAGGGAAAACTTAATTAATTGTATAGAAAATACAGTTAGTAAAAATAAAACTCAGTTCGATAATATCTATATCTTAAAAGGATCAGTTTTGGCTGTGGGCAGAAGAACACCCTTAATACATTAAAAAAACTTGATTAATTTATTATTATTTTTTGTTATAAAATCATGATTCAACTGTAACAAATTTATTGCATTAAACATAATTATTAAAGTTAAAAATAATTTTTAATATATAACATGTTAAATCATGATCTATAATAATTTTAATTAGTACTATTATAAAACATTCAACCAACAATATTATAAGTTTATATAACTCAACATTATTTTATTTTATTTTTTTTTGGTCAATTTTCATTTTTAGAATAAAAATCATAAAAATGAAAGTTAACTTAGAGTACATAACACAATTTAATTGGAATAATATTGAATTAGTTTCATATTTTATTTCAAAAAATACAAAACTCAAACTAAATTAATTCATTTAAATTTAATTACTTAAACATAAAATCTCTCCAAATCTAAACAACCCAAAACTGAGTATTTGTACCTCATATAAGTTCTCCTTTTGAGTATTTATTGGACCTCTAGGACTCGATCCTAAAACTGGTAGTTAAGCCATTATTTAAAAAAAAAAAAAAAAAACCCTTGTATTAGTTGATGTACCTGCTCCTTTAATTTGTTTTGTTTTGTTTATTTGATCGAGTAACTGTACCTGTACACCAGTGAAGTATATAGTAAGTTAATTAAGTATAGAATCATGAGAATAACAATGATAATAACTTCATATTGATTGGGATTCACAAATATCAGGTCTGAAAATACGCTGTCCTAATCCCTTCTGCTTGATTTCAGATTCTAATTTTTTTTATTACAGATTTTTATATTATTTCCTTTCATTGGAGTTTGAATATCAATGCAGATATTCGTATAATTCGATTTCGAGCGTTGATATCAATTTCTGAAGTTGAAAATTTTCCGTCCGTCTTATAAAGAAAGACTCTAAAAAAATACAAGAATTAAGAAAATTAATAAATTTAAAAAAATTATTAAATTTATTTAATAATTTATTTTTATTTTCTTATTTATCTTTTAATTATTAAAATCAATAGTATTATTCTCTTTCTATTTAATTAGTTTTCTTCAATTATCACTAGAGAGAATTTTTCTCTTATCAACTTATTATATTTCTTGACTTTGAACTAAACAAAAATGATAGAGTAAATAAGAATAATTTAGTTAAAAAAATTTGAATGTGTACAAAATATTAATCAGGATCTTATAAGAAAGGACATATTTTTTTAAATTGATCTTATATCTGGATAATTTAATTAAGTAGTAGAATTTTACGAAAAAGACAAATTATTAGAGACACTGAAACAATCGATTAATGAAAGTGATTTGATATATTATTACTTACAATAATATCATTAAATTACATAAGTTCTAATAGTGTAAATAATAATAATAATTAATAATAATAACAACAAAAACAACAAGAATGATGATATGCTTACTTTAATTATATGAAATTAAGAAAAATAAACGACTCATAAGGCTTTCCACAACTTTTGTAAGTGGTTACTGACTGTCACCGTCATTGAAATGAACGAGAATTTGATGCTTTTTTTTTTTGGAAAACGCGAGAATTTGAAGCTAGAAAATGTACTTTGCGTGAAATGGACTCCATGACTAAATTGAGGAAAAATTTACAATTTTTTGGTCAGCTTTTTTCCAAAAAAAAAAAAGAGTTCATGCATAACTTTTTTTTTAATTAGTGTATCTCACTATTTTGTGCCATTTTAGGAGGCAAAAGCTTTAATTGGGCATTTTTTTTCCTTACAAAACTATACTCCATACATAAGCTTGAAAAACCAAACTGACAGTTAATACTTCCATTTATCTCTCCTTTTCTTTTCAGATAGGATGAGTATAAATTTTATTCTTCCTTCATTTGTCTTTTTTCTTCAGCTGTATAAAAAACATCAACGTTTAGTTAAAGTAGGTTAAAAGTACATTTATTTCACAAGCAATCGTAATGAATTTAGGTTAATTCTTCATAAAATGTGAATAATAGAAATTATATTGAAGAGTATAACTCCTAATAGTTTGAAATCTAATAATAGTTTTTAATTATATAAAATTTAGCAAAATAAGTAGCAAGAACAAAGTTTTATCCCCTTGGTGATATTGGTTACATGAATCACAGGTGTCAATGGCATTGTGGTTGATCACTAAATTTTCAAAAATGTTATTTACAAAAAAACCTCTTCTCCCAAGAGGAAAATAAGTAACAACGGTAATAAAATTCAACTTCAAAGTTTTATCCGTGAGTAACTGATGCTTCAGCTTCATGCATTGGTCCACAGTACTTGATCTGCCAAAGCTCAACATCATGTCCTCTTTCATACTCGCTAACATACTGCGGAATTTGAGATAAGTCCACCTGCTTCCCCACAAATTTGGGCATTCTTGCAGACTCAAAGCTTCCAGTTTCTGCAATAAATTTATATGCATCAACCATTCCCCTTACAATGAATATTTATGTCAAATTAATCTCACTATCAATGCACTTTTGCTGACTCCACCACGCGCTTACCATCCTCATCTGCAATATAGCTTCGCAAACGTGAATATCCATTTGCAACAACATCAAGGTCAGAGAGACTGAAGTTATAGCGCTTTTCCAGTGCCATGTATAACACCTAGAAAAGTTCAAATGGATGGAGTAAGCCAAAAATATAAGGGTCTTTTTGATTTGCGTTTCTTTGTTTTTCATTTCTTGTTGATGAAATAACCCTCCCTACCCTTGTTCTTCTTTATAAAAAAAACCCTTAACATGTGGATGTTTCTATACCTTTGTTGAACCTCTTGACATTAATCTTTCTAAGGTACTGAAAAATACATCAGTCAGCTCATCACTATAAATAACATCAGCAGCCAGCAGCAAAGTAGCATTTTCTGCAACTTCAATCTCTCTGAAAGTCCAATAATACCTGGATGTCACAATAAAGTGATTATGATGTGTGCCATATATACACGTCAATAAATAGTAAAAACAAATTATGTTCGTCTCAAGAATTTTTGCGAAAAACATACACAACGCCCCTGTTGGAAGTAACAGGCTCGACCCCAACCCCAAAAAGGCCAAAAGAAAAAGAAAGAAGTAATAATTTCTCAGGGAATATTCATCAAAATAGTTAATTCTACCTTTGTGCATTAGGAGACTCTCCTACTATCACTTTAGGGGGCCAGCAATTGAACCAATCAAGTTCGCGTACATAAATTGTGGCTTCATAATTCAATAATCCATGATTAAGCTGAACGTTATTCACACAGTTGTCAAGTATTTCATTCCCATGGTCTGAAAAATAATAATAAGCACTAGCCTTCCATTAAAATCATAAATTCGAAAGAACAAAGAATTGACATAATTAAACAAGTTTCCTCAAGGATACTCAACGAGCAATACACTTAAAATGCATGGACCAATCAAATATTTCAATTGATATAAACTGATCCAGGTAATTCTCTACAATTATGCAATACAATCCCCATCTATAAGGTATTTGAGAATATGAGAATACAGATTTCAACCACAGTGCACCTAGCATGTTGGTTTGGTGGTTAAGGAGCAAAGCTTTAAGCAATTGCCTCTCGATTCAAAACCATGTAGGGCATTTTTAGCTTAAAAAAAAAAAAATTCAGCCATAGTGATACACTGGAGCTAGGAAGAGTGGGAATGGAATAAAAAAATGGCATCATACCTGTTAGGAATACTGTATTCGCAATACGTGCAAGTAATAAGCCGACCAAGCCTGGTTGAAAACTTGAGATCATTAACATTATGAAAATATTTCTTTATAAATAACAGAATGTCCTTTCAAATTGACACATTTGATTAGAGTAATATACCGTTTTAGTCCCTCACTTTGTAGTCAACATGCAGTTTAGTCCTCCACTTTTAAAAATGACTAATTTAGTCCCTCACTTTGTAGGCCGTCATGCAGTTTAGTCCCTACCGTTACTCTCACTAACGGCGTGATGACGTGGCCCGTTAAATGCTTACGTGGTTGTTAAGTGATAGTTGGACATTCACGTAGGATTAAAACGACGTCGTTTTGGTAGAGGCAAATCATGCACTTTAGTCCCTCGTTTTGAAATTTAAATTTCACTCTCAAATCATTCTTAGTCCCTATTTGACTGAAACCCTAATATTTCTCTTATCCCCTAACCTTGAATCCTTAACATTCTCATCAATTCTTTATCTCCTTCTTCTTTCTTTATGAACTCTAATCTCAAAACCTTCAATGCTTTCTTGGATTCTGATTTCTTGGATTTTGATTCCTCCTATAGTTGCACGGCGCACCCTTATCTTAGCCATCGATTGAAGAAAGAAGATCGTCGCACCTTAACGACAAACGAAGACAGCAGGTGGCTTTGCTTTGCATGGCGTCGCAACCAGACTCCGCTATGCACGGCGGCGCAGGGACTTGACTCTGCTTTGCACGGCGTCAAAAGACTTGACTCTGCTTGGTGAGGAGATGAGACATGATAAGGTAAATTCTTTTGTAAATTTAGGGTTTTTATTTAATCACTCATTTTTAATTACGGACTAAATTGAATGATTTGAGAATAAAATTTAAATTTCAAAATGAGGGACTAAAGTGCATGATTTATCTCTACCAAAACGACGTCGTTTTAATCCTACGTGGATGCCTAATTGTCACTTAACAACCACATAAACATTTAACGGGCCACGTAATCACGCCATTAGTGAGAGTCAACTGTAGAGACTAAACTGCATGACGACCTACAAAGTGAGGGACTAAATCAGTCATTTTTAAAAGTGAGGGACTAAAACGGTATATTACTCCGTTTGATTATTCTTCTACATATAACACCAAACTGATCCTTAGGTATATCTAGATGTTTATTAGACATTCAAAAGTTTTTTTTTTAAAATTAAACTATTTATTGTTTATTAATTGGTGACAAAAACAGCTATTTTGTTAACTAAATTTCTCAGTAAATGTGTATAAGTTTATCTATCTTGTCAAAAGAATGCTAATAGCGCACCAATTGACTCTCTCTTTTCGGCACTCTATCAGTGCGTGAAATCCTATGCTAGTCAGGAAGTGTTAAGGCAGTGTTCTAGCATTCCTTATCTCACCATTTCAGTTGATTTCAAGTCAGAAAATGAAGATGGAGGAATCCATGAGCCTATATCACTTAACGATTACCCTTAGGATTGACCACCTTACAAAGCCTAAAGAGCTTCTCTAAGGATTTGGCTAGGTCCTAGTCATTGTTTTCAGGTTTTATAGTTTTGTTTGAAGAAAGGAAGTGATTGCAAAACACAAGAAAATATAGAAAGAGAAATTGATTATATATCGACATACCAGTTCCAGCGCCAAGTTCTAATGCAATAACTCCATGAAGTTCAGATGAACACAATGCTTTATGCAATATAAAATCAGACAATACCAGTTCAGCTTTCCAAACCTAAAGGTAAATCAGGGGGAAAAAAATCAAATCTATGCAGAAATAGAATTTGAAAAACATAAAGGATATAGAAATTGATTTCAATTACCTGCAGACCAACATTTGGAATTGAAGACGTGATGTTATGCTGGATTCTCACATTATAGGTATCAGAATCAGGTGAGAGTTGAGCATTTGCTTTAACAATAAACAGTTTTACATAAGCATGGATGTAATTATCTATAAATATATACAGAAAGATAAAAAACGAGAATGAGTTGAGAAGTTACAGGTGCGACGGGGGAGAAGAAGATCACCGTCTTCATCGAATTCCAGAGTATGGCTTTGGACTGCTTCGTCTTCCGAAGCATGAATGTGTCTACTGCGAGCAACATCTAGAAATTAGAAATAAAAAATCACGAATCATGAAACGATATGTTGTTGAATGAAGGTTCATCTAACAGAGGCAGAAATTGATTGAGTAATGAAGTGATTGAGGGAAAATTGGGAGAGTGGAATTACCGTGTGGAAGTGGAAGAGAAATGGTGAAACGGGAAATATGGGGCCCAGAGAAGCCAGGTGGGCAACCTAGGTGGACTTCGCTCATCACTTCTTCATCGCCGCCATGTTTTTCTTCCGACGATCCCATTCTGCTCAGAATCCTAGATATATCGCTCTCGTGTTTCTGTATCGATTGTTACTTAACCACAGTAATCATTTTATTTCTCTCTTTTTTCTTTTTTTTGATTATTTGATATTTTTCCTTTTTCTTTATGTCCTAATCTATTATTTTTTATTTATTGTTATATATATATATTTTATAACTACGGGTTTTCTTATCTTATACTCTCTCAGTTCCTTTTTATAATGATTCAACATAACAATTTTACTGATTATTAAGAAAAATATAATTACGTTAGTTAATGTATTGGAACTTTAAAAAAATTATATACTCTTTCATGTTTACCCATATTTAGGCTGTGTTTACCAAAAATTAATTTATAGCTTATGACTTATAGTTTATTGTTGAGAAGTAATGTTTAGATAAACTAGCTTATGATAAGTTAAAATTATATGAAATGACCTAAAATGACATATAATATATTAATATTTAATATGATGAAATGACAAAATATGTAATTATCGAAAGAAAACAAGGATAAAATTGAAATGAATCATTGAAAGCTAATAGCTATAAGCTATTTGAAATAGCTTTTCAAAAGCTTCTAGCTTTTTATAAGCTATAAGCTTGTCATAGTAAACCGAGTTTATTGACAAAAAGCTACAAGCTATATGCTATAAGCTCTTAAAAAAGCTATAAGCTTGTGTTAATTGCAACAACTGTTTTAGAGATCGTGTACTATATACATAAAGAATATGGTGTTTTTCGAAATAAAAATGAATACGCATTTTTTAAGTTACTAAATTATTTGAAGCTTTCTGAAGAAAATGTATTATTGAGTTTAAAGTTTTCAGCTCAATTTACATACTTTTAATATTATATAAATTACAAAAAAAAACATTTAATGATCGTGTACTATGCACTTGATAAATTAGGTGTTTTTTGAAATAAAAATGAACATGCATTTTTAAAATTATCTAAATTATTTGAAGGTTATTGAAGAATATGTATTATTCATTTTAAATTTTCTAGCTTTATTTTAATAATTTTTAAATTTTTAAAATGAAATTTGTTTTTAGATATCATATATTATACATTTTAAAAATATGGTGTTGTTGGAAATAAAAATGAAAATGCGTTTTTTAAATTACCTAAATTATTTTATGCTTTTTTAAGACAATTTACATACTTTTAATATTATATAAATTACAAAAAAAAACATTTAATGATCGTGTACTATGCACTTGATAAATTAGGTGTTTTTTGAAATAAAAATGAACATGCATTTTTAAAATTATCTAAATTATTTGAAGGTTATTGAAGAATATGTATTATTCATTTTAAATTTTCTAGCTTTATTTTAATAATTTTTAAATTTTTAAAATGAAATTTGTTTTTAGATATCATATATTATACATTTTAAAAATATGGTGTTGTTGGAAATAAAAATGAAAATGCGTTTTTTAAATTACCTAAATTATTTTATGCTTTTTTAAGACAATTTACATACTTTTAATATTATATAAATTACAAAAAAAAACATTTAATGATCGTGTACTATGCACTTGATAAATTAGGTGTTTTTTGAAATAAAAATGAACATGCATTTTTAAAATTATCTAAATTATTTGAAGGTTATTGAAGAATATGTATTATTCATTTTAAATTTTCTAGCTTTATTTTAATAATTTTTAAATTTTTAAAATGAAATTTGTTTTTAGATATCATATATTATACATTTTAAAAATATGGTGTTGTTGGAAATAAAAATGAAAATGCGTTTTTTAAATTACCTAAATTATTTTATGCTTTTTTAAGACAATGTATTATTCACTTTAAAGTTTCTAGTTCAATTTACATAATTTTTTATATTTTTAAAATTTCAATAATTTTTTTAGAGATCTTGTATTATACACTTGAAGAATATAGTGCTTTTTGTTTAGAAAACAATGAAAAACATTTTTTAATTTTCTAAATTGTTTGAAGCTTTTTAAAGAAAAAGTGTTATTGAGTTTGAAGTTTTTAGCTCAATTTAAATATTTTTTTAATATTATAAAAATTACAATAATTTTTTTAGTGATCGTGTACTATATACACTTGATGAATTGGGTGTTTTCTGAAATAAAAATGAACATGTGTGTTTTTAAAATTATCTAAATTATTTGAAGCTTATTGAAGAATATGTATTATTCACTTTAAAGTTTTTAGCTCTATTTTAATAATTTTTTATATTTTTAAAATTTCAATTTTTTTTTAAGATATCGTGTATTATACATTTGAAGAATATGATGTTTTTGGAAAAAAATTGAAAATACATTTTTTAAATTACCTAAATCATTTTATGCTTTTTGAAGATGATGAATTATTCACTTTAAAGTTTCTAGCACAATTTACATGATTTTTATAATTTTAAAATTGCAACAATTTTTTGTTTTTCGAAATTAAAACAAAACTGTGTTTTTTAAATTATTAAGAGCTTGTTTTCGAAACTAAGTGAATATGCAAAAAAACTTTTTTAGAGGTCGTGTACTATACACTTGAATAATAGGTTGTTTTTTAAAATAAGTGAATATGCACTTTTTAAATTTCCTAAATTATTTAAAGCTTTTTGAAGAATATGTATTATTCACTTTAAATTTTCTATCTATGTTTACATAATTTTTATATTTTTTAGATTCCGACAAATTTGAAGAATGTGACGTTTTTCAAAAAAAAATTAAAACACGTATTTGAAATTTTCTAAATTAATTGAAGATTTTTTAAGAGAGTGTATTATTCAATTAGAGGTTTCTACACCAATTTATATAATTTTTAAATTGCAATAGTTTTTTTAGAGATTGTGTACTATTCACTTGGAGGATATGGTGTTTTTTGAGGAAAAAAATGAAAAATCATTTTAAAAAATTTCCTAAATTACTTAAGCTTTTTTAAGACAATTTATTATTCAGTTTGGAGTTTCTTCTTGAAATTTCATATTTTTTAATATTTTTAAAATTAGAACAATTTTTTTAAGTTGTGTACTATACAGTTCAACAATTGGGTGTTTTCTGAAATAAAAATCAATATACATTTTTTAAATTACCTAAAATAATTGAAATTTTTTGTAGAATATTTCTTATTCACTAAAATTTTATAGCTCAATATACTTAACTTTTATATTTTTAACATTGATTTTTTTTAAAGATATCATGCATTATACACTTAAAGAATATGATATTTTTTTAAAAAAGTGTAAATGATTTTTTTAAATTACCTCAATAATTTTAAGTTTTTTGAATTCAATGTAATATAAATTTTAATTTTTCTAGTTAAATTTTCAAAAAAATTTATATTTTTAAAATTGTAACAAGTTTTTTAGAGATTTTGTATTATACACTTGAATAGAGTGTTTTGTGAAATTAAAATGAAAACGTTTTTTTTAAATTACCTAAATTATTTGAAGCTTTTTTAAAAACATGTATTATTAACTTTGAAGTTTCTAACTCAATTTATAGAGTTATTTATATTTTTAAAACTGCAACAATTTTTTTTAAATAGTGTACTATATACTTGAAGAATAACACATTTTCGAAAAAAAAAATGTTTTTTTTTAAATTACCAAAATTATTTTAAGCTTTCTAAAAATATTATATTGTTGAATTTGAAGTTTTTAGCTCAATTCTCATATTTATTTATGTTTTTAAAAGTGCAACAATTTTTAGAGATAATGCATTATAAACTTGAAGAATATAGTATTTTTTTTTAAAAAAAATAAATTTAAATTACCTAAATTATTTGAATCTTTTAGAAGACAATGTATTCTTCCCTTTTAAGTTTTAGTTCAATTTACGTAATTCTTTATATTTTAAAAATTGCAACAATTTTTTTGGAGATCATGTACTATACACTTGAATAATAGGTTTTTTTTCCAAAATTTTATTGAATATATAATTTTTTAATTACTTAAATTATTTGAAGCGTTTTGAAGACGGTGTATTATTCAATTTAATGTTCCTAGCTATTAATTTTTAATATTTTTAAATTTTAACAAGTTCTTTAGAGATTATGTACTATTCACTTAAAGAATAGGGTGTTTTTCGAAGAAAAAAATGAAAAATATTTTTTAAAATTTTCTAAATTACTTTTAGGATTTTGAAGATAATTTATTATTCAGTTTGAAGTTTCTTTCACAATTTTTACAATTTTAAATTTTTTAAAAATTGAAACAATTTTTTTAGAGATTGTGTACTATACACTTGAACAATAATGTGTTTTTCAAAATAAAAATAAATACGCAATTTTTAAATTACTTAAATTATTTAAAACTTTTTGAAATTTTTTTATTATTCACTTAAAGTTTATAGCTCAGTTTACATCATTTTTATATTTTTAACATTGAATTTTTTTTAAGAGATTGTGTATTATATACACTTGAATAATATTTGAATATGGTATTTTTTGAAAAAATTGAAAATATTTTTTTTAAATTACCTAAATTATTTTAAGCTTTTTGAAGTCAATATATTATACACTTTAATGTTTTTAGCTCAATTTTTCATAATTCTTAAAACTACAACAAGTTTTTTTGAGATTGTGTATGGTAACATTTGAAAAACAAAGTGTTTTTTGAAATTAAAATGAAAATGAATTTTTTTAAATTATTTAAATTATTTGAAGTTTTTTGAAGATATTACATTATTGACTTCGAAGTTTCTAGCTCAATTTTTAGAATTATTTAAATTTTTAAAAATGTAAATATTTTTTTTAGAAATATGGTATTTCTTGGATATCGTGCATTATATACTTAAAGAATATGGTGATTTGTTTTAAAAAAATGAAAATACATTTTTAAATTACCTAAATTTTTTGAAGTTTTTGGAAGACAATATATTATTCACTTTCAAGTTTTAGCTCAATTTACAGAATTCTTTATATTTTTAAAATCGAATCAATTTTTTTAGAGATAATATATTGTACACTTGAATAATAGGTTTTTTCAAATTTAATGAATATGCGTTTTTTTAATTACCTAAATTATTTATGTTTTTTAAGACAATGTATTATTCAATTTGAAATTTATAGCTCACTCTACTTAAATTTTCAATTTTTAAAATTGCAACAACTTTTTAAAGATCATGAACTATTCTCTTTAAACATATGGCGTTTTATAAAAAAACGAAAAATCATTTTTTAAATTTCTAAACTATTTCTAGCTTTTTGAAGATGGAAGACAATGCATTTTTCTCTTTAGAGTATACAATTCATTTACTCTTTTGGTGTATTAACTTTTTAATGTTAAAAAATTAAAAAATTGAATAAAAAATTTGATTTAATTAATATTAAATGAATTATAAATAGATTGTATATGCTAACGAATGTATACCAATTAAACATGGACTTCACTGCAACACCGTAATTAACAAAATTCCATTCCTTGCATTACGCATCCAATGATAAATTTCATTTATCCAGATATAAAAGTTCAACTGGAGGGGAGATGATTATACAATAATGTCAAATCATTACAAGCATAACTGATTTCAACGATTGAAATCCTTCAGAGTTTCAAAATTGTAAGAAGATCTCGGCCTTGAAAAAATACTTCACTCGTATCAAGAGAAATATTAAGTATGACAATAAGAGAGTCATTGGGTATAACTGCACCTATATTCTGTGAAAATTCTAGACAATCAATAAGCCAATCTAATAAATCTTGAAATTCAGACATGGAAATGGAGATAGAAACACACATGAATGAATAACAGGGACTATTTTCCTATCTCTATATGCTAACCAAAATATTGAACCCCGAGGAGACTATGGTGATGATGAACTAACGAAAGAATAAAGAATGGAATACAAAATCTCATGGTTGTATTTGTTATCTTCCTCTAAGAGCAGCAAGAAGAGCTGGCAAGTCATCATAATCTGGTAAGCTAGGATGCACGTGCCCCTCCTCCATCTTCAGCATTTCTGGTACTAAGGAATTAGCTCTTTCATGCACTTTCAGTGTTTCCTTTGAAGTTTTTTTGTCTTCAGGAGGAAGAGACATTGCTCTCACGGGCGTTACCCATGGATTTGATTTTATATGCCTTATGTTTTGCAATTCATCATATCCTACGCTTGATTCATAAGGGGGTCGCTTCTTACTGTAATGCATTAAAAGTCTATCCACTACCCTTTCTTCTTCATCCCTTGAATCACCATCATTTCCAAGTTCAGTTTGCCGGAGTTGTTTAGCTTTTTCTAACTCAATTACACCTAAATTTACCTTTGCACTATCTTCAACGTTATGATCAAATGGTGATTTCAGAGGTCTCCTCCTGACTGATCTTGGTATCGGCTTTTTTTGAACTACTGCTTCTTGAAGGTCTTGATTTGCCTCCTTTTCCGACACAGCTTCAGTTTCTGTTGTTTTAGTCAAATTGCTTTCAACTTTATCAAAATTTTCTTTGACATAAGGAGGGGGAACAAGCCTATATGAAAATGGGTTCTTAATTTCTATTTCGTCCTCAGCTAATAGACTTTCCATTGAACTTGAACAAGCCTTTGAGCCATCCAGGGATGAATTGTCAGTAGTTGTTTCATCATCATTACTGCTTCGCCGCCTCCATGAAGCGTCAATTTTATCCTTCTTTTCATGAGAAAGGGTGTCTCTTTCTATTTCTTTAGTTGTATGAAATACTCTTCCATCTCTTTGATTGCCCCCAGTAACTAGGTTGTCTGTTTTGGGGATAGTGACATCTTTGTTCGTTTGCCATTTCGCACCATCATAATCATTTACTGGATCATGTTTAGGCTTCTCCTGCAACAAAGAACCATTCATTGAGATAAGTCACTGGCAGTAGAAGATTTAAGTTGAAGTGGATATAGCAATAAGAGCCTAAATAATCCTCGAACCTGCTATCTATCACGTTTAAGCTGTTGAGTGAATAATGTACAGCATAAAAAATGTGAATCTTATAAGAAAATACTTCTCAGCTTGATGTATAAATATATAATTGATAAGTTTCATGGATATAAATTCAGGAAATTGTAACTAAAATATAATCAGGGGGAGATTAAAATATAACAGTGCATTTTCATCCAATTTTTTGTCATCTTTATGCTGAGACATATACTTGATTGTTTAGATCGCAAGCAAGTCAATGATATGCGAAACTTACTTCATGTAACAAAGGCGGTGAGTAAAGTTTCTGCTCCAAGGCCTTGCTATTCCATTCTATAGAGAACTCTTGCGCTAAATCACACAACAACCGGATCTTCATTTCTTTTGAAAGAGGATCTTGCCTCAACTTCTCAGCAAACTGAGGAAAAGCAATTATTCAAGTAAGTGGTGGAATCGGAAGCAAAGATATCATGAAGAAAATAGTTTATAATTGCAATTACTAATTATCAAGAGTTGTGAATAAGCAAGGACTACAGT
This sequence comes from Cyamopsis tetragonoloba, assembly GCA_037177725.1. Taxonomy (NCBI): domain Eukaryota; kingdom Viridiplantae; phylum Streptophyta; class Magnoliopsida; order Fabales; family Fabaceae; genus Cyamopsis; species Cyamopsis tetragonoloba. The sequence continues at coordinate 58,323,897 of CM074124.1, read as the reverse complement.
AAGTAGTCTCATGGATCACCTCTTTACTTATATATGGTTGAAGTGATTGCCCATATTTCTCTGTAAACAAAGTTCTGAGTTGACGTAGTTCGGGCAGATCAGAAAATCTTGCTGCAGCATACATCAAAGATGAAATAGCTTCCTTGCATTCATCAGGGCAATCCCTATAGAAGAATATTATAATATTGTCACGACTTACGAAAACTTGTGGGGGAAGAAAGCTTTTCATATAATTCTATTTAAGTGTGGTATTGTTGGTCGTCATGATCTTTACGGAATATATGTGAAAAATTTTAACCATTTGCATTGTTAGTGATGAACCAACAACACACATTCATTACATAAACTTGAGATTTCAATGCATAATAATCATGAGACATAATCAAATCAGCAACTCAGCTGCAAATAGGAGAATAAATAACTGTAGACTCTTCCAATCCCAACAAAGGGAGTGAAAATGAAAAACAAAATAATCTTTGAGTGCATAAGTAGAAAATCATACCTTTGCTTGTAAAGGTTTCGAAGATGATCCGATATGCATCCAACAAACTTCGCTACGAGTTCATAGCAAGACGACAAATTTTGCTCAATTATAAGCCCTTCAGCCTGTTTCAAATGCTAAGAGTTTAACACAGTTACATATCAGGTTAGCGGTTAATGTTAGTACTTAGTTGACACTTTGTACATTATTTTAACAAGACTTCCTTCAAAGAATAATACATGGTATTATTGAGTGAATTATGTGACTATGATTCAACAACTAATAAGCCCAGTACATAGATTCTGCACGTGTTGATTACTTACAGGTGACACCTTACTTGTAACATTATGCATCACAGTGCCGTATGCTTAAATTTGATTGATGCAAGCTAGCTATGATCCACTAGGAATCTTTTTGAGAAAATTTTACAAATATCAATTAAGAAGAATCATTCCTCTATCTCTGTGATACATTTGAAGCCAATAATAAAGGTGATAAAAAAAATAGTGGCAACTGTCAAGGAAAATTACCCTTCCATATGCATTGTAATCAAGGTCACTCCTAAGAAGGTCGGCAATATCTTTCTTAAGAAATTTCTGCACAGCGTTCCTTTTCTTTCGTATTGCCTCTAGCCTCATCTTGGTTAACTTCAGGCACGACTTGCTGTTCTCGAATTTAAATTCAAAAAATGGAACTATTAGAAACCAGGAGAAGTTTCCACACAAGAGAAGGATGAAACCGAGAAACAGAGAAGCATTGTTTTACCATTTGGAATAGAATTTCGGCTTCAATAACACGTCAAACATTTTTACTCCCCGATAATCCTAATTTATCAAGCCTGTAAAGATGAAACTAACAAAGCGGCAAATCGAAGCTATGTTCTAGGGAAGATTGGCCTGCAATCAAGAACGAAGAAAAAGAATAAACAATTTAGCATTTAGAGAGAAGTTAATAAAAAACAAAGCAGAGGTTCTTATAGTTTATAAATCCTGAATTCCACAGAGAAAGAGGAAGAGGAAAGAAGAAAAACCTTGTGAAAAAATATCATCAATAAGGAAACCCTGGGCGAAAACTGAGATAGAGAGAGAGAGAAATAAGGGAATGAAAAAAGATTCTGAAATTGGTAAGCAGAGGCAGAGATAATGCAATGCGACTATTATATCGAACAGAGAGAGAGAGAGAGAGAGAGAGAGAGAGAGGAGATGGTCACTGCAAAAAGCTATAAAACCGGAAGAAGAAGAAGAAGAATGTGAAGGTGAAGGAGAAGAAGGAAAAGAATGAAATGGGAAGCACGTGAATGCCACGTGTATCAAACGGAGAGATTCTTCATTTTTCATTTTCATTTCTTGCAATGCATAATCACAGAATGACCCCTTTGAGGCAACTAAACGGAGTGCGCGCCAAGCAAGACCTGTGGCATAGTCACTGTTAACGGTTTTAACTGCAACGTTAAACACTAAAAAAACATGAGGTAAATAAACACAGTCAACACTTAAGATTTAAGTATACATGGTAGATGTATATACTTGATTCTTTCTGCGTTCTTGTCCTTAATTTTAAATTCACTATGATATTTGAGGGATTTAATTGGAGAAAAAATAATTATCGACACATGTGATTAATCTTTAATTGATTTAGACAGATTAGGCCTTTTAATAATTAAACTTATTAATTTTTGTTTAGTTCATGATTTAGAAGGCAATTTGGTCATTTCAACATGTACTACTACTCACTAGGTAAGGTTGCTGGCTGGCACCAGGCAAGGAATGAGGAAAAGGAAGCATACTAATAAATAAATAAATGAATTAATAGTCACAAGTAAAGTAATGGCAACAAAACTTTATGCCAAATGCTAATTGCCAAATTAATTTGAGGCCGTCAAACGTGTCGCATAATTCTTACATTTAATATTCATCGAATCAAATACTCCAACTATACATTCATTCAGTTATTTGCTTGTTCAACAATCAATCAGCATCCGTAAAACAAATTAATTAAGGAAGAAAAAACAGTCCCTTTGCAATTCATGATGACTCCTTTTATTGGTTCCTGATTTCTTGTTAATCATATCATCATGCCACTTTCTTTGTTTCACTTTTACTCCGTTGCCAATTATTCTTAGCCTGCTATCTACCCTTAAGTGTTTCTTTCCATCTGATTTTTAATCATGCACAAAATATATTTTCACTCCTTATTTCTTTTAAAAATATCAATTTAGTTCTATAATTACTTTTTATATTAATTTAGTCCTTCACCTTTTTATTTAATATTAATATAGTCTTTTTTGTCATTTCAATTAATACTATTAACCGTGATGCCAGATTTGACTCTTAATTAGTTATACCAGTATCATAACAAAAAGGATCAAATTGATAGTACTAAATAAAAAAACAAAGCACCAAATTGATACAAAAAGAATAGTTATAAAATTAAACTAATATTTCTAAAAGAGATAATGAGCCAAAAATATATATAAACCCTAATTAAAAATAAAACTTTTACTCCCTCAAAAATTAATTTTACTTATAATAAAAACTAAAATAAACATACCCCGAATCACTAAAACAAACGTACCTAAGTAACATATAAGAATCAATTTTGTTAAAAGTTTTGCTTGCCTCAACCTACGCTAGAGTCAGTCTTCCTTGGTAGTATAAATCTGCAAAGTAAATACCACCTTTCCAAATAAAACTCTTTTTTTTTTTCCATACAAGATCTAGATTTGGGATATGTTTTTAACTTTTAGTTTTTAGCTATTCATTGCATATTTGGATAAGATGACTTATGCTTAAAAGTATTTTTATATATAGTAATTTTAAATCTTAAAATAGATACGACGAAAGTAAATTTTTTTTTTATAAATAATTTTTCGTGTGATAGTTAAGCTCATGATAGCTAGAATTAACTTATAAATTAAAATTATTTGACAAAGTAAATTATTTTAAGAGTATTTTTTATAATTTTTGTTAATAATATGTTTTAGTTTATTAAAAAAATTATTTGGCAAAGAAAATTAAATAACAGAAAATAATATATAATATTATAATATTATTAAGAGGATAATGATATGATAATTTATGATTTTTAAAAATTAATGATGATAATTTTAAGAGGGAAATATAGTTTATTTTTACCAAAAAAAGGAAAATATAGTTTATATGGTACAACTGAAAGTGGGCCCAATTTGAAAAGCATGACTGCATGGGGTGGGGCATACGCTAACGACGATGACTCATCAATTGTATCATTTTAGCCGAAATTATCGCCAACTCTATCCAAAAAAAAAAAAAGCTTTTGGTGCCTAAGGTTCATCCCCTAACTCAACTTGATAATTGATATTATGTTTGGTAAAATGTTAATTGATTTTGAAGTATCAAAATTGATTTTAATTTTAGATAGTTAATTAGTTGTTTGGTTATGAGTTAGGAAAAAATTAAAATTGATTTTGATAAAAGCAAAGTGAGTCTTACTTTTACGATGGATTGAAAATTTTATAGTGTATTCTTACTCTAAACTTGTTTTTAAGTAAAAATTTGTCAAGCATAAATCACGTTATTTTAAAATCAATTTTATACTAAATCAACTCTTCAAAATCATGATTTAAAATCAATTCTACCACCGCTAAACTAAACACACAATGTGTACAATACGGAATTACTTTTAAAGTGGTCAAGGGCCAGTTGTTTTAAATTTGATTTCAATTAAAATTAGTTTTGATTAAAGTTAAAATTATTTATTTCTATCGGATCACCTCAATTTTTGTGCATTAATAATCTAAACCATTAATTTTTGTCTTAGTTTATGTGTTTTTTACTTCTTATTCTACTAAAATCTAAACCAAACGGACCCTAAATTGTCGTTGGAAGAAAATGATAAATGATTTGTAATTTTTGAAGAAATTTTGAAGGATTAATTGTTATGTTAAAATTATGATTAAAGAATAAATAAATTATACTAATTACTTCTACTCCCATTCTTCTAAGAACGAAATTTAATTTGATCCACAATTTTAATGCTGTCCTAAACCACACTTGAAAACACCAAAGTAATTTATAGCCAAGCATGATGACTAAAGAGTAGCACACCAAATAACTAGGCCATACAATTTCTTTTCCTTATTGGATCTAACAAGAGACTCTTGAACCATAACAAAAACAAATTAAGAATAAAGTGAACATTAATCTAATTTACATACAGCAGACAAAAGATGCTGAATAATCAATAATGATTTTTTGTCAATTTTTATTGGTTAACTCTTGGCTAACTTTGATATTATATTATTATTTGATTTTTTAAATAAAAGAAATAATAATTTCAGAAAACCAAATAATAATATAATATCAAAGTTCGCCAAGAGTTCACCAATAAGGATCGACAAAAATTCATTATTGCTAAACAATAGTGCATAGTGCATGAAAAAAAAGGAGGTTTGGTACTGTTTCGTCTTGTAAAAAGCAAATTGGACACACAGAGACCATGCTATGCCAAAGAACCTTAGAAGATTATTCAAATTTAATATCTCTAAATTATGTTTTTATTAATTAAAAAATTTGATTATTAATAATTAAAAAAATTTAAATTTAAAAAATAATAATTTCAAAAAATATAGTTTTAAAATAAAAAGCTATTCCAAATATCTGAATTTATAATATTTTCTAAAAATATTTTAAATGGCATTTTATTTTAACGAGTTAATTTAATAATATTTTAAAATGCTAAACATTTATTTAATTAATGTAATATATAGAAAAACATAAAAAATATACTAGATGGGTCTTGACTCTTGAACCAAGGAAGGACCCTCACTTTGGGAAAAAAAATGTTACAGGCTGGGCTATAACACATTAATATATTATAGTTTTTTTTTTTTTTTAAAAATGCACAAAGTACCCTTCAGGTTTTACAAAATAGCACAAACCACTAAACTTAAAATAAATAAGCATCTCACACCATTTTCTATAATAGACACCAACTATAATAGAATATTTCATCATAATATTCTTATTACTAACCATAGTTAAATCTTTCTTTATTTTCGTAATCAAAAATTGATTTTCCTACAATAAATGTTTTTTTTGTGCAGAATTCATCTATTAAATTTTTTCAAGGACACTCGTTAAAGAAATTTTCTCATAAAAAAAAATATGGAGCACTTGGTTACATTTACATCTACTTATGTCTTGCTACTTATTACATTTACTATTACTTTGCTATTATCTAATGTTAACCTTTAGATTATTAAAGACTTTATACTTTTTACCGGCTTTCTTGTAAGTGAAATTATTTTGGTCTTTTGAAGCCTTTTGCTTTTCCTATTTGTAGCAGTGGTTCAGTTATATTTTTGAAAACTAAGGTGATTATTTCCTATTTTATGGTGTCGGTTTAGTGACATAAAGAGTTTTTCAGGTGTTATAACAATGATTTTAACTAATACTAGTATTACATATTTTAGTCTATTGGAATTAAATTTTAGGAGATGCTCTATATATTTTGTATAAATCTTGTCCACCAAATATGATAGCAAAACAGTACCTTACCTTGTGAAGCAATAATAAATGTTGAACTTGGCTTGATTAGTTCATTTGTAAATTATTTAATTTTTTATTCAGAAACAATTAAAATTTTTATTCACAAAAAAAAATAATTTTGTTGTTATATGAAAAAATCTTTAACGAACGTCCTTGAGAAAATTCAGTAAATGAATTTTGCACAAAAATCAAATGACAGGAAAATTAATTTTTAACTTACAAGAAAAAAAATAAGGACATAGATTTCTTTTTTATCAACAAAAGAAGGAATATATTTTAATAAGAGCACAAAAAGTATTACAAGTATTACTACTACATGTGAATGTTAATGGAGAGAGATTTAACTATGGTTACAAATAAGAATATTCTAATTAATGGAGTATTACTTTACTATTAGTGCATGTTATAGAAAAAAAATGGTGTAAACTGCTTATTTATTTTAAGTTTGGTGTTTTGTGCTATTTTATAAAACCTCAAGAGTACTTTGTGCATTTTACCCATTTTTTTTATATAGTGTGTTGCGCCTTGTGGAAGGCGCCAAACAACCGGCGCTTGTCACGTGGCGTCTGCCTCTCTCTCCTTTTCATTTTGTTTTTTCTTTCGTTTTATATTTTTAAAAAATTATGGGGACGTCACGTGACGCTACTCAATAGATTGTTACCACATGTGACACCCAATCTAATTTTTTTTAAAGAAAAATGGCTGACGAACAGTAAAAAAATTAAGTAGTTGGATAAACTTTTTTTTAAAAAACCTAATTTAATAAAAAAAATTTGAAAAACATTTATTTAGTAAATTTGTCGAAGTAATACAGTGTAACATGAATAGTGAAGAAGAGACTCTCCTTAAATCCGTCCCCGACTATAGCGTACCTTTAAAGTATCAATAACAAACTACATTATGTATGATTCAGAGGCTGAGGCTAATTTGTTTCTTTATCCATTTTTGTATGTTTTCATGGTTTAGGTGTTCACTAAAATATAGTATATAGTTATATACATACATGCATCATGCATGACAGCTTTCATTGATTAGTTAAAATAATGTTATTAGAAGAATGCTGGATTTTCATATTAAGTTGTTTATACTTTTACCATGCCATTTTCGAAAATCTAAGGGCATCCTCAACTATAATTTGATTCTCTCGTATCAATATTTATTATTCCTTTTATTTTTATTTATAAGCTCTTAAAAAAATAGTATTTTTTATAAGATCTTATTACACAAATGAAAATTATTTATTATATATATTTTTTAATTTTATTCTTAATTAATTTCAATAATTGAGGTTGATTTTAAATAATAGAGAGCGTTGTTGGTTTTTAATAAGAGTAATAATGAAAAGATAATACATATTTTATCTTTCACTAAGCATTTACTTTTTAAATAATAAATTACGCTTGTCAAAATTAAGTGGTTAAATAATTTATAGAAGATTTGGTACGAGAATTTAGTAAGAAGACTTGACATTACTCATTTTTTAAAAGTCAATACATTTTTTTAATGTTTATATTTTAATAATATGTGTATTTTTTTGTTTAGAAGCTTATAAAATAATGGGGAGAGTATTTTATTTGACTTTGATCCCCTCTAATCAATATAGTGTCACTTTGTCTTTGCTAGTTTTTTTTTAAAAGTGGTCGAGAGAAGATACGCCACCGAGCATAACACTATCAAGAGGTTATTGTCGAACCAACGATTCAACTAACCTTTTGGCACCAAAGGATCTCCGTGGAACAAAATTATTTGCGCCAAACATATTTCTAATCTTGTCACACATGGCCGGAGTCTAATTTCTGGGCGAAACCAGATTCTAATCCCTAGTTGAGTTTTGTTGAACTGTGATATAGTGTTTTTTCATCAAGTAAAGTCTAATCCTAAGGCGAAATTGGAGTGTAATCCGTGGACAAAATAAATATGTGGTATAATTCAAAAAGATGTGTAGCTTATTTTATCTCTTTAGGGTGAGTTGCCACTGAAAAGGAACTTAAATAACTTCTGAGGGACCGCCTTAAACCCATGACCAGGTTCGAGGGTATCGACTTCTTTGCCATTCGTGCCATTTGTCTTTGTGAATTATGTCTAACGAATAATTGCGATTTAATTTGCCGGCACCAAAAGATCTCACGACGAAGACTTCGAAGATATCATCGACATATATATGTAATTTAATAAACTCTACTGTTTTCATAATTCGTTTCCAATTTCATCTTCTCATACACATTATGATGAATCGATGATACCAAGTCAATGAGTCCCAAAAAGAAACACATTATCAAAATGCTTCACTCTTCATTATTAGGACTGTTTCTTATTACCTTCCTAGTAATTCTCATACCAGGAACCTGTAATGCAAACGACATTGCAATTTACTGGGGTCAATACGACGGTGAAGGAACCTTAACCGAAACATGTGCTACCAGAAAATACTCGTTTGTAATCATATCCTTCCTAAACAAATTCGGAAATGGCAATACTCCCCAACTCAACCTCGCAGGTTATAATTAGAGATTAATAATAAGTTAAACTTTAATTAGTTTAGTTCTTATTTTCTAACTCTGAGTCATGTCTCTCATCAACACAGGTCATTGTGACCCTTATTCCAATACTTGCACTTCCTTAAGCGCAGACATTAAAAATTGCCAAATGCAAGGGACCAAAGTGTTTCTGTCAATTGGAGGAGCAGATGGAGATTACGGTCTAGCTTCCTCGGATGACGCTAAAAATGTCTCAGATTACTTGTGGAACAATTTCCTAGGTGGGAAGAATGCTACTGACACGTCGTCGTCATCTTCACGCCCGTTTGGAGATGCAGCATTAGATGGAATTGATTTTGACATAGAGAAAGAGAATTCCTCACAACATTGGGAAGAACTTGCACGTTACCTCAAGTCACATTCAAGAAACGTTTATCTAAGTGCCGCACCTCAGTGCCCATTTCCCGATAGAGAAATTGGCATTGCACTTGACACAGGTATCAGAATTTTCACTATAACACGGGTTTGGATTAGTCACATATCATAGAGGAAGTAGTAGAGATAAGCCCTTTCATAGAAGTAAAAACTCATTGATTGATTGAAAGATGGCATACCAAATAAACAAATGTAGGTAACAATTTAGTTTTTGTCTTGGTCCCTACAAGTAGCACTATTTACATTTTAATCCCTGTAATTTTATTTATTTGACAATATATTTTTTTTGCTAAAATATTTGAAAATATTTTTTATTTGTTTTTAAACTCGACAGTATTTTTCATTTGAGTCTTTAAATGATGTCAACTTGTCAAGTATAAAGACATGTGACTAAACATTCATTCTTGTTTAGAAAATAAATAAAACATATTGTATATATAAGAAACAAAAGAAAATAGTAGGAACTAAAATAAATGTTGGTACTTAAAGAGACTCAAATGAAAAGCTTTTTAACATATGGCTAAAAACGAAAGTAAGCGAGACATATAAATTGTTAATTTAACCAGTAAGGTATTTAGCGGAGAAGAACAGAAGTAATTAATCCTAATCATATATGGCTACTCATTGTAACAGGGGTTTTTGACTATGTTTGGATACAGTTCTATAACAATCCTGATTGTGAATATGCCAAAGACAAAGTGGATAATTTGTTGAGTTCATGGAATCTATGGACAAGTTCATTGAGAATGGGAAAAGTGTTTTTGGGTTTGCCTGCATCTATTGATGCAGCTGGTAGTGGCTATGTTCCACCTGATATTTTGGTATCAGATATTCTGCCTGTTATAAACAAGTCACAAAACTATGGAGGACTAATGCTGTGGGCAATGTACTATGATAAGGAGAGTGGATATAGCAAATACATCAAAAATTCACTTTGCACACAACAGAATTCCCCTCAATGCCAAGGAAATGATGCTAGCCACAAAGGTATATGCAAAACTCCTGAATCTCCACTGTGATTGTTCTGTTTCTGTATTGATAGCTATCTTAAACCACAAACTTGATTCATGCATTTGGATTCTCCCACATTCTTTTTAGTTATATTTGGTCGTGTTAGGAGAGTGATTAATCAGACATAACACAATAAAATAATGGTTTTACATAAATAATAGTCAATCAGGGGCGGCTCAAGCACTAGTGAGGCCTAAAGCAAACTTAACAAATGGGGCCTTTTGTTCACTAATAAAAATAATTTATTAAAATTATCATAATTTTATTTGAAATTTATTTTTCGGGCTTTTAATGATGCAAAATTATCAATTAAATTGTCGTAATTAAGTTCATTTAACATTTCTTTTTCAATAGATAATAAGGTCAATCCATTTAGTTATTGCTCATTAATTACGTACTTACAGTACCAATACAAAAGATAACAGCTACTTATAATATATTATATATAATTAGAATTTATTTATTTATTTATTTATATAATAAATTTTGTAGAGTATATTAGTAATAAACAAAAAATTTGGAGGCCTTTTTTTTTGGGGGCCTAAAGCCCTTGCTTGGCCCTTAAGCCAGCTCTGTGATCAATCTTAGTGTCTTACTATTATTTTGTTGTGTCTATCTCTATCTAACATCATCAATAAGAATATGAAAGGATCCAAAACCGGCCTAGAAGAATGAGGACTGAAGAAAGAGGAGTTTTAGCATTTCATTTGATGTATGATGATCAACTATTATTATTTGATGTTAACAAAGAAAAGACTAGCAGAGTGAGATCAAAAGAGCGTATACACAGGAATCAATAAGCATCTTCAACTTCAATTATTTATAACACGCGCACAAGATTATGCTAATTAATTGCTTCAGGATTACTATATTTGTTGGAGATGTCTTGTATGAGATATTTCTAGACGCGTGGTATGGCATATGATATATCTTACAACTTAAGCATGGAATTGATTGGTTTATTTATTGTTTTTATGTGCAAATTGTTTATTATCTTGTTTTATTATCAGCAAAGAAGTGGTGGATATGGATAATCATTGGGGTGGCAGCAGCCCTTGCAACATCTCTCATCTTCTACTTAGGCTTTACATCACAGAGAAAAGACAAAGCAAAAGGTAACGTGGACATAATAAATTTTACAGAAGACATTATCATTTTATGGAGACTTTTTAATCCTAAGTCATTCTTTCATTTCAAATCACTAGTAGATGGAAAAATGAAGCAAGAGGAGTCATTACACGAAATTGGAGGCAAGGAAGTGCTGAGCGCTACCATGTCAAATCATAAGTGCTGAGTTCAAATCATAAGCCATTCAGCAAAAATAGCTACCATGTCAGATGGCGTTTATCTGCTCTCTTCATACAATTGAACTTGCTCTGTCAAAACAGCCCCCAATGAGGTTTTGGAAGACTCAGTTTCCTAAAAGAAAGAAAGTATATAATTCTGTAACAGTTTATAGAATATGCCATGAGTGAATTAATCTTCATTCATCCACCTCACTTCGTCACTTTGTTAAGAAGTAACGACTCTGCTGGTGAAAAATTATGGTTTTAAACCAACTTTGTAATAGTATATCATGGACAACTGTTAATTTACAGGGACATTATTATGACTAGAAAAGAGCTGATTTGCGCCACATTTGATTGATTCAGAATTTTTTTCCTTGGTGCTGAAAGCTTTTATTAACTATTATTTTGTCCAAAAATCTTATAACTTGAGATTAACTTTTGACCTTAGATTCTCAGTTACGTTTCTATCTCATCGTATTCAAATTTGAGTCCCTTATCATGCATCTGTTCCATATCATAACCTAATTCTCACAAGACCGTGATAGCTTATAACTAGCACCACCCCTCCTAATAAGCACTAAGATAGAACTATGAGGTCCATAATATCACTGCAAACAATACCTCAGTTGATGCCCATAACGCCAACTTGTCTATGGTTAACTGAGAGAGGAGAAATGGTCCAAGGCAAAGAGATGTAAATTATTGATGTTGTGATGATTAGTCAATGTTCATGAGTCAACTATTCTAATTTCTAACGTGGGTGAGAAGACCAGAAGAAAAAGGCCAGGTTGGAAAGAAAAACGAAATTAGAGCCTAGAGGCGTGAGTGGATTTTCTAATAAGTTGAAATACAAGTATAATAAGATCAACATCAACATGAAACAAAACGCGTGGGGCAGGTATCGTAATAGAAAGTCATATTACTAGAGTCACAGGTGAAAGTTAACAGAAACAGAGGAAGATTTTCACCAAAAAGAAACAGAGGAAGATGAGAAGGATTCTTCTACCTCCTTTATTGTTATTCTTCATCCTCGTTCTTCTTCTTTTACATGACCCTTCTGAAGCAGACGACGTTGCCGTTTACTGGGGTCAAAACGCCAATGAGGGAAACCTTACTGAAACATGCGCAACTGGAAAATACAAGTATGTCAACATAGCTTTTCTCTCCACCTTTGGAGAAGGCCAAACCCCACAACTCAACCTTGCAGGTCACTGTGACCCTTTTTCTTCTACTAATGACTGCACTAAGTTTGAAACTCAAATCAAGAACTGTCAAAAGCAAGGGATCAAGGTGATGCTCTCTATTGGAGGAGGATCAATCAACACCTATTATCTGTCTTCCTCGGAAGATGCTAAAAATGTCTCAGCATACTTGTGGAACAATTTCTTAGGTGGATCGTCCTCATCACGCCCATTTGGGGATGCAGTATTAGACGGCATTGATTTTGACATAGAGACACAGGAAATTACACCAGGCTTTGATGGCTATGTTTCGGAACTTGCACGTTACCTCAAGTCACACACAACAAAACAGCAACCTGTGTATTTATCTGCAGCACCTCAATGCCCATTTCCTCCTTATTCCCCACTTGGTACGGCCCTTGCTACTGGCCTTTTTGACTATGTTTGGGTACAATTCTTCAACAATCCACCATGTGATTATACACAAGGAAACTTCAGCAACTTGATAAGTACATGGAACAAATGGACCACAAACACAACATTAAAAGCAGGGAAAGTATTTCTGGGATTACCAGCAGGTCCAGCAGCAACTATGACCGGTTATGTTCCAGGTGATGTCTTGGTATCTAAGATCTTACCTGAAATAAACAAGTCACCAAATTATGGAGGTGTCATGTTGTGGTCAAGGTATGAAGATAAAATCAATGGATACAGTGCATATCTTCAATTACATCCTCTATGCACTCAGGCACAACAAAGCCTTCCCAAGTGCAGGAGCCGCTTCAGTCGCTTTGAAGTAGATTTTGGTTACATGTCCACAGTTGGCTTCAAAGTGTATGATGCTGAAATTGGAAACTTTGATAAACCGTGCTGCGAGATCATATGCAGGAATAACTGTTCCTGTGAAGCTTATGCACCAACAAATCAAAATAACAATACTGGATGCCAGATATGGGGTAAAGGAACTAAATTCATTAGAGCTTCTGGGGAAAGAGCACAGCAAATCTACATTGTTAAATACAAAGGTATGTCCAGATTTCTCACCTGCAAGATTAATGGGAATAGATATTTTCTTTTCGTGATAGGTTGTTTTGATTGTCTCTCTTTCCTGGTAGAAAGTTAATAGGTGGGATAGACACAAGATTTGAATGTGAACTTGACATGTTAAATATGACATGAGAGTATCATATTGAGAACTTAAGAAAACTATAATTTTTAGTAATACTATCTATCTTTAAGTAGTGCCTCCAGCAAAATATTTTGCCTTTGTACTTTATTTTACTAGTTCTCTTCAACAATTTTGTTGACCTGTGATTTCCAATTAAAAAAGGAAGGGTACCAATAACTGAATATGATAAACATGGTTATTGGCCTAATAGTACAGGCACATTACAACCCCAATGGAAAAAGCATGAATCAAGCCCTGAAGAGAACACCAGTTTAGAAGACAAGTTTGTCTACGCCCTAGGGATTATTAATATCATGCCCTAGTAATAGTGTGGAAGGATACCCAGTAACAAAATAAAAATAAAAAATAAAAAAGATAACTGAACATACTTGGCAATACAGGTTATTATTTACTAATAATTGGCTTCAGATTATTATTAATATCTATTGATTCTTTGGGAGTATTTTCAGATACCTTGCCAGGATAAAAATTAAGCACACATCAGTAGTAAACTTTCTAACCTCCATCTAAAATTTTTCAGCAACCTTTTCAGAGTTGGAAACATCATCTTCCTTCGTGTTTCAGTAAACAGGTGGTGGATATGGCTCATCGTTGGAGTGGGAGCAGCGCTTGCTATACCTATGACCTTCTATTTATGCATTGTATTGTGGAGAAAATACAAAGCAAAAGGTAACTACCATATAGTAAATTTGAGCTTTATAGGTCCTCTTCATAACTTACATTTTCATGTCACACCATTAGTGGACAGGAGAGTAATGCAGAAGAAGTTATTGCATGAGATTGGAGGTAATGCAATGCTTTCAATGGTATACGGTAAAACCAGAAAAAACAAGAACAAGGGAAAGACAAGCAATGAGGTTGAAATATTCACTTTCGAAAGCATCACTGCAGCCACAAACAATTTCTCGAATGCTAACAAGCTAGGAGAGGGTGGTTTTGGTCCTGTTTATAAGGTGAATTAGTACTATCTGCAATTCTGCATAATAATTAATCTGCATGCTTAAATTTGAAATTATCTTCATAATCATAATAATTGATATAGTAACACCTTCAGGGAACACTAAGTGACCAGCAAGAGGTAGCGATAAAGCGACTATCTAAAAGTTCAGGACAAGGGCTAATAGAGTTTAAGAATGAAGCTAAGCTCATGGCCAAACTCCAGCACACCAATCTAGTAAAGCTTTTAGGATTCTGCATACAGAGAGATGAAAGAATATTAGTCTATGAGTATATGCCTAACAAGAGCTTAGACTTCTACCTATTTGGTAAGCTATCTTTTATCTTAATAATGATAAGAATCTAGTAATTTCAGCATATAGCTTATTAATAAATAATAAGCATATCTTGATTCAAAACAGATTCAACTAGAAAGAATTTGCTAGACTGGAAAAAACGCTTGAACATCATTGGAGGCATTGCTCAAGGACTTCTTTATCTTCACAAGTATTCAAGACTAAAGGTGATCCATCGGGACCTCAAAGCCGGCAACATATTACTTGATGAAGAGATGAATCCTAAAATATCTGACTTCGGCATGGCAAGAATATTTGGTCTAAGAGCATTTGAAGAAAACACAAATAGAGTTGTTGGTACATTGTAAGTTTAAAAACGATCATATGCCTTTTCACAAGTTTTCTCAATCTTCTATTAATCCTCAATACGTCATGCAAATATTTGTTCATGTTATGATCTTTGCAGTGGTTACATGGCTCCAGAGTATGCAATAAATGGTATTGTGTCTATCAAAACAGATGTATTTAGCTTTGGTGTTTTGCTACTAGAGATTCTTAGTAGCAAGAAGAATAACAGCCGCTATGATTCAGATCGCCCAATCAACCTCATAGGATATGTAAGTTTCTCAAATAAGTTGTTGAGAAAATTTATACTTGGCAATGGAAATGGATAAGAATGTTTTTCATTGACGCTGCGATTCTTGTAGGCATGGAAACTCTGGAATGAAGGCAGAGCTCTTGAGCTAGTAGACCAAGGATTGAACGAAATAAGTTCAGAGAATGAAGTTTTGAGATGCATTCATATCGGCCTCTTGTGTGTACAAGACCAAGCAAAAGATAGACCTAACATGCTAGATATTGTTTCTTTTCTATCAAATGATACAATCCAACTTCCCCAACCAAAGCAGCCAGCATTCTTCATCAATGTGGTTGTGGAAGAGCCGGAGATTCCTTACAGCAGGCAAGAACATCATTCCTTAAATGATGTAACAATTTCTAGTATGCATGGAAGATAACTGTACCACTGTGTAACCAACTAGAAGGTTGTATTATATGAGCACACAGACCATCTACTATCTTGATATAGATCAAGTTCATTTCATACCAACAATTATTTTGGTTTAAATGCTCAACCTTTGGAGTTGAGGCGTGTATCTTATTGAGATGTGTTTTTATCATTGGAGATTACGATTGGCCCTAACTATTATGCGTATGAGGTTACTGAAACATACATTAAATAACAGAAAATGACTCGTATCACTTGTCTCACACTAATATCTCATTCCCTGTCCTCATAAATAAAAAATTCACATTTCATGAAAAAAAAAGTAACTAACTAGAAAAAAAAAAATCACTTTTTAATTAGGTGCCAAGTTTAATAAGAGAAACAAATATTATAATATACTATTAGAGCTTTACATTGCATGGTATTGATAGTAAAGTATACATAGAACTACCATTGGGAAACACAAAGAGACACTAGAATAGGTCGAGTAACAAATAGCAACACAACTTACACAAAAGAAATAGACATCCTACTTAACCCAAAACCTTGAGACATTAAGACAATAGGTTCTTGTCATTTACGTATTGATCAATTATTCATTTCTACCCAATACCCAATATGTGAATTCTACACTCATACTTGCTACTCAAACATCTGAAGAGGATTATGAGTAGTCCAAAAAAAAACATCTGAAGAGGTTGGAAGAGTCAATTTTAATTATTATTTATTTATAGTTCCATATCCAATTAGCTAAATGCTTGCCGCGAAGTTAGAAAAGTTGAAACCACAGAAGAATGAAGATAGGACTGGGAAAGAAAAGTGGCTTCTCCATTAGCAACTGCCAGCTGATGATTCCTAGGCAAACCTCACAACATAAAGGAATCTATATACATGCTTGATAGGTCCAATTATTAGACCAATAAGTTCAAATTACAAAAGGGCCAAAAGAAAAGAATCCCAGTGATGCCTTTCACCGTCTTGGGAGTATGTTGACAAGTGCATCCCATCAAAGATGACCGTTAGACGGTACGTTCAGAGGTGCATCTCCAAGATAATTGGTTTGAGCCTTTGAGATCGCTTTCTTCGAGCTGGCATTGGCTAGAAAGACACACACAAAGTACTAGTTAACTGTTAACGACAGGATCAAGGGCACCATTTGACATAAGAGCCAGATTTGGAGTATTTATGTTTAAGGGGCTAGAATACACGCTAATACAACACATTGGGCAATGTTTTCAAAAATTACCTTAAAGGGCTACTTTTCTCTCTCTAAAAATGGGTCTTTTATTTTAAGCAAATAGATGGAGTGATAGGGAAATAGCTGAAGCGATACGCCTCTCCAAGAAATGATGTCATCATTATTATTTATATATATTATAAGTACATGGGCGAAGAGATAGGAAAATAAGTGGAGAGTTACTTCTCTCAAAGGTGACATGACATCATTCTATTTTTGAAGGAGAAAAATAGCCCCTTTTAGATAATTTATGAAAACTTAGTCCAATATATATAATATTTAATCATTGTAACCCCAAAAGATTCATGGACCCGCTAAATTTAGCTACGGGGTGAATACTCATCACCTCGAGATAAAAATGTTATTTCATTTTTACAAAGTCACTTATTGCATAATTTTTTTTATATTTTGTATCAAATTTAAGTAAGTTGGGATTTTAAGTGAGCTTTTCGGAAATTTAAAAAAAAAAAAGTATTCCAAATAGAGAACATTAGTCACAGTCATGTAGCTCAGTTGGTGAGCGCACAAAGACATGTATGTAGGTACGTGGTTCAAACCCCAGTTGTATTACTTTCCTATAAAAAAAAATTAGAGAACACTACCACTCTTATGTTATTTAGATATACATCCCTTCCCACGCCATTAATGGAACCAGAAAGCCTCCCATCAACAGCTGCTACTTGTTGATTACTCTCTTCTTAATTTACCAATAACTATGGGTGATATTGGAAGAGCGCTGCTTTTGCTCACATTTGCATTGCACATGACAACGCTGTTATCCAGGGATTCTCTCCTCTCTCAACAACACAATCCCCATTTTGCAGCATATATTATAAACAAAACCGAAACCAGTTTCCGTTATATTGCATCATCATCAACTCATGAAGAAGAGCCTATTGTGCCTCTTCTTAAGCCTCCAAACTGTAGGGACCCAGATGCGTATTTGTCTTTGAGACAGTTAAAGAGGGGTTACATGTCTACACCGGGTTACAAGAGTGAGGGAATGGAGGTAATTTCTCTTTATGATTGTGGCGCGACGTGTTTCAATAGTTGCTCCTGTTCCTTCTTTTCACCCTCAAATGATGAGAATGATATTGTTACTGGTTGTGAGATGTGGGATAAGGGCACCGAATTTAATGCTTCTCCTACTGGGAGACCAATTTACTTCATCAGAGATTATTCCACTAACACCACTACAACTACTATCAAGGAAGAAAAATCCAACTCCAAGGGTAAGTAGATATATAAGATAGCGGATAAGCAGCATGTATTTTCTTTCATTTGCTTTTATTCTTATTGGATCACCTTCTGTCACATGATGATATTACATATACTTTCAGAAATGTATACTCATTTAATAAAAACAATCACAAATTCAACTGAATTTTGATGAACTATGTACTTGACACCTTTACTACAAGTACAATTGAATTTGTGTGTGTGTGTTTACTTCAAAAACACACACACAAATTCAATTGCACTAATTGTAGTTAAAGTGTCACATAGTTCATCAAATTTTCAAATTAATAGAATTATACAAGTTCTATGTTGTTTCTATGTTGTTTCATACATGTAATCTCCATCGATCGGAAAAAAAAACACAAGTACTAAAATGTCTGATGATGAAATTTATTTTTTATGTAGCAAAAATATGTCAAGTACCATGTATAGCTACCGTGGCAGGAGGAACTGTAATAATACTCACATCGATCTGCTACTACACATGTTATTTCTTTGGGAAGAAAAGCAGATTAGAGGGTAATCCTCCATGTTTAATTTTTCTTTTAAGAAAAAAAATATATCCTTGATTTTATGAGGCTGATTGTTTTCTAATCTTCGATTTTTCTGTTCCGCTTGCATGCCTAACACATATATAACTGAAGAAAGATCAAATAATATGTCACAATCTGAAATTGAAGGTATTCCAATACCTTTCCGTGTAAGAGGCCAGAGGAAAAAATTCAATAAAAATGAATTGGCAAGGCATGAAATGCATATATTCAGCCTTGACACCCTTGATGTTGCAACTAATAGCTTCTCATCAACAAACAAGTTAGGTGAGGGTGGTTTCGGACCCGTCTACAAGGTAAGTCCAAGATTTTTATATTAGCAGTTAGCACATTTGTTTTGCTAATTTCATGATATGAAGATAATACTCTGACTTAAATAATCTGTATTCTTAAAGTACCAAGATGATTAATTTCATTAGAAAGATATATATTTCAGGGCAAATTACCTGATGGGCAAGAAATAGCAATAAAAAGACTTTCAAGATGCTCAAAACAAGGGTTAACTCAATTTCAGAACGAGATTGAATTGATAGCTAAACTTCAGCATCCTAATTTGGTAAGACTTCATGGGTTCTGCGTTGAGAATGAAGAAAGGATGCTCATCTATGAATATTTGCCCAACAAGAGCTTGGACATCTACCTTTTTGGTATGCTTTATCTCTTAATAATATGTATTAAAAAAAAAACACGCTTTTCCAATTAGATGGATGTATCATTTTCATGTATATCAATTTCTTGGACTAGATGCCAGCTATATTATCCTATTGGATTGGGAGAGAAGATTTAATATCATTCAAGGTATTGCTCAAGGACTTCTTTATCTTCATGAATCTTCAAATTTAGGAGTAATTCACCGAGACCTAAAGCCAAGTAATATTTTGCTTGATTATGAGATGAAACCAAAAATTTCTGATTTTGGCATAGCAAGAATAATTGGAATGGAAGAATCAGTGGAAATCACAAATACAGTCATTGGAACTTTGTAAGCATTTACATAAATTTTGATTTAATTAGTTTCTATTGTATCAGTTAAAGGCTTGATGTTTGGATTTTTTTTCCCTGTCTAGTGGTTATATGCCTCTAGAGTATGTTTCACATGGTGTTATCTCAACTAGAACTGATGTTTTTAGTTTTGGAGTGCTAATGCTTGAAATTATTAGTGGCAAGAAGAACTGTTACTATCTTGAATATCCCCACAATCTCATAGGACATGTAAGCTCCGCATCAACACCAATATGTATCCATCATTTATTAGAAGATTTATAGTTAAAATATCTTTTTATGCAAATTTTATTCCAGGCATGGATGTTGTGGACCGAAGGAAAAGCACGCCAGCTAATAGACCCTATACTGATGATGGGAAATAGCACAACTAATGAAATGTTGAAATACATTCATATTGGTCTCCTGTGTGTGGAAGATCAAGCTAAGGATAGACCTACTATGCGAGATGTTGTTTCTTTTTTGTCAAATGAAACAGCTGTATTAGCAGAACCCAAATTCTTCCCAAATATAACTGCGAAAGTGAAAGAAAACGAATTGCATGACGACTCTGAAGAATACCACTCCTTTAATGATGTTACAGCTTCACCACAGGAAGGTAGATAAATGTTCTAGGATTGCTCAAACAGTCAAATTGTTAATACATACACAATTGAACATGGGCAGACTTAGTCTGTCAATAAATCAATATGTACATCCTAATGTTGTTAACTAACTTGCCATTTATCAAACTTGAAATTTCATTAACTGAGCAGATGATTACCTTGGGTTTAAGAAAAACGAGGCTTAATATGATTTTAGACCATGTAAAAATCACTTTCTAGTTTCTAGTTTTGGTCTTTACAACTTTTCTTTTTTCTCTTTTTTGGTTTCGTGTTTTTTGAATCGTGATTCTTTATTTAATTACATGAACAAACGTGATGCTCCATTTACATGTGTGTTTTCTTATCAAAATTTTTTTACTAATATTTAGTCAAAATTATTCATCCCTAAATAACTATGAAGCCTACCCTCGAACCAATTCAATACAATTCCATTTGGCTCTTTCCTCAAACACGTGGAAGACGTTATTGTGACCATAAACATAACCTAAAACTCTCCCCAGGGTTTCTCAATCTCAATAAAAAATCATATACAAGGGATCTCAAACATCTGAAAGTAGAAGGCCGCAAAGCAACTATCGATGGTTGATTCAACAAATCAGTGACTCATAAAAAATCGTAGAGAGAGGGAAATAAGTTTGACCTGGTGCTGGTGCAGCAGCTCATAATTTGAGCAGGGAAATCATTGGGAAATGCTAGACAAACCGATTCCTGCAAACCAATGAAAAGGAGAACACAGTAAACGAAATCACTAAAAAATCGAAAGAATTCTCAGAAACAAATAACTAGGTTCTATTTCCAGCTAAAGCTCGAATAAATTGATGAACAGAAAATGAAATAAAATGATATTTAGTATTTACCGTGTTTAATCTCTATTTCCAGGGAAAAAAACAAAAATACGAAGGACGCAGATGAACGAACCTGCAAGATGAACGAAGAGGTGACTATAATCTTGCGGAGATGAACGCGGAAGAGAAACCTCCAAGTCCAAGACGTAGGTTGATGGATCCAGTTGCAGTGAAGGCACTTACTGGCGAACGCATCATTTGTTGTAACAGACAAAGTGACAGACACCTCAAGTGCGAACAGCGGCGGAAAAGCTTGGGGTTCGCGGCGGCGAACAAGGGTGAACCACAAGTGCAAACGGCAGCCGCAAACAATGGGAATAGGTGAACCGGAAATGGGTCTGTGAGAAAGCTGAGAGGTGAAGGGGAGGTTTCGCGGTTCGGAAGCTTGGTAGCGAATAAATGAGGAAGGGCTCGCGCGCGAAAATGAAATTATAATAATTATAATTATAATTATAATTATAATACCTTAAAAAATTAACCTGCGATTATAATACCTTAAAAATTTGCATTATTAAATTATTATTATTATACGCTTAAAATGACACATCTAAAATAAAATCAAATAAAATCAAACCTAAAAAGTCGTCTTGATTTGAATAATTGATTCGGTTCACTTATTTCAATTTATATGACTCAAACAAATTTGAGTTATGTATCAAGTCATCTTGATATTCAATAGGAACTTATGTTTGATTTTAATTTGAGATTGAATGATTTTAGTTGTTAAATAATTCATAATTAATTTTGTATTTTTTATTTCAAAAATTTAAAATTAAAATTTCTAATATATTAAAATTTGGTTATAGTTAAAAATATCAAATATATTTTCAATCACTTTATATAATCAATAAATAAAGAATAAAATTAAGATTATTTTGATTATTAATAATAAAAAAAATACTATCGAGATCTAATTGAAAATGATATTATTAAAGTAAAAATATAGTGTATTTATAAAAGTATAAATACGATTTTGTATAATAAAAGTTTTGATATGTTTAAACTTTTTTAACGAAATGCTATATTTTTTCAGTTATATGGCTTAATTGATGAGTACTGAGCACAAAAGACAAATATATGCGAGTATTTGTGTTTGCTCTCTAGTTATTATATTTTTCTATGAAAAAAATTGTTACAAATTAGGGATGGTCATGGATCATATCAATTTGATAAATTTGATCAATCAAATACGATTCAATTATAGAAAATTGGATTGGATTAGTTAGATTGAATTTAAAAATATTGAACCCACTTTACTCAGATCGGATATCACATTATATATTTTCAAATCTGATTGATCTGACGATACACTTTTTGTCCTTTTTACCATTATTTAATTCCCTATTTAAAATCTCATGTGTAAAAACTTTTTTATTTCATTAATTTTTCTTTAAATTTATAGAAGTGTGTGACATTGCTTTATTTTATATTTTATGTATTTATATTCTAATTTTTAACCAGAGTTTATATATAAAAAATTAGAAATTAAACAATTACGACTAATCTGATTAATCGATTCGATCCAACCCGACTTTTATTCAAATTGGATAAGATGGAATTTTACAATAAAAATTTCCTCAGCCTAATTAAAAATTGTTTACCTAAATACAAAACAAAACGAAGTTACCACTATCCTCAACAACAGCAAGTCAGATCATTGTTTATTAAAAATAATATTATATATGTATATAGTTATATACTTTATTTTTAATTTGAGCAACAAATATTTAAAATTCTTTTTTCTAAAATCTTTTATATTATAATAAAAATATATTTAGCATAAATTACATTTATATTGACAACTTATACTTATAAAGTATTTACATTTAATAATTTAAAAATATTTTCGTAAATAATATTGTAAAAATCAAGTAATTTTTTAGAAAAAGCATTACATTTATTTTTGTTTAACTTTATATGTTGAACTAAACATTAAATTAGGTAACATTGTTTGGGTAATTATGTATAGTGTACCAAGCAAAACACGATTTTAGTCGCCATAAAATTTGATTTTTTTTTGTTTTAGTCTCTATATATTTTTTATTTTTTATTTTGATCTAACTTAATTAAAAAAATTTGTTTATAGTCCCTACAAAAATGACAATTTTTTTTTTTGTTTTAGTCCTTACAAAATATTTTTTGTTTGCATTTTGATTTAACTTAATTTAAAATTTTTATTTTTAATCCCTAATGTAAAGTTTTTTTTTCATCAAATTTTTTTTAAGGTGCCAAAATAAAAATATGAAATTTCAAAGAACAAAATAAGAAAAAAAATAAAGTTAAGGGAACTAAAACAAATTTTAGTAACTATAGAAACTAAAAACTTGTGCTAACTGTGAAATAAAGTTGTAGGGACTAAAACAAAAAATTTTGAATTAAGTTGGACTAAAATATAAAATAATATTTTATAGGGATTAAAATAAAAAAAAACTGACAATTTTAAAAAGAATAAAAACTTATTTAAACCTATGTTATAAATATACTAAACACACTACATATTTAACTGCTTGCTCTGTTCTATTTCATTTCATTATATTTTATTTTATAAATAATTAACGAATGTTACCTATTTTAGCCATTTTTCAACCAATTTTAATATTTAGGTATGTTTATAACTACAAATATGAAAATTAATTTGATTCATATATATAGCAAAGAAATCATATAATGGAAAAGTTATACAATGATGATTAGAAAACTTACAAAAAAAACAACAAGTAAGGTAGGGTTTGTTTGAAATAGTTTTAGTTTTTTATTTTTAAAAATTATATTATAAAATAGTTTTTAAAAAAAGTGAGAGGAGTTTTTAATATAAATTTGTGTATAAATTCAGAAAACTGAAAACCAAAATATGTTTTAAATGTTTTTCTATTTTTGGTTTTAAATACTGAAAAACAAAAACTGTTCCCGATAATTATTTTTAAAAACTCGATTGTCAAACGAGTTTGTTAGTTTTCTATTTTTAAAAACAGAAAACTGTTTTAAAAAAGAGAAATTAAACAAGTCCTTAATGTATATCCTTTTAAAAATCCTCAAATTAATTAATTTCTTAATATTTTCAAAAAATTGCTAAATATGAATAAATATATTAAATACAATTATTCATTATTAAAAATTTTTAAAAATATTTTAAATTTTTTGTAAGAACACCTTCTTCGTAAAAAATAAATAAAAAAAGGACAAAAATTGTGATAACACTACGCTTCAAGTCTCAACCGTCTCCGGTTATCCATTGGACACTCTCCGCGCTATGCAACATAACTTCAATTCTAATGCCTCTGCCTTTACCATCCTCCGAAATGTCATCGCTAATCAAGGATTTTCTGCTCTCTATTGTGGCATGGTTGCTCCTTTGGCCTCTGTTACTTTTCAGGTCATTTTTTCTCACTTTCGAATCCCAATCCTTAATTCTATAGGACTCAAATTTTCTGATGTTCACACATAGTGTTGACATTAAAATTAGTCAATCTCAACCGTCTAATTTTAATCGCACAATTGAGATTTGTGTGAGTTGAAATTTTTAAATAATGTTAAAAAATTATTATTTTCAATTTATTAAATCTCAACTATATATCAACTATTTTTTGTCTAGTTCGTTTTTTCATGTTTAATTAAGATGCAGATATGTGATATGTCACATGTTTCGCCGGAACTTCAGGGCATGACATGTATGGGGTCTATTCTTCCATGTCCTTCACGTGAGAGACCATGACACTATCAATTGTTTGTTGCAAGTGAATTATTTCACCAACCATTATCCCCTGTTTCCTACCATTCCCTTTTGATTTACGATTTTGGTGTCTTCTACACGCTAGGCCATTTCAGTAGTCCATGGATATGTCGAACATATCAGTTTGTCTTTTTTGTTTTTTTTGTTCATGTACATATTTTTCTTTCTTTTGGAGTGTTATGCATTCACTTATTTTCTCTTATTTTTACAATAATTTGATTGTGGGTTGTTGGAACTATTGCTTACTGAGTCATACCCACTTATCAAAACAAGCTTAACAAAAATTCGGGAAAGACATCGAGACTAACACGGCAAATGTTGGAACACATAGGGATGAGAATTGAGAACAAAGTGTTTTATCATTTAGGAACCAAAACAACAAATAATGTTTAGTCACCAAAATATTAATTTAACCTTTTTTTTTCTCTCTGCAGAATACAATGGCTTTTCAAATTTATGCAGTTCTCTCAAGGGCATTTCGCCCGTCCGTCGTCTTCTTCCAAAGACCCTCCTTCCTTAAATGGTGTTGCTTTAGGAGGGGTCTCTACTGGAGTCCTCTAAAGTCTACTTCTCTCCCCTATTGACTTGGTCAAAATTCGCCTTCAACTACAGGATACAAGCCAAAAGGGTCTTTGTTAAGATAACGTGTCTTTGGATTCTTTGGAAATACTTTGAGTTTAATTTAAGATTAGACTAAGATAATTAATTGTTATTAGATGAGTCAATTTGAATAAATTGTTATTGTTAAATTAGGATAAGTTTGTTTTAATTTAGTGATTAGAAAGTTTGTTAATTTCCAGTAGTATAAATGTAAGTGCTGATCAATTAATAAAACAAATTCCCTTTATTCATTAGAAAAGTCTCAATCAAATATTTTAATTTATGTACATTAGTTTCCTATTTTCTTAAAAAAAACCAACAGTCCTATAAGGGTAGCTAAGTCCATATGGAAGAAAGAAGGTCTTTGTGGAATTTATCGAGGACTTGGCATCACTATGCTTCGTGATGCACCCGCACATGGCTTCTACTTCTGGACATACGAGTATATGAGAGAAATTCTTCACCCTGGATGCAGAAAAAGTTGTGAAGAAAGCTTGAACACTATGTTAATTTCAGGAGGATTTGCAGGGGTTGTGAGTTGGGTGTCAAGTTACCCTTTAGATGTTATAAAGACTAGATTGCAGGCTCAAACAAATTCTGCAATGAAGTATAATGGAATTTTGGATTGCTTTCAAAAGAGTGTGAAAGAAGAAGGTTATGTTGTGTTTTGGCGGGGTTTAGAAATTGCAGTTGCTAGAGCATTTTTAGTGAATAGTGCTGTGTTTACTGCTTATGAGTTTAGTCTAAGGTGTTTGCTTAATTAATTCAAATGGATGAAGTGATAACTTGATGATTGAAATATACCAACATGTCCTTGAACGCCAAACAATTCTTGCTGTAGCTGTAAATATACCCTGCACAAGTCTTTCAATATGCATAGAAGCAGCTAAACAAATCAAGCTTTAAAACATCTGTAGATCACGTGCCAATTACAGCCAAAGCCAAGGCCTCCAATCCATAACAGTTAAAAAAAATCAAATACTAGTAAAAATCAGATGCAGAAAAAGACCAAAGGGTGCTATACATATTATGATTCATTTTCCATTGATCAATAATTATATATTATTCTTGTGAGTTGAGTAAATTGCAAAAACTCGTAGCCCATCAAACATCGGGCCTCCGATGGGCTTTATTCTAGAAGGCAAAATCAGCCCATGAAGAATCATTTTGTCTTGAAGAAAAACAAAATGCATTGGCGATTCATTGGTTAATTCAAATTGTCTTGATTGAAGCACACCTAACCCAAACTCCCAATGCACGTTTCCCTTTTCTTTTTTTTTATATAAGCACGTTTCCCTTTACTTCAGGGACTTCTCATTTTAATTTTTTTATGAAACATATAGTATATTATTTGATTCTAATTTTAATTTAAAGTTAATTAAAAATAAAAACCAATGATAAAGCAGACCGGCACCAACAGGAGGAGAAAAGGCCGGAAACTGGGCCCGCGGGCCCAAACAGTAGCACGGTGCTGCGCCGCAAATTGTTGTGTTGCGTTGCGATCGCCACGCAAACCCAGCCCAGAAATAACGCCACGTGGCATGCGATTTTTAAAAATTCGCAAAATTTTTGAATGTGAAGCCAAGCGCGCAACGATAAACAGACAAAAGACACCGGTGGTCCCCGCCCATGTGGTAAACGGGACAAGTTCAAAAAATCACGGGGCCTACACTACCCCCGGTGTTACGTCGTCGTTTCGCCATAGCGACCTCACTGTTTCGCTCGCACGTGCCAATCAAAGAGACTCTTGTTCAAAAATTTTGAAAGCCTGCTTAAGCTTCCTTCATTACATTACATTGCTCGTATCTATATTCCTTCCCATATCTTCGGCTTCACACTCCATCAGCTTCTTCACTCACTTCCGTTTGGGGAACTTTCCGATCTGATCTCACCGGAAGATGAACGGTAGGCAGGGGCTGAGATCTGGTGCGGCGGGGGTGCACCACCAGCGCCAGTACTCTGACAACTTCCTCGACGGCTCCTCCAACGGCAACAGGTGGCTCCAATCAGCTGGCCTTCAACACCTACAATCCTCCGCCAATCCCCTTCCTCCGCTTCAGGTTCATTCTCAACTTCTGATCTCGTTATTTGCTCTCTCTTTTTCCTTTTCCGGCGAGGACTCATGATCCGCCGGCGATCTTGTCTTGGACCGTTATAGATAAGCATTTGGATATGATTTTGAAATGTGAGCAGGACTATAACTTGTACGGCGGCGGCGGTGGATCGATAGGAGGAAGGATGTACAGGAATGCTCAGAGGAGCTATAATGGAGGAAGTGACTATTTTTTGGAGCCCTCCACGCCTCCCGGTACTTACCGTGCTTCAACGCAGAAGAAGAATGGCGAAGATTCTCCTGGTGATTTCAGCCCCGGCCTCCTGGATCTGCATTCGTTTGACACTGAGCTTCTTCCTGAGGTTATTATTTTCTACAACGGATATACTTCCATTCAATTTCTGTGCTTTCTTGTTCTAGAAAATTGTCATTTCCTCGTATGAGCAAATGCCACATTGTTTCTTTGGACATTTTCCATTTCATTCACTGCCCTTTATGCCTGGCCTCGTCAGTTTAGCCCTAGTGAATTCTTTTTACGATATCCTTAACATATCCTTAGCTCTAGACTTGTACATCCGTTAGCACTTCGGTGTTTTAAAGTTGTCGTTCCTTCTCATATGATGTGAGGGTAAACAGCATTTTCTTAATCTGGATTTGATAGTTGATTTCTTTACTTATATACGGTAAGAATTGCATTCTTAAGTAGATCATAAGCCGGATTGAATCTGTTATATACTAGGATGGCTGATCTCTCCTTTTCTCTTTCTTAATTAATGCACTTGAAATGTTAGATTGAATTTGGTAATAATTTGTCTATCCTGCTAGATACCGACCTCCAATGCATATGATTCCAACTCCCTCCATCAACTTGTCAGGGGTAGGAGCTTTGATGACTCTGAACCTTACATGATGAGTAAACAGACTGGCAGAACTCGTGCTTCTGAAAATATATTGAAAAGCTTTCCTGCAGATAAAGAGAAATCTAGTTCTGTTGCAAAGATTAAAGTCGTGGTATGCTCTCTCGCAGATTTCAATCCACCATTAGAGTTTCATTTTTAATGGTTGCTTTCATTTATTCTTCTAAAATGTTTTTGCTGACTATTTGCTTGTTAATTTAAAATATTTTCTTAAAGACTGCATTGCAGTTGCACTGTGGCACAATACCAAGCTTTGTGCACATAGTGTACTGAAAGTTCATTGTGTTGTCTGTGAAAATTAAAATTAAATTTTGTCAGAATTTGAAGAGCATTACTTTTAATTTTGTTCTAATGTTTGCGTGTTAATATTGAATGCAGGTTCGTAAGAGACCGTTGAATAAAAAGGAACTAGCAAAGAATGAGGAAGACATCATAGAAACATATTCGAATTCTTTAACAGTACATGAGACTAAGCTGAAGGTGAGTGTCAGAGGCAATGGCAACCAATGGTTCCAGTGCAGTATAGTTATCCTTAGGTTTGGAAAGTGTAAGATTAAGTTGCTGAAAATGACTAGTGTGCTTCCTACATATATGATATTTATGAATTTTTCGCTTGTTGAACTTGGAATGTCCGAATGTGTGGCTTGAAAATAATACCGGTAACCTCTACAATCTTCATAGATCAAAACAGAAAAGGACAAGCGGTTCTATATGATATGTAGAGTGCAATTATTTGTATGTTTGTTTTAAAAATAATTATGTTTTCAAGAGATAGCATTGGACCAAGATAATAATATTTTACCCACTAATGTCTTCATTTATCGATTCTTAATGGAATTTTTCTGGTATGATGGTCTAATAGATCTTTCGTATTCACAGATTTTAAAAACTATATGCTTTACAGGTTGACTTAACTCAGTATGTAGAGAAGCATGAATTTGTTTTCGATGCTGTCTTGAATGAAGAAGTTACCAATGATGAGG
Source organism: Cyamopsis tetragonoloba (assembly GCA_037177725.1). Lineage (NCBI taxonomy): Eukaryota > Viridiplantae > Streptophyta > Magnoliopsida > Fabales > Fabaceae > Cyamopsis > Cyamopsis tetragonoloba. Next base: position 58,294,306 of record CM074124.1, on the reverse strand, counting down.
TAACTATAATGTAATTAAAATGTTCAGTTGAGAAGAATGATTGACTTCGTGTGTTTTTATCCTTACTTATGCAACATATTTTTATAACAATATCTGTATCTGTAGGTGTATCGTGAAACAGTGGAGCCCATAGTTCCAATAATCTTTGAACGCACTAAAGCAACTTGCTTTGCATACGGGCAAACAGGTGATAACAGGCTCTCAAATTTGATATAGTTGCTATTATAGCTGCATGAAAACACATTCCAATTTATTGCCTATTCGTGAAGTGATACTTCCACTTCATTATTCATATATATCTCTCTCTTGGATTCTCTGATGTTTGTTTTCACTTTCCAAACTTTAAGTTCTGGACATATCCCCTGAGGATATAAAATTTGTCAACATTCTGTTATCTATTTAGTTACATCTGAACAAATTGTCTTGTTTGGTTATTTATTTTTATTGTTTGTCATTAAATCTATGTACTGTGAATTTATGTTAGGTATTCGAAATTGACTTTACGAGTGAATTGTTAAATTCAATTTTCTGCTATTCTAGGAAGTGGAAAAACATACACAATGAAGCCGCTGCCACTTAAAGCGTCACGGGACATTCTTAGATTGATGCATCATACTTATAGGAACCAGGGATTTCAATTGTTTGTGAGTTTCTTTGAAATATATGGTGGGAAGCTTTTCGATCTCCTTAATGATCGAAAGTAAGTGAAATCCTCCTTTGTTTGCACCTGTAATATCTGCGTCCTGGAGATCTAAAGTTGTACTTTTGCAGAAAACTTTGCATGAGGGAGGATGGTAAGCAGCAAGTTTGCATCGTGGGTTTGCAGGAATACAGAGTAGCAGATGTGGAAAACATCAGAGAACTGATTGAGAAAGGAAATGCAACAAGAAGTACTGGTACGACAGGCGCAAATGAGGAATCTTCACGTTCACATGCAATACTTCAGCTTGCTATCAAGAGATCAGTTGACGGTAATGAATCCAAACCTCCTCGTCTCGTTGGCAAGCTCTCTTTCATAGATCTTGCTGGAAGTGAACGTGGAGCAGATACCACTGATAATGACAAACAGACAAGGTATGATTGAGCTGTAGGTTAAAAGAGTACTTAGGACTTAGGAGTTCAAATTATATTTTAGATTAAACTCTAAATCCAAATTTGACGTATACTTTGTACCATTAGATATCTCAGATTCGGGATGCTATCGCATCCCTCATGCTTTATGGTACCAGTATAATGATATTTTTTTTGGTCTCCCATTATATGATTCAGAATAGAAGGTGCTGAAATCAATAAGAGCTTACTTGCCCTAAAAGAATGCATAAGAGCTCTTGATAATGACCAAGGACACATCCCTTTCAGAGGCAGTAAACTGACTGAAGTTTTGAGAGACTCATTTGTTGGCAATTCCCGCACTGTTATGATATCATGCATTTCTCCAAGCTCTGGTTCATGCGAACATACTTTGAATACTTTACGATATGCTGACAGGTAACTGCGAATTTTCTGTTAAATGTAGTTCTGTATCCCTTACTCTTTGAAACCACCCACACCACACCCACACTGAGACACAATACAACAGCCAATGGGCACCAAAGGACAAAGCAAATTCATTGTTTCTTTCTCTGTTACAAACCTATGTGAAAATCCAGGGTAAAAAGCCTATCGAAGGGGAACAATTCGAAGAAGGATGTTTTATCTTCAAATTTCAACCTTAAAGAATCGACTACAGTTCCCTTATCTTCAGTTACTGCTTCGGCCTATGACGATCGCCCAGCTGATTCCTGGCTTGATGATACTGAAGGGGATGATTTTAGTCCCCCTGAAGAGTACTATGAGCAGGTGAAACCATCATTGAAGAAAAGTGGAAAGATGGAGTCATATGCAACAGCAGATGACAAGTTGAAGAAACCCAGTAGTCAGGTCAAATGGAAAGACCTCCCAAAATCGGAAGCTAAAACAACGCAAGCAGAGGATGATTTAAATGCCCTGTTACAGGTAAGTTATCAGCACTTAGATAATGGTTTTTATATTGAAAAAAAAACTAGAGCTCATTGTTACGTTAAACACATGTCATAATTTCAGGAAGAAGAGGACCTTGTAAATGCTCATCGGACACAAGTAGAGGAAACCATGAATATTGTTAGAGAGGTATCTAACACTGTCTCTTTTATGATTCTATCATTTCATCTGTTCTATTTGTGAACTGGGCCACGTGTTTTAGACTCAGCTCCAAAATAATTGACTTGTTGTGTAGTGGCTTCAATTTAGATGATAAGTCACCCAAAACATGGCCATTTTTCAAAACATATTTGCGGACTGGCTGTGGTCCTTATTGAATGTGATGAGAGTAGTGCCCACTTCAAAGATTCTCTTGATAAATAGCATAAACAGAAATTGTGTGTATTGGCATCAAGCACATTGAGATACATTCATTTTGTTGAATCTCTTGCGGAATTTTGCCCATTGTTTTGGTATTTTTTATTCTAGGTAAAACGAAAGGTCTTAAAACAAAGAAATATCAATTCGTGAACGCTATCCTTGCCACTACATCCTTCAAAGGAGTGGTGTGAAATTCATAACTTTTGTCGTATTCAAATTTTTTATCGAGTGCAATGGCATTGTATGATCCATGTTGCTGACCTCACCTAGTGGGATAAAGGTTGTTGGTGTTGTTTATATTCACTTTATTATCTGCACTTGACATGCAGGAGATGAACCTCTTGGTTGAAGCGGATCAACCAGGGAATCAGCTTGATGATTACATAACAAGACTAAATGATATTCTTTCTCAGAAGGCTGCTGGCATCCTGCAGTTGCAAACCCGTTTGGCCCATTTTCAGAAACGTTTGAAGGAACATAATGTTTTGGTTTCATCTGCTGGTTATTGATATCATTCAATACAAAATCTTATGTGAGATCTGGGAACTTGGAATCATAAGCTTCTGTGTTCGTTTGGAGATTATGTGAGATCTGGGATATGGCGTGGGACTCTTGCTAGTTGATTCATCAGTATTCTTTTACCTTGGCTATACTAGTCGGGATAAGAAACTGGAGTTTGGACTCTTCAGTTTTCTCTTTACCCAACTGAGAATGTAGACATGGATTGGTTTTACCTGCCGCTTTCAAGGCAATGTATCAATGTATAAAAGCTCTCCATTAATGTTTGATTGATGAATGGAGTATTTATATTTTTCTTGAGTAAGTCTCCTTTTAACTAACTCCTGTTTGTGTGGACGAATCAATTCATATATATGTTGATTTCAGGTTATAGGCAATCACCATTGTTGTAAATACATCCTTTTTTTTTACATTTATTTTTTTAAATAGTGCGTTTAAAACTCTAATATCATTTAACTATTTTAAATTAAAATAAAAAGGTTTTGTTAACTTTATCTATCAGAATATGAAAGGGTCTTGACCATTGATTTATTTATGCACGTTAATAAATGGACTAGATTTTTAAACTCGTATGATACGATTTCCTCGGACAGTGATGATTGATAAAGCTTTCAGATCCAATGCTGCTTCCTCCTAGCCCTCCACTCTCATGTGATTGCATTTTCATTGCTCTCTGTTTGAAGTTGATATTAATGTGCCACTTATTTCGATGCTTCATTTTTTAAAACTCTTATAAGAAAGATAAAATTAACCAATTGTGTCCTCAGAATAATATCCTAACTTGCATAATTACTACAAAATGAATGCATCTAATCTATGTTATCTCACCCTCGGTGAAGTGATTAAGTTGCTCCACATCATGCTCTAGTCCCACTAAGTCATGAGCACTTTGTAAGCTCTTACTTTAGGATAAAACCTTGAGATCCATATCAAAGAGGAAGAGGACAATATCTCATTTGTGTGGTTAAACACTCCGTCTTACTTTGGACTTACGTTAGAAATAGGTTTTAGGAGGAGACCCTATGCCACATGTTTGCTAGGCCCGCTTTGACGCCAACGTAACCGACTAACCAGACAGATCCCATAATTTGGCATACTGAGTTGGTGTTTGTTTATAGTACCATATAAGAACACAAGCCAAGTTTGAAATTCGGATAAGTCCAAGTAAACTTGAGAAAAAAGCTGTAGATTTAAAAACAAGTTTTCAAAATGGTAAAGTTGACTAAAAAAAAAAAGGGCTAAAATATCTTATAGCCAGTAATTCATTGTTGATGACGGATGAATGGACAATATAGATTCAATTCAATCATGAAAAAACACAAGAAGAAAAAAAATAAGCACACTGGTAGAACAAAATCAAAACGCTCGGCAGCACACTAGTAGAACAAAAATAAGAAACACAAAAGGGTGAAAAAAACAAAACAGAATTCATATATAGACAGCTCAGCAGAAGAAACATTCTTTGATCTCTGCGTAGAGATTCTCTTAGTCTTATCTGATCTTATATAGTATCTAAAACCTGATTGAGGCAAGTCTTCCTTTTGACTTGGATCGTTTGACTTTAACAGAGGATTGTGGAACAGAGAATTCAGAATGCATGTCGGTGAAAAACTTGTCCACAATATCCAAATAAACAGGACTCGTGAGTCGAGAATAATAGTGTAATGCTTCTTCTATGTCCAGCACGTGCTCCACATCACCCGAATCCATCATTTCCAATTCCCTCATCTTTTGCGCCAAATCATTCAAATCTTCCTTCTTTCTCAATTGGGAATGGGAATTCCCTAATTTGCTTTTCTTCTCTTTCACTCCATCTTCAAGGTTCAATTTTGAAGCATTTCCCATTTCTTGATCTGTTGAGCTATTTTCATTGTTTCTCTTTATTATTCTTCTTCTGTTGAGATCAGATTGGAGGATTTCGTAGAACTCGTTGTAAAATTGGTCGCTTGTGTAAGCTCTTGTTGCATTGTTACTACGACCCAGGAATGGATTGAATGAAAGAGATCTGGGTAGTTTTTGGTACCCTCCGAAGATTAATGACTTTAAATTTCTCAGGCTCTTGTGAAGTAAAAGCTTCGTTTTTCGAATGGTTTCTCTTAGCAGCATTTCTATGTGAGAAAAGAGGAGTTTTTTTTTTTGTTTTTTAATGGGTTCTTCTAGTTGTTGTGGATTTTTGGAACTATAAAGAGAGGTGTAGATGGTAACTATTTGCTAAGGTTACAAAAAGAGAAAAACAATTGTACTCTTTAAAGGGATTGGATTTGCTCTGTCTAGGGTTTTAATTTCAACTCTACCCTTTTGTCCACGGAATCACATGCTCTCTGTCCCTTTCAAACCTTCTGTCCCTCTATTCATCAAAGCTCAAATTAAAGGCTATTTGATAAATTCATAATGCCTTTGTTAACGGGATATTTAAAATAATGGTCGAGATTCAAAGAAGAGTGTTAGATGGATCAAAATTTAATCAGTAGGAAAACTAAGCTAGCTCCATCAGTGAAATGGATTAGTGGCTGTCCCAAATCCAAAGGATGATTATATAATGACCTATGATGATATAGTAATGATCAAATCTGAGGGCAAATTTCTACGGGGGCCCTTTGCACTGAAATAAAATTTAGTAGTACTTTAGTATCTAATTTATCACAAATATTCTATTGTTTTTGACTACGTGCTGTTTAAAGTGCAGTAAAATTGATTAAGATGCAAAGCTAAAGGTAATGGTGGGAGGCTAAAAGACTGAAACAAGAATTTAACACAACTTGTTGCTAGCCAAATTTGAAACCATAGGACCCCTAAATCGAAATTGTCCTTAATTAATTCTAAATTTTTTATTATGAAAACTTGTTTTTGGACCTACGTCAATAGTAGTAACTTAATAGAGAATGCACCTCCTTCTGATCAGCATCAGCTACTGCTTTTTACCAAAAAAAAAAAAAACTCTTTGAATTATATTGTAGAGAAAATTTACGGGTACTATTGCTCATATAAACATTTTAGTATGGTCCTCAATCTGTTGTCTTTTTGGTAAAGTTGTTGTAATCAATCAGTTTGAATTGTCTATTTTAAAATAGACAATTTAAACGAATTTAATTTGTTAATTCAGATTAAATGAAATATTTAAAATTTTTAAATTTTGATTCATTGAATTCCGATTAAATTACTCAAGTTGATTAGAGTTTAGAGACTACTGATTTGATGAAATTTGGACCGAAAATCATTTAATACTAGTTATGAAATTATGAAGATAAGGTGAGGTTGCATTGGATTGCTTGAACACTAAGGTCACTATCAGACACTTGTACAGTGTTTAAGTCCTCCACCCACCTCTGTCCTAAACTATTAGGTCAATTAAAGTGATTGCACTTGCAAAAGGGAGTGACATATATACTTGGTTCTTTCTTGCAAAAAATTATGCCCTGTAAGGAGATCGATGCTACTGAACACTGGCAAGTGAGTTAACTCTAGAAGCATGAACACGGATTTTATGTGTTCAAACTGAATATATCATTCATGATCATTAAATATGAAATAATATATACCAATATTAAATGCAAGTACGTATGCCAAGGAACTGCCACAGAGAACCTTTGTATTGTTTAAATTAGTGACATGTTTAAGAGGAAAACCATTTGGAAAACACTCTTTCTTTAAGAGGAAAAATCAGTCCGGAAATATCTCAAACTTTTCCATTACCCTTTACCAAAAGGGATGATGCAAATAATTAAAGAGGATGGTGTCAATGTTAACCACTTGTCGTTGCTAGGTGTAAAAACTAAAGCAAGTACACCCAATCCGCAGAAATCATAACAGAGGCCCAGTCCATGAGATTCAAAAACCCACTAAAATCATGTTTTTTGACAACAGGCTCAATAGCCCAAATATTTCGAATAGATTTTATTTATCACGTGGTAATAAGCGGATTTGTAGAAAGCCCAGCCCAGCCTAGTCCAAAGTTGAGCTTGTGCATTCTCGACATAACCCTAAAGCCCTTTTTTGGAACTTCAGGGTCACATATATAACTACTGATCTCCACGCTGCTACTTCTTCAGCCACATAGCTCCTTCGCTGCATCGTCTAGGGTTTCGCATCTGCTACAATGGTACCAACATTTCTCGTTGCTTAGCTATCTATTACATGATTCTCGATGTTGTGATTGTGACTTGTGTTTGGTTGCTTGAATGGAACGCAGGGGAAGGGGACAGGGAGCTTTGGGAAGAGGAGGAACAAGACTCATACTCTCTGTGTGAGGTGTGGCCGCCGCAGCTTCCACCTCCAGAAGAGTCGTTGCGCCGCCTGCGCTTTCCCCGCGGCTCGCAATAGGAAATGTAACTCGATTTCTTTCCTCTATTATTAACCATTTTGCTTCGTTGTTAGGGTTTTTGTGTTTGTTATTATTCACATGTGTTGATGATGACTAACGATTTCAGATAACTGGAGCGTCAAGGCGATCCGCAGAAAGACCACCGGAACTGGTAGGATGAGGTACTTGCGTAATGTGCCTCGCCGATTCAAGAGTGGTTTCAGAGAAGGTACTTTCATCATATTTTTTAATCTTACTTTGCTTGAATTATATTACTGATTGCTAGTGATTACATCATTTGTTTGTGATAATTGTGCTGGCTATAATTTTATGATGGCTTTGAATCAGGTACTGAAGCTGCACCAAGGAAGAGGGGAGCTGCTACTGCGTAAGCCTTTGGAAGATAGTTGTTTTCTGGGTACGGAATTATAGGATTAGATTGTTTTTGTGATTGGGGCAAGTCTCTCGGAACACTTAATTTTAATAGCCTCATTGTTTCTCTCTTTTTCGTTTCCATTTAATTTGTAGTTGTTTCATATATTAACAGGATGGTTATAAGATTTTCTGTTTGTTCAAATGGATTGTATGGCATTTAGTATTGGTTTTAAATGGTTTTCATGTGATAATAGACATCCTCTACTGCGTAATTCTATTTAAGAAATTGCTATGTTGATGACTAGTGAGCCATGATAACTAGAGTAACCTGGTTTGCTTGTACTATGTGACTGTTGCTATGCGTTATTCTTGTCCTGTTTTTTGCTCTATTTTTGCAATACTTTGCATTGTGGTGGGTCGTCAAAAGTTTTACGTTAGATGTAAGTATAGAAAATCTATAGATTAGCTTTGATCTTACGTCTTAAGTACTAAAGTATCCATCTATTTAATGCGGAAGCTATCAGAGAGCATAATGGAGATAGGGGAAGCAGCGGTGGAATTGATTTTTTTTTGTGTTAAGTTTTAACGAGCAATTTAGGTTTCGTGCTTGGAAGAGGCCATATTTATACGTTGCTATGAACTTTTTACCTAATAAGAAACTCTCTTTTAGCACCCTTGATACTACTTTGCCAAATTTGTTTTATTTATCCAATAATTTGTAGTTTTAATCAATTATACAGTATCTTGGAAGTTAATCTGTGTCATTGAGTGCCAACAATATTTTGTTTGCCTATATTACACTTGGAAATATATCGTGATGTCTGTAAATTGTATTTTCAGTTGCTGATAACTTATAACTCGCCATCAACTATTGTATAAAATTGGAATCTTTGCGATCCCTGTTGATCTACTGTCGTCTTTAAATTGATACATGCTTCAATTTTTAAATTTTGTTTTTCAACGAGTCACAATTATTTGGTCAGAAGTGTGCCTGTGTAGGTTCAGCAAGAAATCAATTTCTTGCAAATAACATTTCATTAATTTCAAAATTTTAGAATGTTTACCCCGAATAAGCCAAACAGAAGAGGTTTAAGTCACAGACTGAACGCTCCCCAGCTTCCATAGCCACACACTTAACGTTCTTTCTCTATTTCCACGTGATACTATTCCCTCCGAGCATTCTGACACTATTGGCTTTAGCTTATTAGCAACTTTCCAATGGGTGCTCATAAGCATTTTCTCTATGTTTGCATATTATTTCTCCCAACGCTAAGGGGATGTTTGGTTTACATTTTTTATTTTTTATTTTTAGATTTTTTTTTTTTTGTGAAATTTTACAAAGAAAAAATTGATAATGTTAAAAATAGAAATTTTTTGTTTTTAGCATTTTCAGTTTTTCTTTTAAAAAAATAAAAATACAAATGAAACGGCCCTTTCGTATCTCGTCCATATATGTAAAACTAACCTAAACGAAATATGTAAACACTAAAGGGCTTGTTTGAAACAGTTTTAATTTTTAGTTTTTAAAAGTTGTATTATAAAACAGTTTTCAGAAATAGTATTTAAAAAAAGTTAAAGGAGTTTTCAACATAAATTTGTGTGTAAAAACAGAAAACTCTTTTCAAAAAGAGAAATCAAAAAAGTCCTAAATCTCGTCACACTAGTAGATGCTAAGCTGCAACTCCACATATCAACCAAGGGCTATTTGTTGTGGCCCATAAAATATTATTACTTCGATCTCATATCAAGTGTCATTTTTTAAAAAAAAAATTGTCTCATTTTATTTATTAGTTTATAGTTTAAATGAAACATTAGTTATGTTTTATCAAATATATCTCTAAATAGTTAAGTTTTAGATAATTGTTATGCAAGATGTGATCAGAAAATTACTAAGAGTGATAAGGGGTATAGTAGGAAGATAGATAACTATTTGTATAAAAACAAATAAATTAATGATATTTCATAACAATCTAATCTAAGGGTTAATTTAGCGGAAGAATACAACCTGTGTTTGAATTTCACCTATACCAAATTTTTGGGAGCCAGCGCAAAAAAACGACAATTAATATGGGAGTAATTTTATTTTTTTGGTAGTAATTAGATTTTTTTTTATTAATTAGAATTAGATGATATAACAAAGATCTTTTTTTTATGTACCAAAAAGCGAATAACGAAAACCAATTAGTTAATTAATTAATTAATTAATGTAAAGAAAAAGTGGTAAATTTTGAATCTAGCATTAGTTAATTAAATTATTTTTTTTATAAAAAAAACTCGGGCCTTTATGGAAAAAAAGAGTAAAAGACGGATGGATGCAAGGCGTTTGTTTGGTGAACATATTTTGGTTTTATAGTAGAATGAATGAATGATATTGTATGTATTTGGCTTTGCGAAGGAAAAGAAATTTCAATTTCAATTTCAATGGCATCTCGCCGCCGCATGTTATTAAAGGTCATCATCCTTGGAGATAGTGGGTACGTATGTTATGTATTCTTCTCCTTTTTCTTTTTATCATTTCAATTTATTCATCAAACAAAAGAATGTAAGGGCAGGTTCATTATGTTTCTCTAGGAAAAAACAAATTCCAATTTTATGGTTGCTGCTGCATTGAAATTATGACTTGTTAACGACCTTCTATCTTATTTAAATCATCAAGTTATTTTCATTTTTTCACACGAAAAATGGTTTTAAATTCTATAGATTTATAATTTTTCTTTTCTTCAAAGGGACTCGTTTGCTAATCCCTATCATGCGGAGCAGATTATAGTATTATTTATACATGTCTATTTTATTTGCTAACGTTGTTCGTCAGCTTTAAATGTTGAGTTAAGTCTCATGTCACAAAGTTAAGAATATAGATAAAAATATAGATAGTGTATATAAAAGCTGGGCAGTTCTCATCTTTTTTTTGGATTGAGTTACAGTCAAATCCAAATTTTAAGAGATGTAGTTTGTGTTATCCACTAAGCTTTATTTGCTAATTGATATTATTTATTTATTTGGCAGGGTTGGCAAAACATCACTGATGAATCAGTATGCGGGAAACTTTGCTTTTCTTTACCTCTTAATTACTACCTTTACGAATTATTTGGTTGTTATGTCTGATTCATTGATTTTTGTCCATACTTTGATGACATGAAATGATCATATATTTAGGTATGTGAATCGAAAGTTCAGTAATCAGTATAAGGCTACCATTGGCGCCGATTTCCTTAGCAAGGAAGTTCAGTTTGAAGATAAGTTGTTCACATTGCAGGTAAGAGTTACAACTTAGAACAATATATGCTGTTCTTTTTTTGAAAATAAATGTGATTTCTTTGAAGTGAATACCATCCTCATTTCAAATGAAAAGTTTCTCAATAATGAGAAACATGGAGAAAATCTTCTGGTATTCTCAAACTTTTTTGTTTTTGTTATTGTTTCTTAAGTTGCCATTGTGCTTTAGATATCATGCCATGGTTGGTTTGGTTCAAGTTTTTCTTGCTTTCCCATGTATGAAAACATCAATGCTTTGATTGTGTTGTATACCATTATCTTCATTGAATGATTCTGTATTCTTCAATGTGTTCTGAAACATGAAAAGGAGTTCACATGGTTGATTTTTGTTCAAACTCTATATTTGGGAGAATATTTCATATTTAATAGTCTAAAATACAGATATGCTCCTTGTGTTTACAGATCTGGGATACTGCTGGTCAAGAGAGGTTTCAGAGTCTTGGTGTTGCTTTCTACCGAGGTGCAGATTGCTGTGTCCTTGTTTATGATGTTAATGTCGGAAAATCTTTCGAAAACCTTAACCACTGGCGAGAAGAATTTCTTATCCAGGTGATTTCTAATCTCTGCCTACTGAATAATTTTATACAAGTAGTAAAGAACAGTGATTAAAAATACTCATGGTAAATAGTAGTATTATTTATGAAAATATAGTGACCAAGCATAATAGCTTCATGGTATCCTTGTAGCCGACCTCACATAATGAGATTAAACTTTTTATTGTTTGTTTGTTAGAAAAGAACTTTGATTGAAACTTGGATGTGATTGATTTCAATTTTGCAGGCTAGTCCGTTTGACCCTGAAAACTTCCCATTTGTGGTGTTGGGAAACAAAATAGATGTTGATGATGGAAATGGCCGAGTTGTAAGTTACTTATCACTCTATAGCATAACTTTTTCTTGACATGTATGAAAATTAATACTCAGAATTCAGTTATCCTCAATTTTACCCTGTGTTTAGGTGGTAAATTTTACATGTTTGCCTTGCATTTATTACAATCTGTTCTGTTTCAGGTTTCTGAGAAGAAAGCAAAGGCGTGGTGTGCTTCAAAGGGAAACATACCATATTTTGAGACCTCTGCAAAAGAAGGATTTAATGTTGAAGCTGCTTTCCAGTGTATAACCAAAAATGCACTCAAGAATGAACCTGAAGAAGAATTGTGAGTTTCATTATTTGTAGTGATTTTTATGCATGTTGTTAATTTTTAGTGGTGAGGTTTTAGAATTTTGAGGAGGACGAGAAGGGAAATACATATAATGTTTTAGGCTACAATGTTTCGCATCGAGAGTAATTCTTATATAAACACAAACCTAACATATTATTTTTAGACACAACCAATTAGAAGCTCCTAAAAGTTAAAAAGTAGAGTCTATTATTATTTTAATATTTTCATAGTTTTTGATTGATTGTGTATATAGAGACTATGTCCACACAAAAATTGCTCCTTTGTTGAATTTATTGTTTTTCATTTCGTGACTAGAAAAGAACATATACGAGTAACTCAAACATTATAGCACATGGTGATTAAGGAGGGTGGTTTTAGCACTTGTTGTCATTGCTGGATGTTAGTGTTTACTTTGGTTGATGATTGATGAATATGACAGATACATGGCTGACACAATTGATGCTGCTGGTGGTGGGCAGCAACAGAGATCTACAGGCTGTGAATGTTGACTACACTTGTTTGGATCATCAGCTTCACTATCCTTTCAACCCGAAAACAAATTCTCTTCGGGATTGGGCATCTGCGCTATTCCATGTTGATTGGTTAATATAATTTTTTTTTTTTAATTTTAATCATTTTTATAAATTTCAAAATTAATGGTTAGAGGTTGGTTCAGTAGGTGCTCAGCAGAGAAAGCCCAATAGAGAAGCCATATCACTTTCAACGATTCCTTTTTAGATCTTAAATTTTGCAATTTCCTTGTTTGTTTACTACTTGTACAGTTGTGGTATTGAGTTTTGAAGGCATGACTTATTTGTATTAATCAATATCTTGTAATAGCAATCTTTATAAGGGAGATTGTTACAAATTATGATAACAAAATCATTCCCGGAAGGCCTATGAATTTGCTTTTTAGGGTGAGGATTAGACAATTTCATGCAGAATCAAATTTGTCCCTTTCATGCAAAACACAAAATGTGAATATCACTGATTCCACCCTCCAGGAACAGGCTTGAAGTGTGAAACATTATGTGTATTCACTTACTATGGCAGAATAAATTTTTATTATAACGATTTGAGATTATCGCTCACCTAGGACTAGTCCTTAAACCCTTAAACTTAGTACCATATCATATTTTAGCTCATGCTACCAGCTTGCACTTCTCATTTCACAAAACAGCTTCAACAGTACGACAAGAAATTGTTCAACTCAGCTTTTCCTAGTTCACAGATAGACGCCACACATGAATTATCTGAAATTTTCTAGTAATATCAAATTCTCAAGTTTAAGCTTGTATTTTGCAGGAGTTTCAATGAGGTTGAATGAAAATTTGTTGACCGGTACATTCTTTGAAGTATCAAGTATGTTCACTATTGTTCATTATGCGCTAATAATTTGCCTAGCGTAAGCTAATTCTGATAACAGACTGTGGTATAAATGGAACAGCAAGAGAGAGAGGGAAAGGAAAATATTTAAGCTAAACACCATAATATATATTTCTTTCAATAATGTAGTGTTCTTTCTTGTTTTCCACCAAAATTTTTTGACGCGTTTTATAACTCATCTTTTTCGACTTGACTCTTGACTTTTAGATGTTTGTTGATGGACGCAGCCAATTCTTTCAAACTTGATTTCGTAGAAAGTTTGATCTGCATAAAACAAATGTTTGTTAATAGTTCAGTAGGGTGGTAATCACATGAAACAAAAATTTTATCAACAAAATCAGGGTGCTAAGTAGATAATTACCGGATTTGCCTTATCATCTGCTCTGTAAAGTAAAAGTGTGGGATAGTCATTCACCTGAAATATTAAGAAAATGCGAACCGTTTTCAGTGAACATAAAATTGCATCCTATTAGAAATCAATAAGGAGACTGCAATTTGAAGCTGCATTTTCATTTTCTATTTTTAAAAGTAATTACAAAACTGGTACTTATTTTCAGTTTGGTTTCTATTTCCTGAGAATTGTATATAGGAAACACTGGAAACAGAATTTTCTCATTTCTAGTGTTTACTATAAAATTTAACAAGAAATAAAATGAAAATAAGGTGACAACTTTATAATTATTTGTAAAAGCAAGAAAACAAATCGCAAACCAAATATGTACTGAATTTTCCATGACACATACTTGCAGTAGTGGATGTTCATTTGCGGAAGCATCTATCCTCGTGAATATTAGACTACTTGATCCTTTATAGTGCTTTGCCAACTTCTCTACTTGCTTGGTTGTGGCCTCACAGTTGATACACCAAGGTGTATACACCTGTTTTACATACATGACTCGTGAGTGCAAAACCACCAGGGCATAGCCAATACCATAACCTTTCTTTTGAAGAAAAACATATTTTCAACAAAATTGACCAGTTAAAACCAGTTAAACAGGTATATATACAAACAAATCAAGTTTGAAAATGTGACTAAGAGCAGAAAAATAGAAGGGTTTGAACTTCACAAACCTCCAGAACCACATCCTTCTTGCTGTTCAAAACTTCGTCATCGAATGTTTTCCCGACAATAACACGGACGATAGCTTCTGTCTGCAATTTTCAATGCCATGGTAATTAATTGAAGAATAGCTCGAGTTAGGTTCTTCAAATGATTCACTTTAATTTGAAAGAGACAAAGTATCACAGATGACACTGATTGTCAACTAATGTTCTTTAGTTGTCTAAAACTATAGTACGAGAGACACCATAGAGGCACAGGAAAATTATGTGGAAAAATATTAAATGGTACTCACATTATCTGGTATTGGTTGTGACTTGAAGAAAATTGACAAAGAACCTTGCACAAGATTGTTGCAGAACTCCTGTACAAATTCATTTTGGTATTAATTAATTTCCATTGGTGAGTGATCACTTGAAGGACAATTTATATGAAAGGAAGATAAATACTTCAATTTTGCTTCGTGTTGGTTCAGACGCCAACAAATATTTTGAGCTCATTATATTATCAAATGCAGCTACCTGTTTGGCACACCAAGAAATAGGTTGCATTAGTTTTCACGATTATCTAAACTAATGAATACTGAAGAAATCATGGTTATAACTTTAAACTAACCACAGTATTTTTTGATTCTTCAAGACCAAACAATGTTAGGAAGGGCTTTGCAAGGTTCTCATCATTAATATCCACATATATAAACATTATCTGCATATAAACAAAAGAATTAGATCAGAAGTTCTAAGAGTTGCAGGAAATTATTTGAAGGCCTCAAATGTAGGCCAAAGCTTACCTTCGACTTGAAAGTTCTTGCAACATCTTGAAGAGTATCAAGGAGATTTTTGAAGTCATCATTGTTTGCGAAAACAAAAACCTAAAAAATAACAGACAATTAACTTTGACTATTATTTAGTTTGATTAGAATGATTAAAAATAAAAAGGCGGCAATCTACTGAGAATTGACGAAAACATATGACTGTGGACTATCATATGTAGAATTTGGAGCACTTTCTATGCAGGGTTATATACCCTATACCTATAGATATAATAACATACAGGTCATAAAAAGACAGAATAGGAACAGAACTGCACACCAAAAAGAATATCCAATTTTAAATTAAACATGGAAATAATAGTAACCTGAAGTTTGATGGGGCTGGAGTAGACTCTGATAGAATTCATTTCAGTCAGTTTTATAACTAATGGAAACTTGTTGTAGTCTAGAAACTCCAGTATTTTATCCCTTGTGACAACTCCATCTACATAATCAGGAAAGAATTGCATGTTGTCTCAGTACTGTAAATCAAAATATCTGATGTCACAGTTATAGAAACGACAGGAGATTCAAGTCTGTTCTCTTTGCTTCATTCTAAATCTAATTTACAACAAAAATAGAATGCAAAAACTATTTGATCATAACTACTTCACGGGATACCAGAATCTGTTTTACTTTTATCTTCTAATGTAAAAACACTAAAATGAAATGAGCATATGGATAGAAACCAAATAGAGACTCACCATATGCAGTGTATCTTTCAGGTTCACTCTTTACAATTCCAAGAAAATGATCAGTCGGCTTGATATCTGGATAAAGAACTTTGGCAACCTCTACCGTACTCACTTCAACAAACTGGGTTTCATTATCGGACTTTGCAGCACTCACAAATTCTTCATACTCAGGTCCCTGAGACAATTTAGTACAAATAAGCTATAATATCACGGTACCAAATTCAGAATCATTGCAATTTTGTAAATAGAATCTCTTTTAGAAAAGATTCTCATGATAAACAGGCAAATTCATTGGCAAACTCAGCAGTAGCACCACACAATATATCAAATGACTATGATAACTGATCAAATCCAATAACCTAAATCTCTTGTCAATGTGGCAGCTCTAGTCTGATAGCACTAGAATACCTTAGAAGATCATTTACCTCAAATTTATCAAATCGACCAATCAGAAATGTATGATACTTTTTCAGAAATTCTTCTGCTTCTGTCACTGAACTTATCCGGGTAACAGGTGTACCAGTCTTTTTTCTCGCCCATATCACTATATCATCCCTGAAAGCATAATGAAAACAAATCAGCATATAAACATTCAAGTGAAGCAAGCAGTTTGATGAACCAACAGTTCATCAATTAAACTTTATCAGAGCTTTCAGAACATTATTTCAGATAAAACTGCCACCATGAAGAAAAAATCACAGTAAGACGTTAAACGAGTTTCAAGTTAAGATAAACCAACACCAATGCCATGCATAAATTTGCACTAGTCTCAAATGAGTAAACCTACACTTTAGTCCTTCTACGTTGGTCCATGGTCATTTAAGTTTCTGGCTTCATAGAAATTCAACTTTAGACATTGACTTTTACAAAAGTCATTCCTCTTATGACTAATGTAAATGATTTTGCCAAGTTAAGGAGTAGAGTTTCTATAAGAAACCTTAGTATTAGTCTATGACACGTTAACTTGACGGGCATGTTAATCCAAGAAATTGCAATTTATCGGTCATATTGGTCCCCATTCAGAGATTGATATACCTAACAAATTGCAAGTTCAAGGACTAATAAAGGAATTTATTTAGTTTGGGGGACTATTATGTAGAATAGAGAGCAAAAATGCACACAGAAACTTAACTAGTTAAACAAACTATAAGCCAAAAGAGATAGAGCAAATTACGCTGTGAAACCGCCAGAGTAAGATTGAGAGGAACCATTGACAAACAGAAGCAAAGTAGGGAACCCTTTGATACCAAGTACCGATGCTGATTTGGGATACCTATCAGCATCAAGCTTCGCCATCAAAAGAGGGCTTCCCAATTCCTTCAAAGAAGTTGCAGCTTCTGCAAATTGTGGCATAAGCTCAGCACTTCTCGGACACCAAGGTGCATAACCCAGAAGCAGAACGAACTCGTTCCCTTTCACTACCCTCTCTGTGTTGTCATTGTTCAGCTCAAGAACGATCCTTTGTGCTTTCGTTAAAACCTCTGCTTCGGAAAATCTCACCCCATTATCACTCCCTTCTGTTGATAATTCTTCGTCTAATGCTAGCAATTCCTCCAAATCGTCGTCATCGTCATTATCACCCTTTGTGACAACGTTGAAGGTAAGGAGTAGGAGAAGGGTAAGAAGGGTGTAGATGAATCTTAAAGTGGGTTTCATGCTGAACTGGGAGTAAGATCTGATTGGGTTTCAGAAAAGTTTATGGCTTTTGTGAAGATCTTATGGTTAGTGGTACATTATAGTGTAGATGAGTGTGAAATGAAGATGAAAATAGGAAATGAAGAAGTTGTATCTGGAAAATGAGGAGAAGGGTAAAGTTGAGTTATACTAAGAAAGCGCCTAAATTTCAGGGGCATCCATGTTAACAAGATATGAGAAGAGTGATTGGGTTGGGTGCCACTATCTTTGACCAATTTTTAAGAAAACAAAAAATTGTTCATGAGAAAAATCAGGATTACCTTCTCAGATTTTCACAAAGCAAAATGGTTCTATGAAATGAAATAGTATAGTTGAATGTCTCAATCATCACTCAGGTAGCTTAGTTAGTAAGTGCACGAGGACATGTGTCTGTGGGTACGCGGTTCGAATCCCGATTGTACTATTTTCCTATCCATAAAAAAAAATAGTATAGTTGAATTACAATCCCACCTATTTTCTAGAAGGAGTGCGTTACCAAACCCCTATATATATATATATATATATGATGTCAATGTTAAATGTTAGTAAATGAAATATTTTGTTTGAATGTCTACTACATTATTTAAAATATAAGTATTACCTCTAGTCCTAAATATAATACTCTTTAGAGGAAATTTGTTGGTCCTATATATAAGACCCTCTACAAAGTTCAAGAAGCAATTATTAATTTTTTTCTTATCTGTCCTTATCATAAATGAAGGGATGGTATGTATAATTAATGCGTTTGCTGATAATTTTGACTTTGAATGAGGATAAATTTGGTAGATTATATTATCTTTTTGAAAAAACAAGACATTAAATAAGCATGTTAGTAGTTTTCTTAATCTATGTGAATTGGTTAGAAGGTCCTATAAAAAAGACCAAATGTAGTAAATTTCTTTTGCTAGATTATATAGCTATAAATTTTTAAATGTATAAATTTTTCATGCTTGATTTATACTCCCTCGGTTCCTTATTATAAGACATTTTTAACTAATATTGCACATACCAATAAAAGTAGTTAAGTTTAATTAATTTTATTAGTTTTCTAAAAAATTATAGGGTCTTGATATCCAGTGCCCTAAGGGCATTAGTTAAAATTACTAAAAGTACAAAAATAATCACAACAGTACATTATTTCGTCTCTCGAGAATGTAAAAAACTACACATTCCAATATCTTTTTACTACATTTAGGTTCTTAAATAGTGCCCTTAGGGCACTAGATATCATTTGCCAAAATTATATAACATATCAATTTTATCCCTCATTAAATATTATGCTAACCAATCACAATTAAGGAGTACAAATAGTCAATGCATTTAGTAGGGGTAAATAAAAAAACAAGTAATAAATATTTCATAGAAACTATAAAACGTCTTATAAAAAAGAACATCAAAATCTTTTAAAAGACGTCTTATAAATAGGAACGGAAGGAGTATTATATAAACTTTCAATTAAGTTGTTAGATTGATAAAATTCATTGTTAATAAAAAGTTATGCACATTGTTATCGACCATGACAGATTAGTGCAATTTAAACACAATTCTCATATATATATATATATATAATTACTATCTGGTTGAAAAAAATAATTACATTCTTACAAAAAAAAGATTACAAAATATATTTAATTATTTTTTAGAAAAAATTGAATCATCAAAATATAACATAGAATCTAAGCTATATAAGTTTTTTTATTTTCAAAAAAAGTAAAGTATGATAACTAAAGTTTGAATTAGAATACTCACATATGATGATTATTCACGTGTGTTTAACAACTGAACAATATAATTAAAACATAATTATATAAGTTTAAGTAACAATCAAATGTATTGTGTTATTATTAATTGGTGATTGATTCAAAATGGTATATATTTATTCTCTCTAAATCATAATAAGTCTCGACTCATGTGGTATATGTTACTCCTACCAGGATATTATGTTGATGTTCCGAATTCGACTATGATTTTTTTTTTTAATGAAAAATACTGATGGTTTTAAAAATGAGGTGTAATAACTTTTATTATTCAAGTTAATGATGAAGTTTAAAATTCGATTATTCCCAATTCAGAGAAGTAAGATCTCTACATTTTGGGTTAGAATTGAAGATAGTATCAAACTTTTTTTTTTTTTTCTTCTAAGAGTATTCTGATGCATGACTAATCTCTTTCTCAAAATATTTAAGTGGAGAATGAAAGTGATATTGGAAAAATGGTTACACGATAAAAGTAGAAAACATTTTGGTGAGAAATGAACATGTTCTGTTTGGGGTTTTATCAGAGCTCTGGTTGTGAGCTTCGGAGCTTGGGTTATTGCACCAGAAACTAAAGGTTAGTTTCAATGGTACTCATTTTCCAATAATTTTGCTATTTAGTAGTAAAAAAGAAACGTTACTGCGCTTCCATGTTCCAACTGTTGTAGTTTGTAGTAAAAGTAAAGGCAAAACTCCATATCCATTAAGCTAAGTAGCTAACCTATGCATTAGTTCGTACCTGAAACACAACCTATAGAATCTGACCCAACCATAGGAAAATTCATTCACCATCTCTTATGGAAGCTAAGTACTGTAACACTTGTGAGTTCTGAGTTCAATTCCTCAATCTACAATTTTCCTCTCTCTTGAACTGCGCACTTCATTTTATGTAATGCATATACAAATTCACACGGGCATTTATTATCATAAGAGAAAACTACAAAACTATAGTAATTTTTTTGTGTACATATTTTTGGGCTACCGAAGGGAGTACAATAATCTCTTGAAAATTGACATTGATCATTGATATGCGCATGTGCTCTTGTTGAACTTGATAGGTTTAGATGCAACAGAGTTGATGGTGAAAGGGCAGGTGATTTGCTTGTGATGCTTTGTCCTGACCAGTTTTCCGACTACATTTCCTGTAGAACGAATTTGAAAGTTCAAAGTGAGTGGAAGTTGAACAGCACCGGTTGGGGATAGAGTTATGGTGGATCCAGCCCCATAGAGGGGAACCTTATTCCCTTGGACGTTCACTGCAACAATCCTGTGACTTTTTCTTGGCTGATAGTATTTCTTGAGCTGGCCAGTAGCAACAGTGATGTCAGAGAAGACAAGATTGATGGGAGTGGAGTGAAGGTGGATCCCAAAAAAAGTAGCTGGGTTATATATGTTCATCCTTAATGTTCCATTCACTGTTAGCATTTTTGTTGGAACTCCTGTGAAGTCTGTACCTTCTCCAACATACACATTATGCACTGTCAAGCTCTGCAATAACATATTAAAATGGAAAATATAATCATGAGAATTATATTGTTGAATTATTGCATCAAATGCAGGAACAGAGTGATGAGTAGTTAATCAGAAATATACTTCACCAGCACCAAAACCAGTTTATCACATACACACCGCTCATAACAACGTTACCACTATATAATTTTATTTTTTATGGTTCAAAACAAAACAGACAACAATATCATTTATGAATTAATCTTGTATATATTACCTTGACGGTAACTCGAGGGTTGTAAGGCCTGCTAGCACCCCAAATGATGAAGCAAAAGACGGTAAAAACAAGGACAAAGGTGAAAACAGCAATGAAGGCCTGAAACCTTCTAGTAAATGCCTTATCTTGAAATTCACGATATGAACCTTCTTCAAGAATGACGTCACACTCCGGCCACCCTTTATCGTTCCTCTTCCGGCTACCTTTGCGTCCGGAAGAGGAGCGGAAAATACCAGAGAAGCGGCTGGCGGAGGAGTTGCGGGAGTGGCGGCCAAAGGAAGGGTGAGAGGGTGATTCCATGGGACTGTTGGAAATGGGAGTAGCTTGCATTGAAGAAGACTTGTCACCATCGTGAGAATCTCTTGAAGGACTCTGTACGTAGTAAACAGGGCGTTTTGGTGACCTTGATGGTGATGATGGTGCTAAGCTTGTTATGTCTGATTCCGATTTTGTTGAATGCATTTTTGTACAATCTTTAATTAATAACTGTTTAATTTGTTTGATGATATTGATATGATTCAAGTGTAGAGTACGTGTAGATAGAGAAGAGAAGAAGAAGAAGAAGAAGAAGAATGAAGATGAATGGATGTGTGAATCACCAAAACTGAAAAGTGCTGAGAAACACAAAAAATGACAACCAAGATAATGTAATTATGAGGAGAAAGACACAGACAACTCATCAGTACACTAATCAGGGTAAAAAAGAAGGATAAAGCAGCAGAAAGATAATAATATGGTGTCTAGGTAAGAGGCATTAAAATGAAAGGCCAGGAAGCAAACCTCACTGGCGGCAAGGTTCGGAAATAAGTGTCGGCAGCTTATCTTCTTTTCTTTTTATTTATATATTTTTATTTCCTTGTCATTTCACCAAATTAAACGTTTATATATAAATAAATGAGCAACATACAGTAGAGTACAGTTTTCTTTTTTGTGTTGTCTTCTTTGTTTTTTGTGTTGTGGGGTATACCAATACTTATACCAGCAAATATAATTTCCACCTTCAATTATAGGTGTTTGACAATTTACCTAATTATATTCTGGACCCTCTTCCTGCTATTTCTTTTTCTTTTTCTTTTAACCTAGCTTTAGCTACTTTTTATCATTTCTCTTTTTTTTTGATTCCTGACGTTTAGTTTGTTGGATTAATACCGATTATAATATAAATTGACAAAAACTGCTCAGTAGTAGAGTACTGTTACCAAACACAAATTAGTAATAATTTAACTCCATTTAAATATTATTTAGTTTCTAATTAATATCATTTCTCATGTAAGGAGCTGAAACTTGTGTTTTTCTCAAGCAATTATTAGGATTCAACGTAGCATAATAAGGACAATTGTAATTTTCATGAATTTATTTATTACTAGTGTTTCTGTGTTTTAAATTGAATTTTAGGGTGGCCTTTACCTTCTGGCTTCTGGTAGGAAACTAACACTAGAGTGGTCCTTTAATTTGGAGATTGCTCATACATTTAATATCTTGGCAACTCTCATTCATGAATATTATTATTTTCTCACAAGCGTTTATGAGAAAAATACTTTCCCATAAGTAATTAAAATGTAAAGGGTAGATCAATAAAGAGTGAGAGTTGAACAGCATAGGTGATAGGTGCATGGAGTATAGAGGACATGATGCAAATTGATGCCTCACATGCATTTTTAGGCACACGACACACTTTTATTAATTATCTCCTGCTCCGATTCTAACATCCGAGCAACAAGAAGGATTTTAAAATTCCTGCTCGCTCGCTCATATTTTTAAATCCAATAGTTATATTTAATAGAATTACTATATAAATTCTCTACGTCAAATGTAAATTATCAAGATCTGTTCAAAATCGGATTCTAAATTTCTTTCTCACTTAAATTTTAAAATTTGATATGTAAATATATTTTTAAGTTCTCTTTACACTAGCAGATTTTAGCATTGTAAGTGAAGGATAATTTTGAAAAAAAGAAAAAGTGTATGGATTGCTAGCAGCTCAAAGTGAAAGAAACTCAACCCACAAACAAGTAATCGGATTTTTATATTTTTTTTTTTGTTGACTGAACAATTAATCTGCATGAATATAGAATAATTGCGTAACTAGGAAGGCTTTTAGGTCTGATAATTGGGCCTTAATCATTATGATTTATGAGTACAAAAATGTCTTGTTCTTGATCAATTTTTTAAAATAAAATCGGCAACAAATGGCCCAAATAGTTAAGTCCAAAAAGCCCAAATGGTCTCTCATAAACGTTAAAAAAGGTTTTGAGCTGAAAGCCTTCTCTTTTGTATCAGAGCCAGGTTTCGATCCTGGGACCTGTGGGTTATGGGCCCACCACGCTTCCGCTGCGCCACTCTGATTTGTTGATTGTCATTCAGAACAAAACATATATATTTTCTAACTACGTAAATGTTAAAGAATCCAGGTACGTATGAAGGACTATTTTTGTGCCCCAAATCATAAATTACTGAGCAGAGCAGATAAAGAAATCACTCTCGATCTATACACATAATTACATATTATGTAATCTTCCTTCGTTTATATCTTGTTTGATATTTTTAGAAAATCAAAATTACTGCATATTATGAGTTTCCACCAATTCAGCATTAGTTGAGGCAACTCTTTCTGACATAGACACAGTTGCAACCAATAAACAACAGTTTGCTTGCAGATCGCGTATCATTTTTTTGTCATAAACAATTAATACATGGATAATGATATATAGGATATTGTTTTATTTGGAGTTATCTATTCCATATTTAAATTTATCCAATTCAAATTGAAACTAGTAGTATGTACAAGTATATATATGAGTCAAAAGATACAAGGCATAATAAATAATAATATAATTAAAGATGACTAATTACATTGAACTTTTCTTATATTAATTCGTGTTAAATACATTTATATATATCATTTTTATTTTAAAAAATAATCACACATATATTTCGTAATTTATATTTTATTTTTACACGTTGATTTCTATTAGTGTTATAATTTTAACTATCTGCCATCTTAATTATTTTTAAAACATTTTGAATATTTCCTTTATTTTATATAGCAATAGAGTTGGAAGAAAATGTTTATATATACTCCTAATTTTCAAAACAAGAAAAGAAGAATCGATCGATCTGTTTACGTTGACTGCGTCTTAATTTATTTAGAGTAACTGGAAATTGGAAATGAGTATTAGGTATAACAACAGAAAAAGCATCTATTTTGGTATAAGGACAAACATTAAATAATAACATTTTTTTTTGCCATTCCAGGTTAGTAGACTGTAGATCGCAAATACTAATATATAAATATTAATTATATTATATTAGATCGATAAAGATAGGAGTAAAATTTGTATGAAATGGATGCAACTAATAAAATTATAATATTAATATTAAAATAATAAGAACACAAATTACAAGATTTATATTATTATTATTATTTTATTATCACATCAAATTTTGATTAGTTGGATTCATAAACACATATATTCACATAAGTCTATTTCTCTATATAGAAGTTTAAATTGTTCAATATTCTTTTTGTCAAAAACATACTAAACCTTAGGGCTTTAGTAGTTTTATTCAGATATTGATTGGTAATTTTTTTTTTGTAGTTTCATTGATAATAAGCTTTATTGCTTTAATCAGATATTCAGACATAATAGAAAATTTGTATTTATCTTTTTCACCTTTATTTTATATATTCTTTTATTCGAACTAGTAAATTTATAGTTAATAATAATAAAATAAGCATTATTCAGACATAATATTACTTCTTTATTATTATATTATTATTTTTATTTATGGCCTCACCGTCTTTATCCTTTGTTTTTTATGCGTTTTTTGGCATCAAAATTCATAGTATGACTCATCTATGAGTCACGATCATGACCAAAAGTATGTAAGAAGTAGTGATAAGTTTTTTCTT
The DNA here is from genome assembly GCA_037177725.1 of Cyamopsis tetragonoloba. NCBI lineage: Eukaryota > Viridiplantae > Streptophyta > Magnoliopsida > Fabales > Fabaceae > Cyamopsis > Cyamopsis tetragonoloba. Next base: position 58,269,276 of record CM074124.1, on the reverse strand, counting down.
TTCTTTTCTTTTTTCCAACAAATAAAGGTGCACTAATCTCTAAATACTAAACACATACAGAGTATTATTTTAAACTAATTTTTAACATTCAAAATTAAATCATCACTGTCAGTTAAGATTCAAACTTTGAATTCACTTGTAAAAATTCGAATTTTGGACCTCAAACTCCTAAACTTTAAAAGCTTAGTATATGACCATATAAATTATTATTCACTTATGAAGTAGTGATAAATTTTACTTAGAGTTAGATTATATTGAGTGCACTACTTTAATTAAGCACATCTTTTAATTACTTATTTATATATAGAATTTTTCTAACTTGTTGTGTCTATGAGCATAAATTAACAATAATTGAATTGGTTTTTTTTAACGGTTGAATTCATTTATTTTTACTATATACACTATGTTCACCTACTAAATTTCTCACCACCTACTACTTAATGGTTTTCTCTTATATAAAATTTTATTGGTTGTTAATTATTGTTAATTTGTGTCCTATGCGTATAAGTTAAAAAAAAACCTTATATATATAATGATATTTTTTTAACTTGTGTAATTTTCTACAAATTAAAAAACAAAAAGTAAAATTATTTTATTAAAAAGCAAAATACAAATTTTGAACTTATTATTTTTTTTCTATAAAATTCTTTTATTTTTAACTTCTTAACCTATACATAATTACATAGATTAAAAAAATTCTATTTATTTGCACTAGTGTTTATCAGAGTTGCTTTAACAAATACTTCTATTTTGATCAAAAGTTTTAATTCAAATGGTCATGTACCAAGTCACAAGTCTTGGAAGCAGGAGGTCCAAGATTCGAACCTTAAGAGTGGAGTTTTATAAGAGAATATGAGAATAGTTTAGTTTAGGATAGAATGTGTGAGTAGTGATGTGTGAATATTTGCCTATAAAAAAAAAATTACTTCTATCTTAAATTATAATTGGTGTTGTCACAAGTTCATGGTGTAAAACCTATACAAGAGTTATTATTAAATATTGTTGTGGAAAAATTACTTAAATTAAAGAATTAATGTATGTATATAAAATTAAGGTAAAATGAGAATTTATTTTATTCCCTTAACTTTTATTTTGGATTCAATTTCGTCCATGTCAATGACGTTAACGAATCAAAATTCATTTTTGAAAAGACTAAATTGAATAAAAAATAAAAGTTAAGGGACTAAAACGGATAAAAACATGTTAAGGGACCAAACTGAATTGGCGCAAAGAGTTAATGGACCAAAAATATCATTTTGCCTAAAATTAACCTTAAAATTATAAACTATTTCTAAAAACTATATCAGTTAGGTCTCTTTCTCATATTATTTATCTTTTAAAATTTGTATACATAGTATAAGAAATATAATTAATTTTTTTAATTTTTATAAAAATATTTTTTTAATTTTTTATTATATCATTTATCATTTTTATTAATTAGTGAGTCACATTTCTCATGAAATTTATTAAAAACTCAAGTAATGAATATATTTAGTAAAATAATAATCAATGTTAGTGTCATTTATCATACACAACATAAATATAAAGAAGTTTACGTGACATAGATTTATTCATTAATTTAAAGTGTGATATTGACTTTTTTTTAATAATAAATTAATGACTATAGAGTCATTTGTGTACCGTGCACAATTTTTTACTAATGCACCACAAATGAAACCATCAATATTTTATTTGAATCGTAAAATGATAAATAAAGTAGAATAAATTTTTTTCTCACAAACGACACATGAGACAGAGAATATTTCATTAATTAGAGACTATAGCCCAATTTATTTACAGTTTTATTATAAAAAAATACTTTAAAAATTTAAAAATCACTATAAATAAAATTAGTTTTTAAAAAAGCAAGCTTATCAAAAAATATAAAAAAAAAAAAAAGAAATGTTGTATGGAAGAAGGCGAAGTCAGGACAGAAATGTTGGGGTCTGTGGCACAGTGCCAGCTTGATATATATGAGTGAGTGATTCCGTCACACTTGGAATGGAATTGAATCATGTGTTCCTTCTTTGTCCTTTTATAGCCCTTTTTCCGTTCATCTCAGCGGTGTGGGACTTTCATTCAAGATAAAGTTGAGTTGAGGTGTCACTTATTCACCTCTTTCCTTCTTTCTTCACTTTTGGTTTTGGAATTTTGGATTGGTTTGGATAAAAGGTGAAAAACAGGAACTGCAAATTCAACAATAATATTCAATTCAAGAATGTTGGAAGGGAAAGCATTGATTGAGGATACTGATATGCCAGTTAAGATGCAGATGCAAGCCATGGCTTCTGCTTCTGAAGCTCTCGATCTCTACGATGTTCTTGATTGCAAATCCATTGCTGCCCACATCAAAAAGGTATCACCTTTCATTTCTCCCCTCCTTAAATTTAAAACAACCACATACAACTCCTATTCCAGTCTTTGGTTTAATGGATGAGAAAGGTGAAAATATGGTTTCTCTGTTTTTTTCCTTTTGTGTCTTCCTTTTCTTTCATCCAAATCCCTTCAATTTTAAGGTTGCCAAACCCTCTTTTTTTCTTCCCTTCCCTCCGGTCCCTTCAATTTTTTTACACAGAAAACATGATGAGTTAATAATAATTCCTTTTATCATATTTCCCTAACCAAAAACTATGTAACTTGTTCTTTCAAAAATTATTAACGTAAAGCACAATAATAGCCTATTACACATTAATTTTAAAACTAAGTTCATGTCAAATTTTAACAAACTAATTTAATATTCATGTGTATGTCTACAAGGTTAATTTGAGTATATTTTACATGACATTGGTTGGTTTGTTGACTGAGTTTATGGTTATATTTGCTTTGAAGGAGTTTGATACAAGATATGGTTGTGGATGGCAATGTGTGGTGGGTTCAAGTTTTGGGTGTTTTTTCACACATTCCAAGGGTACTTTCATATACTTCACACTGGAGACGCTCAATTTCCTCATCTTCAAAGGTGCTGCTTGACTTCTCTTCTGAGTAATATCCCAGATGAGATCATGTCTGGTTGTAAAGAAAGTTCCCTTTTAATGTTTTTAAGGGTTTCCATTATGAATTTGTATATATATCATGAATATTTTACTTAATTCGCTATTTATATGGCAAGTTCTTCTTATTCAGGGTTTCTTTTGGTGCTGCTTTGAGTAAGGTCCCCTTATCTGAATATTCTGGATATTCTTTGTTCTTTTTCTGGCCCCTCATTTATCCATTACTCATTTCATTTCATTAGTGAGAATAAGCAGGACCCCTTTTGCGAATCATTCTTTTTAAAAGACACATAATTGATTGACCAAAATAACAAAGGACACATAATTGAGGGAATCGAGCTGATCAAAGAAGACCTCTATTCAAAGAATCAAAGATGAAGAAACACCCTCAGCTGCTTGAAAATAAGGCAAACTGAAATCAGATTTAGATTTAGGAAAATAAAAAAACACACGGAATCAAAATCATACCAGTCTTTGTCTCATGACTGGGCCCAACTGTGGACTGTCTATTTTGTAATTATGCATGTATGTATGTTACATCATTCAGCACTTTTACTTTTCTTTATAGATCCTTTTGATATTTTAATTTGCAGAAGATATTTGTATAGAGATTTAATTATTTAAATGTAAACATAAAAATATAACAAAAAGAATGTAAACATAAAAATGACTAAATCTGTAACCAAGTATACGTTTATACTCGATTAATTATTTTACAAAATAACTTCTTTTACTGAAATTAAGCTACTATGAAACAGCTGAGTGAAGCACAAAATTGCAAAAGATCTGTTATTGGGCAGGATTCCTTTGATACAATTGTCACAAATCACTTGCAGACATTTGAGCGATTTCCGGTGCAAAATGCAATTCAAGGGAAGTTTCCGTGTGCATCTTGTTTCAAATTAAAAGGAATAAATGTGAATTCATTTCAACGTAATTAGTTGCTTTCACGTTTCCAACTATACTCAATAATCAATATGAACTAATAGTTCAATCCTACAAATTCCATAAAGTATTTATGGTTATTTTCTTTATTTGCTCCTATTAAATGCCTTAATTTTATTATACCAACCACTAAACACAATATCTAAGAAAGGGTAAAATTGATATATCATCCCACTTTTTAAGAAAATTGATACAACCAATTATCTTTATTGGTATGCGTAATTCAGATATTTATGCCTTATAATAAAGATAAGAGGAGTACGAGAGAAGAAAAACACTATTCTAATAAAACCAAGCGCATTATTGAGCTTCACTGAAGGTTGAAAACACTGATCCAAATGAAACCATAGGCTCATAAATAATTTTCACAATCAAATAACAGGAGTCAAAAGTGGCTTGCCAAGGAAATGAGCCTCTAAGTTAGCAATCACAAGGTCAGCCATAGCATTGCAAGTTTCAACAGTGTCACTCCCCACATGAGAGGTAACCACAACATTGTCAAGGCCCAACAGCTCTTCAGACACATTGGGCTCATTCTCAAACACGTCAAGGCCTGCCCCGGCAAGTCGTCCTTGGGTCAATGCCGCCACGAGTTCGGGCTCATCCACGTGTGGGCCTCGCCCGATGTTGATGAGTATCCCTTTTGGGCCCAACGCATCAATAACTTGACGGTTCACAATGTGATGGGTTTCCTCTGTTAGGGCACATGAAACAACAAGAATGTCAGAGTTGGCCGCCAAGTCGAGGATGTTAGGGTAGAACTTGTATCCAGTGTCTGGTTTTTCAGATCTGGAGTGGTAACTAATTGGGCACCCAAATGCTACTGCTCTCTTTGCTATTGCTGAACCAATCCTTCCTAGACCCACTATTCCAACTGGTTTACCACTAAACTGAAATAGGAAATTAATTACATTCAGATATATAATAATAAGTGTTTCTGGTGTGTCAAGATGACTAGCATTCTGACTATGACTAGTTTGGACATGAACTTCAATCACATTCTTACTTCATATAAATGTATTTTCATGTTGAAGTAATGCTAAATATTCGGGTGTATTTGATTTCACATTGAGATATGTTAATCATGAATCCAAACTATGGAAACTACTCTTAGTGTGTTTAGTTTCATGCTAGTGACTTTTCCTAGTTCAAAGCAAAATTCTAGCCTAAACATACAGTATCCTATTCCTATTTTACTTAGTCTAACTCTAAACACTTTTTCAGTTGAGTTTGCGCAATTAACATTCCGCAACACTAGATTTCAAAAGAATGAATTTATTTATCTTAATCTGAAACAAATTAGAAAAGCTTTAGGTCAAAATAAACAGGGGAAAGGGCAAACAAACCTTTGTAGCCAATGGAAACTCAATGGATTTCTTCCAGAGTCCATTTCGTAGAAATCGATCGGCGTGAGAAATTCGGCGGAGGACGGCGAGAGCAAGGCCGATGGCGAGGTCGGCAACGTCGTCGGTCAACACATCGGGAGTATTAGTCACAGGAATGCGCCTCTGTCTGCATTTTTGAAGGTCAATCTTGTCCAATCCAACGCTGTAAGTAGAAACGATCTCGAGTTTGGGCAATGAATCGATGGTTTTGGCGTCTGCGCCTACTTTAACGTCTCCGATGACGGCGCGAATGGAATGAGCGTGCGCTTGGGAGAAAGCGGAGAAGGAAGGGAAGTTCCAGAGTCTGAAGAGGTTGAAGCGCTTAGCGAGTTGTTCTTCGATGTAGCTGTGCATTGGACATGTCATTAGCACGCCAATGGACTCCATTGATACTCTGCTTGCTCTCTGTATCGTCCCTCTTGTTACTTCAATGTTTGGATTTCAGTCCAAACTCCATTCTATTTGTGTGTCGAGCAGCACTTCTGTGATATATGTGTTTATAGATATAATCAATCAAAAATTAAATTAATATTAAAATAATAATACAATTAAAGTGATATATGTGTTTACCAAATAGCATGTTTGGTTTATTTTTATTGCTTTGGGCTTTAGCCCTTGATTGTCATTAAAAAAAAAAGACCAATTTAAGATTAAACATTTTTTTACGAAACAATAATTAAGGTTTTCTGTTTCAACAATTAAGCATCGAATAGAAAGATTTTTTGACGGCTGCCCTCCTAAGCCTCCAAAAGGGGTGGCCCATATTCTCCATCGACTTCCACTTCAATGGCCTCTTCTTTCACCCTTTCTGCTGCTGATCACCACATTAACAAAATATTCATGACCCTCAATCAATTTTAAAGTACAGTATATCAGAATAAAATAAAGGAAAGGAAAATAAAAAAAATACCTCGTTGCTTTTCAATCCAACTATTTGGTGAATTCCACTGAGAAATAATTAATGACAAGAAGTAAACTTCAGCCCACCAATTGTTGCTAAACAAGTTTCCGGAATAAAGGGTAACAAATAACAAAGGCTCAATCAAAATTAATTTGGACAAAAATCATCAACAAATAAGACTTTTGTAATGAACCGCAGGTTTCATGAATAATTTTCTTTTACCAATTTATACGTTTTAAAAGTAACGATAATAAAACTGCACATGGTGTATAATAGAAGGGGCAATAAGAAATGAAAAATCTGGAATTAATTAAAGGAATAAAAAACAAAAACAGTTATTAATAGAAATTGTGTATTATGAATATTACTCCCCCAGTCCCCATATATATAAATATACCAGCAATTTCTTGAGGTATTGATTCTCTTGTTGAAGGCGCCTGCCATCATCTTGTAACTTTTCGCTGTATGCCTACAACAAATCAACATATATCTCTCATCTCTCTAAACATCGCAAAATCTAATTCAACCTTGAACAATAATAATACAAAAAATAATATAAAATTTTAATGAAATAATTGCTTTTATTTAATAAAATAAATAAAAAAATTACCTTCTTCCCCAAATATTCTGATCTCCTCCTTCCTCCATCTCCCCCTCTCACCTCCACCTCCTTTCTCTCTCCTCCTTCCTCTCCCACCACTCCTCTCTCTCTCCTCCCTCTCTCCCTTTCCCACACCACCACCACCTCCTCTTCTCCACCCCACCACCACCTCCACCCTTTCCTTTTCCCTCACTGTCATCGCTACCGAATCACCCCTTTTCTCTCCCCCACCGTCACCACCACAACACCACCCTTTCCCTTCCCCTTCTCCCACCATCCCTGAATCCAACATCGTCTTAATGTCATTCTCGGAATCTCTCACAGCTTAGTAGAGGATTGTACAGTTGAGAGTGGGGTGATTTTGTAAAGATGGGAAAAATGGCGGTGACAGTGGAACGATGAAGGAAGTTTTGAATTCAAAGAGTAATTGAGAAATTGAATGGGTTTGAAGAGGTGAGTATGGTCCAAATTTGGGTTTTGAAGAGATGGCAACGATGGGAAGATGGATAGACATGGCATGTCTTTATTCTGTGATTGCAATTGAAGGTTTCCAACTATGGTGGGAGATGTATGAGGGTATGGGCGGTTGGTTTTTGCTTCAGCATGTATCTGTTCCCTGCACTGCTAATGCAATTGTTAATTAATTTATTTTTCCTTTCATGATAAAAATAAAATAAAAAAACTAGGCAAAAATACACTTTTCGTCCTCTAAGTTTTGCTGTTGATTCATTTTGGTCCTGTATCTTTATTTTTTATTCATCTTAGTCCTCTAAGTCTGTTTTTTGGTCCACGTTTGTCCTTTCTGTCAGTCACACGTTACAGACTAATGGAGCTGTCCTACGTGGCTTCTAACGACGTCGTTTTAAGCATTACGTGTTGTGCATCATCCTCACCACCATCTTGTTCTTTTAAATTTTCCCCAAATTAGAGCTAGGGTTCATATTGTGCGCACACTGAAACTCAAAATCGAAGTAGAAATTAAGCAACAATGTCAACCAGTTCTTCATCAAGGAGGTCGAATAGTGGATTGCAAAGGGGTCCTATATGTGATTGTGGGATTAGGGTTGTGGTTCGTACAGCAAGGACAGTAGGAAACTATGGAAGACGATTTTGGGAATGCGCAAACTACAAGGTGAGTACGACCTATTTCATTCTTTGTTTTGCAATTTTTAGTGACTTTAAGGTTTAATGGTTTTTTTTTTTGTGATTCTAGTATGGTGAACCTTGCAACTGCTTTACCTGGGTTGAGGAGGATGATGATGATGCAAACGAGATGTCAAATGCGATTCAGAGGCAAGTGAGAAGGATAATGGAGTTGCAGAAATCTCTGAGGCTTGTGACACGAAGAAATAGAGTCTTGTGGGTGTCCCTGTTTATGAGTGTTTTTGTTAACTTGTTGTTAATGGTGTTGCTTGTAACTAGTAATAGAGCATGAGTCTTTAATAGTGTTTTATATTTCATTTGCAGCAGAGTATTTTTTTACTCTATTTTCTTTCCTTGTAATCTGACTATATATATATATATATATAATTTGAATTTCTATCTAATATATTGTTTCACTTTCATTGTGTCTAATATTCAATATTGATGACATATCCACATGAAGAAAAATAAAAATCAGTAGTAGAAGGATAATGATTATAAGCATAATGATTATATAACGACTATCCAAATAACAAGCAAATAGTTCTGTTACATCCAACTAATTAACAAGTGACTGAAATACAACCAAAATTCAACATATAAGGTGCATCCAACAAAATAAAAAAGGGGAATTTTTCTCATCCCAAATAGTTCTATCAGACCCTCAAAATATGATTTGTAATGCTTCACAATATCAAGTCTTCTTAGCTGCCCTTCTTGGCTGAATCTTTGGCTTGAATCTTGCTGGCTTTGGATGTGCTGGAGTCTGGGTTGGAGATATTGGAGTCTGGGTAGGAGGTGCTTCAGGTTGGGTGGGAGGTGGTGCTGGAGTGCTTCCGGGTTGGGTGGGAGGTGGTTCTGTAGTGCTTCCAAGTGGTGCTTGAGTGTCTTCAGTAGTAGGGGTAGATTGAATGTCTTCAATGTTTACTCTAGGAGCAAGTGGGCATGTGGTTCTGTTATGGCCACTTACCCCACAGACCCTGCACTTGTTAGGCATTCTCTTTCTACTTATGGTTCCATGTGTCCTCTGTTCATTCACTTCATCATCATCCTTCCTCCTATTCTTCTTTGGCCTCCCAGGTTGCTTTCTGATTGGTGGGGGTAGCACATCATCATATGGAGTTTTAACCCACACATTCTGACCATTTGCAAGGTATATGATGGAGCCATACACTATTTCATACATCTTCCTCCTATAGTAAATAGGAATATACTCCTCTGGGTTGATGTTCATATTATTCAAGCATGAAATAGCATGGGAACATGGTATCCCAGTTAGCATCCATTCCCTGTACGAGCATTCCTTCTTTTCAATGTCCACTGCAAATTTGTCTCCTAGAGTGTTAATGTGCTTGACCTCAAAGACGTGTTCTGCAGACCTCCTAAAAAAAGCGCTAAACTGAATCACCATACAAATCTTAAAGGACTAAAATGAATCACTAAAAAAACTTAAAGGACTAAAATGAATCAGTAAACAAACTTAAAGGACTAAAATGAATCAGTAAAAAAACTTAAAGGACTAAAATGAATCAGTACCTGACTAGCCACCACCTTGTCTCGTCCCTGTTCTTCTTCAGTTTAGCCAAGATTCTTGGCATGATGCTTTTTTCATACATCAGCCTTCCTCCTATTGTCAGCCCATCTCTCCATGAGATACACTCTTATCTCTTCTAACATGGTAACAATAGGCTTAGTTCTAGGTCCCAGAATCACACTGTTGAAGGTCTCACTCATGTTATTGACAAGAACATCACACTTTGGATTAAAGGAGAACCTAGATCTACTGCAATGCCTAGGGGGAATCTTGATCAAATGCTTAAATGCCTCCTCATTTACCTTCCTCACTTCCTTCATCCACCTCTCCCATTCTTATGGATAAGTGGCTCTTGCAGCCTTCCACATCAAGTGCTTCAATTGTTTACCTGGGAACTTCTTCCTGAAGTTGCTATATAAATGTCTGACACAAAATCTCTGATCAACACCAGGGAGTAATTCATCTAGTGCTGGCAGCAAACCCTGTCAAACAGAAACCATATTAGTGTTGTAAATTGTTGTCATTGAAGCATAAAACAAGTGGAAAGAAGCATGAATATTTCTTTACCTTCTGTTGGTCACTAATAAATGTATACATCTTTGCTGCATTTGCACCCCCAAGGTCAATTATCAAGTGTTCTAAGAACCAGGTCCACGACTGTTTTGTCTCTCCTTCAACTACAGCAAATGCAATTGGCAACATTTGCTCATTTGGATCCCTCCCAACTGCACAAAGAAGTTGTCCACCATATGGTCCTTTAAGAAAACAATCATCCAACCCAATTATACTCCTACACCTCATGAAGCTTTGTTTACAACCATTAAAGCAGATATACAATCTCCGAAAAACATGTCTCTCAGGATCTCCTTCTTCTTCACCTAGCATGTTCTGCACTTGCAATTTCACAGTTGAATCTGGATTAGATCTTGAAAGCTCGTGGCAATAATCATGTAATCTTGTAAATTGATCTGAAAATGATCCATCAACCCTGTCAAATGCATGTCTTCTTGCTCTTTGGGCCTTTGACTTAGTAATAGTCATATTCCACTTCCTCTATATCTTATCCTTTACATCCTCCACCTTTATTCTAGGATTTTCCATAACCCCATCTTGTATCTTTTCACTAATCCACTTGGCACTACATATTACCCTAAACTCCCTATTGCAGCTATGTTCATCATTCATTTTCCTCAATTGCCAAGTATCCTCATCGGGTAACTTAGCACAATACAACATCCATTCACACCCTTTATTGCAAATGACCCTCACCCTGATGTTATCATTCTTCTGAATCTTTAAATCTCTCCCAGAACGAATTGCATAGTTCCTGACTGCCTCCTTAAAGTGATCCCTAGAGGCAAAGTAAGTCCCTAGCTCCCACCTATGATCTGCCATGTTCCTAGGCATCTTAAAGAAGGGATAAGTCTTTCTTTTAACCGTCACACCATCTTCATCAGAACTTGCAAAATCTAACTCCTCTGATGAATATCAACATCACAATCAAAAGTATCTTTACCTTTACCTTTACTTCTACACCTTCCTCGGTTGTTTTCTTTCCTTCCCCTTTGTTTGTACTGCTCTCACCTTTATTTTTCTTTTTACCTAAATAACAAAAAAGCAAAACCAAGGACCCACCATGTTACAAATATTAGAGGACTAAAATAAGTCACTTATAAATACTTAGAGGACTAAAATGAATTATATATAAATACCTTTTTTCTCCTTAGTTGCTTCCCAGTTGCACTTGTTGTCTTCTTTCCTTTGCCTTCTCGTTGATTCTTAGGGGTCCTTTTCCTTTTAGTAGTCTTAGGGGCTGTATCATCCTCAGTCATTCCAGCTACCCCATTGACATTTTCGAATAAATCCACATCATCACGATCATCTGCTGAATCCCCAAACTCAACATCCATTGCACTGTCATTACCTTCATCACTCTCATCTCCCTCATCCAGTATCACATCAGCTACCTCATCAACTCCCTCATCCACTCTCTCATCAGAACCTTCATTCACCCTCACATCAACTCCCTCAGCCACTCCCTTGGTCACTCCCTCACCATCAACATGAACTCCTTGATCAACAACTTCATCCACCCTCACATCAACACCCTCAGCCACTCCCTTGGTCACTCCCTCACCATCAACATCAACTCCCTGATCAACAACTTCACCCACCCTCACATCAACTCCCTCAGCCACTCCCACTCCCTCACCATCAACATCAACCACTTCCTCAGAGAGCTCAGCCATAACTTCAGCAAGGATATCAGCAAACTCTTGATCATTGACTTCCTCATCCATTTTTTGACTAATTACGTTCTCTTCCTCACCCAACTTTTGTCCAAGCTCTGCATCTTTGTTAACCCATGTACCTTCATCAACATTTGCATCCAAAAATGGCACCTCAACAATTTCAGGTTCAGAAATTGGATGCTCCATATATAGCTCCACATATAGCTCCACTTGCCCAAGACACTGGGATAAAGACTTCATCTCCATTGCACCTTTATCATCTTTAAACTCCTTCATTCCAACATCCAGAGACTTACCCCCAATACTATACCACATTCTACTTACACTAGGATAGCCTAACTCCTTCAACTCACCAAGGCATTCAAAATATGACCAATAGTCTTCATCAAACTCCCATTCAGTAACCTCACCGTCTTCATACTTGGTTCCCTTATTTGTTCTAGTGAACCTACCTCGGTGATGCAATAGAATAGCAAACCTTCCCATTTTCAGTTGCAAAATGACAAAACCCTAGAATAAAAACGACAACACTTTCAACAAAATCAAGGTAATAAAAGCCAAAAATAGGACCCACTATGTGAAGACCACCATTACAGAACCATTAAAAAATTATTTTTTAAATAATCCCAAAAAAGATCGTGGCTAGAAACCTGAGAAGCAAGTGGCCTTACCTAAAGCTTCACGATAATCGACCGTAACTCTTGTTCTTTCACTTCGTTCCACAATGGCGTTCTTCAATCTTCTCACTCTCACAGAAATTCCTCCTTCCTTCTTTCTCAAGCTGTAGCAACGTTAATGGGAGTTTGGTGTTTTGCGCCAAAATGTTTAATCTATGAAGATTTTCTTCTTTTCTGTAAAACGACGTCGTTTTACTGTAATCACCATGTCTAGACACGTTTTGGACACGTAGGATCCACTTCAGCAACGTTAACGGAGTTAGAAGCCACGTAGGACAGCTCCGTTAGTCTGTAACGTGTGACTGACAGAAAGGACAAATGTGGACCAAAAAACAGACTTAGAGGACTAAAATGAATAAAAAAAAAGATACAGGACCAAAATGAATCAACAACAAAACTTAGAAGACGAAAAGTGTATTTTTGCCAAAAAACTATTATTTCATTAAAATTTTATATTATTTTTATTATTAAATTAATAGACCACTCACGTTGTGACACGTGTCTCTTTTTTAACGTCGTTAAGCTCTGACCGTTAGTTTTTAACAACAAACGTGAACCAAACAGAAGACTTCGAGGACGAAAATGAATCAAAAAATAGTTAGAGGACGAAATTGAATAAAACCCAATAGTTAGGGGACGAAAAGTGTAATTTTGCCTAACAATTATTACAAAAATATTTTTATTTTATTCATTTCATCGTATAATATCAATATTAATAATATTTTATTGGGTTAAATATGTTTTTGGTTCTTAAATTTTTGCGAAAATTTGGTTTTAGTCCCCAAACTTTAAAACGTCGGTTTTTAGTCCTTGAACTTAAAAAAAGTTCACTTTTAGTCCTTCCGTACATTTTTTGGTGATGCGGCAATCTAATCTCCTGACAAGTGGACTCGATGAAGGGCTCTCAATTTTCCACTTTACCAAAAAAGTGTACGGAGGGACTAAAAGTGATGTTTTTTAAAATTCAAAGACTAAAAAATGACATTTTAAAATTACGGGACTAAAAATGAATTTTCACTAAAGTTCAAAGAACAAAAAACATATTTAACCTTATTTTATTTCTATATTATAATATTAGTAGTACTGGAGAGGGGGCCGAGGTCCATGCTCGCCCCTTTGGATCCATCTCAAAGACAAAATATAATTAACCCTAATATGATTAGTTGAAATTGAAATATGTTATTTGATTCTTCAGCTAAGGCATGATTTAGCCTTATGTTTTGTTAATGTCTAAAATTGATTCTGTGTTTAGAATTATGTGTGTTTGAATTTTAGTTTAAATTTCGTTCAACTCGTTTGTTTGTTTCGTAACTCTAAATTATTCTTTATCAGACACAAAATATAAAAGAAAAACTTAGGGCATGTTTATCTTCTTATCTGTTTTGTGTTTTTACTTTATATTTGTATGAGTAATTGTAATGCAAAATTATTACCTTTGTTTCATTTTATTTTTTGTTTTTAAAATTTTGTATAGAAAGTTTTGAAAACTTGTTTGAAAGAGTTTTTGTTTTTAGTTTTTAAAAAGTGTATTATAAAACAATTTTAAAAAATATGAGAGGAGTTTCTAATGCAAATTTGTATGTAAATTTAGAAAATTGAAAACGGAAACAAGTGTTAGATATTTTTAAATTTTAGTTTTTAAATAAAAAAAACAAAAATTATTTCCGAAAATTGTTTCTAAAAACTCGTTTGTGAAACAAGTTTTTTAATTTTTTTGTTTTTAAAAATAAAAAACTATTTTCAAAAACAAAAATCAAATAGGCCCTAAAACAACTATAATTTGTTTTTAATGTTTTTGTAAAGTCCATCTACCTCCTTTTACAAACTAAACACAAATACACACTTTTTTTTATTCTTTTTTCCTATTCTTTGAACTAAAAATATAAAAAAAATAAAAATACAAAAATAAAAACAAAATAAACACCACCTTAATTCCTTTTAATTTCAGTTAAAACTGAATTTAAAAAACTTAAATCTATAAACACTCAATGATAATCTTAACCAAAGGAATCCTAAACTAACAGTCGAATAATGGTAGAAAAGTTAGATAGATTAATTATTGTAAATATGTAATAATTGGGTACGCGTGCATGTCTGTCTGTCCTTCCAGGTCTTTAGGTACCCTTGACCTTATAATTAGAAGCTTTAACCAACAGCCATCCAATTTCTCACATCCTTACCAAACCAAATTCCTCCAAATCTAAAAAAAATATGCAAATTTTTTTTTCTCTCACTCTTGAAACCATAACGATTCTTACAACATGCACCCCACGTTCAACCAACCCAGCTCAAAAAAGAAAAACTAACACAAAAACCATCAAACAAATCACCTCCACTCTTTTAATTTTGACAAACACACTGACACCCAAAAAAAAAAAGAAAAAAAAAAAAACTCACATTCTGTTTGTTGTAACTTTGGCTTCTCTCCCTGCAACTTTCCTTCTCTCCCCAAACATCCCATGTTTTGAAATTAAGTTTTCTTAGGAAAAATAATAACATAAAAAAAAACAGAGACTAAAAGAGAGATAAAAAATAAAACATGGTTCGGGCAGGGGAACAAGAGCAGGAAACTTACAGGTCAAAATTGTTCAATTTCAGAGGAATGTTTGAGAGCACAGGGAGGCATACAAAGAGCTTGAGCGTCGATACGGCTAACGCGTTGGATCCTACGGCAGCTGACGACGGTGCCGCCTCATCAAGAAGCCAAGGATCTAAACCTCTCAATGATTCCGATAAGATTCCTAAGGCTAGGGTCATCAGCAAGGAGGAAATCGCAGCCAAGGAAGCCAGAGAAAAGCTTTTACAAGGTCATCATCATCATCATCATCAATACTTTTAATCACATTCATTCTATTCATACTCACATAATTCGTGCTTAATCAACATTTTCATAAAATACTTGTTACTTGTTAGTAACATTTCCATGCAAAAGGTAGAATTGCACCAATCCATTTTTCTATCTAATGCTTTCTATTATAATTATTACCAATCCATGCAACTTTGCATCGTATTTTTAAAAAATACAATTAAATATTTTAACCTCTAAGATATTTATTGTCTACAAAATATTGGTTTGAATGAGTTGCATTATATTGGATTTGTCCATAAATTTGACATTAATGGTTGGTTGGGTTAATTTATTTCAGAGATGGAACAGATGAAAGAGAGATTTGCCAAACTATTATTGGGTGAAGACATGTCTGGTGGAGGAAAGGGTGTTTCGTCTGCTTTGGCTTTGTCAAATGCATTCACAAACCTTGCTGGTAAATTCATCTCTCCTTTTTTAATGGACAAAAATTAAATAAATGTTCTAATATAGAATTCATTTATCAATTTCTGATATATCTATATCTCGTTGAGATTGTAGCTTCAATTTTTGGTGAACAAAGGCGTCTAGAACCAATGCCTGCAGAAAGGAAAGCAAGATGGAGAAAAGAAATTGATTGGCTTCTATCAGTCACCGACCACATTGTTGAAATGGTTCCTTCACAACAAAAATCCAAGGATGGTTCACAAATGGAGGTAACTTTTCTACCAGAATCTATCCATCCAATTAATTAAAAATCTCTTCATCTCTTTCATGTGATGAGTTTTCATTCCAACAATCATATGTCATTTCAAAATGACATCTAATTTGTAATCTTTAAATAAAATGTGCACATTTGATTTTAGTGGAATGAAAACTTGGCACCTGAAAGTGGTACACAAGATTTGAAACCCTGTCGGCTATATCTAGCTATCTTAATTTTTTCTTATTATCCTCATAATTGCTATGTGATATGATTGATCTTGACCTTTAATTTGATCGAATAGATCATGACGACGAGACAACGAACAGATCTCCACATGAATATCCCCGCCCTGCGCAAGCTTGATACAATGCTTATTGTAAGATCAGTAACCTCACCTTTTCGATCATTCCTCCCATTTTGAGCTTAATATGATGATAACTAAGTATATTTAAATTGATTGTTAATAATAATTTTGAAAAGTTGTTGATGATGAGCAGGAATGTCTTGATAACTTCAAAGATCAAAATGAGTTTTATTATGTAAAGGAATCAGATGATTCGGATCAAGAAGGTGGAAAGAGAAAAAATGATGATAAATGGTGGTTACCTATTCCTAAGGTTCCTGCAGAAGGTCTATCTGATATGGCTAGAAAATTTTTGCAGTATCAGAAAGATAGTGTAAATCAAGTACTCAAAGCAGCCATGGCAATAAATGCTCAAGTTCTAACAGAAATGGAGATCCCTGAAAGCTACATTGAATCCCTCCCAAAGGTGAGAAAAAAAAAAAACTAGAATATGCTTAAAATTAGTATTTGCAAAATATTAATTTATTTTTTTTTTATTACAGAATGGAAGAGCAAGTCTAGGGGACTCCATATACAGAAGCATTACAGTTGAATTTTTTGATCCTGATCAGTTTCTATCAACCATGGACTTATCATCAGAACATAAAATCCTAGATCTGAAGAATAGAATTGAAGCATCAATAGTGATTTGGAAGAGGAAAATGATCCAAAAGGATTCAAAATCAGCTTGGGGTTCTGCAGTGAGTTTGGAAAAAAGAGAGCTCTTTGAAGAGAGAGCAGAAACCATATTGCTTCTGTTAAAGCATCGTTTCCCTGGCATTCCTCAATCTGCATTGGATATAAGCAAAATCCAATTCAATAGGGTAATAACATTTTTATCTTCTGATGCATGAATGAATGTATTTATGTTGATATTCTCATGTATGTATGTTATGTTGGCATGCAGGATGTGGGACAAGCTGTTCTTGAGAGCTATTCAAGAATATTGGAAAGTTTGGCGTTCACAGTACTTTCAAGAATAGATGATGTACTGCAAGCAGACTATCAGACTCAAAATTCAGCAGGGAGAAGGAGCAGCGTGGCAGGGAGAAGCTCGGTTTCGAGGCCGAGTCCTAGAGAAGAGGTAGACAAGATGGGTAGTGGAGAAATACCAGGTTCAATGACACTATCAGATTTCATGGGTTGGGGATCTGATCAAGGTGAATCAGACATGAAGAAGGACCCTTTTGCATCTGACAATTCATCAGATGACTTTTACAAGGATGTTGATGCTAAGTCACAAAAACTTTCAAATGTAGTCACCAACAAGAAGGTATCATACCTCGAGAATTTGGGTGTAATGAGAAGTCCAACATCACGCCATTAAATTAAATTAAAGAAAAAGGTGTAATATCAGAGGAGAGGAACAAAGAAGCTTTTGGTCTTCATTCATTCATTTAATATAGGTGGTGCATGTGTTGTTGGAATGTTGATTGTTTATTGTTAAATCATCAATTTTTTCCTTTTGTACATAGGAAGAAGAAGAAGAAAAGAAAGAAAAATACAAAGTCATGGCTTTGAACAAGTATATTATTATCCATTCCTCCCTACGTATAATGTTAACAAGGATTAATTGTAGTCTCTAGTTAATTACCAAGAACGAAATTTTGATGATACCAAAAGTATTATCTCTACCATCATATATCATGTCTATAATCTTTAATTTCCCCATTAGTTACTTTCTAATAACTCACCATACTCTGCAAGGTTTAACGTAGATAGATATCATGCTGTAGCAGACTAGCAGGCATATATATATCTATATGACTTCCTATTAGTAATGCTTTCCATAAATTAAGATAACTAAATCAACAGTAAGGATATCAAGTTAATCACTTAATACTTTTATAGAATATAGTCCATCGACTCTACTAATAGCATTAACAGTGTCAATGAAAAGGTCTTCTATTTCATTATGTAATGACATGAACAAAGGAGACATAATTGTCATGTTAGGAACTTCAGATCATGATGGAAGTGATTATTTTACTTTATTTTTTATATTTGAAAAAAATAGGTAGCAAGGTGTTGTATAGTTATACAGACATATTACAATCTCAATGAAAAAAGTCATAGCTTGAATTTCGAAATTAGCATGCGTCTAAGAGACAAATTTTATACTTAAGGATTAGTTTTTATTTCTATATATCTATTTATTTAACATTATAAATATTAAGAAATATATTTAATATAAAATATTAAGAAGCTTATTCAAAAAATAAATAAAAAAATAAGAAATATATTTATTACTTTTAAATAATTTTTAAACTTTTTATATTATGTTTTTATTTTATTTTATATTAGTATAATAGTATAATAGTGAAACTTTTTTTTTACTTTTTGAATAAAAAATAAGGTTATAAAATTGATATAAAAGTAATTACTAATTAGTGTTGCTTTTAAAGGAGGATGGGATTAGCACCATCTCTGTTGGGAGTGGCACCATCCTTTTTATATGTAAGAATCATAAGTTTATATACTAAAAACGATAATGCCACTCCCAATAAAGATGGTGCTAATCTCATCCACCTTTTTTAAATAAGGATAAAGATTTTGTCTTTTGAGATAAAAAGGAATTGAGGTAGAGTAGTAATGATACGAGGCCCATGAAGGTATAGCATTTCCTTGTCCCAAAAAAGAAAAAACAAAGAGGTGTAGCATTTTAAGGTGCACCATCGTCGCACCGAAGCGCCAGACCAAGAGAGAGATCAAAATAGAGAAAAGCACGAGCAATCCATAAAGTTATCCATTTCCATTCCTCTGGTTTGGTTTGGAAGAAGAAGAAGAAGAAGCAGAAGAGATAACTAACAATGTGGCTTCTGAACCTCCCTCCCAAAATCTCAACCCCCTTCCTCAACGGCGGCTCCGCCCTTCTCTCCACCACTGCCAAACCAACTTCCCATGCTCCCCCACCCTCTTTCCTCCCTCAGATAAGGGCAATGAGGTCAATTCAGGGAAAAGTTGTCTGCTCCACCAACGACAAGACAGTGGCGGTTGAGGTGGTTCGCCTCGCACCTCACCCAAAGTACAAGCGGCGCGTGAGGAAGAAGAAGAAGTATCAAGCTCACGACCCCGATAATCAGTTCAAGGTTGGTGATATCGTTCAGCTCCAGAAGACAAGACCTATCAGCAAGACCAAGACTTTTCTCGCTCTTCCCGTTCCCAAAAGGCCTTCTCCGAGCAAACCCTCCGATTCTGGCGAGCTTTCTATCCCCTTGGAGTCTCAGACGGCTTAGACTCCTTTCGGTGTTATCTTACTCTTCTCTTTTGTTCGAATAGTTTTTTCTTCAATTTCATGTTTATCTGTTGTAATTTGCACGATGCAAACCTTTAATCTCAGTGTTCGATTACTCGAGCTTCACTATATATGCTATTTTTATTATTCTGGGTTACTAATTGATATGCCATATGATATGTGTTACTCGATGAAATTTGGGGGATTTTGAGTGAATTCATGAAAATTAATCTTGTTACTCTGTTAATGTTTGATGGAATGTTGGGAATGGCTTTTTGAAAAAGAAAAAAAAAACCCTCATATTTGATGAAATGTTAGTTAAGGTTGCTGATGTTCCTTGCGTAGTACATGCCATGTTAGTCTAGGTTGCTGATGAACCCTACATAATATCCTAAGGCTTTAAATTACAGTCAAGGTTGCGTTGCAGTTATAGTGCGTAAAATCCGGTTGAATGTGGTCTGCAATTACGGTTTGATGCAATTTTGAGGACTGCCGAAATCTTGATATTGTGGCATTGGCGTTGCAGAAAATACCTTGATTTCAAATCTTTATAGTATCTCTTGCAGTTTATCTTTTCTGTGAACTCTTAATTTGTATTCTTTAATGGATAACTTCTAGAGTAAAAAGGAATTGACATTCAAATAAGAGGTTTTGGCCTTTTGGGTGGATCAAATGTGAAAACTGCGGATCAAATGCAGTGATTTGCGTATGATAGTAGCTAGGAACACGTTACTGCTGCCTTGGTTCCACTATACTTCCAAAGAATAAGTAATGAATTCCTAGAACGCTTTGTCATTGGTTCTTTGTTTTAGCATTGAGGCCTCACACACCATCTATTGATCTATGATGGATGATTAGCGCTTAGTGGTAAGCTTTTGTAGCGAAAGAAGCTAAAAGAAAACCAAATAGTTATTTGATGGAAGCTGGTGACCAAATTATGCAGAATAATGATAGAAAATGCCATGGTACATCCATAAGACAAAAGAGAGATTCAGATTGTTATTACTAGATTCCTTGTGCTGAGGCTTCATTCTGATTTATGATAAAAACAATTATTTTTCATAAGCAGCAACTGTCTATATGCATTTGTTCCTCCCCCCTCTATAAGTCCCCTTTTTGAATCTTGATTGGTGTTATAAACTTGGCAAGTATAGTTTTGCGTAATGATTCGCGCTGCAAAAACTCTCTTATCATTTGCTTTTTACATAGAAAGATGACAGAATAGACTTGTGCGTGAAATAACTCTTCATTACTACAGTTTTGGTTCATAATTTCAGTGCGAGTCATCAAACCAGCTTCAAAGGGAGGAATAATCAAAATTAGCACCAAAGAACAAACCACATAAGGAATTAACAAATGACAACTCTATACAAGGCATACTCAATTTCTAGGTTCTAATAGCTTTCTGTCACTCTTTCCTATGGAACCTGCCAATACAGATATAGATATATTCAATCCAAACCCTCCTTCGTAATGAAACAATGAATTAAACTTACCCCACAAACTCAAGCTATTCTTGCCAAACCAATACTGACCAAAAAGGGGATCAAAAGCCCAATAACACCATCTCAGGTAAATAATCTCTATCCATAATCCTGTAATTATCTGATTTAGATTAACCATCTTCGCATTGTAAACTTGTTCTGATGTTTCTCAAAGTACAAGACAGAAGAGTGCTGACAGAATCCACAGACTCCATAGTTAACTTGGCTGTGGGAGAAGCATTGGTAACAATCTGGAATGCTATTGTAAATAAAGATCCCCCTTCTGTGTTCTTTTCTTCCTGCCTCGATGTAATCACCAATGGCCTTGACTCAAGGCCATCGGGAATGATCGAGAATCCCGATGGAAGAATGGCAAGATTGCTTGAATCACATCCTGTCATCACAGACTGAGCACCAGCAATGTCTGCTGAAGCATACACCACCATTGACTCGTAAGGGTTTGTGCAGCTATCTTGCACTATCCATATATTGTTTTCTTTCGTCTTAACCGTCTGAAAAATGAGAAGAAAAGAAGTACATATATTTTAGTTAGAGCCATTTCAAAGGATGCATTTTGTTCAGTGAATAATATATTTAACAACAGTAACTTAGAATATGTGACATGTTAGTCTAACAAAAAGAAAAACAAGCATGCATGCACTTACTTGGATGGTTACCGCATTGCCTCGGTCTTGTCCTTTGGCTAAATTTGCAATGGACTGTACTGAGCCACCACTAGACATGATGTCCCACTGAGACGACGGAAAATATTTTTCAGTACATATAACTAATGACTCAACAAATAGAGAAAAGCATGGAAGAAGAGTGGTACCTGAGTTCTGCGTGTTTCATCTCTCAAGAAATCAAAGAGAAGATTAGGAGAGACAGGCAACCAAACAGAAGAAACTGCACACAAAATCAAGCCAAGAGGTTCACCGGGATCATTCAAGTTCTTTCTAGAACTGATCCTTATGTCTTCCCCTGTTTTGGTTGTAACCTTAGTCCATGTATGAAAGCTTGAGGCAGCAATTGCATGGCAGAAACTTGATGTCATTCTTTGTGCTAACTTCAAAATGCTCTTTCTCCCAGCTAATGTCGCCACACCTAACAAACAAACAAACATTCATTTTATGGATCATCATTGAGTGTGTTTGATGATTTGATTTAGTGTTAAGGGGAGTTTGTAGAATATTATATTACTGACCGGTTGAATCCTTGGAGGGGACATTTGTTGCCATGAAGAAAACTAGACGTTCGCATTGAAGTTGAAGAGTGGCAATCCAGTGCCTTGCACCAAAGGCGAGACCACTGTTGACGATGGTGCGATACATTGTATGCACTGTACTCTTCTGGCATTCCAAATGCTCCACCCATATTACCTAATTAAACCCAAAATTAATTAGTATTTCTTCTCTTCTAGCAATTATACTACTACTACTACGTACTAACTAGTTACTACTGCTCTTTAATTATTGCTTCCTTCTGGATCTCCTTTCTTTCAAGTGATGGTACTACGCGGGCATCCTTAATTTACTCAAATCTACCGACAAGTTTTATGGCAACACTACCTGATGTCCCAATGTATTCATTCTAATTTTCAACAAGAATGAAATACAAGTATTAGGAGGAGGTACTTACTTTGCAATGGGCATTAGACTTGTCCTGAATAATGCAACCGGAAGGGCGTTTTCGGCATTTCACGAGGGAAGCGTCAATGTTATCTTCGACATTGTCAATGGATACATCAACGATTGCCCACTGATCAGCACTCAACTGTTTGCAGTATCTCACAAAATAAACTTCTCTCGTTGCAACCATCGGTGTCAGCATTTGCACCTCCGCAAACATCTACACCACCCATTTCAATTTTCACCGTTACACTTTTTATGTCTTACGACTTAGGATAACAATAACATAAATGTAAATTTATTTATTTTAATATACTAGTCAAGGACAAGGATTTAGGACTAGGAGTTACTGAGTACTACAATTTAATTAAAAAAAAAAAAAGAGATCTCAGAATTAATTTCAACTTATATTTAATGACTTAAAATTATAAAATTAAATAACTTAATATAAAAATTTAAAGTTTAATGCATTTAAAATATATGGTTAGAAAGCGCAACAATGCAACGTACCCAAAAAAAAATTAATAATATTACTCATAAATTTTTAAGTTGAAAGATACAGTTATATTCCTCAACTTAACATATAGGTCCACTACTATTTTTTATATTTTAAAGTCATATTTGAACTATCCTAATTAATGTCAAATAGAAGTATATAAATAGTTATAAAATAAAAAAGAAAATAAAAAAAATTAGAATTCACATACGTACCACAGAATCCTTCCTCACTGTCCACATCTTACAACTTCCACGAGGTCATGCATGTTAATTATTTTATACGGGATCCAAGTTATAATCAAATAAATGTTTTATATATATGCTCTTTTATTTATTAGTTGCTATAGATATATCGTTTGGCAGGAAAACTTTTAATTTGTAGATTATGAAAGGTGACAGAGAGAAAGTGAGAGAAATTATTCCAGCTGGATATTCATTATTGGATGTCATAAGGGAAGTGATCGAGGGGAAAGTGCCAAAATAATTACTAAATGACATTTCATGATTTCCATCTTTTGTTTGTATGTTATATTACCTTTTAGAAGTCGTGCGTGTGTTTTATTTATTTTTTTATCGCGAAACACGCATATTCATATTATATTATTCTTAAATTTATTTTATTGAAGATCAAATCTCACTGTAAAAATTTTTCTTTATGTCATTTAAATTACAAGTTCTCAACATGTTTTTTATAAACGTTTATAATTAACACACTTTCTGTTACATATATAAGTAATAATAAAAGGGTTGTATTATCCGATATGCCAAAAAAAGCAAGTGGTGATATATTAAAGTATAATCAATATATTTTTAACTCACTTAAAAATGTTATAAGATTTTAAAATTTTTAAATAACAAATATTTACAATTTTAATAGAGATTTTTTTATTTACGTGTAACTAAAAATAGTTTTAAAGATCAATTAAAAAAATAAGTGTCTTTAAGGTACTTCCTCTATTTTTTTTAAGTCGTTTTAATTTTTTTATTATGTTCATTTTTTCTAGTCGTTTTAAGAAACCAAAACAAAGTTAATATTTTTTTTTAATATTACTCATATTTACTAACCTTCTCACTCCACTACATAGATTAATTATCCACGTATCAAAAATTGTTACCCCAACAAGATCCAATCACTATGCATCATTTTTAGTTGTGGGTTGAGATATTAATTGAGAAGAGATTTTACGTGAAGGTATATTAGGAAATCTGATAATATATTTTTATAAAATTTAAAAAACTCAATCATTTCCTTAATTCCTGCATATAACCTTAAACTACTACTATAAAAAAATAGAGGGAGTATTTATTAGTATTAATTGTTTCTTAAAATAAATGTAGTAGTAGCTTTTAAAGGCATAGAAAAGTCCTAAGCACTTACATTTTCCAAATAGAATATTAATGCATGGTTTAACTGTAATTTTTACTTTAATCCTCTTTATGTTAGCAATAAATACACTTAAAGTTTTTTTTTTCTTACTTTGATATTTTTAGAAGTGTTGTTTTGTACTTCCTCCATCTTAAAATGTAAAATTCCTTAAATCAATATTGCGAAAATTAAGAAAAGTGGTTAATTTAATTAAATACATTAAATTTGTCTAACAAAATGCATTAATTTTCAAATTTACCTCTTCAATCTCTTCCTATCACCTCACTCTCTCTCTTAATTAATGTTTTGAATTCATCAAAATTGGTTGAGTAACAATGGTATAATGGTAAAAAAAATTAAATGTGCACAAAAATTTTCAAAGAATTTTATAAAATGGGACAAATAAAAACTCTTTAGAGAGTCTTTCATTTTGGGACGGAAGAAGTATATAAAATAAGAGAGATATGCAATTTTTTTTTTTTGAAAAATGATAAGTAACAACATGTACTACAAAACTTAAATCAAAGGAGCAATTGTAATTTTCAAATTAAAGATATGATAAGTAGTAGTTAACTCTATGTTCAATTTAGGGGTGGCAATGGGGCAAAGTGGGAACGAAGAGTACTCCCCTGTTTCCTATCCTCGCTAGTTAGGGCTTGTTTGGTTTTTCTTTTTGAAAATAATTTTTTGTTTTTAAAAATAGAAAACAAAAAAAATCGTTTAGCAGTCGAGTTTTCAAAAACAGTTTTCGGGAACAGTTTGTTTTTCAGTACTTAAAAACCAAAATATGAAAACATCTAAAACATGTTTTGGTTTTCAGTTTTCAATTTTCTAAATTTACACTCAAATTTGTATTGAAAACTCCTCTCACTTCTTTTAAAACTAAAAACAAAAGTTGTTTTACGCAGGCCCATTCCATTTTCGCTTTTTGCGATGAGGATATTTTCCTCCCCCATCCCATTTTCCACCTCCCTACGGGGACCACGAGGATCCCTATGGATATTAAAAAATTTAAAATGTATAAAAATCCAAAACACAAGTAGTAAAAGAAGGAACCAATGTAAAAACCATAACAAACAACATAAGAGTAGGAATGATGCAATAGTAAGAATGAGCATGACGAGCAAGAACGGCGTGCAGGAATGAACGAGTGATGAGCACAACAGTTGATAATGTAGGGCAAGAACTAAGAGCAGAAGTGATAATAGAGCAAAGTTAATCATATAATTTTTTTAATATACAAATCACTATATTAATCATATTAATTTTATGTATATTTATTATATTAAATGAGTATTTATATAATTTTATATACATACTCGGAGATGCGGGAACCCGTAGAGCAGGGAGTATGGTCCCTATCCCCGACCCTAAATCTGTAGCGGAGGAACTTTGGTCCTCAACCACGGAGCTCCAAATAGAATAGTCCGATTCCCGCAAGAATCCTCAAATTTGGATGGTGATTAGCACACTTAGTTGAGTCTAATTAACCCTAATTTTAATGAAAAGCATAATTGTACATATGCGTCTCAATTTTAATTTTTTTTATTTCTCAACATTTATTAGAGTTTTTTAATATGAAATATTGAGATGTAGGGGGAAGAAAATTTGAAATACTAGCTGGAAAGCATTTAATTTGCCTTGCTTGCCATGCATGTATGGTTGGACCACTTATTCAGAAAAGAATTTTGTGATAAATACACGTTTCGAAATGTTCCTTTCTGATCTAATCTTCAACAGTGAAATAAATTACATTTAATAACATTAGCTACGCTGAATGAAAACGATCGAAGTTAATTATTTGTGAAAACATTAATTACCAATTAAACCACTCACTTATTTAATTAATTACTACTACTACTATACTAGTAAGGGCATGAATTGGACATGGAAGAAATAAAACATATATTTAAATTTGTAAATTGGGGTTAATTACGGGGTGTTTGATTTATATTTTTATTTTCTGTTTTTATTTCTTATTTCTAGTTTGTTTTTTGTTTTTTGTAAAAAGAAAACTAAAAATACTGAAAATAAAAAATTTTTGTTTTTAATATTTTGAGTTTTTTCTTTATAAAATTTTAAAAAATAAAAACAGAAAATGAGAATACAAACTAAAATGTCCCTTAGGTTGCTTCTTACCAGTTGCACTGCACCATCTCTGTTAGAACCTTCTCCGTTGCATATGATATCAACCGTTGCCGCCTTAGATATCAAACATGGAAACATTTCCTTCCATTCATTCTGCAATATAATAATATAATATAATATCATTTTAATTATTAATAAATACTACTACTCTTTTACAATATAGTGCAAATTAAAGGAAATTTATTCATTATTCTAAAACTAATCAAGATTTATCCCAATCATATATAAAGACACGCGTGAGTGAATACGGAAGTAAAAAAAAACTAATCAAGATTTGTTTAATTTGTTATAGTAAATAACAGATTATTGAAAAAGTTAGTTAGAACAAGATTATATATATTATTCAAAAACCAATTAAGCTAAGTGCATGCATTCCTCGTGTTGCTCGCGCACATACTCCTCCGATCTGATCCCAGCCTTAAATAAATATATGAAAATCTGAATTCATATATTTAACAATTTCCTTTTCTTTGGATAACCTAGCTAGATTACGCCTACCTATAAGTTATGTTCAAAGTTCAAACTAAAAAACCGCTACTTAACTAATTTCATTATATTGAATTGAATGACATTATCTCTCAAATATGTATGTTTTACTATTTGATAACTACTTGCCAATCAAAACAAATAACTAGCATCACTACTGTGTAATAAATATATATAAGCTAAAATAAATATAATATGACATTGGAAAAAAAAAATAAAATAGGTTAACCAACGTTTTAAATTAGCGAGTTATTTCCTATTTTCATGATAATATATAAATGAAAACCAAAATTATATTGTCACACTATTTTGTTACTTTTTTAAAAAAATTCATATAAAAACATAAAAAGTATATATAAATGATTTATAATGTTTTCTATATAAATTTTTAAAATTTGAAAGCAAGTTAACTATGCCAAGAGCTTCTAGCTCAAGTGGCATAAGGAGGAGCTCTTAAGCTGAAGGTGTGGGGTTTGATTCTCGTTAGAGTAAATTTAAGAATAGTGTAGTATGAGGGTGTGTGTTTAGCCAATAAAAAAATGAAGTAAGTTGACTATATTATAGTGTAATTATTATGCATGTAGGAGTAAATCAGAAACGAAAACAAGCTAAGAAATAAAACTAGAAAGCAAATAAAGCAGCATTTAAAGAAGAAGAAAAAAAACTTGTTTACAATGCATGTAAACTTTTAATTTGATATATTTGAGACGAAATTAGTAGATGTCTTACCGCGTCCAAAAAAGTTTGGAGAAGCCTGGGGAGATCAACAAAAACGACCCCAGTTTCTCTCGAGGCTTCAATAATGGATCTGTTTGGTGTTGCATTGTTTAAATTTTGATTATGAATTGATGAGAATTCCTTGATATATTGATCATAATTGAGAATTTCACGACCTGTTTCATAGCTACGAAGCCATAATGGTTGTCCCATTGTAGCCATTTTTATAAGCTCCTCCATTGCTTGGTTTACAATCTCCATTATCCTTGAGTTTTCCAGTCCGAAAATTCCACTGTAAAAATCCAATGAACTTCTGATATTTTCTTGGTCGTGGTGGCTAGAAGAACACGAAGGGGACGACGTTGTCCCTCCCGGTACATATTTCCCTAGTGCTGCTCGCAGCTTCTCCACCTCAGCTTTGAGTTTGGCATTTTCAATGCGTAGTTGTTGTTGTTGTTGAGTAGGCATGGAACAATCTGTGCTTGTGGTGGTGGGGACACCACAGTTTGGACAACAAGCTTTGTTAATGCTCTCTCTCAACGCTTTGTTTTTCTCCTTTAATTTCTCTATTTCTGTCTTCAACAATGAATTCTCATGACGCTCTTGTATTGCCTGCAAAAACAAATTAAAATGCAATTATTAATATGTACATCATTAAATTGAATTTATTATTTAGGTAGCTAGGTACAGGTACAGGTACAGGTACGTACCTTGATTTGGGTGCGACGATTTTGAAACCAAAACTTGACTTGCCTGGGAGCCAGGCCTAATTGCTTGCTAAGTTGTTGCCTCTGCTTTTCATCAGGATGTGGTGACTCTTTGAAAAGCCTAATATATATATTACCCTTCCCAAATTACTCTTTAATACGAGTAATATAATAATATACTACTATAATAATGCAATCATGATGACAACAAAAACGTGCTTTCATTTACTTAAACATAAGATCGATAACAAACAAACACATGCTCAATACTTTAAGCTTTATTTACCTTTTAAATTCTAATCATCGCCTTTCCATAACAATATAATAAAATATCAATATAACTATACTACCTACAGTATTATTAAATTAAAAAGTCTATCTATGCTTTAATTTAAATTAATCTCCACTTGTTATATATGTTGGCATGCAAATCTGATGGAGAAGCAAGTACTGTACTGAACAAGCAGCATGGCAGAAATATATATATAATAATGCACATTTACTATTCAACCAATACTAATTGTCCTCCAAAATGATCAATAATATCTCCAAATAAATAACAACAAATATGAAACGTGCACACATATCATGTACTTTAAATTGCGATCCATAGTAAGTGATGGAAAATAGCTAGAACGAAGGAGAATATTAAAATAGGATGAAATGGAAATTGAATGCAACGAAATAGATTTAATTTCATTCCATTCAATTCTTTCATTTTATTATATTTCACTTGATTTCGTTATGCATATATGATTGAGTCTTGCATTTAAAAGAGAAAAATAAGTGAGATAATATTATTGGACTACTCACGCTTCCATTTCTCTGATCTGCTCAGCTGTGTGCCTATGATATTTCTTCCTCTTCTTCTTCTTCTTGTTCTTGTCTCCATCACCATCCTCATCCTCCTGTTCTGCTTCACCTAATTCAAAAATATCATCCTCTGATCGGGATCTCGTGGGACCGGAGTTCTCGCTACTAATCTCCTCAATCCGCTCCCCTCCGCCGCTCCCCTCATCCCCTTCCTCCACCTCCATGTTAGCCTCCGCCGCGGCATGACGGAAAATCCCAGCCTTCAATTATGAACAACATCCAATAATCAGTCACACCAAAAATAAATAATTAAGTTAAGAGAGTAGAGGGAGGTAGAAGAAAATTAATTAATTAAAATAAAGAATGAATACATACAAGGCTAAGAGAGAGAGCTGGAGAAGCAAAAAAATCTTTAGGGTGAGAAGGATTATTATTATTATTATTATTATTATTATTATTATTGGGCATGTCTGCACCCATTGATGATGAATATTGATGATGAGGAAGAAGAGTAGAGTGTTTTTGAAGTAGAAAAAATGGTTGTTCTGTCATGTGTGTAAATACAGAGGATAGGAGGAGGCAAATAGAGAGGAGGAGATAGAGACGTAGGGACTGATCAATTTAAGAATATAAAAACAAAGGAAGGAACTCGCTGAGGTTTTTTTATTTTATTTTATTTTTCTATTTTTAACTTCTACTACTTCTGTAGTATTTATTTTAAATAAATATATATATATATATATATATATATATATATATATATATATATATATTATATGTTGCTTGTGTAAAATGTGAAGACAGAGGAGGGAAAGGCTGGTAGGATTGACTGATAGATAATAGATAATGTTAAGAGGGTCAACACTCAACTAACATTGAGCAGTTGAATTTATGGCTCCAACGGTTTTTTAATCTTTAATTTCCTGCCAAAATCCAAAATATAATAATAATATTATATAATGCCTTGGCTACTGCCTCTGCCTCTGCCTGCCTCAACCTCTGTTAAAACTATTGACTTTCTGTGTTTTATGTTAAAATAGTGTAAAAATATTTTTATTGATAATAATTCGGATGTTAACTCAAATTTAATAGAAGTATAAAAAAAAAATTCTTTAAAAATAGTTTCATTTATAATAAAAGTGTTAACAATTAATTGTCTTCAGTTTTGTACTTTGTTCACAAATTTATAATATAGCTAGCTAAAAGCTTTTTTTCAAAAAAATTATAATTTTGGTTCTTTACATTATTAAAAAAATTTAATTTGATCCCTTATATTTTAAAAGGTTCAATTTAATCTCTTATATTTAAACAGTTTTAGTTTTACGTTGTATTTATAAATAACTTTTGTCTCCTATGATTTTTTTTATCAAGTCTAAAGTAAGAGACGAAAATAATTCAAGAATACAATATATAAGATCAAAGTGAAATTATTTAAACATAGAAGTACCAAATTAAAAATTTTAAAATTTAAAATATAAGAAACTAAATTAAGATATTTTTACAACGTAAAGAATTAAAATAATATTTTAATTTTTCTTTCGATTCCATCCATATATTCGCAGCTGGTTCTTTAACTTTAATCCAATAATGCAAGACTGTAATGTACTGGAGTAGCTAAGGCTTCAATTTCTTCTTCTTTTTTTTATAACCACCTTTTATTTTAAATTGTAATAATAATAATCATCACTTTGAGTTATGGATTAAGTTTTTACATTGTGTTAGTTGTTGTCTACTGTGCGCAATATAGCTTAGCGACCATTCTCACCCTAAGTTGACCATTGAGTAATTAAGCAAGACAACACCAAAAAAAAAAAGAAATGTGTTGTATTCTAAAAATATAGTAACGACATAGAATAGGTACTCCTTCTGGTCCTTATTATAAGGAATAAATATCTAAATTACGCATATCAATAGAGATAGTTGGTTGCATCAATTTTCTTAAAAAGTGATATATCAATTTTATCCTTCCTTAAATATTGTGTTTAGTGGTTGGTATAATAAAATTAAGGCATTTAATAGGGGCAAATAAGGAAAATAACCATAAATACTTTATGGAATTTGTGCAATGCCTTATAAAAAGGACCACAAAATCCTTCCAAAATATGTCTTATAATAAGGACTAGAGGGAGTATCTGACTGGAAGGTGATGATGACGGGATCACAGGAATAACTTCAGTCTCTAGGTGCTCCGACGGCGCTCCACGACGGCGGGTGGGGACCTGCAAACAGCGTACCCATTTAAGATAACAGTAATTATTATTAGATTAATAGCATACCTGGTATAATGTTATAAGTTATATTTATAAAGAGCTATTAGGGTCTGCAGGTCGTATTTTGGGCCTCAAGGGCCTCGTCTCTTGATCTAATTCAATCTTTATTTCGGCTATGATATCGAGTCCGACATGGCATTTACGACCAGGATATTTCTTAATTCTGGTCTACAACAAAATGAAAACATCAATTTTGGTTTTTCTATTTATTTGTTATTAATTATTTAGTCCTTAAAAATATTTTGTTATTAAATTAATCTCAATCTGTTACACGTATGGGAACATGCGTGTGTGGGTACGTGGTTCGATCACAGTTAAACAAAAACAAAAATTCTCTAAAAAATTTAAAGCATTATTAAAATAGTCTCTTAAAGAGTTAAACCACTATCGGTTAAAGAGACCAATAAAAGTAGTTGAGTATAGTTAATTTTATTGGTTTTCTCAAAAAGTGTATGAGATGTCATTTTTATCTTTCATTGAATAATATGTTAGTCAATTACAATTAAAAAGTATAAATACTCCTCTCGTCCCATAATATAAGCCCCAACTACTAAACAGTCTTGTCCCATAATATAAGATCCTACACATAAAATTAGAAGCATTTATTATGATTTTTTAACTTTCAAAATCATCCCACCAATAGAAAATAATCGAGTTTAAATTTAATTGGTATAACATCTCTATAGTATAATTAATACTTATAACTCCAATAATTTAACCACTTTTCTTATTACGGTGTGAAATGTTAGTTGGATCTTATATTATGAGACGGAGGGAGTAGTCAATATATTTAATAGGGGTAAAAAAGAAAAGAAACAATTTGCATTATAAAAACTATAAAATATCTTATAAAGAAAATCATAAAAACCTTTTAAATTGTGTCTTATAACCATGACGAGAGATAGTAGTTTTTAAAATTCACAAAATAAAATTTTGAGGGATCAATTGTCCAATTCAATAACAAAAATCAGGAAGAAAAAAAAAACAGTAGACAATTTTATTTTTTTTAAAAAAAAAACAAAAACTGTCAAAAACACGATAAGCCGACTCAGCCGTTAGGGAACAAGTAGCTAGTGAATGGAACAGTAAGCTGATACAGTCCACTACAATTAAAAAGGGAAAAAACTTGTATTTGTATATTTATATACTTACTTAGGATAAAATCGTAAAAATATTATTAACATCATTATCATGGCTATAAACTTCTTCTAATATAATTAATTATCTGCTAGTATGATATTTAATTTATAGTCTATGCAGTTTGATCATCTATACTAACAGTATTATATGAATAGTATATAACAATTTCTATTATAACAAGCAATCATATATAATATTACAAACAAATGTTAAAAACGTTATTACAAAAAATTATTATGTGCTATTTTTTTTTTAATTTCCGTTAAATTGAATACTATAAGTCATTAAAAGTATTTATTAACAATATATAAATTTTTATTATATATATTTTTGGTATAATTACGAGTTTTTCCACCTTAGGATGAGACTAATTTCATTCGTGCTGCGTGGTTGGTGCTGACCCAACAAATTTGGCATAGGTGAGATTCGAACACAGGTACTCCCACCGTCCTATAAACTTAACGGGACTTTACACCGCTAAATTAATTCTTGGAGTTTTTTTACTATATATATTTATTCATTAGTAATTATAAATTTATTTGTTAGTGTAAATATTTTATGTTTATATTAATAAAATATTTTGTTAGGTAAAGTGCATACTAATAAAAGCTAATCTGATGTCAAAATTATTAATAAATGACAAATTGGTTTAGAGAGTCAAAATATTTATACTCTTTATTTTTCTAAATTTAGGTAAATCTTATACTCTTTATTAATAAATTATATTATTGCTGATAATATATATATATATATATATATATATATATATATATATATATTCTAAGAGTTAGTAATGATAAGAGAGTTTCTAGTGAATTTTATTTATTTTAAGTATAATTTTTTTTCCAATAATGCTTTTAATCTTATAAAGTGTAATGAAAGGCCGTACTCAAAAATACAACTCATCACATTATAATATAATTTTTTATTGATACACACATTATAATATAATTAAAATTTAATAATATTTAAAATATATTATTAAATTATAAAAAATATTATTTTTTATATTTGTAACATTTTGTAAATGTTGTATAAAAGTAATGTTACTAAATAATTTCAGAAATATTCAAAAAAATTTAGTGGAATTCAGAAAAATGCTGTCGTATTATTAAAAATATTACATTTTACAAATGTTTTTACAAATATAGTATTAAAACTTGCTAAAGATTAATTATGTTGTAGTATTAACTTTTGATTTGCTCAACTCCAAGGATTATTAGTTTTGTATTGTAAAGTTTCGCTGAGTTTATAGGAGGGACGATCCATAGTGGAAGGTTTCATGTTCGAATTTCACTTTGTCAAATTCTCAGGGCCAACGTCAGTCACACAACGCAAATAAAATTAGTCTAATTTTAAGGATAGAGAAATTCGTAATTATACTAAAAAAAACTTTTGATTTGCTAGTGTGATTGGTGAATTTATTATTAGAAACAAACACAGAGGGTAGTTATTAGTGCGCATAATGAAAGTGTATTTTATAATATATGTTGCACACAAATGAGAAAAATGTGTTTGGGTCCAACTGAAAATAAATATATTAGACTAACTGTAGGACATCATGATCATATTAAGGTCAGTATCTCTAAAATTTATACCTAAAACTCCAAAAGTAGGAATCAAATTGTTTGTATCCAAGGAGAACTTTATCTTTTAAAAAAAAAATTGCTAAGGAGAACTTTATCTAATATTACTTGTTTTGGTGCACATCTCTTAAAATACTAGTATTATAATATAAAAAACAAAATACTAGTATTATATAATTTTTTATTGAAAGTGGAACTATTAATTAAAAACTTACTCCGATCCTATAAGAAAAGAATATTTAAGGAATTGAATGAGGGTTGAAGGAAAAAAAAACAAACAAAATCACTAGTATTATTGTCTTAACTTCTAAAAATAATGACTCATTTTTCTAGGCAATTTGGCTTGGAATGGATAGTGCGACAGCTGATTTTTCTTTATTATCGATGAGAGTTGTAATTTTGCTTTTCTTGCTTCGGTAATATTTAGAATTGTCGTAGTTTTCTTTGAGCTTATAATTTATTCTCTTATTTATGTATTTTTAGTGCGCATAAGGTTTAATAAAATTTCCTTTTGCTGAGAAATTTTGTTTTTCTAATACAACAAATAACTTTTGTTCCAAACAATTTTTTTTTTTGTTTTATTAATGCAATATTCGCATTTTTGAAGAAACTTCTAAAAATGACTTGATTTGGCTAAAAATAATTGCGCACATAAACTAAGGTAATTGATGTTTTCAAGCTATATTAGCCAATCTGTAGAAATATGTTGTTTTTCTAGTGATATTTTTACACTAGTAATCTACTAGTATAATAGGCGTAGGATGATGAAAAAATTGAAACGTACACCAAAAAAAAATGAAACCAAAAATATGAGAGAAAATGTATCATGTGTCATTTTAAGGTACACTTTACAAACTTAAATGTATCACACAACTTAATATAAATAGTTGAATTATAATTTTTTTATTTTATTATTAAAAATACATTAATTTAATCTATTATAAATAAAAATGGTGTATATTCCCCACTTTAAGGAGGATACTTTATCCTTGTCCATGAATGATGTGATATAAAAAAGAAGGTAGAGAAATATTACGTCCGGTTAAACTATAAGTATTTAGTCATTTTTTACTCACGTTAAAAAAATTGGTTATTGAATTTAATTTTATAATGATTAATTGATTTTTGAAAAATATTAAATACTGCATTAAAGACAATTGTTAAGAATTCAAAAATATAAATATTTATTGAGATTGGTAGCATTTAAGTAGAATTTCAATTTTTGAAACAATAAATATTATCAATCTCAATGAAATATTTTTACTTTTGAATTCTTAACAGATGTTCTACTGTTTAGCATTTTTCAAAAATCAATTAACCATAAAAAGGAAACTAATCATAGTTAATAAAATGAAGTGAAGTGTAATTTTATGTCAAGAATGAGGTGAAATGCAATTTAGGCCAACTTCATGAATGATAAGTATAATTTATCTTATTTTAAATATTTGAAGAACTAATAACAAACGAATTTTGGAAGATTAAATTATGATTTATTATTATTATTATTATTTTTAATTTGCAGGCACGGTTAACGTGTTTTTATGTTTTGGCGTGTCAATAATTTAATGCGGCGGGTCAGGTGAGGAACAATAAACAAATACTCCTACAAAACAACACCAGTTACGTGTTGTGTTGCAGCTCTGTGAGGAAAGGCCGTGTTTGACATATTTTTATCGTTATATTTCTTTATTATTAGTTGAATTATTTATGAGTAACATTAAATTATTTGAACTCACTGTTATTTTTGGGTTTTTTTATTTTACATAATATTGTATAGGTTAATAAGCTTATAATAAAAAATTTATATTGAAATAGATAAAACTAAATATGTTTTATGTTATCCATATATTAAATATTATTAATTTTAATAAAATATTTTTAAATTAAATTGAATATTCTTAGCTTCTGAAATGTTATAACAGAATAAAAAAAATCTTTTTAGTAAAATGTATATAAATTTTATCAAATGATGTGTTTTTCTTGGGATATCCAACGATGATGTGTTCTTTTTTCTTTTGGATATCAAATGATAATGTGTTTAAACTAATACTAGTATGATGTTTCGTCCGGTTCTTTTTATAAGGACCCAATATGATAATTACGGCTATTAAAAAAACATATAATTAAGTTAGTTAATGTATTGAGATTTTGAAAAATTGTATATTTTTTCGGTCTATGTTTATCCCTATTTAATGTAGGAAAATGATAAACAGTGCCCACTACTTAAAATTACAAAAATAGTAATATTTTATTGAAAATAGTAGACTTTTTCGAAACTTAAAAAATACCTAATGAATGTTGTTTATAGTAACTCTAATCATTTAAAAATGTGTATTTATTGCAAGTGCCCTTAGGGCACTATTTAGCATAACCCTTTAATGTATTGAAAAGTAGTAAAAGATATTAATTTTTCTTGTAATTCAAATCTTAGAATTAAAAAAAGTTGACTCATTATGAAAGGCAAACATGAAAAAAATAATTAATATTTGTAAATTTTGATGGATGGTCTTATAAAAAAGACCACTAACCTTGTCTGAAAATTGTCTTATAAATAAGACCAAAGAGAGTATTATCTTGGGAAGAGAGAAAAAAAATCTAATGTGATAT
Organism: Cyamopsis tetragonoloba; assembly: GCA_037177725.1. NCBI lineage: Eukaryota > Viridiplantae > Streptophyta > Magnoliopsida > Fabales > Fabaceae > Cyamopsis > Cyamopsis tetragonoloba. Next base: position 58,232,308 of record CM074124.1, on the reverse strand, counting down.
TAACATTTCTCTTATAGTTAGCGAGTAGATCCCAAAATGGTCTTCGATAGATCGACATTTTAATGTTGAGATTTTTTTTTCATAGAAAATAATATAATCGGGATCAAATTTCTTACCTACACATGCATGTTTTTATATGCTCGTAAACTGAATTACATGACTAGAACTTTAATATATATTGAGATTTTAAAAAAGTAAAATTATTTTTTTATAAGAAAAGAGTAAAATTAATAGTCTTAAGCTTTTTGAAAACAACAATCATTTTAGTTTTTTTTATAAAAAAGTAGTATAACTGGAGATCGAACTTCGTACTCACTCACGCATGTCTTCATGCACTCACCAAATAAGCTATATGACTGTGACACAATTATTTTAGTTTATTTTTATTTATTTTTAATGTTATTTAAAAAGTAAAATAACTAAAATGATTAACGTTTTGTAAAGTTATATAATAATTTAAACTATATATATTTTTCAAATATTGTGAATTAAAAACTTTGATTATTGTGTAATTTTAAAAGTTTTTGCTAAGGTCCTCTCTAATGGAGAGATGCTTAACTAGGTTGTTATGAATTAATTTATTATATTCTGTTAGGTCTCACGTGTATCTATTACTTTATCAATTTAAACATCTGAAGTACTCAAATGCAAGTTCTTAAATAAACATTCTGGATGAGACTCACATATACCTACAAATTAACTATCTCATATTTTTTAAATACAAATTGGGTTTACTCTTTCTATAAGAACCGGTGCTAATTTAAGTAACTTTGTTAAGCATCTCATTCAATGTCACCATGCTCCAAAGGAGATGAGATGCTTAAATGATAAACACCTATTTAAACACTTCCATTGGAGATGATCTAAGTCTCTTCTTTACATTCGAAAATAATAACTAAACTCTTTTTTTTTTTTAAATTGAGTTTTTTTTAAAGTTGAATTCGCATAAAGTTATTATTAGGTGACGACGAAATATCGCTTCATTTTCACTGATAAAAGATCAAAACTCTGAATATGCGATTAAGAGACGAGATGAAATATCATCACATGTTGTATTATCTCAAAGCTTATTCAAGGATTTACGGCAATAGCTAGTTGTCCTTGGATTGTTGATGTACAAGATATAAACCACAATTTGAGTTAATGTTGTAACAATGAGGGGTATTTAATTATGAGATTATGTGTTACATTTCCATCACATTTCATAATTAAAGTTTTGGTGTCATGTGGGTTATGATTAAGTTTATCTGCAATTCAAACCAAGTAATTAACCACTAGTTTATTTTTTCTTGCAAATTTTTTGCTTTTGAATTGGTGGTTGGGAACGGTAGATAACTTGAAGCAATCACAAGATTCGAGTCCAAACCTAATAGAGAAAATAATTAATTGATTTGAGGTTACTTTTACACTTCTTCCTACTTTAATTTATGTTCCTTTTTTTTTCATCTTAATTCCATGCAACTTTTATTCCTCCACTAAAGAAAGCAAAAAACAGAAAGACCAAAAATCCCACAAGAAAGAGGGTATCTTGCTTTCTATGTTTTTGAGCCTTTGTCGGTTTCTTATAAAATAACTTTTGGGGGCACTAAAGGTGGAAACAGGCTTTAAATATGGGAGATTGCCAAGCATGAACAAAAATTTCTAGTTTAGCATGTGAAAGATAAATGTTATCCATTTGGTTCTTACATTAATAAAATATCTTTTTAGTCCATACAAATTAAATACTAATATTTATATTTTTTTTATAATCGTTCGCGCTGCGTGACTGACGTTGATCCCAAAAATTTGGTATAGGTGAGATTCGAACACAAGACCTCCCGCTGTGGATCGTCCCTCTTATGAACTTAGCGGCACCTTACATTACCAAGTTAACCCTTGAGATTAAATCCTAATATTTATATTTTAATTAGTCACGATAATTTAATTTTGGTTTATATATTTAGTTCTTAACATTTACATTGTTTTTCTTTGTTGTATTTAATACTAATAAGTAGAGTATAAGAATATGTGACTAATTATTTATTTATTTTTTATTTTAAGACTAAAATCATTATAAATAAATTGTTATTTATTAACTTTTTTTTTTTTTCTTCGGTCACGTTTGCTATCGTTGCAATATACTTTACTTAACGAATTATACATTAATATAGCCATTAAAAACATTTACTAATAGTTTATAAATGAATAATATATATCAATTATTTTTAGTAATGTATTGTTAGTCTAAATATTATATATTTATACTAATGAATTAATTCTGTTAGATAAAATTTATATTAACAATAACTAATCTAACGAAAGTCAACAAAAAGACATTAGTAAATAATAATTTTATTTTGTTGCGAATAAAATATTTAGTTGAGGCTAAAATGTAAATACTAATACATATAAGACCATAAAATGATTTTTCCTATAGGACTAAAACAAAAATAAATAACTAAATAATTGTTTTGTCCAAGAACATAAATAATAAGTTTTGTTGAGTTCTTCAAAGGCTAGTATTATTATTTATTCTCTTCGATCCTTATTATAAGATCATTTTCAGACATTATTAGTGGTTTTTAATATAAAACTCTCTACAAATTTTTAAGAATAATTATTATTATTTTTCATTTTTATCCATTATAATTAATGAGTTTTATTTTTAAAGTGATAGTGGAATACAATTATTGCAATGAAGAAAGAGAATAGGGGTAACTTGGAGTAATTGTGTAAATCTTTTGAAAATCAATACAATAAGTATTCTTTTTACATGTTTTTTTAATAAACGCAATTATTTTTATATGTCCTTATAAAAAGGACGAGAGGGAGTATCTATTATTAATTGTATGAGAGCGCTTATTGTAATGAGAGATGAGAAGAGTGAATTTAGGCCTCTAGATTATATCATAAACGATTGAGATTAAAACGTAAGAATATAAAAAAAGTCATACAAATTTTTAAAAAATCACATGACTTTTAAAAATATTTAATTTCAATTATTCATGATATGATTCAAGGGTTAAAATTCACTTCTTTGACCTCTCATAATAATCAAATGCTTTCATTTAATATGTCTATGTGACACTACTCTGTTATACAATATAAGCAAATTTTTCAACAATCTCATATTTTAAATATAAGCAAATCTAACTATCTCTACTTATATATTTAATGGAATTTTATCTAAAATACCCTCAATTCAATTTATTCCCTCATTTACAACATTAATTTTAAAGTAAAGAAGAATTAATTTAATTAAGATTCTTTAAGAAAATTAAATATTTTAGTATAGTTTCAAGATTAATTTTTTTAATGGATGTGAAGTAATTTTTTTTTATTTTTTTTATATATATATTTAGTGACAAAAGGAGTAATAATAATACCAAAATAAAAGCAAGGTTTTAATGACTCCAAAACTACACGGGTGCTCATAATACTCATCACTCAAAGCATAGGCATAACTTGTTGATTATGATGAATTGTAGGAAAGTAGTATAATTGAGAGATGGAACTCTATTTATATATATATATATATATATATATATATATATATATGCTCACTAATTGAGTTACATGATTGGGACAAACTCTTACATCTAATTAAGGGATTTAAAACTAATCCAAATCAATTCAAATAAAAAAACTTAACCAAAAAACTAAATACTGAATAGATGAAAAACCAAAAAACTATTTTTTTTTCTATTGGTTTGAGTTTTGGATATTTTTTAATTAAACTCAATTCAATTTAAATCGATCTTTTATATATAAATACAAATTTTTTATTAAATTATAATACTACTCATATTTATACTATCATAATTAACTTATTGTTTATAGTTTTATAATATAAATATCTTTTTAATATTATATATTTATAATTTATTACTTTTTCAATGAATTTAAAATTAGATTTAATCTCTTTTTATTCTATGTATATTTTCTTTGCTGCAATTCATCCTATATATTTTGTCTCCCCCCCTCCCCCCTTTTTGCAGTTTATACTATGTATAATTTTGTATTCAATTTTATTTTATAATTATATATTAACACAAAGTTAAATTAAAAACAAAAAATCAATCCAATTCAAATAATAAAATATCAAATCAATTTTTTTTAAGCAATTCAATTTAGAAGTGTATAAATAGACTAATCAAATGACTCTACCCTCAAAGTAAATTTAGAGCATGTTTAGATATGAATATTTTCAAACATACGTTAGATAATTGTATTTTGCACTTAAAAAAATTTTAATTATTATTTTAATAAAGAAAAAAACTTTTTGTCTCTTAGCTAAAATTTGGACATTATTGCAAAATCCTTTAAAATCATTTTTTACAGCTTACAATTATCTTAAAACTCACTTCTGACAACAAATATATCAAAACAAAAATTAATTATATCTCATACAATCAATTCTTTTTCATAATTTATTTTTATAAATAATTACCACTAATCTAAATTCACCCTTAATTCCCACCACAAAGACGTCTACTTAACAATGGTGACTACATGGATACTCTGAAGTTATTATACTTTTTAAAGTTACAAAGTGGCAATACATTACTATCACAATCTATATAGTGAGATTTAGATCTTATCGCTTCAATTCATGAGGCGTCCATTATAAATTATTAAATTAATTAAACATTATAACGTTTAATCAAAGGAAAAATGATAAAAAATTTGATTTGACTGATATTAAATAAATTATAAATATATAGATATTGTATATCTTAATAAGTGTATACAATTCACTATTATAATCAAACAAAATGGTGCATATATATGATTCATACGATGGATCTCACATAATCGGATAGTTTTTTTTTCATTGATAAATACTACTCTAAAGTTGAGTATATATTCTTTACTTCATCTCTGTTAAGCTAACAACTGCAAAACACACCGATCTTATTCTCTGCAAATTAAACCTGATGATTACAAATTAATGTCTTGTTTGTTTCTGAAAGACTCAATAACTAAACATGTAATTGTATGTTCTATTTAATATTTGAGTTCGTGGTATAATTTTCACGCGACAGGTATGCAAAAAGAAATCATAATTGTGACTTCAACACAGAGAAACAAAGGAGCAGTCTTGAATTATCAAACACAAAAAACAGAATTCTTTATTTCAAGTACTTAAATCAGCATATCAATTAAACTACATTTACTTAAATTACTGGCTCTTAACTCAAGTTAATTAATCATAATAGGAAATTTTCCTAAACACTAATTGACATTGACTAAGACTAGCTAGCAACAAATTATTGAATAATTAAGAAAAATCTAACAACCAAGCTATGCTTGTTAGCTCAACACGACACGAAATTCAAGGAATTGATAGGAGACCACATGTGACCACAAAATCTAACTTACAGAATGTTATAGATCCACACCTTCATGTTTGCTTTTGTTCAAATAAATGATTAATTATGATTAAAGTCTTAGCTTGTTATTAAACACACACGTTATTATATTAGGAATAAAAAAGATATTATTAATATTCTTTAAACTCATTCATTGAATTAATAGAATACATTATCTATTTATACAGAAACTAAACTACGAAGATAAGAATAGCATAGCAACTCAATGATATGTTTAGAATAATCTTATCACAAATATAACTAACTAACTAGTTATTATCTTTATCTCTAACATATTAAAAAAAGACCACATTTTGCAACAAATATTGTAAATTAAATATAAAAGTTCAAAGCTCTTCATGTAACTTTGAAAGACAGTTAGCTTTGAAGAGTAGATGAAATTAGAAAAGTTAAGATACACCAGATTGCACTGTCACATATGAATGTTCAAAAATAAAGAAATGATGGAGAAAAAAGTTTTAAAGAGAAATGATGGCTTGATGTAAATTTCTTTTCCTTTTTTTGCACTTGCCATGAATGTCCTGTTTCTCACTACCAATTGCCAGATAGGATAGGTCCTCCATCTTTACTAGTGTTTGAATAATTAGCTTATCCCTACCTTATGGAAACAATTTATAAGTCTTATAAGTAATTTTTAGTTTATTTTATTGATAAAATTTATCTAAATAAGTTCTTTTTATTTTATTAAGTAAAATTTTTAGTTATATTAAATAAACTCTTAATAAGTGTTTAATTAAACTGTAATATGTTAAGCACATGATTATATCGTAAATTCTATACATTACATTCATATTTAAAATGGGAGTTTATTTTGTTTTTGTGATATAAAATGGGAGTTTATTTGAGGTAAGATAATAATGGATGCAGAATGGGGTAATATAGTAGGACCCCTACATTTGGTAGCTGCAATATTTTCCATCTACAGAAAATGAGGATTCATATATTTCTTCTTTATTTTCAATTCATATCTTTGATTATTTCAAATAAATTTCATTCATGTGTTTCTGTGACTTTTAAAATAAGAAAAAAAGAAGAAGAAGAAGAAATACTCATGTGAGAATTGTAGCTATCATACTTATCGTTATTAAGTACAATAAGAATATATCATGTGTTGAATAGGTCATTCACTAATGCATTTTGTAGTTCAAACTTAGGATACCAACTACCAATTGATTGGACGGGAATACCAGGAAACAGAACATGGAGATATTACATACTAAATAATATAATGGGAAACAATGTAAAAGTATTTTTGGGGCATTTTAATAAATTAGTTAATTTAAGGGGTTTTACTCACTTATAATATTTTTTATTATCTACTTTATTTTGCCTATTCAAGATTTTTTTCTAATTATATATATTCGGACTATTCTCTACTAAAATTAACCTTAGTTGAATTAAGAATATTTACGTTATGATAGAATTGACGTAAATTTGTTTTATTAACATGGTTTGAACTAAACGGCTTTTTTTTAAGGAAAATTAAATTATGCTAATTGAATCAACTACTCATTTGTGCATATCTAAGAATGTGTTTTATATACAATGCTCTTAGGCAAGACACTAATTAAAATTATTAAAAGTTAAAAAATAGTTATAAATACATATTATTTCATTTTTTAGAAATAAAAAAATTATATATTATATTTCAATATTTTTTTACTATATCTGATTTCTTAAATAGTATCTTAAGACTCTAAATATCATTTGACTTTAAAAATTAAGAGTTTTCTAATCTGTGCAATATTGTACAGGTTAAACTTTTTAAAGGAAAAATATTTTATGGGAAAAACAAAAATTAATTAAGTTATATTTTAGCATAATTCATTATCTACTATTATTTTTACTTTTGAATTTTTATCCTGTGCAATATTACACATATTAAAAATACCCTAAAATTAATATGTAGTTGGAGAGACATACTGGACTAATTGAATTTGTTCCTCATTTCACCCTCATTGGTCCTTAATTTACTTCTTACTAGTATTGATTTTGTGTCCGCAACTGTCAAATGTTAACAGCTCAATTTATTATTTTTTTTATTTCATAATGAGTGTCGTTTTAGAAAAATAATTTTTTTAAAATGGTTGTCGTTTTATATTTTTAATGCATTATTAAATGTCTTCTTTTTTTCCATTTTACCTTTATATAACAATTAATGCCCAATTAAAAATAACGTGAAGTAGTTAATAATTCAATTATTAATTCACAGTTGAGCAATTGACATTAACTACATCCAAGTTGAACAATTTACGGAACTGCGAATATTTAATGATTTACACTCTGAAACTGAAAGGATGTATAAAATTTGTTTTTCAACAAGTAAGCAACTATTCAATTGTATTGTAGACTAGAAGGGTTTATTTGTATATTTTGTCTCCCGTTAGGACCAATGTGCTATTTCTATACTCGAATATTTTTTGGCCTTTAATCCTTATTTATTTGACGGTGATTATATAGTACTATTTACACAACATTTATTGCTTTTAACACCACACATCGTTCTCTTTCTAATTGAAAACTTAAAAAAAAATACTACGTACAACTTTTTGTCCTTTTCTATTCAACTGACACCACCTTTTTCCATTCTCTGTCTCCCCGAAAACACGAACACCACCACACCTTCTCCTCGCCGCCCTTTGCCTCTCCGTCTTCAACCTCAAGACCCTTCTTTGCATTGCCACTCTCTTCCAACACCATTCCCACAACGTTAATCGCGCCAAGTCACACCTCAGATCGGATATTTTGTTAGCTCGCTCCTCTCTCTCTCTCACACTTCATTTCTTTCGCCTCATATTCAAATTAAACTAATTTTCCTTCGTTTTTCAGCAATCACTTTAGAAATTCATTTCATCTTGCTTCGAACTGAGCCATTGCTATCACCTAGTTGAAAGCTTTCACGAATACTATTGACATCTTTGAGGAACCAAATATCTTTGTATTACATAAAGAAGATACAGAAATCCCTACCTATACTCTCATTGTTTTCGAACCTCTTCTCTGTTTCACCATCTTTTCCCCAACCTCGACTTTCGTACCACTCATTTGCCACACAACAAGTCCCTAAGCACAACCCTTCTACTGGTAATCCGCAACTTTATTCATTTTCTCTGTCATGGCTATCCAATATGAAACTGGATCCTCTCTGATAGCTCAGAAAGCACATCTTTTATCATTTTTTTTTTTTGTACACCAATGAATGAATCTGATTGGGCAAGATGTGTGCTAGATGAGAATCTGCTAGAGAAGATCAAAATCCTTCCAATATGCAGTTGGGCTAAATATTGAGAATTTTGCCGGATTTTTTTTTTCAAAGGCTTAGGCCCGTTATCAGTTTTTTTAAAAAAGGTCTCGATTTACCTAAAAACGTGCAAAATGATTAATTCCCCCCTGCTTGAACTCAAAGGCGTACTTATTACTCAGGTTACAATGATCATCAGGTTTTTCTTATCTTAAAAGCATGATTCAAATCATCTGTAAACTTCGTTTAAGACACATTTCGTTATTATTAGTACTATTTAGCTTGTATTTTCTATTTTCAGGTCTCACCGCCTTCGTTCTAAAAATAACATAAATGTAATTTACCAAAAAATGAATAAATAACTTAAATGTAACAGCTGTGTCTGTGATATATAATTTCTTTAGTCACTAATTAAAGTAGCCAATAAGTACAATACAACTTTTCTGTTCTGTATACGAGACTGTGTAGTAAGTATGTGAATTAGATTTAGATAGAAGAACTTAGATGTACTCTACAAAAGGAAATTATTTTCAAGCGTACGCCTATGATGCTACTCGCCAAAATAAATGAAAAAACAAAAAAGGAAAAAGAAGAGAGAAGAGAACACAAAACGACAGCGTTGCAATTGTCCCCAACCCAACGTGTGAAGAAGGAAGCCATCAGAATCGCGTTGGAGCCAGGAAGGAGGATCCGCGATCCCTCGTATAGTATTCATTTTGCAGAGTTCATCAAATCTAACCTCCATTCCCCACTCTTCTTCTTCTTCACACCATTCTCACCGACAACAACTTTTGTCTCTTTCCTATGATTTATTTTTAGGTGAAGCTTCACAATTCAACTTCTAGCTCAATCTCTTCCAAAAACCATGCTTTGATACCTCGATACAACGCCTTCATTAAGGTCCCTCCTTCACCAATTCAATCCCTTTGCATTCATTTCTTCCTTTGCTATTATCCGATTTCAGATTTGCCTCGCATTTTTCCTTTTTCAATTCGGTATGATGATTAATTTTTTAGATGCGTAACTTGGTTTGTTGTGGTGCATGGATTAAAAGCTATCGTCTTTTCTTTTTCTTTCTTCTTTTTTTAATTATCTGTTGTTAATTTGTTCCTTGGATCTGAAACTCTGATAGAGTAGGAATTCGGATGGCGTGGGTGCGTTTTGAATCAGTAATGCGCATCAGGATTTGACTGTGTTTTGGTTTGTAGCTTTTGAGATGGCATGGTTTAGTGGGAAAAATACATGGGGGAACTTCCCTGATTTGGCGGGTGCCGTGAATAAGCTTCAGGAGAGTGTGAAGAATATCGAGAAGAATTTTGATACCGCTCTTGGCTTCGAAGAGAAGGCTGAATCCAGCAATGAAGGTAATTAATCAATTCAAGTCCCTATCACTTCTCTGAATGAATTTCTCTATCGTATGTGAATTTAATCATTGAGGATTTGAGGTAGATGCAAAGTCCTTTAACTGCTGTAGGATGCGTTTTCAACTGTTGGAACTTGGATTAGAATGGGATGCGTGTTTTCTAGGTAGGGAGTTTTCAGTTTTTGCACTGATTGGAGCTATGCTCTTTGTTTTTGTATTCCAGCTGCTGGATCATGGCCTCTGCCTGCTGACACGAAAACCCTATTTAATCCTGTTATGGCCTTTATGGGCAACAAAAATGAGGAAACAAGAGAAGAAACATCTGACAAAGTTGAATCCTCTGAGCAAGACTCTGACAATGAGAAGTCACCGGAAAAACCCGAGTTCCTTGATCGTACACCTGTGACTGAAGGAAAAGAAACCCTTGAAACTGATAACACAGTCCATAAAGAAGCTGAAGAAGCTACTTTTCAAGAAGAAAATACAGCACTTAAGGTAGAAGAAGATGGCGAGCATGCAGAGTCAGCAGATGGAACGGTTGAACAGGATTTGGACCATGGAAAGGACGAACAACATTCACTGGAGATGCCTGTTGAACGTCCTGAATCCCCCATTCAAAAGTTTGAGAGTTCGGATTATGTTGACGGTCTTCAAGAGAAAGAAGTCGCCGAAGTGGGAACCTCTGAAAGTCCAGAGTTGATGCAACCTGTTATTTCTAATCTTGGGAACGATGTAGTTGAGGGTGTTACGGGTGAGCCTGGTGAATCACATGGTACTAATGATGTGGATGAAAATTTCCAAGTCAAGACAAAAGAGGAGAGTAAAGCAGAAGAAACTATAGAGAGAGTTTCTTCTTTTCAACCTGAGGCTTCAGGTGATGGCGAGAAAACAGATGATATGGACACTTCTATTCTATATTCTGTGGCTTCAGAGGATACCAATAGCATCGATCAATCATACAATGAACGCTTGTCCAGTGCTACTCCACCAAGTGAATCTTCTGAGGTGGTATCTGAATTGATTTCGCGTGAAGATGAAACATCTGCTAAAGAAAATGATAGAGAACGCCTCTCCAATGATGTTGAAACTGAGTTGAAAGTGCAACATTTGAGTTCTATGAGAAATGTGTCTGACTCAGATTCCATAATTGAACTGGAGAGGGTGAAGAGGGAGATGAAAATGATGGAAGCTGCACTACAAGGTGCTGCAAGACAAGCTCAGGTATTACATGAAGTGCACTTAATCTGCATTTGTTAGGTTCAGAAGTTTTTCTTTGCCCATTGTACATTTTACTGGGTTAAGGCCTAAGGTTTGAGGGTACTTTATTTATTCTTTTGGAAAAGATATTTTGTCAAGCTTCTCTCACATAAAACAAAGATTCTGAAGATCCTTATGTGGTGTAAAAATAGTTAAGTTTTTTAATCACTTTGTCATAAACAAGATTTCTTGCTCCATTATGGACTGCTTGATAACCGTACTTGAATTCTTTCCTTTTAGTATCAGCAACAAAAGCCTTTATGATGCACATTCACTTTTATGATACAAGGCAATTTAGGGTTCTGATCTTGTAATTTGAGCATGATTGGTTTTATGGTCTTTACACAGGCTTTGTTATGATTAAGAATTCTTTCTTGGCACATTGTCCTTTATTTTTTCTTGCTTAAGGCCTAAGGATTTGACTTGCGAATGTATGCATGCATTCATTCATTTCTATGCGCATCTTATATGGCCATTAAAGTGTTGCATTATAACTTTGTAATCTTGATTATCTTTGCAGGCTAAAGCTGACGAGATTGCAAAATTGATGAATGAAAATGAACAATTGAAAGCTGTGATTGAGGATTTCAAGGTATATTAATTTTTTCGACCCCTTGTAGTCTGTGCCCATCCTTGTGATGTCTATTAAGAATTTTAACCTATATGTTAAACTTTTAAACTGATGATACTTACATATGCGGCATCGGAAGCTAACCACGGGGCCTTTTTGCCTTCTTGAAATTCTGACATAATGGAAACAACAGTGGAATGAATGGATTATATATGGACAGGATAACTAAGTAACCAACATGGGATATTAATTAATGTCATGACAAAAATTAACTGCTGTTCATTTGTCAATGATAGATAATTTGGTGCAGTATACATTTTTTTAAACCAAAATCTGCCAGTTCTACTTGTATAAAACATTTATTGATGTATTGTTTAGACGGTGTCCTTATGACCTTTTTAAATTGTTTTTAAGTTGGAATCTTCAGGATTTTTCCCCCTTGTATACTATGTATCAATTTTCCTTCATTCTTCTTTATTTTGAAAATCTTTGGTGTTTTTGTTAACTAATTAGCATTTGTTTCTATTTCTCTACTTTGTTTTTTATTTTTATTTTTTATTTTTTATTTTAAATATTTGGTCCAAATTATTTGTATTTCCTCACTGATAATTTTGGGACAGAGAAAATCCAATGAGGCAGAGGTTGAGTCTTTGCGAGAGGAATACCATCAGAGGGTTGCAACTCTTGAGAGAAAGGTATCATTTATCATAAATCAAATTGCTTTGTGCTTTATTAACAAAGCTGATGATAATGTAACTCATTTATGCATAGTTCAAAAGCTTTGTATAGTATTTTTAATCTATATGTTGAAGTTCTTACTGATTTTTCTGGCATATAAACCAAGGTAGTATTGCACAAATAACAGAATTACTATTAGGGTTCACATATTTTGCTTGGTGTGCTTAATTTGAATTTCAGATGTTGCTTTTAGTTTTCTTGTCTTATACTCCCTCTGGTCCTTTATATAAGACACCATCTAGAAGGTTTTCATGGTCCTTTTTATAAGACATTTTGTAGTTTCCATAATGTATTTATTGCTTTTTTTCTTTTGTACCCTTATTAAATGTATTGACTATTTCTACTCCTTAATTGTAATTGGCTAACACATTATTCAATGAAGGATAAAAACGGTATCTCATCCACTTTTTGAGAAAACCAATAAAATTAACTATACTCAACTACTTTTCTTGGTCTGTGTAATTCGGTTGAAAACATCTTATAAATAGGACCGGAGGGAGTAATTATAATGATATAAATGTATTCCTAACACAGAAGCCATGTAGGCTGCTGGGTCTGTCTGTCTACCTTTTGAGGGATGGGCATTGTATTTCTCTAAGTACTAGAAAGGGATCAGTCATATGATTTACTATGATGCAATGCATGGCTTATGGTTTGATCTTGCAAATGCCAACATCAGTACATATGATAAACATGAGGTTCCCATAAAAGCACAGTAATTTCAATACAAGAGAACATTAGTGTCTTCAGCATTAGAGATTGTTGTTAGAAATTTTAATATGTAAGCTGTCTAGTACGAGCCACAATCCTTACTGGATTTTTTGCATTGTGTTTTTGATTTCAGGTCTATGCTCTCACTAAGGAAAGAGATACACTTCGACGAGAGCAGAGCAAAAAAAGTGATGCAGCTGCTCTCTTGAAGGAAAAGGATGAAATAATCAATCAAGTTATGGCAGAAGGTAGCACAGTCTGAAACATACATGAATCTGTATTGTGCAGACTTTGGTTGAAACAGAACTTTTTTTTTGGTTATTATGTCTTTTAGGGTTGATTATATGGATGGTCCTTTTAGATATATGTCAGCAAAGTCTAAATAGACAAAAATTACAGTGCTAATTTTTCAGTTGGTTGCTACTTTGGATTTATTTACACTGAATATTTATGGTTATTGGAGTATTTCTCAACACCTTTAGTCAGACTATACTCTAACATGTTAAAATATAATTCTTCATCAATGTTGCAAAATTCTTATCTGTCACTTTGCGTGGCCCTCCCTAGGAAAGATTTCTTTCGAAGTTCCCTTGATTGAACTGCACTTGGTGTGATGGTGGTAAATTGATGGGGCAGGGATGGGTTTAAGATTATAATGTCCAAAGTTCAGACAAATAGATGTCATTGTTAAGTTATGATACCTGGTTTCTAAGGCATGTCAGATTAGTTGGGTTCTGGTTTTTGGGGCCACTAGCATGTCAATGGATGCTACTTGGGTTTTGTCTGATTCTGTTGAAGGTGGTTCTATTAATGCCTAGTTTGACATAACCTTAGTTCTTTATAGCACAAAGAAATATCTAGGTAGCTATGGGCCACTAAGACATAGAATGTTTGACAATATTGGCAAAGTGGATGCATCATGCATACTGTTATTTGCCTTCCCACTTTTTACAGTTGAGGAAGGTAAAAGTTTTTGATCAATAAAATTATATAATATATTGTGGTTGCTGGTGGTGTTTTCAAGATTGGAGTAAGTAAGGTTTAGTCATCTGGACAATTCAGCTTCGGATCTAAGATTATTTTATTTCAGAAGTTTTGGTCAAGTATAGTTTTGAATTATGCTTAGAGGCTTTGTCGTTTCCCTCAAAGGGACATCTGAGACATACTCCAGCAACCTTGTATAAGCCTTAGTGTTTGCCTTTGTGGAAAAGATTGGATAATGTCTAAAGGAGAGAAAAGATAGTTGAATTGAGGGATGTTACATTATTAAGTTTGAGAATTCTTACTGTTCTTTGCCTTGGTTTGAAAATGAGTAATTTAATCCGAAGGGATTTTCTGTTGTAATTGAAAAGTTTCTCCATCGAAATATGTTAACAAATTAATTAGTTGGAGTTTATGGAAGCCATTTTTCATTCGTATTAGATTGTCTTTTTTCTCAGGTGAAGAGCTTTCTAAAAAGCAGGCTGCTCAAGAATCTACAATTAGGAAATTAAGGGCTCAGGTATGTAGACTACTTATTACATTTTCCTACAATCTATTTCTATGCCTACAAACTGTAATAACTCTTTTATTTATTTCTTTTATGAAAGCTAGATTAGAGATCTTGAGGAGGAGAAGAAAGGTTTGACAACTAAACTTCAGGTAATTGAATTCTGAAAGCATTATTGAAAGTTATTTGCTGGTAATTTTTCAATTATTTCTCCTTCAGTCACATGGAATCTGGGAAGCAGAAATTTCATATGGTTTAATTGTTCAATACGGTTTTACCGTTTTACCTTTATCTTTGCTGTTTGGATACTTGTTCAGGTTGTTTATCTTTTTGCAAAAGATTTTCTCCATGATATAGTTTGATTAAAAAAAAAAAAACCATCTGTGTCATATTGCTTTTAAATCTACAAGGGGAATTTAGTATTTATAATTGTGTGCCACCTTGGACAATCCTATGTAACATCGATAAATGTCAAATTCTTTTTTGAAGCAGCATGATTTGACAATCATTGTATTTATTAGTACTTCTAGTCGGGACTGAAGTTTGATTGTGATGCCTCAGGTAGAGGAGAATAAAGTAGAAAGTATCAAGAGGGACAAAACAGCTACAGAAAAGTTGTTGCAAGAAACAATAGAAAAACATCAAAATGAACTTGCAGCACAAAAAGAATATTATACCAATGCTTTAGCTGCTGCGAAGGAAGCTGAAGCATTAGCAGAGGCTCGTGCCAACAATGAAGCAAGAACTGAGCTAGAGAGTCGTCTAAGAGAAACTGAGGAACGCGAATCTATGCTAGTCCAGGCACTTGAAGAATTGAGACAAACATTAAGTAGAAAAGAACAACAGGTTTTTATTGTATTTCTGTCATTCTTTATGCTAAGTTGACTTTCTCAGGATAATGCTTTCAAGTTTTAACGTGCTCTACGTTGGATTCAGGCAGTCTTCAAAGAAGACATGCTGCGCAGAGACATTGAGGATCTTCAAAAACGTTACCAGGTCTGCTCCCCCGCCCTCTCTTTACTTGTCTTTCAATTATTTAACTTTCTGTGGATGTTTCTTTTCCTTTTTTGTCAAGTTTTAGAAACTTCATTTGTGCTTTTGTTAGTTTGCATAATTTTGTTTTTTCCCCTCTAGGCAAGTGAAAGACGGTGTGAGGAACTGATCACTCAAGTTCCAGAATCGACAAGACCACTTTTAAGGCAAATTGAAGCCATGCAGGTTAATACACATTATCCAATATATCTTTTCCTTCCAGTTTTTCTTCTGCTGTTTAGGATCTGCACTAGACTATAATTCACTCAATAACAGGAAACAAATGCCAGAAGAGCTGAAGCTTGGGCTGCTGTTGAAAGAAGTCTCAATTCTCGACTTCAGGTCTCTAGAATACTTCCTGAATTTAATTTTAGGAATTTTCCCACTGGATATTATTGTTGCTTTACCTTGTTCCTATCTATTCTACAGGAAGCAGAGGCTAAAGCTGCGACTGCCGAGGAAAGAGAGCGATCTGTTAATGAACGCTTATCTCAAACGTTGTCACGAATTAATGTCCTCGAGGCTCAGGTTCTGCAATTTCTTGAGTGAATCATGACTTCCATGTAGTTTGATGCATGCATGACTAACTTTAACTATGAATTACAGATTTCGTGTCTGAGGGCAGAACAGACTCAGTTAAGCAGGACCCTTGAAAAGGAGAGAGAAAGAGCAGCTGAAAGTAGGCAGGAATATCTTGCAGCAAAGGAGGAAGCTGACACACAAGAAGGTCGTGTGAGACAGCTTGAAGAAGAGATTAGAAACATTAGGCAGAAACACAAACAAGAGTTGCAGGAGGCATTGATGCACAGAGAGCTTCTTCAGCAGGTAGAGCTTCTGCATCTGGAATCCAGATTTCAAACTTAGCTTTGTTAACCATGTTACATAATGCTCTGAGTAGCTACTTCCATTAAATTTCTCCTATCTTTCATTTCACATATTACTTGGGTAATGGAGGGGACTAGCTAAAGAGACACGTTGGGTTTCATGTTGCATGAATTGTGTGGGGGAAAAAAAAAAGGAAAGAAAGCTAACTTGCTTTTATTATGGATTTTTCAACATTATGTGCATGGTTGGTTTGGAATAGAACAAATATTAGTGGGATGATGTATAATATTTGGGCAAACTAGGGAACAGAAACCATGCATAAAAAATGAAAAACAAAAATTTACGAGGTATGGTATTGCTGGTAACATTATTAAATTCCATCTATCGTGTTAGAACCTTAGTGATTGTGATTTTTTTTTTTCAAGTTCCTGAATTGCGCTTTTTTATTTTTGTAGGAGATTGAGAAAGAAAAGGCTGCTCGATCAGAACTGGAGAGAACTGTTCGTGTTAATACTGCACCATTATCAGATCAAACACCCAAAACAAAGCTAAACTCTGCTTTTGAAAATGGTGTGATGCTCTACTTCTCTTTACATCACCTGGCTATATTGTCTGTGACGTTTCCTATAATATTCTTTATGATGTAGGGAACCTGTCTCGGAAACTCTCTAGTGCAAGCTCCCTGGGAAGCTTGGAAGAAAGCCACTTTCTGCAAGCTTCATTGGAGTCATCTGACAGTTTTTCTGACAGGAGAAACCCAGGAGAATTAAGCATGAGTCCTTATTATATGAAGAGCATGACACCAAGTTCTTTTGAAGCAGCACTTCGTCAGAAGGAGGGCGAACTTGCCTCATATATGTCACGCTTGGTATGATTTGTTGCATTCGTTCTATGGCTTAATATTTGGCGACATATCTTCCAGTTTGTGGCTCTAAGTTTCTCTTGGTCATGAAGAATGTATCACAATGCATGAAATCTTATTATAGGACAGTTATCTTGATGACATTTTTTGTTATAAAAATTCCAGGCATCACTGGAATCTATTCGCGACTCTCTTGCGGATGAGTTGGTCAAAATGACAGAACAGGTGAGTGACATCTTTTTGTTTACAACTTACTGGTTCCCTTGCTTGACGTTAACCATGGCTTTTGTATATATCCCCCACTGCAGTGTGAAAAGTTACGTGGGGAGGCTGCTGTTTTGCCTGGCTTACGATCAGAGCTAGAAGCGCTGAGGAGGAGACACTCTGCTGCTTTGGAATTGATGGGAGAACGTGATGAAGAGGTAATTTTCACTTTTCCAACCTTTGCCCTCTATGAAGAGGCAATCTTAGACATAATTGGTTGTTCAATCTTCGGATATACTGTTTGGATAATTCCTGGCCTGCCTATTCCTTGTAAAGAGAGTCTATGCACTCCTTCTACCTTGTAGAGGAACTCACTCTTGTTTGCCTTATAAATTTCTTGTGTTTGAAATACTTAAGACTAAGAGCCTAGACTCCACTGAATTCCTGATTTCCTGAAAATCTGAGAAATCAAATGACAGAAAAACACTAGACATGCTAGGCCCCAGATAAGGTGCAAGAGAGGGGGGAAAATAACATTTAGGGTTGTAGTTATATGAAGGTTTCAAATTCTGTTATAATCATAACTAGCCTGATTCCTTTTATTTATTTATTTTATGATAGAAAAGTTTCCTTACTTTCTATCTGAAAAATGTTGAATGTGTTCAGCTGGAGGAACTTCGGGCAGATATTGTAGACTTGAAGGAAATGTACAGAGAGCAAGTCAACTTGCTTGTGAATAAGGTAATTTAAACAGAATGTTTTGCTACTTCGACGCCCAAGCCATCGCTTTTTTGTTTTTCTGGCCACTTAAGAAAATCTGTTTCATCTATATTTTTGGATTTCTAACCTTGCCATATATTTTTACAGATCCAGACAATGAATTCAACAATGTAGCACCTAATTTGGCCGCGGAAGGAACTGGGTGAATTGAAATGGTATTGTTTGGCAACTGTTTGAGTTGGCCATGTCTCTGAGCTGTGTTAAATGTCAATCGGCACGTGAATAGTATTTAGAAGATCTATATGCGTTTGGTTTCTGGAAAATGATATCTTGAGGTATTCATTGGAAGATTTTTATGTTGTTTGTCTGGGCAGCAGGAACAGAAAGTCACTCTTGTTAAATATGTTTTGTATCATGGACTAGGGGAATATTGTATAGTCCGTCTCTTTATACCATATTAAGAAGTTTAAAAGATCCGAAGAATATTTTTATTGAGATAGTTACCACTTACCAATATAGTTTTTTCCTCCACTCTTTTGTGCGTGATGTTCCAAATAAGCAAAATAATATTTATTCTTTTGAACGGACCTGTGAGTTTGTGACCATATTAGACGTTTCTTTTTTCAGTTTTTAGCCCCCTCGCCCCTCTCAGCCATGCTTATTAGTTTGTGCATTCACCTATAAAAAATGACAGAGAATTTACATTCTATTACTACTTAATGGGAAAAATTCAGTATGAGTCTATTGCATGGAAAAAGTACGGAAGACAATTATTCAATTCTTATTGAACTATAACTTTCAGTTTCTATCTTTGGATGAATGATCATTATTCTTTTCTTTTAATGATGTGGAATTCGTACATTTTCTTCTAAATTTAATACTATTAATCTTTTTAAGTAGTGTCTTTAGTGCTCTAAGTATCATTTGCCTTTAAGAATTGATTTTTCGTTAGAGACAAATACTTACTATATAATTAATTGGATTTGTTCCTCAAGTTTTGTTACACATGCTTACTATATAATTAATTGGATTTGTTCTTCAAGATTTGTTTCACCCTCATTGGTCCTTGGTGTACTTCTTACTAGTATTGTTTTTGTCTCCCAAACTATCAAGTGTCAACAACTCAATTTACTAGTCAATTACAATTGGCTAATGATTCAAACCTAGTGTCCTTGATTACCAAAAGACAGTTTTACAGTTCAGCATTTTACATTTAATTTACTACATGCAAAATTGAATAATTTACCAAATTGCGAATATTTAATGATTTACACTCTTAAAGGATGTATAAAATTTCTTTTTCAACAAGCAACTATTCAATTGTACTGTAGACTGGAAGAGTTTATTTGTATTTTTGGTCTCCCATTAGGACCAATATGCTATTTCTTTACTTCAATATATGTATATATGTATTGGCTTTAATCCTTATTTATTTGAAGGTGATTGTATAGTGGTATTTACACTATGCTTAATTGCTTATTGCTCTTAACACCATCCATCATTCTCTTTCTAATTCAAAACTTAAAAAAAATACTACGTACAACTTTTGTCATTTTCCATTCAACCCACACCACCCTTTTCCATTGCCATTCTCTGTCTCCCCGGAAACACCCCCACCTTCTCCTCGCCGCCCTCCGCCTCTCCGTCTTCAACCTCAAGACCCTTCTTCGCATTGCCACTCTCTTCCAACACCATTCCCACAACGTTAACCGCGCCAAGTCACACCTCGGATCGGATATTCTATTAGCTCGCTCCTCTCTGTCTCTGTCTCTCTCACTCTCTCACTTCATTTCTTCCGCCTCAGATTCAAATTGAACTATTTTTCCTTCGTTTTCCAGCAATCACTTTAGAAATTCATTTCGTCTTACTTCGAACTGAAGTGCCGACTGTATAGCTTGCTCAGCCATTGCTATCACCTAGTTGAAAACTTTCATGAATACTATTGTCATCACTAAGGAACCAAATGTCTTTGTATTACATAAAGAAGATACAGAAAACCTCTAAATCCCTACCTATACTTTCATTGTTTTCGAACCTCTTCTCTGTTCCACCATCTTTTCCCCAACCTCGACTTTCGTACCACTCATTTGCCACACAACAAGTCCCTCAGCACAACCCTTCTACTGGTAATCCGCAACTTGATTCCTTTCCTCCATCATCGCTATCCAATTACAGTTACGCTTCACTACTCCAGTCTTGTATCGCTGCTAAGGCGTTAGGGCCTGGGAAACAGCTTCATGGCCGATTGTGCCAATTGGGTATTGCTTACAATCTAGATATAGCCACTAAACTGGTTAATTTGTATAGTGTTTGTAACTCTTTGCGGAATGCCCATCAACTGTTCGACAGAATTCCCAAAGGGAATTTGTTTCTGTGGAACGTCCTGATTCGGGCTTATGCATGGAATGGACCCCACGAGGCAGCCATTTCACTTTACCACCAGATGCTTGAGTATGGGCTCAACCCGGATAATTTCACTTTCCCATTTGTTCTCAAAGCATGCTCAACACTTTCTGCAATTGGAGATGGAAGGGACATTCATGAGTGTGTGATTAGAACTGGGTTGGAGAGGGACGTGTTTGTAGGTGCAGCTCTTATTGACATGTATGCCAAGTGTGGTTGTGTGACGGATGCCCGCCTTGTGTTTGACAAAATTGCTTTAAGAGATGCTGTGTTATGGAACTCCATGCTGGCAGCTTATGCTCAGAATGGACACCCTGATGAATCACTTTCTCTTTGCCGCGAGATGGCAGCATCGGGTGTAAGACCCACTGAGGCAACTCTTGTAACGGTGACTTCATCTTCAGCAAACATTGCAGGTCTCCCTCATGGGAGGGAAATCCATGGACTTAGTTGGAGACATGGATTTCAATCCAATGACAAAGTCAAAACTGCTTTGATAGACATGTATGCAAAATGTGGTTCTGTGAAAGTTGCGCGCATTTTGTTTGAACGGCTGAGGGAGAAAAGGGTTGTATCTTGGAATGCAATTATTACTGGTTATGCAATGAATGGGCTTGCTATAGAAGCCTTGGAGTTGTTTGAGAAAATGAGGAAAGAGGCTCAGCCAGATCATATAACCTTTGTTGGTGTTCTGGCAGCTTGCAGCCGAGGGCGTTTGCTCGATGAGGGGCGGGCGTACTACAACTTGATGGTGAGGGATTATGATATCGATCCTACAGTTCAGCACTACGCATGCATGGTTGATCTCCTTGGTCACTGCGGTAAACTGGATGAGGCATATGATCTTATAAGACATATGCATCTAATGCCAGATTCTGGAGTATGGGGTGCTCTGCTGAATTCGTGCAAAACTCATGGGAATGTGGAGTTGGCAGAGCTAGCTTTAGAGAAACTAATTGAGCTTGATCCTGATGATTCTGGTAATTATGTGATTTTGGCTAACATGTATGCTAAATCAGGTAAATGGGATGGAGTTGCAAGGTTGAGGCAGTTAATGATAGACAAGAGAATAAAGAAAGTAATTGCTTGTAGCTGGATTGAAGTAAAGAACAAAGTGTATGCATTTCTTTCTGGGGATGTTTCGCACCCGAATTCAGATGCAATATACGCAGAATTGAGTAGGTTAGAAGGACTTATGAGAGAAGCTGGATATGTGGCAGATACAGGATCTGTTTTCCATGACGTGGAGGAAGATGAGAAGACAAGTATGGTGTGTAGTCACAGTGAAAGACTAGCTATTGGATTTGGACTCATAAGTACTTTGCCAGGAACAAGGCTTTTGATAACCAAGAACCTCCGAATTTGTGAGGATTGCCATGTTGCTATCAAGTTCATCTCAAAAATTGCAGAAAGGGAAATTACTGTGAGAGACGTTAATCGGTATCATCATTTCAAAGACGGAATGTGTTCATGTGGTGATTTTTGGTGATGAATGAAGCTGCGGTCGGGTTGGAAAATGCGGCTTCCAGAACAATCTCGCACAGTCCAAATTGATTTTTTTTAGTAATAATAATGGCAAAAAAATTAGAGTGTGTTTGGATTAGATTTTTTTAACGTATGTTGGATAGTTGTATTTTGCACTTACAAAAGCTTTTAATTATTCTTTTAACAAAGAAAAAAGTTTTTTGTCCTTCGGCAAAAAATTGGATTATTTTTAAAAGCTTTGTTGATACAAAACTTTTTTTTGGTTAGTAGTGTCTTTTTAGGGTTGATTATATGGATGGTCCTTTTAGATATATGTGAGCAAAGTCTAAATAGACAAAAACTACAGTGCTGATTTTTCAGTTAGTTGCTACTTTGGATTTATTTACACTGAATATTTATGGTTATTGGAGTATTTCTCAACACCTTTACTCAGACTATACTCTAACATGTTAAAATATAATTCTTCATGAATGTTGCAAAATTCTTATCTGTCACTTTGCTTGGCCCTCTCTATGAAAGATGTCTTTCGAGGTTCCCTTGATTGAACTGCACTTGGTGTGATGGTGGTAAATTGATGGGGCAGGGATGGGTTTAAGATTATAATGTCCAAAGATCAGACAAATAGATGTCATTGTTAAGTTATGATACCTGGTTTCTAAGGCATGTCAGATTATTTGAGTTCTGGTTTTTGGGGCCACTAGCATGTCAATGGATGCTACTTGGGTTTTGTCTGATTCTGTTGAAGGTGGTTCTATTAATGCCTAGTTTGACATAACCTTAGTTCTTTATGGCACAAAGAAATATCTAGGTAGCTATGGGCCACTAAGACATAGAATGTTTGACAATATTGGCAAAGTGGATGCATCATGCATACTGTTATTTGCCTTCCCACTTTTTACAGTTGAGGAAGGTAAAAGTTTTTTATCAATAAAATTATATAACATATTGTGGTTGCTGGTGGTGTTTTCAAGATTGGAATAAATGGACATATGAGACATACTCCAGCAACCTTGTATAGCCTTAGTGTTTGTCTTTGTGGAAAAGATTGGACAATGTCTAAAGGAGAGACAAAGGGCAGCTGAAAGTAGGCAGGAATATCTTGCAGCAAAGGAGGAAGCTGACACACAAGAAGGTTGTGTGAGACAGCTTGAAGAAGAGATTAGAAAGGCAGAAACACAAGCAAGAGTTACAGGAGGCATTGATGCACAGAGAGCTTTTTCAGCAGTTAGAGCTTCTGCTTCTGGAATCTGTATTTCAAACTTAGCTTTGTTAACCATGTTACATAATGCTCTGAGTAGCTTCTTCAATTAAATTTCTCCTATCTTTCATTTTACATATTACTCGGGTAATGGAGGGAACTAGCTAAAGGGACACATTAGGTTTCATGCTGCATGGATTTTGTGGAAAAAAAATTGTTGAATGTGTTAAGCTGGAGGAACTTCGAGCAGATATTGTAGACTTGAAGGAAATGTACAGTGAGCAAGTCAACTTGCTTGTGAATAAGGTAATTTTAAACAGAATGTTTTGCTACTTTGACGCCCAAGCTATCACTTTTTTGTTTTTCTGGCCACTTTAGAAAATCTGTTTCATCTATATTTTTGGACTTCTAACCTTGCCATATATTTTTACAGATCCAGACAATGAGTTCAACAATGTAGCACCTAATTTGGCCGCGGAAGGAGCTGGGTGAATTGAAATGGTATTGTCTAGCAACTGTTTGAGTTGGCCATGTCTTTGAGCTGTGTGAAATGTCAATCGGCACGTGAATAGTATTTAGAAGATCAATATGCGTTTGGTTTCTGGAAAATGATATCTTGAGGTATTCATTGGAAGATTTTTATGTTGTTTGTCTGGGCAGCAGGAACAGAAAGTCACTCTTGTTAAATATGTTTTGTATCATGGACTAGGGGAATATTGTATAGTCCGTCTCTTTATACCATATTAAGAAGTTTAAAAGATCCAAAGAATATTTTTATTGAGATAGTTCCCACTTACCAATATAGTTTTTCCTCCACTTTTTTGTGCGTGATGTTCCAGATAAACAAAATAATATTTATTCTTTTGAATGGACGGGACCTGTGACTTTGTGACCATATTAGACGTTTCTTTTTTCAGGTTTTAGCCCCTTCCCCCCTCCCAGCCATGCTTATTAGTTTGTGCATTCACCTATAAAAAATGACAAAGAATGACATTCTATTACTACTTAATGCTCCATCCTTTCTGAAACACTAGTTGTTTTAGCTAAAAAAATTTGTTCTAAAATACTTGTCATATTTACATTTATATTTATTGACTATTTTCACTTTTATTATTTTTATAGTTAATAGTTATTAAATAAACCTCAAAGTCAATGATTAATTTAGTTTATCTATGTACTTTTTATTAGATTCTATAGAAATTAATTGTTCTTATTAATCGATGTAAAATCTCATACAATAACTAATATTTCAGAATAGAAGGAATACAATCATGTAACCTCGAATGGGAAAAATTCAGTATGAAAGCTATTGCATGGAAAAAAAAGTACGAAAGACAATTATTCAACTCTTATTAGACTGTAACTTTCATTTTCTATTTTTGGATGAATGATCATTATTCTTTTCTTTTAACGATTCGGATTTGGAATTCGTACATTTTTTGCTGAATCTAATACTGCTGATCATTACCTATTTCTTGTACAAGAGTAATATAAGCCTCAATTATCAAAAAGTTTTGTTATATAAGCTTCTATACGTAAAATTAAAAGTATTTATCATGATTTTTAAATTTTCAAAGTCATCAAACCAATAAAAATTAATTGAGTTTAAATTTAATTGGTATAACATCTCAATAGTCTAATTAATATTTTTAATTCCAATAATTTAATCATTTTTCTTAAAGTGTGTGAAATGTTAGTTGGAGCTTATATCATGGAATTGAGGGAGTATTTTAATTTTATAAGTAAGATTTTAAATTTGAGTTCTGTAAATGAATAAAAAGCAAAGATTGTAAGCTCGGAATATGACATACAATCTACTCAGTAAAGTATTGCTTAAAATCCTTTCATTGGTTTATTCTTTCATATCAGACTCTAATCAAAGGCGATACTCACTTCGTTTTATTTTACTTGTCGTTTAAGATTTTGTGCGCTTCTTAAAAAATTGATTAGAGTTAATCATTATTATCATTAAAAAGGTGCAATTTTATCAAATCATCTTGATTAATTGAATTGAAATATTTAATGCATTAACTAAATAATTAGGTGACAGAAGATAATAAATAAAAGTATAGTTGTAAACATAATAATTAATGCTATATTGTTTTATTAAAGTAACAAACAATTTAAAATATGAAAATGTTCAACATATATCAAATAAAATGAATCGGATGGAGTATGCATTTAGAGTATCGTAGTTTTTGCCTTTAGAATTCATCTGTCATTTTATTTCCCACCATGCTCTGCTCTCTTCTATTCTTTGATATTGCTTATACGGTTTTCTAAAAGATAAGCTTCCTCCTTAGTCTATTATTTTTGCGCCTTGCTGGAGTGAGTAACTTGATGTCTTGTTATTTGACTTTTGACTTTTTCAAAGAAAAAATTGCATCTGCCCTACTTTGGTGTCAACTGTCAAATATTCCGGCCATTAGCTCCAAATTTTGGTTTACATCCAATCATACACACCACTAACTATCTGTTTATATTTTTATTGACAAAATTAAGTTTGTGTCGATCTATCTTTCATTTAACGTAATAAAAAAGATATATCCATTTAATGTTAGTTTGAAGTTTTTTTTCTCCCGTACACTAATTCACTTTAATCAAAATACAAAAACATATTTTTACTAGCCGATGAAAATGAGTTAGGTTATTTCAACAAAATTTCAAATACAAAGTATGTATTTGTATACGCGTTAGGAAAACAGGATGTAAATCCAACTTAAAACCATCTTTCATGTTTATTACTTTGGAAACTGCATTTTCCAATTTTGGAGCAAAAGAACGGCTATAAAATGTGCATCCAAAGTTAAAATAAAAATCTTCGTATTTATAAAAAAGATTTTGTTAGAAGGGATAAAATTTATTTTAGTAATTTCTACTACTTAAATGCATTAGTCTTTCACCAACAATATAGAATACCCTTTTGCCCACCTATAAAAAAAGTCCAAACATAAGTCTAGTGTTCTAACTCTAGTTGTCCACCTCCAAGCATGACAGAGCAAGAGGGTAAGACAGAATTAAAAGGACGACTTGTAAACTAAACTTGCATTTTCTCTTTCTTTTGACTTTATTGTTAATTATTTTCAAAATTCTTATTATCAATAGAATGAAGGATTATATGAAGCTTCTTGTCATTGACTGATAAAAGTTTAATGGTCCATACACATAAATATATATAGGATGAAAATGTAGCATTTATAAGTTTATTATTTGGAAAATAAGGTGATTCTTCTACTTGCAGACATAGTTTTAAGCTTTTTCATAACATTCTCAAGAAAAAGGGTGAGAATATGCAGAGCACTGAGGATCAGAAGATTCAACCTAATGAAGCATATACGGTTCATCCAATAGGGAATCCATGGAGTACTGGATTATTTGACTGCCATGAGAATCAGACAAATGGTATTATTATCTTATTCTTCTCTTTTGAACTAGTTATGTAGCAATAGCAACATTATTATCTATTTCAACTCCTGCTATTGAACTAGCCCTTCATGAAATTGGAGTGTTACTACCCAATCATATTTTTGTTTCACGGATAAAACATGAATGAAGGATGATTTTATTTAATTATATGCTTTTGTTTTGCAGCTACTATGACAGCCTTTTTCCCTTGTGTAACATTTGGGCAGATATCAGAAGTACTGGATGGTGGAGAAATGAGTAAGAACCAACCCCTAACCCTTAATTCACCTTATATTTGTTTTTTATAACAATTTTGCTCCAACTGATATACAAACTCCATGTAATTTTCACACTCAAATCATGTGTCAGCTGTATCTCAATGTACTAAGGGCATTCAAGAATCTAATTTTGATGAAAAACTAATTTTGTGAGGATGAGTTTTGTTTAGTATACTGCTTTTAAATGTCAGTGATCAAAAACAACTTTTAACATTGAGTTTTGTTAATTCTAAATCATTTCAGGTTGTCATCTGGGGAGCTTCATATACTTACTAATGATGCCTGCTTTGTGTTCTCAATGGATTATGGGATCAAAGTACAGAACAAAGTTAAGAAAGAGATATAATTTGGTGGAAGCTCCATACACAGATGTAATCTCTCACATCTTTTGTCCATGCTGTTCCCTTTGTCAGGAATTCAGAGAGCTCCAAATTAGAGGACTTGACCCTGCTCTTGGTAATTCACTAATTCACCTCCTCCTCACACACACACATATACAGGGAACATCTCCACGACAACAATTCTAATGAAGTTTTGTGAGAATAATGTTTCGTGACCAACGATCATATATGAACAAGACTGATTTTACTCACTTTTAATCTTGTCAAAAAATTTGTGACAACAATTCTTTCTTGAATACTTATATGTCTCCTATATTAGAATAGGAAAAATGTGAGAAGTATTATTAGAAATTTTTGTAAGACAATAAATCATGACCATTCCATTGATTTGTGTGCTTATGGTTTATTGTCCTCACAAAATTCTATGAGAACAGTTCTCACTTCATACCTTCCATTGATTCCTTCTCGTATGATCTGTGTGTCTAAACAGGATGGAATGGAATTCTTGCACAACAGAATGCAAGACAGCAAAATGATCAAACATTGAAGAATCCTCCTTCAAACCAATTCATGTCCAAGTGAATCAAGTGGGAGCTGTCAAAATTAATGAGAAATTGAGAATTGTATTTATTATCATTGGTTTTTGTTTTAATGTCTGATTCCTGTCACTGAACTGTATTTCTTATTATTTGTTTCTGTTCTTAATAGTGAAATGTGTGGTTCTTGTAACTGAATAATATGAAATTAAAGCGTGAAGTTGTCAATTTGCAACTTTTGGTCTCCTATAAATAAAACCACCCGCCAGAAGAAGTTTTAAAGCTAGGGAAGGCTAAAATCCACCTCTAATTTCAGAACCTTAGCTGAATTGGAGCTTATGCAGTTTGAAACTTACTCTGCAAGGGGTGCAGTTTTATATCCATTCATATGTTCAACTCAACTATCATTTATTTTTATGTATAACTCTTTTGGATTCACACTTGTGCTTGGTTATTAACAAGGTATAATAAGTCTTCTTAGATAAAAAAAAAAAAAAAAGGCAAAGTTTGTATTTAATTCATATATATTTATATAACCAATTATTTAAGTCATAATATGTTTAATTTTCTATCTTTTTCTTACCAACTGGACTATTTTTTTTTTGGATAACCCCAACTGGACATATTTAATTTTTCATTGAAAAAGATGCCTATATTTTGTTAAATAAAGCACGTGATTAATTAATTAATAAATACACTAGCCTCCTGATAATACCTGATCTTACTACTTACCGTGTATGTACAGTTTTAACTTAAAAGCAACTTTTAAAAATAAATAAATCAAACTAAATGAAGTAATAATATACAGTTTAGTCAATATACATAAATAAACTTAATAGTCACAAACTCATGATAAAAGACTAATGAGAGTGTTGGTATAATGGTAAAAACACATCATAATCTTAGTAAGAAAACTCATGTTCAAACTCTAGAAAGTGCACCAGTTAAATAGGTAGAAAGAACACCAATTAAATAGGTAAACCTATCTACGTTGAGATTGTTTATTAATTTTTGTGGCACATGGCCACATGCAATGCATAACTCCAAGGAATTGTGGGGTTGGGCCGTTGGGGGAAGTAAAAAAAGAACCTCTCTTAAGAGAAATTGTAAATGAAAATGTCATTAGTGGTAAGTAGTCCTAAAATATAGTAGTAGAATAGTACATAGAGAATCATGATATAGTAGTTTTATTTGGAAGAGGTTAAGAAGCATGGAAGAAAAGAAGTCATTGCAAAATAGTGATAGTAGTAGCATAATGAAAAGAATAAGAGATCTGTGAGAAGGTGTAGTTCTAAGTGACCTTGAAGCTGTAGCTATAAAGGGAAGGAAGGAGAAGTTGAGATCTGTGTTGGTGGAGGTTAGGAAGAAACAAAACAGAGAAATCATTGCTTTGGGTAAACAATGGATGTCTGCGACTAATCTTAAATCAAGAACCAGTAAACTCTAGTCTTAATTTATGATTAATCAACGGCGGAGTAATTGCTTTTCTTAATTGGTGTGGATTCTGATCAACAATGCCGTCCTGTAACCATATGAATAGGTTCCTGGAGATAATGATTTTTCTCCATCTTCATTCAATTCTTGCTTCCTTCGCTCCAAAATTCCCTAGTTTTTTTTTTGTCCCTTTCAAACTTTAGGATCTGATCTTTAATTTAATGTATGTATATCATATCATTGTTAGTGTATTAATTAATTTTATTTGCTTCAACTATTAAACACATGTTATTGTTTACTTATTTCTTTACTTTACCATGCGAAAGCCTGCTGCCCTTATTATTTTCTTTCGACCACTTTAATTTTTCTTTGAAAAATACTATATCCTCAAACGAATTTTTTTACTCATATAATTTTGACAATTATCATATATTCTTCATTAAGTAATAAATAATTATTATGATAAATAACAATCGTTAAAATTAAGTGGGTGTGAAGATTCAATAAAATGATATAACAGTTTTCAACTTTCTTAGATCCGTTTCTAGCCAACATTTTCTTTTAGAAAAAAAAACATAGTTTTTCAACCATTAAAAAAACTTTTTATGTCATATAGATATGCCTATTTAAATAATAATAAATAATAGTGATAATAATACTATTATGTAGACTATTATTATTATTATTAAAAAATTTAATATTAACTATTGCGATTATATTTAAAAAATAAGTTTTAGTTTATTAATTTATATATATGTTTAGACTAATTAACTCTTTTTTAATAACTTTATTATTAAATAGGTTTTTAAACATATATATTTTCAGACAAGACTTAAAAAAAATTGTCCACATGGACCATGTTCAAACCTCCAATTCGATAAACAAATTGGCTCGAGGCCTAACAAAACTTAATTCAACTTAATCTATTTTCATTCCTAACCATAATTATATGAATGTGACATAAGAAGAAAGAAAAAGAGTTGATAAACAAAAAGAAAAAATGGTTTTTATATTTCTAATAAATACAATACATGCTTTATTTTCTCTCAAAATAAGATTAACTAAAGATTCTTATGCAAGTTTTTACAATTTCTTTTGAAAAAAAAGAAAGATTAAATTTTTTGTTACACTCCCAAAATCTCATCCATTGGATAATTAAGTTTGCATCTAGTTTAGTTAAATCATGTTATTAATTAATCAATAAATTAATTGATAAACTAGAGGCATCATAACACAGCTTTGCTATATTCTCTAATATATTCTCCTAAAAAGTATTTTGTATAGTAACTATTAAATAGAAAAATAAATATATTTTATATTTTAAAATTATTAAAAACAATTAATATATACTTTTTTTGTATGTAACAAGATTATAAAAATATTTGGTAGGAAGATTTAAAATTATTAATCGTAATATCTTACGTGAACAAAAAAATCCCAAGTAACATACATTTGATTCAATGTTGATTCATAAATAAAACTTTTTTTAATAGACAAAAATGTGTTTTAAACGGTTCAAACTTCACTCTTCAAAAAACTTAATAGTTATAATTATAATGTGACAATACACTGATCTCTTCTAAACTTTGAAAGTATTACACTGTCTTCCTGTATATTTTTAAACATAACACATGTTTCGCTTGAAGTTTGTTTACGTTACACTGATACCCCTTCATGTTAACAGACAGTTAAATTTTAACAAACATGTAATTTGTACATGGCCTCATAATTATAAAAAGATAATTTTACCATTAATTGGGAAAGTTACACTAAATCAAACAAATAATCAGACTTTCACCTCAAAAATAAGATATTGAGGCTTAAAAATAAAAAATATTTAATTAGTAAAACATACTTAAAATGTTAAAAGATTACTTTAAAAAATGTCTCTTGAACAAGGCGAACATGAAGTGGTCCTAAATTAAAAATCTTAAGTGGTGAAAATGAAGAAAATCGAAGAAGAATTGAGAAGATTGTAGAGTTGAGAAAGTGTTTTGAAAGTTCTAGAATTGAAAAAGGATGCAAGGTCACGAGCTTAAAAAATAGTTACGAAGTGTAATTTATTCTAAAAGAAAAGAATATATTGTATATCTTACGGTGACGGATGATTCTGCAACGAAGCTTATTTTATTTAACTTATTTAATTATTTAATTTGATTGTTAATTTGTGCGGTGTGCAATTCAGAATTCCGAGTTTGTGGTATTGGGGGGAAGGAAAAATAGAATCATGTATAGACATACTAGTACATTAGATTAGATTAGATAGAGTAACCTTTTAAAATTTTGAGCGAAATAAAAATAGAAGAAGCATGGAAGATGATGATGAATCTTTGCAATTTAGCATCAAAAGAATAAGAGATCTGTCAGAAGGTGCTGTTCAACAAGAACTTGAAGCTGTTTCTACAAAGGGTATTCGCTTACTTCAGGCCCACAAAGGTTCCCTCCGTTGTAGTTTCATCGTACTAAACGCCGTTTCTGTAAAATCCCTTTTCACCCCCTTAATCAATTATTATTGCCCATTTCTCTGTTTTCCTTTTTTTTTTTGGTTGGTTTGTAAAGTTTTAGACTTTAGCTTTGGTTTAACAGGATGAAAATGGGAATTGGCACGTGGGATCAATCGCAACATTGATTGACATAATTGGAAGCATGGCCGTATATTCCGTTACTCCAAAATTTAATGTTTCTGTTGATTTCAGCATTTCATTCTTCTCAACTGCTGCCGTTCAGGTTTTTCTCTTTCTCATCCCTTTCTAATTCTCTTAACATATCAGTAGTGCCTTTTAGTTTCTGTATTTTTCATCTTTCTCCTTTAATTTTTAATGACAGGAAGAGGTTGAAATAGAGGCAAAGGTTGCGGGAACAAAGGAAAAGTTAACTTCTGTGGTTGTGGAGATTAGGAAGAAACATAACAGAGAAATGATTGCTTTGGGTAAACAATGGATGTCTGCGACTAATATTAAATCCAGTCAGAATCAGACCAGTAAGCTCTAGAGCTCAAGTCTTAATCAGGACATTTGATCTAATTGCTTTTCTTAATTTGGTTGTGATGAACTATGCTCTAAACATGTATCTTCCCAAATATATTTTTTCTCCTATGATTAAACACATTGGTGTCATGTGATCCAAGTAACTTACCTCACTTAGTGAGATAAGAATAAGACGAAAAAGAAATAAAGAGGTTTAAGTTGTTTTCCTAGTGCTAGGTAAGTGCAGAATAGAAAGTAGAAAGTATTTTACTAATGACTTGCAAGTTTTGTTTTTGTTTCTTTAGTACATATTCTCATTCTGATTATCGCTTCATCCATCTCATTTTATGTGAAAGACAATCTGTTAAAGATGAAACATAACTGCTAAGCAATTCAATATTCTTTCCTATCTCTTCACATTTCTATGGAACAAGTTATGTTTGCTTTAATTGTAATTCACAGTTTTCACCTTTTTTATGTTGACAAGGCATAGTATTAAGTCATTTTCCTACACTCCTACAACAATTTCCTTCTTGTTTTCGTTCACTAATTACCTACGGACAAGAAATTATGACAGGCTTCGTTCATTTTGCTCTTGAAAATTTAAACTTACATTGCAAGATACAACTGCCACACACAAGCTTTTTTTATCCACGTATGCAACTTCAACAACAGCACAAGAAGGGAAGAAAGTATAAAAAAACAACAAAGTTACCATCCAAATTGAGTCTGGCTCTCATTATTTAGGTAGCAAACGGTTTTGATTAAGGACAGATCAAATTCCTTAACTGTGGTCGGTGGTGTTTTACAATTACAATTGGAGTTCTATCTCAGTAACATGCGTCTACCTTCAGCACTCATGTTTATCACATGGTTCCAAGGTGTCGCAGCGCATGCTACGAGGTAAAACTCTAACTCTGATCAGAAAACAACACCAGTCACACCTAAGATTTAAGTTTTCTGCATTTATCCAACATGTTTGCCTTGCATAGCCTCTTCTTGTTCATGATGAACCTTATTCCCTCTTTCCCCTAACCATTCCTCCTTCTTAGAGACATCTTCAGCACTAGGTCCATAAGCCCAACAACAAACCAAATAGTAGAAAAAGTTAACAACACTCATTATTGTAAGAAGCCAATAATACTTGTCATAATGACCCTTATTAATATTATCAGAAACCCAGCTCTCTTTTCCCCCTTTGGAAGTAATGTTATCCACAATTGTGACAATGAGAGAAGCCACCAAATTTCCCACAGCAGATCCTAAACTGAATAGAGAAGCAGCTATGCTTGACATGTTGCTTGGAAATTCAGAGTAATAGAATTCTGATTGGCCTATTGCATTAAATGCTTCAGCCATACCAGCCAAAATAAGATGTGGAACAAGCCACATTGCAGACATGTTCAAAACTGCTTGAGGATTATCAATATATCCCTCTTGAATTGCTTTCTTTCTCCTTATGGTTTCAACAATTGATGTAGCTACTAAGTCCAGAATGGAGATGAAAATCCCAATTCCTATTCTCTTTTTGGCATGGATAGTGACCGGCCTTCCTCTGACTTTTGATGCTAGAGGAAGGATGACACGGTCATAGATGCCGGCAGTTAGAAAAACTGCCAGCATCATGAAAACGGCGAAAGAGCCTGCTGGAATTTGAAAGTTTGAAGTGATGTGTCTGTCCATTGATTTGGCTTGGAGAAACCAAAATGAGGATTGGCTAGTGCTAACTGAGACCATGATGCTGCTAGACCAAAGGGGAATGACTTTAATGATGGCTTTGAGTTCTTCCACTTGTTCTATTGTGCAAAGACTCCATGCATTTGAGGCTGATCCATCAGAGGCTATGTCTTGTTCTCTGTCTTTGATTATGCAAGATTTGTTTAGAAACCTTAAACACAAAGTATCACCTGAAGTCAATTACTATTCCATCAAACTCAAAATCATATAGGAAAAGATTAGATTAAAAGATCAACTTGGTCGCTGAAAATACATCCATCAATCAATTTAGTATCAGAAATTATAAAAAAGAAAGTTTAGTACCTAAAATTAACAATCATCAATCAATTTGATCCCTATGATCAATTTAGTTTATAAATTATTTAAAAGTTAATAATTAGTCCCAAAATTATTTAAAAATAGGGTTTGATAACATATTTTCACTTAATTTTTAAAATGAGTATTTTATACATTTTCCTTCAAAGAAATAAGTGGAAATAATTTAGCTAGATATACCTTTCGTAGTACATTTATATTTTTAAGTAAGAACTTGGTAACGTACTATTTTTAAAATACCAGTAGGACTATGTTAACAAATCCCTTTAAAATTTTATCATTTTAGCCGCAAATATATTGGCAGTTGTAATTTCAAGAGCTAAGTTGATGCTTTTCTTGAAAAAGATAACATTATAGTACCAACCTCAGTTTATCAGTGGGAGCAACAAGGGTAGAATCCTTCTTATGGTGATACATTCCATTAGAGTCCCTAGGTGGAAATGGAAGTTTCCTGTTCTTAAAAGCAACAACAAGGACTTGTGCAAAGTCAGTGAGCAAGCTGCTATGTGGTTTCTGCTTCACATAAATTGTAGAAACAAGGAAGAACAAGAAAGTGGACAAGAACATAAGTGCAGCTGGGACACCAAACCCAAGTTTCCATCCAAAATGGTCTTGGATGTAAATGATTCCAGTCAAAGAGAAAACAACAGCAACAGCTTGAGAAGCAAAGTACCAGCTTATGAAGCTTTCTAAGATTCTTTGATTATTTGGTTTGGTTTTTTGGTTGAATTGATCAGCACCAAATGCTAAGGAGCAAGAAATGCCACCACCTCCAATGGATATGAGAGCAAAGGAAGATAATAAGATGGATAATTGGGTTGGTGTTGCAGATTGGCAGGTTTGAGTTGAGGAAGGTGTGCATGAGGCTGGCCTTAACTTTGGAATCATTGCTGTTAACCACAATATTGCCATTCCCTGTAAGTTGTAACACCAATAAATTCTTCCCCTCAGATCATATCATATTGCCTAAATTTCCTCCAAGTTATTAACTTTTTGATTTAAAAAAAAAAAAAAAACACAAAACTTTTGGCATGCTTTTTTAGCAAAATAGATTGTGTCATGTGTTAAACCATATTTTAGAACTTCAATCAATATTTTAGGAAGTTGGGCAAACAGCTGAATTTTTTCTTCATTTGTAAAATTCTTCATTTTGGTTAACAAAATTAATCAGTTAATTAAATTCTTAATTTTTTTTTTTAAAAAAAAAAATCTTACTTTACTTGTCCAAACAAGTGATGTATTGTAAATCATTGCAAAAATCTCACTCCCTCCTTTAAAGTCCTTTATCAAAACCCAAGGTAAACGTAGAATATGACTTCTATGATTTCTAACGACTAAATACTAATACAGTTTTCAAAATAACTAAATTTAAAAATATTTTTAACTTTCTACTTGTATTTTAAAATGTATTGTGTAAAATAAAAAAATTACCATAGATTTGATACACTTAATAAAATAAATTTATCGAAAAGTTTATCAGTTGGAGTAAATGGTACGTGAAGTATAACCTTTCTTAAGAATATATTTAAGAAGTTTACATTGGTTTTGTTCTTACTTATTAGGACTTTTATTTATTTTTATATAAGGTAGATTTATCTATCTTGTGTAATTTGTACCGGTTAAGTGTTTAATAGTAATGTCACAAAAAAAAAAGACAGTGTTTAATAGTAATAATTTTTGTTAAGTAAGACAGACATTTAATTATATTTATGTTTCATTATAATAAATACTCTACTATTTTATTCTTTTAGGTATTCTTAACCTGTCCAAAATTACACAGAATAGAAAAACTCGTATAACATGGTAAAGTTAAAAATAAAAATACCCTTAAAAAATATATTTTTTTGGTCAACAGCTGAATTTTAGGTCGAAGTCTAATGCACCTGTCAGCATTATGGGCCAGGCTGCAAAGCACATAGCCAACACAGGCCCGAGTCAAACAAAATTAACCCATTTAAAAGTGGTCTATGCAAGTTGTTTTGAGTTACATTAAAAAAGTAGAAAATAATTAATCTAAATTAATTTATTTAATCAATTTTTTAATGCTTGTTTATGATTTTAATGTTATGATATCTGGTTTTAAATAAAGTTAGTATATCTTTTTAGAAACAAATTTTAAAAATAGATTCAATATATATAAATTATTTAATCCTAAGTGTTGGCTTAGCAGTGTAAGGTCACGTTAAGTTCATAGGAGGAACGATTCACAGCGGGAGAATTTGTGTTCGAATTCAACTTATGCCAAATTTTTGGGGGTTAGCGCCAACCATACAGCGCGAACGGAATTAGTTTTATCTTAAGGGTGGGAAACCCGTAGTTATATTTAAAATATATATATATATATATATATATATAAATTATTTTTATTAAAAGATTCTATGCAAGCTGACCCGTAGATTGATCATTTTTTTTAACCCCAGAGTTGACATAAACCTATAAAATATTAGCTTATTTAAAGATGGAGTAACATTTAACCCACAACCAGAAAGCGGTGTAAAAGCTGTAAAATTTACCCACTAGTAATTGTTACTAGCTATTTTAAAGTGTTTTGCACAGTTGACTATGGAGGTGGGCATCAAGTCACGTGATTATATTATTATCCAAACAAACATGTAGTTAAGAAGCAAGCTTACCAGGAAACAGAGAATTGAACCTAAAGCAATGGTGAGAAAACGACCAAGATAAGAATCAGCGAGTAAAGCAGCAAAGAGAGGAGTGAAATTTGTAGCTGCAAACCAGAAAAACATAATTTTGGTAGCTTTGACCACTCTGAGTCTGTAATCTGCTATCATATACAATATCATGTTTGGAAATAGTCCCACGCTTGCCAGCTTCGCTAGTGCCTCATTTGCTGCATCATATTCATTCAAATTATTCATTCAAATTACTCTGAGGACCACAAGGGAAGCATAGATAGATGGTCCCCTGTCTTCATTGATTGAATGATTGGTTTCATCTTAGTCGTCAACTAACTACTATATATATACATATAGGATCTCAATTCGGACAAAGCCCTATTTGTTAAGATCTTGAAAATTAAAGCTTGGTGTAATGTAAATCAAAGCTTAAGGTTACCTATAATGAAAGGCATCGTAATGAAGCCACCCTTCAACTGTTGTTGCTCACTCATTATTTCCTCATCAACTAAACAACCTTCCATTTCCTTCTCCATGCTCTCACTATAGCTTCCTCTTAATTACCACAAAGAAGGAAAACAAAACAAAAACAGAGAAATTATTAAGTGGTGATGAACTAGAAGAACATCTTCATGCACATGCCAATATCCCTAATCTTTGGACAAATTAAAGACCTAGCTAGGTAGCTATTATGCCTGAGTAATGCAGCAATTCATAATGAAGAACTTGTATTAATAATATATATATATATATATATATATATATATATATATATATATATATATATATATATATGTGTGTGTGTGTGCAAGAGCAAGAGTGGACTAACTCTGTATGTCCAACCATTTCTAAAACAAGAATATCACAAATACATGAATAATATCATTTAAAATATAACATCACTATTTTATTGGAGTGTCTGCAAGTGCTGCGCCAATTAAGTAACATCATCCAATAGTTGGACAGAACTATGATTCATTCTCTCTTTTTCTAAGAAAATAATACTAAAAATAAAAATCAATCACTCATTCAAAAATATTATGTCAAACTCCGTACAATCAAAGAGTTGGATCATGTGCCACTTTATAATTACTCATTTACTTCTTCTATATAAATCGATAATGCTTCAACACAAAAACATTAGTTAATTTGATTTTTCAAAGATTAAATTGTCATTAATTTGGTTTTGAATATTTTTTACACTAAATTAATTCTTTAAAGATTTTAAAAAATTATTAAGTTAGTCCAATTAAATGCTCAAAATAATTTTTTAAAGAATTAATTTAGTGACAAAAATATTTAAAAAACTAAATTGATGATAAATTTTTTTTTTAAAGGATTAAATTTAATGACAAAAATATTTAAAGAATCAAATTTCAATTTAATTATTTAAAAAGAAAAATCGATCCAATATAGTCCTTTACAAATTTCATCCTCTAACTATATGGCAAAAAACAAGTGGATTATTTAGCTTCTTTTAATCAACTTTGTCCTTTATGTTTATTTGAAGGGTCAATTTCATGATTCATATATATCTTCTTACAGTTTCAATTTTGTCTATATTGTTAACCGCTGTTTCGGAAATTTTGGGGTTTTGTGCGAAAATAAAAAATGGGGCCTCAACTTAAATAAGATAAATATATATTCATTTTAATGAATTAATTCAAAATTTTATTAAAAAATAGGTCTGAAGAAGATTAATTATGCGTTAATTGAGGGCTGCTTAAATTAATTTTTTTTTATAAAGGCAGCAAATAGACTAATAAATTGAAACCCTCAAAATTAGGGGCCCTGTTCTGATGGGCTTAAAAAACATGATGATAATCGTAACCTGTTGTTAACACTGTCAACTTTATTAAAATTGGAGGTTAATGAAATTTTTATTTGATCGAGGACATGAAAATAATGGTGGTTACCAAGATTTTTAATTGAAAAAATGAAGATTTTGATGGGATAATTATAGAGGTATTCTTTAGATTGTAGCTAGTATAGAAGTTTTCCTATCGGGAGAGATGAATATATTGGTAGTTATAAACTTTTTAGTTGAGGGATAATTTAACATTAAAAGATGAAACTAAAAAGTAAAGTGAAGTAAAAAAAAAAGAAGATAAATGCCTACCTAAATTTAACCTTAACATACGTTGTATTATATAATGAACATAATTATATTGTTTTAAAGTAAGCACTACGACTCTACGAGTAATTTATTCAAATTTTAATTATATTTAATACGAGACTTCTAACAAATATATTATAAATTAAAATGGTCGAGTTATGTATGCATGTAATTAATTTTGGCGTATAAACACTGTTAAATTTAATTATTATTAGTTACTATCACATACTTTCATTCTTGTGAGCCTATTCAGCCATAGTTATAGATTATTCTCATGTTACGTAATATAAATTTTAACTAACATTTTATATCATTTAAAAAAAGTAATTAAATTATTAAAATTAAAAGTATTAATTAGATTATTAAGATGTTATACTAATTAAATTTTAAACTCAATTATTTTTTATTGATTGAATGACTCTGAAAGTTAAAAAATCATAATAAATACTTTTAATTTTGTGTGTAATAAGAATTTGGGTCTTGATATTAGGGCACTAGTTAAGATGACTACAAGTAGAAAAATAATCATTAGAGCACATTGTTTCGTCTCTCGAGAATACAAAAAAATTACATATTTCAATATCTTTTTACTATATTTGGGTTGATACCTTAGGATACTAAATATTATTTACTTAAGAACTTATATGTAAGACAAGACTTTTTAGTAGTTGAGACTTATATAAAATACTGAAAGAGTAATTAATTCATGGAAATGGACCTGATTAATAGTTAATGAAGTTTTTTTTCTTGTTTCATTACTCAAGTTGGAATCAAGTATCTTTACTTGTATTATCAAATTCGAGTCAAAGGAATTGCGTAATGATGAAAAATTATAGTGAAGGTAATTATTCAATTAATTTCGTTGATACTAAAAGCAAAATGAATCTTAATCAATTGAATTGCAGCTGGACAGTGGACACGTATAAGACATTTACATTTTTGTATTGGTCGGCGCGCGTAATTATTTCGGGAGTATTTATTAATGTGTTTGTCTCTAAAATAATCAATTATTTTCTTTATTTTAATTTAGAGAATTCTTGGTGATCATATGGTGTCAAATAATTACTACATGTTAGGAGTACTATTTATTTTTTTCCTTTTTAAAAAGAGGAGGCAAATTAAAAGAATGAACTTCACTCTGTGAGGTGGCACATGGGTTTTACAAACAGCTAGCTTCTCATTCACAATCAAAATGATCATAAAACTCATATCAGAAAATATTAATTAGTAGACTGATATCGTGCTTGAAGAGTGTGAAAATATTTCATTAGTTACAATTAAACACTTTAACATACCTGTTTTTATTATGATATTATATGGTTTTCTTAATGTATGTTCATAGTAGACACACGATATAAATTTAAATTTTTTTATTTTAAAATGTTTCCTACAATTTAAAGCAATGATAAATATTTAATGTTTATGTTAATTCAAAATATTTATTAAAGTGTACTTAATATTTTTTTATTGTGTATTTATTAACACATATCAAAAAAATTTGAATATTATATTGATATATCCTATTTCTGATTCTATATATAACTAATTTTACACACATCAATAAAAGTATTTAATTATATTTTTTAATTAATAAAGTAGTAAATTTATTTTTATTTTTTAATTATTTATATAATTAATGTATTTACTAATATGAAAATTAAGTAAGTTATTTATAATAAATTACAAGTAAAAAAATATTTGATATTTTTTAATCAATTAATACACCTAAAAAAATACTAAATTCATATAACTAAAACCAAAAAACTTTTAGTAATTTAATTTGGGGTGGTCTGACCAATAATTTAAAAAGTAATATATATATATCTATATATATATATACCAATTCGGCTACATGCAACACGTATGGGCCCACGTCTTTTTATTGGGCCTTAGAATTCTATAAATAGGTAAGTTATCGTCATTCCTCTTAGATTTTCACACTTTACTCTATAAACTAACTTGTATGTTTGAATCTCTACCGGTATACCACCATAAACACCTTAGACATGATTGCCAAAATTTTATGCTTGTCATCATTTCCTATCTTATTTTCTAGAGTGAATTGCTCTCATCAAAACAAATCACATTAATATATACGATTTTAAAATATCTTAAAAAAAATAAATAAAATTTCTTTGTATATGTTACAAAAAAAAAAGAAGTATAAATGTGACATTTGGGTTGTAATATACATATTTTTGTTGCTTCGTTTTGAATATTACCTACTTCTTTTAAAGGTTTTGAGTTCATTAGATGTTATGTAACTTAGTTTTAAAGACTATCCACTTTATTAATAATGCGCTTATGATAATTGATTTAGATCTAATTTAGATCAAGAAGGGACTAAATTATTTTTTCTTCTTGTTAATTTAATGGTGAATAATATCAATTACCTTACAAAATCACAAACCTTTAATATAACAGATTTACTTATGTATGTAGCTCAGAAATTTTGCTAGAAATGATTGCCTTATCTTAGGTAAGTTAAAAAAGAAAAAGCGTCGACAGCAGGATTCGAACCTGCGCAGGCAATACCCAACAGATTTCGAGTCTGTCTCCTTAACCACTCGGACATATCGACGCTAGCTAACTGAACATTTCAACATCATTTTAATATTCAAAACAAAATATAATCTGCAACTGCAACTGCAACCGAGTACTTGGTATTTGCACCAAACCAAAAACCATCACCTTTTTTCAGTTTTTAATTTTATTTTACTTCGGGTTACAAAAAAATTATTATTTTACTTCTAAAAATTAATTCTTAAAAGTTACTTTTTTTCATCACTTTTGAAAATCAAATTCTGAAAAATCGCTTCTAAAAATTAGTTTCCTAAAGATGAGTAAAACATGTAAATGCAAAATGCAACCCCCTTGTGACAGAAGAGTATACATTGCTATTTATTTAATTTGTTGCTGTGCTCATCATTCCTAATCCAATTCAATATAATCTTATAGAAGTTAACATA
Organism: Cyamopsis tetragonoloba; assembly: GCA_037177725.1. Taxonomy (NCBI): domain Eukaryota; kingdom Viridiplantae; phylum Streptophyta; class Magnoliopsida; order Fabales; family Fabaceae; genus Cyamopsis; species Cyamopsis tetragonoloba. The sequence goes on along the minus strand of CM074124.1, from coordinate 58,190,104 downwards.
GGGAGTTTAATTTTGGACCTCAGGCTGATGTTAAGAACAACAGTTAACTTGTCTTACTTAAAATATTAACTTACTTTGTGTTTTCAATATAATATATAAAATACTCTTAATACCTATACTCAATACTTTTATTATTTTATTTAAGAGTGACCTTAATTTGTTAACATTTTTCTTTAGGATAATGTGCATTCACAAACTCTATGTTGGAAGTGAAGATGAGAGGAGGATAAATAAGAGAAAGATATCGCAATGTAATCTAAAATCTCAAGGCATTAGGTGCAAGAGTCATTTTTACTTATAAACCCTTCACTTAGCTTTTAATCATTCAATGTGGGACTTCACTTCCCACTTGACTCTCAACACTCCCCCTCAAGTGTGAATCCTCTTTCACATTGAATTGGCTCCCTCTTCAACAAAAGTCTTTCTTCATCCACGAGTACCCATGGTCAATACGGAGCATCTCTTGCTCTCTTCAACGTCCCATGGTCACACTGAGCCGCATCTCTTGTGCTCTTCCACTTTCCATGGTCTAACCATTCCACACGTGGGTTGATCGTTCACTCAACGATCACTTTATGGGCTCCACACCGTCCACATGTGGGCGTTACCGGCCTGGACTAAATGTTGTCACCGATCTGGCTCTGATAGCAATGTTGGGATGGGAGTGAAGATGAGATGGGGTAAATAAGGGAAAGACATCACAATACAACCCAAATCCAAGGGTCTTTTTCACTTATAAATAGTTTACTTAGATTTTAACTATTCAATATGGCTAAGAGCTTGTAGCTCAAATGGCACAAAGAGAAGCTCTTCGAGCTTGAGGGGAGAAGTTCAATCCCGGCGAGGAGATTTAGGAGTAGTATAGTGTGGGGTGTGTGTGTTTAGCCGATAAAAAAAAAACTATCCAATATAGGACTACACTTCCCAATTCATACTTGACTCTCAACACTCTAGTCTCTAGATATATATGTTTTTCATTGATCGACATCATTGCAAGTTTTGAAAGTCTTGTAGAGATTCTGAGAACGCTTGCATAACTTCCACTACTAAGGAATTGTGTTACCGTTTTAAGTTGTAAATAATAGTACTTTTTTTTTTTCGGCCAAACATATACACAAAAATTACACTAAATTTTGTCTTAAATTTATATCATTGATAATCGAACCCCATATCTTAAGCTTCAAGAGTTTTATCTTATCTCGCCTTCTAGTGTCATTTGAGATACTAAGTTATCTTATCTTATCTCACCTACTAGTTCTAACTATCTCTGCTTTCTTATAAGGCTGTTTTCTTTAATTATGTTTTACTTTTTTTTTTTTTTTGGGTGGAAAAGTGTGGAACTGGAAGCAATTAGTGCGCTTTGGTTGGTGCTGAATTATATATACTCGTATTGTTGAAGTTATGTATGGTGGTGGATGGCGAAAAGCAAAAGGTGAGGTATCTCACTCTTCCATCAACCAGATTCGTTGCACAAAAAGAAATGGATTAGACTTCAATTAGAAACAAAACAAAAATGTGTTCATCATAATAATCAATACTAACACTTAAATATTAGTATGAGGGGGGGGGGGTAATAAAGCATTCTCTTCATAATTGAACTAAATGTATTGCTATTGCTAACTCTTTTGGCGGGTTAATTAGCCTATTAATACAAATTTTGTATAATAAAATTAATCTGTAAATATAAACATATAATATTTATACCTACGAATAAATTTATAAGTATAAATATTTGATATATATCATTAATTTACATACCATATATTAGTCAAAATCTTTAATAACTATATTAACAAACAAATTTCATAAATAAAATTTATATTAACATTGGATAATTCAACCAAAGTCAACAATATAATAAAAATTAGTAAATAAAATTTATTTGTATTATAGGTAATTAATAGACTAAATTATAATTTTAGTCTCATGTTTACATACACAAGTCTTACTTTATTCTTGTATATTTATTTTAATTCACTTTAAATTTTTATCAAACCAATTTCATTTTTTTCTTTAATTTTATTAACAAAAATTAATAAAAATAATAAAACAACATCATTTTAACCTATTCATCCTTAGTAGCCACACCACCATTTCACAATTTATTGGGTTTATTTATTTGAGCAATGTGGGGATTGGGGAAGTAAGTATATGTTGGATTTTGAAGGTGTTTATGCTGCCAAAGTCGTTGATCTAGTTATTGGAATATGATAATGACTCTGTTTAAACATGACCTGATGGTTATGCTTTAAGTTTGGGGTTAATTAAAAATATGATCTTCATCAAGAATATGAAATTAATGAACTTTAATTTGGGATAGATTCATGAAAATCTTTGTACGAAAGATTAAAGAAGGAAGTAATTTGAAGTTTCCACTAATATCCTACCGAGTTTCTAACATTTTGAAGAACGATTTAAATAAGTTCTTTCATCTAGTTTGGACTAAAAGTTTTATTTAATCGTTGTATCTTTTTAAAAATATATATTTTTAATTTTGAAAAGTACAATATTCTCCAAATATATAATACATTATTTTTAAAAAAGATGTTGCAATTTGAATTATTTTAAAATTATAAAAATTGAGCTAAAAATTTTAAAGTGATTAATATATTGTCTTAAAAAAATTTCAAATAATTTAGCTAATTTAAGAAAAACATTTTTATTTTAATTTTAAAAAACACCATATTTTTTAAATGTATACTACACAATCTCTTAGAAAAATTTTAGTTTTTAAAATATAAAAAAATTATATAAATTGAGCTAGAATTTTAAAGTGAATAAAAAATATTCTTAGAAAATCTTCAAATAATTTAGTTAATTTAAAAAAATTATTTTCAATTTTCTTTTCTAAAAACACAATATTCTTCAAGTGTATATAGTAGACAGTCTCTAAAACAAGTTATTACAATTTTAAAAATATAAAAAAATTATGGAAATTGAGCTGGAAACATTAAAGTAAATAATACATTGTCTTCAAAAAGCTTCAGATAATTTAGGTTATTTAAAACAAGTTTTTTTATTTTTATTTCGAAAAATATCATATTCTTCAAGTGTATATGGTACACGATATCTAAAAAATTATTGTAATTCTAAAAATAAAAAAAATGTAAATTAAGCTAAAAATTTCAACGTGAACAACACATTGTCCTCAAAATATTTCAAATAATTTAGATAATTTAAAAAAATTGTTTTCAATTTTTTCGTAAAACACCATATTTTTCAATTATACATGATCTCTAAAAATTTTTTTGCAATTTTAAAAATATAAAAAAAATATCTAAATTTAGCTATAAACTTTAAAGTGAATAATACATTGTCTTAAAAAGTTTCTAAAAATTAAGGTAATTAAAAACACGCTTGTTCATTTTTATTTCAAAAAACACCTTAATCTTAAACGGTATAGTACACGATATTTATTTATTTATTTTTTTAGTAATTTTAAAAATATAAAAAATATGTAAATTAAGCTAGAAACTTTAAAGTGAATAAAACATTATCTTCAAAAAGCTTAAAAAAATTTATGTAATTTAAAACAGACTTGTTCATTTTTATTTCGTAAACAACCTATTTTTCTTGTATAGTATACGATCTCTAAAATTTTTTTTGCACTTTTAAAAATATAAATAATCCTGTAAATTGAGCTAAAAACTTCAAAATAAATATTATATTGTCTTCAATAAGTTTCAAATAATTTTGATAATTTAAAAATCACGTTTTTGTTTTAATTTTGAAAAAAAATATATTCTTCAAGTGTATTATACGATCTCTAAAAAAATTGTTACAATCTTAAAAATATAAGAAATTATGTAAATGAAGCAAGAAAATTTGAAGTGAATAATACAATGTCATCAAAAAACTTCAAATGATTTAGGTAATTTAAAAAATACATTTTCATTTTTGTTTCAAAAAACACAATATTCTCCAAGTGTACAGTACGGTTTCTCTAAATAATTGTGGCATTTTGAAATTGTTTTAAAAAATATGAAAATTGAAATAGAAACTTCAAAGTGAATAATACATTGTCTTCAAAAAGCTTCAAATAATTTAGGTAATTTAAAAAAATATTTTCATTTTAATTTAGAAAAAACACCTTATTATTTAAATGTATAGTACACCGTCTCTAAAAATTATTTGTCATTTTAAAAATATAAAAGTTATGTAAATTGAGATATAATTTCAAAGTGAATAATAAAATGTCTTAACAAATCTTCAAATAATTTAGTTAATTTAAAAAATATGTTTTCATTTTGATTTCCAAAAATACCATATTCTTCAAGTGTATAGTACACATTCTCTAAATTTTTTTTTGCAATTTTAAAAGTATAAAAAATTATGTAAATTGAGCTAGAAACTTCAAAGTGAATAATATATTGTCTTCAAAAAGCTTCAAAAGATTTTGGTAATTTGAAAATTTTATTTTCATTTTTGTTTCAAAAAATATCATATTTTTCAAGTGCGATATCTGAAAGATTTGTTGCAATTTTAAAATAATAAAAATTATGTAAATTTAGCTAGAAACTTTAAAGTGAATAATATTTTATCTTTAAAAAGCTTCAAATGAATTAGGTAATTTAAAAGACACTTTTTAATTTTTATTTCAAAAAAGACTATATTCTTCAAGTGGTACACGATCTCTAAAAAAATTGTTGCAATTTTAAAATATAAAATTATGTAAATTAATCTTCAAACTTCAAAGTGGATAATACATTCATTACATTGTCCTCAAAAGGCTTCAAACAATTTAGGAAATTTAAAAAACTATTTTTCAATTTTGTTTTGAAAAACACTCTATTTTTCATTTGTATAGTACACAATCTCTAAAATTATTGTTGCAATTTTCAAAATATAAAAAAAAATGTAAATTTAGCTAGAAACTTTAAATTGAATAATACATTGTCTTCAAAAAGCTTAAAAAATATAGGAAATTTAAAACATGCTTGTTCATTTTTATTTCAAAAAATACCATATTTTTCAAGTGTATAGTACACGATATCTAAAAACATTGTTGCAATTTTAAAATTTAAAAAAAAATATGTAAATTAAGCTAGAAACTTCAAATAAATTGAATAATACATTGTCTTAAAAAAATTGAAATAATTTAGGTAATTTAAAACACGCTTGGTCATTTTTATTTCGAAAAATATTATATTCTTCAATTATAAAGTACATGATTTCTAAAAAAATTGCACTTTTAAAAATATAAATAATTCTGTAAATTGAGTGACAAAATTTAAAGTGAATATTACATCATCTTCAATAAACTTCAAATAATTTAGGTAATTTAAAAAACACATTTTCATTTTTGTTTCGAAAAACACAATATTCTCAAAGTGTATAGTACATAATCTCTAAAAAATTTGTTACAATTTAAAAGTTTTGAAAAAAAAAATAAAAATTGAGCTAGAATCTTTAAAGTGAATAATACATTTGCTTCAAAAAGTTTCAAATAATTTAGGTAATTTAAAAAATAATTTTTCATTTTAATTTTGAAAAACACTTTATTCTTCAAATGTGTAGTACACAATCTTTAGAAAAATCTTTGCAATTTTAAAAATATAAAAATTATGTAAATTGAGCTAGAATTTCAAAGTGAAAAATAAATTGTCTTGAAAAAACTTCAAATAATTTATGAAATTTAAAAACACATTTTTATTTTTGTTTCAAAAAACATTGTAATCTTCAAGTGTACAGTACACAATCTCTAAAAAAACTATTGCAATTTTAAAAACTTAAAAAAATTAATAAATTGAGTTAGAAAGGTCAAAGTTACTAAGATTTTGTATTAAAAAAGTTTCAAATAACTTAAGTTATTTAAAATTTGAGTTATCATTTTTTTAATAAAAACACTATATTTATCAGTATAGTACACGATTTTTTAAATAACTATTGCAATTTGAAAAATATTTGAAAATATGTAATTTGTGCTATAAACTTTAAAGAGAGTAGTTCATAGTTTTCAGAAATCATCAAATAATTTAGATAATTTAAAAATCACATTTTCTTTTTTATTTAGAAAAATATTGTATTCTTTAAGTATATACTACATGATTTCTAAAAAGCTATTGTAATTTTAAAAAATATAAAAATTATATAAATTGTACTAGAAATTTAAAATGAATAACAAATTGTTTTGAAAAAATTCCAAAGAATTTATGTAATTTAAAAATCAAGTTTTTATTTTTATTTCGAAAAACAACATATTCTTGAAGTACATAGTACAAGATCTCTAAAAAAAATCAATGTCAATTTTTTTTTAAAAATGTAATTTGTGCTAGAAACTTCAAAGTAAATAATTCATATTTTTCGGAAAGCATAAAATAACTTAAGTAATTTTAAAATCATATTTTCTTTTTTATTTCGAAAAACATCATATTCTTTAAGTGTATACTACACGATTTATAAAAGAAAAAACTATTGTAATTTAAAATATATAAAAATTATGTAAATTGAGTTAGAAACTTCAAAACAAATAAGGCATTATTTTGAAAAAGTTTAAAATAATTTATGTAATTTAAATATAGTGTTTTTTTTTTATTTCGAAAACTCCATATACTTCAAGTGTAGTACATGATTTCATAAAAATTATTTAAATTTTTAAAATTTAAAAAGAATATGTAAATTATGCTAGAAACTTCAAAGTGAATAACTCCTTATTTTTCAAAATGTTTCAAATAATTTATGTAATTGAAAAATTGTATTTTCATTTGAATATAGAAAACCATCATATTCTTCAAATGTAAATACACGACATTTAAAAAGAACTGTTGCAATTTTTTAAAAAAATATAAGTAAATAATTCAAAGTTTTCAGAAAGAATCAAATAATTTAGGTCATTTAAAAATTGCATTTTCATTTTTATTTTAAAAAATATCTATTTTTCATGTGTCTAGGACACAATCTCTAAATAAACTGTTACAATTTAAAAAACATTAAAACTATATAAATTGAGTTAGAATCTTTAAAGTGTATAACACATTATTTTCAGCCAGTATAAAATAATTTCTGAAATTTAAAAATGGCATTTTCCATTTTTATTTTGAAAAACACCATATTCTTCAAGTGTATAGTGCACGATCTCTTAAAAATTGTTGCACTTTTAAAAATATAAAAAATAATGTAAATCGAGATAGAATCTTCAAAGTGAATAATACAACATTTTCAAAAATTATCAAATAATTTAGGAAATTTAAAAATCGCATTTTTACTTTTATTTCCAAAAATATCGTATTCTTCAAGTTTATACGGCACGATCTCTAAAAAAAACTTTAATATTTTGAAAGTACAATTTTTTTTTTGTATAAAGTGAGCTAGAAACTTCAAAGTGAATAAGATATTGTTGAAATAGCTTCAAATAATAATTTAGACTATTCAAAAATCACGTTTTCATTTTTATTCCGAAAAACACCATATTCTTCAAGTATATAGCAGTCAATTTCTAAAAAAATAGTTGTAATTTTAATAATACAAAAGATTATATAAATTGAGTTAAAAAATTCAAGTGAATAATACATTGTTTTAAAACATCTTCAAATAATTTAGGTAATTTAAAAAATACCCTATTTATTTTTATTTAGAAAAATACGTTATCCTTCAAATGTATCATATTTGTACACGATCTCTGCAAAAGTGTTGCAATATTAAAAATATAAAATTTATATAAATTGAGTTAGAAACTTTAAAATGAATAATACATTTTTTTGAAAGCTTCAAATGATTTAAGTATTTTAAAAATAATCTATTTATTATAATTTCAAAAAATACACTGTTCTCCAAGTGTATAATATATTGTCTATAAAAAATGTTGTTTATTGAAAAATTTAAAAATGATGTAAATTGAGTTAGAAACTTCAAAGTGAATAATACATTATTTTCAGCAAACTTCAAATAATTTAGATACTTTAAAAATTACGTCTTTATTTTTATTTTAAGAAATCATTTTTTCTTTAAGTGTGTAATACACATTATTTTTTTTTGTTAATAGGAAAGTAATACAAACGGGGATTGAACCCCGTACCTACACACATATGTGTCTATGTCTTTATCAACTGAGCTACATAACTGAGACTATACACATTTTTTAGTAAACAAAAGTTATTAAAAATAAATGATAAAGAGTTTAGTGAATATATATAGAATATAACAAAAAAAAATTAATTTAACTGTTAAAAACTTCTATAAAATCATTATTAACTTGTACACAAGTTAAAAAAACTCTGAAGTTAAAGCGCATCAGCACAGTCCTATAATATGAATGCACGGGGAGCAACTGGGACATCCTTTAAAGTCATCAAGCTGTATGTTATTGTTAGATTATAATTAGCTGTCTTTAAATTATGTCTTCAATCATATCTCACTAATAGAATATTACTGTGTTATTAAAAATATTTCCTTTAATTATAGTCTTTAATTTTCTAACAAATTTTTTTAATGACATGACAATATTTTATTAGTAGAACATAATTAAGGATATAATTAGATAACACGTAATTTGAATCCGTTATTGTCATCATAATCTGTAAATCCTCGTTCCCTCGTTCCAGAAAATAAATAAAAAAACTTCATTAAAGATATATATTTGTTCATAGGTTTATCGGGTTAATAGGTCTCTGATCATATCAGTGAGTCACTAATTAAACTGTCTAAATCGATATACATATATAAATTATTTATATCAAAATATATAAATTTTATGGATAAATATAAAATACTCCATGATAATACCACCATAAAATTATAAATATACTAAACTAATATAGTACTCCTAATAAATAATATTGATTTAAGGCAGACTAGATGAAATAAACAAGTGGTTTAAGTTCAACAAGGGGATAATGACATTGAAGAAGCAGCCCCATACATTAAAAAAGAAGGAAATTAAATTAAATTAAGTACAACTATATTATAATGTCCGAACTACGAACAATAAATAATCCACGGTTTTAGTGGGAGCACAATCGATGGCGATGCATCGTACCAAGTCCTTTATTCAATTATTGTTTCCAATAAGGCAATTCAAAAATGTTAGTGTACATTTATTATTTATTATAATTGTAAAACTATAATTACAATAACCAATTTTTTGTTGGTACGGTAGAAACAATATTTTTTTCTTAAAAAAAGTGAAAGTTGTATTGTTATATACCAATAACTACTCCAAAATAATACTCCCTCAGATCTTATTTAATCGTTCGAAAAAAAAATCATACATATTAAGAAGTATAATAATTACAATGAGTTTTTTCAAAATAAATATTGAACTCCCTATAATACATTGTTTGATTGGTTGGATAGTGAAATATTTATTAATATCCAATTAAATATAGGGTTAGAATTGGTAAAAATATAATTTTTTTTTATTCAACCACACCTCACACTACACTACTTCTAAATCTATTGAACCTCTCTCCTTGAGCTCTAAAAACTCATCCTCATGCCACTTGAACTACAAGCTCTCGGCTTGATAAAAAACAATTAATATTACATTAGAAATATAAGTTGACACATAAATAAAAACATGAATTTTTTCTCTTTCTAAACATATAAAAAGGAATAGAGGAGGTACTCCTATTATAAAGTCCTATTAAGACAACTTATGTTAATAAAAAACATCAATTAATATATTGGGTTTAAAATTTTTCTACAATTACCAATAATGTGTTAGATAAGTGCAATTTGGTCCGGGAAGCGCACTTGTTTGGAAGGAGAATAACCATGATACTCCATCTCCCGTAATTACAAAAGCAATATCTCTTACAATTTTAAATAGCAAAAAAAAAACTCTACAATTTTTCGAATTTATCTTTATTTTCTTTCTTTAAATCATTAATTACATTTCACTGTTATTTTAAAAAATTCATTAAAATCATTAATTACATTTCAATGTTATTTTAAAAAAATTCATTAATTTTAAAAGGATAAACATAAAAAAAATTATTAACTACTTCTAAAAAATTATAAGATGTCTTATACTATAAAACGCTAATAATGTCTAAAAAAAAAGTCATATGATATGTAGAGATGTCAACGGGACGGGGTCAAAGTTAGGAAAAAATAAAGCGGGGATAAAAAATTCAAACCCAATTTCACTCCCTTCAAGAATAAGTGAACTCATACTCATATTTTTTTTATAAAATGTAACTTTTTATATATTTTTACACAAATTAATTAAATACTTAAAATATTTTTAAAAATTAAATTAATTACTTTAATTGTTATATATTAAAAACTAATAGAAACATAGTAAAATTTTAATTTTATTATCATTAATATTGCTAATAATAATAATACTATTACGTGTATATAAATATGTAAAAATGTATAAATATATAGAATTATAGTGGCGGGGTTGGTTCGAGGGCGCGGCAGATAGTTAAAACCCCAAACCCACCCTTTGCCCTGCTAAAAGCAGGGGCGAAAAAAATCTAAACCCGTAAAAAATCCGATTAAAGCGAGAATTTTTCATTAACATCAAGATAAAATTAATTGGATACCCACGAATTTGATTTTTATTGTCTCATGATACGAAAGTATGAAACATAGGGAGTATATAAGCAAACAATACCGGTCATATTGTTGAAAATAAATACTATTATAACGAGTGTTCCTCTCTCCTTTGTCTATCTCAATTTTGCACAAACAACTCGTTCGGTTTCTAATACTTGTGCGTGGGATCTCTAGTACCAGCCTCAATTTTAGACAACTTTATATACTTGCTATTTTAACTTACAACATAATGCTAGTATAATCGTTGGTTTTATAAAGTTTTATTTTGTTTACCCTTTTCACTCAAAAAAACACATACACATACACATACTACTACTACTACTTCTCTCTAGCATAACTGCTTATTCTTTTTGTAAATTGTTTTATTATTGTTGTTCATGTGTATTAATTAATTATCATTATTGTTCATCTGTAAAATAGATTTATCTAATGTTAAAAAACTTTGCAATGATTTTTAAAAATTAAATACAATAGAAATTAAAGTTATAATTTGAGAACCGAAAATAAGCAGTTACCACATGTATATCCATGCAAGTCAATATACTACGAACTTTCTAAATAAGTTTCCATGCAACTACTATTATTAAATATAGTATGGAGTAAAAAAAAATGGTGATAATAACTTTACCAAAAAAATTAATTGAAGTGTCTTATTGTTATTAAGTTTGAGTTTGGTTCAGTTTATGTACAGATTATAAAAATATTAGTAACTTATAGGTCTTTATAAATATTTTTTAGCATTTTTTTATAAGTTTTCTGAAATAATTTATTACAATAAGTTGTTTTTAACTTATGTAAATAAAGTTTTTAATTTTAATTATAAATTAAAGAATTTATTGTATAAGTATTTAATTAACTATAATTTTAAACACATTTTTAAATTTAGTGAAAACTCATACACTCATAGTAAATGTATGTGCATTTTTGAGTTGGCTACACTTACTTGCCCCTATTATCCTTCGCCCTTCGCATAGACCAACTAGGGGTAGTAAAATAGGCTTGGCTTGCTAGCTGTCTTAAATTGGCGAACTGAGTTGAATATTAGAGCTTACTACCCCCACTTAGCCTACCCTGTCTAGTCCGCCAATTAGTGCGGGCTAATATAATGACAGATAGGGGATGTGCTAGCTCACTAACCTGTTTTCCTTATTTTTTCTTATAAAATTATAAATTATATATATTTTTATTTAAGCAAAGAGAGATTAAAAATTCTAAAATAAAATAAATAGAATTTAAAATTATACTTTTTTATGATTTTTTTAAAAATGGAAAATATATACTTTATTTTATTTAAAACACTTTTTGTAGGAAAACTTTTTTTCATATATAAAAATATGTTTTTTTTTGGAGGGTTAAACGGGCCAGTTCGTAGTTCACCTGCATCCCACCAAGCCTATAAAAAAGTGAGCCTGTATAACCATAAAGGGCCAGCTCGTCTTTTGGCGAACAAACTGAATGACGGGATAAACGGGCTGGGGTGGCGCACTTTGCCATCCCTAAGACCAACTAGTATATATTTCATCCGTTCTTATACATATGTCACATTATAGAAAAAATGTGATTCTTTTTATAAATTATCAACTAACTCATTACTTTTTTCACTTTTACACCTTAGCTTTTATAATCTTTAATGAATCAATTAATAAAGAAGTGTGAAAGAGAGTTGAATAAAAGAGAATAGACGATCCTCTAATACCTTAAATATGTATTAAGTCATTTATATTAGGAGCATAGTTGAAAAATTATTATTTTCTTAAATAAAATTTAATAATTTAACTTTCATTTATTGATTTTAGTGATTCGAATGAAAAGAGATATTTATAAGGATTTTTCTAACCATTATTCTAAGGATAATAGATAAGCAACCTATAAATAAAAATTGATAATAAAAATCATAATTAATGAAGAAATATTTATAGTATTAAATGTTATACTTTTTAATAACCGATTTCTATTTATGAATTGTTTATTTATTAACTCTAGAGCAATGCTTAGCGAACCCAATTTTATAAATAGGATGAGATTGAGTAGTAGTTTTAACTTAGAGGATGTTTGAGAAAGATTATTTTTCAACATATGTTGGATAGTTATATTTTGTACTTAAAAAAAATTTTAATTATTTTTTTAACAAAGTAAAAAAGCTTTTTTTTGTGTCATTCAGCTAAAAATTGAACATTATTTTAAAAAGTTTAAAAATCACTATTCACAACTTAAAATTATCTTAAAAATTATTTCTGACAGCAAATATATCCAAACAAAAACGATTATGTCTCAGATATTTAATTTGTTCGCAACTTATTTTTATAATTAATTAAAGCTAATTCAAATACAACCTTAATAGTCATAAATTTGAGTATGGGCAGGTGTGTGAAGCGTAGAGGTGAGGAGAATTAAAGCTAATTCAAATACAACATTTGTTAGTTAATTTATGCAATAGTGATGAGGATTGGGTGCTTCCAACAAGTGAAAGGCGTTTTGTCCCCTAACGACCATATAGAGTGACCTACACCGTCGGCAATGATTAGGATTGGATACGATAGGATACGGGCGTGTATGAATAGAATATTCAATTTCAATATGCACCGCCACGGTTATATTCTTGTTTCTCTTTAACCTCACACAACTCTCTCACACACACTCTCATTTATTTATTCTTTTCTTTTTAAAAGTAAGAGGGAACACTGCGTAAAAGGTTGCCGGGGAATGCTCACCCACCTGTCACTCGCTGCTAAATGCTCTACTACTGGAGTATTAGTATTCCTATTTTGCCCCCCCACCATATGAAAAATGAAAAATTGAAAATGAAAACCATCTACTCAACCTTAAAACTCTCCCATTGCAACTAATCGTAGTCTTTCTTTAATTTAGGATTAAATTTTAAATAAAATATATGGATTAAGTGCACGTTTGAGTACTTATCATTCAATGGATTCTGGGTATTAGTATATTTATATATTTAATAAATGTACTAAAAACTTTATTTTTAATTAAAAATTGATTTTATATTTCTTAATATCTCAAGATTAACTATATTATTATGGATGTGAGGGAAAAAAAATATTTTTATTTTGACTTAAATATAATTTTAGTCTCTGAAATATTGAATTTTATTGACTTAAGTCCTTAACATTAAGAATTTAGGACTTACGTCCCTATAAAATTTAAAGTGGTAATTTAAGTCCATTTAATAAACTTTTTAGGTGATATAAGTCCTTGATAAATGTGAAAATTTTTGACTTAAGTCCTTAAGTCACCCAATTTTTTTTTAAAGAGACTTAAATTACCATATCAAATTTTATAGGGACGTAAGTCCTAAATTCTTAATGTTAGGGATTTAAGCCAATAAAATTCAATATTTCATGGACTAAAAACATATTTAAGCCTTTTATTTTTATCCAAAGTTTTTAAAACAAGTTTGTCCTATACTTATTTTTTGGTTTTTATTTTGAGAACAATGATTGATGTATTTTTATTAATGAATATATTTTATTTATAATTTATTTAATATTAGTCAAATTAATTTTTTATTTTACTGTTTAATTTTTATATTAAAAAATAATTAAAAATGAGTTGTATGTAAATAGTAACTGTATACAAAAACTTTTCCTCATCTTGACATAGTATAGGAGAGGGAACAGTTTGGTGCAGAAGGGCCCAAGAAGCTTCTTTCCAGCATCAACAAAACCAGCTCCTGCACTGCCATAACTGCTCTTGAAGCTCAGCTCTGCTCTCTATCATCCTTTCTTACTCTGTTCTTACCATCTTCTGTATATTTCATAGCATTACACTACTTTTGATGTCTAGAACATTAGAAGAACATGACTACATAGGGTTAGCAGCAGAGAATCCATCCATGGAGGGAACCTCTGAGAAAACATCTTCTTCCTCATCCCTCAACTTGAAGGAGACTGAGCTCAGGCTTGGCCTTCCAGGTTCAGAATCTCCTGAGAGAAAATCAGGTTCTTCCCTCTCTCTTTTTGGGAAGGATTTGCAGAACAAGCATAATAATGTTTGTTCAGTTGGGGCTAAGAGAGGTTTCTCTGATGCTATTGATGGGTCATCTGGGAAATGGGGTTTCTCTGTCTCTGATGGATCTGAGGTTGAGTTGGGAAAAGGAGCTGCCTTGTTCTCTTCCAGAGGACCAAATGTTGGGAAGACTCTTGTTGGTTTGGAGGCTCAAATTAACTCCCAGAAGGCTAATTCCTCTGTCAAAGAGGTTGGAATAGTTCCTCAATCTGAAAAACCTGTTAAGGAAAATAATACTCTAGTTGCTGGAACAAATGAACAGGCTAGTGCTTCTGCTACAAAGTATGTTTGAATCCTGCATATTATTTTAGTTTTTACTATTATTTCTTTTTCTTTTCTGGTTACTGTCGAATCATTTTCTTAAAGTTACAATCAACTGAATATAGAAACAGATTAATAAACAAGTTTGAGTTAGATATCATGTTTTGGTTGCCTTGGTGTAGTCGGAGTGCTAGAGGCACACTATAGTCTCAATAGAAGAACTAAGGCTTGAAGCAGAATACTAGTTGGAAGGAGCAGAGATATTAGTCTATTAATAGGTAGAGACCAGGGGAGTGATATGGGAAACCAAAAAATAAAAAAAATAAAAAAAGACTAAGGTTGAAGATATTGTAATTCATGAGACTATCCTCTGAGCGGCTGTTCAATGGTTTTCTTCTTGTAAAGGATTTCAAATTCTTAGCATCAATGGGGCATTGAACTTTTGGAGTTTGATGTTATGTGTAATGTTTTTTTTGTTTTTAATTACTTCTTTAAGAAAAATAATTAAATAAACTTAGTCTCCGTGAGATTTGGTGCCTTATTTTTAACTAAAATAAAAAGGATGATGGATGAGATAGGTTGGTAATAGTTCAAGAATTTGTTAAGGCACATGTAAAACAAAATTGTTTGATTGAAGAATAGAAATTCATGTTTTTAGTCTCGGGTTTACAGGAAGGCTATATGTTTGTTAGTTTTTGGCTGACTTCATGCTTTTGCTTCTTCTACCCTTCAATTTGCATGATTTTATTTTTGGATGGTGTTTAAGTCAGTTAGATACTGTTTCTTATGACTAATGGATTTTTTCCTTTATGAGAAAAATTTGATCTTCTGTTAATCACACTTAAAATTCTTTGATGTGGACATGACTTCAATTTTGCAACAGGGCACAGGTTGTTGGATGGCCACCAATTCGATCTTTTCGGAAGAATACGATGGCGTCAAATTTGACAAAAAACAATGATGAAGCTGAGGGAAAACCAGGATTTTGTTCTCTCTATGTGAAGGTCAGTATGGATGGAGCCCCTTATCTCAGGAAGGTTGATCTCAAAACCTACAACAACTATATGGAACTTTCTTCTGCTCTTGAGAAGATGTTCAGCTGCTTTACCATTGGTACAGCTTCGTCCTTCTTATACTTCCATGGTTTCACTTATAATACACAAGTAAAAATTTGTATACCGATGCACAACTCTTTTTATCACCATTGATTTATTATTTAAAAAACTAAAAGTCAAAATCAAACTTTAAATCAATGGATAGATATGTTCCACATAAACTTGTTCACCTTTATGTTGTGCATGGTAAATGACACCTACTTTCATTAGCCACTTATTTTGATTGATATCTTTGGCTTTCGGGCGTGTTTATCAATCATTTGTGTAGCCAGAAAGAGCCAAAGTTTGAGCTTAAATTTGCACTTTGGCCTCACTGAATCTCAAAAGCTAGCTCATGAGAAAGGACTACTCGGTCCTTATAAACTCTATATAGCCATGTTCTTAGCCAATGTGGGACTTAATTCAACATCTTAACATTTAGAGTTTTGTGTGGCCTCTTTACACCATAACATTTTCCTATTTCTAATATCAGGTCAATGCAATTCTCCTGGACTTCCTGGGAAAGATGGATTAAGTGAGAGCTCTTTGAGGGATCTCCTCCATGGTTCTGAATATGTTCTTACATATGAAGATAAAGATGGAGATTGGATGCTTGTGGGTGATGTTCCTTGGGAGTAAGTAGCTTCTCTTTTTGTCTTAATTATAAATATCAGGATCAGAATTTGGTAGAATGTCAATTGTTTTTCAATCATGATGGTTTAGTGGTTGAACCTTGTTAACTTAAATCCTTTTGATGATGCAGGATGTTCACTGACTCATGTAGGAGACTAAGGATCATGAAAGGATCTGAGGCAATTGGGCTAGGTATGTGAATGCCTTATGCTGATTTTAAGGAATACATTTAGGTGTACAACTATACTTTCTGGTTTAAGAGTTTACAATTGGGCTCTTCAGAGGAAATTGTAGAGCAAGTCTTGTATGAAAATGTGTCTATGTATCTCTGAGGCAAAACCAATGAAAAACTCCAGATAATATTAAAAATTTGTCTTGCTAGTTATCTGTTGTTATCTCGAGTTTTGATTGGTTGTGTTTAATGGTTATTGTACTCGTTCTATAAATGTTCAGTTGGTAAATATCATCTTTCACCATAATGTATTAATCGTGGGTTAGTTACACTGAAATTAATTAAGGTTAACGTTAAATTTACTTGGAATTTTCTAGTTTTGAAAGTTATACATGTCTTCTATAATTTATATAATATCCTTATGCACTGATTAGTTTTAGGACATTTTGGTTACCTATCCTCTTATTTTTAAAACATTTTGATTGTCTCTCTTATATTCTGTTTGAACCATACACACTGTACCTTAAAAATAAAGGAAATATGTTAACGGGAGATAAGTGTAATTTTCAAAACAAAGAATGTCAAAGTGTTATTAACCCATTAATCTTTGACTTGGGTCACTGGTTTTATGTGGAAGTGTAAGATTGCTCAAAAAAAATGTTCTCAATTGTATTGGTTGCAGCTCCAAGGGCCATGGAAAAATCTAGAAGCCAAAACTATTGCTGAGAAGCTTATTGGATCAAGGTGGGATATTCACGGAAGCATATAAAAGTTTACATGGAAGTGTTTTTTATTTTTTGAGTTGATGGTTTTTTTTTTTTTCCAAATCAAAGATCAGTTTTTTGTGCATTTTACATAGTCTGACAAGTTTTCTATCGCTAGAATTTAACCGGAGAAGGCATCCGGACAATTTATACACATTTTCTCTATTTTGTGAAACTTGAGATTTTTGTTGCTGTATAAAAAATTGCTTGCTGTGCTTTTTCATCTATGATTGTTATGTTATTCTTTCATTTTCTTAAGTATTTGTTCCTATACAGACGAACCGAACATTTTGCATCTATAAATTAAGTATTCTTTATTATTTTTTATGACCAAACACATACACACTACACTATTTTTAAATTTAACTCATAAATCTCCTACTAGGGATTGAACTCCTCCCCTCAAGCTTCAAGAGCTTCTCTTTGTGCCATTTGAGCTACATGGCAATTAAGTATTCTTTATAATCATGGGTAACACATTAAGTATTCTTTATATCCATTCTAACCGAACATTTTCTTAAGTATTCTTTTATTACGAGAATGAGCAAAATGATCTTGGAATTTATCTTTTATCATTCAAAATGGTCTCTGTTATCAACATACACTAATAAATTCTTATTAACATACACTAATAAATTCATGATGTAACATATTTAGTGCTATAGTGAAAGCCCAAAACGACGTCATATGAACAAGTGAACAAAAATTAAGTCTATTGGTTCCGACAAAGTTGAAAAAAAGTCATTTTTATCCCCGCTCACTCCTCTTTCTCTACTTTTTTTGGGCATCCATTCTATTCTCTTCCTCCATTTTGGTTCTAAAACGCTTAATTTCTGTTCACTTACTGATGTGATGTCGCTTTAGGCTTCCAACGTGACATTTAAGACGTCACATCAGAACTCCATTAATATGTGTTAATAGCAGAAATCATTTTGAATGACATAAGATAAAATCAAGGACCCATTTGTTTATTCTCAGAGACCATTTTAAATTATGGTAACAAAGTGAAGGATTATTTTGGTCATTTATTCAAATTAACTTCAATGAAAATGAAAAACAAAAAAAAGGAAAAATTCTTGGGTGGACATGGATTCAACACATCATCTTTAGACACAATCAATAGTAAAAAAAGTCAATTCACTAAAAACGGTGAAAAATTAGTAGTTTCTTTTGTTGAATTCTAAAACTGTAAGCAACTATTTACATCATGTGAGAGAGAAAAAAAAGTAATTTTATTTTGGATAAATTTCAGTGAGTTAACTTTAATTTCCCATTTTTTCTTTATCTACGAGTATTAAAACATTCTATGTTTCAGAATTTCTTTAATTTATTCTTCTATATTTACTTCTCGGTTTTGAAATTATTCCTTTTATTGCATAAACTGAAAAACAACAGCATTTTCTTTATATATCAGATAAACCGAAAATTTAAAGCCCCGTACAGGTAATTTTCAAACCGTTCTATTCTACTACCCATTTAAAATATTTTAACCTGATGTGAATTCCATAAGGTGCAGAAACAGATAATTCATTTTTAAGTCATGTATACATGAATATATAATACCAAAACACTATTGACAGTCCAAGTGGAAGAAAAATGGTTCGAGTCTGGCAAAAGACATTAGTTAGGAGGACAAATATGACTAGTTTAAGAGTAAATTTTGCACTATAGTAATAGAGTAGAAAGATACCAAAAGAAGAAAAAAAAACGGTCAGAAGGAAAATAAGGTGTAGGTCCATAAGTTAGCCATACATGAACAAGTTAGTGAAGATGACTGGCTTGAATTTCAAAAGAAACTTTGCAAGAAGGATTTGGAGAAAAATACATCTTAGGCCAAATCAGGCTGAACCAACATTCATACATAATACAACTACAAAACTTCCTTCTACCACAACATAATTCGTAATCATGTCTTAACCAAACTCTAAATTATTGTTCAGATATCTGTAAATAAACCATCTGAGTGTATCCATTAAATACAGAATTGTCAAGCTTAGCCAAGCCTAGCCTTTGGAAAAGGCCATACCGCCCATCTTCAACAATAGGACTGGGAGCTCGAGCAGGATCATATCTGGTTTGATGAGTGAGGGAAGGACCAGCAACTGGAGGTAGTTCCCAGTAAACATCAAGAATTGATTCAACAAACCGGCTATTCTGGAAATGTTGAGCATAAGATATTGGCTTATTGCTATGATTGAAGTTGTCGCGCATGTAGCCTCTAACTCCCCACCATGCTTCACCTGGCCCGCAGAGTTCTTCAATATCAACTGCTTTCTCCCAGAATTTCTTCCTTCTTGATCGGATCCTAGCTTCATCACTGTCTTTAAAGCAACTGTGTCCCCCACCTTAGATCAATAAAAGAACACATAAAACTCAATTTCCTTATCTGCGTTAAGTTACCCAATTTCTAATGCTTACAGAACAATACCAATTTAAAATTGATAATTGAATCCAGGCCACCGTATCAATAGTTGTTTGGAACCAACAAAATTTCCAAATTCCAATCAACATATTAAGTTTCTAGTATTGAGTAAATCACTTTTGACATCCGCTAGAGCAGAGATGCAATTCCACTTCCTGAATTTTCTTATAGATTCTAATACCTCAATTAGCCTAATATAAAATCTCACTCCCTCAAATCAAATATTTCATTCATCTGGCCAAAGCCCATCAAGAATTGATAAATGAAACATTCATGCTTCATGCTTGTGTAACTACGTCATGCGGAAAACATAACATGGATGAATGTCTATAACACAAGTTATATGCATTCCTCATTGAATATAATTTAGTTCAACAAATTGAGAGTTTACACACCTCTAATGTAAAATTGATCACATATCTGCCTCAGTGAATAATGGTCACCAGTTCCAGTGTCATAGTTATCCTCAAAGACAAGATGCCGGAACCCAGCTTTCAAAGCTTGTTCAATTCTGCTCATTACGAAATATTAAACGATAATAACAATAAGCAATAGGTTTAATCTCAAGTAATCAAATATAGTATCATGCCCCAAAGATCTTGTAAGATACCTTTTTAATTCATTCTGATGGTCATCAAAAAATATAAGAACCCGACTAAGGTCTGTGATCCCATGTTTCTTCATCACTGTTGGCCAGTCCATACTTCCAAAATCCACAAAGTCCTTCCCAGCATAATATGTGCAGTTACCATCAACATAGGCGGGTCCCTTTTTCAGATACTTTTCTGGATGCCTAGGTGAAAGGGAAATAATGGGCGTGTCTGGCATAGCCTGCCGCAAAACCCAAGTTGAGTGCCCCTTGAAAGCACCACTCTCAATCATCAGATCTGGCTTCAGCCACCGCACAATAAACCAAAGCCCAAAGCTGTGGTCAAACCCCATCCCAAACAAGTTGTTTTTGATTGGCCGAGTTTCATATATAGGAACAAACTCTTCTAACCCCTTAAGCAGATCTTTCGATGTCCACTCTACAGTTTTACCATGTTTCGATCTGCCTTTACCAAGGATGAGATTATAAGTACCCTCAACAAAAATAAACAGCAGGACACAATAATTTCAAAATTAGAGGGAAAAAACAGTAAATGGAACAGTCAATCCACAACTTGAATTATCGACATTATTCATATCTTCGCATCATTAACAAAATTTTCTCTCCAGTTCACTACAGTTAGCCAAGTGCAATTTCAAATTCACTGTTTGAAGGGAAAGTGGCTAATAAGGAATATAGAAGTCACATAAAAATGAACATTTTACTCTCAACTCCGAAGTGTTAAAAATGAAGAACCCCTTCATAAGGTACTAGTTTGTTCACAAAACACTTCAAACATTTCCGTTATTTAACAATCTAACAATAAGAATAATAATTGCACATCCAAATTGTTATATCGAACAGTTAGCTTCTTTATGTTAATGTATAGTTCCCCATGCGATTTCATCAGCATTCAAATGAACCCTAGAGTAATGCCGAACCCGGAATATCAGTTCAGGAACAACCAATCAAGCAACGAAACATGGAACCGGGTTCCATTAAGGATCAGGATCTAGAAATAATAAATTGAAGAATTTCACATTCCGATCGACAAGAATTTCAATTTTGATCTTCCGAAACGAAACCCCTATCTCCCGAGCTAGCATTTTTTCCCTCGATCCAAAAGAAAGAAAAAAAATAAAAAATCACAAACCCCAAAATGTGAGCTAGAGGATCGGATCAGCGCAAAGAGACTTACACCAGGGCACGCTGAGGGCTGCGAAATCGGACTCGAGGCCGTCGAAGCCGAAGAAGCGAGCGCGAGAGACGGGATCGTAGGAAGAGGAGATGCAGACGAAACCGCGAGAGGTGAAGATGAAGGAGGAAGCCAAAAAGAGGAAGAGGACAATGGCAGCACAAGGAAGGTAGTAGGAACCGGAAGCCGAACTCACCAATCGGGAAAGGTAATTGGAAGCCCTGTTGGTGGCACGGAAGAAGATGTGCTGCTGCTTCTTGGTCTTGGATTCGTCGCCGCCGTCGCCGTCATCGTCGCCGGGAGGACTGAAGCGGCGAGAGGAGAGGGCGCGCTCCAACATAGTGGGTGCTGAGTGATTGGGATGGCGGTGTGTGGGGGTGGTGCTCTTTGGAGATGATGACATTCTTATTTATTCTTTTCTCTTTTTCTTACATCTACAAACTTTTTCTTTTTTTATTTTCAACTCACTACTCATTTACATCTTCCTATCTAAAATTAAGGGAAATTAATGTCATTGACTCATAAATTCAATCTTAAACACATTGCAAAATGCAAAAATTAATGTCCAATAAAGTATTTTTGTATTTTTAAAATAATTTCTTTTTTCATTTTATGAGTTTCTCAGTGTCATCACTATTTTTTTAAGCTTCATTTTAATATATTTGACTTTTATTTTGGTTATTTACTTTGGCATATGAGACAGTTTTAAGAATGATTCTCTAAGTTTTGTTTAAAAATTTTAAATTTCAGCCACAAATTAAACATCATTTTAGATGGAATAGTATTCACATTTTCAAGTGGGTCATTAACAATATTATGGATTTCTTTCACAATATCCAAATTTTCTCACACATGTATACTATTTTAGTATTGTTTTGAAAAAAAATTTGAAGCTACACTATTAGGATTTGGCTCCCTTAAAGTAACTGAAGGTATAAAGTAAGAAAATAAAGGTGTATTTATCATTAATTTAAATTACAATATTTCATAATTTTGATTCACTTTCAATAAATAAGCGATATATTCTTATTTTTTTTATTTTACAAATTTATCTAGTTTAAAGGATCCAAATGTCACTATTGGTAGTAATTTGTTTGGTATCCAGAAAAGGTGGAAGAGAAACAAAGCTGAGAGCATCAACCCGTAAATATTAGTGGGTTACAACAAAGAGAATGTAGGCATCTTAATACAACTTGCTATTGTTATTATTTTTTCTCACACACATATTCGTAAAACATAGTATTATATAAACAAACGAGTAATTGATTTATATATTTGATTTTTTCAAGATTTTAAGTTTAACTCTAGTGTATAGTTAAAAAGTTTTTAAAAGAATTAGATTTACCGGATCATAAATGTTATCACCTCACTTTCGTGCATACCTTATATCTTAATGTTTTACTAATTTGATAGAAAAAAAAAGGACCAAATATTAATGCAAATAAAGACTATAAATGTTAGTGGGTTTTCCAATTTATAGCTTCAAAGAAAATGTACTACATACATATATGATTGTGGTTTTTATTATTACTACTAACTTAGGTGTATTTTTTTAACCAGCCCAACTTTTTAATTTTCACCGGTTAACAAATTAAAAGTAAAAAAAAATTTATTTGGGTAAAAAAATATCTATTGAGTTTTGTATCTATAATATAATATTACTACTTTTTCTATTTTATTTTATGTGTATTTTATCTGTCGTTTAAGATTATATTCTCTTAATTACTTTTTAAGTGTTTATTTAGTAGAAAAAATTTGTTTTTATTTAATTATTCACTTGTATTTTTAAATAAGTATTTATTACTCCTTTATTGATTATACCCTTATATTTAATTTGAAAAATAATTACTATTTTACTATAAATTCAATAAAATTAATAAATGAATAATATAAAGAGTTCATAAAATATTTTAATAAATTGTATTTTTTAATTTGTCTAATTTAGTCTAAGTTGACAGTTAAACAGAGGAAGCATGCAGCATAACTTAAATTTTATATATTAGTTGAGAAATATAATTCTGATCATATGAAACATATACAAAAAGGAACATATATGATATAATATATCTTCTTTTTCTCCTTTTGTGTTATTCCTTATTTGACAAAAGAAGGGACCAAAACAGTTCTGATTGAAGGCAGGAATAGAGCATTGCAGAAACTTTCCATGGCAAAATTCATCAGAATAATTTCCAAAACAAGGGAACTAACCCAAACAGGCGTTATGTCATTAGTTGCCTCTTCATCAATATAAGTAGCAAATGTTTCAATCATGTATACTCTGCCATGGTGTGTCTAGGAGCTCTGTTTGGTTGCAAGCGAAGTTCTAATCCCATTGTAAGCTATCTTCTGTCACTTTTGATCACCATCTCAATTCTCTGCTTTTTGCGTTTGCTTTGCTATGTTCTTTTCCGGTTACTAAAGAGGAGATCAGATTCTCATGATCATGCTGGTGGTGAGCATCCAAACGCTGCCTTAGAAATGCAATCAGAGATCACAAGACAAGATGGCCAATAGACTAATTCATTCTTCTACCATGTGCTCTGCCTCTGCATGCTAAATGCTAATTCCTGTTACTCATTTATTTTTCTGACTAAGTTAGTTCATTGTGTGACCTAACGGAATGAATTTCTAAATGATTTGACCTATTAATATTACCTTCTACCTCTTGCATATCAAACTGTCAAAAAAAAAAAAATGTCAAAAATTTCTATTCTATACTAGCAAATAAATTTTGTTACGAAAAGTCTACAGTACAAACATCGAGTATTATTTCCGTTAGTTCTGAAATTTTTTATTGTACAAAAGAATTTAAACAAACCCTTATCTAAATTCTTAAAACAGATGGAGAAATTCCTGAGAGAAGCCTCAAGAATGGAAACAAAAACTAGTCTAGAAAATAATACTAGTACTATTACTATAGTCCCTTACAAATTTCAAAATACTTAGCCGCAGCATGAGAAGAGCAATGAGTAGTATTTACATTTTTTGAATGAGTGACACGCCAAACTTTCAAGACACCATCAAGGCTACCAGTGCAAATGGTGCAATTATCTTCATTATTATTATTATTATTATTATTATTATTATTATTACTATCATCCACTGTTAATCTTCTTCCTATGAAAGCTGTTATACACCTAATTGGGCCTCTGTGACCAACCAGAACTGCTAGACAAGTGTGTTGCCCATCTTGTTCTCTGCCCCAAACCCTGCTTGTTGAATCTGCTGAGCCACTCACTAAATATTTTGGGGCACTTGCTAGGCACATTACTGCATGTGTGTGCCCTTGTATTGACCCTCCATATTGCAACTGTCCTACAAACAGACATATTTACATGTATAAATAACTTTATAACATTAAAAATAAAACATGCTATTATCATTCAAAAGTATAGATATGTTTCCTTCACAAGTATTCTTTCTTTTAATTTGAATTTTGTTTTAGGTAAAAAAAAATTTAATTAAGTGTTAGGCCTATATAAAATTGAATAGATAAAAGACTTAATTGTACTTTTAGTCCCTTAAACTTAAATATGTATTATTCTAGTTCTTAAATTTGTTTTAATTACCATTTTGATCTTTAACTTTTTTAAATATGACAATTTTGCCTCTCAGTCAATGTTTGATATGAACTATAACAAAAGTGACAATATTTCTTCTGACCTAGATTATAAGATCATACCTCTTAGGATGTTTCTATTTATCCAAAATAACAATGTTTCTTTTTTTAACCCCTTATAACAAGAATCCATTAGCTGAAAAAAATCTACATAAATCACTTTCATTATTATTTGATCAGAATATGGACAAAAAGGGTCAAATTGTCAGATTAAAAAAAATTGAGCACAACAACCATAAAAAAATTAAGAAATCAAAATTACCTAAAACTTGAAAGACTAAAGATATAATTAAGTTTAGTTAAAAAAAAAAAAAACTCTTTACATAGGTTATTTGTTTTTCTTCAAAATTTGGGAGCTTGAAAGAGATTAAGAACTAGATAATGAGGACAAATCAATGGTGAACAAATTAGAGTATTAGTACCTGCAAACCAACCCTTTAGCCAGTAGTGTATGTATCCATCAGTGCATCCTCCATACAAAATGCCTCCATCTGGGGTTAGTGTTAAGGCTTTTACAGGGGAATACTTGGCATGAAGTGTTACTGTCAGAGAATGAGGTTGCTCATGGCTGCAGAAATTTCTACGCCAAACTCTCACCGTGGCATCATCAGAGGCGGTGTAGAGAACTCCGTCGTCGGCTACGATGATGGCATTGATGGGCTCCGGGTGGGCCTTTATGGTCTCTATGCACTTGAGGTCTGAGATTCTCCATACCTTCACTGTTTTGTCAATGGATGCTGTGTATAGAATGTCCTCTGCAGTGTTAATTGCCATTGATGTTATCAGTCCCTTGTGCTTCATCTGTTAAATGATCAGAATTCAGATCAATAAAGTAGTTGCATATTCTACAATAGAGGTAGAGCCAAATGTGCATAAGAATTTCTTACCGTCTTGTCTTTGCCAGCAATGTAGCTCCGGACATACCCTACAGTTTTAGGGATGGTAGCCAATCTAACATGCTTCAACACCTTATCCCATGTTCTCCTCCACACCCTAATCTTCCCATCCCCATACGCAGCATAAACCGTATCATTGGATACTTCCAGCGCCACCACCTTACAAGCTTTCGTCCTCAGCTGTCCGCACTCCGCAAACTCCGGCAGCTTCCACACCCTCACCACATTTGACTCCGATCCCGTGTATACCAATCCATTTGACGAAAGAGCGACGGACACGATCTGTCCGTCGCTCCTGAGGACAGAGGAGGCGCAGTGGTACGTGGTTTGCGGCTCCGAGTTATCAGAGAGCTTTGCCGGAGAAGGAGAGAAGAGAGGGTGAAGAGGAGAGCTGTGGAGGCTGCGAGAGAGAGTTGGACAAGAGAGGCGTGGTGGGGAGTTAAGTAAGTTTGAGGAGAAAAGTGTTGTTGTTTCTATTGAAGAATGGCTTCTCAACAAGTTGATGTTGTTGTTGTTTTTGTTGATGTTTTGAGGATCTGTGGAGGATGTAAAAGTGAAAGATGGTGTGGGATCATGAGGTGAGTTGGAGTTGGGATCCTCCATTGATGTTGGTTTCTTCTTTTTCACTATCAAGAGAAGCATCACTTTGGTGTGTGTGTGTAAGTGTGATGTATGTTTGGTTATGAGAATGAATTATGGCTTGTTAATGAGGTGGGTGTAATATAATGGGGTTATGAAATTAGAGTGGTGGTAGATGTTTCATATAACTTATGTTTATTGCATTTGTTGAATGTTGTAGTATATAATGGACTCTTAACACTCTAATGATGGAAATGCGAATTCGATCTAAAGTACAGTTAGACCATGGTAAATGAAAATTGGTCTCAATTGTTTCCTCAATTATCCTATATGCTGATGGCATTAATTACAAGTTTTACTAAACGAATTATTTTTAGTTCCAAGCATAAATTTGCTCACCAAATTGTTTTCATGAGTATAAATTTTGTTAGGAAATTGCTGGGGGAATACTTAAATATGCAGCGAAACGTAAATTAATGGCAGTGGTTGTGGAAGCCGATACATTCTCGGAAATTCGAAAATCATCTTCTTCTTAATCTT
Source organism: Cyamopsis tetragonoloba (assembly GCA_037177725.1). Taxonomy (NCBI): domain Eukaryota; kingdom Viridiplantae; phylum Streptophyta; class Magnoliopsida; order Fabales; family Fabaceae; genus Cyamopsis; species Cyamopsis tetragonoloba. Next base: position 58,162,811 of record CM074124.1, on the reverse strand, counting down.
TTTTTTTTTTTTGGTCTGACATTTATTTATTTACATGAAAAATCATCCACCAACTTGTAAGTTCACTGCATCTGCATGAGGTCAACAACTGCCTGAAACTTGAACCTTGACAATTGTGTATAATGAAGCCTGTAGCTCTTTTTTTTTAGAAATTTTTCCTTACACTTACAATACTTTTTGCTGAAACTCCTGCTCCCTTATTTTTATTATGGTAAATCAGAAAAAAAAACATTATTTTAATTGAGACTCGTATTTACATGAATTAACTAGGTCTAAAATTGTCCTATTATGTTCCTGGTATTCAGTCTTAATCAATTCTCATTACCCTGCCTCTGAATTATTCACGTGCACAAAAAATTAGCTACACTTACGTTTTTGCACCTTAGCAACATAACAACACTACAGAGAACTTAAGCAATATAACTTGTTTGTCTCATAACCTGAATCTTTATTTGCCATTTACTATGCTTTCAAAATTTTGAATAAATATAAACATAAATAAATGAGAATCGTTTATGTACATTATTCTATCAAGTTTCAAGTTGGTCACCTAGCTAGTCATCAGCAAAAAAAGAAGCCACTGGTTTGAGTGAGACATTGAATTTTCAGACTCACATTAGAAAATGAGAATCATTTCATATTTCCTGTATTTTTGTTCCAAGACAAGTAGGACGGATCCCCAAGTGGTCTGCACATATAAAAATAAGCAAATTAGATAGGACTCCTTGGGGAATAAATGCTCAAGTTTTAGATAAAAAAAATGGTTGATCTGGGTGTCTTATATAGATAAGCATAACTTTAAGTGAAAAATTCAAAAGTATTTGTGATTATAATATGAAGCATGAAATCAATAATCACCATTGCGTACTGTTCCTATAAAAGTAATAGCTGTGTGTGTGCTAGGTTGAATTTACTTTGAAGAAATAATCTGTTATTTTTGTCAGCTTTTTGAGTGAGATTTTAAAAAATAAGTAAATGTTTTCCTAAATATTGAATATATAGGAACTTGAGAGGATGGTATTTGGCTTACCTTGGCTTGATGACATAGAGAAGTATGAATCCAATGGCACAGGACAAGGAAAGGCCACCAACAATAAGATAAGCCATTCCTAAGAAGGGATTTTTGCCACCAATCCAAGTAGTGGTTGAGAGAACAAGCCTCTTTTTCCCTCCAAACTCATATGTGTTGTAATTGTTCTCTATTATTATTTCTATCTCATCATTCACTTCTAGGTCTGCCTCAATCTTCCCATACAGTTTTCTGAAAGTTGGTAGTGCTGCTGTTCTCATCCAAACTATCAGATCTTCTTGTTCACTCAACTGGTGCATGCCACAGGACATAACATATGTTATTTCTCTTTGTCTAAACCAGTCACTGCCTTTACAAAAGGACATTCATTTTAATTAAATAAACTCCCCAAATTAGTTCTCGAAATTGTAAGGGTAGTATATTTTAAGTTCATTTAATCTTTAACTTTGCAAAATGATAAGTATTTTAAACATTTGTCACTTAATTTATTATCATCGTTTAGTCCCTTTTTTTGCAAAGTAGGAAACCAATTTGGGGGTTTTCAAGTCTCAAGAACTGAAATGTTCGATCATTATAATCTAGGGACCAGTTTGAGGGTTTATTGAGTTTTAATTCTTTTGGCTACTAAAAGACATCAAAAAATTAAGTTGAAAAGGACTAAAATAAATATAGTTTCACAAACTTAGCAGATCATTTACGATAAAAAAATCTCAAGTTAAAATGTTTAACACTTACAATCTCGAGAACTAATTTAAGCTAGATTTACTCATGAAATTCCTTAAGTGTTGTTGGTGTTGAATTTTTCTAATCAAAGTTAGAGCACAATGATAACATGTGTTACACCCTCTGTATTAATATTTAGGAAAATGTTTTGTTGAGACCCATTTTTCTCACATTTAACTTACACTCACAATAAAATAATAATATATTAATTTTTCTAAAAAAAAAAAAGAAAATGAAAAGCACAAACTCAATCTGGAAACAATAAAATAATAAAAGTGTAAGAAGGGTGTGAGGATTTTGGGTGTGGGAAAATCGAGACTCCAATATTTATTATGCAGCTACCACGATGTTGGCACATGTTATCCATAGAAAAATGTTTTTCTTACACCAATTTTTCTTACACCTATCTTACACCCTTATTAAAATAATAATATCTAGATTAAAATAAAAAGAAAAAAGAAATTAAAATTGAAGAAGAGAGTAATGTAATCATTAAAATATTAAAAGTATAAAGAAGATGTAAGAAAAAAGGGTGTCAAAAAATCATTCTTATCAATATTGAACACCAACTCTAATTAGAAAACAGCACCACCAACACCTGAAAAACTGTGTCTAAGGTTTTATATTGAAAAATGCACACAAACAATATATATATATATATATAAAAGGAAAAAGTTAAGTGAAGAAATTACTGGTATAGTCTCGTTGAGTTTTGCACCCCCAATCAAGTCTCCAGTTTGGAAATTTTTCGGAAAAACATCAGACCCAAATTTGGACCTTCGATCACTCCCCCAAGCTATGTCCTTTTTGTTGACAGTCAAATCCTTGTTGCTCATTGAAAATCTGTAAGTGTCATTGAATAGACTCCATGCAATGAGGCCACAAGGAACAATTGGTTGATTATTGTTTTTTGTCTTATCTTCTGGAAAACAATTGCTTGTATCCCCTTCTGATGCCTTATTCCTCAGTTGCTTGTCATTTCTACTCTTCACATATCTGCAATAATCAGAGACACTCATCTCAGCATTCTGCATAATCACAAGACACAATTAATATTATATACTTCCTATATTTATATATTAATTAATAAGGTCTGCATAATAATAAAAGAGCAGTTTATAAAGCCATTTTCCTGAAATGAAGACAAAAAGCCTAGGAGTTCTATACTAAAGGTCAGCTCATACTAAATGTTTATTCCAAGTGTGGATAGTGGCTAAAATATGTTTTTATCTTTCAAAATATGCCAATTTTTTTGTTGATTCCCCCATTTATTAGAAGTTCTAATTTGATCTTCCTAAAAGTTTTATCGTTTTTGTTTAAACTCTCCATTTGCAATTCGTAAGTTTTAGTCTGATATGTGATGACTTAACATACCATTTAATATGTCATGTCATATAGTTACTTAGGAGTATTAGACTAAAGTAATAGACTAGTGACAGAAGGACTAAACATAAACAATTAAACTTTCGTCATGATCAACTCACAACTTGTCAAAAATGTGGAACTAAATTAAAATTTTGACATATTGTGGACCCAAAACATATATTAGTCTCCTTCTAGATTATAGTTGGTGAAATTTTACAATGGTTTTGCTGTTAACAGTATATACCTGCGGTGGTTCTGGTAGTAATTATCAAGTTGGTAATAGATATAGATAGGAGCATCCATTTTATGTTCAACCTGTAAAGTTTGCAACAAATTATTCCCAATCAGGTATAAAACAAAGAAAATAAGAAGGTAGAAAAAAAGAAGAAAACAAATTAAATGCTCTATGCTGCAACAATGGAGCAAAGAAGTTTTGTTTTTAAATTTTCAACATGTAATATAATTAATCATATTGAAGAAAGTGTACTACTAACAATCCATTTGGTGGTACAGGTCTTGTTGGTGGAACCGCTTTTAATATAATCAAGTGCATTTTCAGAATTTGAGGAAGGAAGGCATCTATCATCATATCGGAATACAGCTTCCTGCACCTGCATCCATTATTTCATTTCTTTATCAGTGTAACATTCAGTTTCAGCACCAAAATCTCATTTGATGTAATGTGTCATTAGATTAGGCGCATTTACAATTTTGTTACTCTAAATATGGTAAATCTGCAATTTCAATCCCTTTAGCTTTATTTTTCTCGAAGGATTTTATTCACTCGTTTTTTTAAGAATCATTTTTGACCCTTTCTTCAATGTTTTTGCTAATTAAATTCTAATGAATTATGCTTACACAAAAAGTTTTTAACGAGATTACAAGAAAAAAAATAGGTGCAAAAACTTTATGTATCGGCATAATTTGTTAGACTTTAGATAAAATACCGAAAAAAATTGCCACAATTGATTGCTACAGTAACAAGGGTGGCTAAAAGTTTGAAAAAACAGAAGGGCTGAAATCGCATATTAACAATATCTAAGTGACAAAATTTGCTATTAACCCATTATATTAATTGAGAGAAGTGGGAGATGTTACACTTTCTGATGAAAACAATGAAGCAAGGCCAACTGGAATGAAGACAATTCCGATAACAGAAAATGTGGAAATGACCTGAGATAACAAACACAATTTCACTTATTAATTATTCGAACATAAAAAACCAGAAGTCATGCATGAAATTGAAGCATACTATTATGAGCTTGTGGTAAAAACTAAAGGAGTTATGTTGCATGTTGTACCCATCCAGGTGTTAGAATTGGTTTCCATGCAGGAAGTTCTTGCTGTGAGAATCTTGAATCTACAATTAAAAACCAAAAAAAATAAAAAATAAAAAATCTGAGTAATAATGCAACACAAATTTTCATATGAAGCAACCTAAAGAAATTGTATTTCTAGTCATTTTCATTGTTACCTATGGAAACTCAAACCAAATAACCCTTGTCATATTTGAGGAATTAGCCTTACAAGTAAGGCAATGAAAAATGTTGGATTCCAATTCCACAATATGTTCATTAATGAAAGTAAAACGTTTTTTTGTTTGGGCATGAGTGCCCATGAAATTTAATTAGCATAGAGTTGTTAAACAAACAATAGAATAATGAGAGGAATGAAGAAAAGGAAATGATTAAGAAGAGAGGAGATTGATGTTGTAAGCAAGTGAAGAATAATAACAGACATTTGGGTTTCTTGGAAGTTTTTTTGGGAGTGGGAGCAGATTGTCCGTCTTTGCCAGCAGGCATATCCATGGATATGGTTGTTTTTCAAGTGCTACGGTTATGGTTAATACAGGATGCACGAAACAAAGGAAGAAACAGAAATTAACCTAATTACATTACTAGATTAGATGAGATGGGAAAATAAGAGGAATTATTATTATAATTATGTGTTTGAAGATGCGTAGGTATAGAATACAGTTACCAACATCACGTAGGAGGACCGCACAATACAATATTACACAATTACAATGACAATAATGTCGTAATGTTTGATGAGTCGAGTTGGACTCTTTCACCACCGCTATTACCGCTCCCTCTTTCCTATATCCTATTTCAATATCCAACTCATCATCTAGTATGGACAGTCATTAGTTAAATTGTTCTTTGTAGTATATTCTTTCGTGACAATATTTTTATTTGACGTGAAATTTTCTTATCGTCGTAGTCTTAATACACTTATCTATTAATACGACCTATTTAGTAAACATCCAGTATCATTAAGTTAATTCAAAAGAAGAGAATTGTCTTACTTATTATATACTCTTATGTGATCATATTACTAGTCAATGTAAAATTTCTCATTGTCATGTTAACCTACATCCATCATATAATCATTAACTGATTGCAATTTACAAGTTCATTTTTGGTTTTTAAATCTGCATATGTAATTTTTTTTTCAAATTAATCTTAATGTGTATTTTCTGTTAAATTAGTCCTTAAACTCAAGACATTCAGAATTAATTAATTTAACAGATAAAATAAGCATTCATACAATTTTAACATCAAACTTCATTCTTCTTGTGAACATATATCAATCACATCAAAATAATTTACTTTTATGCGATGATACATCATTACAAGAAAAATGTTAAAGAGTACCCAAAAAAAAGTTCAAAAAATAAATATTAAGTAATTTACTAATCATAAATTTCTAGAAAGAAAAACTTGTATTGATATTGACCAACAAGAAAAATGAGGATAAATTAAACCACTAATTAAATAAATACCAAAACCTTTGCAAAAACACGAAAAAGATTGCCATTAGTAGTATAATGTTAACTTGTTAAGTGCATGATATTATGAATAAATTGAACGCGTCGGAATGTACAACCAACCTCTGCCTTAGGGAGGGAAAAAGAAAAAGAAAAGAAAAGTGATGATGGGATTCTGCATGTCAACCCAAGGAAAATGGTTACCATATTGCATAGTCTGACATAGTGGTGTAATCAGAATATGCAAAAATAATAATAATAATTAAAATTAAAAATGGATCATTTTTGGTTAGGATGCTGAAACCACAGCATCTACGACATCATCTGACTCGTCAACTATCATCTCATTTTTGAAGAGCAATTTCAAATACGGAAGGACCTTGGGAAGCACCGGCAAATCCGCTATATTGATACTCATCATGTCAAATGCAACACATGTTTTATGCATGTGTGTTTCCTCTAACACAGGAATTTTTGGATATCTTTGGCTGAAATGAGTCAGTATGATTCGATATGCATTAGCAGAGTCTCCCATTTCTATGGCTTCACTTGTTGTGCTGTGATTTTTTGCTATAGCTTCCTCTACCATTGCCTCCTCAAAAGTCGCCTGCATCAAATCAAATCAAATAGCATATAACATATTAGCAGTAGCCTCACTAGTTATGGCAATAAGTAACAAACAACCTAAATTTAGAGTTGTATGCTAAAAATCCTTCCAGATCCTTTTAAGATATTTCCAGTAAATGCTAAAACGTTACAAGATCAAGTGATTACTTGCCTCGTGTATAAGAACTGTTGCACCGCGAGAGGCTTCTATTAGCTCCGGGCAGGGTCTCGTGTCACCGGAATATACAACCTTCCAGCCAGGTATTACTTTTCCAACACTATTAGTCCTCTCTTCGGCTTGTAGAGCAACACCAAATGCTTGCGGGCAATGTATAACAGGGAAACTAATCAACGCCTTCAGACCAGCTTCACGGATTACCACCTTCAATTTCTCTACGATAGGAGAAACTACATCTTTGTCAACAGGACTACCTGGTCTTTTCCAATAGCTTTGCATAGCAGACCCTCTAGCAAACAAAGTCGAATCAACTTTCGATGCAATTGATCCAGTGTTGTTATTGTTTGGATCCTGAGAATTAAATGAATTTCCTCGCAAACCTTCCTCGAAAGCTTCCAATGAAGCCGCTGTGGTGTGCTTGCAATCAAGAAACAGCATATCCAAATCTTCGAGTCTTTGGTATGCATCTAAATATCTCTTGAGTTGCCTTGGTCCTACAACAAGCACTGGTTCATGAGGCACCCCCTTTAACAAATCACGGCGCAGAGCAAGAATCCTAGCCAAGCCAGTATGATGATCAGCATGTATATGTGAAATCCAAATGCATCTCAAGGCCCTCACAGCATCATCAGCGCCACTCACGCCATATCTGTTTCAAAGGGATACATCAACCAATGGTTCAGATTAATTAAAAAAGAAAAAACGATTGCAGTACCATAAAAATGAATGTTGAGAATCTAGATAGACTTGCCTTCTTTTCAGTTGACCCAAGGTTCCTTCACCACAATCCAAGAGCAAACCTCCTCTTGAGAAAAGATTTATATATATTGAGCTCACATTTCGGTACTTGGATGGCTGGGATGAACCAGTTCCTAGAAGAACTATCTCCAGGTCATCTCTTCTTATATTTTCTAAACAAGCAGGAATACCATCTGCACACAGCCATGGCTCCTCAATCATCATCTTATGATCTGAAACAGGAATTAAATCCCCCTTTGTCTGACTAGATTCATGCCAGAGCTGGCTTACATGCTGAGATGCTTCCACAACCTCGGGAATCTCCAACAGTAACTCATCAATGATTTCTGAGGAAGGCACCATAGTTGGAATACAAGATCTATCCAACCCGATATGAGCAGTAGGACGCAAAGTGAACTTTACAGCATAATTAATACATTTATCAATATATGAACTTCAAAAAAGCAAGAGATAAGGAACAAAAATGTGAAACTTAGTCCAAAGGTGATTTAATCATGTGTGAAGAGTAATACAAGCTCCAGCAAGAGAAGCAGATAAAATGGAAAATAATTTGATTGAAACAGATAGAAGAGCCCAAAAAAAAGTGCTTTGAAGTCAGAAATGGTTTTGCAGAAAATTTGGGGTCTTAAATAATTGCCTGAATAATAATAACAAATAATAATATAATACTCTAATATTTATTATTATTTTGTCATAACAGGTCCATGAGAAAATTACACTACAAGGATTTGACAAGAATCTCATTCTTATTTTCTTTCTTACCGGTGCTAATTGAGTTACTATATCATGAGTTACCGGTGCTAATTGACAGCTAGGATAGTTAGGCTCAGGTCCCTACTATAAATACAAATCTCTTGTAAACAAATGAGTTGAGTTAATAAAATCACATTAGCATCCAAAGTTCCAAACAATAGTTGTTCAAGGTCAAAAAGTTATATCACTAAAATGTTTATTAAAAAAATCTAATGATTGTTATTTAAGATTGTGAAGCAACATAAGGTATAAACAGAATGCTTAATGCTTTGTGTTGTTCACAACAATAGGCTCTTCTTCAAAAGAATTGCAATAAACAATATTGTGGTTGATTACAAGGAGTTCATGAAAGGCGTGGTCAAGCCACACCAATTTTTCATACCTTAAGAAGATTTTCAGCAGAAATGACTCCAGAAAGTTCTGAAAGAGAACCCTGAAATAGAATGAAATCAAACAATTTAATTAGACTCATTCATGCCTTAACTACATTTGTCCAGGAAAACAAATTTCCTCTTCTAGCACATTGTGACAAACCTCACTTGAAGCAAGCGAGGCAACTTTCGAGCAATTCTGATTTGGAAGTGACCAAAATCCTGGAGCTGGAAAGAACTGAGGACACAAGTAATTTAGTCGTGTTGATATTCTTGCACTAGATTTCAAAACAGGAATCTCTACATTCTTTCTGCAAACAGCATGAGGAACCAGGATTAATCACTGATACAGGCTGGTAAGAGAACCAGAAGGAGGACTCTCTAGAAAGGCGTTAACCTTACTTTTCATGTCCAGCCATAATATGCTGTGCAGAACCAAATTTCTTCATCCAGTTTTGGTAATTTGAACAACTTACAACAGATGCAGGAGTTAAGTGAATTACACATGTAACAGTTTTTCCAGCCTCCGGTAGGTTGCCCAATTGATCACCATTACTAATGAGTGACGGTATAGACAATAATGCTTCCAAATGAGATTCTGTGGGGCAATCAACAAGGAGTACAATGGGACCAGGAACAGAAGGACCCATGACATCACTTGGATGAACCTATTTCAGCAAACAAACAGAAACATTAAGACAATGTATGGAAATCAAATTAAAATAAAATAAAGCATGTGTAATTGTGATCACTGATCAGTTTTTGTATTCCCTTTACCATACTTTAGGTGAATAACACGTTGCAGTTTCGAGACATACCATAATATTCTTGCTATCAGATTTCACTGAATTTCCAAGTTGAAGTTCGCGATACTTTGGCCCAGGTCTGAGACCAAGGGCCTTAGCTTTCTCTGGATCAAATTTCCCCTTGATCTCAGGCAGTTCACAAACATATACTACAGACATATCACCAGGCTTTGCAGCAGGCTGTTTTTTGCCATTGGGAGAGTCAAGGATCTCTGAACTATGATCCATCCTTTTCTGTGAAGGGCTCTTAGAAGTTGTCAGGAGCTGACCTTCAAAGCAGTTTGGTTGTAGGATAGTGGCCGATATTTTGACTACCTCATCGTCAACAAGAACGATGGGGTCCAAATGCTTACATTGACACAACACACTCGATTCATCAGGGCTAGAGATGGGCCCAAAGCTCTTTGTGTGAACCATGGCAGCATTGGGAATGAAAGATCTCATGGCATCCACTAAATACTTAAAATCTGAAGGACCCCATATATTGACCTGTCAAATAAAAGAAGCTATCATTTATAATAAATGTACAAGATAGAAACGGAGGATTATATGACAGAGATCTGCTACTTACAGACATTCCCTCTTCTCCCATGCCAGCCAAAGTAAGCAGTAAACCTGTGAGTTGATGACCAATTATGAGTATTTCAAGAATTGAATAGCAAATTTCAGAATCCAGTAAAGCAGAAAATCAATTAGAAATCAAATTTTAGTATCTTGGTTAAGAAACGTGATATTTTCTGCAATGTATGATATGGATAATGTCTAAAACCATGGAACTATCAATATCCAGCACAGACCTGGAAGCCCGCCTGCAGTCTCGGAACAGACACGAGAAAGAAATATGTGATCTACCTGAAGAAAGATTAACAATAGTAAGACTACACAACTAAAAATTGCAACAAACTATCTCTCATGAGTAGATAATAAGTATTGCCTAAGATAAAAATTTCACATTAGAAGAAAAAAGGGATTAATGTCCAGAAAGATCATACCTTTGATAACTTTATCTTATGCTCTGTACAAAACCGTTGTAGTCCCTGAATTGAATATAATACAAGATCACATCAACAAGTCTTAGAAGGTATGCATTATGTCCTTGAAGTGAAAATATATAAAGAAATAGACAAGAAGCCAGTAGAAAGAGTTAATAAAACAGATAATAATATCACAGAATTTCCAAATGCAACTCTCAGACAAAACTTACCTCCCCAGCATTGAATATAAATCTCTGTCTGTCAAAGAAAAGCAGGACGGATGGTGATGTATCCTGAGTATCCATTCCAGTCCCCAATATCTGTGGTTCACCCCAGAATAAAACATAATCGTAAATAGAAATAAGTCAATAACTGCTTTATGTGACAATGTACCCAAAAAAAAGAGCAAATCACGAAATTAGTCCCCAAACTTGTACAAGGCCTTGACATTAGTCCTTAAACCAAAGAATAAGAAACCATCATATTAATAAAAAAAATGTCAATTTATCGAGCATATTAGTCCATAAACGCGTATTAGTTTTCATCCAGGATTGATATGCCCGTCAAATTCACAAAATATGCACTAATATAAAGGTTTGTTTAGTTTAAGGACTTATTTGAAGACCGTATACAAGTAAGAGGACTAATTTCGATGGTAAAAAAAAAAAAAACTTTCTGAAAGTTATAAATACAACACTCGCAAAATTCAATCATAGAACATCTAAACTAATGAGAATACTATAGCATGAACCACAACCCAAATTGAGCATAAGTTACGACTACAAGTCATTGCTTTGCTCCTTACATGAACGTCTAGAATCCCATTCACAGAGCAGTGTGGTTGAGGATGGAGAAGATACAATATAACAAACAATTGAAGTGGTCAATTAGCAGAGAACAAGTTAATTTAGGTACCTGTACATAAGAAATAGTGTTGACAGGATTAAGCTTGCGAGTTTTGAGTTGGAGGTTCTTCTTGGCCCCATCGTTCTTGTCTCTACCCTCAGCCCTTCGCTTGTTGAAGCCAGCACCGAGGTTGCGCTTCTCTTCAACTTCCATGGAGGAGCTGTTTCTGCGACCGAGATGGAGAGGAGGGGCGCTACGGCGTCGTTTAGAGGAGGAAGCGAGAACGGTTAAGAGTGAACGGAATTGGATTGAGGGTTTGAGGGAGAGGGAGAAGGAGAGAGAAAGAGAGGGGAGTTGTAGCAAGTGCCGAAAGTTTGAAACTTGGGCCATTGCGTTACACTTTTTATCGTCAAGGGTTTTAGCCATAAAAACCCCATATCTTTTCTTTCTTCCTCCTCAATTTCATTTCAACTCAGCTTTTCTTTACTTTTATTTTTTGGTTTTCAAATTATTTTGTTTTTTTATCGGTACAAAATTATATTTTCATTTTGATTCTTTATCTTTCTGAAATTTCCTTTTCTTTGGTTTCTATTCTCATAAAAAAAAACTATTATCATTGTATCGCTGAAGTAGCGTTTGGCAGACGTACTTGAACATAATAGAACACTGTGTATTGTTCTTTGTTTAGTGCATCAGTTAAAAAAAACGGAACAGGACAGTGAGACCAATGAACGAGACAGATTGATTCCGTTAAAAAAGATGAAACGAAAAAAACAAAACAACACAAAAAAAAATTATTTATGAGGTAAGCAACTTTTAATAAACTAAAAATATATGAAAATTTATGAAAATAAATTATTTCTTAACTTTTATGAAATTAAAATAAAAATAATTTATGAAAATAAATAAAAATAATTTAAAATTTATGAAAATAAACTAAAAATAATTTATTAGATTAGTCTATAAATTATTTTTATAAATTACATATAAACTCTTTTAAACACAATTCAAATACATACAGAGAGGTAAGCAACTTTTTGTTCGTATAATAACAATTATTCTTATTTCTTAAAACTAATAATTGATAATCAACATAACAGAAAATGGGTAACATTATCTAATCACATCAATTAAGTTTATATAAGATAACGAAGAGCTATTGAATAATTAATTATTAAAGCAATAAAAAGTAATTAATCAATAAAGAGACCTCATGTAATAATAATAATAAAACTATTTTGAGAAGGTCAAGCTTCGTAGCGCAATTGGAACTAACTAGTCACTTATCAATGTGTGAGTTGGGACTCTATCTTTAATAGCCTAATTTTCTGTATGTATACATAATCTCTTATGTAACATTTGAAACTTCATCACATTTGGGTTGAGGTTAAGCACCCCTAGTGCTTCAATACATGTATCTTAAACTCTATTTATATATTAATGCATTTATTTTGCTGACAAAAAAAATAACCTAATTTTCACCCAAATTTTCCCATCCCCTAATGGGAAACTAGTAGAACCGACTCCTGAAAAAGAAAAAAAAATCCTACTTTGAAAAATAAAACAAGAAAAATCATCTCAAACTCAAACTATAAAGTAACATTTTTTTGAATTGTTACCTTACATAAGAAAGTGATCAATATGTGATATTAAGCAAGAAAATGATTACGTATCAAACCAACCGTTGGCTGGAAACAGTTAGGAAAGATATCTTAGGTACTAAAGCGATCAAGTAAGAGCGTTTTCATAATTACAAATGTTTGGATGCTGAGCATTACCTAATCATGAGCAAATCGATCCTTAAGTGTCCTTACCTAAATGTTGAAACTCAAAAAGAAAAAAAAAATATTACATTTATATATGACGCTTAGCCCTCAAATAAAAGCGTGTTGTTCCAATTATGTTATAGTCAATAAGACAATTCTTAACAATACGCATATAAGAAAAATGAGTTTAGAACCTTCAATAGAGGTCACGATAACTTTACCTACAACTATAAAGAAATTATCTACTGTTCCATTCTTACTTTCTCAAATTTTATTTTGTTCCAGCAGCAGACATGTTTGCATTGCCGTATGACTATTTTAGTGTTTCTTAGCATATATGTATTTATAGAATGACACTTGCATTAATTCATGCGAAACCAAACCAACCATCAGAATCCCTATCGTGGATGTGCCAGCATACTTCGTGTGGATTCTATTTCTATTTCTATATAAAAATTAAAAACCAATAACATAGTGTTGCAAATCAACTAAAGAGTAGAATCTTTCTATTTATATATTAAGGATAAAATACACAAAGTACCCTGAGATTTTATAAAATAGCACGAAACATCAAACTTAAAATAAATAAGCAGTTTATACTATTTTTTTTCTTTAACATGCACTAATAGCAACGGAATACTCCATTAATTAGAATATTCTTATTAGTAACCATAGTTAAATCTCTCTCTATTAACATGCACCTGTAGTAGTAATACTTGGAGTACTGTGCTCTTGTTCAAATATATTCCTTCTTTTGTCGAGAAAAAAAAATATATGTCCTCATTTTTTTCGTGTAAGTTAAACAAATAATTTTCCTGTCATTTGATTTTTGTGCAAAATTCATTTACTGAATTTTCTCAAGGACGTTCGTTAAAGAATTTTTTCATACAACAAAAAAAATTATTTTTTTTGTGAATAAAAAAATATTTTTTTGTGAATAAAAAATTAAATAATTTACAATGAGCTAATCAAGCCAAGTTCAACATTTATTATTGCTTCACAAGATAAGATACTATTTTGTTATCATATTTGGCGGACAAGATTTATACAAAATAGATAGAGCATCTCCTAAAATTTAATTTCAATAACCTAAAATATGTAATATTAGTATTAGTTAAAACCATTGTTATAGCACCTGAGAAACTCTTTATGACACCATAAAATAGGAAATAACTACCTTAGCTTTCAAAAATATAACCGAACCACTGCTACAAATAGAAAAAGTAAAAGGCTTCAAAAGACCAAAACAATTTCACTTACAAGGAAATCGGTAAAAAGTATAAAGTCTTCAATAACCCAAATGTTAACCTTAGATAATAACAAAGTAATAGTAAGTGTAATAAGTAGCAAGACATAAGTAGTTGTAAATGTAACCAAGTGCTCCATAATTTGTTTTTTTTTTATTTTATAACAAAATTTGTTTAACGAGCGTTCATGAGAAAATTTAGTAGATGAATTTTGTAAAAAAAAAAATTATTATAGAAAAATCAACTTTTTTATCTTAAAAATAAGAGAAAGATTTAACTATGGTCAGTAATAAGAATATTCAGATGAAATATTCTATTATAGTTTGTGTCTATTATAGAAAATGGTGTGGAGTGCTTATTTATTTTAAGTTCGGTGATTTGTGTTATTTTATAAAACTTCAAGGGTACTTTGTGCATTTTACCCTTATATTAATTTTATGATTTTGTGGCAGCAGCTGGAGTAGCTCAGTTGGTTAGAGCGTGTGGCTGTTAACCACAAGGTCGAAGGTTCAAGCCCTTCCTCTAGCGATTTCTTCTATTTTATCTTTTTCCCTACACGCTAAACGGGTCCATCTTCAGCCCAATACCAATGGACTTCCCAATATCTGAAACTAGAAAAAAAAAAAAAAAAATGAAAACAGAATCCAAATATATGACCAGTTTATTGTTGGTTGTTGTGTTTGTATTCATAGCGTATTGATTGAGATAAGATGATAAAAAGAAGAGGCACAAGTGAATTCCATAGAAAACATCCTCAGCAGTTCAATTGCAGCAACAAGCTTTGATTTGAAATGTCACTCCTCCTTCAACTCCCACTCACCTCTCATTCATTCTCATCTCTCTCTTCTTCTTCTTCTTCCCATTACTTCAGACCAAACACAACAGCCTTTCATCCCTCTAAACGTCTCACCACTAAAGTCAGAGCAGTTGGCACTGTCCCCGAGAAGGACTCACAAGCCACCGAACCCGACGAGCCACCCTCCGTCGGGTTCGCATTTGTCAGTGTAAGTTGAACTAACATCCTAATTTGCTGCAGTCAAAATATCTCTGCAGTCATGACACGTACGATTAACAATCGACAACCGAAAGTTAATGTGCTACAAAATTTTGTTTTTGCTTTTTTTGTTTTATTACATTTGATTGAATCTCAACAAATCTATTAAATTTCAGCTGTCTAAGCTTAATCTAACTGTGACTTTTCACGTTGGTTGACTGTAGTAACTATAGGGATTTTTTAATGCAGCAAATTGAGATTAATTAGTTAAAGAACCATGATGCTACACTATATGTAATTCTACATTGGTTTTACACTTTTAATTATTTTAAAATAAATTGTATATCTAATGTGTTTTGGGTGTTGTATTAGTCTGTGTTGCTACCAGATGGAACACCAGATGTGCACTACCGTTCTGCTTGTGGCGGCCAGAAGCTTAGGAACATAATGCTTGATTCCAATATTGAACTTTATGGACCCTATGTAATTAAACACCTCATCAACTTAAAACTGCTTTCTTTTTTTAAAAAAAAATTGAATATGTTATTTGCTATGTAACAATTATTTTATTGGATGGATGAGGATCAATTATTGTACTTGTGTTACTTTGTTCTGTTTTCAGGCTAGAGTTCTGTTAAATTGTGGAGGGGGTGGAACTTGTGCAACATGCATGGTCGAGGTGAGTTGAATATGCTTATTATAACCTTTATTGAAATTCTATAGAAAGAAAAATACTTGTTAATTCATAGTAGACAATCATGGATACTTCAAATCAATAAATTTCGATTTAGTTGTTAAATAATTAAGTTCTTATAGAAAAAAAATTATTGAGAGATGCAAAATCTTTTTTAATGATTTTTATGTTTTGAATGGATTAATCTTCTGTTCTTTGAAAAAGGTAAGGATAGATATTTCCGAAATTAAAAACTTTTAAGGCACATAAGGCAGGTCACTTAACTTTGTTGTTGTAGAGTGCTAATTGAATTGCATTTTGCAATTGTTGTTAGGTTCTTGAAGGCACTGAGCTTCTAAGCCCTCGGACTGATAAAGAGAAAGAAAAACTGAAGAGGGTAAATGACAGAACGTTGGCTTCAAACTCAGATTGAAAATTTTTATGTAGTATAGTTGCCTATAAACTCAGCTTGTGGCTAAAAATTACGGTTCTGTTACTTGGGTTTTTTCTTTTGCCAGAAACCAAGGAATTGGAGATTAGCATGTCAAACAACTGTTGGTAAACCAGATTCCACAGGAGTGGTTCGTCATTCTTAACTATTGAGCTTTAGTACTCCTGAATTTTTCTGTTAATGATATAATATATTAGCAAATAGCAAAGAAATGGTTTTTATGGCTTTGTTAAATAAACTATTCTAACTTTGAATCGAATTATTAAATTATATGTTAGTTTTTTATTTTATTCCATTTTGATGCAGGTTGTGATTCAACAATTACCTGAGTGGAAAGGGCATGAATGGAAATATGAAAAGCCTGGAGAAGAATCAGAGTCAGAGACAGAGACAGAATCCTAAAGGAAAGAATTTTAAACCAAGTCCTCACATCACAAGGCATTTTTGGTTTTGCTTTATTGCAAATCATGAAGAAAATCTTGGAAACCTGTAATTAAGAATTATGTTCAGTTGTTTAGACTTTAGAGGCATTTCTCCGGAAAAAGAAAAAGAAAATGAAAAGATATAGTAAAGCTGGTTGAATCTTACTCATTTCCCGATTATTGTTAAAGGGGTCTGCTTAATTGTTTTAGTAGAAATACCATATAAATTGATAGAGATTGTAGAGACCAAAACTGATAAAAATACAACATGAACACATCTATCATTATATTAAGTTTTCAAATTAAATCTCAATAAGTAATCCAATGGTCTTAACAATATAACAGATGGTAAATAAACCATTAAGAAAAAAGAATACAAACCACTTTTAAAGTTAGAGGGCATGTTAAGTTTTTAATTGGTTAAATGTAAAAGTACTTTTATTTTGCAATGGTTATAATTTATTTGGACATAAATTCAAATCAAGTTTAACAGGCGAAATAATTTCTAACTTATAATAAAAGTATTTTTACTTCTATTTAATTGTAAATCAAACACACCAAGAGTCACATGCACTAAAATCCTTCTTATTTTAAAATTTTTATACATGCCCTTACACTGCCAGTGCAAATGGATGATTTAGATAAATTTTGATCTCTTAGATCAACTTTTTACAATCCGGGGACACACGAGTGCTCTCTACCTAATGTCTTGATGGGATGAGACCCAATAATTGATTGTTTTTACATGTTTGGATCCGTTCCATTTTGTTGGGCAATGCATAAATTCATTTCAGAGAAAACTTGAGGGCATGCCAGTGGGGACTTTCCCCTTCAGTGATGGAATCCGAGGAGTATGTACAGATTAGACCCAATAACAAAGCACTTTTAGTGACTATTTGCATTAAGTTAAAAAAATAGAAAAAGAATCTATCATACATAAAGGATGCAGTTTGAAACTTCATTTTGCTGCGATGAATAACTTACTGAAACTTCATTGAGGATATGGAAAGCGTTTCTAACTGTTAAATAGGAAGCTGTCTGTCAAATAATGGCCATTAAAAATCAAACCATAATTTTCTTTGTTTAAAATCTCTTCAGTTTCACTCAATCTAAAACAAGAACAACTAAACCTAAATTCTCCATAAACATGTTATATTTTAGACCAGCAATGGCAAATGATTCCAAAACTATGTTTGATGAGCTTCGTTGGGTGATTAAAATCCGCGAAACTCTTGACGAAGAGATTGAGGATGATGATGGTGAATTCCCTGTGTCCATCTTCAATGTGCCTAAGCCCCTTATGGCTAGTGATCCAGATTCTTATACCCCTCATCATGTTTCAATAGGACCTTACCATTATTTGCGTCAAGAGCTCTATGAAATGGAGAGACATAAACTTGCTGCTGCAAAAAGATTCCAAAAACAACTAGAAAACCTCAAGTTAGAACATTTTGTTGACCAATTGATAAAGTTATAGCATAGAATTCGCGCATGCTATCACAGGTACTTAAAGTTTAACGGCGAAACATTGGCATGGATGATGGCCATCGATGCCTCATTTTTGCTTGAATTCCTTCAATTTTACATCACTCAAGATGGAATTGTTTCATCAAGGATATCTCACTTCACAGCTCATAATGAAATCATGAACGACATAGTAATGCTTGAAAATCAAATCCCATTTTTTGTGTTGGGAAAGATGTTAGAGTTCAAATTCTCATCACTAGAGTTAGCAAATAACAAGTTGCTTTCAATATTTTTAGGATTGTTAAGAGAAGTTTCTCCTTTTAAGGTGACAAAGGAGGATAATTCTGAGATTATAATCTCAAAGTGTGCACATCTGATAGATTTTTTGTATGACATGATTGTGCCTAACTTTGAAGGAGAATAAGATGAAGTTGAATTAAAAAATAAAGATAAAGATAGCGAAGAAAATGAAAAATCATTTGTGAACTTTGTCAAGAAACTTATATGTGGGGTTTGGAGGTTGCTTTCAAAATTGGCTACAACATTAAAAGGCTTAATTAAGAAGGTCCTACAATGTAAAGCCATGAGAGTTATCACTTGGTTGCCTTGGACAATAATTTCTAACCTTCCTGGATTTGGAATTATAAGGCAACTTGTCGAATACTTATTTTTCTCTCAAGAAAAAGAAGCAAACAAAGGAGAAAATGAGAATTTAGCCTCAGATAATAGTATCATGGACAAATCACCCTTAATGGAGGAAATTACTATTCCTTCAGTTACAGAACTCTCAAATTCCGGTGTTTGTTTCGTGGCTATTGGTGGAGACATATCAACTATTAGATTTGATGTAAAAAATGTAACATTTTACCTTCCAATAACTGCTTTAGACATAAACACTGAAGTGTTCTTGAAAAATTTAGTGGCTTACGAAGCATCAACTACATCAGGGCCGTTGGTTTTCACCCGTTACACCGAGTTGATGAATGGGATTATAGACACTGAGGAAGACGCAAGGATTCTTAGAGAAAAAGGAGTTATTTTGAACCATGTTGAAGAGTGACCAAGAAGTGGCTAACTTGTGGAATGGGATGAGCAAGTCCATTAAATTGACAAGGGTTCCATTCTTGGATAAAGTCATTGAAGATGTGAACCAGCATTATAATGGTAGATTGAGTATCAAAGTTTGGAGATTCATGAAGCTATATGTGTTCGCCTCATGGCAAATTCTGGTGTTTCTTGCTGCCATCTTTCTCTTGTTCATGATATCCTTGCAGGTCTTATGTTCTTTCTATATATGCAATCGCAAAAGTCATGTCAACACGACTAGATGAATCACTTGAAAATTAATATTCTACGAATTGACACAATTAGTGTTTGTCTCTTAAATAGTCCTTCAAATTCCATTTGGCAAAACTCAAAAAAAATTTGTTTTTGATCAAAATGGCATGATGCAACTCAAATCTTTAGTCCTTATCGACGTTTTGGTATATTCTTTATTTTCTATTTCTCTTAGAGAATTAACGGTAAGAACTAAGAAATTCATTAAAGAATCATTGGTTAAAAAATAAATACTTCATGTTCTGGTTAGATATATAATCATAAATGATCACATGAGTACAGGGAAACTGACTTTTGCAGATAAATACTTGAGCGGCTCTTGGGTGCGCTAAACATAAGGGGCGTACCCTAAAACACACCTTGTCTAGTATCTAGTATACAAATTAAAAAGAAAACCAGAAATGAGGCTTTTTCATGAAAATAATAATAATAAAAATGGTCAAATCACCAACCTCTTGAATTGTTACAGGAAAACAGTGGTCCCAACGCTTTACATCAAAAGCAAAAAAAAACAAAAGGATAAACCAAAGAAGAAAAAGAAAGAAAGAAAAGGGAGAGTACTAGTCATGGTTTTCCTCCTTTATTAGGGAGCTAGAAATAAACCCAAATTACATAGGTAATTAATAATAATAATAATAATAATAATAATGTGGATAAAATCAAAAATCAGTGGCAAGAGGCACATGTTGAGAGGGCATGAAGACATAGGTGTAGACAAGGCCAGCCAAGCCACCACCAATAAGAGGCCCAACCCAATAGATCCAGTTGTCATGGAAGTCACCGCTGACAACCGCGGGGCCGAATGACCGGGCCGGGTTCATTGAGCCGCCGGAGAATGGACCAGCGGCTAAGATGTTGGCTCCAACAATGAAACCAATGGCAATGGGTGCAATTGTGCCCAATGAGCCCTTCTTAGGGTCAGCTGCTGTGGCATACACAGTGTAGACTAATCCAAATGTGATTATTATTTCTGTCACAACTCCTTCACCTGCTCCAATTCCAGCTGCAACACTGTGGATAGGAGTAGTCTGAAAACAAACGTACCACACCTATTTAGTTTTTCTTCTTCTTTTAGATCCAAAAAATTGTACCGAACATTTCTAAATAAAAATATTTGAGCTACATTTTTTAAAAGAAAACTATAAGCATGAACTCAATCTAAGAAAAATGAGGCCTGTAAGAGTTAATGATATATAATTTTGACATGATATTGTTAGTGTGAGAAATGATGGAGTTTGAAGATAGATACCAAGCCACCAGTGACATAGCTGAGGAGTAAGCAAGCAACAATGGAGCCAAGAAGCTGAGCAATCCAATAGAAGATTCCAGTGAGGATGGTGATGTGACCCCCTACAGCCAAGCCAAAGGTCACCGCTGGGTTCACATGGCCACCGGAAATGTTAGCTCCCACTGAAACCGCTACGAACAGTGCAAAACCGTGGCAAATAGCAACCGCGACCAAACCAGCTGGATCAAGTGCTGCATCTGATGTCAACTTACCATAGGCAATGGCTGAACCAACACCAGCAAAAACAAAGAGCAAAGTTGAGATGAACTCAGCAATATAGGCTTTGATGGAGCCCAAACTGAAAGAATTATCCAACCGTCCGAATGCTATGCTAGCCATCTTCCCACTTTACTAGACCCTCAACCCTCAAAAATGGAGTACAGAGAATATATTGCACAAATGCCTTCTATCCTTGCCTATATATAGCAGAGTTTCTCAAGTAAAGTATCAAAGATTTTTACAGAAGTTCACGAATTAACTAGAGATGGGTCATGATACAACTTTTTTTAAAAAAAAAACAGTTTTCTAGGTATCTAATGCAGTAATATACAACTTAATTGAAGGTGAAAGTAAATCTACACGCAAAAAAGTAGTCTTTTACCATAGTAATAGAAATAGGTGATAAAAAAAATTGTAATTATTTTGATACATACAAAATTGATCACATATATCCTTTATAAGAGATAATTTCGTTGAATGTCAATAAAATCATTATGGACAACAAAACTCTCTTTCTGAATATTTCACACATCTGTATACTCGCGAATTCAAAGAAAAGTTGTGAAACCAAAACATATAACTGATCTATGTGCTCAGTGGTAAATAAGCTTGTAACTAAACCGAGAAGATAAAAAAGTGTTCATAAATTTTAGTGGTAATATTCTAACAATAAAGGATGGATATACTGTATCATATAGTAGTGTGTATCTGTGGGTTATATGTTTGAAAGATAAAAAGGAGAATATGGTTAAATGCAACATATCAAAGAATATCCAATCAGGTCGATGTTCTGGCAAACTTAGCTGTCACTCTCGTGATTTATTACAAGTGTCCGGAAGCTAATAAACGCTTCCTCCATGTGAGTAGTGTGTATAGGTGCTGAGGTAGTGTTTGGTAGGGTAGAATCAAATGTGAAGCAAATAATAATCATAAAACAAAAGGGTAGTGGAGGACATGAACTTTCATGAATAGTTTTGGACCACAAATAGCACCGGCCATTCTCTAAAAAACTCCATAGGTCGTGGAATTCAAAATCAATTAACACAAATTCATGGTTGTCAATAGATCACATTTGCTGTTCTGTTCTATATTATGGGAAATTGGTCGATAAATTAGAGCAGCAGAGACAAGGGCTTTTCTGTTTTGTTGGATGCAAAAGCCTTTCTAAAAAGAGGTTTGGCCAATCCTGATTCAAATCATTATCTTAATTAGTAATAATCACTTCATGTTTTCGTCTTATTATTCTAAATAAAGAGTTAATGACATACTATTGTTGTAGAAAAATGAAAAATCTCTGTTTCATGGCTAGCCAAGCCTTTCAATGGGAGACCAACTGTGGCTCCAAGATTTTCCATTTTAGTTGCAGGAACTATTAGTTGGGTTTAATCATATTGAACACTTGTTTTGTTCCTTTTTTTCTGAGTAATGAAATCATCCTTTAAAAAAAAAAAAAAAAGACATATTGTTATAGAAAAAAATCTCTCCATTATAAGTAGCAATTTTTCTCTTTCACAATATCTCTAAACCGTTACTAAAAACCAGAATATAATTATGGATACTTCATATTGTTAGTTTGTAGACACCAACTGACCTTTACCAATTATCTCATGTTATCAAAAAAGAAAGTGCTTTTGGATATATCCCCTTATCCTCCATGTGATTATTTTGTCCTCTCGTTGTATAGGCCAATGTTGATGACGAAATGAGTAATGATTTTTGGGAACAGAGCTCAAAATTGTTGATTTCAACCCGCATAAGAACTTGGTGAAGAAAACTCTGTATTTGGCAAATTCTCCAAAAACAAAGGCGAGGTTTAAGCTAAGATTGTCATTTGCAGCAGCACATGTTTTGTCTCAATCGCTGTTTATAAGCTACTAATTAATGGGAGTCCTTATCTGCCAACTGTTGTTTCATAAGACAGAGCCATCAAGCTACAAATTAAGCAACATGTTACCCTTCATCAGTTGTTTAATTTATAATTTCTTTGCCTCTGCATGCACCATTAGCCAGTTGTTGATAACATTATTATCTCCATTAATTTTGACTTCCTTCCAAAATTTGGATAACTTTAAAGTTCATTTAATTTAAAAATTTAGGTAAAATTTTTCTCATACTTGACACTATTTTTTAACTTAATCTCTAAATAATAAAAAATAAAATACTTCATTTTAATCCCTACACATACAAAACATGTTTGTTTACACTTTTACTACAACTAAAAGACTTTTTGAAAAAAGTAAGAATTTCTCACTTTCATAGTATTTGCATTGAGATTCGAATTCACTACCGACAAAAATTCTTTTAGAGTTTTTTTTAATAATATCCAAACAAGCACACAAAAGTATACTATTTTAATCTTTGTCATCCATCCACGTCAAAACTATGTAAGGATCTTCCTTACGTGGCTTATGTAAATCTTATGCGAGCGAAAATTCGTTGAATAAGAGAAGAGAATGAATTACACAAACACTTGGAACCAAAGAAAAGAGAAACTATATATATAAAAAATAAAAAATAAAAAAAAACCTACATCATATATAAGGACCAAAGTGAAGCATGATTAATTTATTTATTTATTCATAAGTGAATTTAATTCAATAAGCACAAGGGGTGATTAAAATAAATGAAAAACTATTCATCTTCCCCATTTTAAACCCTAGGAAACCGGTTACAACTTACAAGTGTACCTTCATTGACAATGCGAACAAGAATGAGCCAAAATAGGTGTTTACAATATGATGTGGAAGCTGAAGAAGTAAGATGAACACAAATAGGGCAGTTTTTAAATTCACCACAATGAGGGGGCTCATTTAAGAGCATTCAAACACTTGTAGCAAAACAGCAGCAGATATTAGGCAGCAACCTAATCTAGTAGAAGGCAACATGCCCTGTTTTAGAATTTCATTAACAATGACAATATTTACACATTATCTTAGTATCAAACACAGATTTGACTTAATATTTACACATAATCTGAAAGGCATAATATGTTCAATAGTAGACCTATCAGTTCACATATCAGGCAGAATCATAGCAGGTTGTGGCAAAATCTGGAATGTAAGCCTGATCTGATTCCTTAAGATAAACTGAGCTTTACTTCGTAGTCTGCAAACCTGGCTGTATCAGTGTCTCCCACACACATTGCAAGCAACCTCTTTTAAGTCTCAGATTAAGGTCCGCCTAGTGAATCAATTAATTTTCAAGTATTTATTTAAGCCTCTCGGATAGATAATAAAAATTAGCCAAGTTCAGTGATAGAAACTGTGGAGCTTTTTGAGTTGGTAATCGATTGTGGATCACCTTTTAAACACATACACTGTTTACTTCTGTTTTCATGCTGTTATAGTTTGATTATATTTGTCTCGATATTTTCTTTTGCATTACAGAACCACTGAGGAAACAAGGAGAGTTGTGTTTTTGTAGGGTTGTGATTTTCAGGTAGTGGCCATTTTTGGGATTGAAAGTAGTAGTCTTTGTCGAAAGAGATGAAAATAGATGGAAGGAAGCTAAAATAACATGGTTTCAAAAACTCAGTATCACAGAATATGATAGGGGTACGTAAAGGAAACAGAGAGATAGAGAGGGAAATCGGGAATTTTTATTGAATCATGAAAGAGTACAGTACACCAATGTGGTGCCCCAGAGCTTAGCTCCAACAGAATAACTCTGTCCTATTGTTTATTGAATGTTCCAGAATGCCAACTTCCCTAACAGAAAGCCTATTTATAGAATATTTACAAGTATGGTTACAACTAATCCACTAACAGCCTACTTTACATTCTTATTTCTCCTATGATATACAATCCAAGTCCTTTCTTTGTCTGTACTGGTATTTGGCGCAGCTAACACTTCAGAACCCCTATCATTCTCACCCTCTTCAGCAGCAACCTTGTCCTCAAGGTTGAAATTGGGAAATTGACTGCGTAACAAGGACTCATCCTCCCAAGTAGTGTCTTCTGATGCAAGGTTCCGCCATCTGATCAAACGTTGCTTGACCACCACACCGTCCCGCAGCAGGTCTCGCGAAGCTAAACAACTTTCAGGTTCAATCAGGACATCTTCCTCCACTTCCAGTCCCTGAGGAAGGTCAGGAGAAGCAGTATACTGCCCAATAGCTTGCTTGAGCTGAGAGATATGGAAAACAGGATGGACCCTTGCAGAAGGTGGTAAATCCAACCTATATGCCACTTCCCCAACTTTAGCAAGAACCTTGAAAGGGCCAAAATATCGGGCAGCAAGTTTGGGATTGATGCGTTGAGCAACCGACACCTGACGATGAGGACGCAGTTTTAAGAATACAAAGTCCCCCACCTGGAATGACAAATCACGACGCTTCCTATTTGCAAACTTCTGCATTTGCTGCTGGGCGCGAATCAAATTGTACTTCAACTGTCTCAAGGCTTCATCTCTATCCACAAGGTCCCTGGCCACGGCATCTACCTTGGTTTCACCAGGAAAGAAACGCAGAAGTGAGGGAGGGGGTCTACCATAGACAGATTCAAATGGGGATATCCCAGCAGAACTGTGAAATGAGGTATTGTATGACCATTCAGCCCACGGGATCCAAGATGACCACGTCCTAGGTTGTTCAGACGCAAAACATCGAAGATACGTCTCAAGACACCTATTAAGGACCTCTGTTTGACCGTCCGTCTCCGGGTGATAAGAAGAACTCATCTTCAAGGTAGTGCCCTGCAACCGAAACAGCTCCCGCCAAAAAGAACTAATAAAGATGGGATCCCTGTCACTGATGATTGAGTTGGGAATTCCATGCAAGCACACAATCTCCTTGGCAAAGGTCTCAGCAACGGTCCTGGCTGAATAAGGATGCTTGAGGAGAATGAAATGGCCATACTTTGACAACCTATCAACCACCACAAGGACAGCTTCAAAGCCTTTAGACTTTGGTAGCCCTGTGATAAAGTCTAAAGAAATGTCCTCCCAAATCTGGTTGGGAATGGGAAGAGGTTGAAGAAGCCCCCCCGGGAACAGTGGCTGCATACTTCTGCCTCTGACAAGTATCACATTCCCTGATAAAGCTGCGAATCTTTTTAGACATCCCAACCCAGTACAAGCTCTGAGCCATACGCTTGTAGGTCTTTAAGTATCCAGCATGACCATCCTCTGGGGAAGAATGGAATTCCTGTAACAACCTGGGTATGAAGGTTGAAGTAGCAGGAATCACTAACCTGCCTCTGTACAAAACAGCCCCATTAAGAAGACTGAAAGGAGGTTTACTTGCTGGGTTATCAAGCAGGGCTAGTTTGACTCGTTGAATGAAAGGATCCTGATCAATCTCAAATTGCAATTCAGAGCCTTGAGCCCACACTGGAACAGAGAGCATGGATTTCAACGCAACATCTTCTTAAAGTCTGGACAAGGCATCTGCAGCCTTATTCTCGGGGCCTGGTTTCTAGACAACCTCAAACTGATAACCAAGTAACTTGGACAGCCAACACTGCTGATCTGCTGTTGTGATCCTCTGATGTAACAGATTTTTAAGGCTCCTCTGATCTGAAAATACCACAAACTTCCTCCCTACTAAATAATGTCTCCAGTGTTGGATTGATAGAACCAAGGCCATTAATTCTTTTTCATATGCAGACTTGGACAAGTGACTAGGAGCAAGGGCTTTACTGAAAAAAGCAATTGGCCTTTTATCTTGCATGAGAACCGCACCCACGCCTCGACCTGAGGCATCACATTCCACCTCAAAGGGTCTAGAGAAATCAGGGAGAGCAAGTACTGGGGATGAAGTAACAGCTCTCTTCAAGTCAGCAAAAGCAGAGGCAGCTGCTGCATTCCATAGAAACCCCTCCTTTTTGGTCAAATCAGTCAGTGGTTTTGCAATTTTGCCATACCCAGCAATGAATTTTCTATAGTAACCAGTCAATCCCAAGAATCCCCTTACCCCCTTAGCATTCTTTGGAACAGGCCAAGCCACAACACTAGCCACTTTATCAGGATCCATAGTAACTCCCTGTCCAGATATCACATGCCCCAGATATTCTATTTGCTTTCGGCCAAAGCTACACTTCTTCAGGTTAGCCACGAATTTATGATGTTGTAGCGTGCTTAAAACCAGCTTCAGATGCTTCAAGTGTTCATCCCAGTCCGCACTGTACACAAGAATGTCATCAAAAATAACAAGCACAAATTTTCGTAAAAATGCCTTAAAAATTTGGTTCATAGTTGATTGGAAAGTAGCAGGAGCATTCATTAAACCAAAGGACATGACTAGGTACTCATAATGGCCCTCATGAGTCCTAAAAGCTGTCTTCTCAATATCTTCCTCCTTCACCCTGATTTGGTGATAGCCAGACCTTAGATCCAGCTTAGAAAAGTAAGTCATGCCATGCAATTCATCCATAAGTTCATCCACTACCGGAATTGGGAACTTATCCGGAATTGTCACTTTGTTTAATTTGCGATAATCAACACACATTCGCCATGAGGAATCTTTCTTTTTTACCAATATGACAGGACTCGAGTAGGGGCTGTTGCTGTGTCTTATTGTACCTGCTGCCAATAGTTCCCGAACTTGCTTCTCAATCTCATCCTTATGTAGATAAGGGTAGCGATATGGTCTTACGCAAATAGGACCTGCTCCTGGGTACAGAGTTATAGCGTGTTCAATACTTCTTTTAGGAGGCAACCCTTGTAATTCATCAAACAGTCCGGGGAAACTTTGAAGTAAAGACTGCAGTTCTGTGGTTTGTGATAGTTGGAGATCCCTGGCTAAAACAGAACCAGAATCATCAGATTTGGGCCAAAGAAACCCATCCACTTCACCAAAGTCCCCTTGCAGCAAACTGTTGAAGGGAGCAGTACGCATCAACTCAGATTTTGCATTCTCAATGCCTTTCAATTCCACCCAGTTCCCTGCTTCCTCAAAGCTCATTGTCATTTCTTTCCGGTCTACAGTCACCTTTCCCAATGTTTGTAACCAAGCAACTCCCAGGATGAGGTCTAGTCCTCCGAGGTCCAACACATAGGCATCAACCAACATTCCAATATTCCCTAAATCCAAGTGCAGATTGCAACATTTTCCCTGCGTTTTGACACGATGGCCATCTCCCAAGCGCACCCTAGAGCCTTAACCACCTTAGGAGACACAAAGTTGTGGCTGGCACCACTATCCACCAACAGAACCACCGAGACATCATGCAATTTTCCTTCCAAGCGCATTGGTTTGACCACTTGAGAGGAATCATTTGCCATGCCAAATAGTCCCATAGATTTGCAATCCAGTGGCTGTTCCTCCTCATCACCCTCCTCAGCTTCCAACCGGACAATCTCTCCCTGCTCATCCAATGCCTCATCCTCACCTAAAACAACCAGTCTTAACTGGCGTTCTTGGCGAGCAGCACAACGATGCAGAGGATGATACTTCTCACCACACCGGAAACACAACCCTTTCGCTCTCTTGTCAAGGACCTCTTGGTTTGATAAATGTTTGAAGCCTCTGTCTCGTGAACTGCCTCCTTCTGTCTTTCTTGGAACGGACTCAGAGGAACCTCCTGGGAAAACTGATCCTTTGCTGCTAACCGGGTTTGCAGCACCATTATCACTAACAGATTTGCTCCTTGAGACTCCATACTGCCACGCATTCTCTTTTGGAGGAAACATGTTCTTGAAAGTTCTTGGATTTCCACCACTGGGCGTTGCAAAACTCCCAACAATATTGCTAGCCACACCAGCAATTTCAGCCTCCACACAGCAAGCCAATCGCATTGCATCAAATCTATCTTGTGGTCTATGTGTACGCACTCGCAAACGTATATCATCTCTTAATCCTTTCATGAAAAAACTAACAAAATTGGATTCAGGAAGCTTACCCACTTGTGACGTGAGGAATTCGAACTCAGATGAATTCCTCCACGGTCCCAGATTGCTTCAGGTCAGCCAATTCTTCAAACGGATCCTCCAATCGCCCCCCACCAAAACGACGTTGCAAAGCTTTCTTGAACAATTCCCATGACGGTACTTCTTCAGAATCTAGCCACGACTGGTACCAATGAATTGTTCCGCCTTCCATGGATATCCTCGCAAGCTTCACTTTCACCTCCGGCGAAGTCCCTTGTACCTCAAAGTACGTCTCTGCTCGGGTAATCCATCCTATCGGGTCGGATCCTTCGAAAGAAGGGACTTCAACTTTCTTGGCTGCCAAACGGAATTCATCAGCGATTCCAACTCCCGCATTCGCCGTCATCGCCGCCCCCGTCCCCTGAGTTGTGTTCGCATTCAAATCTGGAACCGCCATCGCGGGCCCAGGATTCCCCAATTTCTCCAACACTACGTTCAATTTCGCATCCATCGCGTGCATGTATTCGCGTATCGATTGAAATTGCTCGTCCAGAGTACTCAATCCATTCTCAACATTGTCCAGTCTTTGATTCGCATCCATCTAATTCTTCTTCGTCATTTGTACACCACAGATTCAACCCTGGTAGGCGCGACTCCGGTGAGGGAGAAACAGTAGGTCGGACCAATGATAGGGGTACGTAAAGGAAACAGAGAGATAGAGAGGGAAATCGGGAATTTTTATTGAATCATGAAAGAGTACAGTACACCAATGTGATGCCCCAGAGCTTAGCTCCAACAGAATAACTCTGTCTTATTGTTTATTGAATGTTCCAGAATGCCAACTTCCCTAACAGAAAGCCTATTTATAGAATATTTACAAGTATGGTTACAACTAATCCACTAACAGCCTACTTTACATTCTTATTTCTCCTATGATATACAATCCAAGTCTTTTCTTTGTCTGTACTGGTATTTGGCGCAGCTAACACTTCAGAACCCCTATCAAAATATAGGAATTCTGAAGAGAGAATGAGGCTTTATCCAAGGTTTGATTGACAGAAAGAGGGGGGAAGGGAGAAAATAAGTTGTGACAAGAATACAGAGACTGGAATAGTAATTATAAACTAGTCTGTTAGTTGAGATAATTTGAAGATTCTAGGCAAGCTTAAAATATTGATTATTGCTTGGTATCCAGATTTTACACCGAAGTATCGAAGTATTAATTTATAAAATCAGCATTTATAAAATCAAAATTGATAACATGATGTTCTAAGGATGCAACCAGCATATGAGCAGACAGCCAGACATTCACAATTTTCAACGATTCCAGGGCATCACGCCTGATCCGATGAAATGCTTCGTCATGCATGATGTTGATCAAATGGACAGAATAGATCAGTAATTCAAGGGGCCAAAGATATTGTGAACTCAGTGGCCCAAATAAAAAGATAACCATCACTAGCACTTATTCTAGTTGCACTTTTTTCAGGAAACGTATGGTACAACAACAATGTCATAGTTCTACCTTCTTTTTATTCAGAATCTATCCTGACAAAAATGTAATATGGGGCAAATTAACTTTACCTATAAGATACTCCCCCCACTCCTCTGATCTATATACTGTTTAAACTTGCCTTAAGCATCAACATATCAACCTTTTCACTCTGAATATCGGCAGCTTATATCAGCAACTAAGGAAAACCTTAAGAATTTCTAAAAGGAAGGAAAAGCATTTTTCCTTTTGAGCAGCCTGGTGCTAAGGGAAAAACTATTGTGCTACAAAAAATAAAAATTACTCACAAAAGAGAAGGAAATTGGCAGCTCCAATATCTTATGCATTTGCATTCATCACAGCCGCATGCAACTGCATTTCAAGATGAGAAAAATCTTCAATGACTGCTAGAAACAAACCAAGAATATGTAAGTATCCCTTCCCCGTCCTCATGCACCTTCAGATGCCGAGGTGGATCTCCATAGATTATGTAATGATTTTTTTAGGGATCTAGTGGCACATAACCATTTCCTTGGGGTCTCATGATCATCACTAGTTACAGTTGGTACATGCCACCTACCATTGGCTGATTCCTGCAGTTATATTAGCCAAAAGCTTTACTTAACTTCCATGAAAATATTTAGCATACATAATTATTAAGAATGAAAGCACAGTCCATATCTCATCAACATCAATGAAAATTTTTATGTTCTTATGAAATACCCTCTGAATTTGGACAAAAATCTGAGCCCAATCCATCGCATACACAGATGCGAATTATTGAATTATATTTCAACACTAAATGAGGAGAAACGTGTAACCACCATACCATATGCTTGGTGGAAACAAGCTCCTTTATATTCAATGGAATTATGGAACAAGAAAAGGAGTTGGGATAACATCTCACCTGAATAACTATGGAATATCGGGGAGGAAGAACTAGGGAAGGTCCACGGGTTGAGACTGATATGCGAACCTGCAAACCAGAAAAGGCATCATCAATCATTTCATTGTTCGAGTCAAAAGCCCAAATACTAAAGTCTTCAGCAATTAGCGCATTAGTAATTCAGAATCCAGTAAGGCTAAAAATTCTTGAAATCGGATTCTAACATGAATGCATGACAAACTTTTGCAAATTTCCGAGTCCAGAAAAAATATGTCCGTAGAACTTATGATTAGGAAAATGAATCAGAAGCACATGATGAATTACATTATCTGTACCATATTTTTAGGATCGTAATAGTAGGATTCTGATATGATCCTAAGGGGGCACTTTAACTTTAGTACTTTAATTTTATCTAAGATAAAATAAGGCCCAATTTGATGTAAGTTGGCTGTCCAAATTGTGCCTTGGATTGACCAACTAATGGGTTAATTTCTAGTTTTTATTTAAGTTGTAATAAATCCAAATGTGGTGACAATAAGATGATGTCATTAGAATGATGTCATTAGGATGACATCATAGTCATGTGCACTACTTAGTGGAAATATTAGTAGAGCACTAGTGAGTGGTAATGTTATAGTCATGTGCACCACTTAGTGGAAATATTAGTAGAGCACTAGTGGAGCACTAGTGAGTGGTAATGTTTAATAAGCACTAGTGGATTTTTTAGAGTTTTGGTGGCTGCCACCTTATCTATAAAATGGGCACTATTTTATCATTGTAAACAACATGAGTTTGATGTTCAAATATAATTTGTGAGAGTGATTCTCCTTTTTGATTCTTGAGTGATTCAAGAACTCATTTGGCTTATCAAAGGATTTCCATCCCTTTGTGTGTTTAGCCTTCATAAGTGGTGTGATTCCACTTAAACCTTTTCCATCTCCCTTTCATTTCTTATAAAAAAACTACATAAAAAGAGGCAATAACTCCTTCCCTTCTTGCCCAGAATTTTCGTGTTAAACAGCCCCAAAACCTTCATATCTTCATCATCTTTAAATTCTTTCAATTCCAGAATTTTCAAAATTCTTCCCAGCCACTAATGCGTGCAATATCTCCAGTTTTACTCATCCTATTTGAGTCATTCCTAAACCAAACTTAAAGTTCAGAACGTGAGCTTTCTTCACGGTTTTGAACCACTAGATTTGGAGCCCTATATCGCGAGTTACAGCCTGTTCTTATTTGTTATTAAATTCTGTCAAAACAACATTTTATTTGCTTCCTTGTGCGCCACAAAAGGATTCAACCCCTTGGAGAGATTTTCCAGCTAATCTATTCCTAGACGGTCCGTTTTTCGTATTAGATTCATAAGCTTATTCAATTCCATATTATAGTTAAGTGCACATAGTTGTACAGAAGAATTATTTACAACTAGATAGAGGACAATGTGCCCGGTGTAATAGATATACAAGACTGGTGGAAATCAGAACAGCTTTATAATGAATGTATCTTGATAGAGTTATACAGTATAGAATAGTGCGTAGGAACTTATCTGATAGTTTATAATACCTGATGCTTTTCCTTCCATCTTGGGAAAAAACTAGAACCCAGCAGTTGGAACAAGTGGTCCCTCATCTCGTCGTTTGTCAACAGTAAGCACTTATTGCTAACAGCAGCATATAACCAGTACCTGTGATGATAATACAATAGCAAACAATAATGAAAATGTATGATACTGAAGAATTTATATTGCCATAAATGTAGGAAATGAATAATACAAGAAGTCAACAACAGCGAAGCCTCATCCTACTCTCCAAAGTTGGCTACAATCTACATGATCAATCAATACCATCTGGCTCATTCAAAACGTAAAATAAGGAGGAAAAAAAAGTGAAATTAGGCAATTCAGTCAAACTTGATTATGATTCAAGTACTTCATTACCAATCATCATTTGAACCTTGAGGTGTAGCATAAAGAACACCATTTTTCTTCCAATTTTCTATAAGTCTCCTGTTGTTTGGACTCTGAGCAGGACCACCAGTTACCCGATTTGTATGCAAAATTATAAGTGGCAATCTTTTTGAAGGGCTGATTTGACGTAATTTTTGAACAGCAGAGTTAAGCTGCAACCATGGCAAAGAACCGCTAAATAGTTGCTTTTGTAATGTACTAATAAAGTTGAAAATTTCACACTTACCTGTGAAAAGCTGAAATTAAGCTTGTTGGCAAGGCCTACATTGGCACCATCTACAACAGCGTCGAACGGGCCATGCTGCTCAAGCCACTTCTGCAAGAGTTAAAATTCTGTCAGTCACTATGCCAATACTGATTCTCTTACATATAACCTAATTGAAGACAGAAACATTAAAGCCTAAGCACTAGAATATACAACCCTTGCCAAAGGTAGCCCACAAGAAAAGAGGAGTCCTTCACCAAATTCAGCTTTTAAGTAATCAAACAGAAATTCTAATTGATAGTTTCTAAAAAAATGAAAGAAAATGTGAAGACAGTTCAACCTGAAAATGACTGAAGTGTGCTTTAGCTTCTTTTTGGCAAGCCAATTTAGACAATGAGACAGCAAAGTTTTCAGTCTCTTTTGGATCAATATCAATGCTCACAAGCTTTTCGCCACAGGAGAGACAGAGGCCATCCTCATTGACATGAGTCTTCACCACCTTCCATTGCCCACTTCCAAGCCACCCTTGTCCGTGCCATCCTCCTCCTCCCCGCGCAATCCCTTCTCTTATCTTTTTAACATTCCAATTCTTCTTTCCAACTTTAGTGGCATATTCAGAGTTAAACCAATCCTCAACTATTTGTAAAGTTGATTCAGATACCTGCCTCACCATAACACGCAAACGATGCAATATCTCATACACCTTATCTTCGTTCTTGGCATTGACACTGACTTGCAAAAGAGCAGCAAGCTCGGGCTCTTCAGCCATAATGCCAGATTCAATCATGTCGGCGTCAACTTGATAAGCCTTTTCAGCATCACCCCTCTTGCAAAATCCATAGAGGGCAGGTCCATATGATCTCAACTTGGGTGCAATAGCAACATTCTTCATTTGCTTCAGCAATTCAAAAGCCATCTCGGGATCTTCCTTTGCAGCAGCAAGCCTAGCAGCATTGGTAAACGTAGCTTCATTAGGCTGGACCCTGTCACTCAACATCTGCTGAAAAATCTCAAACCCCCTTTTCAAACCCAAATCAGAGACGCTGCCATTCTCGACAACAGAACAAAGGTAGAGCAATTTGTTGTAATGGTCGAGATTGAGCATAACCCCCATCTTTCGAGCCTCGTCGTAGAGATTAAGTGCTTGAAAAACATCACCAGTCTTTGAGCACCGACTTAGCTTGATTTGCAGAACACCCTCCGGAGATTCATTGGCAGCTTTTCTCCTGGCTTTGGTTGAAAGCTTAACATCTCTTGTGTCTCGTGAGAGGCTACCAGTGGCAGCATTTACCGTGGCGAATGTGCGTTTGACATGGCAACGATTCAAATCCCGATGTAGAAAGGGGAGCGAGCAATTGGAATAGGATTGCGCAAAGATGGAGAAAAAGGGAGCGAGTCTCGCCATCGCTGCTCACCAACTGTTTGATAAACCAACGAAACAGAGGAAAACAACCTCAAACTCATAGAAATATAGAATCGAATATAGTTGGAAGAATTAACTCTATAATTCCAACATGGGATTTAACCAAATTAAGGATACTTGTTGTGCGCACCTTTCTGTAAGTTAATTGTGTTCAAAACCCTATCCATCTCCCGCTTTATCCCTTCCTAGTTCCTCCCATCAAGCTATAAAAATCCTCTGCTCGATGTCTTTATCCCAAACACCAATAAAATCTTGCCAAGTCAGTTAAAAGGTTTATTACCAACTCATAAGTAGCTTCATTTTATTTTTTTGAGTTTCATTGTCGTCATTATTTTGGTGCATTTTTTTACTTTAATTTGGCTTTTGATGTCATAACATTATGAATAAATTTCATTTTAGTTGCTAAGATTTTTAAAAAAAAAATCAAATCCTTTAATTTCACATGGAACACCTTGACAATAAAGTGTGTTTTCCTGTTAGGCAATACATCGAACAGCTTCCGTGCGCATCAGAAAATTGTTCAAATATACAGAGTAGGTCAGAGATGTGGCTCCCTTCCCTGGTTTGGACATTTTAGTGGCTTCCATCATTCCATGGTGTTAACTTGAAGAATTGCATTGCAAAGCCACACGAACAAAACAAAATTTATTGTGCCTGCTGAATTTGGTCTCTATCAAGTATAAATATATTGTTAGAGGATTTTTGAAAAAGTAAGTGATTACTAGTATTTCTCAACTAAGTATTTTTTTTTTTCAAATTGAAGTAAACTTTGTTAATGATGTGTGAAAATTTTGTTGATAGAAAAGGCAATTTTCATTGATTGATTAGGGTTGATTTCATGACAAATAGTAAGATAGTCTTATTTTTTTTAAAAAAAAAAAAAAAAGAGATAGGCTTAATTTTTATCTTATCACGACTAAACAAGGTTTTTCTTATTTTTATGGAGTACTGCTAATTATTGATCCAAAGGATAAGTAATGTATAAATAAAAAATTCATTAAAAATCACAATGATGATAAATTTTATTTTTAGCATTAAATATTAAAAATTTTAATAAAAACTTTTCTTTATGGGTGTGTGACATCTCGTGTGCTAATGATGACAGAGAGTGTTGTCGGCATAATGAGGCATAGGCAAGGAACGACTCTCAGTAGGTTTTTAGAGACAGGACACATGGATGAATTGAATATACATCAAAATAAGAGTGATTCGAAGAATACATGAGTACAAGATTATATATACAGTTGATGATAACTTAAATTTAGATAAAATGCACTTAAAAATCTCGTATTATTATGTGCGAATAATTGTGAAAAACAGCCGGGATATTATAAATCGTCTATTCATTACTCTAATAACAAAGTTTAGCAAAACCTATTTTTGATCGGGGTAAAAAAATATGTTATGTGCATGTTTGGATAGAAGTGGATCCATGTTAACGTGGATCCACTTCAACGCTATTTTTTGTTGCGTTTATTGGATCTGCATCAACTTATGTGTCAAATTTATCTCAATTATTGATTTATCTATCTTAACGTGATTTGACGTGATCCGACGCTAATCCAAACACACTATTTAGATTGTCCCAACTTCTTATACAAATTTAGGCACGAGAGTCTAGTCACACTTCACTGGACTTGACTAAAGTCCATCACTCCATCTTTTGTGGCAATCCCTTATTATCTCCTCTATTAGTGACAATGACCATCAACATCAGTCCCTCCATCGGCAATACCACCTTCAATCAGAGGAATCAAGTATTAACCAGGAGATCAATTATAGGAATGGGACTACAAGAACTATGAATATGAATATGCCTGGTATATCACCAACAAGAATCTATGCTCACTGCTACTTCAATTCTATGGTTTGTATGGTGGATCAATTTCATTATATGATTCTAGAAGCTTGAAATAAACGTTATGTTTGATTAAACTTTAAATTTTAGACGGTGAGTATTTGGTTTTAAATTCTCGTTAATGTACTTTTTTATAAAAAAAAAGAATTTCAAATATAATTAATGAACATTTTAAAATTTAATTTTGATCTCTCATTTATTATAAAACTTAGTTTTAATCTTTTATCCATTAAACTTTCGAATTCTAACAACTGATATGCATAACAGTTTTCCTTACATCTTTTTGTTTCAATCTGATTGAAAAAATGATATATGTCAATGTGATCTATTAAAACTTAAGAAAAACTTTTGAAGAAATTATCAAAATTGAACATTATAAAAAAAAATAAAAAAAAAAGGAGAAGAGAGACGCTAAAAATAAAATCCAAAAAGGGTTATATATTGGTACTATCCGTTAAAAGTTCAAAAGTTGAGAAAAATATTGGAAAATGAAGCAAAATTAAACGTTATAAAAAAACCATGAATGGAAATCACTCAATTCTTTTTAGAAATTGAAATCACAAATTAATTAATTATATATGAAATACTTATAATGTAATTAAGCAAGTTTTCCAATAAAAAGATTATCAAATATTTACTTTTTCATAAAAAGTTTCTGATTTTATAACTTTGGATGTCCGTATCCAATAATTGGATTTAACTCCTTTAAAGTGAGTGAGTATATAATTTGAGAAAATAAATATATATTTACCATTCATTCAAAATGAGTTAAAAGCTACAAAATACTGTAATTTAAATTAAAGATAGATATATCCTTACTTTTTTATTTAAAGCACACTCTCATGACCTAAATGCGGGTGCTACTATTAGCACCTAAATGCGCATATTTAAAACTCGGATGTCCAGATTTTAGAAACTGAACAAATTAATAAATGTGGTAAGCAAAACTACTTAACGGTTTTAAAAATCGGGTCCGCTCGGAAATTAAAAATCGGGCGCGTCGGTAATTCAAAATCGAGCACATACATAAAAGGAATTCTCAAAGCGTCAACAAGTAATTAAAAACCATTAGTTAGTTTTGTGGAACACACTTATTAATTCGCTTGATTTTTAGAATTCGGGCGTGCCCAAGCTTTAAATATCGAAAAAAGGACAATTTTTTAAAAAATTAAAATGTATTATGTAAGGAGAAAAAGAAGAAGTGACAATAATAAGTATTTCGGAAAAGATTTTCGGCCAACCCCACTTGAGTAAAATAATAATATTTTCGTTTTTTATTAAAAAAATAAAAAAAAAGTAAGGATAAAAATTAATTTTATATTGTTATTGGCCAATTGTTGGTCATTTTTGGGTAGCCAAAAATCGTAAGCATTTATCATGTGCATATGATAGAAAGAAGAAAACAATAATAGTTTATCTATCTATAATAGGATTCAAATTATGTGTCCCAAAATTATGTTCCCAATAATGTCTCACCAATAGAATATCGTCACGGCATTGAAAATATTTCCTTTAATTTTAATCTTTAATTTCCTAATAAATTTTTTAATGACGTGACAATATTCTATTGGTGGGACATAATTAGGGACATAATTTGGGGGACACATGATTTGAATCCCTATGTAGTACTACCTCCGAACTCAAATATAAACACACAAAAAATAACTCTCTTGTTTCTTGATTCAAAATATAAGTAAATTTTAACTACTTTCCTCATATTTAATGCTATTATTCTTAATTTATCATTCATTTAATGATATTACTCTTATTTTACAATAAATATGATGAAGGTCATTTTAGTAATTAAAGTTTATCTTTTACATGAAGTCAACAAAATTAAATACAACTAACTAATTTTGTTAATATGTGTAAATTAGTAAAATTTTGGTTATATATAATATATATGAGTTCGAAGATAGTATTAGCATAAGTACAATGTTAGCAAGTTAACTCCTTAGAAACAAACAAACAAACAATATTGACACGTTTTTATTTGAGAGTAATCAATAAAGAAAATGAAGGGTAGGAAAGAGTAGAAAGGGAGACGGGTGGGAATTGATTACGAACTAATAATGTGTGAAAGTGAAATTATATATTACAGTGATGGAACTGACCACCAAACCGGTGACAATGAAAACAGCCATTGATGATATGAATATCTAACAGCAGAGCAGAGTGACGCAGACATCCAACTCCAACTAGTTGGGAACTAACGATACGATGCAGTGCCAATCATGTTTATGTATGTTAGCCTTTGAAAATTGAATTGAAACCACTCAATTTCCAAAAACGGTAGTAATTTCATACCCCGAATCACTCCCAAATTGGAATTCCACTCTCACAAAAACTCTGTTCTCCAAACATCATCTCCGAATCAGAAAAACTTCCCATTTGCGGGTATTCCCAACTATCCACCGAGTCAATCAATACGAACTCAGTTACCGAGTCCACCGAGTCGAAGCTCTCTTCTATGTTGGGCAGTTCAACAATCTCGCTCAGCTCTGACGACTCTGTCTCTGACCCCTGTTCTTTTTCTGAAGTGAAAGAAGAAGAAGAAGAAGAAGAAGTTGAGGGTAATGGGTGAGGGTCTAATTCAACCAAGGCGGCGGCTTTTGCTGCCGCCGATTGGATGTCACGTGGGGCCAACGTGAGGGGTCTGGGGAGCACGTGAGCAATTTTCGGAAAGTTGAGAATTGCAGAGTGACCCTTAATGCTCAAAGCCGCAACATCGTGTGCTCGAGCTGCCATTTCAGGTGTGGCGAAAGTGCCGAGCCAGATGCGAGATTTCTTGCGGGGCTCGCGAATTTCAGATACCCATTTGCCCCAACTTCGCATTCGGACTCCGTGGTAAACTGGGTGATTGCTGCAATCTCTGTTTCTCTTCGACCTGCTCTGTTTTTTCGTCTCTATTTTCTGGGGTTCTGAATTTGAACAAGAGTTGCTACTGCTACTGCTACTGCTAGGAGTTTCATTAGAGCTTGATTCTGTCATTGTTAGTTACTCAGAAATGGAATGTTTGAGGAGTAGAATAATGAAATATGGGTTGTGGATGATAGAGGAGTGAATACTAGGAATTGGGGAGAGAAATCATAGAAAATGGAAAGGGGGTTGAGCAGAAACAGAGGATATGGGTTGGGATTTTGTAGTGAAGGATACGCTCCCATACAGGATATAGCGACCCTTGACCTACCAATAATATTTCTCAGTCAAAAGTAATATTTACACCTAAAAAAATGGTAATATTCTGTTATTCTTACCCCTCCTTCTTTTTAAGGGGAGATGAGAAAAAAGATAAAAAATAAAATTGAAAGATAAAAAGAAGTATATAAATTCAAACAAAAATAACCTATGAGAATAATTATTATTTCACAATTTAAAACCTAGATTTAATATGGATTTTGGTTTACTTCGATTCAAAAATATCGTGGTGACCCTTAGGTTAATCTAAACTACTCATGATGTTTAATGAGTTAAAAAATTAATTTGTGTGTTTATTTTTTTATTCTGTTGTATGTTTTCTGAATAATTTAATACAAATTTTAGTAAAATAGGATTTTTTTTGTTTTTCAGAAAAAACAGAAAAACATAATAAAAACAATAAATAAAATTGAAAATAAAAACACAATTAACTTTTAAATATTTTAATCAAATTATTAAATCTAAATATTCCAATATTAATCAAGTGACCTATTTCAGTCGAGTAATATAATGTTACATTGTTACTCAAACTAAATGAATTTGTTCCCTTAGTTGACGAGCACATATAAATATGTGTGTTAATATGAGGTTGAATTCCCAGTTGTACTACTTTCTTATAAAAAAATAAATAAATCCCAACTAATTTAATATCAATAATTCAATTGGAATTGGATAAGGTCATTTTGAACATTCTCTACCAAATTTCAACTTACGTGTATTCTAAAACAGGTTAAACACTTTAACTAGAACATTTCCTACCAACTAAAGTTTAGGACTATGGAAAAAAAACAACTAGTGTTTAGCACTCTAATGGGAAAAATAATTAAGTAAAGGAGAAAACTTTATGAGCAACAAAAGTAACACTGTCAAAAAATATATATAGAAATGCATAAAGACGAGTGAAATTTTCCTTTGGTTGTGAAAATTTAATTTTAATTTTAATTTTTTTGGTACATCTCAATCTTTTTTTGGTACATCCGTGAAAGAATTATTTAGACAAGTACAAAGGTACTTGGTAGAGTAATTAATCCCACTAATTGTTTTTTTTAAAAAAAAGGTTATCCAGTCCACATAGGTATTGATCCTTTAAACTTTACATCAGGTTACAGGTTAGTTATTTAATTCCTATTGTACTTACTTTAGTTCTTTATTTTTTTATTAGCAATATGGTTTTTTTAGTTAATTTTTTTAATTAAATAGCTAACAAAAATACTCAAAAATATTATATTGATTTTGTCTTCTTTTTTCACCTTCAATTATTATTTTGGACATTTTTATTAATCATAATAATTCATAAAAATAAATTAAGAGATCAAAATAAAGAAAAAAGTCAGGCACTGAATAAAAATTTGATAAAAAAATTTGAAGTGGTAAAACATAGGAGAAATTATTATCACAATTTATAATTTATAGGATGAGGATTGTCACACTCTTATAAATTTAATAATAACTATATTACTACTTACTAGTGGATGTGGGTCTTTGATGGAGAGAGGTGGTTATAACTTATAACATTACTCGTTGGCAAGGCGATGAGTGAACATCCTAGCTTACTTTCTTGTGCCGAATTCCCGTTCTCCACTCGTTTACAGACACCACGCACTAACCCCTTTTCCTTTTATTTTTTTTGACAACCACTTTTGCTGCATATTTCAACTGATAGTATTATGGATGATAATTAAGCACTCTTTCTAATTAACCACTCATTAAGGAAAAAATAAAATAGATACTTTCTGCCATGAGCTTATTACTAAGATCTCTATATATATAGAGTCTAATAATTCCGTTAGTGTCTCAATCATGCTTTGTAAAATATAAGAACATCTATCAATATTTGCCTATATCGTTGGGCGCACTATAATTCAAAAGCTTTCCAAGTTTGCAGTGCTCTAAAGATGCCAAATAAATTCCCAATGCTGCATTATTTACAAGATTTGACACTTCAAAATTGGGGATTAATTATTAATACCTCCAACCTTACAAAAGTAGAGTAATTAATGACCACATTTACACATTCTTTTCCCGTAATTATTCACTTCACTCATTAAAATAAGGAAAATGTTACAGTCGTGGACTCGTGGGTGACTCGCTGCTTCTTGATTATTGCTTTGTTTTTGCTATCCTTTTAGCATTACCTGCATTCATCACTGATATAGCACAAAAGAATAACCGAAATATGTACCCAAAAAAATAAAAAAATTGTTGAAATAATTATCACTATAACCTTTAACTTTATAAGACTAATTCACTTAAATTGTGTGAAAATTTACATAAATCATTAAGTTTGCAAAAATAATTCATATAAATCTTTGACTTTATAAAATTCAAGTATGTAGTGAATTACTCTTACAAATTTAAAACCTACATAGTGTTTCACTTAAAATTGTTTCTTGTTTTAAAGTTTCCGTACCAAATCCTTGTTCAAATTACTTATGAATGTAAGAAATTATTAACTTAATATTATTATTCTTATATTTGATCTTCCTAGAATAATTAAGATTAAGAAAACTATTCAAGTATAAAAAAATGTATGTAATAAACATGCTTGTTAGTTAAGGATACGGGCAAAAATAATGTGCTGTCTAGTCACTAGAGACAGTCCAAATTTATATGTGATCCATATTTTGGTAGGTTGAGGCCTTGAGGGACCTCATATTATGACAATCTAGTTGACAGTTCCGCATTTATTTATTCTAAAGTACACTTTAAATTAAGAAAAAATGTTAATATAGATGTTTTAATATACACTTTCTGTTGTATTATAAGCAAAAATTATCTAACTCACACTTTTTAAGAAAATTAGTTAGATT
The DNA here is from genome assembly GCA_037177725.1 of Cyamopsis tetragonoloba. Lineage (NCBI taxonomy): Eukaryota > Viridiplantae > Streptophyta > Magnoliopsida > Fabales > Fabaceae > Cyamopsis > Cyamopsis tetragonoloba. The sequence continues at coordinate 58,120,121 of CM074124.1, read as the reverse complement.
CATTTATCTTTTTTGAATCTATCAAAAAATTAATTTGTTTTTCTAAATTACCCTCCATTAAGTTACTCTCTCTCCTCTTCAAAATCACTATAATAAATGAGAGAGTGAATTGAGTAGAGGGTATATAATAGAAAAATTTTCATTAAATGCAAGTGAACATAGTTAGTTTTGCTTATATTTAAAAACATAATATTGTAAAAATTTTTGCTTATATTTAAAAACGGAAGGAGTACTTTTTAACAAGTTAAATGTAATAAAATATTATTGTAAAGTGTAATTTATTGTATTTTCAAAAATAAAAAAAAGTGTAATACTTATAATTAAATTTTTTAATTTTAACGTTGTAAGGCTCCGCTAGGTTCATAGGAGAGACGATCCACGACGAGATGTCTCGTGTTCGAATTTCACCTATGTCAAATTCTCAAAAGTCAACGTCAACCACACAATACGAACGAGATTAGTCTTATCCTAAAAATAAAAAAATTCATAATTATTAAAAAAATATATTAATTTTTTAATAATAATAACCTTAACAATTAATCATAGACACTCCTTATTAAGATGCTAAAGTTAATTTCATTTTGGTGGTTAACATATAACAGTTCTACTAGACTTCACTCTTCACTCACTATTTTAAGCTTAGCTGTTTAGCACTAAGCTTGAATTTTTGCTTCTTGTTCATTTGTTGATCGATACGCAATAGTCCTAGCTCCTTTCCATATTATTTTAAGTTTTTCCAGGTTATTTAATAGAATAGTGATTTGTGCACACCTATATTTCACACAATTCATTTATAATTTATTTTATAGTTAAATACAAAAAAATATGTGGTTAAATTAGTATAAAAATTGGTTAATTATTACCTAGTAATTTAACCATATTTTTCTTCAATTTTAAACATCTATATGTTCACTCAATTTTATGGTTAAATACGAAGAAATATACGGTTAAATTAGTACATGAATGTGTTAATTGTTACTTAGTAATTTAACCGCATTTTTCTTCACTTTTAATCATCTATAAAATATAATTAAATTATTAATAATAATTAACCAATTCATATACTAATTTAACTACATATTTCTTTATATTTAACCACAAAACTGATTGTAAATGAGTTGTGTTAAACATAAGTGTGGGCAGAACATTTTCCTATTTAATAAATAAGTTTAAATTACGATAGCTAACTTGATAGTAACTCATTTTATATATTAACCATGTGTGTAGAGGTTTAATCTCTCGCTAGTAAAAATAGAGTGAAACTTTATGGCTACCAGACAATATATAGTTCCATACGAATTTAATTTCGAAAAGAAAATTAGTCACGACTTTTAATAATAGATATCTTGAAAATAGATAAAATAAATAAATAAATTCTATTAAGTATAATTTGCTCATTTGTACTTTGTCTTATATGTAATTTTGTACAAAAGCTTTTAAAATGTGTATTTTTTTCATGTACTTTGCGAATGACATTTTACTACGAAAGTTATTTTATCTAATTAATAATAATTTTTTTAAGTCAGTAAAGTAAAGGTTAAAATCATCATCAAATACTCCCTCCCTCCGGTCCTATTTATAAGATACCATCTAGAAGATTTTTATGGTTCTTTTTATAAGACATTTTATAGTTTCCATGATGCATTTATTGCTTCTTTTCTTTTTTACCCCTATTAAATACATTAATTATTTTAACTCTTTAATTAAGTATAATTAGCTAACACATTATTCAATGAAGGATAAAAATAGTATTTCATACACTTTTTGAAAAAATCAAAAAAATTAACTAAACACAACTATTTTTCTTAGACTGGAAAGAGTATAAATGTATATTAAAATATATATTTTAAAAGTATAAAGATTTAAATATACAGTATATTTTTAAAATTTTGGTAGGAAACTACACTCAGGGAATCAAACTATAATTAACTTTAATAAATAAAATATTTTTTTTATTTTTGGATTATAAACAAAATTAATTAATTAATTTTATGTCTGTTAAGAAAACAGGGAATTAATGGTAGAAACTAAAGGAGGGGTTGCTGAAATTACAATTATTGGTAGTACGGTTGTGTATATATATATATATATATATATATATATATATAATAGAACCCACCATTCAAATTAAAGGGAATTAATCAACGTAACTGCCCCTTCAAATTATTGCCCATCAATTAATACAATGACTAATTAAATTTTGTGTGATCGACAATGCATGAAAGTAACTTATTGAAACTGAATTAAATTAAAGAAATTCACAGTTTGCATCTACCTACATCTATCTAATTAACATGCTTTCTAATCACATGCAATGATGCAAACATTTTGTTTTTTAGTTATAATTATCATAATCGTAAAGAAGCACCTTCACAAATTGTTTAACTTAAAACGGTAGTAATAATATATATATATATATATAGGTTTTTCAATACGCTTACGTATATTTTATACTGATGTAAAAGCTTCGCTCACTGCGACTCACTATAATTAAAAAAAATAAAAACATTATTTATTAAATTATTCTCGCTATTATGAGCTTCTTTTAATAAAATCAATTTGTTGTTATGTACATTTTATTTTATATCTGCATTAATATTATTAATTAATACAAATTAATTTTTATACAGATAAACACATATAGTTATTAATAACAAGTAGTAATCACGGACGAAGGGTAGTTGTCCCTTTACGGGGCTCGTCCCAGTATGAAAAAAAAATTATTTAATATATTTCTATCGAGCAAAAACCCCGATTATTTTTTGAGACAGTCCCATCGGAATTATTTTAAAAATCCTTAAAATATATTATTTAAATACTAGTTATGATATTATTGAATCATTTATTTTTTTTAAAATATGTATATGTATGAATTCTTTCATTTATATTTTAATTTGAATAAATACACAAATTAATTCACTAGATCGTATGAGTGTCTCATTTTAATTCTTAATTTATCAAAATTTTACTTTAGTGTTTAACTTTATAAGATCTATCATATTAATTACTCTTTGATTGTATAAAAAATTAGTTAATTTAATTGACTTATAAAAAAAATCAGAAATATTTAGTTGACTTATATTAATGTATGACACTTGCTTAATCAAATCAAGAATGTATGTGTCAATAGTTTGAGAATGTATGTGTCATTTATCATATGCAACATAAATATAAAAAAGTTTATGTGACCTAAATCTATTCATTGATTTAAAGTGTGATGTTGACTTTTTATTTTTTTTAATAATAAATTAATGACTGTGAAATCACTTGTGAAACTGAGAATGTATACTCACTTCACTAAGAGGTTATTAGCTCAATTCCTATAAGAAGCATTTCCTTGAAAAAAAAGTTTACTCATGTCACTGTAACTTTTGAAACTGTAAAAAAATTTTTCCATAATTTTTTTTCTTATAAAAAATGAAGATTTTTTTTAAAATGTGTGAATTATCAATATATTTAAAGCTACAAAGTATTTTTATATTTTACTTAAGTAAAAAATTAAGTTTTAAATTTTAATACATTAATTTTAAGTTTTGTTTTTGACCTTTAGCTTAAAAAATTATCGTCTAACTCTGCTACAGTAATGTTTTTAGTATATAAAAATATTATATAGGACACGTTGTCGTGCCATTAGTATAGATATTAAACACACATACTAATAAAATAATTACATTAGAAAAATGAATTTAAATTAATACAATTTTTGTCCTTAAATTGTACTATTCGCAAAACTTGAAAATGAAAAACAACCAATATAGTGACAAAGAAAGTAGTACAATAACATAACGATCATATTCAATTATTCATAAGTAGAAGTGTAGAACCCACCACTTGACTAAAGTACCATTAATTTTTATAGCTCGTAATTAATCGGCGTTAAACACATGTTCTTTTTAATTAATTTACTTCATGCTCTTCCCCTTTAATTTGTATTAATTCTTTGTAATTGTTTTTACTACTTTCCGTAGTACTTTCGATAATACAACCATCAGTTTGTTCACAATGCTACTGAAAATGAAACTTCATTGAGTTTTGTAACTATATACATATACATGCTTAGCAATAGTCACTATAATAATTTTAATTTATAATAACGCTAGCTTGTCATTCTAATAACTTTAAAATCGTTACTACTTTAAAGGTTGTTATTGCTAATTAAGGGGGAAAAAAAGAGCAATTATTCTTCCATATGTGTGTACACAATGCATGTATTTAAGCACAATTAATCAAAAATTAAGATGAAGTTAAGATAATAAAAAATCTAACATGTAAACTTGTATTATTATTATCTTAATACTTAATATTTTTAGAAGTGTTTCTCATTAGTTGTGTGTAAAAATAAAGAGTTTAGTGTAGATGTTTATACAAAAAAATGTATAAGTATATATATTTTTATTGTAAACTGTTATTTCAATCCCTCAAGCTATCTGGCAAGACCAATTTCTAAGAAGGCAAGTCACATTGCATTTAAAAAGCTTTATCAAATTTTTTCTTGTTAGCAAGCATCAAAGGACAACAACTTATTGCCTCACCAAACTTAATTAATTGCTTTAGTTAAGCTGGCAATTATTTTAGATAGTTTTTTTTTTTTCAACTTTTGATGAATTGAAGCTAGATATTATATGCGTTGATTTTGGTTTGATCATATTCGTCTAATTAAAAGAGTACTTTTCTTAATGCTAGAGATTTTGAATGCGGTAAATTAAAATATTCTAATATAATTTTAAATCTCACAGTTGCAAGTGTGTGAAATAAAACACATTCACTCATTTGCAAAAAACATAAGAGCGGAAAAGAGTTTATCATTTTTTCAATCCTTAGATTCTACGAGTTTTATGGTCATGCCCTTTATTTTTAAGGAGTTTTAATTTAGTTGTCGACTTTTATTTCACTATCAATTAAAACCGTGTATTGTGTTTAGTGACTATGGAACATAACATGATCATATGTATTATTTTGTATTTAGTGCGGATTAAAATATAGAAAATATTTTTTATAATACATATAAAATTTTACTTTACTTGATAGAAAATATAAAATAAAAAAAAATAATATATATATATATATTAAAATTATGAGCATAATTAAATAGTAATTTTAAAATATATTAATTTTTGTATTAATATTTTATGAAAAAAACTATTAAATATAAACTTCTCTCAATAAATATAATTATTAAATATATGTTTAAAATTTATTATTAAATATAAATTATGTTGAATATATTTTTATTATTAAAATTTTTAAAAAATAATATACGATTTAAAGAATTTAAATATATATTATTTTGTTAATAAAAAAATAACTCTATAAAATAATGATAATTCTTCCATGTGTGTTATTTTCTGTTCTTGTCCGTTCTACCATTTTCAATATAACCAATCTGTTTCATTCATTTGCTTCAGTGTCCTATTTCATTCCTCTTAACTGATGTATCAAATGGAAAACAATACACAATGTCTTCTTCTGTTCTATTCAAACACGTCTACCAAATGTTATCTTAGAGTTCTATGTGACACATTAATTGTCACTTGAGCTCTAATGTGGACACATATTGTTTCACTCAAAATCAATATTGTTAATATTAGGCTAAAATACATTTTTAATTCTTTACATTGTTGAAAAGTTTCAGTTTGGTCCATTACATTATATTCATGTATTTTTTTTGTTCGACAAATACACATGCACCAATCCCTAAATCTTAAACACACACACTCATCATAAACTAACTCCGACCAATATTCTAATCTAAATCACTACCGCCAAGGTTTAAACCTTGAGCTCCAACTCCCAAGCCTTAAAGGCTTGATACATGGCCATGTGGGCTATTGTTCACTTGTCTATATTTATGTATCACTTTCGTCCTTTATGTTATTTTTTTTTATCAAGTAAGGGCCTAAAATAATGGACCAAAGTGATTCGGAAAACATAATATAAAGGATCAAAGTGAAATTTTTTAAATATAAGAAACTAAATTAAAACTTTTAAAAATGAGGAACTAAATTGAGATTTTTTAATGACACAAGGCATCAAAAGTATATTTTAGGCTTTTTTTTTACAACGGAATGAAGCAGTTTGTATATTTTAAACATTAACTATAATTTTTTTGTGCTAAAACATTAACTGCAATCTAATCATGATATTTATGATTTTCATTAATTGTTGCAGTTCCTCAGTGATTTACAGAATTATCTATCTATCTATCTATATGAAAGACATTTGATTCTGGGTTTTGGCTATAAAATTCAACGGGAGTCTACATCAACGAAGATATGAAGTTAAGAATGTGATGCAACTATTATTAACATTTAAATATAATGTAAAAGGTCTGATGGCAAGAGTGGCGCCCATGGCCTAATCAGGCGATTGTGGGTTCGAGTCCCACTGGGCGTGCTCAAGTTTTCTTTTTAACAAACAACCCCATAAGCTTTTAAACATGGAAGAACATGGTATGAGTAGGAGAAAGGAAGGTGGATCATACGTTCGAAGGCAGAGTTAGTTTAGGTTTAGGTTGGTAATTAATGTAAACCTTGTGATCATATATATAAGGATTATTATTGAAGAGGGCAGATGTAAGCCATGAATAAATTTATATTATATAAATAGCGATGTTATAGACAGACACACAAAAAAAAAAAGCATAGTGTTAGTGAGAGAAAGTAAAATTGCATAATTGGATTTTGTTTAGTTTTGTAAGGGGTGAGAAATATGGATGAGAGAGGTACTAAAGGCAGAGTATGTGTGACGGGAGCTGCAGGTTTTGTTGCTTCATGGCTTGTTAAGCGTCTTCTTTTGTCTGGTTATCATGTCATTGGAACTGTTCGTGATTTAGGTATATCTCCCTCTCCCTTACAACATTAAATTAAACTTTATCTTTAATTAATCCGTACTTGTACTTGATGTATGTTGTACTTGTACAGGGAAGCAGAAGAAATATGAACATCTATGGAAGCTGGAAGGAGCAAGAGAGAGATTGGAATTAGTTCAAGCTGATTTAATGGAACAAGGAAGCTTCGACAAAGCAATCATCGGATGCAAAGGTGTCTTCCACATGGCCTCTCCTGTTCTCAAACATATATCTCATGATCCTAAGGTATACTACTATATATATCTTTATCACTACTTCTATAATCTTAGACACTGATGCATGAATGCATGATGGATTTCTAAAAATAGAGTGAAATCTTGGAACCGGCGGTTCAAGGTACGCTGAATGTGCTGCGTTCTTGTCACAAAAACACGGCGCTTAGGCGAGTGGTTTTGACCTCGTCGTCTTCAACAGTTAGAGTGAGAGACGATTTTGATCCAAACGTGGCACTTGATGAGTCCTGTTGGAGCTCCTTGGAATTGTGTGAGAAACTCCAGGTTAGTAAGTAGTAACTAACTACTGCTTAATAATTTAAATTGTAAATTGTAACGTACAATTGTGGTGAATGAAGGCATGGTATGCAATGTCAAAGACAGAGGCAGAGAGAGCAGCGTGGGAATACTGCAAAGACAACGGAATACATTTAGTGACGGTTCTGCCATCATTCATCATAGGACCCAGCTTACCACCTGACCTTTGTTCTACTGCATCTGATGTTCTAGGCTTGCTCCAAGGTACACTACACATTACACATACATAATAATAATACAAGTGCTTGTTATTAATTAAATTACTTTGATTTGAATATATATATATATATATATATAATATAAAACAGGGGAAACAGAGAAATTTCAATGGCATGGAAGAATGGGATACGTTCATATAGATGATGTTGCATTATGTCACATACTTGTTTATGAGAATGAAGATTCAAATGGGAGATACCTTTGCAGCTCAACAGTAATGGATGTTCAACATTTGGTTGCATTCCTTGCAACTCGTTACCCTACCCTCCCCATCCCCATCCCCAAAAGGTTAATTTATTATTTAATGCCTCTCTAATTGCAACAGAACAAGTAGGGTTTTGATATATAACAATTAGTTTATTGGATATTTCAGGTTTGAGAAACTAGATAGGCCACATTACGATCTGAACATTGAGAAGCTGAGGAGTGTAGGGTTCAAGTTCAAATCTATTGAACAAATGTTCCAAGATTGCATTTCATCACTCGTGGAGCAAGGCCATCTCACTCTTCCCCCTCCCCCATAACTTAATTTACTCACTTTATTCCATACTTTGTTGCTTTACATTCTGTTCTAATTTTCAATCATCAATAACATTACTTAAATGAGAGTGTCACATGAAGAATATCTACCAATAAATATATACTACATTGGACGTGATCACTTCAAATATTTTTGTTTTCAAATGTGTGTAAATGTACGTGGTGGAAGATGTCATTTATTATACACAACAAAAATGTTAAACAAGTTTATGTGACATAAATTCATCTTTATTATTTTAACAATAAATAAATGGTTATTAAAAGAGTTGTGCACTTATATATAAATTTTGCATGATAAGTGAAACCATGTAACTAATATGTAAATAATGAGTAATGGTATATCTTTCTAAATATCCTCCTACTTATCTTCCTAATACTATATAAAGTATGAAATTAAATGCACTTTCAATTTTGAAAATATAAAAAACATTGAAAATATTCTTTAACGAATAAGTAAGAAGATTTTTAAGAAGATGAAATAGGAGGATTATAAATTTCTCTATAAAGAAAAGATATAAGGAATGAAATCCTCTTCATTTGGAACATTTCAATATCTGATAGAGAAAAAAAAAAAAAACCATGTAAACTCACATAGATGATTTTTTTTTTCTCATATTGAAAAATTCCATAAATAGAGAGAAATAAAATCCAAGATACAATATGTAATAAGTGTGGTTTAGTTTTTTATTTTTGAAAGACTTAATTTAATCAAATAATTTAAAGTGTGAGAAGATACCAGAACCTTAGACTGCACACTATAATTTCAATGAAAAATCCCTCAGTCCTGAAGAAAAACATCTATTAAAAGGTCAAGCATATTTAAATTCAAAATATTATCTTGTATCTCTAGTAATAATAAATAAAGTAGGAGACATTTGGAGAAAAAAAAATATTTTCTTAAATCAAAAGATTCTAATTGAGAAATCAAAAGTCAATTTGCAAACCTCTGTCCTGCAATTTCAGTAACTATTGCTAACCTTCTAGAAGAAAAATCTTTATTTAATTATACGAAGAGGCTCTTAAATTTTAGATTTAAGCTTAAATTACTCTTAAAAGTTATTTCATAAGAAAAAAATCATCATATCATATATTCTATTGTGGTCATATACTTAGTTAACATAAAACTTTTAACTGAGACAAAAGAAAAATTCTTTTTTCCTCTAAATTCTCGATGTCAAGATTCAGAAGAGGAACCTTTTATGTTATATATTATATATATTATATATTATATATATTTAAAAAAAGAGGAATCTTTATTGAAAAATAGTCAGTGTATACACTAAGTTACAAAACAAAAATCAAAATCTTTTTACATAAAAAAATGTGTATAGAATGTAGATGAATAGTAACATTGTCCATCATAAAATCTAAGAGCATGTTTAGATATCCGTTTATAAATGTAAAACAAAAAATATATAAAAAAAAAAAACTTACTTTCACATTGAAAACCTTAAAATTTCTAATAAAAAATTTTAAAAAATCCCAACAAAATCTCAATGAATATCTAAAGATAGCCCAAATAATTGATGTTGCCGTACAGCCCTTTCCCCTACAAATGTTGAGTAAATTGTGTTGTAGTTTCCTTCAATTTCATCATTGTTCATTTCAGATGAGTCAGATTTCTAGAAGGAAATTTATATCAAGGCTATTTTTAGTAAATTAATTTCACGTCTATTTTATCTTATTTTTTTCCCGCATAAAATCTCTACACTCTCTAACAATTGCCTTAACTATTAATCATTACAATAAGGAAATTTCCTTCTAGAGGCTAGAGCCACGAAGCTGATAATTAATGTTGCAAAGAAAAATCGAACTTTCCACATTTGAGTTCATACCAAGAAGCTTCTTTGTAACAATAATGTGGAAACAATTTTGAATAAGTAAACCCAAAATCATTCACCGATATTTTAAAGCCCTAAATTATTCTTTCTTTAAGTGCAAAAAGATTAAAATGCCTATCGCTTAATAAGAGACTAATTCGAAGCTTTTCAAATTTTAAAAGACTACAATATTTCACAAACTAATAATTGAAAATAAAATATTTTACAAACTAATAATTGAGATTATAAAAATAGGGCATTTTAATCACCAAAATTTTAAAAACTCTAAATTAATCATTTACTTTAAGTGTAAAAAGATTAAAATATTTATTATTTTATAAAATAAGAAATTAATTCGAGATGTTTTAAATCTTAAAGACTAAAACGTAAGACTAACTAATAATTGAGAGTTTACTTAATTTTGTCTTTTTTGAGAGATAGTTATAACTTGTAATAGGAATTTTCCTTGAAGATTGCTTCACAAATCACAGTTTCACCCAGAAACCGGAATACACGCTCAAAAGTATAGTCCACTTAATGTTGGTCCCTACAATATGATTTTCCAAACATTTCCTCAATAATGTTACTAAGCTTCTTATAAAGAGTCACAGAATCTAACTCTAATTTATTAGCTTAGCTTCTCTCTGCCTCAAGAATTTTCAAACAAAACAATTATGGATCCAAGACTCTATGAATCCATTAGGAAAAATGACATGGCCACATTTTCAAGCCTAGTTAAGGAGAATCAAGAAATTCTCAACCAGAGAACAGCAGATTCTTCAAGCACTCCGTTACACCTTGCTTCCAAGTATGGTTGCATTGAAATGGTGTCTGAGATTGTAAGGTTATATCCTGAAATGGTTTCTGCTGAGAATAAAGACATGGAGACTCCAGTTCATGAGGCTTGCAAACAAGAGAACCTCAAAGTGTTAATGTTGCTGCTAAATGTGAATCCTAAAGCTGCTTGTAAGGTTCATCCGAATTGTGAAAGCGCTTTCTATCTAGCTTGCAGCCATGGTCATCTTGACATGGTGAATCTTCTGCTGAATCTAACTGAGATGGTGTCGCCAGAGGTTGCAGGGTTTGATCAAACTTGTGTCCATGTTGCTGCATCTAGAGGGCATTCAGGTGGGTATGTGTGTGTTTGGTAAAAGTAATTTATAGCTTATAGCCTTTAGTGATATTTGTGGTTAGTGGTTACAAGTCTATAGGTTATGAAAGAGCTTTTATTTTGAATAACTCTATTTTACCCTTGGTATTTTAAAGTAAGGGTTAAAAATATATTATCTTAAAAATATATTATCTTATGAATTGTACGTGGATGTGCAGTTCGATACTGATACTTTAAAAACGTGCAAAAATGTTTTTATATTTTGCAATAATATTGCATGTTTTGCACGTTACTAAAATCGTTAAAATTTTGACAGATAAGCACACATAAAATTCACGTGTTTGGTATAAAATCATCCAATTTTTAATGATTATGATGGAATTACAGTAAAAATGCATAACACACAAAATATTAAAACCTTTTTCTTGCTTCTGAACTATCAACAACTCTTGTAATGACAACTTTTACATCTCAATTCAAATGTTACATGTCCTTTCAAGTTAGTAGTATTTAACATATTTTAGCTAACTATGAGTTGGTTTTTTCAAACGACTCTAAATAACTATAATTTATCAGTTATAACTGAAATGAATAACTATAAGCTGCCAGCTTGTTTTACCGAACAAATTGCGAGAGTTTTTCCATCAAATTTGCATTTCTTTTTGAACTTGTTATTTAATATTTATTTTAGTAAGAAGTCACATTTGCATTGATTTCACATCAAGCAACAAACAATAAGGAAGTGGTTGATTGTTTTGTGCAGATGTTCTTAGAGAACTGTTGAACGAGTGGCCAGAGCTTACTCAAGTAACTGATGATAAAGGCAATTCACCATTACACCATGCTTGCAACAAAGGACACAGAGAAGTTTCATGGATCCTACTAACACGTGATCCAAGTCTAGCTGTACAATACAACAACAATGGTTATACACCATTGCATTTGGCAGTGATGAAGGGGAAAGTCTCAATCCTTGAAGATTTTGTGTCTAGCAATGCTGCTTCATTTCATTGTCTTACTAGAGAAGAAGAAACAGTGTTTCATTTGGCTGTGAGGTATGGATGCTATGATGCTTTGGTGTTCTTGGTGCAAGTTTCCAATGGTACAAATCTATTGCACTGTCAAGATCGGTATGGTAATACTGCCTTGCATCTTGCAGTTGCTGGCGGGCGTTATCAGGTGACAAACTAATTTGAGTCATGAATGTGTTCAATTACCATGTGAAAAATGAAAACTTACTACATTGTAACTAGGAGAAATATAAGTAGGCAACATATAAAGCGTGTCACCTTTATGATGTTAAGTTTTACATTGACTAAAAATATGACCATAATAGGGTTTACAAAAGTTGGATAATCCTCTTTTAATTTTAGAATTGAGTTAAATCAAGTTCCAAATTTGCTACTGATGTGGCCATAATAGAGTTTGTTTTGGACAAATTCCAAATTTAATAGGGTATCAAAGTCTAATTAGTTTTGATATGCATCAACCGCACGAGATATCTAGTCTTGAGCATGGGGTAAATGTGCTAAAATGTTAAAGTTGCTAGAAATATTTCCATATTAGAGTTATGAAAGCTGAGTGGTGTCCTCTTTTCATGAGTTAGATTTTGGAATTTAGTAAGGTTGAACGGCAAATTTCAAACTGTCTTGAGATTATGGCCTGGAAATAAATCATAGTGTAACTTTAGGACTTTCTCTCCTTCAATAAACAACATTGACTTCTAAAAATCAATTAAACTAAACATCAATCAATATTGGTCAGAACTTAATCCTTAAATCAAACTAACATTAATTAATATAGAACAATGACTTCTAAAAATCTGAATTTCAATAGATGATTTTGGGATGAGATATTGTTCAGCCTTAATCCTTAAATTAACATAACATCAATTAATATACAACAATGACTTCTAAAAATCAATATATTTCCTAACCAATCAAAATTAATAGCCTGCAAATTTTGAATGTGAGCCCATATATTTCTATGGTTGTGCAACTTGTGCTTACAATTCCATCATGATGATCATTGTAGATAGCAGAGTTCTTGATCATCAAAGCAAAGTTGGACATTAATACCCGGAACAAAGAAGGAATCACAGCACTTGACATAGTGGAACAAGCTAAGGACAGTGCAGAAAACAGGTCATTACAGGCCACTTTCATCAAAGCTGGTGGTAAAAGAATGATTCAATACTTCCCTTTTTCACCACAAGACAAGTCCAATTCTCTGTCACCAATACCATCTACTCTTTCTCTCTCAAGAAGGTATAGTGTACCTAATGAAGTCTCAAATGACATAATTTCTTATTACAGCTCAAGTCCACCAGAAGTAACCAAAAGCACTGATTCAAGATCACCTCAGCCTCAAGTAACTGAAATAAGTGAGAGACTTGAGAATGGAACCTATAAACCATATTACTTCTCCCCAACAAAGCACAAGAATCAGAACAAAAGAAAAATGGAAAATTTGAATAATCAACTTTACTACACTCAAAGGAACAAGTACTATGAGATGCACAAAGAGGCAATACTAAATGCTAGGAACACAATCATCTTAGTTGCTATTTTGATAGCAACTGTGACTTTTTCAGCTGGTATTAGCCCTCCTGGTGGGGTCTACCAAGAAGGACCAATGAAAGGAAAATCAATTATGGGAAGAACAACAGCATTTAAGGTATTTGCAATAAGCAACTACATAGCACTTTTCACTTCTTTATCAATAGTCATTGTTCTTGTTAGTATTATTCCTTTTAGGAGAAAGCCACATGTTAGATTATTGACAATTGCTCATAAGGTTATGTGGGTGGCTGTGGCTTTTATGGCATGTGGGTATGTTTCTGCCACTTGGGTTATTTTGCCACATAGTGAAGGGATGAAGTGGCTTTCTGTTGTGTTATTAGCAGTTTGTGGTGGCTCTCTTGGGACAATTTTTATTGGTCTTAGTGTTATGCTGGTTGAGCATTGGTTGAGAAAATCCAAGTGGAGAAAAGCAAGGAAAGAAAGAGGGGATGGAGGTGCTGAATCTGAAAAGGAGAGTGAGAACTCTGATTTTGAAAGCTCCTATTTGCAGGGATATCATTCTTACTGATTAATTTGGGTGCCCCTAAATGATAATAGTTTGTGTTGTGTGTACAAAAAATGTCCATTAGAAGTTATCAGTTATTCAAGTACGTTAATTGATGTATATTCCAAAATATTTTTTGAGGTATTTCACAAGCCAGAAAAAGAACAAATTCTAGCACAAACGAATATGATGGAGAAAATTTAGATCCAATATTTTAGGCATGGTTGGCACAATTCTCTAATTAGAATTGAAGTTTCACTTTAATAACATGTGCCGACCTTTAATACTTATGTTTATTATGTACGTTTCCAAAACTTTATTGCCGAAACTAATTACTAAGTGAAACTCTAATTTTAATTGAAGAGTGGTATCAAGTATCAACCACACCAAAACAACTGCATCTAATACTAATGAAAGATGTTCATGACTTTTCAACGGATTCTAGAGCATGAACAATTTATTTTAAATTTTGGATCATTTAGATGTTCATATACACTAACCACATCAAGTAAAAAATCCTGAGACGAGAAATAGAAAAGTTAAAAGTTGAATGGTCTTAAGATAACACGGTAATCATAAAATAATACAATGTTTCAACAAAAAAGCAAAGTATAACATAGAAATTCAAGCCATGACCATAAATACAAAACCAACAATGCTTACCAAAATGGCTAGCAGAGAAAAATAAAATGATTCAAATGATAATAATTCCTAAACTACTCTTATTCTAGAAACAATTAACATAGGAAAACTAAACTACTAACAGACTCTCAAGACGCTAAGAGCATCACAATTACAAAAGTGACCAAAGAAGACACAAAAGTTGAACTGATAATCACAGATGCTGAATCCTCTAAGCCATCGTCAGAAGGTGAAGATTCTGAAGGAGAAGGAGCCGTTGCTGGAGAACCTTCAGGTGGAAGGGAAATGGACGGTGGAGATTTGTGAATTGGATGTGGGGCCATCACTTCCACGAGCAATTTCTGGCCGTTGATGCAATGATCATCATTCCCACTGATGAAGTAGAAGGGTCCAGATCGGTCAAGATTGAAAATACTCTTCCCATTGTCAAAGGCAGTGATTGGGTTACTTGGGTCACAATTCAAGTAATCTGATTTCTCCACACTCAGAACTGAGTCATTCTGGTACTCAAAAACTGCATCATCATTAAAAAAAAAATGACAATAATAAAATCATCTCTTAAATCATCAATAGTGTAATTAAAAAAATCTATAATAACTTTAAAATTAAAATTAAAATATCTCTAAAATTATAAAAAATTTAAACATCTCTAAAATCATAAAAACATTAAAACATCTCAAAAATCATAAACAATCAAAAGCATCTATAAAATCATCAAAAATTAAAACATCTCCAAAATCACCAAAAAATAAAATATCTCTTAAACCATCAATTTATCTTCAAGAGTAAGTAGCAACAAGCAAAGTTTTAAATTGTGGTCTATTTTTCAACATCATGCCGCAATATTGTGGTTTTAGGGTGTCATTGAAGCCACTTCAAACATTAATCGTAGTTGGTAATTGCTCCATCCTAACATGATACTATTATGATCCGAAATTTATAACCTTAGAAACAGGTTGACGTAAGAGCATATGAAGTGATTGAAAAAACTCACGGAGAGAATCTCCAATTTGGAATCTATTTCTTTCAGCCCATTGGATGTAGAAGTCAGTATCGTTGGAGGCAGGTAGATGCCAACCGAAGTTATCACCAACTTCGAATTGCCTAGAAGCTTCAACAAAAGTATTTGTGGAAGCCAGGAAATTGATGAGACAAATACATAGGATGAACAAATGGGAACGAGATGCCATGTTTAATTTGTGTGTTTCTTGTTTTGTTTTGTTTTGTTTCACTCAGCAACAATGTATAGAAGCAATGATAAATGGTTGTAAACAAATGAGTAAGGTATATATGTAGCGAAGAGTATATATAGAAAGAGAGAGAAAGGGAAGTGGAGGGGAGTGACAGGGTTTAGTGGGTAGTTTTCAAGTGACAACATGTGTGTTTGTGTTGGTGTTGTGTATAATGGTGCCATGGCGGTTAATACATGACTTTTACTATTGTTTGAAATTAAAATCAGCGTTAATTAGAGAGATAATTTGTAGTAACATTATTAATTAATTATGATAAATGGTTGTAAACAAATGAGTAAGGTAGCGAAGTGGAGGAGAGTGGCAGGGTTTAGTGGGTAGTTTGTGTTGTGTATAATAGTGCCATGGCGGTTAATACGTGACTTTTACTATTGTTTGAAATGAAAATCAGCATTAATTAGAGATGATAATTTGTAGTGACATTATTAATTAATTAGTTAATATTTATATGACAAAAGTGCGAAGCCAAATTTGAACTTATGATCCATGCTCCAAAAACATAAGGTTAAGCATAACAAATATAAATATTACAATACAATAACAAGGCATATCAAATATGCATATAGGAATAGTAGTGAAAAAACAAAATTCCCAAAACTGGAGCGTGGCTCATAATTAATTTATTTTATAATGCGTGGCTCTTAAAAGGTGTTTCGTTTCCATCATTAATGAACAATTGTTGGAATTCTCTACGCTTGGAATCCCGAATGTCAAGTATGCTAATAGGCATTGGTTTTATGGAGCCATGCAACTCTACTAGATTAAAGAAGTCTTGTTTCGTTAAGCTTTTCTTCTCCACAAGCTCATTCACCACAGCATCCATCAGTTTTCTATTTTGCTCCAGGATCTGATATATTATGCCAAACAAACTCACTTTCAGTTTAAGTTTATATATTCAATAATAATCGGCCATGCAAAACAAACTTGTCACTTTTCATTTCATCAACTACTTTAATCCTTTTTTCAGCTAACACATACCTCTTTTGCACGTTCATAACACAAGTTCAGAATCCGCACTGCCTCCAAATCAATTTCCTGACAATGAAAGAAATACCATGAAATCATAAGTTGAACCAAAATGTTTTCGTTGGTCTAGGATTGGTCTATATTCTTTACACTTGTTGATTCAACATAAATTGCAAGAATCCGTGTATCAACATTATAGTTTCGATGGTAACTGGTGCCAAAGCAGCGAATAAGAAATGTAATATGAAAACAAAACTTGAGACAGGATCCATACATTGATTCGGTCTGCCACCCAGAAATTGGATATTCCATGATACTTCTCAGAAAGCCCACCAAGAACAAATATCCTTGCCGCCGACCTAGCATTGTCTGCAGTTTCAGCCCATATCGTACTCAACTGAAATATTGCAAATCAGGTTAAAATATTTATATTTATACATAATCAAACAAGAAGGACCCATAAACTAAATAATTGACAAAGATAACTTGTGCACACAATGGTACAGATTACTTAACAAGTAAAATTGATGAAGAACTTGGAAATAGCCATTTCTCTGGTCAATCCATAATTTTAAGACTGAATATATAAAACAAAAAAGTCCATGCTTTGTTTGTGTTTTATTCTCCTTTTCTCTTCAATAGATTTCTTGAACAAATATAAAACGTCCCTAGAAAATACCCCTTAAAGATACAAAATGTTACAAAAATATTTTGTTCGCTGCATTATTTTTATGTTCTGCAACTGTATTTACCTTTAGCTTCGCAAATAAAAACTAGGGGGGATCAGGAGAAAGCAAGCAAAAATATTCTCTTACCTGACCATTCCCAAACCAAAGTTCATCAGCTGCGCGAGGAGCTAGTTGAACAGTAATATGATCAAGGAGGGATTGTCGACTGCAAGATATTTACTGTTATAAGTCAATAGAAAGAAAAAGTACGGGAAGCACTAAGCACAGTTCTGTAGTGCGGTTTGATCAAGCAGTAGCAATTCAAGTCAAATGATTTTATGCAGGAAACATAGCCGTTGCGAACACTATCACTGAAAGATGCTAGAAATAAACAGGCATGCTTTTAATTTAGAGGGCATTTTCCAATAGCTAAACATACTTATTAGAAAAAGGGGAGCAAAGATTAAACTAGAAAATCCTTACGTGAGCAATCCTTCATTAAATTTGACTGAATCCATCTTGACCCGAACGTAACCCAATTCCCTACCAGCTCTAGGAGCAATTGTGACCTACATATAAGAAACAAAAAGCTTAACGTCATGTTCTTTGTCTGTAACAGAGATGATGAATATTAATAGCACAAAGTAAAGAGGAAATTTCATTTTTATGTGAATAAATCCAATGACAACTGAATATAAAAAAGATACAGAACAAAATGCCAGACTCTCAAGGTTAACTTCCGAATTGCATGAATTTTATTGTCCAGAGCATTGTGGATGCATACAGGTAACCTAATAAACAACAGCACAGCCTAGACTTTTGCATGCTATGCTCCTCAGATGCAACAATATTACATTGAAAATAAGAACAGAGATACTTTATGTATTCACTAATACATTCTTTATTGCATTGAATTTATGTGGTGATACGGCAGGTTCAAATACCACCCAAAAGTACCACTACCACACAGTATGAATCAGCCACAAATGGCATGGCAGAATGATAATATTCACAAAGATGGGAATGAATGAACAGGGAAGGAAGGACAATTATTTTAGGAAGAGGTAATAGTAAGCATATTCTTGCTCGGTTCCTTCTTTTCCCCCCTCAACCTGGTCTGTTTCAAACTGACGTCAAAATCAGTAATTTATTTTGTGATAAACTGATAATATAAGTTTTTTGGTAATTTTAGCATCTAAATGCACAGAGCAGGAAGAAAATTGTATGCAGATGAGGTCTGCAAATTACAACATTGCAAGACTTAATCAAAAGAAAGGATTTTTGGGGGTTTTCTACGAATGAAACCATATAATTCCATTTCTAACAGAAATCCTTCTTTAAGACACTTCACAGTAACCCCAACCAAAAAACTCAAATGTATAGAGTGTAATGCACGTACAAATTCAATATTTTTTAGATCAGGAAAGTTCACTGCCACAACAGCCATTGCAGCTTCATTTATAGCCACTTGTTTCCAAGTCTCAGTGCTTCTTTCTTTTCTATCTAGCATTCCTCTTTCTTCCATTTGTGCAGCTTGCAACAAGTCATCAGTCGTAATCTGCAACATGAAAAGCAGAAATGAAGGAATGACAGTTTACCATGTTACCACAACTAATAAATCCTTTCTATATTACTTCCTCCTCTAATCTGATTCCTCTTTTTGTGTATATTATGCATGCACTTTTTCTAACGAAGTAACGCTATGTTAAGAGGCTTCTAATTGTGAAGGCACGGGAACTATAGGAATCATGAACATATCATTCAAAAAACATGCCTTTTATTTGCATGCTTGATTTCAGAAAATGTTGAGGAGATACGGTGTGAATGTAAAAAAGGCAAATACCAATTTCCTATATGGAAATACGTGAGCAATAACTATTCTGTAAATACCTCAGTCCTCGAGTCCCTCATCATATTGATGGCAGCAACCTCAACTATGTTGGCTAGCTCTGCACCAACCATTCCATCAGTCATACTAGCAACAGCCATGTAGTCCACATCTTCTGCCATTGGCTTTTTACGAGCATGGACCTATCAAAGTATCACCAGGAAATATGCCATCAGCCACAAATCACCAACTGCATTTTTTTTGTTTTTTTTTGGGGGGGGGGGGGGGAGCAGAGAGATAAATGCAAATATATTTTACTTGTAAGAAAAAATCCTGAATGGTAACATGTAGGTGAAATAATATATAGGAGCTTCTACCTTTAGAATTTCTATGCGGCCAATGAGACCAGGCTTGGGGATATATATTTTCCGATCAAACCGGCCAGGTCTCACAAGTGCAGGATCCAGAATGTCTGGTCGGTTAGTGGATGCAATAGTGATCACCTCCCCCCTTCCTTCAAACCCATCTAAGCACACCAGGAGCTGGAGCATTCAGTGAATGGGAAACATCAACCCATATATACTCAAATACACAGTTATACTTAAAAAAAGAGTTGGGAAGTTCAGCATTGTCATGCCTAACCTGATTAAGAGTAGCATCACGTTCCTGTCCACCCGAACCTTTAATCAAGCCACGCTCTCTTCCTACAGCATCAAGCTCGTCAATGAAGACAACAGATGGAGCCTGAAAAACGTAATATGAAAATGGTTGCCAATTAAATACAAACACTGAAGCTGAAGAAATAGGTAAATTTTCCAGAGATGACAAGAAAATGTAGTATGATCAAATAGAAAGGACAACTATCATCTTGAAGCAAATAAAATGAGGAATAAGACAATAAATCAAGTTTAGGTACTAATTGACAAAAGACAGTTAGTGGTGGAAATTGACTGCAAGAACCAAACTCTTATGATTTGACCTCAAACAAATAAGAATAACTGTGAGTGCAAATGAAAAGCTAAAATCGCTACATACATTTTCCTTGGCTTCTTGGTAAAGTGCTCGAACACGGGAGGCCCCAACACCGACGTATATTTCTACAAACTGTGAAGCAGAAATAGAGAAGAAATTAACCCCTGCCTCACCAGCCACAGCTTTTGCCAGCAATGTCTTTCCCACTCCAGGGGGGCCACAAAGAAGTATGCCACCTGATTAAATGGCCAATCTAACCTTTCAATAAGTCAAGTGTAAAGCTCTGTTAAACTGAATGTTCCTAATTACTTTCTTTTTATTAGACTTATGTAATAATTTGTGGATACAACAAGACAACCAAACATTTATGCAAGCACAACATTACCAAAAAATGCCAGAGATAGTTCAAGAAATTTCCCCTAAAATTTCATCAAATAAGCTTTCCCTAACGATAAGGTTACTCAAATTACTCTATTAAATGCTTATCAGAGTTTAGGTGAATGAGACCTGGTATTTTCACTCCCCTCCTTCGATACATCTCTCCATGGGTAAAGAACTTGACAATCTCCTCGAGTTCAAGCCGTATTTTACCCAGCCCAGCAACATCAGAAAACTTCACATCCACGCCTCTCTCCAGATATTGAGGAAGCCTTCTGTTCTGTGCTCTTCGCACACGTGCCCCCGATTTCATAAACTGCTTTGCCATTTTCAAATAAGGATTCTCCTCCCCTTTCCCTTGCTCACTCTCATCACCATCATCACCTTCAATCCCCTCCATTTCCTTCTCTAACTCCCTCATCTTCTTCCTCTCTTCAGCCTCAGCTTTCTCAATCTTGAGCCTGTCCTCATAATCCTTCTTCTGCTTCCTATAACTAAGCACAACAGTCCTATAAAAAATGTAGAAGAAAACCACCCCAAGTGCATTAGCCACATTTGGATTGGCTGCCAAATCAGACCAAATATCAGCCATTCTCACGTATTTGTCCCTCGCCTCGAGCAACGATTCCTGATACTTCCTCTTCCTAATCTCCCTCTTCCTTCTCCTCTCCTCCTCTTTCTTCTGCATCCTTATACTCCTCGCCAACATCTCCCTCTCTTCCCTCATCCTCTTCAATTCCTCTTTCTTCTGTCTCTGCAACTCCATCCTAGCTTGCCTCAACTCCGCAGCCTTCTTCGATTCCTTCTTCGGTTTTGAATCTCCAAGGGAAATCAAAAACTTCACCACTGCAGGGGGCAACCAAATCCTCGACAACAGAGGAGGAGGCAACTCTGGACTTTTAATGGGTGGCGTGTAAGCATTCACACACAAAGAATCAAGCTTCAACTCATCCCAAGAATCCCAAAACTTTCTATGACTCTCATACGACGGCAAAACAGTCCTCAACACTCTAGAATCATCCAAAACCACTAGAACTGCCTCTGCTCGTTGCCTCAAATTCGCAGAACCAAGCTTGATTATGTGTTTAAGCTTACCATCCTTCTTGAGTTCGAGAATTTCGCTATAGGGAAGGCGATCAGAGACCACGGGAAGCCCCTGAGTCCAAGCTTTCAGCTCCTCCGGAGATAAAGCCTCGACCTTTTTAGCAGACGGTTTTTTGGGTACCCGTTTTTTCCCCTTAACGGCGGCGGCGGTGACGGGTTGAGGAAGGGAAGCGGCAATAACTGTGAGGGTTACGGAGAGCTTGAGGAAATTGAAGTGATTGTCACGGGGTTTATCGTCGTCGTCAGGGGCGGATTCTGGGGTGTGAATTCGCGAGGAGATGGAACGGAAATGAGGGGTTTTCAGAAACCTTCTGAAATTGGGGTTAAAGGATAATGAGGAAGAGGAAGAAGAATAAGGAAGGAGGCAATGGGAAGCCATGGAGTGTTGTGAGAAATTACATTCTCAGATAGGAGTTGGTTGACGCAGCCATTGACGTGGATGATGAAGATTGAAGATTAGAGAACCATTTGTTCAGTAGCATGAGCTCCGGCGGTGAAGCTGAAGAAGAACAACTTCAAAGTTTGAAGGAAGCTCTTTGGATAAGTGACTTTACCTGCATTTGTTTTCTGGCTCCGTCAAGGTGGTGCGCAATGCCAGATTAGCCGTCAGATTCATGGCTTTATGTTTTAACGGCGTAGATGCGCTATTATGGAACCGAGTCAATCTTTTTTTAGGGAGAACTTTGCAATATTGCAGCCATACGCTTAGAGATGAAATTTTTGCAAGCGTCCCTCTTCTTTCAAGTGTAACCATTCGTTAACTGTCAAAAATTAATCACTTTTAAAGACATTGAGATTATGGAAATAAATTTTATCTCTTTTAATAAAATAGGTTTTATGTGCATTCTCATTTTATTGAGGCTATTATAGGAAGGATTTTGTTAACCGTTATTCTTAGGACAATGGATAATTTACTTATAAATAGAAATTTTTAACAAAAGTCTTAATTAATGTCTTACTAAATAATGTCCTAAGGGTACTTATTAAGGTTACTAAATTAAGAAAATTAATCATACATACACAAAATTCCGTATCTCGAAAATAAAAAAGCTTACGACTTCCAAAACTCTTTTACTATATTTAATTCCTTAAAAAGCGCCTTAAAGACATTGTTTAGCATTTTCTTTAATAAAAATGTATTTGTACCATTGAATGCTACACTTTTAATAAGAAATTTCTACTTATGGGTTTCTTATCCATTGTCCTAAGGGGGGCTATTTTGCGCACCACACTCTTTTCCAGACGCACCACAATACGTTATTTTTTTTCAATTTTGCCCTTCGCTCGGACAATAATATTTGTTCCGTTACACTACTAGATGCTATCATCCGTTTTTAACTTAAAAGATGACATGGAATTTGTTCAACGCTCGCTCAGACATTATTATATGTTTCTTAACTTAAAAAACAACCAAACGAGTGATAATATTCATATAGACACTTGCGCGGAAGTTATCGCATAAAAAGAGTAGGATAAAATATATGACCCGTCCTCTTTTTATGTTTTGCAAAAATCAAAGTTTATTTCTTTATCTTTACTTTTGATCAATCACGTCCTCAATGTTTATCCAATAAAGTTTTGTGACCAACTTTTGTTGGCAAACTTTTGATCAACTCTAATATTTTATTATTATTTGAAAATAATTGAAAAAAGATTGAGAAAGAAAATAGAAGGGAAAAGAAGGTGTATAATAATAAAATATTAAGATTGACCAAAAGTTGGCTTAAAATCAGAACTGATGTTTATCTAAGTGTTAGTTGAGTATTTTCTTTTTTTCTTTTTTTATCAATTCATCTCGTGTTTATTTTTGCGTTTCAGTTTAATCCCTTTTTATCATACTAAAAAGAAGGAAATTAAAACTTTGAACAGACATAAAAAAAAATTAAATTGACTGTAAATAAACAAAAAGAATTAAAGTAAAGTAAAAACGATAAAGGACTAAATTAATAGTAAATAAACACAAAATATAAAATTGGCAATTAAAAACGATAAACCACTAGAAACAGTTTTCAAAAAAAGTTAAAAAAGTTTTCAATACAAATTTGTGTGTAAATTCAAAAAACTGAAAACCAAAATATGTTTAAGATGTTTTCATATTTTGGTTTTTAAATACCGAAAAACAAAAACTATTCCCGATAACTATTTTTAAAAACTCGACTGTCAAACAGATTTTTTAATTTTCTGTTTTTAAAAACAAAAAACTATTTTCAAAAACAGAAATCAAACCAGCCCTAAATTTTTTGTGATACATAAAAGACTAATCATATATTTTAACCAAAGAGAATACCAAGACATTACCAATTTGTTTTACTCTTGTTCAAACTAAGTACCAACTGCTGCTTTCTTTTTATTTTAGCTATGAATTTTATTTTATTGTATAGTTGAAAACGTAAATACATACTACGTATAGAAAAAATATATTTATCAATTTGTAAAGTTTAGAATTAATTCCAAAATTTTTAAATCTCATACTAAAATGTAGGACCCTTCCAATTTCTAGGTATAATTTGGATATTTACTTCTCAATAAACCGCAAAGAAAGAGTTAAATAAAATAACGAAGGCATGCCCAGCCAAACCAAATACAAGGCATGCCAGATTTGGTGTATGTAAAGATACATACTACCATGATGTTGATAGGAACATCAAAATCTCATGTGCTAGGACAAGAATAATTTTCCATTGGACATTGGGTAGCATCAGCTACGTGAATACAACGTCATTGTATTCCTTCCAGAAATCCAAAGTTCTTGGACAGATCAGATTTACATAAACATTGATCAACCTGTAGTTTTGCATAATGTTCCCATTTCTCAACGCATATAGCTACCAAGTACTGATTTATAGTCATACAAAAGATTACAATGCCAAGATGCCATAAACTCAGAATCTGGGATGCAAAGAATAAACGTTCCAACTCAAATCCAGGAAACAAGCATGCCAAAAATCTCTTCAGTTTATGAATAGCTGAAAAAGTAAATCATTGCTCACAACAAAACAAAGTGATCACATTTGATCCGCCAGAACAGCTAATCTACACTCCAAACATCAAGTCCATAACCTTGGATACCAATGATTTTGTTGGGGAAGCAATAGTTCCTCCAGTCTGCCAGGTAGTTGGGTTGCCATTCTGCAGATAGTAAGGTCGAGAAGGAGTTCTCAATGTGCTTGCTTCTGAATTTCTGGCAGAAGACAGAGGTATGGGCATAAATCCCTGATTGCTAAGTCTATCGTTCAAGGCTTGACGTTGCATGGGATCCAACGGTTTAACACCAACAATTAGGACTCCGTTAATTTGCATTCCATTTTTGTTAAGAGCTTTTTGTGCATCAGATCGATTCTGCATCAGCAAGAAATTTACTAGTTGATGCACATGCTAACACTAAGTTGACTGACAAAGTAACTAAAACAACCCTTTCAAAAAGATTATAGCAAGGTTTGAAAACAATTGAAACCCACTAAGTATGGTTAGTCTAGGGTTAGCATACAACAGTTGCCTAGTAAATTAAAATTTAATCATCAAGTTGTAGAATGGGGACCTGATACAAAATGTGCATCCAGTTAGCATCTCTAGGACCAGGAACATGTTTCAGAATTTCACCACATTTTTCAAACTCCCTCAATACCAAATTAGTGTCACCTGGAGAAAACCTGCAGAGAAGGAGAATTTAGAAGCATGTATATTGCCATGAGCAAAGTAGAAAGTCAAATCCTTTAGTTCATAGATTTCACATCTCAAACATAACTGCAAGAAGTTCGATATGCCTCATCAATTGCATCAAAAATATGTTATCCAGGTTTCAAAAGATAATAAGATATACAAAAAAAAAAAAAGGATAAGTCACACCTCAGAAACTCCCACAATACCACATTGATTGTCAGATGAGCAAGAAAACTGCAGCTACCAATAAAAAACGACATAGTTGTTAACAATTTGCTTGTATTTTGCTGCGAGAGGTATGTCATAGTGCTTTAAAAAACTATTAATGAATGATTTATTTAATAAGTTCAAATGACAGTAACATACAAACTTAGGAGAGAGAAAAGTGAGAGTCATTCCAACAATTACATAGTGTGTGATTGAAATGTACAGAACTTCGAGAACAAGGAATAGACATACAGTGGAACACTATATATTTCATCATCAACAGACAAAATGGAAGTGCTAGTGCAGAGTTAAGACATTACCCATATACGGTTACCCATTCTTCCTCGTTGAGATTCCCTTGTGGCAAAGAATTTCTTTGAACTTCAGGCCTTGCCACTTCCAGTGGTGGAGGAAGAGTTATCAAAGCGCCAGGCTGAACTACACCCTCAACTGGAGAACTCCTTCCCTTCTCATCTTGTACACCACCACTCTTTGCAGTTGCAGGTGACCACCAATTCAAACCAGGTGAGCCCTGTTGATTTTGCTGCACCCCTCTTAAAGCATAAGATGTACTGGCCTCGGATTTGGACTTCAGTGGAGTTGAGAATTCCCTATTTGAAGTTTGAATTGGAGTTCTAGTGTCTGAGTTAGCCTCAGGGGATATTTGGTAATCCAGTATGCCTGATTCAGGAGAAAAGTCTGATCGGTCTTCCAAGGTGAAAACAGGAGGAGGAGGAAGGTCCGAGCCACAAAAATTCTCGCGCCATAGTGCAGATGCTGCAGCTGCGTGACCTGGACTAGAAAACTTCCCTCTCCGGGAAGAAACAGGTGAAGCTATATCCTGGAAAAATAAAGACTGCCTACCAGATTTTGGGGTTCTTTGCACTGTAGTGCTCATGTTGTATTTTCTGATTCAGGAAGTAGGAATTATAATATCTGCAAACCTAGCCTACAGAACAGTTGCATCAAAATCAAATTGGCTGAAAGAGCTGAGTTAAGAGTAGCATGAAAAACAAAATTCGGGAGTGGACTCGTAAAATCGTACGATTTCACGATCTTTGGCTACCTCTCCGTGCTCGATTCAGTGCCGAATAGCAAATAAGTGGGATCGCCGTAGAATCGACACGCCGACCGTTTCGAGTTTGCCGGAAGCTTAAGCAGGTCGGGTTTCTCGCGACCCGGCCTAAAAAACAAAACTTTTCCGGGTTTTCTCTCGGCAGATGCCTTAAGGTTCGTCTTTCTGATCTCCTCTACCCCTTACCCCTAGTTCGCCTTGTTTTTATTTCCTTCAAGCTTTCAGGTTTCCCGCTACAATGTTCTAGGGCCGGCGCAGAAGCTCAAACTTTTCACGTTTCTTTCGTTTTAACGTATTTTTGGGCAGCGTTCTTTTTGGTAGCTTTAACCTTTCTTTTTTGTTGCTGTGGTATATAGAGTGGGCTTTTCTTATTGGGCTCTGCATATTAGTTTAAAGCTTATATAGTCTCTGTTATTTGGGCTACACTAATATGATATGGTGGAAGGGATTGACACAATTTAATTTTGGAAATTTCACTATCTTTTGTATATAAGAATCATAAATTTATATATTAAAAAAGATTGTGTCGCTCACAGTAGGGATGGTGTTAATCCCTTCCACCATATGATATGGCACTACCTTCTTAAATTTTTGTACTTAAAATATTTAGGTAGGCCACATCCCATAAAATATTTAGGCAGTGGTTGATCCAGTTTTTTTTTCTTTCTCTTTTCTATTATAAGTAAAAATTAACTATGTCAAAAATATATTTATGGTAGACTTCTTAAATTATAAGCTAGTTTTTTTTTATACAAAATATAAAAAGTTATTTTTAAGTCATAAGCTATAAATAGGAGGTTTTAAAAAAACTGATTTATTTGGTGGGTTCATCGTAATTAACACCTAAATATTTTAATTAATACGCAAAATTTAGAATATCTTTTTATTTTCTCTTCGTAAAAATAACAATACGCTAAAACCTTCAAGAGTCTTCTTCTCGTATATAAATTATCCAACTCATTTTAATATTTATGAATTTTATGGTTATTTAAAATTTTACATTATGTTTTGTTTTTTATTAAAAAAAATATATTGAGTTTTATCAAATAATTATTTTCTATTGCAAATTTCATTAAAAAAACTAATATTGTTAAATTATTTTTTTCAACAAAGAAATGTGACAATTAATGATATGTAATATAAAAAAGTTGACACAAAACACGTCTATCAAACAAACAACTTTATACTTATAAGCATCTTATAAAGTAAAAAATAATGAAAATGTAAAACAACTTTCAGCTTTTTTTTTAAAGCTCTTATTTTCATCTTTTACTTAAAAACTGCTTATAAGCAAAAAAAAAACCGATAACTTTTTAATTGACAAAATTATACTTTTTAGTCTTTTATCTTTAGAGATTAATTTGATACAATCCTTTATTTCTTTTCTCAATTTGGTCTTCTATCTATCTAGGTTGATTAAATTTTACTTTTCCTATCCGTCTTTCTTTAAAAACTAAAAGATGAATGCTAACGTCGTTAATATTGATCATGTGTCACGTCATGATTGGTTTATTAATAAAATAATTACAATAATATATATTTAGATATATTTAAAAATAACTAACTATTTTTTATTTATAAAAAACTTTAACCCTTCTTTTCAACTCCTTCACCTCCACAATCCCTTTTATCCTCCAGTAACCCCCACCTACTCATTTACCGCCGACGACCCTAACCCCAAACCATAAAGCAGCAATTAAAACTAGTGTTATCACCCGAAAATAGAGATCTCTCTCGCATTCGATTTCCACTCTAGACTTCAAGCATATATGCTACCTTTTCCATAATAATAGCAAGGAACCAATTTTTATTTTTTCAATTAATGATTCTTAAATTGGAGGATTTATTCATTAAAAGCTCATTTATTTTGGATTTTGATTTGGTCAAAATTATTTTTTGATCAAAGTTAAAAATATTTACATTTTTTAGATGGTCTCAATTTTTTTATATAGATAATCTTAATCATTAATATTTATCTCGATTTATGTATTTTTCACTTTTCATTTTATTAAAATATAAACTAAACCGGCGTTAAAACTTCAATAACAATTGATTTTCTCTTTCTTACCCTTTGATTGTGTCAATAGAAAATGGGAGAGGAGAAAGTGGGGGGAGAGAAAACAAAAAGAAAATTATATTTTCTCTTGTTTGAAAGATGGAAGAAAAGTGACAAGAAATAAAAAAAAGAAAAAAAATTGGTGGGTCTCACATTAATACATTTTTCTCCACGGGAGAAGAGAAAAGTGGTGGAGTATAATTATTTTCTAACTCATCCAAAAATATCTCTTTTACTTTAATGACAAGTTGACAACTAGCTCATGACCTGTGCATTCTCACAGGATCTCTATTTACGCGTCTATGATTGTGAGCTGTAACGGTATCTAATAGTTGAATGGCAAATGAATAAGTCTATAACGTGTATTTGTGGGCAGCAAAAGACCATATATTAGTATGATTTTTTTAACATGTGCAACATTACACAAGTTAAACATCTTAAAAGAGAAATTTTTCATAGGAAAAGACAAAAATTAATTGAGTTTTGTATTCAGTATGCATTTATTACTTATAATTTTTTTATTTTGGGATTCTTATCATGTGCAATAGTTGCACATGTTAGAAAAACCTATATTAATATATCAACTAATAATACAAAATTATAACCTACCCACTAAGGATGAAATAGTACTACTACTAAATAATGAAATTATAATCCTCACATTTCTTTGCATTTGCATATCCTGTTGTTCCAGCTGTATAAATGTGTATTAAAAAATAGCTTTAAATATGATTTTAGTCCTTAAAATATTGAATTTCATTGACTTAAGTCCCTAATATTAAGAATTTAGGACTTACGTCCCTAATATTAAGAATTTAGGACTTCCGTCCCTATAAAATTTGAAATGGTAATTTAAGTCTCTTTAAAAAAAATTTGGGTGACTTAAGTCCCTAGATTAGGGACTTAAGTCAAAATTTTTCACATTTATCAAGGACTTATGTCACCCAAAAAATTTATTAAATGGACTTAAATCACCACTTCAAATTTTATAGCGACGTAAATACTAAATTCTTAATATTAGGGACTTAAATCAATAAAATTTAATATTTCAGGAACTAAAATTATATTTAAACCTGAAAAATAATGTTGCTTATGATTTGGATTGCAAACACTATAGTCCTCACAAAAAATGTTACCAAAAAGAATTGATCACATCCAGATGGGGTGTGTAGTTTAAAGTATAATTAAAAAAATGATTACCATCAATTTGGTTATATCATTACAATCCTCACAAAAAGAAATTGCCAACAAATGAAGCATTTCATTGAGCAAAATATAGACACTAGAGCATAATTGAAGCAAATATAATATGAATAAGAGATTCACATATGTAATGAAGAGTAAGACTTAGAGGAATATAAAAAGAGTAAACCCTTAAATTGGTTCTTGAGATTGTAGGGTTAAGCAGATTAGTCCCTGAGATTATAAAAACCTCAAATTAGTCCAGACTTTGCAAAAAATTATTCATTTTAGCCTTTTTGAACTTAAATTTTTAAAGTTGTTTAATAGGTAAAAGGACTAAAATGCATGTCATTTTGCAAAGTTAGGGACTAATTTGAGGTATTCATAATCTCAGACACTAATCTGCTTGATGCATACAATCTCAAGGACCAACTTGAGAGTTTACTCATATTAAATAAATGATATCGATTTACGAATATGTTAACATGTGGAATAGATGATAATTTTGTTAACAGGTCAATCCAAATAATTAATATTGGTAAACATTGTTCAACAAGGATAACTGCAGTAGGATGACAATGAATATTTTTTAAGGTGTTGTTATTTTATCCATGTAAAAAATATTATCCTGACAAACAAAAACGATGTAATGTTGAATGAATGTGCAGGAAATGAAAATCAAATTATAAGAATAATTATTCAGAAATAATGTAATACCATAAAAAAAACTACACAAATTTAATATACAATAATATACACATACATATATAATATGCAATAATTCATTTGATATTTATGTTAAAATTAATATAACAAAGACTAAAAATTAAAGATATGTGAAGCAAAAGAAGATAAAGACAAGTAGAATTTGGGTGGCAATCAAAAAATTCGAAAAGTAAGAAAATTGCCTACAGACTATTTGAAGACAAAAAGCAAGCAACGACTTTTATAATAACATACTAAGGCTGTGTCTGTCTCAGTTTATTTTTGGTTTATAAGTTATTTTTAAGTAAAAACTGAAAATAAGAACTTTAAATAAAAAGCTAAAAATTGTTTGACAATTTAATTATTTTGTACGTTATAAGCTAACTGTTTGTTTATTATAAGTATTTTGTG
The DNA here is from genome assembly GCA_037177725.1 of Cyamopsis tetragonoloba. Classification (NCBI taxonomy): domain Eukaryota; kingdom Viridiplantae; phylum Streptophyta; class Magnoliopsida; order Fabales; family Fabaceae; genus Cyamopsis; species Cyamopsis tetragonoloba. The sequence continues at coordinate 58,088,863 of CM074124.1, read as the reverse complement.
TCAATCTTTTTAAGTTATTTATCATTAATTTTCACATGTATTTATTTGTTAAAAATAAAGTTGTAATAACAAAAAATTCTTTGATAAAACTCAATATTTTTTTAAAAAAATAATAAATGCAATATAAATTTATTAAAATAATAATATAACATTAAATATTTTTTAATATGAAAATTTTAAATAACAATAAAACTCATAAATATTAAAGTGGATGAATAATTCATAAACGAGAATGAGATTTTTTTTAAGGTTTAGCAAAGAGAGAATGAAAAGATATTTAAGATTTTATGTATTAATTAGAATATTTGGGTATTAATTACACTGGGCCCACAAATAAGCCAACTTTTTTTCTGCTCATATTTCTAGTTTTTAGCTTAAAAATCAGTTTTTTGCATTTTGTACATAAGAAAAAATCTAGTTTAAATTTAAGAGCTTTACCATAAATACTGTTTGGCATAACTTTTACTTATAAGAGAAAGAGAATAAAAAAAACGCTTGACCAAACACTACCTAACATAATTAGCAATAAAAAAAACCCAAAGATAACACCAATAGCCATGGGAAAAAAGCATAAAATAAAGGATAACACCATGAAATAATACAAAACATGGAAATGAGAGATATTTTTGGGCTATTGAAAATAGGGGTATTTTGAGACAAAAGAAAATATGGGTAAGGACAAAAAAATAAGACAATATAGAAGTGCAATAAATAAAATAATATTAAACAAATAAATGGAGAGAAATTGAACGAACGTGAGAATGACACATGGTATGAAAGGTTGTTTGGGGTCTAAAAAGAAATTTATTTTCTTATTATAAATAATAAATGATGAAGCAATTAATTTAATGGAAGGTCATGCCAAAATGAAAATTCATCTTATAAATAGTAATTTTTTTTTTATTTTCCACTTACTTCCTTTATTTATAGATAAATGAAAAATAGTAAATTCTCTTATAAATTTTTTTACCCACTAAATTTTGACATGTGTCTTCTACGATCCACTAAATATTTATTTTTTAGAAAATAAATGTCACTTATCAAATTTAGTGAGTTAAAAATTTTTTAAGAAAATTTAATAGAAAAATTTAGTATTACTCTAATAAAAGTTTTAATGTTGATGTTATTATTGTTATAATATCACATCAATTTTGATTAGATTTGTCAAAAATATGTGCATACAAGTCTATTTATTAGCTATAATAATATAATATAATATATTACTATATACAGGAAATAATATTTTTTTTTCAGAAATAATAATAATAAAAATAGTAATAATAAAAAAAAATAATGAAAACATTTGAAAACGAAGACGCATGCAAAAAGGTCATGATGGTGTCCTGTGAGACCCACACCAGTTGCACATAAACCATATTTTGCTTTTTTGTATTTTAATTTTTAGGACCGATGATCCGATCACGGAGAGAGTATCACATTTCTACCGTGCACTATATTCTCCCAACGCCCTCACGCTTCCTTCTTTTTACCCTTTTGCCATTTTCACCTCTCATCAATTACACTGCTAGAGTGAGTTTGTTATGGTTTATTTTGTAAAATAATTAAAAGAAGAAAATAATTAACTGTAATTAAAAATATGAAAAAGTAAATTTTTTATTTAATTTAAATATAAATAATTTTTTATTTTTATCATAATTAATAAAAAGTAATTAGTTTTTTTCATCTTTAAAATTAATTGTTTTTAAACAATAATAAATGTGTCTTTAGTTATAATTAAACTAAAAAAGAAATTAAATAAATCATAAATCACAATCTACTAACTTCATGCATATCATGAGTTATTTCACGTTTTTCAGCGGCATATGAACAGAAAATAATGAATAATTCTCTTGTTTTACTTTCGTGTTGTAATTTGTCCGCATTCTTATCTCTTATGAAACCAAATATACGCGACTAAACACATGAAAAGTATCTTGCTTTGGATTAGAAACCTCCCAACAACACCAAAAATGAGGAAATAGGGAGTTACTACAGACTACTACCAATAAATAAATAATAAATTAATTAATATATAAATATAAATATTTAGGAATAAGCTGAAGCAGAAAGAAAAGGGGGTCATTGTGATTTGTGACATTTCGCAGATAATGATAGGGGAGCGGCGGGGGTCAAGAGGAAGTGTCAGAAGAAGAGCCGCGCGGCGGGAAAAAGGGCAATTTGGTCCATAGAAAATAATCAGTATGAGTTGAAAAATTACTAAATAAAAAATATTAAAAAAATACAAAAATATAAATACGAAAAGGAGAGTGTTCCATTTTGAACTGAAAGCGAAAGAACCAATGAAAACAACTAGAGCAGAGCAAATCTGAGAAAAATGGAAGAAGCAACAGCGCAACGCAACACCCTCCCAACCAAAAAAGCAAAAGCCTGAAACCTGAACGACTCTCCTTTCTCTTTCACCTAGGGTTTCTTCTCTTTTCCTTTTTCTGTTCAATTCCCAATCCAAAAAAAAAAAAAAAGTAGAAAGGAGTATTCACCATCACACTTCACAGAGCAATTTCACAGTGCCAGAGATTCTCCATCACCTGCCAAACAATAAAAAATCGAGCTCTTTGATCTTTGCGCTTCGTATTTTTTTTGCTCTCTTATGGCGTTTGTTTCATACCTCGGGTAGTATGGTCTAGAGCATAGAGAAAAGTCGAATAGATTAGTCTAAGTGGTTTGTTATCTTCAAGAGGATGAAGATCGTTGAAGCGCTGTCGTTTTGACTCGGTCAGTGTCCATGAGGGACAACACAGCAAGCTTAAGGGGATGCTCTGTTCTCAGAATCGATCGATTCGGTTGAAAAAAATTTCCGGCTATTTCTATTTATAGCTCTATTTTCTAATGAGTTTATTTTTCTTGGCTGTGGAGGGTGTTTGTGGGGATCAGATCGTTGCTGTTCATAGCATGAGGTTGCTTCCGAGGCTCTGATCTCGAAAGATTTCGTGTTTTCTCGTGCTCGTTGCTGTCTCTTGCTGAGGAAACAAAGATAAACTCCGTGCCAGTTCGGGCAACCCCTTCTCTATCACTTGCTTCTTTGATTTCTCACAGTTTTCGCTGCAAATGCGTTCTTGCTCTTAAAGAGCACTTGAAATTGTGGAAGAAGGGAGTGGTGGTTGTTGTTGTAAGCTCTTAAAGTTTGGGTTGTGAGGTAGTAAGGTATGGCAATGTCCTGCAAGGATGGTAAACCAGGATTGGATAACGGGAAATATGTCCGTTACACACCTGAGCAGGTTGAAGCTCTTGAGAGGCTTTATCATGACTGCCCTAAACCCAGTTCCATTCGCCGCCAACAGCTCATTCGCGAGTGCCCCATCCTCTCTAACATCGAGCCTAAGCAAATCAAAGTTTGGTTCCAGAATAGAAGGTACAATTGGAAGAGTACTTCATGCGGGAAATGCCAAATTATTACAGAATCAAGTGTTCATACATATTTTTTGGTGCTGTATTTTCTGGTGGTGATGTTTATGGATTGCGTTTGTTGTTGATTCAGATGTAGAGAGAAGCAGAGAAAAGAGGCCTCGAGGCTGCAAGCTGTAAATAGGAAGCTGACAGCTATGAACAAGCTGCTGATGGAAGAGAATGATAGGTTGCAGAAGCAGGTGTCACATTTGGTGTATGAAAATGGCTACTTTCGTCAACATACCCAAAATGTATAAAATTTCGCTCGCGTGTTTCTACTCTTTCAGCTTGGTTATTTGGAACGTTTCGAAATCAGCGTGTTCTTTAGTAAAGTTTCCTTATTTACTATATATCTTAAAAAAGTTTATTTTTTTATGTATTTTTAGCAACTTAAGGGCTCATTTGTTCTGCCATTTTAGACATTAATTAATGAATTCACGAGTTGCTAATTTGGAATTGAGTTGGAAAGAATGTTACTTTCTCTGCAGACTACGCTTTCAACCAAAGACACAAGCTGTGAATCAGCGGTGACTAGTGGTCAACGCAGCTTGACAACTCAGCATCCCCCAAGGGATGCAAGTCCTGCAGGGTTAGTGAAAATATGATTATTGGGTCCCTTTCCATCATTGTTGTCTGTGAAAACTTGGCCGTGTATGTTTGGCCTTAATCACGTTTTGTTTTTCCCAGGCTTATGTCCATTGCAGAGGAAACTTTAGCAGAGTTTCTTTCGAAGGCTACTGGGACTGCTGTTGAGTGGGTCCAAATGCCTGGAATGAAGGTAATACAATCTCTTCAAATTGCTTGATCAACTAGTTGGGAAGTTCTCAATATTTTCATTAGAATGTGGCATGACCAGAATGGTTTAATACTGACAAATTTTATTTACGTCTTTGAATAACTTGTAGACTTTTTTTATCAGTAAGGTCTTCTTCTATTTGAAGCCATCTCTTGCTTGAACAAACATTTATATAAAATGTTGTCTTTTTTTTTTCCCCCATTAATACTTGGTTATTTGTGCAGCCTGGTCCGGATTCCATTGGAATCGTTGCTATTTCTCATGGTTGCACTGGCGTGGCAGCAAGAGCCTGTGGCCTAGTGGGTCTAGAACCCACAAGGGTTAGTTCTCTAAATTTATTTTTAGGGTCTTGATATCTAGTGCCCTAAGGGCACTAGTTAAAGTTACTAGAAGTAGGAAAATAATCACAAGAGCACATTGTTCCGTCTTTCGGGAATACAAAAAACTACACATTCCAATATTTTTTTTACTACATTTGGGTTCTTAAATAGTGTTCTTAGGGCACTAAATATCATTTGCCTTATTTTTATATTAAGTGTCCTGCTTCTGTTTATCGATGACCTACTCAACCATACTCTTTCCAGGTTGCAGAAATCCTCAAAGATCGGCCTTCATGGTTTCGTGATTGCCGAGCAGTTGATGTTCTGAATGTGCTGCCCACAGCAAATGGTGGAACCGTAGAGCTGCTTTATATGCAGGTAAAGCAACACAATGCATATGAGTGATGACTTTCTGTAACTAGACCGACTAAATCTTTTATTTGCATATTTTGTTGTTTGATGACCAGCTATATGCGCCAACCACATTGGCACCTGCTAGGGACTTCTGGTTGTTGCGCTACACATCTGTTTTAGAAGATGGAAGCCTAGTGGTAAGTTACTTTAACTAACTATTAAGATTTATGATTACATATTGTTAGTCCCAACAGACCTCTCTTTTTGCAATGCTTAGCTTTATTTTATATTACATAGCCTCCTACTCCACAAGTACATCATTATTGTAATTATTCAATGCTTCAGATCTGTGAGAGGTCTCTTAAAAATACGCAAAATGGTCCAAGCATGCCTCCTGTGCAGCATTTTGTTAGAGCGGAGATGCTGCCGAGTGGGTACCTGATAAGACCTTGTGAAGGAGGTGGTTCCATCATCCACATTGTTGATCATATGGATTTGGAGGTAATTGATAATTGAATTCAACTTTTCTGCATTAATATTTTTATAATTTTATTTAAGTAAAATGACTTCATCATGTTTGTATTGTTGTTAGCCGTGGAGTGTTCCCGAAGTATTGCGACCACTGTATGAATCATCCACAGTGTTGGCTCAGAAGACAACAATGGTGGTATGGTTTTTTTTATTTTTCATTGCCAATGATGTTACCACAAAAGAATAATATGTTTTTTTTTTTAATCATATTTAAATTAAATTAAAATCATATACAATTGGGCACTATATATCATCTTAAGAGTGGCACATGTATAGATTAGGGGATTTATCAAAGGTTGTGGCTTCTTTTCATCTTTATTTTCTCTCTTTTTTTTTACCCATCCAGGCCCTACGTCATCTAAGGCAGATTTCCCATGAAGTTTCTCAGTCTAATGTCACTGGATGGGGTAGACGACCAGCAGCTCTTCGAGCACTTGGGCAGAGATTGAGCCGGTTAATATATTAAACTGGGGCATGATTCTTGTTGAATTTCATTGCATCTATATTAGGAATCTCATACCTATTTCCTGGCAGGGGTTTTAATGAGGCACTCAATGGGTTTACTGATGAGGGATGGTCAATGATTGACAATGACGGTGTTGATGATGTTACAATACTCGTGAATTCATCTCCTGACAAGTTAATGGGTCTGAATCTTTCCTTTGCCAATGGATTTCCACCTGTCAGTAATGCAGTTTTATGTGCTAAAGCATCAATGCTATTACAGGTAAGGATGCTTATGAATTTCAGTGATTTTTCTTATAAGTTAAATTTAGAAATATATTATGATATAAAAAATTGTAAGGTCAAGCAACTATTATATTGTAAGAATAAAATTCATAGTTTTTGATGGAATTATGGAATTCCAAATATTGCACTATAATAACTTGTCAATTTTCTAGTTAATTAAACATTTTTCCTATCGAATGGGATTATTTATGGGACATATGAGGCCTTGTTTGATCAGTCACTGACTTTTCTAATCTGCAATTGTTGAACATGCGTCTTTTTTTTTGGTCCTGCTGTTTTCATTTACAAAAGCATGGCCTGGAGATGTTTCTAATTGTGTTTTTAACATTGTCGTGATTTTCTTTTACTATTATTGCCATGTGCCAATTTTTGTCCAGAACGTGCCTCCAGCCATTCTGCTAAGGTTCCTCCGGGAGCATAGATCAGAATGGGCAGACAACAACATGGATGCGTACTCAGCTGCTGCCATTAAAGTTGGTCCTTGTAGTTTATCAGGATCTCGGGTTGGAAATTATGGTGGTCAAGTTATTCTTCCTCTAGCCCATACTATTGAGCACGAGGAGGTGATAAATTTGTGCTCTAAATACTCAATACAACTAATACTAATTTAATAACTGTTCTGTTTCTAACTTTTGCTTATTCATGCTTAGTTTCTCGAAGTCATTAAACTGGAAGGGATTGCTCATTCTCCTGAAGACACTATAATGCCCAGAGAAGTGTTTCTTTTGCAAGTAAGTTTCTCCCCTTTCATTTCATGCTCTTTGCTTCTTCCTGTCAAATTTGTTACTACTTGATAATTGATATACTTGTTTTGCTTGATGTGGTACTAATATGTAGAAGCTACCTTTTGAGCTGTTAACTTTAACATGCTAATCTTACCACTTAGGGTTCTCACTTCCAGGAAATTTTTTCTAATCATATAATTTGAATTATTATATAATTATTCTTTAATACTGCTACCAAAATATAGCATGCTAATGTTGTGTTACCTTGAATTTTTCACAAGTTTGAAAGTTGAATGCATATCAGAATTTTACACAAACTGAATTCCTGTGTTAGTACTGACATTTTTTAAATTGATGTTCTACGTAGAAGTTGATATATTGTCTGCTTTCTTGGTCCTGTTGTTATTGGCATTTCTTGTATTGCAAATCAAATTTTGAATAGCCCTCTATGCTCACTTCCTTCTTTCAATTATATGGGATGATGGAAAATTATTATGTCCCCTAAGTCTCTTGAAATGTTATGATAGAACCTATAAATTGCTTGTTCAGCTTAGAGTATTATTTGAACTCCTGTGCAGCTACCGGAATTAGGAAGCTTTCTGTTCCTGTCAATCTCCATTGTTCCGGTTATCGTTGCATTTATTTACTTTCTTATAGTTTATTTTATTTGTTTTGATAGCTCTGCAGTGGAATGGATGAGAATGCCGTTGGAACGTGTTCTGAGCTTATATTTGCTCCAATTGATGCATCCTTTGCTGATGATGCCCCCCTTCTGCCTTCTGGATTTCGCATCATTCCTCTTGATTCTGGAAAGGTTAGCCTTAGTCATTGTTGAGTCAGTATATGTTGTTTGAATAGCATTTATCTTTTCACACTGCTCTTGTAAGTATTCCAACAAATTTATTTGCAGGAAACGTCAAACCCAAATCGCACCCTTGACCTGGCATCTGCTCTTGACATTGGATCCACAGGAAACAGAGCATCAACTGATTATTCTGGAAATTCTGGCTGTATGAGATCTGTGATGACAATAGCATTTGAATTTGCATTTGAAAGTCATATGCAAGATCATGTGGCATCCATGGCACGACAATATGTCCGCAGCATTATATCATCTGTCCAAAGGGTAGCATTGGCACTTTCTCCTTCTAATTTGAGTTCACAAGCTGGGCTTAGAACACCACTGGGTACTCCTGAAGCACAAACACTTGCGCGTTGGATCTGCAACAGTTATAGGTATGTGCTCTCTTTTCTCCCCCTTGTCATTTGCGTTTGCATTACTGAGTCTGAGGTCAACAAAAATTGAGATACTTGCATATAACGTAATATTTTGTTAGATGAGTTGCATGCGAACATTTGGTGAAATTTCTATCTCGTACTGATATTTCATGGAGAGCCTGGTATTTCAAATACTGCTGTTGACTTAACTCTTAATTATAGGTGTTACTTGGGTGTTGAGCTGCTTAAATCTAATAATGAAGGGAATGAATCCTTACTCAAGTCCTTGTGGCATCACTCGGATGCAATTCTGTGCTGCACTTTAAAGGTATGCTTGGAAGTTTATTTCAATCACAGTACATGCATCTATTCTCAATGCCGTCCACTTTCCCTGTATAAAGTGCAACTCGGCTTCTCTAATCTCTAATGTAATAAAAAAAATCATTTAGTTTCACTGTGATTTCCTAGTATTTGTGATGAATGGGCTCGAAGGTTCTCAACATTATCTGAGTTATAGTAAATTACAAAGATTTTTGACATTTTTCCTAAATTATAGACACAAGTTTGCATTTGCTACCTTAAAAAGATTTACACCTGTCCATATTGCAGGATACTTCTGATTGTATAACCCTTCTACTGTTTGAACTTTGAAAGAACCTTCATTGGACTAAGTTTTTGCAGGCATTGCCCGTGTTCACTTTCGCAAACCAGGCAGGGCTTGACATGCTCGAGACTACCTTAGTTGCTCTTCAAGATATAGCGTTGGAGAAAATATTTGATGATCATGGCCGGAAGATTCTGTGCTTGGAATTCCCCCAAATTATTCAACAGGTCTACCAATTTTTATCTAATTTAACAAGCATTGAATCTGCATCAATCAGGCTTGACATTAAACGGCATTTTGCTTTTAGACCTGTGGCATGCACATTTCTTGTATAATTGCACTGCTGAGTCTGGTTATGCCTGTAGTCTTCTTTACTGGTTATGTCCATGAGATAGTCCTTTTTCTTATCTCTCTTCTTTCCCCTTGAATTGGGAGTATGGTGAAAATAAACTTGCAGCATTTTTAAGTTTTGTTGTGCTTTCTATTGAATTTTCTTCATTCTGTTTTGATAGGGTTTTGCATGCCTTCAAGGTGGTGTTTGTCTCTCGAGCATGGGGCGACCTATCTCATATGAAAGAGTAGTTGCTTGGAAGGTGCTGAACGAAGAAGACAATGCTCATTGTATTTGCTTTATGTTTATGAACTGGTCTTTTGTTTGACATGTAATCAAAGAATAGGGACCCAAGTGTTAAAGATGTAGTACTTTAAAACAAATGTTTTGCTGCTTTGGTGTTTTTTGCTGTATTTGCTGGGAAGACTTGGATCGCATGTAAAGACCTCTTATAATTTCATGCAAAGACCTGTATGCTGGCTGTTGTTGCTTATTTCCTCATTTTAGACTCGTTAATGTTTGCCTATTGCCTCTTATATTTTGCACCTTGTGATGTGGGAAGAATTCTTGATGCTGCAATGCAAAACTATATTCATGTTTGTGCTATAAACAATTTACAACGATAAATCAAACTTGTTTCTCATACAATAATTTCTTCTGTAAGGTTAATGTACTTTGCAAGGAGGAATATTGTTTTGATTGAAATGAATAAGACCCTCATACATTAATCTCTCTTGAACACGGTACATTCACATTATTCTGATACAGAATAATACAGTTTATTTTTGAAAGTGATTACATAGAAGGAATATTGTACTCAACATGTTAATTTGGTGGTTAGATGGTTAGAGAGGGAAGCTATGAGTAATAGCTTCATAACTTGAACTAATATAGATGCATTTTGTTTATGGGAAAAAAAAAACGAGGAATATCTAGTTGATTCACTGGCAAATGCCTTTCATGTTTAGATCTAGAAGCAAGAAAATTTTAGGTTCATGTAAACAACTCTTAGAGTTTTCCCCTTAGAAAATTTAGTGGCTCTTGTTCTAATTCTAATAATGTAGTATAGTATATAAACAATTGTAATTTATTTGGACATATTTAGTTAAACAAAAGCAATATCTTTTTGTTTATGGTGAAAGTATATTCTGGTGAAGTGTAATAACAATTGATACTTTGACAGTCATCTTATAGCAGCGACTTTTGCAGCGGAGTTGTAGAATAACTACTAGTTAACAAGGGAAATAACATCAATGGATGCAGATTTGTCCTCATCATTATATTTTCCGAAATATGTCAAATGAAAAGATGTCACATTAAGCTAGTAAGAGTCTTCGAAAAACTCATGACTAATGTAAGGAAGTGATATGTTCATTTACACAATTAATTAGACTTAAACTATTATTCACATATTTATTGCTTAATAACTGCTATATATATTTATGTATAACATTACATATACCTATCAATACTCTCATTTTTATTTTTTTTAAATTTGATTTTTCAGGAGTGTAGCCCAATTCAGCATATCTTTTACAATAAGGAAGGAAGGACACCTATGAGTATGAGATAGAGACTAGCAACTTTTTCAAGTTGACAATATCTGCATTGAAACTAACTTAAATTATGCTCCTTTCTTCTTTTTGAACTCCTCGTGAATTAAAAAAGTGAATGTTAGTGGAGGAAAGGCTCGTGTGACATAAACTAGTCACTTTCCTTCTTCATGTAGTAATTAAATTTACCTGGAAAGTAGAAAAATAAATTAGAGGTAGCCAAATATATGTATGGTTTTACCATTCCAACATGTGAATGCCCCACAGCTTGGCTTGTATTGGACGACATCTAATCCATTTTCCAAAAAGTAAATAACTTTTTATTAATGCCAACCAACTTTCTTATTACTGTATGTGTGGTTATGGAGTGTTCTATTCTTCATATATTTCAACAGTATTTATATTAGGAGTATAAGGGCAAAACCATGCTTCAAGGCATGCAAAGCAAATTGATACTACTTTTCTTTTAACTTTTGTTCAAACCATACTTTTGAGTTAGATATATTTTCAATTTCAATTAATATTCTTTGTTTATAATAGATTTTAATCCTGATCAAAGTTGTGATATAAATAAGAGACGAGTATTTTATTCTATTTTTTAGAACGTGACTAGAATAATGGATACTTTAGTAACTTGCTATATCTATGGTTATTCTTAATCAAAAAAAAAAAAAGTTACCTCACTATCATAAACTTTTAGCTGTTTATGACTAAGCGGTTTGAATTATTTTTTCTTTAAAATTAGACGAGGAAAATAAACAGGTATTTTTTAAAAGTGGTATCATGAAAATTTGAACTAGAGACACTGGAAAAGGAAGTAATAAGGGAAACCAACAAGCTAAGAGTCACATGCTTAAATAATTTACGTTCTTTTAATATTTATATCTAAACAAGTAGATTTTTTATCCAAAGAAAAACTTATAATAAGCAAAAAAAAATAAAATTGGAGCCTAAAGCAAAGGTTTGGGCCGGCACTAACTAGATAAGTTATGATACCATAATATATTACGAACAATATAAGTTTAATTATACCCAAAAACTAACTAACGAGAGGGAAGTGATATCCAAAAGATTATCATGACTCTATCTCTAATTAGTGTAAGACACTGATAATTTGTCTATGATTCTATGAACCAATGAAAATTTAAGATTTAATTAAGTTGAAATTAAATTTTGAGATGTTTAATAAATTGAAGGTGTAATTGTGATGGAAAATAGTCTATAGTGTCTATTAACTAATCCCCAAAAGTTTAAGAAAAAAATGTACTATTTTCGCTTAATAAACAAAAATGTAAAGCATGAAAAATAAAGCATGTCAGTTGCCTTCTACTCTTATCAGCCAAAGAAAGAAGTGATGCAGATGAACCTTGCAAAATTTCTTCACTTTTTTTTGTTGCAGTCACAACTCACAACTCAACTACCAAGAGTGGAAGTTCACTTGAAAGTAATTAAAAAACATATGATGGAAAATAAAACAAAGTCACACATCAATCACATAAACACACATGCAACTACTTCAAATTTCATAAAGCTAAGAGTGTCATAGAATTCTCATTGATCTTTCTCGAAAAATCTAGCAAGTTCACGATCACTGAAACTGACATTCAAGTTTCTAAGATCCACACATGTTTGATATGTCAGATTCTCACAAACCACAACAACTATTATAAATAGGACCCCATTAATTTCTCAGAATCAAGTTCAAATTTTTTTATAGTAGCAAAACCAAAATGGCACCCCATGGAAACTCATTGTGTGGAAACAACATTCAAAGAACAATCTCAGACATATCATTTGAGCTAACAAAAGAAGATTTCAAGATTGAAGAGTTGAAACTTCCAGCAATAAGTGAAGTTGAAGATGCAAAGTGCGAGTGTTGTGGGATGTGTGAGGAGTGTACACCAGAGTACATAGAGCGCGTGAGAGAGAAATTCTTAGGGAAATGGGTTTGTGGGTTATGTTCTGAGGCAGTGAAGGAAGAGTTGGAGAAAAATGGAGGGAAAAAGGAAGAAGCTTTGAAGGAACACATGAGTGCTTGTGTTAGGTTCAATAAATATGGCAGAGCTTTCCCTGTTCTGTTTCAAGCAGAGGCCATGAAAGAGATGCTCAAGAAGAATAAGATGGAAGGGAGAAGGGCTATGTCCTTCAATCCTAGGGACAAAGGACTTAAGAAAGGAGGGATTGCAAGGAGTTCTAGTTGCATTCCTGCCATTACTAGAGAGATGAATCATCCATCTTACAACCCTAATTAATTACTCTTAACTCATTTAATTGTCATAATTAAGTCAAAATAGCTTTTTAATTTCTGCATTAATTTTTGAGTAAACCCCTAAACCAATCCAATCGAACATTTTAATTTCTGAAATTTTTATATTGGTCTTTAATTTTTCAAAACAACATTTAATTAAGTTATTATTTATTTAGTTTTTTTAATGTCATTTTACAATAAAAAAGACTAAATGAATGTCGTTTTGCAAAATTAACTATTAAAACTAATATGTTTTACCCTCACAGTGTGAGAGCTGAATGAGGGGTTTACTCATTAATTTTTCATGTGAAGGGGACATGGTTTTGCATCTTTATTTACCTGTTCCCATGTTGTTGTTTTTTTCCAATGACAAGTGACTGCTACCTCCAAGTTTTCATTTGGAGAAATTGATATGTTCTCTTAGGAAGAAATCTAAACTAGGTTACCTTGTGATTAGTCCAAGGTTTTTTTTTCAGGTTTCTCTTTAATTCCCATCCTAGATTTTGGAAGTTACTGTAATTGGTTACTAGTCTGAGATGAGTTATTGTTTGCCTTTCTCTGAAGAAGGTTATTGTTCAGTGGCTTTTTGTGCTTCTTCAAGTATTCAATAATTTGTATTCTAGATATTTCCATAATAAAATTTGATTGATGCATTGATTTAATTTAATGCTTTGATTAGGAGGTTTTGTCCTTCATTTCAGTATGTATTTCAAAATCCATGATAATATTTATAACTTTTATTCAAACATAATGGTCATTATCATCATTTTAAATCATTCCAATTACACGAGTTAAGTTAATAGTCCATGATTGATGTTAATCGCTATCAAGTAAGGATGTGCTCGGATAAATAAATAATGTTTTATATAATCCTTTAGTTTCTTTTAAACTATATTATTTTGAACTTCTTAAAGTCCAACACTAAACAAGCAGCTTAATGGTATAAATTTTGATCATCATAAAAAAAATAATGATTTAAAAATATTATTTCAATACAAAAGCAATGTTTGTTTTTGGATAAGCAAATTTATATTAAAAGAGTACTAGAAGTGCATTAATATTACATGAAGAGGATAATGAAAGTTTTTAAACCAAAATATACTTAGGGAAGAAAAACAAGAACTAGATAAACAAAGATGTAAGTCGACAACCAATCCAACAATTTATAAAAATCAAAAAGCAAGGTTAGAGTGTATCCCTTATGAAATTTTGATTTTATTGCAATTTTGATCTCTATCGTCAATATTTAATATTAATTCTTTGCTATTTTTTCAAAGGAACTAAACCCAATTATTTATTATTTTATAACGCGAAAATCAGGTTCTTCCATAAATACTATGTTCAAAATTTAACAGATTACCATGACTTGAATTTTTTTTATTAATATGGATTGATAGAGACTAATATGTCAGTATCTATTGTTAACATGAATTATTGAGATAAAATTGTTTAAGATAAATATTTTACTTTAATTAAATTAGGCTTCATATTTTAAAATTTGAGTTTGGACAAAACGCTAACAAATTGAAGAATGAGCAGTAATGGCAAAAAAGTAAATCATGAAAAAATTGACTCTAAATAAAAGTTATTAGAATTGAATTAGTGGTAAGAGATTTGGTGGACAAGAATTAGCATTAACATGTAAAAAGTTATAATTTTAAAATTTGATACTCTTATTTGTATATATTAAAAAACTGTTAGATGTTAAATAGAAACCTAAGAAGAAAAAAATTGGTTTTCATGTTACAAACGCTGAGAAATTGAATTCGGCTTAAAAAAGAGAGAAACTAAAAATGACATGTAAACCATGTTTAGAGATAAAAATGGAATTAAGTGTGTGTGGTTGAGCAATGTATTATTTTAGTCTTTAATTTTGCGAGGATAAGTCATTTTAGTCCCCGACTTTGTGCGGATAAGTTACTGTCCCCCACTTTACATTTTATAAGTCATTTTAGTCCCTAAATTATAAGATCATTTATTTTAATTCATGACTTTTAAGGACTAAAATGACAGATAACAGTAAAAGTCAAAGAAAAAAATAATCAATAATAATAAAAATCAAGAATTAAAATAACTAATTTTATAAAAAACTAAAATAATCTATAAAATACAAAATAAAAAACTATTTTAATATATATTTTATGCGCGGGAACTGCAAACACGTGTTTAAAGTCAAATTGATAAAAGGCAGTCGAAGGCTACGATTTTGAAGTCACCTCGATCATGCTTCATTTTAGTGTGCACCATTATTTTGCATTCTCGGCTTCTTTCCTTCAGGTTCAACCCCAAATACTACTATACTCTTCTCGTGCTAAAATATAAGATCTCTTATACTAATATTAAAAATTAAGAAAATTAATTAATTTAATTAAATATATTAAATTTATCTAATAAAAAATATTAATTTTTAAATTTATTCTTTTAATTTTTTTATTATTTTTCTCTCTTAATTAATATTTTGGATTCATTAAAATTGATTGAATAGTAAGGTTATAATGATAAAAAAAAAATATGCACAAAAATTTTTAAAAAATTCTATAAAATGAGACAAACAAAAACTCCCTAAAAAATCTTATAGATCGAAAAAGTATAAAGTGTGCCCGGAAGCCGCCAACACCCTTTTGCCTTTCCCCCAATAATGATCATGTTAGTCAAATTACAATTTAAAATTTAACACTGATAAAGAACTAAAGTAGTAGTAGTACAAAAAAATGTATGCACCCATGGGTCACTATAATTTAATTCTAGAGCAGCTTCAACAAAATATGTGTGAATAATTGAATAGTGAATACTATACATTACCACCACATTTTTCATTTTTCATTTTTCATTTTCTTCTTCTTCTCCTCCACATTTTCCCTCCTCCCCCACCACTATATAAGCCCCATCGCCCTTCCTCTTCTCTTCGTTCCATCTCTTCTTCATTTCTTCTCTCTCTCTCTCTAATTATTGAAATTCCAAACTGTTACGTAACAACAAATTAAAAACAAAGAAAGAAATAATAATGGAAATGGAAATGGAAAGCAAGGTACCAGGAATAGCGAAGAGCGTCTGGAAAATGGTGCGAGTCGTATTCTTCATGTTACGAAAAGGCATCTCAAAGGGGAAACTCATGTTGGACCTTAACCTCTTCCTCAAACGCCGCCGCAAGCTCGCCGGAAAGGCCATCGCCAACCTCATGTTCCACCACCACAACCACCACACCTCCTCCTCCTCCTCCTCCTCCTCTGCCTCCTCCTTCACCGCCTCACGAGAGTACGAATTCAGCTGCAGCAACACTCCTAACCACTTCCTCCCCACGATCGGGAAGCGTAACCGCCACAACAACTTCTTCAACTTCAAGTGCGCACACGCGCCTGCCACGCGTGACGATGACGTGGCGACGGTTAATGCGGTGAAGGCGGTGCTAGAGATGCTGAACCACAATGAGGCGATGGTGGAGGCGTCCCCTGCTCTTCCAGGGTTCGGGCGGAGCCCCATGGTGAGGCAATTGAGGGTTACGGATTCTCCTTTTCCGGTGAGAGATGATGAAAAAGATGATGATGATGAGGTTGATAAAGCCGCTGAAGAGTTCATTAAGAGATTCTACAAGGAATTAAGGAAGCAAGATTAAGTTAATTAATTAATTATATTATTCAACCCTACCTGCTCGCTCTACTCTGTTCTTGTGATCTGTTCATTATTTCATAATGTGTTGTTCATTATTATCCACCTCAAGTTGAAGATGAAACCTTACATAATCGCTTGATTTTTGGACAGTTTTGTGCGGATTATTAATTATATGTATCTTGTATTAATCAATCATGTATTAAACTTGCAATTAATGGATAAAATTTTGATCAGAGTATCATATGTTATGTTTATGATTAGAGTGAAATGAAAAAGCATTAGATCAATTGGCCAATAAAAAAACTACTGATGAGCAAAGGGAGATCAGCCTAGGCTATATGTATATTCCTGTGTTAATAGTATAGTATTAGAGTATGGTACCTTTTATTTGTCACTTGATTTCTTCTCATGACAATTTTCAAATTTCGTGCATATATATCACTTTTTTGGGTGTAATGTGTTGAGGGAATTGATAAACGTGCATGTCCGGTAACAAAGTCCTTTGGGAAAAAGCTAAGGAAGGAACACTAGTACAGTATTATTATTAATTGAAATTATCCAATATATATTGAATATACATACGAATTTGCTAGTGTATGAGTATCCCAGACTCACACTGGGGAACACAATTATTGGAATCTTTCGGAGCTACCCTTCGTACACTTCTTTGTACCCAAAACAATATACTAGACTAGTATTTGGATTTAGAATTACTACTAATCAACAATAACACTACTCCCACACCCTCATGCCCATTTTCTGAACTTCTCTTTTATTATAGTATTAATTAATTAATTACCTTCGCTAATGTCCTTATTCACCATTGTTAAATTTTACTTTTTTAATTCCTACAAATTTCTTGCTTCCGTACCCTCTCAAACCTTTTATGCCATATAGCTAGCAAGTTAATAAATATACTTTTAAATATAATTAATTCATTAATTAATTAATTAATATAATTTTCCCGCTAAACATGTGCGCACGGAGCACGCTCCATTGCTAATGTAAACACAACATACATTTGGTAACAAATAATTGCATTGTACTCCTCAATGTGTTCTGTATCAAATTAAATTTACATGGATTTTTACCTGTCACCATTGGTCGGTTTAATTGCTGAGTGTGATTTGGTTTAAAGTGAATTTGGCTTTCACAAACACCAAACAATTATTAATTCAAGTGCAGCAACACAATATTTCGTATTTGACCTATCTCAAGTTTGATAATCTACTTATTTACTTAAGGTAAGATAAATGTAAATACATAATTAAGTCTATATATGTTCTTTAATTTGAGTTCCAAGGTTTTCTTATCTTAAACTGGAACACAGATGTCTTTGCCATAAATTTTACTATTGAAATGTATTATTTTTTTTAAAAAAAAATTGGCTTTTTTTTTAATTAAAAGAGTTGGATTTTTACAGGGCACTCGCACTTGGCTGTCCTTGTATGATTCCACTAACATGCACATATGTCTTAGTGAAACTATATAGCTGGCCCCCTCTCCTAAATATTTTTGCCTTTCTCTGCTTTAATTTGCTTTCCTCTCCCTCTTTTGCTTTACCTCTTTTCTTTTGTACTACTATTTAATTTCAATTAATATATATATTTTCAAGTTTGCTACGATACCACTTTTTTGGCTGCTTAACCTATAGTTAATTAATTAATTGTTATAGTTGCTATATATATATATGAGAGAAAAAAAAGAAGCTCTATCTGCACACAAAGATTCGGATGGATGACCAAATTGACATTGTTTAACAAATACTAGTTGTTTTAATTTGATACATATTAACTTTAATGGTAGAGTTATCTATTAATTTGATTTTTTAAAGATTATCGTGTCATTAATTTAGTCTTTCAAAGAATATTGCTTCTAAATATTACCTTGTCACCAATTTGATTCCCCAAAGATTTTTATCACAAAATTAGTCCTTCAAAAATTTAAAAGTCTACTAAATTGGTCCTTAAATTAATTCTCTATCATAGACCAATTTGATATATTTAAATCTTTGAAGGACTAATTTGATGACAAAGTTCTTTAGTAGACCAAATTGATAACAAAGATGATCTTTAGAGGACTAATTTGGTGACAAAATTCTTTAGGGACTAAATTGATGATAAGATAATCTTTGGAGGACCAAATTGATAGTTAACTCTATATTTAAAAATAAAAGAGAATTATAAAAGTGCTTAATTTTAAAATAATTATATTTTGATTCATGTATATATAATTGAGAAAGAATAATCCCTTAGCAGTTAATCAGTTCAAACGAGAAAAATAATAAATCAGTATGTAATTAACTTCTAATTGATATTTTTATAATTACCTATTTTTCCAACTTATTGAGATTGGCTGAATTTGGATCAGGAATATATGCATGCATATATATGTATGTGGCTTATCAAATTGATTAAACATTGGTTTCTATGAGGAAGTATCATACCCAAGATAGAAATCCTTAAAGCAGCAGACACTGTTGAAGGAAGAAAACAATACATTTCGAATATTAGCTGTCAATCAATATATTACTTTTTAGGAACCTTGTTATATGTAATTTGATAGGTTTAGGTGCGTAAAGAAAAAAAAAATTACTCTTATTTTTATTAAATTGTATTATATCATGTAATTTTCAGTTGTTAAAGTATCATATAATTTTGACACACTCTAAATGAAAGATCAGATAAAATATATATTTAATTTCTGACTTTATTGCATTCTCATTATTTTGATTGATTTTGTTAAATATTCTGTAGAGAAATGAAAGAAAATTATTCAAATATGAGAATTAAACTAATAGTCAAAATAAGAGGAAGAAAAACATAATATATGATTTGATAGGAAGAGGGGAGGATCAAATTAAATTAGCTAGGGTCTTCAAAAAAATAAAAAAAAATTAGGGTCTGTCAACTCAATAATTACTGGTAGCATATATGTGTAGATATCCAGTTCAATAATTAATTGGCGGGAGATTATTTTAATTTAATTAATAATTTTATATTTAATTTATGAGTATGCAACAACGTAAAGTAGTAATTAAATAAAATTTTTCATTAATTATTAAAAACATTTTTGCTCGGACAATATTATTATCTTCTATAAAAAAAATACTCCATGTGTTAATAGAAAAGTAAATTACACAAAATGTCAATTTGGGCGAATAATGAAGTGATATGGGTGGGATATATACCTGGATTGTTGTTTCTTGCGGGCAAATTAAAGATGGAAGACTAAAAATTAAAAAAATATATAATGATGGCAGTCTTTTTTATTTTTAACTTTTTGAATCACGCTGGGTGAAATTAAAGGTTGGAGACAAAGGGTTTAGGTAGTGAAGTGTTTTGTCGAAATTCAAACTGTGAAAATAAATTAAAGATATGTGGCAAACTATCTGGGTGACATGTGTCGCTTTTAGAACACATCACCTTCTCCACTTCATTTTCACATGCTTCACGTGTAATCACTTCTCATCTATGCTTTATTATTCATATTTATTTACATAATGCTATCATGATAGTTACGTATATATCAAATTTTATAAAATCTAACATTTTTGGTTATATCATATTATAGGTGAGATTTACTTATTAATCCTTCTTTTTTAATGTAAAACCTTCTAGACCAATATTGCGGAAATCAAAAAAAGTGATTAATTTAATTAAATGCACTAAATTTGTCCAACAAAAAGTCGTACTTTCTAAATTTACCTTTTCAATCTTTTTCTATCACCCCTCAATTAATGTTTTGGATTAATCAAAATCAGTTGAATAGCAAGGGTATAATGGTAAAAAAAATTAAATGTGCACAAAAAATTTCAAATGGTCCTATAAAATGGGACAAACAAAAGCTCTCTAAATGATCTTATATTTTGGAACGGAGGGAGTATGTTTTAAAAAGTGTTTTGTTTGTTAAAATAAAGTAGATTGATAAAATATTAACAAGTCTTGAAATTATGTGAAATTTTGTATAGGTGATCTATCTACAAGAACTTTATTATATTCAACGATTGAGTTGATAAAATTTAAAATAGGTGAAGAAATATTAAGCAGAGTAAATGTTATAGGACTTAAGTAAGAGAATCTCACCCTTTATTTATTATTTATTTTTATAGTCTCTGTTTACCTGATGCTACTATTCTCTCTGTTTTTATTTAATTGTTCAAAGAGAAAAAAAATTACATATATTAAGAAGCGTAATGATAGTTATGATTTTCTTTAAAATAAAATTTGAACTTTTCATAATACCATTTATCTATTATTATTTGATTAGTTAGATAGTGGAGCATGATTAACGTTCAAATAAATATAAAATTAGAATTAGTAAAAATATAATTTAAAAAAAAGGTATAATATTAATATAAATAGAGAGAGTTAGTTTGAGTATTCTCCTCACAACAACACTAATCTCTTAAGTTGAATGCAGACTTATATGTGTTATGTGAGAGTTTATATTTTTTCGCACAAAAATTGTTAGTGAAGAGAGTTTATAATTTTTTTTTTTTGCAAAAATTATTAGTCAAGAGAGTTTGCAATTTTTTTATTAAAAAATTTTAAGTTAAAGTGTAAAAAGTAAGTTTACAATTTTCTCCGTTTAAAAATACCAAATTAAGTAATAACATATTGTGTGTTTGTGAACATAAATCTTGAGAGGTTGAACAATATTAAATAGTGTGTGTGCCTTTATGTACTTTCTTTTGTAGACGTATACTTTTACTAATAAAGTTGATTTTTTTCTCTGGTGCTAATTTCCCAATTATATTGTAACACCATGGAATTAAAAAGCATGAAATCGATGAAGTTAATTAAAGTAGTAGTTTCACCTCACCAGTTGAGCCACACTATATTTCCACATGACTAAATCGAAGTAGCCATATGACTTATTTATAATCATCGTGCGTGCTGCCTATATTTTAGTTTGTCCACTTTTTCAATCACTTTAATTTTAATTAGTTAAATTAATGCTGATTTATATTATACATATAGTTTTTTTTTATAAGCAAATATTCACACACTCACTATATATCTTAAACTAAACTATTATTCTATTCTCTTTTATCAAGATTCGAACTTTTAATCTCCTGCTGTCAAACCTTTGATTTGGTACATGATCATTTGAGTTAAAGCTCTCGTAAGTTCTCCCATCGCTCATGCTCATATTTCGCCTCTATACTTTGTATCTAACCATAGTTTCTAACATTAAGGATTGATTATTGGCCAAGAAGAAAAATATATATATTTTTTACATTACCGATTAAATAACAACGTTTAAATTTTTACGATAATCAAATCTATAATGTTTTAAAAATAAGGGGCAAAATAAATAAATAAAAAAACGTATCGATATATATATGTAATTAAGAAATAAAATTAAAAACATATTTTGACCTTCATAATAATTTATTTGAATCCAATGGAAATTTGGTTGCTAATGATACTATGAGAAAATGCGGCTGAATTTCATCCATGTATTATTTGAAGGGCAACTTATTTTATTTATTTATATATATAAGCTTCTTGTTGAAGATATTTTGCTCTGATCTCAATCTGAATCTATAGCAACTGATTAGTAGTACAATTCAATTATTGGACTTACTAATATGTATTGTATTATTTTACTCTAGCTAGTTACGTTTTTTTAACAATTTGAACGTATAATACATTCATGTCCTTTTTGGAATGGAATGTTTGTTTTATGTTGTTTTTTTGTCTTCTATGATTGTAAGTGGTTGATCTGTCGAAATCATTCATTTTAATATATGGGGACATGGATTTCATGGTGTATATAATTAAACCTCATTAATATTCATTACTAGCCTTCAACAAATCGTTAATTAATTAATAAATCGGATGACAATTGTGCAATAGCTCTTTTCATATATCAAGTCTTTATGGCTTCAGAGTTAAAGGTGTGTATATTTAGGATTTCGGATTTAATGCGCGTGTATATGCCGAATTGGATTGATAAATGTGAAATTTTAAATATTTTTATTTTATTTTCATACAAATTAAATTTTTTTACTTACTTGTTAAAAAATATTTTTCATATTTTTTATGTTTTTAAAATACCAATGTATTTATTTTTATAAATTAATGTTTATATTTTAAAATAATAAAAAGATAAATAAAATTTTATTAAAAGGATCTAGCAATACTCTTGATTGAATGAACGCAGTTTGTTGGGACAAATCCGTTTCCATAACCTTCTTCAGCAATCCCACGGAAAATATTTCCAAAACTTGGTACTCTCTTCGGGTTTCTTTTTTTTCCTTTTTATTTTTTATTTGTTCACGATTCCACGTAGAAAAAAAAATTATTTTTATTTATTGTGCACTTATATTTTTAATGAAGTATTCTCTCTGTCCAAAAATGCAAGATAACCGAGTTTTTGCTTGTCCTATTTCATAGGATCCTTTGAGAATTTTTGTGTACATTTAATTTTTTTTACTATTATATCATTGCTTCTCAACCAATTTTGATTAATCCAAAACACAATAAATAAAGTAAATAAATAAACAACATTAATTAAGAGAGAGTGAGGTGATAGAAATATATTAAAAATGATAAATTTAGAAACTAATGCTTTTTGTTAAACAAATTTAATGCATTTAACTAAATTAATCACTTTTTTTAATTCCCGCAATATTGATCTAAAGGGTCTTACATTTTGGGATGGAGGGAGTATTAATTACAACTCTCTTTAATTGGAGTTAGTAATTAATGCTCTACTATATATCTAACCAATAAAAAGAGAGATAACATGATATCATAGGGAGTTCAACAAATATTTGAATAAAAATAAAAATAATTATTATACTCTCTCGGTCTCAAAATATAAGACCTCATAAACCAATATTGCGAGAATTAAGAAAAGTAGTTAATTTAGCTAAATGCATTAAATTTGTCTAACAAAAAATATTAGATCTAAATTTACCCTTTCAATCTCTTTCTATCACTTTACTCTCTCTCTCTTAATTAATATTGTTCGTTTATTTACTTTATTTATTGTGTTTTTGGATTTATTAAAATTGGTTGAGTAGCAAGGTATAATGGTAAAAAAAAAAAATGTGCACAAAAATTCTCAAAAGGTCCTATAAAATGGGACAACCAAAAATTCTCTAGATGGTCTAACATTTTGGGACGGAGGGAGTATTTCTTAATATGCGTAATATATATATACTTAAGTGGACAGACAAATAAGAACGGAGGAATCAGAGTATATATTTTGTTTCAGGAGGAATCCATTTACGGCAGAAATAAGTGTTAAACACTTGCTTCATTTAATAACTTATTGTAAACATCGAATTTTATCAATCTAACCATTGAATGATGAGATAACATCATGATGAACATATGTATAAAATTTTAGAAAAATTGAACATCTCAATATATGCATTTTATATGTGACACTTACTCATATTTTAAAAAGTCTACTATTCATTTAATTGGAGTCAATTGGTGAAGTATCAATGAATTTTCAAATCATTTAAAATTTTGTACAATTAATCCATATATTAAAAACTTTCAATTTAATAATTAAATTTACAAAAATCGATACATATATAAAGATATTGAGCAGAGTAAATCACATACCACTTACTCTTGAGCAACTAGATCTGCACTCTTTTTCTTTTTCCTATTTTGATTAATATATGGCACGTAGATACTCGCTCCGTCCCTGTTTATAAGTCACATTCTAGAAATATTTAGTGTTCGTATTTATAAGTTATTTTCTAAAGTATGTGAAGCATTAAATAATTTTTTCCTTATATACCCTTTGTTGTATTTAATGAGTTTACAATTTACAACAATAATATCAACCAATAAAATAACTCCATTTAAAATAGATAGAGAATATGAGGAGAGAGATTTGGAGAACCAAAAAAATTAAATAAGGGTAATGTTGAAAAGTCAACATGAATTTTACTAAATTCAATATCACCAACTAGTTTTAACTACTTTTCTTAATATGTATGAATTAGTTAGAAGTGACTTATAAGTAAGAACGGAAAGAGTATGAATTTGCAGTAGAAAAAAAATATAGATTTGGGTTAATTATGAGTGGAAGAGTTTACATTAATAAAAACATTTACTAATCTTTTTGTGGTTGGTGGATTAATCTCATTATACTCCCTTCATTCTAAAATATTAGTCATTTTAGAGAATTTCACATAAATTAAGAATAACAATTAATTTCTATAGAATCTAACAAAAAGTGAGGTTTACTTAATAGCTATTGGCTATAAAAATAATAAAAGTAAGAATAGTTAATAAATATAGCATTGGTAATTTAAAAGTGACAAACATTTTGAAACAATTTTTTTTTTTTTTACTAAAGTGACAAATATTTTAGAATGAATGGAATATATATTTTGTCAAATAGATTCATTTGTTAGTATAAGAAAAAAATATTTATATTGACAAATAAATATATAATTACTATCAAATAAATCTATTAGTATAAATAAATAATATTTTCGAATTATATATCATTGAATAAAATCTATATTAACAATAATTAGATTAAAAAATAACTAATAAAAAATATTAGTAAGTAAAGAATTGTTTGTAGTGTTAATTTACACTTTTATTTTGGTACATAAACTGGACACCAAAACTACATATTATTTTGATGGATCTCAGTGGTAATTGATTTTTTTTTATAGAAAAATATATTGACCAATTTTTTTTTACATGTTTATGAAAATGATTAATTTTTTTATAGGTCAAAGTGTATGTACATGGATTCGAACTGAGGAGCTACTATTCAAATCAATACTCTCCAACCATTTAACCAACCTGTTGGACGTAAGAAAATGATTAATTGACTTGGACATTTGTCTTCTAAATTTTTTGAATTATTTTTCTGGTTTTCTTTTTTAAAAAAACTTCAAAACAATACAATAGTACAAAAGAAATCAATCTTAAATATATGTAATATTATATATAGGGTTTTGCTATCCATTATTCTTAGGGCAATGGTTAATAGAAATTTAGTGTTGGAAAGTGTAGAGTATTTAATGCTACAAAATTATTTTAAATTTATTTTAAATATAAAGTTTTCATTCATGAGTTACTTAACCATTACTCTTAAAATAATAGACAGTAAAACCCAAGTATATAAGCATACTATGTACGAAGATTACTCAATATTAATAAATTATATTATTGTATAATTGAAATTAAAATATCTAAACTACTTTTCTTAAGAATGTTTAAATTTCCTTGATAATAAGGGAAAAAAAAGTTTCGAAAGACACGTTATTTTTGTAGGCACAACTTGCATAAACCCACTTGACACAAAATTTGTAATATATATATGGAAAGTTTTTATTTAATGATAATAGTTTCATAAATAAGAAGACAAACCAATCCAGGTTTAGTTTAATGGTATAAAACTTCGTTAAGTTTATAGGAGGGGTAATTCACAGCGGGAGATTCTGTGTTCGAATTTTACCTATGCCAAATTTCTAAGGGTCAGTGCCAGCAACGCAGCACGAACGAGATTAGTCTCATTCTGCTAATGCTAGCTATGCAGCACAAACGAGATTAGTCTTATCCTAAACATGAAGAAACTCGTAGTTATAAAAAAAATAAGAAGACAAACAAAAATTAAAGAATCGTCCGGAAAATAAAAATAAATAGAGAAAAGTTTCATATATTAAAAAACATCTATTTAATTTAAAAGAAAAAGAAGGAAAGGGGCTGCATTGGTTCCAAAATATAGGGGAATAGGGTCCAAAAAAGGTGAGGTTAGAGAAAGAAGTGCCACTGCCGAAGTGGGGGCCTGTGTAAATCTGAAAACTGCTAATAATAATAATTGAAAATGCACATTTTCTTTTCTTTTAATTTATTTTCTTTTCTTTGATGCTAAGCTTTCTTCTGTTTCACTATATAGAATTTGTCCACTACCAATAAGTCAATAACAAAAGCATATACGCTCTTCCTGTAAACACTACTAACAAATTAAATAAATAAACATTTTCCAAAATCACAAACGTGTCTGCGCGTGCACGTGAGCCAAAATCCCAAAAATGTATAGTACATAACTCATTTCCATAGATTAAGAGTGTATTTGAATTATATTTTTTTAGTGTAGAATGAATAGTTATATTGTATTTATAAATGTTTTTTTTAATAAAGAAAATTTTTTTTGTAATTCAGTTAAAAATTAGACATCATTTTAAAAAGTTTTAAAATCACTTTTCACAACTTAAAATTGCTTTTGAAAACAACTATATCCAAACAAAAATAGATTATATTTCAGAATATCAATTTTTTTTCACGATTTATTTTCACAATCAATTATAACTAATCCAAAGACACTCTAAGAGATTAAGTGTGTATAAAAACATTTTCATAATTTTATGTTAATTTTTTAAAGAAAAATAAATGTATTAACCATTTTTTTTAAAACCACGTAAAAATTGATTAGAGATTTATATTTTATTATATATTATAAAATAGAGATTTTAATTTTTTGATTTATAAAATATATATATTTTAATTTATAAAATATTTATATGAATTATCTTTTTTGTATTTTAACTATTTAATTCACTAGAAATTATATTTTTAAATTTATATGTAAAAAATATATCACATTTGCTTAATGACAATAAATCACCGGACCGTGCGGTGCAAGTGTCACGTGCCAGTATATATATATAATTATTATTTAATTGCCAAGTGATAGGATGCCATCATGCCATTGATACTCACATCATTGATATATATTCTTTTTTAAAAAAAAAACGTTGATACTGAGACAGAAAAATCAGCGAGATAGTAACTTATAAAGTGAAGGATTAGCAATCTAGTTTATCTCATGCGTTTTCCTTCTTGGATTGTGTATTTTATGTCCAATTTTTTATTATTGGTTAACACAAGTATATATAATTTAATACAATTAAATGTGAATGTGAGTATATAAAAAAAGTGAGATTAATATTTTATATGTTAATTAATATTTAATTATGTCAATTAATCAAAATTAAACTTAAGATACATATGAAAAGTAAAATCATATGAAGTAAACCAGATTAATATTGAAGGGTTAGTTGAGGACTTGGGGGAATTTTTGACAAATGATGAATTTTCTCCTTACATTGCATATTAGATTCATATTAACGTACATCTAATTAGTTAATTGAGTGATAGAAGTAATACTTTAAATAGTAACTTTTCAATTTAACCTCGCACAAACACAATTTTACCTATAAAAAAAAATCATATTAATGTATTATTATATTATGCTCAAGACACCTCTACTTCTTCACTAGTCACTTCTTGCATAATTACTTATTACTACACAATCGTAATATTACATAAACAGTTATCACTTAAGGCATTGCATTTGATGACAACCCTATATAAATATTTTTAACAATTGAATTTATATAATATATATAAAAAATATTATAAAAGTTAAAAGATAATATTTTTTAATAATTTGACAGTATTGTTTAAATATTACTAAAATATTTTAGCAATATAACCTTTATACAACATTTGATAAAAATGTTACAAATGTATAAAAGCAACATTTTTATTGATTTTGCAACATTTTTAATGATTTTTTCAAATTTGTTAATAATCAATTATGGTGTAATACTAGTTAAGATGACAAACTTATCTACATATTTGATAGAGCAGTCTTTTACTTTAATATGGTAGCAAATACCCGAAAAATAAAAAAAATACATCATATCATATTATTAATATTAGTATAAACTCATAATATTTATATTAAGAAATTAATTATTATTAGAAATAACTACACTTATATCACCAGAGACATATTTAAGTACGAATTGAATATTAGTGTAGCATTTTTTTCAATCTATTATTAGAGAGGGGAGACATTAAAGGGAAATACTGAAAAAAATATATTTTTTAATATTACACTTTAAAATTATATGAAAAAAAACACAAAATAACACTATTTTGTTTTCACTAAATTACTAGCAAATAAAGGTTGCACGAAGCGGTTTTTTATTATTATTACAAAAAAAGCTAGCTAGGCTTTAATTTAAATTAAAAATGAAAATATAATAAATTAAAGGAAGCTTGCTAGAAAAGTAGGCAATTAGTTAATGTGCAATAATTGAAGTTGAAGTGTTGAGTTATACTCTAATAGTTTTTCTACAACACATCTCTCTATCACAATCACAGTCACAGGCACAGCCTCCTTTAGTTTTCTTTCTCCTTTAATTTACCAAAATAACCAATATCAAATATAAAACGTAACGCCCACCATCCATTATTATTATTTTACATTTAGTGGACCTTTATAGATTCAATTGACATAGATAATAGATCCGTTTCATTATTATATAAATGTAATGCATGTCACACAAAGCTATATATACATTACAAAATTGTTGTATTCAAACCATTTGAACTATAACACCTGGATAATATATATATATATATATGGTTTAAATATGTTTTTCCTTCCTGAAAAATAGGAAAATAAAGATTTAAGTTTTTAAAAAATATTTTTTAGGATTTAAGCCTTTAAAAAACTCAAAAATGAGAAATATAAGTCCATGAAAAATACTGATTTAAGGACTTAAATCACCCGTTCAAAGACTTAAATCATAAAAAATATTTTTTAGAAACTTAAATCTTAATTTTCCAATTATATATATATATAATATTAAATAATAGCACTTGAATACTGCGAGAAATAAGAAAAATGAATATCACTATTGGATTTTATTACGAAGGGTTGAAAATGAATGCTTTTAATACTATTAAAAAATTATGTAACTTTTTAAAATACTCACGTGACATTAGGCAAGTAACATAACCAAATACATATTTCTACCACACATGTAGTATTATATGTGTATTTGTGCAATAACTGCGCGGAGAGCTTTAATACATATAGTAATCTTAATTCGAGCAAGATTAGTCATGTGGAAATTCTTGTGATTTGAACAAAAATAAATTTAATAGAATTATGTAGGTGTATGTTCGGATTGGTTTGGTTCAAATTTAAAGAAACTTTAGCTAACAGTCTGATTTTTTTTTTTAAAAAAAACAATACATCTATAGTTAATCAGTGGGACTTTAGCTGTGGGTTAATAACAGTTTTGTTAGCTGTGTTATGTAACTAGTAATTTATTGATAAGCAACATTTTTTTTTTCTTCTTGTTTCATAGAAAAATAGTACAACTTATGAGTGATCTCTGTATCAAGTATGCATATCTTCATGTACTTACTAACTGAGCTATGGACAAGCAACAACTATTTGTATTGTATAGTGAAACTAAAATTTGATATATTTAAAAATATAATTAACTAAGTATTTTATTTAATATATTTTTTTTCTACATGAGCAGGTTTATCCCGCGCAAGGGGGAATTGTGCTGAGCGGGAATCGATTCCGAAACACTTAGGTAATAACCCTGCCAAGCTACCAACTGAATAGTTATGAATTATTGAAAAATAAAATTGTAGATTAATGGAAAATTATATGAATTATTTTGTTGTAGTAGTGTATAACCTATATATTAGGTAAAATCATGCGCCAAAGCGTTGATTTAATGGATTTTGCCAAGAAATTAAGAAACGTTGCCTCATCTCTCTCTCTCTCTCTTTTTATCAAGTAATAATTTTAAATAATTAAAGCACCTAAAATGGATTAGAAAGTGATCGATCCTTAGCTTTCTCTTTATTGCTTCGAGAAATTAAAATGCAATCAAAACAAAAGAGCTTTGGTTTCTTGCTTTGTGGCCAGGGTAGTTGTAATTGTTAAATCAACCAAATAAAGGTTGTTTTAAAGGGATTTAAAATTAGTGTATCTAAATTATGTGTCTAATCATATCCTACGAATATAATATGATCACGTCAAAAAAATTATTTACTTAAATTTTATGTTTAATTTTTTAATTGAATTTTTTTAATGATGTGACGACATTTTATTAGTAAAACATAAATAAAAACATAATTTGTGATACTAAATTTGAATCCGTTCTAAAAACATATATTTGCAACAAATTAAAAGAGTGCTGAATTTAAGGGGTAAAGACTAAGAAAAATAATGTTAATTTTGGTTAGTGAAGGAAGCTTGTTGGAGTTAGAGGTGGCAAAACATCCAACCAAGCCGCCTTATTTCAAGCCATACCCCAACAGGAAACACTATTATTATTTTTCAAATCCAACAACAATTTTAACTAAATATTATCATATTTTCATTGGTGCATATCATTTCATTTTGTTTTGTTTTTTTTTTTTCATCATCAAAGACATCCATCATCATCAACACTAATTCAAATTCTTTTAAAATATTTTTGACGGTGAGAATTTGAACTCATCCACACTAATAAAGAATCCATCTAAATAGTTTTATCTATGCCATAGATGATTGGCGCGGTGGAGGAGGAATAGTGTACCATCCACGGCGGTGTGACGCTGTTCAGTTACCGATAAAGGTAACCGTTTTTTAATTTCCGGTAGTATTATTGTTGTTTTCCCTCTGCTTTATTTATGCTTAGCGACACACCAATTGCGTTTGGCTTATTATAAACTAGTTGAAATGTCTCCTTCTTATCGAGTCTGATAAGCAAAAGTGAAGCTGAGTGAGTACTTATTATGCATTCTTTTGAGGAAATAGATAGTATTCATTTAATTATAAGGTTTTTAAATGAAATGAATTTAGTATAGAATAGTTTAATTGAAAGGCATAATTAAGATGAATGAATAATTAGGTCCAAATTTGGGATCCTAAAAATGGTTATGCCAGTGCCAGTGCCAGCATTCGTTGCTTTTTGAGAATTGATGAGACGTGCAGAAAAGAAAAAGAAAGAATTGGATAAAATTGATTTGAGGGTTATCCGTTGGAGGATTGGATCTAATTTATAGCGAGCACTATCCGTTATATCCAAAATTGGTGTTAAGAATCTAAATGAATTAAATTAAGTGTTGGTTAAGAATGTGTGATAAAGTTAATTAGTGGCAGACACATGATAATTGATCATAATATAAAGTTTGCTAGTACAGAGTATATTATATCAACACTTTTTATTAATTAGTTGGGACTTTTATATATGGGCCCATCTCACATTAGGTATGCTCTTTTTCCTTATATTATTTTTTTAATAAGCTCTGATCCATTTCATTTAGCATTTTTGTTAGGTAATTGCTATTTGCACCGCGCCACCACACAGATAAATAAATTGAATAATGTGGTTGGTAGTTACAATCAAAGAGTATCAATAAAAACAAATGATCAAGGAATGTTTTGGGGGGTGCAAAAGGTAATCTACTAATTGCTCTCGGCTTCTTGTTCTTCTTCCTTAATTCAATTCAATTTCAAGGTCTCTTTATTATCTAAGTTTTGAATCTTAGCTTCACTGCTTATAATACTAATTCTCTACTCCTTACAAACACAAATCGCCAATTCCCTAGATAACACCAACAAAATAATTTTAAAATTTTCCCTCCTTAATGTTAATTTTCCATGCTAAGAATATTGCTTGTATGGACATGAAATTTGACTAAGAATATTAGTTTACTATCATTTGAGATACCAATTCTTAAATACTGCCTTGAGTTGCCGTCGCAACAAACATATATATATATATATATATATATATATATATATATATATGTCTCTGTCTCAGATTATTATTTTTTTCCCCTTTTCCTTTGACATTTCCGAAATATAATAATTAATTTAATTTATATAGAATGGTTCAGTTCAGTAGCGTGCTTCCTCAGTAAATCTCTCTCTCTTTATTTTTCGTCGCTAATTTCTCCGGAGATAGTAGTATTTTTTTTCCTCCTTCATTTAGTAAAAACAGATACAAATAATACATCTGGAAGCTTGTTCATCAGAATAAGGGAGTAGTGCTGGTTTGTCTGGGCATTGTTCTTTGTAGGGGTGGGTTTCTGATAACTAGATCAATTCAAATTAACTCAAATATTATTTTTACTCAACATAATATAATTCGAACCAATAATTTATCCAACCTACTGAAATCGAGGTAATTTGGTTCGGTTCTCGGATTTGCATTTCTAAATTCAATCTAATTCAAACCAAACCAAACAAAATTAAAAAATATGTCATTTTGATATATTAATATATATTTGATATATATAATTTTAAAATGCAAACATGAGACTTAATAATGAAAATACCAAAACCTAAAACTAAAGGTCCAAAACATAATTTCAACCGAGCTGTGCTTCAACTCAATCCTTGGTATATAATGATATGTAGTTGCTGTTAGTTATTGCTTTATTGGTATGTTTTAAATGACTTAAGACTTATTTGAAGTGATGGCCTAATGGGTATGCATATCAGCGTATGTAGCCTAGACTATTATTGGGCAGTGGCATATATATTTTTTTGATCAGCCAAACACACACCTCACACTACACTACTCCTAAATCTACCCCACCGAGAATTGAACCCCTCTACTTCAGCTCAAATAACTCCTCCTTTTGCCACTTGAGCTAAAGCTCTCGGCATATTTTGAGAACTCTTGGTGATTTGTTTGTTTTTAATTTTGTGATATATGATGAGATTAGGACTTATGAGTTTATGTTATGATAGATTATGAGTTAGATTTCTATGTATTAGTTTATGTTATTTATAATTATTTTTATTTATTTTGTTATATTTGCATAGATAAATAATTAAAAAATAATAGATAAGTAATTTCATAAGTTATAAATAATATAATTTTTAAAGATTTTTTAAAATAATTTTAGAATTTTAATTTCTTATTTATCAACCAAAGACCCAACACAATCAAACCGAACTTGGTCGGGTTGGTTTGGTTCGGATTGAAGGATTTTTATTTTTTTTTTACAAAATCAAACCAACCAAACCCACCTCTAATTCGTTGTTTTTCTATTAGCTAAAATATAAGTTTGGTCCTTTATATTTTAGTGATTCTTACTTTAAATCTTTATCTTTTTTCTTATTAATTTGGTCGTTTATTTTTATTTTTCGCACCATATTAATTCTTTTACGAAAGCATTATTAAGGGACTAAATTGACAAGAAAAAAAGATAAAGGACTAAAATAGAAATTTACTAACACGTAAAGGAGTAAAGTTGTATTTTAACAATTTTTATTTTTATTATAATAGTCTTCCAGTAGTAAGTGAACGTGTGTACACAATGTCATAACTCATTGTAACCAAAAAAAATGTCATGACTCATGATAAAGCTTACAAAAAAAAATGTGATACTGAAATAAAAATGTTTGTTTTTTGTAATGACAAGGTCAAAGCAAGGAGGGAAAAAAAAAACATAAATAAAAGAACTCAAATCAGTACATGCTCGAAAAACTTGAGTTTTAACTGTTTCTGAATTCAAATAAAACAGACATTCAATTTTTCTGAATTTATAATAAGTGTTCTTATTTCATAATTAAAAATAAATTATGATTATTGCTCTCACTTAATACAATGACATATTTAAAGTTTATGAGAAAATTAATAAAGTGATTTTTTAAATTAATACTACATAGATATAGGGAAAGATTTATAATCACATAACACCATTGTGAAATATAGTAAAATAATGCAACTTATAAGTTTTTATAAATAATGAATTTTACCGTTACAAAGTATAACTGACATTTTTGACAAAACGAAGTTTAAAAGTTTCAGCTCAACTAATGAACAAACTTTAACTCAACTAAACTTAACACACAAACAAAACTCCACATAACTAATAAATAATTTAGACTTATTAAAATACTGACGGGTTTGAACGTTATCTGTGTATAGAATATAGATAATGATTTATTCTTTTGAAAGGATTAATTAATCTCGAAGGTTAGTTAAAAAATATTTTTTTTAAATGTTAAAGAAATATCTTTAAGTATATTAATGTGTGTTCGAATCATTATTATGTATATTAAAAAACATAATTTTTTTAAATAAAAAGAGTTTTCGATTATTGATGAAGAGATATATCTTGTAAGAAGAAAAAACAAAGTTAATAGTAAAGGACAGATTATAAGGTTGGAATTGACGAATGTGTATTTTGATCCGTAATTGGTAGAAAAAAGTCCAAAAATGAAAAGAAATCATAATATAACTTAGTCAAACTCGTGACATAGTCATTCACTCTTAGGTTCCGTGAAGATAAAGTCTCTTCGTTGTGACCATAATTTTCTATTACATTACATATAATTAATTGATATTGCTGGATCAGTGACATAAATAATTAAGTGGATAGTTTCAAATAACTCTTCTTCTGTTCTTGGCCTATGCTACTCTTACTTGCATTTGACTGGGTCCTCAAATTAATTCCATTCAAATTTAGTATTTTCTACAATGTTTTATTATTATTATTATTATTATTGATTCTTCTATAATGTTTTCTTATATTAATCAAAGTTTCGTTCCCCAATAAAACAATACCAGAACAGAACAGCACGTCTACAAGACCAAAACTACTGATAACATGAAAAAAACTAGAATATACAATAAATCCAATTTTTGTTTTTCCTGATAAAATAAAAATTTCTTCAGTCTAGCAACTAATGTAGATTTTGGCATGTTAAAATGACTGATGACTGAATCAAGATTTAAAAAAACACGCATTACGAAAAATAAAAAAGCTAATTGTTTTTTTTAACTTTTTTAATTCAGTATAATACATATAGGTGATTGAGCATATAAGTACTGTTTATTTTAGATGAAAATTGTGCCTGCAATTGTTTGTCTTAATTTTTTTGATTAACAATTTAGAATGGATTTACACGGACCGAAATCCATTTAAAATTGATTAGGTTAACTAAAAATGTATTATTGAAGTATTAATGAAAGGATTGAGGAGGAATGGGGGTTTGAATGAACCCTCTTAATTAGTTGCATTCAACACAAGGAAACCTATAAAGAATGAAAATGAATTAGTTAATCATACAATGAAGTTTATCATTTTGAATAAAGGATGATGACTTAACTTGCGACAATTCTGCCACCACACCACTCTCACTCTCTCTCTCTCTCTCTTTCCCTATCATTCTCTCACTCTCATTAGTTATTTATATGAACATAAATATCATACATTATATGTGTAGTGTAACCCTTTCTCATGAGTAGAAAACAGAGAAAGGAGAGTGATACAATAGTAGGAGTAGCAATAATAACATAAATATGTATACTGAAAAAGTGAAAGGACAAGAGATAAATTTCTAGTTCCAAACCAACAACCAACCTTCCCTTAATTGAGCAGAGGATTTGTTTCAGGTACTTGTGCTGTTCTTGTAATCCAATTAAGCATTTGCACTTTCCAACTTCCTTTTTCATTTATTTGAAACATAAAACATGGATCCTCTTTAGTCTTACCAGAAATCATGTCTGTGTTCTCTTATCCTTAAACGTTAGATTAACAATTAAATGATAGATTATAGCGTATAAAATAGTTGCATATAATACTTGCGACTTGCAATTAATTCACATTTGATTGTTAATTTCCACACCTCCAGTCTCTTGTTCTCAACCGACTAATTAACCATCTGAGAGTGTGTTATAGTCGACCAAACAATCATATGATACTTGTGATTAGTCCACCAATGAATCGTCAATCGAACAACCAACAACCTAGGATAGGAAAATCCACTTCTTCATAAGCTAATAAGGTACAAAGCCTAATTCTGTGATTTTTTAAAAATCCATTGCAGAAGGAAAAAACAAAAAAAAACAAAATGGATAGGAATTTAAGCAGAAGCATAAGCAGGAGCCTAAGCAGGTCAAATTGGAGAATGGAGGAAGTGTTTGCAAGTGGGAGATATTCAAGGAGGAGTTCAAATGTTGATGAAGATGAAGAAGCTCTCAAATGGGCTGCCATAGAGAAATTACCCACATATGACAGATTAAGAACAAGTATCCTTCAAACTTATGCAGAAGGTGGTGATCAACTTCATCCAAATACATTGCAACACAGAGAAGTTGATGTTAGAAAGTTGGATGTCAATGAAAGGCAACAGTTTATTGATAAGATCTTCAAAGTTGCTGAAGAAGATAATGAAAAGTACTTGAGGAAGTTCAGAAACAGAATTGAAAAGTGAGTGGTTTTTCATCTTTTCTGCCTCATCTAACAGTGTTCCCAATCCCAAGCACGATTGTTGAGTTTCTATGGCCTTTTTCATTTCTGTTTTCATAAATAATTACAAAATTAATGTATTATTTACGCTTTATTTAACCTTTTTCAAAATTTGTATAAAAAATATTGAAAATAAGAGACACAATTATGATTAACTGACTGTATGGATGAAAAGGAGAAGAAAAAAAATCTTCATAGGGAGAAACAAGTTTTAGGAGAGCCCGTTCATCTAAACTTACAAATTAAAATAATTTTTATAATCTAAATTCCTATATTAAACTTCCCTGTTCTCTGTACATTTCCTTTCATTCTTCTAGAGAGAACAAATATGAAGGGTAGCTTACGTATGTAGGAGTATTTGACTTTGCTTTTGGGCAGAAAGCTCAGTAAATTGCAACAACAAATGCTTGATACATTTAATTTAAGTGAGCACATGACGTGACTATTGATTTTGATTTTGATTTCTCATATAAATTAACATTACAGAATATGATTGAAAATTGCAGGCTACAAGAAATTTAAAACAGCTAGTATATATTTTTCTTTTACCTATCACCTATGTGAAGCAAGGGTCAAATTTAATTTAACACTTAACATAGTAGAGAAAGAATTAACAAGCTTACTTATGTTATGGTTATGGATGATAATTTTAATGTATGAAATTGTGGTGTATCATAATGACTAATGAAAGAAGGTTACGCAATTAACTACTCCAAAGTGATGATACCTACACATTACACATGCTTGCTTATTGATACAGTTTCTTGTTTTTGAACTGTTTGAATTGCAGGGTTGGTATAAGACTACCAACCGTGGAAGTGAGGTTTCAAAATTTGACTGTGGAAGCTGATTCCTACGTTGGCAGCAGAGCTCTCCCCACTCTACCAAACGTTTCTATGAACATTCTTGAATCTGCTCTTGGCATTTTTGGGATTAGTACTGCTAAAAGAACAAAACTCACTATTCTTAAAAATGTCTCTGGCATTATTAAACCTTCAAGGTACCAACTCCAACTTTATTTTCTCATCACCATTGCCTTTGCAATTATCTTAGTAAAATGTTTTAGGCTTAATTGTACTCTTAGGTTGGGTGAATGGTCAATATATGTGATTCTAATCCTTCTGATTTTATTTATATTCTACTCTTAAGCTAAGATTTGAATATATTATTATTATTATTTGGTTTGATATAGCATAATCCTTTTGGTTGCTCTGTGTAGGATGGCCCTTTTGCTAGGTCCCCCTTCTTCAGGGAAAACGACCCTTTTGCTGGCCTTGGCTGGAAAATTGGACAAAGACTTGAGGGTAGACTGTCATTTTCTTGATTAAACTTTTATTAGGAAGAAAGTGAAAATAATCACACTTTCATATAATTTAAAAATAACAGTAGTGATGCCATAAGAGTGATTAATTAAGTATACGTTTTTTAATTTGGATGGAACAGGTAACAGGAGAAATCTCTTACAATGGGTACAAGCTTAATGAGTTTGTTCCTAGAAAGACTTCAGCTTACATTAGCCAAAATGATGTGCATATTGGAGAAATGACAGTTAAAGAAACCCTCGATTTCTCTGCTAGATGTCAAGGAGTTGGGACACGTTATGGTAATAGAATTGAAAAAAAAAAAAAAGTAGTTATAACAATCTATCAACCGAATATGTGATAATGTGGACAACTATTTATTTTGGGGTAATTGAATTGAAAAATTGTGATTGTAGACCTATTAGCTGAGCTTGCTAGAAGGGAAAAGGAAGCTGGCATATTTCCAGAGGCAGAACTTGATCTTTTCATGAAGGTATTTATTAAGTATGTATAATTAAAGAATAAATCATCATTAATTTTATGAAGTTGGTAAATGTCTGACCAGTTTTAACAATTCTTTAGGCAACTGCAATGGAAGGAACAGAAAGCAGTCTCATTACTGACTACACTCTCAAAGTAAGTGTGACTTCTTGTTCAACATTTCTGTTTACACATTGACTAAATCACCATTAGATTTTAATTGTGTTTGATTTCCTATAAGGACGAGGCGAATGTAAATTTATTTTAATACAGTTAAGTGTAATTTTCACATTTCAAATTCATGTTTGATTTATTCTAATATAAAACCCAACACAAAATAACTTTCACTCTTTAAATTTATATTTGACGTGATTTGAGGTGAAACTAAAGTAAAGTAATATCATTATTATCCCTGAGCCACAAAATTCCAAACCATGATCTGAGGCCTTGGTGCTTGGTAGGCTATCTTCCCATACATTTTCCTTGTCAAAGTCTTGCACTCATCCACTCTGTTGACTGCTTTCTAGTTAGTGGCTACATTGGATCCTGCTCGATGAGAAAAAAAATCATCTATTGTAAAATTCCTGTACGAGAGAAGGACATGCCATGTTTCTGTATGGATTATTCAGATTACTTACTCTTCAGAGCAAGCTTGAATTTGATTTTTTAAAAATTATTATGAATAATTTAAAAACACAAATAAATAATTAATTTAAGCCCCTAGTATGAGTTGTAAAGTGTAAACAACATAATTATAAATTGTTGTTAGTGGCAGGCAGGCTAATGGTTTGACTATGTTATTAAAAAAATCACATTTTTGTTATTTGCTGTATGAAACAGATATTGGGACTTGATATTTGCAAAGATACCATTGTGGGTGATGAAATGCAGAGAGGTGTATCTGGTGGCCAGAAGAAGCGTGTAACCACAGGTGATATACATCAAACTTTAAAAAAAGTCCAAGTCTTTTGTTTCCTGAAATTTTTGGTTCTAAATTATTGAGAAAATTTTGGCCTTTTTATTTTTTTGTCTTTTTATTCTCTAGTATTTTTAAGTCCAAACTGTATGTTTGAATAGGCTTAAAGTCATTGAAAGGTGACAGGAATTTCTATCGATATCAAGTAAAAAATTCCTGTGAGACTGAGAAAATGTGGCCACGTGGCTGACCTAAATCTTCTAACTTGGACTTGGTCCTTCACCTTGACTTTCTTTTTTTTATACTTTGTTTATGCCGTACATAATTTTAATTACCTGATTGCCAACATAAAAATAATGGCTGCATCTTCACTAATAAAATGTCATTATCTTTTAGATTTTTTTTTGGACAGCAAAAACGATGTAAATTATATGTTAGAAGGGTCCAATTTACATTATAACAGGCCGTGGATTTTTTATTTTGGGGGTCTAAACAAGCCAAGGTTCAAGTTCCCTTTTTTTATTCTTTGGGCCGGCAACAAGTGACCAGGATTCAAGGTTGGGTCAAAACTCAAAAGTAAAGTTTAAAGCTAAAGCCACATTAATAATGGTTAAATTGATATGAATTGAAATTATTTTTCTGAAAAAAATTGAATTGTTTTCCAAGTTCTAATAATACGAGTTTTTACTTTTAATTAATAGGGGAGATGATTGTTGGACCGACTAAGACATTGTTTATGGATGAAATATCAACTGGCCTTGATAGCTCAACAACATATCAAATAGTGAAATGCTTTCAACAAATTGTACATCTTACGGAAGCAACTATTTTCATGTCATTGCTCCAACCAGCTCCTGAGACGTTCGATCTCTTTGATGATATCATCTTAATATCAGAGGGCCAGATAGTTTATCAGGGCCCACGTGAGCACATCCTTGAATTCTTTGAATCATGTGGTTTCAAATGCCCTGAGAGAAAGGGAACTGCAGATTTCTTACAAGAGGTATCATCATAACAAAGTATTAACTTGGGTTCTGAATTACAATAGTCAATTAACTTAGTTGTCAAAATTAAAAATAAAAAATATAGTCTCTGAAATTAGCACCCAACAATTAATTTAGTCTGTAAATATAATTTAAGGACTAAATTTTTTTATTTTTTTTTTATAATTTTATAAACAAAATTAATTATTATAAGAGGTTATGTCAAATTTCAACATACCAAAAATTGGTTTGAAAGTTTGAATATTGCACAGGTTACTTCAAGGAAAGACCAGGAACAATACTGGGCAAACAGAAACATACCATACCGTTATGTGACAGTAACAGAATTTGCAAACAGATTCAAACAATTCCACGTTGGAATCCAACTAGACAATGAACTTTCAGTTCCATATGACAAATCAATGGGACACAGAGCAGCACTTGTTTTCAAGAAATACACAGTTCCCACAGTGGGACTTCTCAAAGCATGTTGGGACAAAGAATGGCTTCTAATCAAGAGAAATTCCTTTGTTTACATCTTCAAAACTGTTCAAATTTGCATTATTGCTGTGATTTCTGCAACTGTGTTCCTTAGAACAGAAATGCATAGAAGGAATGAGGATGATGCTGCACTTTACATTGGTGCTATTCTGTTTTCTATGATCATGAACATGTTCAACGGTTTTTCTGAGCTCCCACTCACTATTGCTAGGCTTCCTGTGTTTTACAAGCACAGAGATCACCTTTTTCACCCTCCATGGACTTATACTCTTCCAAATTTCTTACTAAAGATTCCTATTTCTGTCTTTGAGTCTATTGTTTGGGTGGTTATTACATACTACACTATAGGCTTCGCACCAGAAGCGAGCAGGTAACACCTTAATTACCTTCTCCATATTCAAATTTGTACTTGTCTTCAAGGTTTTAAATTACAATTTCTGTTGGGTTGTGGTCTAATCCAATTTTGCAGGTTCTTCAAGCACTTGCTGCTGGTTTTTCTTGTCCAACAGATGGCAGCTGGGATGTTTAGGGTCATATCCGGAGTTTGTAGGACAATGATTATTGCCAACACTGGTGGAGCCCTCATGCTCCTTCTTGTTTTTCTACTTGGAGGTTTCATCCTTCCTAAACGTGAGAACAAATCAAACTCTAAGTAACAGTAGTTAAGGCTAGTTTAAGCTGTCACCAAAATAATGCATGTGATATGTTCAAAGAATGTTCTCACCCAGATACTTAAATCTTAATGTTAACAGGTGACATTCCAAATTGGTGGGTGTGGGGGTATTGGATTTCACCACTGTCATATGCTTTCAATGCCTTTTCTGTGAATGAAATGTATGCTCCAAGGTGGAACAAACCGGTAACTAACATGAGCTTTGATGAAAATGTGATTTCATTGACTTGCCATGAAACTCACTTTTGGCTTTGAATTTTTCTTGTTTTGCAGTCTTCAAATCCCCCAACTACATTGGGCGTGTCTACATTGAATAATTTTGATGTTTTTACTGAAAAAAATTGGTACTGGATAGGTGCAGGAGCTCTTCTTGGTTTCACTATTTTGTACAATGTCCTCTTCACCCTTGCACTTATGTACCTTAATCGTAAGAGCTCATATTATCGCCATCATCATTTTCAACTATTTACTTCTTTCAGTCACTGTTTAGTGTGTGTTAACCAAGCTTACATTCTTTCTTTTTTTCCTTCTCTTGTTTGATTACTAGCTATTGGAAAGAAACAAGCAATTATATCTGAAGAAGAAGCAAGTGAAATGGAGACTGGAGGAGATTTCAATGAAGAGCCTAGACTCGTGCCCCCTCGATCATTTTCTTCTTCTGATGGAAACATCACAAGTAAATTTTTAAAAAATCAGCTTATTTTAATAAACTCTTCCAGAAAGCTTATGAAATTAAACAAACTAAACTTTGAAATCGAACAAGAGTATTGCTACTTAAGCTCTTTCTGTGAATGAATTATTTCAGGAGAAGTGGCAATGCAACAAATAAGTAGTAGAGGTAATTCCAGAAATGTTGATCCAGTTCTTGAGTCAGCCACTGGAGTTGCTCCTAAGAGAGGAATGGTCCTTCCTTTTCAACCACTTGCAATGTCTTTTGACAGTGTTAATTATTATGTGGACATGCCTGCAGTAAGAACACCATCACTTTTTCCCTGTAACTTTGAATCATTAGGGTCTGTTTAGTTTGCATTTTCATTTTTTTGTTTTCAATTGAACAAAAAACTTTTCTTGTTTTTATAAATAATTATAAAATTGCCACATTCTTTACATTTTGTTTCCTGTCTCCTAAGATTTATATAAGAAACACTGGATTTATACAAATTTCAGGAGATAGGAAAGAAAATGCTGACAAGATAGCATTTTTGTAACATATACTAATGAAGGAGTTTCAACTTTGACAGGAAATGAAAGAGCAAGGAGTGACAGAAGATAGGCTACAACTGCTTAGGGAAGTAACAGGAGCCTTTAGGCCAGGAGTTCTAACAGCTTTGATGGGAGTTAGTGGAGCTGGAAAAACAACTTTGATGGATGTCTTAGCAGGAAGAAAAACAGGTGGTTACATTGAGGGAGATGTTAGAATCTCTGGTTTTCCCAAGAATCAAGAAACATTTGCAAGAATTTCTGGCTACTGTGAGCAAACTGATATCCACTCACCCCAAGTTACTGTTAGAGAATCTATTATTTATTCTGCTTTCCTCCGTTTGCCCAGAGAAGTCAGTGATGATGAAAAGATGGTAAATTCTGATCCTTATATGTATTTTTCATTGATTAAACCTCCACTTTAATCCTTTATAGTGTATACGTGAGTTATTTTAGTCTCCGACTTTATAAAAACTTTAATTTGATCAATGATGTTGTCAAAAATAATTTACATTAGTCCATAAAAAGGACTAAGATGAATGATGTTTTTAAAAGTGAAGAAAAAACTAAGTTTTTGTAAAGTCAATAACTAAAATGATTGAAACGTTCAATTTGAATGGCTTAAGTTAGAGGTTAATCCAAGCATTGGATCTGAAGGATTAAAATGAGTGAGGGTTAATTGATTTTTTATTTCACTTAATTAAGTTTCATGAGCAAGTGATTGATGGAATTTTACATTTCAATTGTTCTCTCTATGCAGAGATTTGTGGATGAAGTGATGGAGTTGGTTGAGTTGAACAATCTCAAGGATGCAATAGTTGGGCTTCCAGGTGTTACAGGGT
Source organism: Cyamopsis tetragonoloba (assembly GCA_037177725.1). Taxonomy (NCBI): domain Eukaryota; kingdom Viridiplantae; phylum Streptophyta; class Magnoliopsida; order Fabales; family Fabaceae; genus Cyamopsis; species Cyamopsis tetragonoloba. The sequence goes on along the minus strand of CM074124.1, from coordinate 58,045,448 downwards.
TGTCAACTGAACAAAGAAAGAGGCTCACAATTGCTGTTGAGCTTGTTGCTAATCCTTCAATCATTTTCATGGACGAACCTACTTCTGGACTTGATGCAAGAGCAGCAGCCATTGTTATGAGAACTGTGAGAAACACTGTTGACACTGGAAGAACAGTTGTTTGCACAATTCACCAACCTAGTATTGATATCTTTGAAGCTTTTGATGAGGTACCAACAAACTTACAATATAGTGTTAAATATTTTTCTCGTCAATCATATTTCGTGAAACTTTGATTTTAGTTCCGCATTTTTGAAACACATGCATTTAGTCTCTTCACTCTGGAAATATCTATTTTTAGTCCCTAACAACATCCATTTGACTATTTGAGGGACTAAAAGCAAATTTTTGCAGAAAATGAGGCACTAAAATAGTTGTTGTTTGGGAATAAAAAATAGATAAAGATGAGGGACTAAATGCATATATATGAGTTATGTGCTTTCTTTTTTATCTATTGGTATATAAATGATTTCTTGTGCACCAGCTGCTTTTGATGAAGAGAGGAGGACAAGTCATTTACTCAGGACCATTAGGAAGGAATTCACACAAGATAATAGAATACTTTGAGGTACTACAAAAAAAATTGTTATGTATATAATTTTGATTAAATCTTGTAAGAAGGTGTTGAATTCAATATCTTTTTCTATGATCACAGGCAATTCCAGGTGTCCCAAAAATTAAGGATAAGTACAACCCAGCTACATGGATGTTAGAGGTAAGCTCTATAGCAGCTGAAGTTCGCCTTGGAATGGACTTTGCTGAATACTACAAATCATCATCTTTGTATCAGTAAGTATACAAACAACTAGAATACTTAAAGTCTGTTTGGTTTCTATTTTTGTTTTTTTTTTAAGTTTTTGTTTCTTATTTTCATAAACAATTTACACAATTGTCACTTTGTTTTCATTTTGTTTCTTGTTTCTTATTTTTTAAGTATACAAACATTGTTTCCAGTTAGTTGTTTTCCGTGCAAATTTCAGAAAATAGAAAATAGAAACCAAAAAAACCAAAATGTTATCAAGTGGGTTTTTTGCATTTATATGTTGAGATGAGGTGACAGATATGGTTATGATGACTTGTGAGCAGGAGAAACAAAGCTCTTGTGAGGGAGTTAAGCACACCTCCACCTGGAGCAAAAGATTTGTATTTCCCTACTCAGTTTTCTCAATCCACTTGGGGACAATTCAAATCTTGCCTATGGAAGCAGTGGCTTACTTATTGGAGAAGTCCTGATTATAACCTTGTTAGATATTTCTTCACCTTAGCTGCTGCTCTTATGGTTGGAACAGTGTTTTGGAGAGTTGGCAAAAAAAGGTTTGGAGCTGCTTCCTATGATGCATTCAAATAGTTTTGCTTTTTGTTGAAATTATGAGAATTCAGGAATTTAGAGAGAAAGAGAAGAGAATAGACATTGATATAAACTTGAATAAGAATAATGATTAATGTTGTATTGTGTTGTATTTTTGTTCTGGTACAAAAGGTAAAAAGAATAATCCAAACTTATATTTCTACTAGACTCTCAATACTGATGAAACAAGAAAACAAATCATGAGATAGCTCTAAGATATGGTTAAGATATTGTTTGATACATTCACACATTTTAACATGTTTCATGTTTTGTACAGGGATAGCTCTAGTGACCTGAACATGATAATAGGAGCATTATATGGTTCTGTCTTTTTCGTTGGGGTGAACAATTGCCAAACTGTTCAACCAGTTGTAGCCATTGAAAGAACAGTATTCTATAGAGAGAGAGCCGCTGGAATGTATTCTGCTTTGCCTTATGCCATTGCACAGGTATTAAAATAATAATTAGTTTTATTTTGAAACTTTTATTAAAGGCTTCTAATTGATAGTGTCTAAACATAAAGTATTAGATTTGTACTCAAATAAAAATTACTCGTGCTTATTATAAATTTGTTATACCATAAAGGTGGTTTTAATTGAAGTTGAAAATTTAGCTTCTATTCAGTGTAATCGAGATATGAGTAACAAATTATCTCATCCGTTAATTTTATATTGGAATGTGAGTCTAGAAGAATGGAATCATAACCAAACATACAATATAGTATTTTCTTGTATCTGATCTGTTGCTTACTATGTTGACATTGCTGTTTTTTTGGCAGGTTATTGCTGAAATACCGTATGTGTTTTTCCAAACTATATATTTCACATTCATAGTGTATGCCATGGTGAGCTTTGAATGGAAAGCAGCGAAGGTCCTTTGGTTCTTCTTTGTGAGCTTCTTCTCTTTCTTGTACTTCACATATTATGGAATGATGACTGTTTCCATTACACCAAACCACCAAGTGGCATCCATCCTTGGAGCTGCATTCTATGGAGTCTTCAACCTCTTCTCTGGTTTTTTCATCCCTAGACCTGTGAGTACCATTTTAGTTTGGTCATTATATCTTTTAGCATAATTAAGAATGAAAAAACATAGATGCACTTTTTTAGGTTTACTAAAGTGTAATACATGTTACTGAAGTGAAACCTCAACTCTTAGTGGAGAATAGCACTAACCACACTTAAATGCCTCTAAGTTTTTTCCAATTAAGAATTACTGTTTTTTTTTTTTTGTTCATGATTACTGACATTATTCTTCTCACTTGACCAAATTTGGCATTTTCAGAAAATTCCTAAATGGTGGGTATGGTATTATTGGATTTGCCCAGTAGCATGGACAGTTTATGGGCTAATAGTCTCACAATATAGAGATATAACAATTGGAATTCGTGTTCCTGGACCAGAGACCAATACAACTACTCCTATCAATGACTATATTGAAGAACATTATGGATTTAAACCAAATTTCATGGGTCCAGTTGCTGGTGTTTTGGTCGCTTTCACTGTCTTCTTTGCCTTTATATTTGCCTTCTGCATCAAAGTTCTCAACTTCCAAACAAGATAAAAAAAAAGAGGCTAAATTATTTGAACATGAAGGAAGTTCTATTGTTGCTGGTTTCACTAGTGAAAAGTGCCTTGTGTATGTAATATCATGTAATTATGAACAGTAAAATTCGAACTTGATGATAGACAACCACACGATAAATTTGCTAGCAAGTTTTTGAGAGTTGTTTATTTAATGTAAATCATGTAGTTTTTATATTGTTTTTTTCTGGTTTACATAGAAGAGATTAATCATTCTGTGTTTAGAATTTCCTTTCCTTTTTTTCGCAAAGGTCTTTTCCACTTCAAAAAAATACTTTAATTTTTTTATTCGTCATCATTTTATATTTTTTTTGTGGTCAACATTCCTCATCACCATTTGAAAGTGAAACTATATTGTAGGGGAAAAAAACATACATCTTAGTTTTTTGGTCAAACTTTCATTTAAAAAAGAAAATGGGTCAAGCCCGAAAGCTACAAAAGCCCAAAACCGAATAGGCTAAAATGTCCAAATATTTATCATTTATAATATCTATTAGCTATTAGCTAAAATTTTTATAATATCTATTAGTAAATTACTCTTTTTTTCCGTGTTGAGAACTTGAGAACTGTGCATTTTTTGGCAATAAAAATTGTTATTGCCAAGGAATACACCATTCTGGACCAAGAGAAAAAGAGTAAAAATTTGTACTTATCGCTTTTAAGTAAAAGACTTAAAAGCTGGAAATAAGAGCTTTAAATAAAAAATTGAAAGCTGTTTGACAATTTTATTATTTTGTACATTATAAGCTACTTATGAGTAAAAAAATTGTTTGTTTATTAAAAGTATTTTGTGCTAACCTTTTTAAGTTACTTATCATTAATTGTGACATTTCTTTATTTATTAAAAATAAAGTTGCAATAAAAAAATTCTTTGACAAAACTCAATATTTTTATTTTTTTAAAAATAAATGCAATATAAATTTATTAATATAATAATATAATATTAAATATTAATATGAAAATTTTTAAATAACAATAAAACTCATAAATATTAAAGTGAATAAATAATTCATAAACGAGAAGAAGACTTTTTGAAGGTTTTAGCAAAGAGAGAAGGAAAAAATATTCAAGATTTCAGGTGTTAATAAGAATATTCAGGTATTAATTACGCTGGGCCCACAAATAAGCTAGTTTTTTTTTTTCTGAAAAGCTCATATTTCTAGCTTCTATCTTAAAAGTCAGTTTTTTGCATTTTGTACATAAGAAAAAAACTAGCTTAAATTTAAGAGCTTTACCATAAATACCATTTGGCCTAGCTTTTACTTATAAGAGGAAGAGAAGCCAAAAAAAAGCTAGGCTAAACACTACCTAAGTGTGTTAGTCTCTGACTTTATAAATTAGTCCTTGAATTTACACTCTGTAGATCACTTTAATCTCTGGCATCAAGTGACACTAACAGAATGTTTATATGACCCGCCATTTGATACATAGGAGTTAATGTAAGGGACTAAATGACTTTTTAGGGCCTAAAATTAAGTTTGTTGTAAGTTACATGTCACTTTAATTTATTCAATCATTTATATTAATACCCAACTTTGCATCCAAAATGATGTGTTTTTGGCCCCAAAAGGTCATTGGTCACTTATGTGGTCTTTTATGTGTGAAATAATGTGTTATATAAATATTTTGTCACCTTCACTTAATACTAAGAAAGAAAATGACTTATAAAGTACTCCCTCTGTCCCATTTTAGGTGTCGTTTAAGGTTGTTACACACAGTTTAAGAAATGTTATTAATTTTCTTGTTTTTACACAAATAATTGTCCAACTCCCTATTATACCCCTTATCACTCTTATTAATTAGTGAATTACATCTCTCAAAATATTTATTTAAGATTCAACTATTCAAGGATATATTTGATAAAACATAATTAATGCTTTATTGAAACTATAAAATGACAAATAAAATGAGATAAATTTTTTCTTTAAAACGACACTTAAAATGAGATGGAAGGAGTAAAAAGTCATAAATTAATTAATGCATTTTACAAAATTATGAATTAAAACTGTGACTAAAATTATTGAGCATTTCAATAAATTACATAAAATAAGTACCGTACGTTGAATTGACATGATCTTTGTTTTGGCCGTAAACATATTTTTTTTTTATCTTCATCTTGGTAAACATGTTTATAAAAGTAGGTGTTATTATTTTGATGCAAATGATATTTAGTGTCTTAAAGGTACTAGATAAGAGTCTAAATATAGTAAAAAAGTATTGAAATATGTAATTTTTTATATTCTTAAGAGACGGAACAACGTGTTCTTATGATTGTTTTTTTACTTTTAATAACTTTATCTAATGTCTTTAGGACACTAGATATGAATATGAAGACCTTTATTGTTATACTATTTATTTATATTTATAAATGAGAGATAGGCTTGTGGGGGTTGTGGTACGCACGCACCTGTGATGGGCCCTGGGTCCTGGGAAGGTGAAGGCCCACAGATTGTAGTGACGTGGATTTTAGGACGCACAAGTGTAGAACGTGGTTTCTCTCTGCCCGCATAACTATCATATCCCTCATTTTACTATTTTATCCTTCCGCAATCCGCATCCCAAAAGCCTGAGTTTGTGATTGTGAACATTTTTTTATTGCAATTGCCAGAAACGCCCTTTCAGAGAAACAACCTACACCACATGCAGCTTCAGCTTTATAAACTTTAATTAAGAAGTGACATAACATAATTAAATAACTAGTATTGGTTTTGCTTTACTCATAATTAGTATAATTAACTTAAAGCAAACGTAATTAGGTGAGCGGTGAGGGCGTTTTGGTGATTTCATGATGCGCATGTGGGTTTAGTCGCTTTCTTTCAGCCCTAAGGTTTTGGTTGAGCGTTGAAATGATGAAGCTCCTTCACAAAATGTTATTCTTAGCAACAAAATTTAATGCCCTAAGTTCCTCCCATCATATTTTACCTACTCTTATTTCTAAATATTTAATTTGTTCTCATTCTTTTTCAAAATATTACTATATATCAAATTTATAATGAATTTGTTAATAAACAGTCTTTGTTAGGAAAATTTAGGAATGTATGTATTAGTAGTAGTACTCTTAAAACAAGGTGGCCTAGCTAGCTACTTTCAACCACCATTGTTATCACCTACATACATAATGTCATGCCCATCCTCACCTACCCATTGCAGCTCCTTAATTCATTATTTGTACCACAAATTCAACATTTATGTCTCTATTTCTCAGCCATTAATTATTATTTGGCTTTGCTTCGAGTTGGAGCTTTTCCTTGATCTCTTGGTTTTGGATTCATGCTACAATACCAAATAAATTATATAGGACAATAAGATCAAATTCAATTATAAAATCTTCATATAGTTTAAATCGATGCTCAATGCTATAACTAATTAAATTATATATATTTGGAACACATATTGCTTTATATTACTCTAAATTACAATTTCATTTATTTTGCTAATTCCTAAATTGGGCTCAAAGATGAAAAGAGTAGAAGCAATAATTTCTAAAATTACATTTCACCATTGATGTAAAAGTTTTTCCTAATGTTTCAACAAACAACTTTTTATTTCTTATTTTCATTCATCTTTAACTATAAATTAACCAAAAACAATGCTATTAATTCGTTCGCTATATATCTAAATGTATGTATGAACTTTATTTTATTCCATTGGTTTTGGTTTCTATTTTAGTATACACATCCCATTGCATTTTAACTTATCTAATATATATATATATATATTAGCCTAATTAAACAGAGTTGGGAATGAAGGATTTTATTTCACTTTGTGAATGAATAAGGGTTTTCTCAACGTACGCTATGCAACCATGTTATAAAGAGGATAATTTCTCAATTTTGAGTGTGAGACTCCTTAAAAAAAAAAAAAACTTCCTCATTTTTTTTCCATTAATATTATAGTGACATATATAGGCTAATAAACAAAAGATTATAGTAGTCTTAACAATTATAATTCTAATTTACTTAATAGTAGTCTTAAAAATTATAATTCTAATTTACTTTTGGGCATTTTTTTTCTTGATATCAATCACTGTGGTATATGTAGGCCAGATAAAATATTCTTGTAGTACTCCTAGCAATTATAACCTAATTCATTTTATCTTTTTTTAGCATATTCACCGAAAAAAATGATTAGTTCCCTCCTCAAACCTTAATTTACTTCAGGGTTTAATCTATTTTTTTTCTTCTAAAACTAGAATCATGCTTGGGTTGAAATTTGAAAACAAGTTAGGGGTTATCGAATACAACATGAATTCCTAACAAACCATCATACAAAAGGGCTGTTCTGAATTTTCAGTTTTTTCTTTATAAAATTTCAAAAAACAGGATACAGACTGAAAATAAGAAATAAAAACAAAAAATTAAAATGCAAACCAAACAGCCTCTAAAGTAATCAATTTATTTTAGAGTAGGAGTTTTTTTTTGATTGGTCAAACATATACCCTCAAGAGCTTCTCTTTACAGACTCTTGGCAGAGTAGGAGTTGATTTCAGCTTATTTGTAAAATAAGTATTTATTTTAATAAAAATAAGTAATTATCAAAATCTTACTTTGTGTATTTATGTTTCTTAAAATAATCAGAATCAGACAATAATCATATTTTTTTGTTTATTTTGAGAAGTAAGTACTAAGTTGCTTCTCAAAATAAATAAAAAATCTATTTATTTTTATTGTAACTAAATATACATGACTTTTCTTACGATAATCACTTAAAGAAATAATAAACTATTTTTAAGTTTAAACAAACGGACTCTTAATGTAATCAACCTATCGATTCAAATATAGTATCGTCAAATTATATTCTCATTCATGTTTCACGAATAAAATGTTGTCACGTAATTAAAATATTATATAAAAAATTTAACATTAATACTAAAATAAATATTTTAAATAACGTGACGACATTCTATTTGTGATATGAGACATGAATAAATATATAATTTAAAGACATTGAACTTGAATCTCAACCTATATGGCCTTACAAACCATCATACTAAATAAAGTAGTACTGTATTTTCAAGATATCACAAAAACGAATATGCGGTTTCTCATCTCCTTTTACAAGTTCCATAGTATGTCGTTTCTTATTTATTTTTTTGGAATACTTTAGCGAATTTAATTTATTTGCCACATTCATGCGGATATCACAAGTCACGGTGACTTTTTTTTTTTTTTTTCATTTTTCCTAGCTAAAAAATAGAGAAAATGCGAAAGAGGGAAAAAATTAGTATTATTTTTTAAGTTCGTAAACTCCTATTTAAAGAAGTATAGATTACAGAAATAGGATGTGTTGTTCCAATTAATCATCTCGATCATTTATTTATTTTGTGTCCTACAATTTAGGAGTTGGATCATACTATAAGGCTTTGTTGCAATATGACTCAATTCAATCCCTTTGAGATGATATAGTATTGCATTTACCGGAATTGATTCCCAACAATTTAGGGACTTGGACCAAAACTGCTATGTCTAACAAATACTCCATATGAATAATATTATGGTGCAAGAAGAGAATAAAGAGACACGAGAAATTGTTCTGTTGTCACGCACAAGGGCGTCTATGTAATTATGTACTAAATCCCAAAACCGACAACTGCGAGAATTTTTTGATGGAACCTTTACGTTAGCTTTTCAACAATAAAAAAATAAAAAATAGTAGTACAAGACTTGTGTAAAAATCTCAAAGGAGACTAGACGAAAAAAAAAAAAAGTCACGAGGGGTGTCACCCCGAACTTTCCAACATCACACACTTTCTCTTCCTTTTAATATTTTTGGTACTCCTAATAAATACAGCTTTTTTTTCATTGTGTTTCTCTATTACAATACAATAATAACCTATTTAGCATGAGTCATACACTCATACATTTCTATAAATAATATACTAATGTATTAATAGTAAGAGTTAGTAAAATCTATCTAAGATGTAAAAAGAGTTATGCAGAGCGCATATGATACAATAGAGTGAAATGTAGACATTTACATTCACATTATAATTATAACGATTTTTTTTAATGTATGTAATATTAAAAATTAAAAGTGAAAATATTTTATTAAAAGGGTTTAAATATGTTTTTGGTCTTTATAAAATAGGTTTTTTTTTTTACTTTGTTCCTATAATTTTTTTTGACATAAGTCCTCAATAATAATTTAATTATTAGTTTTGGTCCTTATAAATATGTTTTTTCTTTGTTTTTTTTATTTTTATCATTTAATTTAATAAATTAAATTAATTAAATAATTGATTAATTAAAGGTGTGTTTAGCACAAAAATCTTTTTAAAGTGAATAAAACTAATAATTAAATTATTGTTGAGGACTTAAGTCAATCTTTTTTTATAGGGACCAAAAACAAAAGAACCTTATTTTATAGGGACTAAAAATGTATTTAAATTTATTAAAAATATAATATTTATAATAGTTAAAAATCAAAACTTATTCCGTAATAATAATTATAATTATTCATAACAAATTTGGCATTCATACTAAAAATTTTAAGTATAATTTAGGGATCAATTTAAAATTTTAAATAAACTCAAAAATTAATTTAAAATTTATTAACATCATTATAATATCAGAGATTAAATTGAAAAACCCAAATTAAAGTTAATAACTAAAATAATCTGTTTGGGTGAGTTGTATTGTAGTAGTATAAACCTTTTAATTCTGTTTGATTGGTGGCCACATGTCAATATAATGACACCCACAACAATGGATGCATGCTGCCATTCTACTACGCGTTTTCCACTCTTCATTCTACATACCCATACCTCAAACAAATAAAAGCATATAAATTGAAATTCTCAAACAAAAATATATATATTAAAAAAAAAACACCACAATTCTACAAAAACGGGCATTTCTACGGGTAAGATCCCCCAGAAATTTTGACTATGTTGTTTTCAAATTTTTTACTAATTTAATAATTTAATTCAACAAACACACAAGAGAAATACTTTTTGAACAAGTCCAGGGTACTTTGGTAATATCGTACACGATTGAGTTCATCCACTGGTACCCTTTTTAAGGTCACAGAGCAGAAGAATTCCTTTCACGTTGCTTCTGATTTCTCTTCTGCAACTGTGAAGAGGGTGAGGGAGGGACAAAGAGAGAGAGAACAAGAGAACCGAAGAGAAAAAACAAAGGGCTACTTCCCTTAACAATCCCTCTTCACTTTCTCCATTTCTCTTTTCAATCTCTTTCTCTCTCCCCTGGGATTCAGCAACTGCAGGATACTCTCTCTCACGAATCGCATTTCCTTCGCCATCATGATCTCCTCAACCAGATGCTCCTTCTTGGTAATAATATCATTGTGCCTATGATCTCCCAAATGATTTTGAAATTTCAATCTAAAAAATCCCCTTTTTCTATGTTTCTGTCTCTCCCCATTTCCTGATTGTAAATCACAAAACAGAAAATGACTCTGTCTTGTTCTGTTTTTGCCAACAAGTATCTACAGTCGCTAAAATTTCTTGTTTACCTGTTCTGTTCCGCTAAAAAACTGTTTTTTTCTTCTAATTCTAGTGAGATTAGCTGATTTGTTTATCTGGGTAACTGATATTTTGTCTCGTTTTCCCCTTTTGTGTGAGCTTTGAAAATTCCTGTTTACTTGTTCAGCTAAAAAAATTGATTTTTCTTCTAATGAGATTAGCTGATTTGTTTATCTGGGTACTGATATTTTGTCTCCGTTTCCCATTTTGTGTGAAATTTGAAAGCAGAGCAACTCAGGGTTAGGTGGGTGTAGCAGTTTCTCTGCTTCGCAGAGAAGACCTTCAGCTCCTTCTAGGGTGGTGTGCATGGCCGCAAGCACCAGTAGGTCCGGCGACAGAAGCGGCAGCGTTGTGATGGAGACACCGTTGAAAGATATAATAAATGAACAAACGGTGGCTGACGTGGACGACAACCCGATCTCCGCCGGTGGCCCTCAGGACGTGTACGGCGAGGATAGGGCCACGGAGGACCATTTTGTTACTCCATGGAATCTCTCTATTGCTAGGTGAGACCCCTTGATCTCATAATTTATGATATTTGATAAACTTCTTGTGTTCTAAATTTCTAATCTTCACTTTTTTTGTTTTTGGTTTTGATTCGAATTGGATGTTTGCCTCTGCTGCCCCTTGATTTGGGGTACACGAACATCGATTGAGCAAATTTTGGTGTCAGAATCATGAAGTTTTTTTTTTAGGAAAAAATCGTTTGCATAAAGGGAGATCTTAAATATTTTATTGAAAGAGCACTTATTTTAGGACAAAAAAAAAAAAAGATCTTTTTATTTATTAAGAATGAAAACATTTTGTTGTTTCTGAAGTTAAAATTACTCTTTTTTTTTTTGTTTCTGAAGTTAAAAAATATTCAATCGTATGTTTTTTTAAATAATTAAAAGTAATTAAAAGCAATAAATAAGATATATCCAGCGCACTTTAGCTAGTGCCTTTCGATAGCGGGACCAATACTTTATTTGCACAACATAAATTACTTTTGGTTATCTATCAGCTTTATATCCTTGTAAATTATGAAACTAGTTTATTTGATTTGTATGATTTATGGATCTTTTTGTACCAGTTATTTGTTGATTTATTGTCCATCTTCCAAAATTTTACTCCATGAAACTAGTCTTTCTAAAGCCGGATGATTATTTCTTAATCATGTTAGTTGTTTGCATTCCATTCACCCGTCTTTTTTAATCATCTTAATTAACTGAATGTGATGTCTTTAACAGCTTAATGTGATTCTAATTTCTAAATGAAGAAGATATATTTAGTGGGCTACTTTCTGTAATATAGCTAGAGAGAAAAAGAAGGATTGGGCTATTATGCTTTTTCTTACTTCCAAGTTTTTTTTTTTTTAGTGGTTATACATTGTTGCGAGATCCCCACTTCAACAAAGGGCTGGCCTTCACTGAAAAAGAGAGGGATGCGCACTACTTGCGCGGTCTTCTTCCCCCAACAGTTTTTTCTCAAGAAGTTCAGGTTAACTATCTGACTGCAACATATTCTGAATGTTTTATTTTTATAATTACTCAAATCTGTTTGATTCTAAGTTTTAGCTGCTTTACCGGACAGGTGAAGAAAATGATCCAACACGTACGCCAGTATCAAGTTCCACTGCAGAAGTACATGGCAATGATGGATCTTCAGGTGTGGCCCTGTGAATATATATTTTTCTTTTGAAACAAATAAATTTAATTGATTTTGTCTGCTGCTTCTTTTAAGCTTTATTTACTTATTAATTGTGCTTTGGATAATTTTGGAATTGGATTCTAATGCTTCCGTTTTAATATATTGTGGATGTGGACGTCAGGAGAGAAATGAGAGGCTGTTTTACAAACTTCTTATTGATCACGTCGAGGAGTTACTCCCAGTTGTATATACTCCAACTGTCGGTGAAGCTTGCCAGAAATACGGGAGCATCTTTATGCGTCCTCAGGGTCTTTATATAAGTTTGAAAGAAAAGTAAGTTTGATTCTGGCTGCTCTTTAATCTCCCTAGAAATTTTTTAGGTGTTTGCTATATAAATTGAATATTTTCTCTGTTATTTGTACTGATTTTATTGTTCTCTTTATCTCTTGGGCAGGGGGAGGATTAATGAAGTGCTAAGGAATTGGCCTGAGAAGAACATTCAAGTCATAGTTGTAACAGATGGAGAACGTATATTGGGTCTCGGGGATCTTGGTTGTCAGGTAATTATTCCATTATGTTTGTTGAAGATCATAATTTATGATATTTGTATTGAATCACAAGATCTGAAGTTGTAATATCTCCACTGTTAACCTATGTTGTATCCTCAGGGGATGGGAATTCCAGTGGGAAAACTGTCTTTATACACGGCACTTGGAGGAGTTCGTCCTTCAGCTGTAAGTATATTGTTAATCCATGAGTTATGCCTATTGATAACTTGTAATGATCTGTTAAGGTGTTAATAAAATTTAATGTTCTGATTTTAAAACATCTATAATGTGATCTTTTAAAATTGTTTCAGTGCTTGCCTATTACCATTGATGTTGGTACAAACAACGAGAAACTGCTGAATGATGAATTATATATTGGGCTAAAGCAAAGACGAGCTACTGGACAGGTTCATAATTTGATTTCTTTGCCGTGGCATGAGGAGTTAATAATTTATAATTTCAGTCATCTAAATTCACCATGCCATAATATTTACTTTGCTCCAACTTTTCTGATTGCAGGAATATGCTGAACTTATGCATGAGTTTATGACAGCAGTGAAACAAAATTACGGGGAGAAAGTCCTCATTCAGGTATGAAGCAGATTGAAAAGACATCATCGTTTGTTGTAGCTTATTGGACTGCAGTCCTCAGTAACTTCAACTTTTCCTGTTTTCTGTGTCTGTTATGCCCATATCTTTAGTTCGAAGACTTTGCCAACCACAATGCTTTTGATCTACTTGAAAAATATAGATCAACACATCTGGTTTTCAACGATGATATTCAGGTAAGAAATTCGTGTCTTCAATAATGAATTCAGGTACTTAAGTTACTAATAACTAGCTCTGATGTTGTATCTACTTTATTCCAGGGAACTGCATCTGTGGTCCTTGCCGGACTAGTTGCAGCTCTGAAATTGGTTGGAGGAAACTTAGCTGACCACAGATTCTTATTCCTTGGTGCTGGAGAGGTAGGAGCCTCTTTGACATCAATTGATCTTTAGTTTTCCAAAACTTTCATATAAAACAGTTTTCAGGAGTAGTTGTTTAAAACAGAGAGAAGTTTTAGATACAACTTTTTGTACAAGTTCTGAAAACTGAAAAATACATTGTTTTAAAAAATTATGGAAACATATTCTTTTGTTTTCTATTTTATAAAACCAACAGTATGGAAACACAAGTCTGTATAGTTCTCAGATTGTTTGTCATTCCTGATTGGTTCTAAGAGAACAAAGGCGGTGCACTTTTCAGACAAAGAAAGTTGAACTGCTTGACGCCAAATATTGGAACTTGTTAAATCTAAGACCTTTTAAGATTATTGTAAATACAAACTGCTCCATTGGCTTAACTGTATTGTCTGGCGGTTGTAGGCTGGCACTGGCATTGCAGAACTCATAGCACTCGAAACATCAAAACAGGTTTAGCTACTTCTAGTGTTTTTGTTGTCTTATTTTTGGGGGTTGGTGCTCAGAATGTTATGGTGTGAGCATTACACGAACAATTTAGATTTATTGCGAAATATTATTGTTGATGCAGACAAACGCGCCGTTGGAAGAAGTGCGCAAGAATATTTGGTTGGTGGACTCAAAGGTATTTCAAAATCCAATTTCACTCTTAAGTCTTACCTATGTGAAGTAGATTCTCATCTTTTGTCTAATTAATATATTTTTCCTACTTTTGCAGGGTTTGATTGTCAGTTCTCGTAAAGATACCATCCAGCATTTTAAAAAGCCTTGGGCTCATGAACACGAACCTGTTAAAAACCTTGTAGATGCTGTTAATGTATGATCAATCTTTCTGTTCATTATACCTAATACACACACAGAAGAAAGGACAGAAGTTTCGATTTTCTTACAACTTTCAATGTTGTTTTCTCAGAAAATTAGGCCAACAGTGTTGATTGGAACATCCGGGCAAGGAAGAACTTTCACTAAAGAGGTGGTTGAGGCTATGGCCTCCATCAACGAGGTACTATGTTTTATCTATTTATCTACCTAGTACCTAGTACTTACCATGTAATTTCATGACCACTTAAGCTAAATCAATATCTATTCTGTGATAATAATTTTTGTAGAGACCTGTTATTCTTTCTCTTTCCAACCCAACGTCACAGTCAGAATGTACTGCTGAAGAGGCTTATACTTGGAGCAAGGTAAATGGATGCTACTCATGTTTTTGCATTAGTTTGGTTTCTGCTCTTCAGTTTTCTATAACTAAATTACAAAACTATCAGTTTGTTCTTAAGCTTCACTTATAGTATTATATTTTTGCTATTGTCTATTTTTTAATTTTTTTCAAAAAATTGTCTAATAGGTGGTTTGGATTAATCAACACTGGTTTCTTTAATTTGTATTCTTGGCTAATCCAATGTCATATTGTATCAGGGACGTGCCATTTTTGCAAGTGGGAGTCCATTTCCCCCGGTTGAATATGATGGGAAAGTATTCGTGCCTGGCCAGGTCTATAAGCCCCTAAAAATACATTTTTGTATAAATATTAAAAAATTCAAAGGTCTAATTTGGAGTTGTTTTTTGTTTATTTCTTTGTTGATCAGGCAAATAATGCATACATATTTCCTGGATTCGGTCTTGGTTTAATAATGTCCGGAACCATTCGAGTTCATGATGACCTGCTTCTGGCTGCCTGTAAGTTCACAACAACAACACACTCTGAAGCTCATCCTTTGAAAATTGAGAAAGTAGTTTGATGTTGAGTCTTATTTTTCATGTTTATGTATTGAATGGAACAGCGGAGGCTTTAGCGGCGCAAGTGAGTGACGAGAACTTTGAGAAGGGGCTGATATTCCCTCCATTCACCAACATCAGAAAAATTTCAGCACACATTGCTGCTAATGTTGCTGCTAAGGCTTATGAGCTTGGTGAGTTAGCTTTTACTTTCCTTTTTTCTATTTGCAGGTTTTCCAATTTTGCATATTTTGAACCCTTTTTTACTTTCTGTTGTCTCAGGCTTGGCCACTCGCCTTCCTCAACCCAAAGATTTGGTAAAATTTGCTGAGAGCTGTATGTATACTCCAGCATACAGAAGCTACCGGTGATGAAGTCACATCACAATGGCCCCATTTTTATTTTGTTTTTTTTTGGGGGGCTTTTATCAAGTAGTAATCATAATCATTTTGTTGTCAATTTTTTAATTTTTTTTTTTTTTTTTTTCTTTGTTCTTGTAAGTTGTATTGTATTAAGTGGGGTTAGGAGGTTAGGGCCTAGGGTGGTATGGTAGTGTGATAGTAGTTGAACTGCTAAAGCTTCAAATTTTCCTTTCTGCTATGACTTTGAATTATGTGATGACATTAATCTAAATTATCAAAGGAAAACGTTTCAGAACAGTCCACATACTCCAAAGTGATTGTACAGACTAGACTACAGTTTTTTTTTTTCTTTCTTTTCTTTTCTTTTTGGGTTGGAGATGAACTCGTATAAGGTGCAATAGTAGATAAATATGTTATTAAATATGTGAACAAAAACGTGTTGACAAGGGTTTAGGACGGTGCCTGGTAGGTTGACTACTAAAGAAGGTAATCAAATTTGTTAAGAGAGAAATTGAAAGGAAAGTAGGATTTTGAATTGATAGAAGTGACAAGTGTATAATTAGTAATTACATCTGATGCGTGATAAAAATGACATCTGAAAATGGATTTTAACACCATGCTCATTACTCAATGTGATAGGAATATAGGAGGATGATTAACTTTTAAACTTAATACACCATAGCTATTAGTACTAGATTAATAGCTATGAATTTTATTTTTTTTATCAGCCATTTTTCTTGTAACTGTACTTTTGGTCTTTTAAACTTTGTATTTTCTGTGAATTTAGTTCCTGACTTTTTGGTCCTTCAAATTTGCAAAATAAGCTGTTTGGTCCACAAATTAGGTTTTCTAAAATTATCAACGGTTTTTAATTAAATTAATGACGCAATTTATTTGAATTAGCAATAGTTTGAGAAGTAAAATTATTCATTTTGTAAATTTGAGGAATCAAAATTGAGCATTTAAAAGTTGAGACTAAATTTGCAAGTTGAATTTTGTTTTGTCAAGTTTGTGCAGCCAACCAAGTGAACAAGATACAATAACTCAACTAAACTCAAGGGCAAACAAAACATCACAAAATTGATTTGATTTTATGTGTTAATTTGTCGCAAGAAACACATGAGTGATGGACCTTCCCAATCCCATTCACTTGACCTCTTTTTCTGTCAAAACAAAATCCCATAATACTATTATTCATTTATGCATTCTATTTCTACCTTACCAGCAGCATATACATATGCTCCTCATATTTTCGGCATGTGAAAAACATGCATACCAACCAGTATACCACTTCAGATATTAATTTGTTGACCAAAAACAAAATATTTTGATCCTTATACTCTTCTTTTTTTTGTTACATTCTTCCAATCTTTCTTATACTTTAATATTCCCACGAGAGGAAATAGAAGACAAGTATTATAAAAAAAAAGAAAAAAGAGGAATATTATACACGTATAAAGAGGAATTATTGATCTTTTTCTATTTAATTTTTTAATGTCGTTGTACAAAGTCAGAGACTATTTTAAATTTTTTAAAATTTTAAAGACTAATCTCATGAACCAATTTAAGAGTTAGTATGCGTATAAGTATAATTGCAGTTTGTGTTGTTGCCCTCTATTAGTAATCATACACGGAAATGGAAATAATGATGCGAATTCACTACCCAATTTTAAAGACGGGGAATAACAATAATGAGATAAATATTTGAATAATGTTGTTTAATTACATAAACAAACATAAGATTATTTATTAAATAAATATATAGATTTGGCGGTGGGCTGTTTAATTTGTGGCTGCACTAGTGTGGAAAACAGGAATTTTTTTATTTTGGTAAAAGGAAAACAAGAAATTTACACACATGTATTACATAAACAAATATAGATCTGCCGTCCACATTAATATTTTATCAATCTATCTATTATAGGAGCTATGACTAGGAATTCAACAACTTATTTATATTCTTGAAGATCAATATGTTATATTAATATTTTAATCTATTTGGTACAACTGAACTTCAATATGTTTCTCCCTTGCAACTTTTCTCTTATTACACTTAATTTCTTAACAAAAAAAAAATTATTATTTATTTTATTTTAATAATAATTAATCACATGAAATTCACATTCAATATTTTTGTCTTTACAAATTTAATATTAGTTATAACAACATTTTAATAATAATATATATTATAACTTAAATTCAAATATAAAATTTTAATAGAGAGATAATTACTGCACATTTTAATTAATTACAATATGTATTTAAATTTCTTAAGTTATTTTTTTTTTAAATTCAATTAACCAAATTACATAAACATTTTTTTAAAAAATTGTTAAAAAAGTAATTAAATTTTCAATGTTTGAAATAAAAAAATTTCTATCTTTTTTAAACAAATGATATTTAGTGCCCTAAGGGCACTGTTTAAAAGCCTAAATATAGTAAAAAATATTAGAATGTGTAGTTTTTTATATTTCCGAGAGACGGAACAATGTGCTCTTGTGATTATTTTTCTACTTCTAGTAACCTTAACTAGTGCCCTTAGGGCACGGTATATCAAAACCCTTTTTTTTATTGGTCAAACACACACACCCCACACTACACTACTCCTAAATATATCCCACCAAGGATCAAACCCCTCCCCCCAAGCTCTAAGAGCTTCTGCTTATGCCACTTGAGCTATAAGCTCTTGACAAAAAAAATTCTATTTTAATATAACAATTTTTAATTCACTTAATATTTGATATTTCAATTTATAATTTATTTATAATATAATTAAAAAGTTTTTATAAATTATTATATTTATATTCAATATTCTTGATAAAAATGTCAACTAAAACCATATTAATATAAAAAGTTCAATTATCTCAAATTTGCGTTATTTTTCTTACTTCTTCTTTTGAATAATTCACCAACCTTCTCACCAATAAAATTCGGCACAATTAATAAATAATTAGGTTGAAGTAGGCTAAAAGAGATCCTAATCCTTACTCTCAAAAAAATCTTGGTACTAATTATTCACGGGTAACATACTTTATCCACCATGACCAAGCATCCATAAAAAAAATGATTGTTTTCCTAACGTGTGCATGTGTATATACAATAAGAAAATGGAAAAAAAATTATTGAAAAATAATATTTTTATTATTATAGTTCAACAAACCTTTTTTTCTTTTTGTGTTGGAGATCGCATGATATTTTAATTACTAGTACTATATTAGGAAAGTAAAAGTATGAAAAAGGTTGAGTTTGGTTGATTAATTCTCTGTCTTTGGCAATTTTAAAATGTTTACCACTCACTCACGTGTCCGTACATATCTTATCGGACCTTTATCTTGGCAGATAGATAATTTTGTTTACTTAACACTCAAATTTTATTTTGAACACTATCATTATCACCATCAATAATCTGCGACTAATAATAGTAATAATCTATGCCTACCACCCACAATTTTTGTCGAGTCAATGAATCTCACCCGTAACTCAAATGGGGCTTTGGATATATATACCTCAGTTTTGTTCAGCAGCAGCTTTCTTTTTCTTTTTTTTCGAAATTTAAGTAAAAAAATTATTATCGTATTGGATATTTTGTGTTCGTCAAAAAAACATTATTACATTACGTTATCATATACAGTACTTGAATCTATCAACCTTACTAATCAATATCTACGAGGGTCGTAGAACAACATAGGACAATCATAATGTCGTCGTAAAGTAATAATTAATATATTAATTATGATACTTATATTTTAGTAGTAATTTTATTTGGGGTACATTAATTGGTAAAATTACTATGATAAGTATAGTATAGTAGGAGTTTGAATTATTATGAGTTTATTCTTGCATAATTAATAATAAAAGATACTCATTATCATATTTTTGGTACACATAAAAAAAATAGAAAAACTTAGAACCAAAAAAAATCACTTACAACCTCTCTCCCTATTAACTAACAGTCTAACACTAAACAAAATTATTTTTTAGTAATATTTTTAAAATATTATCTTTTGTATTTTGTAATATTTTTATAAATATTGTTGTATAAAGGTCATTTTACTAACATTTAAATTTGTTAGCAATATTCAAAAAAATATTATTAAAGTTTTATAAAAAAAACAATTATTAAATTATTAAACAAATTCTTTTATATTTTCTACATTTTTTTGATAAATGTTGTATAAAAGTCATAATACTAGAGATTAATTATCCTGAAGGTTAAGCTTCTCAAATGAAAATTTTTTTATGGGAAAATACAAAAATTAATTGAGTTATATTTAAACATGTATTTATTATCTATTATTTTTTCTATTTTGAGATTCTGTACAATATTGCACAGTTAGAAAAATCCATTATATTATAATTATAACTTTTTATATTAGCTATTGAGTTGAATAAATAGTCTCGAATGTATTATATTTAAATATTTAAAAAGACATATTTTCCCATTTTAAATTTTTAAATATAAGAAAAAAAAACATACTTATCTCACACTCTTTTAAAAAGCTAGTCACTCTCGCTCCTTTAATTTTTGTAAGCAAATCATAGAGCGAGCACCCACTCTCCACCTTTAACCACAAACCTCCTTCCAAAAGCTGCTCTCTCTTTTAAGCGTAAGGAAGAATAAGAAGAAGCACTAAAGAAAAAGAGTAAGGGAGAGGAGAAAAACACAAAAAGGAGAAGGAGAATGAGAATGAGAATGAGACGAAGGAGATAGAGTTATAATTTGATTGAAACTCCTCTATATCTCATACAAACAAACACAAGCATCTAATCATCGATTCTTTTAGTAGTACTATATTACTCCCTCCGTTTTTAAATATAATAAAAAATTATTTGATTTTAAATATTTTTTTTAGTCTTTTTTATAAGACGTTATTAGAAGATTTTGATGGTCTATTTTATAAGATGTTTTGTAGTTTTTAAAAAGTATTTATCGTCATTTTTTTTTTTACCCTTATTAAATACTTTGACTATCTTAACTTTTCAATTTTGATTGGCCAACACAGTAATCAATGAAGGATAAAATTGGCATCTCACACATTTTTTTTAGAAAACCAATAAAATTAACTAACTTTAACTACTTTAATTGGTCCGTGTAATTCAGTTGAATACATCTTATAAATAGGACCAGGGAGAATAAGTAAAGCACAATCACTTTTATTCTTTTCAATGATAAGAAATAATGTAATTACTAGTTGTTAGTGGTTGAAAATATAATGCTATTGGTTAAGAGAGTTGACTTTCCATAAAATTAAGAAAATTAAATGATGTTAACTACTTTTCTTAATAAATGTGTTTTAATTATTTTTTATTATATTTAGAACCGGAGGGAGTATCTTTTTAGCAGACTTCATACTCCTTTAAGTTAAATAAATTTAAAGCATTCTTATTCTTATATTATAAGTTAGGGATAATTACACCAACATCTTTTGAGGTTTGTCTATTCTATACTTATTCTCCTCCAGTTTTTAAAATTATACTTATCCCCTGAAATTTCTACTTTCATTACACAAACTAGAGCCGGCAAAATGGGCTTACCCATTCGGGCCAGCCCAAATAACCGAAAAATGGTAGGGTCTGGGTTCTCCAAATTCAAGTCCGAATAGAACATGGCCTTTTTAGCCCACCCTATAAAAGGCCGCAAAAAATGGGCCCAGACTCAAAAAAATCCGCGGATTATTTTTTACAAGAAAAATTCTACTTATTAAGTGTCACTAGTTTAAAAAATTATTTATTAATCTACTACTCACAAAATCATAAGATAAAAAATTGAGAATAAATAAACAAAAAAAGTTAAATAGTCAATTTTTTTACTTGTCAATAGTAAAAGTTAAACATAAGAAGATTTAGAACATTTTTTTTAAAAAAAAATTATTGTCGAAAAATAGAGAGATTTAATTAATATATCTAATAATATAAAAATAATGATATTTTTTACAAAGAGATTTTTTTTAACGACAAAAGTAATAATAATAAAAATAATATTTTTGATGTAAAGGAAAAAAATTAAAATTTCAAAAAATAGGCTACATGAAAAATCCGCTACCCGCATAGGGTCGGGTTTGGATATTTAAAGTAAAAGCTCGAATAAGCACGGGTCTTTTTTTGGCCTGGACTGAAAAAGCCCGCTACCCGAACGGGCAAACCCGTATAGGGTCGGGTAGCCCGTTTTGACAACTCTAACACAACCCCCTTTAATGTTATTTTTTTAATAGTGTTATTATGCACATTTTGCATTTTTTAAAATAAAATTGATTTTACCTTTTATTACTTTTATTTGATTTTACCATTTTTGTGATAAAAGTAAAAATTTCAGGGAGGTAAGTGTGATTTTAAAAATTGAAGGAGGTAAGTGTAATATAGACAAACCTCAAGAGAGGTTGATGTAATTATCTCTATAAATTATTTTATTATTCCAAATTTTCGTGGTCATTAATTAGTTGAGTAATTAATTTATCTTATTAAATAGCATAATAATAATAAAAATCATAGAAATTCAAAATAGTTCGTTTTTGGTAGTTAATAGAAATTAAACTATTCTCATTAAAAAAAAAGGAAATTAAATTATTACTCCTATTATCCATTTATATTATGTTCATTTTATACATATAACGCTAGATATCAGGGATCCATCATTAACTTTTAAGCATTAATAAACTTTTTTATTTTTTATATTTATCTATCTTTAGATTAATAAATACTTATACTCTAATCAACTTATTGATTGACTAGAGTTAAGCGACTTAGCCTTCGACTGTTCACTAAAATTAAAATTAACTAGGATATAACTTATAATTTATGACCTATAACTTATAATTGTATAGAGTTGTTTAATAAAACTAACTTATAAAAAACTAAACATATATTAAAAAAATAGTATGTTATTATGACATCAATATATTTTAATATTATGTATATAATTTGCACTAATACTTTAATAAATTTTACATAAATTTTTAAATCATTACCTTTTGTACTAAGATAGTATTTATAAAAATATTGAAAAAAACATTAATATATAAATTCAAGATAAATTGTATTGTTATGTTAATATATAATCTTTAATGTTTTTATATTTTTTTTGTTTTTAATATATAAGAAATAAAAAAATGAGGGGTAAAAGATGTTATTATCGAAAAAATAAGATAAAATTAAAATGAATTATTGAAAGTAACTTTTCATAAGTCACAAGCTATTAAATAAGTTTTTATGTTGAATTGTTTGATTTTGCACTTATAATTTTTTATTATTCTTTTAACAAAAAAAAAACTTTTGATCCTTCAACTAAAAATTAGATATTATTTTAAAAAACTTTAAAATTATTTTTCACTGTTAAAAATGATCTTAAAAATCGTTTTTCACCGCAAATATATCCGAACAAAAACTAATTATATTTCAACTAATTAATTTTTTACAGCTAATTCAAAGACGCACTTAGTAGCTTATTTAGATAGGTAGGAGTATATAAATTTGAATTATAGAAAGCATATTTGTAGGAGAAGAAAAACGAAAAACCAAAATTGTGATAGCAATTTAGATAGGGAAAATCTAATAAATAAATAAAAATAATTGATAATAAAATATAGAATAAAATTGAAAAACCAAACAAGAGAATCCAACAGATGGATTAGGAAAGTAGATATCACAGGACAAGAAAATCTAAATCGTTTTTGCCATATATTTGTTGGTAGGATAAACTGATAAAGTTTTGTTTACTCTCCAACCGTTCTTTTCCTTAAATAAACAAACACTCAGACGCTATCCATATTGACCAGATGATACCAACTCTCTCTTAAATTACCAATTGCTCGCTATAATTTTCCTTTTTAAGAATACCTTATCACTAATCACTGATTTTCAAAAAGGACATAAATTAAACTTAAAATTCATTATACAGTTATTTGTTTTTTTATAAAAATTTAAGTTATAAAGAACAAAACCTGAAATTACTTTCAATTATGTTAAACTTTGTTCATGTTTATCCCGTTTAAAATTAAGTACAAAATTAATCTTTCCGCACAGAACGGATTATTGAAAATAAAAAAGAAAACGCAAAATGACATGCGTGCTTAGCAAGGAGAAGGGCAAAAGAGTAATTTCAACAAGAGGCAACGAGCGATCCTCCGCGTTCTACTAACGTTACATTGAAGTAGTTTAAAGTATAATACCATATTTACCCCTGATATGTTTCTAAAAACCCGAAATTATCCCGCAGCCTCGTTTTGCTTAATTAAGCAAAGACATGCATTCCTTGTTCGTTTTTTCTATCTTTCTATCTGTATCTGTAGAATTTCTATATAGCACTATCACACCCAGCGTTGTTTTCCCCTTTGTTGAACCGTGTGATTGCTCTTCGACCGAGTCACGCGGCGGAGAATCGGAATGACTCGGCGGTGCTCTCACTGCAGCAACAATGGCCACAACTCGCGCACGTGCCCCTCACGCGGCGCCGGAGTGAAGCTGTTCGGCGTGAGGTTGACGGATGGATCGATCATCAAGAAGAGCGCCAGCATGGGGAACCTGAATCTCGCCGCTCATCACCATTGTTCCGTGCCTGCGTCTTCGCCCAATCCGAGTTCGCCGTGCTCCGACCCGCCGCACGAGCACGACGGTTATTTGTCCGATGACGCGGCTCACGCCTCCGCCTTCGCCAACCGTCGTGTAGAAAGAAAGAAAGGTATTCATTCCCCTGTTCCATTTCATAAACGAACATAACCTAAATAGATTGTTTTCGAGTTATAAATTTCGGAGTATTTTCTGCACTTTTTTTCTTCCATTCCTTAACATTCTTTAATTCCAAATTTCTATCCACATCGGCAAACATATATTTTTTTATAATATTTGGTTAATACAATCAGATAATTGAATCGTGTAAACTTCGGAATTGGAACTTTTGCCTTTTTTGGGGTTCGTGGAAACAAAAAAAAAATCTGGTGGTTAATGATCACGAAGGTTAACTGTATTTGGTTTACTTTTCAATCTCGTCTTGTTGTCTTTGCTATACTTCGTTACGGTTCATAAATTGGATGCTTTTGTTTTCTGTTCAACCTTTTCCCCCTTAGCACATAATGGTAGAATTTTGGTTCTCTTGTTCGCATTTTATGGAACTTCTTCATATTGTCTGATTGATCCAGCCATGCGGGCACTGATCACATTAATTTGGATGAAGACGAAGTTGCATTTATTATAGTATTGTCATATAGCAGCGTGGATAATATCATATTAATACTTTTTTGAGTTTGAGACAGTTGAAGGTCATAGCGAGTTGAATTTATAGTAGCCAACGTAGGAGGGAATTTTTACATTGTATTTTAATCATTTTGATTGTCATGCTTTTTTCCATAGACAAAGGAATGTCGGTGGAAAATACTTCACGGCACTTGTATATTTCTGGATACCGGTGGAGTATTGTCAAGTGGCATAAAGAGAAGTTCTTGGAGCTTGAGGGGAGGGGTTCAATCCCTGGTGGAGTATATTAGGAGTAGTGTAGTGTGGGTGTGTGCGTTTGACCGATAAAAAAAAAAAATTCTGGATACCGGTAACAGGGGCATCCATTAAGGTGTAAGTAATTGACCGGAAAAAAAGTATATCTGCTATTTAATATTACTGGCCTTCCTACCTTGGGACATCCATTAACACTAGACTCTAGAGTCTAGAGCTGGTTGCCCGATTCTATTTACCTTTCTATCCTATAACCAGAAGCAATGCTCTTAGTTGTCTTAACTTGTTTAAGTACATTTGTGTGTATAAATGTTGCACTTTTGTTCAATTTCAATTTTTTATGAAGCGGATAGCATTAGCCGTTGCATATTAATTATGATCAGCTTGACACCTGAATACTTAGAGTAGGTGCGGTAATTATTGTTCCTGACTTTTGGATAGACAAATAGGACTTCTGTTGGTATACAGAGACAGAGCTAAAAGCTTTAGGTAGTAGTAGTTGCTAACTTTCAATCAAATGATTTTATGTGTATTGTTTTTTTTTTTTTGGAATTGTCAATTTCGATGGTTTCCTTCATAGGTTTTTTCATAACAATTGTTGTAATTGCTTAAAATTGTATGACTGTGTTTTCTGTGATTAAATTAGTTAGCATTTACTATTTATTAAGTTTTTTTTCTCAACTTTAAGCTGACAAAATTTATCAGTCATTTGCTTGTATCCTATGGTGCACAGCAATTTTATGCTGAGCCATGCCATTATGAGCTTTGATATTATATAAGCCATAGTTTAATCTGGTGCCATTTTAGGCGCATTTTTATTTGCCTAAATTTTTGTACCCTTTCAACAAGGATTTAAACCCATTGAATGCCTATTTCCTAACCTAGAATTGCTGCTACCTTGTTCTTATGCCACATCGTCTCAACTTTATGTTGCCTTGGTTAATATTCCTAGGACATTACTTGCTGTATTGGATTGTTGTATTTTATCAAGTACAGTTGATTCATATGTACTTTCATGTGTTTTAGGTGTTCCATGGACTGAAGAAGAACATAGGCTGTTCTTAATTGGCCTCCAGAAGCTGGGCAAAGGAGACTGGCGTGGAATAGCACGTAATTTTGTTGTGTCAAGGACCCCTACTCAAGTAGCAAGTCATGCCCAGAAGTATTTCATCCGGCAGAATAATGCTACTAGGAGAAAGAGACGTTCCAGCCTTTTTGATATGGTTCCAGATGTGGTTAGTCTTCATTCATCATATTTAACTGAGCAATCTTCATGCATACATCATTATGTTTGCATGTTGTCGGAGTCTGACAAAAAGGGAAACTGATGTCGTCCTTGACTGTACAAGAACACCAGTCTAAAGCAATTTAAAAGGTGTCATTATTCCCATTACAAATTCTTCTTGACAACATGTCATGGCACCTCATTTCAGAAAACACCATGCTGTGTTTGGCTTGAATATAAATAATATCATGGCACCTTGACGGTGTAGGATTTTTAACTCTGGTTCTTGCATTAGACAAAATTTTCTATTACTATGGCACTTTACAGAAACCTGTATTTTCTGATGAAAGGAAACGCGATCATCATGTTTGTAGCTGGACGTTGACCATTGGCTATGTTTGATGATTACTATGTATTATTTTGCTCTACCTTTTCCCCGTAACTAACCCTTTTTCAATATTATGTTAGTGTCCAGATCCACCTTCACTGCCAGAAGAACAAGAACTACCTCCTTCTTTTGAGAACTCACAACCTTGTAATGGAAAATCACAGCCTTCATTAAATCTCTCTCTCAAGTCAGAATATGAACCCATGGAAGTGGAAGAGCCCAATGGAACTATGATGGAATCAAACGGATTGACGCCAATGGCTCCTGGATTCTTCCCAGCTTATTTACCTGTCCCATTTTCCATGTGGCCATCAACAGCATCTCCCATTGAAGAAGCTAAGGGAGGAGAGGCATCTAATCATCAGGTTGTCAAGCCAATCCCGGTCGTTCCAAAGGAACCTGTCAATGTTGATGAACTTGTGGGAATGTCTCATCTTAGCATTGGGGGAACACAGGTACCTGATAGAGAGCCTTCACCACTTTCCTTAAAGTTGGTAGGGGAGTCCTCAAGGCAGTCAGCATTCCATTCAAATGCTCCAGTTGGTGGTTCGGATTTAAACAGTGGCAAGAACAGCGCAATTCAAGCGGTTTAAGCTGCTAAAATCTGGTGAAGACAGCAGTAATTAAGCCTCTTCTTTTGGTCATCTTCTCATTTGTACTATCATATAATTTTTCCCCCCCTCAAGCCAGTGTTTAATCTTCCCAGTAGTAAGAAGTTATATGGTGGCATGTAGCTCAGGTTAGATCAATTCTTGGCAAATATTTATTCTTTCTAACTGTAAACAAATGAAGTTTAAATAATTAAATATAACCAAGAGGCCCCTTTTCCTCTAGGTTTGGTTATAATAACTTCCTAGCAGCACCATATTATGCCTGCTCTGTACTGTACGGTATGGTGTACCCATTTTTGTGTATTATGTGTGTTAATTGATGTTCGAACATCGTATCTCTAAAGCAGTGAGTGTGTATCTGTTTTATTATTAGCTCAACGTGAAAGTACTTTAAATAGAAGCAATAAATTGTTGCTTCTTCAAATAAATATAAAATATAATTGTTATCCATGTTGGCCTAACTGAAAAAACAAATGTTAACCAAATCAAACTATTGAAGTCGCTATCTTCCTTTCCCTCTCTTGTTAGAGAGGCCCAGTTATACCTTTACTGGGTCAATTAAGTCAGCTTATTTGCCTTGTCAAATGGGTTAGACTGCCCGGTCATTTGCATGCTGCTTCCTTTTAGTCAATCCGGGTGTGAGACCAATAGTTTTACAGCTTGTACAGGGGAGCCTGATGTGTATTATTTCTGCTTTTAACAAAAAATGATAAGGATATGCACCAGAAAATGACTAATAATCGCTGCCAAGGGTGACCATTTTTTGATAGGCTGACTTTACACTAATTTTTGTGTTCTGTTTGTCATACCACAATTATGGTTTGAGCAAAAATCATTGATAGAGACTTCATTATCAAACATGCATAATTAACAACTAATTGACACTGTCAATTTAAAATTAGAAGTATTTATGAATCCTGCATGTGTTTTTGTCATTTTGGTAGGAGTTCACCAATACTCCATCAATTATCATAGATGACAGATAGCACCGGCGATAATCTGGAATTCTCCCAAACTAGACATGTTGATGGGTTATTCATGTTCTGATGATAAATTTGAAGGTTTGGTTTCAACAAGGGAACATCAGGTGAGTCCAGATTAGATGGATTGCTGCATACATTATTTAAGATGTGATTTTGGAATTTATACAAGCCTGTATAATCCTTTAATGAACTTGAGCTTGCAAACTTTTATTATCTTAGGGTGCTTGAATCTGGTTTATGATATCTCAAATCCAGCCAATCATTGGATTATGCATGTGTCGACATTATATGAGCATATTATATGGATCTTCCTTGTATCTTTTGGAAATGCTAATAGTAGCATGCATTCGTTGGTACGTAATAGTAGTAGTAATAGTAATAGGTACCGCATTTCTGGACAGCAGAATTGAGACAAGCATTTTATAAGGTATATATCCTCTTTGGAAAGCAGTTACTTTTCTTGATTTGGCCAGTGTTGTATCAACTCGATGATTATCATTATCTGGTCCTTTCATTTTCCTGGTTTGCTATAAGGATCTAGTCTCATGCTTATTTGGATAAAATTTTGGCGGACAGAACAAAAGTTGCCTATAGTGGGCATGCTAGCTGCTTTCAATAATGTGTTCCTTCCAAGCAGTGGATTCTGAAGATGATTAGTAGAATTGATGCTTCCAGACAAGAATAACTCCCTTAAAGCCACTGAGAAGTTAGAAAGCAACCTCAGCTAACACCTCCATGATTGCATCAATTCTCATACACCCGGATTTTGTGTGTCAGCGCGCATTATTTCTCAATGAGAAAAGGCAAGAATGGGCGTTGCACTCCTGTCCCTTTCCATGTAAGTGGATCTTCCTCGCTTTAGGAAATAGGAGATACAGGGCAACGTTTTCTGGCATAAAATTGAACATGAAAGCACTCCAACATGCATGTTAAGATTCCAACGCTGCGTTATGCTTCCTAATTAAAGGTTCTTTCCTTTTTCACTACTATTAACTAGTGAATAATTTTTAGTTTATAGATATTGGCATATTGCCACGTGTATTCCTCATTTCGTAAATCTGTCCGTTCTTATGCCTTTTTATTGTGTTGATAATAATGATTCTGCATTAACGTTGGTTGCAATGGTACATATATACCCTGAGATGGCTTGTAGAAAAGGACTAAAAGGTGATTTGGATTTTTTCTATGTTCTTTTTCTTAATCATGTTGGTAATGTCATGAGAGAGATAAACACAATACAATCAGATGATGAGTGCTGAATAAATAATAGTGGGTCCTATCTAATTCGGTTGTGCCTATTTCTCTTGTAATATGATCAACATTATTAAAAAGTAACATGAGAGTATTCAAATCTGTGATTAATAGTGTTGCTGATGCAGCTTTTACATGGGTTCGCTATGTTATCAGTAGGGATGGATGGATCATCGTCCATGGTGGGATTCTTATCAACACAGGAGATAGTGATAAGGAAAAAAAAGGAAACCAACAATCTGCCAGACAAGAAAAAAAAGACACAGAAACCTGATTCTGATCCTCTTCCACCCACCTGAAACATTCTACTTTCTTTAACTCTTTATGAGGGAGCAGATATGACCACATGGCACATACAATACAAGACACACATATTATATGTATATATCATTTGGAGGGGGTTAAATTGTGTTTGGAAACCAGTTACTTTTACGTTGGAAGGTTTTGGAAAGCCAAATCACTCTTAGGTGGAAAAAGTGAAAGCAAAACTTTTAGTTAATGGAGTTCAACGTTCTGTTGAACTCTGATATCCAAACTTGTGCTTAGAGTGTGTTTGCATTTTTGTTTAAGTAATTAAATTGACTTTTATTTCTATTTAATTCTGTTATATATGATGTTTAGATTATCAGTTATTTTTTTATTTATTAGATGGTTAGTTTTAAGGTAGGGCAAAAAAAATTTGAAATCATTATAAAAAATGAAGTATGAGATATTTTTAAAAAGAATAATTTTTTAAAAAATATTTCATACTTGATTTTTAATAAAATGACCATGATTCTCAAATTTTTTTTCCACCTTAAAATCACCCTCACTGGATTATCAATTAACTTGAAGAAAATTGATTTCAAATTGATGTCCAACAAAAGTTTATTGAATAGTAGTGAGGTTTGGGGCCGTTTGATTAGGATTTTTATTTAGTTAAAATCACTTTTAATTAAAGTTTAAAATATTTACTTTCATTATATTGTCTCAATTTTTGTACATTCATAATCTCAACAATTAATTTTTATTTTAGTCTGTGTGTTTTTCACTTTTCATTTTACTAGAATCTAAACCTAGAACCATTTATCAATCGAAATTCAAATACAGAATTACATCTACACTACAGTGTGCCATTAGAAGAAAATAAGAATTTAAGAATAAAGATAAAAAACAGAGAGAATCCCTTCTGAGACACTTGTTTTTTCTCCTTTAAAATATTTGGCTTTTCTGAAATTGCAGAGAAAGAAATGACGAGGACCACTGAGGTGCCATGCAAAATTCTCATGAAAATCTTTAAAAATTGAATTTCTTTGTTACCTTTTACCCTCTTTTAGTCATATTGATGATTGACGATTGATTCCCCTCTTCGGTATTCCCTGCGCACCATATCTTGCCACAGTAAAATCTGACACAGTCTTCTGTGGTACAAGTTTTACTAATTCTGTTTTTATAAACAGAAAGGTAATAAAACTGATTGAATTTAATGGCTAATCAGCAGTTAGTGTTTCCTTCGATCTGAATAATAATCATAGACAATGTCACACATAACTCGTAAAAGCCAGTCCAAAGTTACACTTTGTTTATAAAATAAAACTGTCACAATCAGTTGTGAACACTCCCTCTTCTTTTGTTCACTTCCCTTCCCCTTCTCATATGTTTTTTTAATATAAAGGATATTAATCGGGATTTGAATTTGAATATTCACACATATATATGCTCATCAATTGAATTACATGACTAACACTCTTTCTTATATGTTTAGTTGAATTTTAACAATCACTTTGTGACTTTAAATGTTATTAATTTTTTAGTAATATTCAAATATAGTTTTTAAACTTTATACATATGAGTAGTTATAGTTAATTATCATATGTTAAGCAAACAAATTTTAGGATGTGTTGGAAGAGACGTATTTCAGTAGAATACATGGAGATAACAGAATTCATTTTCACTTTTTTAAAGATATTGGCATCAGATAAGTTAATAAATAGTTAAATAATTCCTTGAATCCTTTATTACATTAATGAATTTTAAATATTTATGATGAAATTAATAAATATTTTTTATGTGTATCATACCAATCGTATCCTCACCAAAATAAAAAACATCAACCGATAATATTCTGTGCTAATTGCTTTTATTCCATATATCTGAATTTGGGTATAGATCAGACATTAAAGTTATTAAGATAATTAAATGAAAAAATTAATCTTTGTTGTATTAATAAGATAACTCATATGTATTAGGTATTGTGTTGGTTTGGTTTTCAGTCAACAATGGATAACATCCCAAGAATTCAATATACACAATTTATTGGGTTGGGCCCTGACTCAAAGAAAAAACAAGAAACTTGACATATAATATGGTTTTTAATTATATGGGAGATTTGATTGGCAAAGAATGAGATTAATTTTAAAGATAAAACATAGGATGGTAATCTTGTCATTTGATTGGATTCAAGCTCATTCGTAGTTATAGCTAGAAGCGACAAATCCAAATTTTTGTTTTATCGTTATGGGAATGGATTCAACATTCAGCAAGTTGTTTGAGGCCGTGATGTATTTTAGCGTTAATGATATTTTTAGTTCGGCTATATTGTTATCATGTAGTCGTTGTAATTTTCATTTGTAATAGTTTATATCCTTGTGTTTGCTCTTGCTCTGCGACATTCATTCACTAGGTGCCTTTGTATTATTTGATTGAATACATCTTGTAATCCTTTCAATAATATCATTTGGTTAAAAAAAAGTTAAATGTACCTTTTTGTCCTGTATCTCTTATTCGCATTTGTTTTATTTTGGTCTAGTCCGTCAACTTCGTCACCTCGTTACCAGATAATTTGACTTTGTTCTTATTAAGGTTCATATATATGTTATGATTTTTCTGGGTTTGAAGATAAATGACATAATTTAACCCCGTTCTTATTAGGTCAATTTTGTTAACGAGAGTGACAGAGTCGACAAATTGGATCAAAATGAAACGTTTATAAGAGATACATGACCAAAATATAACCCAAAAAAGATATAGGACCGAAATGAAATGCACATGAGAGATACAGGACCAAAATGTGCATTTGGCCAAAAAAAAACTCCATATGTTTTTTTATTTATATCTTTTTAAACTTATTAATTCACATAGTTTAAAAAAGAAATATTGATTTTGTTTATACAAAAATTATCATATAATTATATATAATGATTAATTATTCATATGATGATAAACTTGTAAAATGATAAATGAATATGACTGTAATAGAAAAAAAAAGTTCTTTCATAAACTTTTAAAATAACAAAATGTTGTGAGATTAAAAACAACGGATGTTTAAAAGAAAACATTTTTTTGAAAGAAATAAAAAAATAAAAAAATTATGACTATGATGAAAGTATATATGATATATTTTGGTTGTGTAATAAAATATTTATATAATAAATTCCTATTAATTAAATAACAGCTTATTGATAGATAAAATAATAAAATAAATTAAATATGCTAAAAAATAATTTATAAAACTTATAAAAAAAATTTGTAAACTGTGCATAAAATCTTCTAAATATAAAATGGTCATATTCGCATGTGAATATAATCTTACACATGTCAATAAATATATCTATAACATAGAAGGAAAATTTAATTATTTTTTTTGTTTAGTGGATATAAATATTGTTTTTTATGCTATGTTATTTATTTTGGAATCGACGAAAAGCATAATATATAAATAAATATCTAAGTTAAATATTAACAAGTGTCTTTTCGTGGAATCAATATCATTCTCCACTTCTTACTAGTAAGTTCTTCCCTCTATGAACCTTACTCCTTAAAATTTACTTACAATCATGTTATACTATGAAAGAAACTATGGCAAAAACAAAAAAAAAGGAAATAATTTTTATGTTATTATAATAGTACAATAATAAGGTGTATTAATATGGTTTATGGTAGTAAGCAAGCTTTGGAGTCCCTTTTAAGGATAAATTCTTTGTCTCATGCGATGCCCAATAATATTGTTTTAGGAATTTCTTTAAATTAATTAAAATTTCTTTTTGCTTCAATCAACTAACTTGAGTTGATAGCCCCGCGCATATGCTAATTTGGTATAAACAAAAGGAAATAATTTCTCCCTTAATTAACTCTGCATGTTCTTTTTTTTTATATATATATATTTGCATAGCATGATTGAAATCTTCCGTCTCACAATAATTTTTTATTTCTTAATTAGTATAGTATAATAAAGAAACGATTGGCACATTATTGTCATTTTTGGAGAATTTGCATTTTGGTGCGACATAGTGATGAATAGTGATATTTCATAGTAATCTGTGTACGTGTTCTTTAATTAAATCAACAAATTAATTAAAATGCGCAAAACATGCCCCGATAGTTTCGTACAGCTACTGTATCTATTAAAGTCGTATTATTATTAAGCATAGCATTATTTATAGATATTTAATTAATTAATTAATTAATTGCACTTGGTTATACTCCATTTTTAACCACTTCTTGTTCGAATGTGACGCTAAAATCCCTTTTAGTAAAATATGCATTTAACCATTAACTTAACTTGTTCGTGGTAATTGCGCCACATTTTTTTAAAAACAATTTAACCCTCGTAAGGGATTTAGAATACGAGCAAAAACGTAATCTAGAATCCAAATAAAAATAGTTCTAGATACCCATTTTATATATTTCAAGAGTACTAAATTTTAGAGCCAAGGAGAGTACGGTCTATGTATAAAATCCAGTTTTACATGACCTGATTCTAGAATTCGTTACAGTATAACCAGTTTTAAAACAAAAAGCATTCACATATATTCACAAATTATGAAGTAGTGTAATTAAGCCAAAAAGAAAATCATCAAATTATAGTGCCCCTTGTAGTCCCTTATGAAGTGACCCTTTAATTTTACATTATTGAAGGGTAAGATATGTTGGTTCCTTTTTGCTACTTCCTCAGTCCTCCACATAGGACATGTGATCTTTTGGGGTGCTATAAAAACCCACCCACTCCACTTCCATATCATTGCATTCTCATCCCATTCCTTTCTTCCTTCAACTACAATACAATACAATACAATACAATACATACCCTTTATTATATTCTCTCTCACATAACATTTTCTAATTAATTAATTAATTAATAATTATAATGGACAGAAACCATTCCCGCAGGCAACTTGCTGCAATGAAACAGTCCCTCTTTGATCAGGTAAATTCCTCCTTTCTTCCCTTTCATTTTTATACATTTCATGGTTTTTATTTAATATATAACCTTCATGTTCATCAGAAGTCACTTTATGCACCCAATATTTATTCTTTAGCAGAATCAGAAATATACATATAATTGGTTGCTACTACCTAATTCAAACTACATTTCGTATAAATATCACACTTAACAAAAACAAAAAATCTTAAAACAGTTAATAATAGATAGTTGAGCCTTTTAAGTATGTTGATCAGGAATTAAATTCTAGTGGTGTGTATGTAAAAATGCTTTGTTAAGGACAGATTATAATGATCTCTCCACCTCAAAGAGATTAATCTTCAGTTGTGATATCATAATTTTAAAAAATAAAAAACTAAAAATATATAATAATGAACACTTCTCTATATTCTTTTCTAGTCCTTTTCTGTTACAACTTACAAGGCAAATACTTGTTCATTAAATTATTTACAGGGACTTCTGGATGAGCAGTTTATCCAACTGGAAGAATTGCAGGATGATGCTAATCCTAACTTTGTTGAGGAAATTGTGACTCTTTACTATCGCGATTCATCCAGGCTTATCTCAAACTTGGAGCACACACTGTAATTTAAATCAATTTCTTCATACTTGTATTTTCTTTAAATTTGCTGTTTTTAGTTTCTTTTTTTCAAAATTAACTCAGTGGCATTCCTATGTTTAATCTGAAAAGGGAGAGGAACCCACTGGATTTCAACAAGCTGGACACAATCATGCACCAGTTTAAAGGAAGCAGCTCCAGGTAAAATAACATAAGGGCAAAAAAGTAGTGATAATAACTTGGGTTGAGTAAATTATTTACATAGTGTGTTGGTGAACTCAAATCACCTGCTTCATGATCATGTCTCATTTTCTATTTTCCCTAAATAAAAAATTTACATCTCATGAAAAATTTAAAACTGAAGAGAGTATCACTCTTTATCTATGTCCTTTTTTTAAAATTTGAGAGATACAGAAAGAGACGTCATTACGAGCCATTGATTTCAATAAGTGTGTTGGCTTTATTACAACAATGGATGGTTATGATTTGATGTAAGTTTTCTTTGGTTTATGTTATGGGTTGGTTGCAGCATAGGAGCCAAAAAGGTGAAAGCAGAATGTACTCTGTTTAGGGAATATTGTAGGACAGGAAATGCTGAAGGGTAAGTAATCTATATTCTATTATTCTATTTCTACCCTTCACTCATTCTTCATTTCCTGAATAACTAACACATAGCATTTATTTCACTATTACACTATACACTAAGGGCCCTTTCCTTTCTTTTTATTTCTGAATAATAAGTAGCAACAATCCTAAATAGTGATAGTAGTGTTGTTGTGTGTCAAAATGCAGATGCAAGAAGAGCTTCCAACAGATGAAGAAAGAATATGCTGCACTCAGAAAGAAACTTGAAACTTATTTTCAGGTGACTATAAAATAGAGTTGGATTTTTGTATGTTGATTTATTTTGTTGTTTTAGCATTGTGGCGAATTAAATGTTCCATATTGTTTGTGCAGCTGGCTAGGCAAGTTGGGCCCTTGGAGACAGCATATCGTCCCAAGTAAAGAGTGAAAATATATGTGAATGAGAGCAAATGTAATTTGGTGAATTTTGTAACTGAGAAAATACATATATTCACCACAACAATAGGAAACGCAATGTGGTGCGTTTGGTCCAACTATAGTTTTGTTTTAAATTTCTGTAAGAATATCTTATTCTGGGGCTTTGTAGTTTAGATAATAATACTACTTTTACAGAGGAAACTGTGTCTCTATTATTATACCAAACTCTCTTCTGTGGCGTTAACCCTCTAATATTTTTAGGTTCAAGCAAGAATATTTGTCAAACAGAAGGTCACAGGCAAAACCAAAACATGCATGTTTGCTAGTCTGATAAAGTAAAGGGTTAATTACATTGTTCTCTCTATAGATTAACATTAAATATATTTCAATTTTCTTGTTTTTGAAAATTACATAAATCTCCTATAACTTATGAATTATTCTAACAAGTTAATTCTTCTTAGTTTCATAAGATTTCAACCATCTTTCCTCTTAATTTTAAAACATTTTGACTATTTTTCTTATTTCATGTAATATACAATACTCTTAAAATAACAGCTTAATGGAGGCATGCAAAATTTTTAAAACGAGGGTGCAAATAAATCTAACTTGTGCTCAATTTAAGTAAGCCTAATGCTAACTACTGCTTTAAAAATTGCTTGCATGGTTTGCGATCACGAAATTATATATTTGAAACAATTTCATTGCTGTAAAGGAGAATATACAATAAAATTAACAAGCTTGAATATATACAAGTAATATTATCCACCACCATCTAAAAATTTTCAGATTTTCTTTCGGTGAAAGAATCTCTAATTGAAAACAAAGATCAAAACTGAAAAGTGTATACAGTTAGCTTGGGAAGCTATTTTGGTACAAGATCACATGTATCTTTTACAAGAAGTAATCATGCTCTCGAGCAGGATAAGACCCATATAGGATAATGGAGGCAATCCTGTCCTGTCCTCGAATCCAAGTGTTGCCATAGTTAGCTTGGGAAGTTGATTTTGAATTTCAGAAACGAAGACTCCTGGATGCAATTGATGCCCTGTCAAATGGATGAGAAAAGATAAGTAAAAGAAGCATTACAGCTATTACACTAAATAGAATTGTCAATTGTACATATTTCTAAGAAGTTTAAGTACCAATTAGAAGAAAAGGAGAAGAACAAAGTTGAAGTACCAACCATGCCTGCCGACATTTGACAGCTTCATGCCGAACAGCTCTCTTTGTATCATCTAGAGACTTCGATATTGCATGTAATACCTAAAATACAATCAATATCAATAGTAAGAAGAATAAGAAAATTGAACAACTTGATTCGCTAAAACATTGAGCAAAATTTGGAAAGTGAATCAAGTATGACAGCATTCAGTTCAAGCCATGATAGAAAAAGACCAAAGAGAATATTTATTAAGAGCTAATAACCATTTTCTCAATCTAAAAGGTTGACATGCCTGTGTTCTCATTGGGTATATACGCACATGGGGCAGCTCAGACAAAGCAACAAGACATTGAATAGCTGTTTCACGAACAAGCTGCACAGAGAGAACGAGAAATTCACGGTTAAAATCATTGTTGACCTTGAATGATCTAAGACAATAAGATGGCAATGATGTGATGAGAGGGTTTAAAAGTTTTTAGTAGGAATTCTTGAGCAGAACCCCTGCGCAGAGTACAGGTTTAGCATACAAATGTAAACCCTTTTTTAATCTTTTGCACTGTCAAAGCTCAGCCAAAAATAAATCGGGACCAGGAGTTCATGCTTCTCTTGCAGGCCCTAATCCCATACAGAAAATGAGTCTGGACTGTTCTAACTGATGTCTAACAGGAAATAAAGTTGCTTTACAAGTTACAACACAACTTAAGTCAGCAAATTCCAGCAGAAAATAACTCAAAGGGAAATCCTGATACCATCTTATGAGGGTAGTCCACAAGCTTAATCAAACAATTGACAATAATACGTGCATTCTCAGCGACAGCTTCTTGTCCTGCGTTCATGAACACAATTTACATAATAAGA
Source organism: Cyamopsis tetragonoloba (assembly GCA_037177725.1). Classification (NCBI taxonomy): domain Eukaryota; kingdom Viridiplantae; phylum Streptophyta; class Magnoliopsida; order Fabales; family Fabaceae; genus Cyamopsis; species Cyamopsis tetragonoloba. The sequence continues at coordinate 58,007,098 of CM074124.1, read as the reverse complement.
CAGTATTTACTGATTAATATTTTTATCCAAAGACTACACTATCATAATCACCTTTAACCCCAGCAAAATTGTGACAGGAATGGTGATACTCTAAAATTCAGATAAGGCAACAAATACTATAAGCAGTGTAATTACCTTTTTTTTCAGTCAATATCCCAGATAAGACTAGCAACAGACCATACAAGATATCTTTATCTTGGATATCGTCTGTCAACATGGACAAGCAATCCAAGAGAACTGGTATGAGCTGCAAAATTTGCAAGGTAACTTACTGTAATAGTAGTTGACAAAGAAAAAAAATTCAACCCCAATTTCAATAAAAAAAATAATTAGAGTTCCACAAGAATACGATAGGTAATTACCGATAGTTTAAAATTTCTCAAACTAACCTTTTTAGCTTCACTCAGAATTACAATCAGTGGAGTGCCAGACATGACATGTGCAAAAGCTCGATACAGAAAAGATCTGAGATTGACGAAAGCAGCAGTTTAGAAATTTCAAAGGGGAATCTTGAAAGCAAAACTGCAAGTCAAAATAACTCGTTGGCAATTTAGCAATACTGTGATGTTTGTAATATACATGGGAACCTTGGACAAAATTCTAGAAAAATAAGGCATCAAAATAATACAAAGTAAGCTACTAGCAAATGCCACCGGGAGGGAAAGTAGATTCCGTTTTGAAAGAGAGAGACAGAGAAAATGAGAACAGTTCATCTACCTGGACAATGAAGAATGAGATTTCGTGATCAACTGCTGAAAAATAGGCATCATAACAGAGAAAAACCGCTGCCTATAAAGAGGCCGTATTACGGCGTGGAATTTTCTGTTCAAACAAACTTCAGAATCACTCATAAGAACTTGAAAAGCGTCGGCGGCACATTTCATTACTAAAGGATCCCAATTCTGCTCTTCACTATTTTCCTGTGAATCTTTGATCAAAGGCAAGGCACTCTTTGTGCCTGATATTAAGCATTCCATAAAAATCATAACAAGGTCTTTAATCTTTTCATGACCACGCAGAAGCAAACCTTTTCCAATCCAAGAGAGTCCTATAATGGCATTCATTTGAAGCAATCTATCATTTGCCATGCCCAGGCAGAAATCAGTGAGAACCATTTCATTCCTATTACTTGTTCCATTACATCTCTGCCGCATATCAGTACTAGAAAACCACATTTTTGTGTTGAATATAACATCCACAGCTTCTTCAAAGCAAAGAACTGGAGCATTCTCTGCACTGTTGGATTTTGAAACGAGTTTGTTAATTATAGAACCCAAGGCCTGTGCAACTGGAACGACACCCCTGAGGAGGGCAACTATAAATAGATGCATAAGCACTCTTATATTTGGAATGTGTGTTTTGGGGCAAACTGCAATAACTACTGATGCAAACAATGAAAGTATCCCTTCATCTCGTGGGGAAATGTCATATTTTCCAGGAGTTATGGGTAATCTTTCCATTTCATTAAGCTGGAAGTTAGTATGTGATGATAGTATATTGTATGCTTTTTTAATTATAAGGTTTTGGCTCTCCACAGAGCAACTCCCAACAGAAAGCTTCATCACTTTCATTATCGCATCAAGAAGACCCTGAAGTAAAAGCAGGAAAATCAAACGTTACTACTTGGATTGTATATTTGATCACATGAATATATATATATATATATATATATATAAAAGGAGTTTAACTATAGGCATAAAATAATCAAGAAAAGTTAATTCAGTAGGGTCACAGTTATATAAACCTTTTCCTCAAATTGGGCACTAAAACCCATGCAAGTTCCTGCTTGATTCCAGATGTCCACACAAAGTTGCACTACAAAATCCTCTAAACCTCCATTTTCATGGATCCTGCCCAGATTTTCATAAAAATCTGATTAACGGGAAATTTGGTCAGATATAAATCCTCCCTGCTCTGTGGACAGAGTGGCATTATATTGGGAACAAAATATGATAAACTGAAAGAGTTATCAATCCATCCATCCTTATTTCTAATACAAAATCCAGGTATTTTCATATCTTGGCAAAGAAAATTCAAAATTGACACAGTAAGTGAATATAATATATAATACATAATATAATATAATATAATATATAAAGCACTGAAGAGCTGAATACCATGGAAGCAACTTGCAAGAATAGCACTCCAAAAGCTGAATAGCAGTTTCAGAAGTCCTTGAATTTTGATGGACCTAGATCAACAAATGCCAAAAAGTTACAATCAAAACCAAATAAGTGACCACAATATTATTGTCAGGGTAAAAAGCTGACAAAAATGTTAAAATAACTTTAGTCCCACATTGACTAGAGATATAACCAAAGTAATTCTTACAAGACATTGGCAATCCTCACTTCTTAAGTTAGCTTTCAAAATTAAATTAGGTCTAAACCAAATTCTAACATGGTATCAAATCTTATCCTAGATTTGTTATTGGGCCACCCTCATTCTACTTACCCTAGCCACCTTCATTGCAGCAACTGTGCTGCCTTAATTGCAGCATAGCGCAGCCCTTAGACAAGCTTCACATTCTAGTTGTCCAGTTCTAGGCACGAGGGGGTAGTCCCCAATTGACTAGAGATATAGCCAAAGCAATCCTTAAAAGGCATAGGCAATCCTCACCTTTTGAGCTAGCTTTTGGGGTTGAGTAGGCCTAGCCAAAATTCTACAAATAATTGAGGGCACTCTAAAATTGAAATGACATATTTCATGATGCCCTGAAAGCAGACCGAGTAAAGGAGTTATACACATACATATACCTCGGATAGAGCAGCAAATACAGCTCCTGCCAACCCTTGAAGAATTGTTTGCATATTTTTCATTCCAGTCATGCCTATCTCAGATAATGCTTCAACTTTGAGTGAAAAAGGCAGAGTCATATCATCAAGGGTCAACAATCCCACGATTCTTTCTACAACAAAGCTCTTATAGCTCTTAGCTTTATCAGAGTCATTAAACTTTTGAACAAACAAGCCAATATGAAATAATGCTTTCAATGCCGCTTCCCATAATATTGTTCTGTTGAAATCCTCTATGATAATTGACATGAGTTTCCTCAAAATATTCTCAAAAATTGATTTTTGTATTGGAAAAACATCTATATGAAGCATAGCCAGCATCTGCAAACCCTTAACTGCATACACCAGTATCAAAACCAAAACAGGAATCAGTGACGTGAAGAATTAATAATAAACTCGCAAGGTCCTGAATCAAATAAATATAATGCGCATCACGAAATTAAGTGTAGTAAATGAATGTAAAGTGTGGAACCTGTGGTCATGCATTTCAGACATAAACATATCCTGAACTCTTAATTAGTGTTGCAATAACTTTTTTTTTAATTTAGAGCTATGAAGCATGGACACCTATGCATTTTTTAGCCACTTGGCTTTGCTGTTTCCTTTTCCCCGTAAGAAGGATTTCTTATACTCCCTGAAGTTCTTTTTTCTCTTCTTTCTAAAAGGTTTCCGTCTTTGATCAAAATAAATAAATACACCATAATTCATAACATGACACATTCTCATGGACATCTACTTAAGAGGAGTAGCATTGAACAAAATAAGATTAAAATTCTGGAAAAATAGAAAAGACTGAGTATTTAGATAAAAATGTTATACACAAATAGAAAAGGAGTAGTTACCTCCAACGTATACATCTGGATCAAGGGGGCACATATCAGCATGTACAGCCAAAACTGAACCAAATGCATTAAATAACAGAGTTGAAAATCTATGAATTATAGTACAACATATCTCCTGCTCGAAAACATGCTGCAAAGTTGGTTCCTTAGACATAATTAACTCCCTACATCCTGAAATTAGTTCAATGCAGAGATAAAGGAATCCAAACTTAACCCCCTGAGAGGTAAAAATATCACCATCTTGCAAGCTATCAATGTTACAGTCAGAAAATCCCAAATTATCCATCATTCGGGAGAAAAGACTTTGAAACACGGCATTGCAGGAAGAAATGGAAGTCTTGGCAGTAATATAGAGAATACGACCAGTAGCATGTAGTTTCTTCTTTTCTTGGACAGGCATAGCACCTAATAACTCATAAGATGCAATGGAGTTGGAAATATTGTAGATATCCACATCATCAATTATCAAGCTAACTAACAAACTGCCATTTTGCACAATAAGCTGCTGAAGAAGGGACAAAGCTTCTACTACAAGTTCATTCTCAGGGAAGCCAATACCATCTACAGGTGCTACAGTAAATGAAAAATCTGGCTCCCCCAAGTAAGTGGATATAGTGTCTTTAAGTGAAGACCAAATAGCCTTAGCATATTTTGCAATTCTCTCTGCTCCATACTTGGAGGAGCACACTCTCAGATATTTTAAAGAATCAATCTGAATGCACAGAAAACCCACACAAAGAAAGTTATTAATGGTTACATTTTTAAGATAAAAAGAATAAATGCGATTGCATAAATTTTAACATCCAAGAGAGAATGATATTGCATCAAAACCAACCTTTGCTGAATGTAATGAAGAAGAAAGTTTCTCAAGAAGCAGTGGAATGACAAATGGCTCATAAAGAGGTGTAGAAGTGAATGCAGACTGCAAAAAAAGTTTTTAAAAAATTAGCTCATATTATAAAACGCAACTGAAATGACTTATACTTACCAGTTTTGACATGCAAAATATACATTACTGTAACAGATTTTAATCGCATTTGAGAAATATCAGATGCTCCTTCATTTCAGAATATCAGTAAGCACAAATTGCATGAAATGTAGCCCTTACACTGACTCATGTGGTTACATTTATATATATAAATGTATATAATTTTGTATTTGTATTTGTTTTCTTTTATTAGGAAAAGGAAACAGAATAGGAGGACAGAATAGCTTCCTAAAAACGATAACAATAAGCAATAAAATCATCCACGATCCAACCAAGCACCGCTATCCATGGTTTCAAATTTCAGTTTCAATCATATTGTGTGCACAGTCTGGTTGCATAGAATATGGTCAAATGTGGTCGGATACTGCGATTGCAGACTGCAAACATGGTCTATGTGGTTTTGGTGGCTGTTGAAACTGTGACATAGGCCCATAGCGTCGTGAGGTCGCGGAGTGGACCATAATTTAAAATCTTGCTGCTATCGAGTATATATATCAATCCTTAATCTATGTAATATTAAGGCCACTAATAATTGCACAAGATAATCCAGAGCAATAATGTTACAACCAGTTGACAACTATAAGTTGCTACATGCCTTTAAAGCTGACTTACTATTGGCCCTAGAAAGAAAATCCTATGGCTACTGATATTCAAAATCTCCCAGTATACACAGTATGAAACTGGTAAATTACACTACAAGTAACTTTTACTTTTACAGAGAGAAAACCTAGATATAAACCTTGGTTTGAATAATGAATACAACTGGTACTGGGCATTTGCATTTCCAGCTAACACACAGAATATTTCTGACTTTTGGAAATGTCCAAGTACCAAGGAAATTTCTCCTCTAAGAAAGCAACAAAACTCAATACAACCCCTGCAGTGTTTATTTCCGGAGCCTCACAAGGTTTTCAGAAAAACTAATAATGTCATCTTAAAAAGAAAGGACAAGCAAAGAAAGCAATAAACTGTTCCACTCTAACCTTCAACTTTATAATCCTAAACCCTAGGCATAAAATCCAAAAATCTTAGAGAAGGAAATTTTTTAAATTATAAAAAAGGAAATAAAGAGAGAACATGAAAATTTAATAAAAAAAGTTTAAAATTGCAGAGGTTCATATTGTAGACTGAATGAATAATTATAATCATAATAAATACAATCACTAAAAGCCAAATCACCACAAAGTCTGAATGTTAGTTCAGCATACCATCAGAGCCCTTGACAGATCATCTCTTTGCACATGAGTATCCCCTCCCACTGGCTGGTAAAGAAACACACAAATTACAAATAGATTAAAAAGTGAGGATAGATGTTTACAAAGAAAATGTCCGTCTTCTTACAGTCTTCAAGCATTCATGTAATGTAAGATAGCCACATAGGTAGAAAAAAGGTCTACACATATTCATAATTTCATATACTGACCAAATACTTAGTGTCTGAAGCGTGCATGCTTAAGGGATGTATAGCAATCAGCATGCATAAATCAAAAGATATTCAATGAAGAAATATATGTGAATGAGTGAATCAGCTTACATGTGTGAAGTGAATGGGAAAGTAAGGCCCCAAAATATCAAAAAGATCTCTAGCAAAGCTTGCAAGCAAACCAGATGGATCAGGATATAATTGAGCCAAAGACTCGACAATATGAAAGGCAATCATTAAACATTCTGGATCCTTTTCTGAATCCACGGCTTCACAAACTCCAAATATAAGGTCCTCCTCCTGCAAAAGAGCCGAGCAGCAATGAGTTATAAGATTTGAAAAAGAAAAAGAAAAAAAAGAGTGAGCCTATGGGTGTCAAAAAGAGTTTTCAGCAGCAATTTTGAATGATTTGGAAATTATAAAAAAGAATGGCATATATAGATTGGGGATTGCAGAATGTAAGTCATATACTGGACATCATATTATCATTCTTTTGTCAAAAATCTTATCCTCAGCTTTGGTACCTTGCGATTTTATATCCTAATTTTACTATTTGTATATCAAAATAATTAGATTAAATAAGTTTCAATATCTATGCCCCAATTTAAGCGAAACATAAAGATACACTCTTATTTTAAAATACCACACTACCTGATACAAACCAGAAAAATTGAAAAGATAGGGGACTATTGTATTAATTTGCTGAAAAAAGAAAATTACAGATGGAGATGGACTCTTTCTGCCCAGAGCGGAAAACTCCTATAGAGATACCTTGAAGGTCCCCTATCCTAACATGAAAATATCAACAACCAGAATGAAAAATCCCTCCCGCACTCTACTCATTACTAATAACAGAAATGTTCACTCTCTTCTAACAACCTCCCCACTATCATACCACCTCAGCTTGAGGCACACTCCTCTTCTTCTTTTGCATGTACATTTTCCATGCCTTTAGGAGCCTACCCTCTTCATGGACCAACAGCTCTCGAGGCTCATTCTCCTCTTGAGCTCCATCACTACCCATGCATGTTTGAGAACAGATTGTGTTTACAAAACAATCACTTCTTTTCTGGGAAAAAGAAAAAACCTCTGGCAGTTGAAAAAAGTAATTATTTTCTCCAAAATAAGTTAATTCAACACACTAAATCAAAGGCCTTAAACATTACAAAGAATTCACATTTTTAAAACATATCAAGTGATATCAATCATAAAAAACAGTTATTAACAAAATGGGGTGATGATAAAACATTTGGGAATAGGAAGCATATCCATGCAATTGCACCAAAATCATGTGAAACTGATCAAATTTGCTACAAAGATCAGAGAGTATAAAAGGGGAGTATAATTAAAGAAGATGATAATATATGCAATTTGTATGATATGTAACTATACATATAAGGAATGGACTAGCCCTAACACAACCACAGAAATCATGATGTTAGTGTGATGCTATAATACTAATCAACAAACAATATAGATTAGTCCACCTTTTATTTGCTTCATGACTATGTTGTCTTCATTTAAAGATTTACCTGAGAAACTCGCTTGTTAAGTATTGTATATTCAGGGAAGGATAGTGGTAGCAGAAGGAAAGGGGAATGGTTGTGTTGATTATTAGATCTGAAGATACATATCAGGTTAAGAAATAACATTAACTATAATCGAACAGGATAATAGTATATTTGGGGATTTGTTTTCTATTAGCTTTATTCTTTGCTACATTGAAGTTTAGGGAAGGTGGGACTACCAGTGGAGAAACCGCATTTGAGTAGCGTTCTAGTAGGCAATCAAGCACTTCAAAGCATAGCTGCAGTATTGAAACGAAGAAAGTAAATGTGAGATGTTTAGCAAATACAGCTTATTTGCAGTCAACAAAGGGGAGAATTGAGAAGAATTCCAGATAAAAAATTTACCAAAAAGGAACATAAACACTCTGTCTGACTAGTGATGAGCTCTTTTTGTGAAATTATATTTCACCCAAACAAAAGATAAGGTCTCTCCAATTTGGGATAGTTGTACTTTATACAGAAGAAGAATAAAAATTATTGGCTTTCTAACCATAAAAAATTATTTACCTTCCTGTCATACTGTCCTAGAGATTGAACTTGCAAGTTTTGCAAAAACGATTGAGCAATGGCTTTGGCATCACTACCAGTTACCATCCCCACAGTACTTTTTCTCCTTATTAGTGCCAAGCAACCCACAAGTGCACCTCGTACTGCTCTCCAATCTGCCTGATTATAAATAATATTATATTGTATATGTTACCCAAAAATTTAATGAGAAAATTGCATATCCTTGAAGAGATCATAATCACCATTCACAACCCTTGTAAAGTCAAAATATAAAACAATCCTGTTCTATCAGCAGCGCTCAAGGGTTGAGCACAAGAATTTGATGAAATATCAAAAATACAATTTTAAAAACTGTCAGTCTTGGTTAAATGCATAGGACTATAGAAGAATCTGGATTTTTTTTTCCAAATTAATAATTAAGACTGGTTAAATGCATACAATTTAGGACTGGCTATCACAACATATGTTACGTGTATTGAAGATTCTTAGTAGTTCACACGCCTATAGACATAGCATCAAATCTTTAAATGTCCACCATGGATGCAATCCTCATGATATGGAAATATAAGAGAAAAAGAATGAGTTGCAGGAATAAATAGAGTAGAAAAAACCAACAACATAGAAAAGTAACTCATGTAGCAGAATAAATATTCATACTGACCAGTCTGTCCTTGAAGAATCCAACCAAGCTATGTATAGTCGCACTGCCAAGAGGTTTTGATTCAATTCGGGTAAGCACCTCTGCTAGAAGAAGAATTCCTGAAGAAGTTTATTCAAGACACGTTCAGACATTCGTAGATAAGATGATCCATGGTCAAAGATATACAGTTAAAATTAGCATCCATACCTAAATATGGAGACATACGGTATCTATGTCCAATGCAAGAGTAGAGAATGAGTGAGAGTGTGTGTGTTTGTGGACTCGCCCCCGCACCAATGTGCGCAGACAAGTGTGTACATGATTGTTCTTAGCATGCAAATTGAGTTAGAGAAAATTCAACCAAATGCCACACTGGTCTTGTGATCTTACCGAAATAACTTAATATGGACATCTAATTCAACAATATTTTTGTTTCATTCCCTCATTCGCGATTTGACAGAGATTGTTATATTGTTATTGTTATATTTAATAAAAGCAGTGCTAGCTTCAAAATAGACAAAACGCACCTCTTGCGCGAATAACGTTATCTGTTGTGGTCAGATACAGTTCCAACTCCCTAACCTAAATTAAGAAAGGGTGGAAACAGGACACAGGTTAAGCAAGGACGAATACATGAAAAGTCCTTTTTTTTAACAGGGAGAGAGAATTATTAGTCTTTGTAAGCATCCTAAGTGAAGTGAAAGGTACCAGTGCTTCTAGAGATAAAGCATCAGTCTTTATAAGAGACCCAATTGCGTCCAAGCTTGCAGCCTGTAGGGTATAAGCATGAGCATGATTAGCAAAGCAAGCATGCAGAGGAAGTAAAAAAAGGGGAAAAACATTGTTACGTAGGAATAGGATGAGAGGAAGAATGATTAGGAAATTAAAGTATCGAGAAAGCAATGGGAGGGAACCTGGTGAGTGGGAGTAGAGGAGGAGTCGACGTAAGACTCAATGTGGCGAGTCAATTCAACGGTTTCCGCCATCGTCGATGAGAAGAGGAGAGAATTCAGAGTTGAGGGTTTTAGAATTTGTTTTTGGTGCAAAGAACGACAGAAAAGGTGTTCGTATTGTAAGTAGGGTTTAACACTCTTCACGGCAACTCCACTACTGTTTGAAGTAATGGAGCTTCAAGTAGGGTCGTTTATAGGGTACACCAATTGAGTCTTGTGTACCAAACACCACCTTTATAATTACCTGCTCCACCAGGTTTATGACTTCCACAACTCACTTTAAAGACAATTGCTGTTAAGGACTTCACTTCAACAATCCACGTTAAATTAACGTGTAGTGTCGTTTTTAATATTTAAATTTGTGCTGCTGGTAGTAGTCTTCGGACTATGTAATAATATTTATTTCAAATAGATTCTATTGATATATGAGTTATGATTTTCGTACTTACAATTTTTTTGTAGTCAATGTATTCATTGATTATGTATGTAGAAAAAAGTAATTATACCTTGTTGCTTTCACCGAAGCCCTTATTCACCAATTACTTACATATAAATTAAAAAAAATTTTAAAATTAGTTCATCTAATTAATCTAATAATTTTAATTAAATAATCTAATAATAAATTTTTATACCCTTGTCACACTCATTGAACATCTTATTCACTAACTACTTATCTATAAATTTGTATATTTAAAATATTTTTTACAATTAGTTCACCAAATTAAATAATTCAATAATAAATTTTATACTCTTGTCATATTCAATGGGTTATTGATCCACTACTTATCTATAAATTTAAATATTTTAAATCTTTTTTCAATTAGTCTAATAATAAATTTTTAACTTAAAAGTGACGAAAACCTTTGCATCATCTAAAATATTTGACAAATTAATAATTCCTCTATTAAAATTAAGATTATGAAAATATTTGATAAAATGATGAAGATAAGGAGAATTTTAAAAAATTGCAAAGTTTTTTTTAACATAAAATATTCTAATATTTTCTATTAATCTAATAAGTTAAATTAAATAATCTCATAATCAAATTTTATACCCTTATAGCACCCATTTAACCCCTTGTCCGCAAACTACTTGTCTTCAAATTTAATAATTCATTATTTCAAAGATTATTAATTTTTAATTATTTCACTTAATAATTTTTAAACATTATTTATTTTTTCCTTTCTTCATTCACATATCAAATCTTGTAGCACCATTACACGGTTAAAAAAAGAACTGTACACATTTGTATAGGTTGTTCCAAGTCATCCAGAAAAATAAGTTAAAGGCAAAAATTTCGTTACAATAAATATAGTACATCTCTCAATAGCTGATTAAAAAAAAGTACATTCCTCAATAATCCCGTAACCGGTCAATCCTCCCAATCATCCCCGTGGCCCATTAAAATATAATATATCCTATGGTCGAAATTACAAGGTGCATCACACACCAATTATTACCCGGCGGACCTTAAAAGCAACTCTTCAAGTAGAAGGCAGGTCAAATCTCACCTTTTGCCCTGTGTTTTGATTGAAAATGAATTGAAAAAAAAATTATTTTTTTTGTTTATGAAATTAAAGTATTTTTTCTATTTAAATTTTAAACACATCATTGATACAAAAATATTAAAAATATCATATTCACATTTCTTTCTTTAGTTATTTTTTCTAACTTTTACCCATTGTTTGGTTGTATGGAACCATGAGAGAAAAAAAAAAGTAAGAGAGAAAAAAAAATAAGAGAGAAAGAACTAGAATACCGGAAAAAAAAAATCTTATTATTTGGATGAGCCATGAAAAAAAAAAAAAGAGGAAACAAAAAAATAGTAATTTTTGGAGGAAAATTTTTTGGTTTCTCCCTATACCCTTTCCTTTTTTTTGGTACATATACCCTTTCCTTTTTAAGTTTAGATAAAGGCACGTTTCTTTTACATCGAGGGTAAAATAAATAATTTCGTCGCATTCATTTTCATTTTAAGTTTTTTAGGGTTTTTTACGTCAAGGATTTTTTAGTTTTTTGTTTTTTATTTTGGTAATTTAAAATCACATTATCATTTTTATTTCGAAGTGAATAGTACAAGATCTTTAAAAAAATTATTGCAGTTTTAAAAATATAAAAATTATGTAAATTGAGCTATAAACTTCAAAGTGAATATGTCATTATTTTCAAAAAGTTCAAAATAATATAGGTTATTTAAAAACGCGTTTTCATTTTTATTTTGAAAAACACCATATATTTCAATTGTATAGTACACAATCTCTAAAAGATTATTGTGAATTTACAAATATAAATAATTATTTAAATTTAGCTAGAAACTACAAAGTGAATAAAACATTATTTTTAGAAAGCTTTAAATAATTTAAGTAATTCAAAAACACATTTTTATTTTTATTTTAAAAAACACCGTATTTTTCAATTGTTATAGTACATGATCTCTAAAAAAATTATTACAATTTTAAAATTATAAAAAAAAAAATTGTTGTACAAACTATAAAGTAAACAAGACATTGTTTTCAAAATTTTTTAAATAATTTAGTTCATGACTTCTTCATGAAAGTTGTAGGCAATTATGTTAGCTTTTTAACGGAACAAAAATCACTTCATTTGGATGCATACAGGACTAATTACGTCCAAAATACAACACTGAGGTCAGGCAGAAGATGCCCTTCTCGCTGAAGCGAGACTACCCTCACTACAACAAGAAGCACACAGTAAGGAAAGGTTGAGAAGATGCCATCCTCGTTGTAGCGAGACTTCCCTAGCTACCGCGAGAAGCCCATCTATTATATGAAAATGTAAAGTACACGGTTTTTAAAAAATCTATAGCAAATTTAAAATTTTAAATAATAACATAAATTGAGCCAGAAATTTTAAATTGAATAAGATATTATTTTCAAAAAGTGTCAAATAATTTAGCTGGTTTTAAATTGCATTTTTATTTTGAAAAATACCATATTTTTCAAGTGTATAGTATATAATCTCTTAAACAATTGTTACAATTTCAAAAATAAAATTAATTATGTAAATTGATTGAGAAAATTCAAAGTAAATAAGACATTATTGGTCCCAGTCATGTAGCTTAGTTGGTGAGCGCATGGCGACATGTGTGTGTGAGTACAGGGTTCGAATCCCGATTGTACAACTTTCCTATGAATCAAAAAAAAATAACACATTATTGTTAACTTAAAAAACACATTTTTATTTTTATATCGAAAGCACCATATTTTTTAAGTTTATAGTACGTGATCTCTCAAAAAGTTGTTGCAATTTCTAATAATATAAATCATTTTTAAATTGAACAATAATCTTCAAACTGAATGAGACATTGTTTTCAAAAAACTTCAAATAATTTAGATGATTTAAAATCACGTTTTTATTTTTATTGTGAAAAACACCATATTATTCAAGTGTACAGTGCACGATCTATAAATAAATTGTTGCATTTTTTTAAAAAATAAATAGTTATGTAAATTGAGTTAAAAACTTCAAAGTGAATATTGTTTTTGAAAAGTTATAAATAAATTGAGTAATTTAAAATCGAGTTTTTATTTTTATTTCGAAAAACACCATATTTTTCAAGTGTATAATACACGATGTAAAAAAAAAATTGAGTGCAATTTTAAAAATGTAAACAATTATTTAAATTTAGCTAGAAACTTCAAAGTGAATAAGAAATCGTTTTCAAAAAGTTTCAAATAATTTAGGTTATTTTTATTTTTATTTCGAAAAACACCATATTTATAAAGTGTATAATACACGATCTCTAAAAAAATTATTGCAATTTTAAAAATATAAATAATTATTTAAACTTAGCTAGAAACTTCAAAGAGGATAAGACTTTGTTTTAAAAAAACTTCAAATAAATTAGGTGATTAAAAATTGCGTTTTAAATTTTATTACCGAAAACGCCATATTTTAACACCGTATAGTATACGATCGCTAAAAAAATTGTTGAAGTCTTAAAAATATTAATAATTATTTAAATTTACCTAGAAAATTCAAAGTGAATAAGACATTTTTCCAAAAAAATTCTAATAATTTTGTTAATTTGAAAAACACGTTTTCATTTTTATTTCGAAAAACATCCTATTTTCAATTGTATAATACACGATATCTAAAACATTGTTACAATTTTAAAAATATAAATATTTATGTAAATTCAGCAAGAAAATTCAAATTGAATAAAATATTATTTTTAAAAAGTTCCAAATAATTTAAATAATTAAAAAAAACATATTTTCATTTTTATTTCGAAAATCACCATATTTTTCAAGTGTATAGAACACGACCTCTAAAAAAATTGTTGCAATTTTAAAAATATAAATTATTTTTTAAATCGAGCAACAAACTTTAACTTGAATAAGACATTGTTTTCAAAAAGTTATAAATAATTTAAGTAATTTAAAATCTCATTTTTATTTTTATTTTTACAAGTACCATATTTTTCAAATGTATAGTACATGATCTCTAAAAAAAACTAGAGTAATTTAAAAAGTATAAATAAATATTTAAATTTACCTAGAAACTTTAAAGTAATAATACATTGTTTTCCAAAAGTTATAAATAATTTAGAAAATTTAAAAAACGCATTTTTATTTTTATTTTAGAAAACATCATAGTTTTCAAGTGTATAGTATACACTCTCAAAAAAACTTGTTGCAAGTATAAAATTTTAATAATTATGTAAATTGAGTTAGGAAATTCAAAGTAAATAAGACATTATTTTCAAAAAGTTCTAAATAATTAGGTAACTTAAAAAAAGCATTTTTTTCGAAGAATACGGTAATATTAAAGTGTATAGTAAACGATCTTTAAAAATGTTTTTGCAATTTTAAAAATATAAAAATTATGTAAATTCAAATAGAAACTTCAAAGTGAATAAGATATTGTTTTCAAAAAGCTTCAAATAATTTAGGTAATTTAAAATCGCGTTTTAATTATTTTTTCAAAAAACACAATATTTTTCAAGTGTACAGTAAACGATATCTAAAAAAAATCGTTGCTACTTGAAAAATACAAATAGTTATGTAAATTGAGATGAAAACTTCAAAAAGAATAAGACATTATTTTCAACAATCTTCGCATAATTTAGGAAATTTAAAAATTGCGTTGTCATTTTTATTTCAAAAAACACCATATTCTTCAATTGTATAGTAAAACATCTCTTAAAAAAGTGTAGCATTTTAAAGATATAAATAATTTTTTAAATTGTGCTAGAAACTTCATAGTGAATAAGACATTGTTTTCAAAAAACTTCAGATAATTTAGGTAATTTAAAATTACGTTTTCATTATTATTTCGAAAAACACCATAATATTTAAGTGTATAGTACACAATATCTAAAAATATTTTTGCAATTTAAAAAAATATAAAAATTATGTAAATTCAAATAATAACTTCAAACTGATTAGGACATTATTTTTAAAAAACTTCAAATAATTTTAGTAACTTAAAAATCATGTTTTGATTTTCATTTTGAAAAGCACTATAAGTGTATAGTATACAATTTCTAAAAAATCTAATGCAATTTTAAAAATTTAAATAATAATGTAAATTGAACTAGAAACTTCAAACTGAATGAGACATTGTTGTTAAAAAGCTTCAAATAATTTAGGTGATTTAAAATTATATTTTTATTTTTATATCAAAAAAATCTTATAATTAGTACATGATCTCTAAAAAAATTGATGTAATTTTATAAAAATGAATAATTGTGTAAATTGAGTTAGAAACTTCAAAGTGAATTAAACATTGTTTTCAAAAAGTTATAAATAATTTAGGTAATTTAAAAATAATATTTTCATTTTTATTTCGAAAAACACTATATTTTTCGAATGTGGTACATGATATATAAAAAATTTGATTGCAATTTTAAAAATATAAATAATTATTTAAATTTAGCTACAAATTTCAAAGTGAATAAGAAACTATTTTAAAAAAATTTCAAATAAAAAATAATTTCGGTAATTTAAAATTCGCTTTTCATTTTTATTTAAAAAAACACTATATTTATCAAGTGTACAATACACAATATCTAAAAACATTTTTACAATTTTAAAAAACAATTAATCATGTAAATTGAGCTAGAAACTTAAAGTGAATAAGATAATATTTTCAAAAAGCTTCAAATAATTTAGGTTATTTAAAAACGCATTTTCATTTTTATTCCGAAAAACATCATATTTTACAAGTGTATATAGTATACGATCTCTAAAAAAAATTGTTGTAATTTTTAAAATATCAATAATTTATGAAATTGAGCTAGAAATTTCAAAATGAACAAGACACTGTTTTCAAATAGTTCCAAATAATTTAAGTAATTTAAAAAACACATTTTCATCTTTATTTCAAAAAACAATATATTTTTCAAGTGTATTTTACATATTCTCTAAAAATTAATGTAATTTTAAAAATATAAAAAATATGTAAATTTAGTTAGAAATTTCAAAGTAAATAGTAAGACATTATTTTCAAAAGGCTCTAAACAATTTATGACAATGGATAAGCAACTTCTAAATAAAAATTAATAATGAAAATCTTAATTAACGAAGATGTGTTTGTAACATGCAACACTTTTTAATAACCAAATTATATTTATGTGTTGCTTATCCATTATTATTATTATTTTTTTTGTATAATCATAGAACAATGGTTAGCAAAACGGTATTTAAAAAATTATTTTTCATTTTTATTTAAAAAACTTCGTATACTCTCCAATTATATATTACATAATATATAAAAAAATTATTAAAATTTTAAAAACACTATATTTCAAAATACACCATAAATTAATGACAAGATGTCGAGATGTAAATTCATAAATAATAAATTTCTTCGTTCTCCACTCACCTCTTTTAAATGATATAATGAGCCCGTGGGCTATGGGCTTAGGGTTGGATGGGTCATACACAGCCTAGCGTATTTGGTGGCGCTGCTGAGTGCTGAATGCTGAACCTGGTCGTATTTTCGGTTCTGGTGGTTACGGTTGTACGGACAAGTTCACTCTCTTTTCTTCTCTTCTCTTTCTTTGATTTCTCCTTTTTCTAATGCCCAACAGTTCCAGTAACCATGGCAGCAGAAGCATTCGTCCAAATCCAACTTCCCCAACAGAAGACCCTTCCTAACGCCGTTCCCTTCCCTTCCGTCCTCTCTCCTCCTCCTTCTTCCTCCGTTCCTCTCACCCTCTCCGTTCCTTCCCACAAACCCTTCCTCGAATCTCTCCTTCTCCAATCCAGCGCCATTCTCTTCAGGGGCTTCCCCCTCTCCACCCCTTCCCACTTCAACGACGTCGTCGAGGCTTTCGGCTACGACGAGCTCCCCTACGTTGGCGGCGCCGCCCCCCGCACCAACGTCGTCGGCCGCGTCTTCACTGCCAACGAGAGTCCTCCTGATCAGAAGATCCCGTTCCATCATGAGATGGCTCAGGTTCCGGAATTCCCTTCCAAATTGTTCTTCTTCTGCGAGGTGGAGCCTGCGAGTGGCGGTGAAACCCCCATTGTTCCTAGCCACGTGGTGTACGAGAGAATGAAGGACAAGTACCCTGAGTTTGTGGAGAGATTAGAGGAACAGGGTTTGTTGTATGTTAGGGTTTTGGGGGAAGACGACAATCCTTCTTCTCCGATTGGCCGTGGCTGGAAATCCACCTTCTTGACTCATGACAAGGTCATCGCCGAACAAAGGTAAGAACAGATTTTAGATGTGAATATTATGAATTTGTGGCGGGTTAGGTAGAAATATTGTTCAAGTTTTAAGAGCTCTCAATATTAAAATTATAGTACAAGTTTAACAGTTTGAATATTAAAATGGAGAAGTGAATTTTTTTTTTTGCTGTTAGCTCCTTGAAAATTGGAAGCTAGTATCCTGAAGTTGGTGCAATCATAATTTGATTATGGCTAAGGTGTTAAAAGCATTAAACTTAATTTAACTTCCCATTTCATCTTAGCTATTCAATTCACATCAGCTGATCGCATTGACTTTAAGGATTACTACATGTAGTGAAGATTGGAATAATGGAATCTTTTCAGGGCTGCTAAACTGGGCATGAAGCTGGAATGGCTGGATGATGGAGTGAAGACGATTATGGGACCAATTCCGGCGGTGAAGTATGATGAGAGAAGGCAACAGAAGATATGGTTTAACAGCATGGTTGCGGCATACACGGGGTGGGAAGATGAGCGAAATGATCCAGTTAAAGCTGTCACCTTTGGAGATGGGCAACCATTGCCTCCTCACATTGTGTATGACTGTCTCAGAATATTGGAGGAGGAATCTGTTGCCATTCCTTGGCGAAAAGGGGACGTTCTCCTCATCGATAATTGGGCCGTCCTTCATTCTCGGAGGTCCTTCACTCCACCTCGCAGGGTGCTCGCTTCCCTTGTCAAATAGTCACACGTTACAATGTTTCATCATTTTGTTCCACTACTTGGAATTCTGCTAGTATTTGTAAATTCCATAGCAATACTGGATAAGGAAACAACTATTGCTTCCAGCTCCAGCTATTTCCACCATGAAATATTGAATAAACTTCTAGAAAGGATACAATCATGAAAAAGAAATAAATTATGAAGATATGCTGGTAGATGTAGCACACGCTACTAGTGTAATGCAGAACTGGCATCGTGTACATGCTATAGAATACTTATGGTGCTTATAAATGTTGTAACTGTCGATCGATTCCACACGAAAGATGGACTTGTCTTATTGCTTTTTGTGATTTTTATACTGATTTTCTAGCTATGAAGGAAGTCTTATCTGAGAATTTGTTCAATACGCATACAATTTTAGCTCAAGACAGAGCAGCGTCTCAGTTGGTGGCATAAAATGTTCAGAAGATCATCTATAATAAGTCTCAACCACAAAACTTGGCAATGGGATCTCACCGTGTCATAACTGGCTACGAAGCACCTAGGAAAGGTTAAAGTGAAAAAATGCAAGGTGGTGGTGTAAAAAGAAGGGCACAAGAAAAGAAACATTTGAAAAAAAAGAATGCTGTGGAGTAATATGATGTTGCCATGTAAACTATCTTCATTGAATAAGGGTTGTTCCCAACTAGAGGGATTTTTAGAGAAAAATAACATTCACAAATTAATTATGCGAATAAGAATATTAATACAAAAACACTAAGTCAGTGATTCTATGTTTGTTTAAGCTTCCATTTATAATGACACGTGCTACAATGTAAAATTAGTACTTGTTCGATGGAGGGAACTTTTTTAGCTTCCCATCACACCCTCCCTTCACTCTCACACCGAACAACCATAACATAACGTAACCACCTAGCTATACAAGGTCCAAGGCTTCTTCCGGTATATAGAATTGTTGAGCATGAGCAAGTTCTATCCCCATCATTGTCATTGATGATAAAATAAGAAAGAAAAATTATTTGACACAGTTATTCCATGGAAGAAAAGTTACCATAATTGCATCTTAAGCGGAGCGCTGGATTAAGACTCAAAAAGTTATTTTCCTATACCACCCGATTCAAAAATAATTTCAAAATTGGTGATCCGAAAAAAGTGAATTGTACACTTTCCATCTTATGTGGTGCAAATCTCAACAACCATTTAAGTGTTACCCAAAATATATTGCACCAACAAAAAACCTGACCAGGAATCCCGACAAAAAATAAACAGTAGGAGAGAAACATCAAACTTTGGTCTCGTTGGAATGCAGCCATTTGCTGATAAGTGTATACAATTGAGTGAGTTGAGCATTGAGCTCGTTTCGTTTTTAATGAAGAAATAAAGCCTTGACGAAAAAAAAGCAAAGAAAACAAAAGCTTTCCTACTTCTCTGATTTTTCCCACGTGTTTTCCTTTAATCGTTTTTACTTCTTCATCATCTTTAGTAACTGTTGTCTCATTCCTCCTCTTGCTTAAAACTCTTTTCTTCATCTTTGGCATCCCTTCACCATAAATTGATATTCTTCATTGCATAATACAATTTTGACAAAATCAGAAGACATGGTTGAAGCTAAAAGGAGTAAGAATATATTCCTAATTTGGTTCATAAATCATTCATTTCTATTTTTTAAAAACAATTTTTTTAATAATAAACAAAATATCTATTATATACATAATAGAATTATTTAATATTCACTATTCTTTTTAGAAAAGTTAAAATGATATACCTAATGTCTTTTGTTATTCTTATTGCACTTTTGGTCCATCGGGATATAGTCAATGTGCAGTTTCTATTCCCCAGTTTTTTTTTGTTTTTTTTTTTCCCCAAGCGCTTACCGTCCCTCAAGTTATTCGACCCCAAAAAAAACTTTATTCACCTTAAAATTCATGAGCTGATCAATTTGTTTAAATTGAGTGTAGTCTAACTGAGTGCTGAGTCATGATCAAATTGAACCCAAATAAAGTATTTTTTTTTTCAAACATTTAGTTACAAAATAATTTAGACAAATCAACAATAAAATCAAATCAAATGCTAACATAAATTAAAACATTTTTATTACTATTATCATTCTTAGATGTATGAATTGAATAAATTCAAAAACGAATAAATCCAACACATGAAAGCTCAAGAGTTACTCATTCAAATAACAAGGAAAAATTCAGAAGGTGGATTGCCTGATTATATTAGCAAGGTAATATAATTAAGTTGTGACCTATGGACGTCAGTGGGTAAGCTTGGTAACGGTGACGAAATTCAAAGGCAAATATCATCTAGTATTTCATTTTACCTTTTACTCAGTTAAGGCATCAGAATGAGCTCTCTCATACAATCTATATATCAGTGATGATTTGGACATCTGGGGTTCCCTCTCCAGAACTGCAATCACATCTTTGACAGCGATGCTTCGAGCCACCCGGGTTTGCTGTGCAGTGCCATGATTTCTCCCAATTTTTCTGGTAGCTCCTGTTGGCATATAACATTAAAGGGGCAGAACAACAACTTAAAAAGTTATATGGATAAAGGTGTACGCATAGTATCGTATTATTAAATTGTTAATATCTGTAATCCAAACACAATTTGCTGCGCCAATGAATGTGGAGGTATACAAGTTTTATTGGCGAGGCTGGAATTTGACAATACTATTTTATGCATATTTTGATCATGCAGAACCACTTCAGCAATTATCACAAAGTAGACAGTCAAGACCACAAACTACTAACATGGGAAAAGCATGCAACGTTATTCTAAATTGTTACTTGGCAAAAAAAAAGTTAGGAAGAGAAGTATATTCTACATTTAGTTATTTATTATTTATCAAAACATTTTTAACCGGAAAAGAATGATAGCCAAAACTATAATGACGTTGATGGTAAAAACCCACCAGAAGTCGCAATAGAAGTTGGACCTTTTTTCTCTCTTGCTTGATTATCTTTGGCACCCTTTCCTGACGTTGATGGTGATTTGCGACTCATATCTTTAGCCGGCTGAGAACCAGATGAAGCATCCGTTCCCCCTTCACGTTTCTGCCTGGCTTGCTCAGCCATAAGTTGCCACTTTGAAAGCATGTCATCTCCCCCAACAGCAGCTCGCGCAGCAACGTTTGCAGCATTTGTCCTCATCTTGTCATCCTCTTCCTTGTTCACCTACCGCATAATACCAATCGAAGGTAATATTCCCCATGCAGATAAAGGTGAAATACAATAATACCTTAATTCAAATAATACTTTATCAACAATAAGAACAAAAAAAAGATAATACCTTTGTTGACTTAGAGCGACCTTCATCCTTCTCCTTGTCACCATCAGCTCCAGAATTACCTTCGACCTATACGTAAGAATATCATTACAAGGTTTTAAATGACAAGCACGGAGGTTCAAGAAGCAAAAGTATAAGAAATATGCAAGTATAGTAAACGTGCATGGACAAGGCATATATGGCGTCACTAACTCGACACAAAATTCCAGGAAGCAGAACTCACATCATTTTTCCGGTGCTTCTCAGCTTCTGCCTGTTTTTTCTCCCACTCTTCCCTGGCTTTCCTGTTCATTGACATGATTTGCTGCCGAACATCTGAAGTGACGACAGTCCGATGTCTTGTCTTCTCAAAATCAACCCTCTAGTAGGAAATTATTGAAAGTAAGATATTTGATACATTGATGAGAAGACTACTCATACAAACAGTTTTAAGAACTGACCTGTTTCGACATTCTAATCACGTTACTTATTATTCCACGCATTCTTTCCTCCACACACTGAACATTTACTTTTGGTCAAAAGATCACATATTCACAAGAAATCTTACAGCAATAAATTTTGAAAAGTTGCTAAAACCTCACCAGTGACAAGCATTTCTCCACATCATTACTTACACCCTTCAAGCCACACTCAGTTACTGCCACAGTAACAACAAAAAAGCAGGTAATAAGTTTTTATGCACCTAGTACATATCCAGATAAGTTCAAAGTATGGAAGAACAAAATTAGACAGAGGTATGGTATAAATAGGACTAACTAATCTCAATCAATTTTCTCTGCAAAGGAGCTTTCTGCAAAATCCGACTTTCCTCTTCTTCTTGCACAACTCTTCGGGATGCTTCTGAAACTCGACTGTCCTCCTTGGGCCCAGAAAATAACTGTTCCTCTTCCTCCTATAAAAGATAAAAACACAGAAATGAACTGATATGTTAGATAGAAAAGTAAACTTCCCCAACTTATATGGTTAAATTCAATCTGACAAGGTATCATACCCTAAGATCAACACCACTAACAGCCGTTACATCATTAAGTTGTTCAATGCTTTGTTCCAGAGATGTCCCGGACACCTTTTGTTTCTTACTATAGGAAACCAAACACAGCAGATATGCATCTATCAAAATCAGCAAGAGGATAAAAAAATCTAACACAGAATCATGCGGATCATGAACCATCAGAATACAAAATATCACCTTGGAGGAGGAGGTGAAGAACCAAGTGCTTCAAGTGGTTTCTTCTGACCAAGAGAAGGCTTTTTTAGAGGTGTCCTTCCATTAGCGCCAGCGGTGTTTGGTGGGATCTGAGGGTTTAACTGATAAAACACAAAAAAGAAACAAGAAAATAAGGCATAAACAAGTATGAAGATATCATTATAAACATGGCATGATCTGTAAACAGGATGATATTTTGGTATTTTTTTTCAGGCAGTAGGAGGAGGACCAAATTCATATTTCATAATACGAGTGCACCTTTAAAAAGTGGAAGCCCAACAGTGTGAAAGGGAAACTAAACACTATTATACGCTTGTTACCCTTCATTGAAACTTCCAATATCTTTGCTTCCAAAGGTACCACACTGATCTCATAGCAATGTCTTGGATGGCAGCAGAAAAAAACATGGACTGAAGGTTTATAATGTGCACGTCAAGGCCAGAGCATTTTGCAAGCAAAAAGTTGGTTGTAAAGAGTCAAATATCAGTGCGCATATAATTGGGTACTCAGGCCGGCTATGTTTGGATATCTTTTTTTGGTTACAAAGGAAATAACCATGTTTTGGATATCTAACAGTGAGTGAAATGGAACAAAAGCAATATAGCATAATGAAATAAGTTTACCATTCCATTGTTTGGATAGTTCATAGTGGAGCAAAATAAAATTGGCTTTACATTACTTGGGACTGGATGGAAAAGTACGAGTTATAATTTTATTATTCCTATTTTACCCTTATAACGAAAGTCTTAATTCATTCATATCCACCCCATTCCATCAATCCAAAATTCCAAACGAAGTCTTGGGGGTTGATGGGTTCTTAGAAGAATTCCAGAGCAACGAACAATGATAATTTCAACCAAAAAAAAAAAAAACTTTATGCCTGTCTAATAACGGTGATCTGGACATCAACCAATATAACAGTAAACACAAGCACTGCATGACCCATTGGGGTAATGCAACTAAATTGGCACAACAATGGAGCTACTAGAATTAATTAAAATAGCAACTAACTTATCCTAACAATCCAGAAAATAATGATCTGATAATTTTTTAGGGCTATAAATATCACTCTATAATCTATATAATAAACAAAAAAGAATTTCGGAATTGTTCATATAATTGCTTGGCAATAGCAAAGGATGTATCATCCAATTAAAACCAAACAAATTTTGACAGTATTTGATACCCAAAAATTTAGGCATCGTATTTTAATTATTAAACAAAAACATGCACAGCAGTTTCAAACTTACAGAGACACTTGGCTCCAGTTGAGATACAGAAGGAGAACCAGAATTGTGAGGCAGCAAGCTAGCAGATGTTGAATGTGACATGCTTGTGGAAGCTGGAAGACCTCTTGAAAACTCATCCTTTACGGTTCCTTGATTAATCAAGGAACCACTACCCTGTTCAATCTGTGCAGAATTAACAGAAGGCAGTCCATGCAATTTAGACAAAGTATGCCTATGTTGCTGCTCAGTCAACAGGTCACTAGGTTCCTTTTTGACATATGAAACAGATGAAAACAAACCCGAATTATGTTCTTTATTTGTTGATGGTTGCCAAGAATTTGAAGTTTGTTGTGATGCGGTATTATTTACCGCAGGCGACAAAGATCCACCTGGCATTCTCTTGGGATCATTGAGAGAATTCTGCCGCTCAAGTTTTGCCATACCAATCATACCCTGTGTTGCTCCCCCCGAGTGATTTGGACCAATGCTCTGATGTGGAATTTGTCTCATATGAGAATCATGAGGTTGTGATCTGAGAGATGATGTGGAACTACTGGTTGTCCCTGAAAAAGGGTTATAATTACCACCACTGCTTCCATAAGCTGATGGGAAATGGAGATGCTGCTGTTGCTGCCTGTTAAGGCCTTGCATGTGCAGTGCAGATCTTTCAGTTTCTTGACCTACAACACTAGAACTGGATGGTGGTAATTGGTTTGGTTTCACTCCATGAGATTCTACTTGAACATCCAGTTCCTGAGATTTTTTAGTATTAATATCCATTGTTGGATACGTTGGTTCATTCTTCAATTGGACGGCTGTAGAAGTATTACGAGATTGGTCTGCAGTGGCATTCATACTTCTCTGATGCAGTTGTGCTAATGCATGGGGATCATTAAATTTTGTTGAACCTGAACTAACATTTGGCATCCTTACAGGGTGCTGCTGTATAGTAGATACTGGATTGGATCTTGTCTACAACAGAATAAAATATTATTCTAAGCATAAACATGACACCAATATTAAACTGCCCTAAGAAAAACCATCTTCTCTACCTACCTGTACTTGCACTTTTGCTAATGCTATTCTAAGCATCTGATCCCCAACAATACCTTTCATAAGCCGCACAAAATTATCTTTCGGTATTTCGTCTTTCTAGAACAAATAACAACAAAATTGTCAGAGCAAAAAATAGTAATATGGCAAAACCAATCACCACAAATATCAATAAGGGGTGAACGGAACTGGTTTGAGAAACCCACCTTCAATTTATTGAATAGAGTTTGAAGTTGCATGGCTCTGTCCTTGGGAAGCTGGGGAATCAAGATAGGGAGCAACATGCCAAATGGCACTTGTCTACTTCGATTGATTTGATTGCTAGTCTGATCATTGACAGTCGCCTGTTGATTACTCATCTGTTGCAGCTTTGCATACTGAGAATCACTGCTGGGATTTTGTGTTTTAACTTCCTCTTGGTTAAAGATGGGATTGGGAACTTTTTCAGTGTTCTGAATTATGCTTGTCTGAGAATTTTGGTGGGAAACTTGACCAGTCTGGCCTTGAAGACATTCATCTTGTGATGGTTTCTGTGATAAAGGAAGATTATTTACATCCTGGACAGCAGCATTTTGTAGCTGTTCCACTGGAGGTCCTAGTTGCTTCAGCTCTGTTTCAGACGGAGGTTGCTCTTGCTTCTGCGCAATTTTAGGCTCTTGATTTTGACAGTCAGTCTGCTTTTCATGACTAGAAGTTGGCCACTTGGGTAATGATTGAGTGAAAGCATTATTGCATCCTTCAGAGAAAAATGAAGCAAACTTACTTAGTAGCACAAAGAATGTGCAATTGTGAATTTACCAAGCAAATACAAAAAATAGCATGAATCAGCCGTCAATGTGATTTTCCTAAAAACCTGAGATTCTGATTATGATGTGGATCTAGAGGGTCAACCTTTTTTCCCAATAGCATGTATTCTTGAGTTGTAATTATTAGCCTAATAGTTTTGGATTGAGCCTAGGAGGCTAAAAAGCCCATCCACTTATCATCTATTTAGAAGGTATATAAGCTTGTATTCATAAAAAATTTGGGACCTTAGAATGTTTTTTTTAATAGAATTGACATTGATATTTTTTCAGAAGGTGGATTCCCTTAGTTCTTAGAGAGAGATTCTCTAATTGGAATCTTATCAAAGGAGTATTGATCCTTAATGGTGATTCAACACAAGCTCATCAATTCTCAAAAGGAATTGTGGCGCTTTTGCTTATCAAGTTCTTCTTATTCCATCTTTTCTTTTCTTTTCTTTTTTTCTTTTGGTTCTTGTTTGTATGAGCATGAATGGGTCCTCACAAAGATAAATCCTTCAACTCAAGGGAGCATGAAGGCACTATTTTCGTTCAAGGGTGAGTGAGATGAAACGTGAAAAACAAAATGTGATCACTATGGTTTAATGTTCTATCAAAAAAGTTGTGTTTCGAATTTGGAAGGTGAATTTGTTCATAATAAAGGAAGGAGAAAACTGCACCAAATCTCATAGACGTCCACAACTATTATTTTCTATGAACAACCAAAATACTTCTGCGCTCAAAAACAAAGTTAGTTTTCATCATTTAGATCTTTTATATACAAATAATACTCATATTGGTTGAAGGAATACTGAGTTTACATAGCATATAGTGTAACAAGCAATAAAACAGAGATCAAAGGAACAAGAATAAGAGAGAAAGAGATCATTGAGAGAAAATAACTCAGAAATTAGAGTAAATTGATGGATACCTGAAGAATCTGCACCAGAAAGCTGAGAAGTAGAAGGATCTCCTCCTATATCTCTATTTAATGCAGCCTGGAATGCTTCCACGTCCGCCCCTGAATGCATAGTTTCATCCTGTGGACATCAAAACATAATTTGGGGATAAGTAATAAGTTAAGCCCAATTTAGATGTATTTCTGAAAATAAAGTATAAAGAAGAAATGAGAAAACCTCATCATCTTCAAGAAGCTTCACAATAGATGGGTCCATAGCACTAAAGTGCACCTTTATCTTCGCTGCTCTTTCTAACCAATGGCACTTGAGAAATTTTCTTTAAAACATATCTTAATTTATAACTTATAAAGAATAAAGGAAGCAGCTGAACCTGAAAGGTGCCATCAACTTTTGTATTAGATTATGGGCAATTTGATCATTTGCTCCACTAAAAAAAATTACAATCACGGGGTTAATAGATGAGGGGTTCTATTTGAGTATGTTAGGGTCGTGAACACTGAATAAGGCTGCTTTAGCCTTTAGGTATCTAGGGCTTAAGAAAAAGCCCAGAATGACTTGAGGCTTTTGCTTTAGCAAAAAATAAAGAATCAAAAAGTACAAGACATGAAAATATGTTCCATGAGCCAAAGAGGAATAAATAGAATCATTACGCCCATTAACAAGCTATTCTGCATTTGGCATAACGCTATCTAGTTCAATGAACAAGAATCACACAGTGAAACCAGAGTGTCATCAAATTAAGGTAGCCCAACAATCACGGCAGTTTTAACACAGAACAACAATCAGCAGAGTGAAACAAATGTGTTTTGAATAATCATATATAATCTTCTAACAGAAAGCCTATACCTGACAAGGTACTGCCACATAACTAAGACTAAATATGTCATTGAAGAGCATGAGATGATATGGCAATTAAGAAAAAATATGTCATTAACTTAAGGCTAGATAATAACTATAAACTAAATTGCAATCAAGTGTCACCATAGTCAAATTAAGCAAACAAAGAATGAAAATGTCGTGTAAGATGAACAGTGTGATTTCTGCAGATATTAGTGGACAATTGCTTATTGAATTTGTACAAGCATGGGTCATTTATGCAGATGACACATCTTTTCATCTATATTTATATCTGAAAATGAATAGGGTGATTTATGCAGATATTAGAAATTAGCAAATTACTTTTTTTTTTGGCATTTAGAACCTAAAAACAGAGTTTAGAAATTCATATCTGAACATGGGAGAGAACACATAAATGAAGAAACTTAAGAAATTCGGATAGAGAGCTGGAGAAGTGAAGTGAATTTCAATCTATTAAATTATATAATGCTAGAGTGTTCATGTTTGCGATTCTTAGTTGTGCACGAGAAATTCCATTTTCACCCTCACCCACTCACTCAAATTACTTCTTCCCTATCTTCTTTTTCTTCTCACCTCTCCTCTCTGCTTAGGCTATTTTAATTTCTATTTATCAACTTCAATCTCACTCTGTCCTGTCCTACGAGTCTAAGAGAATCTCAAAAAAAAAAAAAAAAGAGAGAGAGAACCGAATTTGAGTGGGAATGAAGAGGGAAAGAAGAGGAGAAAGCAGTACCAAAAACAATAAAATCTCGTTCGATGTCGACGATTCTGTGAGCGGCGGTGGGAGGAGCTTGCTTCGGGTGCGGGATCCGGTTAGAGGGATGACAGTTGGCTCAAGACGGTGGCGCAGATCTGTAGCTTCGACGTCGTTTTGGTACGAGGAGGGTTTGGGTTTGGGAGATGAGAAAGAAAACCAGCGAAGGAAGGAAGGAAGGATAGAAAGCCTACTTTTAAGCATCCTTCTTCCTTCTTCTTAAAACTATAATGTAAAAAAATAAATAAATATAATTTTTAAATAAAAATTAGATATTAATTTTAAATTTTGATTGGAAATATAATCTTTATTTGTTAAATTTTTTATTTTAATTTTATTATTTTAATGTAAAAATAAAATTTAAAGATAAAAAATGTGTTATCATAAAGAAAATTATGTATAATAACCATTTAATTAGCACATGTTATCCGTCTAATATTGGTAAATAATATTTCGTCAATAATTACAAATAATTATCTGTATAAAATAATTTTCAAAAATTATAAATTAATAATCAAAAATCATTTTCAATTAATTAGATTAATTTTGAATAAAATTAAGTTCATGATAAATTATTTAATATTAAATTTTGATATATTAACAATATAAAAATAATAAATACGTTATATTATAATTATATTTTTATACTATTATAGTGCTACTTTTATCTTTTATCTATGCATAATTTTATATTTTAAATATATACACCTATTTGGTTGTTTAAGTGATATATTTTAATTCTAGTCCAGGATATTATAAATTTAAAAATAATTTAAAAATAGTGGAAGTAGACAAAAATGAGTGATAGTAATATCACATTCTTTTTAACGTATTTTTAAACAATGTTTCATCCAACGTAAATATGTAGATTCTTATAGACTATTATGACAAACTCTTTTTGAATTCTTATAAATCGCGAATTTTTTTTTTGTACATTGGAAAAATATAAATCGCGAATTTACAATCAAGCCAACAAATTAACTTTTGTAGCAAAATATATCTCTATGTTGCAATAAATTAAAATAACAACGTATTTACTTTACCATCAACATATATAATTTTATATTAAGTGAAAACACGCAACAAAATCAAAATCTCATGCCTTTAGTGTGTGTTCACTCAATTTTCATGACCAAAGAAAATCATTAATCATCAAAGCTACATACGGATGATCCATAAAACTTTTAACCTTATCATTGAATCTTGAATTTAATTAAATATTCATTTTCTTTTAAAAAATATAATAAGTTCTAAATAGTATATAAATTATATAACTTATGTTCTATATTATAAGTTCGTTTGTTCAATATTTTGCTTATATTACTTTATGGTTATTTTAAGATTTTTTTTTTTGTTAGTTTTCGCATTTATATGAAATTGAGAGAGTTGAGTTATCTTCAAGCTTAAACAAATAAATCATAGAATATTATTTAACATTATTTTATCAATATTATTTACATGTTCACGACTTGAGTTTATTAATACTTCATAAGTTCACGTACACTATATAATTTGACAATATTATAATGGTTGAAATACATATTTGATCCTTTATGTTTTGTCGAAATCTTGTCTTTTATGTTTATTTTGTCTCAATTTGGTCATTTATGTTTGTTTGAGGAACCAAAATTATCCAAAATACAAACAAAGGAATTAAAAGAGTGAGAGAGATTGAGATCACTTAATTTTGGAAATCTCACTGTCCCTTTATATATAAAAATCATAAATTTATTAAATTTATATATTAAAAAGAATGGTGTCACTCTCAATAAGATGGTGCTAATCCTTTCTATCAATCAAAATTATAATTAAGCCTTTTTTATTTTTGGTGAAGATGGTGACAAAAGGCCCAAAAAAAAAGAAACTTATCAACTATGAAACGGGGATACTAGGTTGTCCAAGAAAAACACGAGATAATAGCCTAAAAAAATTAATAACCAAGGGTAAGGGCGCTAAACACACCACATCTTTTGTAGGAATACCATCTTCATTTTTAGAAAAACTCATCCAAAGTTAAAAAAAAAAAAATTAAAATTAAAAATCAGATTAATTTTTTCAGAAAATATAAATCTAGATTTTTTTTTTCTTTGAAAATGAGTGTGGCAGTAGATATTAACGATTACAAGCGGTGGCTGAACTAAGACCCCGAGCCATGGGGTGCAACATAACTAAAAATAAAAATTTAAAAATAAAAAGAAAATATAAAAAATGAGTATATTTAAAGGAAATTTTATTAAAATTTAGTCTATATTTAGTGATAGAGTAGACTTAAAATTATAAAATTAAGAAACTAAATATAAAAATTTAAAGGTGCATTTAGTTACCATTTTTTTTTATCAAACTTAATTTTGAGAAAAATAAAAAAAATTTATTACGTCACATTGTATTGAAATTCAAAATCTCATTAAAAAATAAAATTTAAAACTACTAACTAAACGAACACTAAGTCCAAAGAGTTTAAAACTATAAAGATACAGGATAAAAAATAAAAAAAATTATAATATTACTCGTAAAGTTTTTAAAATGAAGGCGCGTAAGTACAGATAGGTCTGGCAGTGACTAGAAGACAAATCTAAGTTGAGGAGGAGGAAATTGACAAGAGAGAGTGTTGCCATGTAAACTATCTTCATTGAAAACCTGATCAGTGGCCACTCTGTTTTTTTCTTTTTGGTTAACTTTTTTATTTTAACAGGAAAAAGAACACACGGATCTCATGATAACCTCATCCAGCAACCCAGTGGTAGAAAATTAAATAGATTTTTCAATTAAAATGTACCTGATGGAAAGGTAATCCTTAATATATTTGAAGGTGATATGTTTGAAGGTTAACTTTTAATATTTTTAGGCGTACATAAGGATATATTCCGCAACCAACGGTAAAAAATTAATCTTTTAAAATGTAAAGATTAATTCTTTTACCTTGTTGACCAACTAAATAACATTTTTCATTAGCGCAATTCTTTTGTTGCGTCACAACAAGAGAATTTATGTTCGAATTTTATCTATGCTAATTTTTTGGTGATCAGCACTAATCACGTAGCACAAACAAAATTAATCTTATCTTATAGGTAAGTTTACTTGTAATTATACCAAAAAAACTCTTCTGTTGCATATTCATTTTAAAATTTTAAAGTTTGGATCCTTACTTATCCAATTTGCTCCCAAATGAGAATAACTTATAACTTTAGCCTTTCATATATACTATATAGTGGTGCATAATGCCTCCCTACAATCATTCCGCCAATTAAGTACCCCCCCCCCCCCCATCTCCCTCTTCATTCGTACATAGAACATATTTGTTATGTTTTGGGTCATTCCTAATCCTATATTGACCATTACTCACCAAAAACAAAAAGGTGAAAGCTAAGCTTAAAATTAGAAATGATGATGAGGATGAGGATGAACGATTAACTATATATTTAGCTAGTACTAGAAATAAGACGTGGAGGTGGAGAGAGAACCTGTATTTAAAACATTGTCATCTGTCAAGTATATATAACAACTAAAATCAAATAACAGAAATTAAAACATAAATATATGATATATGTTACATTTAAAGATCAAAATGAAATGTGTTTCTAGGTGTACATAGTGACCAAAACAAAAATGAATATGTGAAAGTAGTATACTTACATTATTCAAAATAGAAATATATTACTTAAAATTTCACTCTTTAATTACTGTACTAAACAATTGATGAGTAACTAAATTAATAATAATATAAGTTACGTATTTAATTAGTTCCCTCTTACAAAACACATGACTTCTAAAGGTAGGGAATAGCAACTTGGAATTTATGAGACATGACCTCAAATATCTAGTACATCAATGGTTCTTTGGCCTAGCACCCCAATGCAACTTCCAACTTTTCACATGGTATATGCAGTCGGTGCCTTTAGCCTTTCAAGTTATTAGCATTATCATTCATGATCAAAATTTTGGACACATTTATTTATATTTTTATTATTAAAAAAATACTTTTCATGAAGTACACATTTTTTATTTTCACTAAATTTATGTTGAAATTTTAAATTACTAT
The DNA here is from genome assembly GCA_037177725.1 of Cyamopsis tetragonoloba. Taxonomy (NCBI): domain Eukaryota; kingdom Viridiplantae; phylum Streptophyta; class Magnoliopsida; order Fabales; family Fabaceae; genus Cyamopsis; species Cyamopsis tetragonoloba. Next base: position 57,974,883 of record CM074124.1, on the reverse strand, counting down.
AAATAAAAGTATTTATGAAAAAAAATGACAAGTATCCAAACAGGCAGCATAGCCATGAAACTGTTGTTTAACTTAACTTGTACAACTTACAACCAATATTTGTAAGTTACTTTTTTTTTTAAAAAAAATAATTATAGGTTGGATTTTGGTAGAGAAGTTATTGGATGATTGTGATAGAAATTATAAAGGCAAAAAACCTCATTTTTGTTGTAAGAAATAAATTAAATAAAAGGCAGAGTAGTATTATGTAGAAGTGGATCCCATTAGGTATCATGCACACACACACATATATACATTCTTTCTTGGTACTATAGCGGCGCATGAGCCAATTATTCACTTGAAAAGCAAACAAAAAAAGGGTCACTACACAAAGAACTATATATCCAAAAGACAGGTTGATGTGATGGGGGTAATCAATGAAACCAAGAATGAAACTATATATGAAAGAAAGATAATAATAAAAGCCCCAAAAAAATAAGCTTTTTTTTTCATAAAAGTGCATGCACGTATATTCTCATACACTCGTTAACTGAACTACTACGTGACTGAGACAAGAAAAAAGAGCATTTGGGAATGAATCCAAGTAGAAAAAACTAGCAATTGTGGAGATTGAAGTGATCTTATATATATCGTGGGTGGGGTCTGCCACTAACAAAATTGATGAGGATATATGGATCAAAGTTAAATAAATGGTTTGGAGTTGTTGGAGGCATCTTTGGTACGGTGGCAAATATAAGATGATATGATTCTATTTTGATGTGTTAATATATAAGAAAACGTGGGAGAAAATTAGAGAGAGTCTCACACATACACAGTCCATATCCACAAGCAGCCAGCCTCAGCTCAATTGTTGCTCACACGCAAATAACCAAAACCTAAATCAAAATTTATTCCTATTTTTCCCCATTATGCATATTGCATGCATCTTCATCACGCTCAACCAATTAACTATCCATCACAATAATTTTCTTTTAAACATGTCCACCACACAAGTTCGAATTCTAATCATACGATTATGTTATAAAAAAGTTGTAACAATGAATTTTATTGATCTCTATGCCTCAAAAAAATTAGTATTTGACTATCGATGAAAAAATATTCTAGTTGAGAAAAAATAAATTAAAATGCCAAAGGCAATGAGAGTGTGATTAAATGAGTATGAGTATGTGTGGATGGACAAGTACTAGTTTTAAAAGAACATGGTTTTCATATATATTGATCGACTGGGCTATCTACCTAGGTCATCACTCACTGCTCTTTCCACTCTACTTTTATTTTCTTCTACCAAACACTGTTGCCAGATTTTTCTGCCCTTTTATCTCTTAATAAATATGTGGTTATATCTCAATAGTAAAAATATATTATCGGTCTTTTATGTTTTGTTTACATCCATTATATTTATTTAAATCTCAATTTAGGCTTTTTTTTTTTTCCAACTAACTCAATAATCTCTTATGTTTATTTTTACGATTTCAACTTTATCCCTTTTTATCACGTTGTAAATGATTAATTGAAAGGACAAAAATAAAAGGATTAAATTGAACCTATAAATACACTTTAAGGATTAAAGTGATGCGAGAAAAAAACATATAAAAGATACATTAAATAAACATGAAAAACGAATTGACAATAAAAAATAATAAATGACTAAATGGATATTTTTGTAATATATAAAAGGACAATAATAATATATTTTAGCCTATCTCTATACTCAAATCATTTGAAGAGCAGTAAGATTCAAGCTCTCCTATACGCCATAATAAGAGATAACCGGTACCTTATCATAATGTGAATTGAGTCAAATATAATTACTTCTTGGGAATGATATCTGTTACAAGGCCAAAAATTTATTTAGAGAGGCACACTACAATCTTAGTAAAATTGTGACTTCGAAATTTGAAAAGAACACCAACCTCAAAAAACTAATCTTCCAACTTAATACTAATAAGAGTTGGAGTTACCTAAAACAAAGTTGTCACATGACAGTTTCTTATTCGTAAATTTCATTTCACTGGTCCAAATTCAAGTTTTTTCGGGGGGGGGGGGGGTTTAACTTTATTTAAGCTAATTTCTTTTTCTTCTTCTTGTTTTTCTTTTTCTTTTTCTTTTGCGGTACACCTATAACAAGAATAGATACCTTGTGTATAATGACACAAATAAATCACCAATGGATGGCATGATATTGAATTGAAGTGTTAAGGCGTATAAGACCCGGTCCGGCCCGGTGGTCCGATTCGGCCCGATCGGATTAGGACAATTTTGGCCCGTCCAATTTAAAACAAAAGACACTAATCTATTTTTTAAATTTTGACCTAGTGAAGACAAGGGACAGGTTCAGGACAGTGCTCGGGTCACCCGGCCCGGCCCGATAGCCATATTTAATTTTTATATATAATTAATATATTATATTATATATGTTATTTTTATTGCTTTAGTTTTCTTCCTTCGTTAGCCTCGGGTTCAAATTTGAAAAATATATATTATTTTGGATGTAGAAGTCTAACTTGACTTGGAAACCATTATATAAATGATGCAACTGTAGCTATTATTTATGAATATTATTAACACTAAAGTTATTTAATTTCATTAATTTTGCCTATTTACCACGTATTATTGACGTTATATAGGTTTTTTTTTCTTATTTTTTTTGTTTGCTTATTTGTTTTTTTAATTGATATTGTGTACGTGACAATATATGTATTGAATAAGTGTTCGGGTCAACTCACGTTCGTCCCATATAAACCCGATTTAAAAAGACCTGATAATCATCGAGTTCTTTCAGGTCGGAAGACGGGTTAATATTCAAAATATAGGTCCGATCTTAATTTACGACCGATAAAAGTCAATACAAATTCGGACTTATTCGCCCTTTGTACACTCCTGCTGAAGTGATCCTAGGATAACGCGGTTTTGTAGGAATTTATTTACAACATGTACCATGTGATTAAAATGAAGCACTTTCTTCTTCACACTTTTTTTCTTCTTTTTATATTTTGCCTTAAAAAGTTATAAGGTGTGCTGATGTGATCCAACAACCACATACATTTTTAGCGGGTCACCATCAACAATTTATTCTTAATCAATTGAGGATAATATATATTCTTAGCACAAATGTTAATTTGCATGAATAGAAAAGGACTTTGATCAAGAGCCGAAAAATTAAATTAAAGAAAGAAGCAAAAAAAAAAATTAAGAGAGAGGATGAGGAGATGACCCTGGCTAGCTATCATCCCAAAACTAAGTTTCTTTACAAGGATTGAGCTCATCATCTTGAGATTATAGACAACTAATGTAATGTGAATGTGATTGATCTAATATCCTGTATATCTCAATTCTTATTTATAAGTTATTTTTAAAGTATATATTTGAAGTATTAATTTTTTTTTTCTCATATATATATATTCTTGTAGTATTTAATGACTATACAATTTTGACAATTTTGAATAATAGTGTCGACCAATAATATTGCTCCATTTAAAGTGAACAAAAAATATGAAGAGAGATTAATGAAATCAAAACAATTAAATAAAGATAGTCTTGAAAAATCAACATATAAATTTTATAATTAAACCCAATATCATTAATTATTTTTAATTAATTTTTTTAAAATGTGTGAATCAGTTAAAAGTGACTTATAATTAAGAACATCTAGTACACATAAAAAAATTACAAGTATTTTGTTTGATTCTATTATTTTTGGTAATTTTAATATATATTTTGAAAGAAAACATGGACCTAGTAACATTTGATATATATTATCTTTAATTACTGATAGGATGATATATATGATAACAAAATTGTTTCATGGAAAACAAATAATAGGAATTTTTATATGTATTTTTATGTTTCTGTGACTGTATTTTAAATTGTAGTAATTATAATTATGAAAATAAGATGCGGAGATAATTGAGTTGTACCCGAGATGAGCGACATGCTGGTTATCCTAACCCAACCAAAGAACAAAGTGGTGAATAATGGTGATGGGATATCAGATGGAATGAGATCAGAGGGCTGGAGTTATAGCATCAGACTGCGGTCGCATGATAGGACTGCCACTAACTCGAAAAATTCTTAGATGAATACGTACCTAAAATATCAATTTTAAACACAACCAATAAAAAAAAATTAATTCATTAAAATTTATTTAGACTGAAAATTTAAAATAAAATTACATTTCTTCTTTCTTAGATGATGCAAGTAATTATTTATAATTTTAGAACTCAATTAAAAAAAATTATTCATTTTTTACAATTTTTAGTAAATTGATTTTTTTTATTAATTGTGTTAAAAAATAATATATTAGATCTGTATCCAACGAGGAATTTTTCCACTTAATGACTCCCTCAATTATAGTAATTCTCTCCTCTCTCTCATCCAAGGACACACATCATTACCCACTACGACTCTGTGGTGTGTGCCCTTTGATTGGATATGTTCCTCCTCATCACCATCCCGTTCTCCAAAATCAACGTCTCTTGTTTCTTTGATCACGTGGTCCGCGGAACACCGGATTGTAGTTGCTGCTTCCTCGCTCCTCATTCCGAAAATCCTAAATAGTAAATACTGGACGGTACTGCTCTTGCAAATATACAAAAAAAAAATCTTAATTCTACTCCGAGGCCGAAGTCTTTTTTTTTTCCTTTCTTTTTTAAAAATTTTAATGTTCAATTTTTGTCTTTTTTAATATTTTTCCAAATTACAATGGATTTTATTGAACAATAGAACTTTATCCTATCGTTTTTATTTTTGAAATATCACCAAGAAAACATATTAGTCAGTATGATCTATTAAAATTTTAAAAAAATACATAAAATTATTAAAATTGTATGTGATAAAAAATTGAGGAAAAGCTAGCATTTCAAAAAAAAAAAGAAGGACTGAGGTGACACATTTATAATAACCGAGGGTCAAATTTCATTACAACATAATTAAAACGTAATAAATTACGTTATTTAAATATTTCGACCAAATAACATATTTAGTTCTTTAAGTTGCAAGAAAATAAGTCTCTTATGTTTATTTTAATTTATGTTAGTCTATTATGTTCTATTTTTTATTCAATTTGATTTTTTATATTTACTTTGGTTTTTTTATCCCTTAAGTTATAATTTTTTAATCATTTTAATTTCTCGTGTTGTAATTTTTTTTATCAATTTAATCTTCTTTATATGTTATATTTTTTTTATCAACATAGAGAGTGAAAATGATGTTATGTTTTGATTTTTCTTATAACTTAATTAAACAACGTTAACAAAAATAATTACATTAGCCCAATAAATGCAATATAAAGAACTAAATTAAATTAAAATAAACATAGGGGCTAAATTAAAATTTTATTACAACTAACATAAGAAACAAAAAGAATAATTTAACCAAATATTTACTAACGTTTGAAAAAGCTTATTTTAAGTAAAATAAGTGTTTATTTTTAAAAGTTCTCTAATAAAATTTATAAAAATAAACTATTATTTTTTTTAAAATAGATTGTCTCAAACAGGCAAAAAAAAAAATGTGCTAGATAATTAAAATTGTTCAATACATATATCAATTGAATTCATTTTCAAATTCAGCAATTTTAGCACGTAAAGTTATATATTTTTGTTTTCAGTCAATTTCTCATACTTTTTTTTCCTGGATTTAAATATCTATGACTCCGTCAATATCGCAAACATTGTTAATTGCTGTACCAATTTAAAGAAAAACTGTACCCTATAAATAGGAAAAACAAAACTCGAACTCTAATAATGTACATCATAAAAATTGTGCTTTTTGTCAAATGAGTTTTCATTCACACTGTTACTTTATTTATTTATATATATATATATATATATATATATATATATATATATATATATATATATATATAAAGTCTCTAGAGTTAAAAAACACTTATAACTATAGAATATGACACGTTTCAATTGATCATCCCTTTGAATTTCTCTCAATGTTTAAACCATTAAGTATTATTGATCATGTTCATATAATATATTCTTATCAAGATATTGAGTATATTATAATTGTGATTAGCTATTCTTAATTATGAAGAATAGTTATTAGTGAGCAAAATATATTCATTGTGTTAATAGTTCTTATGGATTTTATTTGATTTGTACCGAAAATGAAAGAAAAGATGGAATGGTAGAGCACTAAATTAAAATTGAAATTGAAATTGGAATTGGAAGAGAGGACAAGTATGGTAGTTAAGTTCTGGTATAGACGTATAGTAGAATTAAAGACACGTGAATACCTTATTCATCAATGCCTTGACAAAATGTCTTCACCTGAAAAACAAAAACAAAAAAAAACCCAAAACTTTGACAATATGCAGGAGCTGGATATAATTCAAAATTTTAAATTCATATATAATTGCTCACTTAAAAATTAAAATTACACATTCTACTTTGTGAACTACCTAGTAGTCGTAGTATGCACTTTTTTTCTTTTTTGAAAAAATATGAATACATAAAAAAAATTATATATAGTTTAAAATTATAGTTAATTATGATGTAATTGCCTAGCGTTTATTTGAATAATTTATAATTTAAACCAAGTTATAATTTTAATTTTAGATGAGTGATACTGACATCCAATATAATATATTTGACGTAATCATGTACGGAGGGATTCATTAGACTATGTTGCTACTTGTCTTTTTGTTTTTGTTTTTGTTTTTTTTTTACCAAACGTTGCTACTTGTCTAGTATGCATTGTTTGGAATGAAAGAAAAATGGAAAAAAAGAAGTGGGGAGGAAACAAAATAGGAGGAGGAAAAATGAGAAAAAGAATTAATTTTTTTTTGTTTCTATAACTTAATTTTTTGTGTTTTCTTTGTTTCTAATTTTTTTTTAAATTTTCTTTTCAACTAAACAAACCAATAATAAAGTATTGGTTTGTTATTCTTAGTTTATATGCGAATCAAGCTAAGTTTTAATTTTTTTACAAAAAATTAAATCAAATTAAATGGCTGTCCAAACTCCAAAGTTCTATCTTCATTTCATTTTCAGTAACATGCTAATATTAAAGTGTGAGTTGAAATTAATTTATGTATGCATATTTCAGACAATTAACGATTTCATTTTTATTAGAATAAAGTTGTAAATTTATATTAAATGATATATGTTATGAATTATAGTAGTGAGTTAGAAATAATTAATTAAGCTCAATTTTAAAATATTATTTTAATCTATATATGTAAGTGTTTTAAGAGGGATCTTCCACTCTAGTAAGGAATTTATATTCTCTAATTTTAATTCATTACAATATATCTGCTGATTAATTTTTTGTATTTTTAGTATTATTCTAGATTAGGCTGTGATGTATAGCTTGAACCCAATTCCTTTCTTTAATGGTTTTCTGTTTTATACACAATATCTTGTTTGGCCTTTGTTGTATATATGACTCAGTTTTCCTTCGTTGATTGCATCCGATTCATATTTCTCAATTTTTTTTTCCTTTTTATTTTCTCTCCTTCTTATCTTCTTATTTTAGTGTGTATTTGATTTTCAATAGATAAAAAGCAAAAATAAATTTACTATAAGTTAAAAATTATTTTATTCGCTAAACATAATTGGAATTTATATTCAAACAAATTATAATCGTTAATACTAAAGTAAAAAAGTACTTTTATTTTTAATCAACATAAAATCAAACATGCACTTACTCTATTATGCAAAAGAAATTCAAAAAAAAAAATAGAAAATATTATGCAAAAATTATGACTTAATACAAATAATTTATGTTTTTTTCTGTTTTTTTTAAAATTTTAAATATTAAAAACGAGAAATTTCTGTTGATAGTATTTTTAATTTTTTCTTTAGAAAATTTCATAAAATATAAAATCCGTAAATAAAACATAGTCTTATATTAAGCAATTTGTTTTATGTTACAAAGAAAAAGAAAAGCAAGAAATTAAGAAAAGTGATTCTCCTTTGAGTGAGATAGAGAAGTAGAGAACGCAAATCCCGATGGTAATCAAACGGGAAAGAGAGCATAATGTGTATGTGTTGATCACAAGATCGATGGAATTCAATAGAGGCACAGACAGAGAGAAGAGAAGAGAAGAGAATAGAGGAGACAATATCATGAGATCTGCATGTTTTTTTTATTGCAGAAGGCACTGCACTGCAAATATGGATCATGCAAATCTTCTCTCCAAAATACAAACAAACAAATAAATAATTACCCTTGCCTTTCCCCCCTCTTATCAGATTCCATCTTCTTAATCCACTCCATTCAGATAATATTACCTTAATTTGGGATCATTAGTTTTACTGGTATAATAATAATAATAATAATAATTGACAAAATATGTCTAAGAAAGCATAGTGCTTTATCATTTTATGAAAGTTTTGTGTTCTATTTTTGGATGGTGCATTATATCCATTTTTTTAATTTAATAACACTGATTTTCCCTCACATCTCAAAAAACCAATAAACCTCTTCTAATTTGTAAACATTTTTGTAATGTAATTTTTTATGCTTTGGCCCTCAACTTATGTTTATCTCACAAATCTTATCCATCCAAATGAACCTTTGATTATATTAGCCGAATGAGGTTTGAAATTAACATTGATTAATATCATTACTAAAAGTGTAAATAAAAATTTGTCGCTTAGTGCCAACGTGGACTTTGAGCGTGCGTGCTAGTGTCCCTCTCTTGCCTTGGACTATTGAGAGGAGATTCTCAAGAATAAGTGTGTTTGATTTTTTTTGGTTAAAATTTAATTTATTTAAAGTTAATTTTTTGATTTATAGGAAACGATTATAATTAAGAATTAAATTCGTATTTACATACGCACGTTTTTATGCACTCATCAATTAAGTTATATGATTGAGATATTTAAAGTTAATTTGATAAAAGTGAATTAAGTTAAAAGTCATTTATTTTAATGAAATTTATATTTAAATATTTTTAATTAAAAATAAGTTTGACAAATTTGATATTATTTAGATAATTTTTAAAAAGTTCTTTAAAATATACAAAAGGTTGGTTGGATATAAATTATGTGAAATTCAGTTTATCAAAAGTATTTTTACTAAACTAAAAAGATAGTTATGAGTTCTTTTTGTTAAATCTAGATTTAAAGAAAAACATTTTTTTAAACGAAATCAAATTAAAAAACAAATAAGTATATGTCTTATTACATGCTACTAAACTCACTTTTATTTTTTTAAACTGAAAAATAAAAGTAATCTAAGTAACCCAATTTACCTTCACTACCATCAAAAAGTAAGAATAAAAGGTGCAGAAATGATTTTACAATTAGAATTGCAATTGCAATAAAATACTACTAGTTTCTCTAAAAACCAAAAAATAAATTAAACTAGAAGTAAGAAGACACATAGCATGTGAATGTGGTGATTAGGGGGGAAAGTCACTTTGATTGTCACAAAGAAGGGATAAAGGGAGAAGAGGGTGTATGTGGGGATGTGTGCTGTAGGAGTGCAAAAAGGAATAGCATTAGGTGTATAGATGTATAGTGTTATTAGGATTTAGGAGCGAGAGAGATAGAGAGAGAGGTCAGCATAGCAAACAAACTTTACTTCCTGTGCTAAACAACCTAACGTTGTTATATTTTTATCAGCAAACAGAGTATTCAGGTAAGGTTGCGTGCATTTTCCTCTTCTCTCTTCTCTGTTTTTCTCTTCTTGGGTTGCCCAACGGGGAATCTCTCTCTCTCTCTCTCTGGTTTTTTTTGCCACTTCTTCTCGTCTCAAAAAATTAACCCTGCCTTTTCAATTCCTCTCTCTCCTTAAAAAGAACAAAGAAAAGAGAGATAATAAGAGAACCCACTAATCTAAGCGTGCCAAATAAAAGCCTTAAAGCAAAGCTACAAGATTACAATCCCATAGTTATTATACCTCCCTCCACCCTTTCCCCTTTCCTCTGCTTTTCCCCTGTTTTATTTCTTTCTCTTTGTTGTGGGGTTTCTCTTGAGCTGTGTGTGATCATTTTTCTCCTCTCTTTTCTCCCCCCGCCCCCTTCTACCTACATCACTTCTATTCTATTCAACTAAAAGCTTTTAAGGTTTATTGCAGCTTCTTCTTCCACTTTGCCTCAAACACTTCACTTCAAAGGTTGAATCTTTTTACAAAGGAAAACTGCCCTTTTTCTCTAACTCAACATGTGGTATTTCATGGAATTAAGCTGTGGTTGAACCTTTAAGGGTATGCAAACTAAGCCTATCTTCTCTATTATTACCATTTGGTGTCTGTTTTCAACTTTCCTCTGTTCTGTTTGTTAGTGTTTGTTGTGTTAACTTCTTTGTCTTAACTTCTTGCAGTGTTTATTCCTGGTACATATCTTCTTAATAATAACACAAAAGAGCAAAGGGAATCCCTTTTTGGTTGGTTGGAACAAAGTGTTACACAAAGTGATGATGGATGAAAGATCAAGGAATGAGCTTTCTCCTCAGCTTTTGGATTTGATTCCAAATGAGAGAGAGTGGCAGAAGAACAGAGTTGAAGGAAAATCTTCTTCAGAGGAGAGAAAGCTTGAGCTAAGGCTTGGTCCACCGGGAGAAGAATGGCCTCTAAGTGTAAAAGCAAAGAATCCCAACACAGAAAGAGAAGACTCTCTTCTCTCTCTTGGCTACTTCTCTTCCAAAATCCCTCATGGAATCCTTAGCAACAACAATGGCTTCCAAAGCAAGAATCTTTATCCTACCACAGGCACAGGGTACCCTCAGCCTCAGGGTAACAAAGCTTCATCATTTCTTCAGTTCCCATCAAACCAAATGATGGGTAAGGACACGTCACAACCTAAGGTGGTAGAGTTGCAGAACAATGGTGATAAGAATAAAGGATTCTCTCACCCATCTTCTGCAAATACAGCTGTGATCAACAACAGCTCTCAGAAAAGGTACTTCACCTTTTGTTTTTCTTTCTCTTTCTTGTATCCTTGTTTTGTGTAACTTTTAGACAGAGGATATTCATTTCAGAGTCATGTGTGAAGTTATGTGGTCCACCATATGATATGATAATAGATCTATCTCTATCTCTATCTTGTGTTAAAATATAAATGATACATATTACAAATATTTGTTGCACTTTTGAGTGAAAGAATTAAGCATGGAGATTTTGCTTCATTAATTGAAATATGCTTTCTAATTATTACTTGCATAGAACAGGTTATTGTTCCTCATCCACAGAAAAACAAAGGGGTTTTTTATTTTAAGCTTTGATGCTCTGTGTGTACTCTGTACTGATTTTTGGTTTTTTGAATTTTGTTCTGTTATGCTTCTCTTGTTATGTTTCCTTCAGAGATGTCTACATCGGAATTTTGATGCTATGTGTCATTTATTGTGTGCCTTCGTTATCTAGTCTTCCTTGAGCTATGACATTGGCATGTGAATATCTGTGCCCTGTCCCTCTTTCTCTCTTTTTCCTTTGTCTCTCTGTTTTTATTTTATTTTATATTTTTGGTCCCTCATGGAGAAAGGCCATTTTTGCTTGTTGCATATAATAATTAATTGTTTTTTTTTTTAATTCTGCGAAACTTTGCTGACTTAAGTATCCCCAAAAAAAAACTAAAGAATTTGTATTGAAAAATCAAGCATTTATTTCATTGTATACTCTAAAGTTTAAACAAATAAATCTCCAAATTATTACACCAGATATTTGACTTCATGTGATTTTCAAAACTCCAAATTACTCTATGAGAGGGGCATTTTAGTTTTTTAGGACTTAATTTTTATTGCCATTTAGTAGTCAAGATAAGTATGTTCATTTGCTATAAAAAATTTCTTTTTTCATATTCTTATCTTTTTCTTTTTGGGGGTTAAAAAACATGCAATATAATATAATAGAGGTAGTAAAATCATTCGGATTTGATGAGTGATGCTTAGTGTGTATTGTGCTCTTTATCCACACACCCATCATTTCTGCTTTAACTTTTAGCCTGTTTGTTCTTACGAATTTCACTATTCACTTTCATGCCTAACACCACTTTTTTTTTTTTGTTTCAATGTGGACCCACAAAAAAAACAGAACGGCTCCTGGTCCAGTAGTGGGTTGGCCTCCAATTCGTTCATTCAGGAAGAACCTTGCTACCACCAGCTCTTCTTCTGCTAAGCTTTCTTCTCCTGAACCTCAGAATCAAAATAATAATAAGGTTGGTGGTGGTGGTAAAAAAAGTGTAGAGAATTATGGTGGTGGTAAAGGTTTGTTTGTTAAGATTAACATGGATGGTGTTCCAATTGGGAGAAAAGTTGACCTGAATGCTTATAATAGCTATGAAAATCTGTCTTGTGCTGTTGATGAGCTGTTTAGAGGCCTCCTTGCAGGTAATCTAATCATGTTTGTGACATGTATGTAATTGAATTGAATGATTTTTGATGAGAAATTGTTACTTGTGTGTGTGTGTGTGAGCAGCACAAAGAGATTCTTCGGGTGGTGGAGGAGTTAATAATAATAATAATAAGAAGAAGAATAAAGAGGAAGAGAAAGCAATAACAGGATTATTGGACGGAAGTGGAGAGTATACTCTTGTTTATGAAGATAATGAAGGAGACAGGATGCTTGTTGGTGATGTCCCATGGCAGTAAGCATCTTCTTAATCTTAATTACTTAATTAATATTCCATCACCTAGATGCCATTATATTATGTCAAGTTCCCATTCACATTTATATATTATATGATTCTAACAAAAATAAAAGAACCAATTTAGATTTAGATTAGATTAGATTAGATTCCTTGTGCTTAACAATTAGTAGTACAATAGCATATATTTTTTAATATTTAAAAAAATGTTGTGAATAAATACGAGCACTACCTGCCACGGTATGTCTGTCTGTTTTTCACATGAAAACATTTGTACGACTGTCCCCTCTAACAAATACTACTACAAATTAACTATATATATAATAATAACTTTATTGCATTTGTTTTTGTTTGTGGTTGGTTGGCAGCATGTTTGTATCAACAGTGAAGAGGCTGCGAGTGTTGAAGAGTACTGAGCTTTCTGCCTTTACCCGTGAGTTTTGGAATCTTAATTCACAAAAGTTAACTAGTTCCTTAATCTGTTTTTTTGGTCCTTCTCACTCTGTTTTTATTAATGATTATGAATTAATTTATTGAATTTCAGTTGGAAGCAAGCAAGAGAAGGTAGCAGTTGTTGAGTCAGCGATGAAATGAGAGTAGTTGAGGTGTTTTTGTAAACATGGAAGACGCATGCTTGCTTCTAAATTATTCTAATTAATTAATTTGACGTACGTTTTGGTTTCAACTTTCAACTGAATTTCATCATCAAGGATTGTGGAATGAAACTAGTAGCTTAGCTAGCTAGCTAATTAATTAATTAATTACGTACATTACAACTAAGTAATGTGTATGAATGTATCTTTTCTTTTCTTTTTTTTCTTTCTTTCTTTCTTTCCCCTTTATGAATGAATGAATGAATATTTGAAATGTCAGTCTATGGGGTTACGTTGTATAAATAATCTGTCAACTGTGATTTACTACTACTCTTGAGTTTAACCGTTGACGTGTTTTGCTTTTGTATTTTCAACTTTTCTCCTGTTATAAACCCTAATGCATTTACATTCAACTACATTATTTCACTTTAATAATATGGTGTTTTAGTCTCTAAATGAAATAATACGGCATCTCCTGCCCCATCCAATGATGCTCACTGAATACACCTCCGAAAGGAAGAAAGCTCTTCATAGAGACCATTTTAGGAACTTGTGACAAGTTAAGTGTGTATATAACATGTTATGTTATAACATGTTTGTTTTAGAGTTGAGGTCTTATGTAACGCGAAATCTAGTTTTTGTTTTTTATATATTTTATTTTTATTTTCATGTTAATTGAATGGAAATTCGTAGATGTTTCATTTCAAAGTTTTAGAAATTCGTTGTTAACGTTAAATCAAACATGTTTATTTGTCACATGAGTCTATATAAACGATTAAATGATATTATATTTCTTAATCTCCAAAGTTATACAGTGTTTTGAGGTTTAAAATTAAGTTACGTTGTAAGTGATTTAAAAGACTAATTGAAATTAGTAAAACGACGTCATTATGTTGCTTATATAGATTTGTAAGCGTTAATTAACATATCATATCCTCACTTCAAGTGTCATGTCATCTATGTAAACTTTAAGTGTTAATTAACATACTATATTGACACTCAACGTGTCACGTTACATTTTGTCTGTGTCACTTAACATTAGAGATTAAAGTGATCTACGGAGTGCAAAGTCAAAGATTAATTCAAGTATTTTATACAATCAAATGCTAAAATATTTTATGATTACAAAGGGTGCGTTTGATGCATAGACAAATGTAGTATAAGAAGTATAGTACAGGACAATCTAATAAGTTAGAGAACGTGTTGTTTGGTGTTTGATCATTAAAGTACCACATAACAAATATAAAGGCAAATGTGGAATGTGAGCTAATTATATTGCATTAAATAAATAAAAAATTATTATAGTAGTTACCTTTTGTAATGTGGGAGATGTAGTTAAAGTTTTATGAGATAGTGGATGTGAGCGAGAATATTTTTGTATTTAACCATCTTGTATCATGGGACAAATTTTTTGTCCTAAGATAGTGAGTAACAAAAAAAACTTTCCTTTATTTTTGTGTAATGTCTCATATTCTATGCTGTACTATGTCTCTTTTTACAATAAAATGTGGAATACATTTTTTTGTGTGGTCCAATAAGTATATTTTAACAAATCAAATGCACTCAAAATATATAATTTTCCAAGTAACGGATCTGTCAAATGGGAGAGAATTATGGAAACGATCTTTATTTTTATGCACAATGCATCGTTGGAGGACAAAACCCTAATCAATAATGGGTTAAAGGTTATTAGGGTACCCCTCCCTAGGTGCTCCTAGCGCTTGCTTCCTAATTAGAGTAAAGAAAATAAGTAAAACCATTTTTATAATCTATTGATTTATTTTTTATGATTTTTGAAAATTTAAAAGTTAATTAAACAACTACCTTCTCCGTTAAGGAATCAGTATTCCCGTTAATTATGCTTGAAGCCACTTTTTTATTTTTTTAATCTGGATTTTGGGTTTTGTTTTTGGCGTTAAACGGTCAAGACGAGATTTAATTTAAGTGCAGACCATTTGTTGCACTCTCTTACTATCTTGAACTTTGTATATTGATGAATAAGAAGTCGAGATCACGCTAGAAGCATACTAAAACTAAAGATGATTTGTTTTCAGTTTTATTTAAAAGATTCTTTGTAAAACTTATTAGTTATTATTTTTTTAAATGTATTATCTTCAAACTTTTTACCCAAAATAATGCAATATTAAGATATGTTTATTTTGTATTTTAGTTTTTATTTTATAAATAAAAGTGTTGATCCAAAGTAAGAAAGTAGATGGAAAAAAAAGTATTGCCTTATGACTTAAATACAATATTAAACTTTTAATTTCACTCAATAGAATGGGACTCCTAACAACATATTTATCATCAATCATCAGTAAAATTTTAATATATTGCCATGAGGGCCTCATAGGTTTTTTTTTCTTTCTAAAGGGCTTCTTAGGTTTAGATAATAGGGTTTTTATATTATAAATTAATCGTGGTAAATTTAACCAAAAATGTACATATTTTTTTCATTTTTATTTAAACTATAATTTAGGACTTAATTAAAAATCATGGTGATCAAAATTTCATCAAACATGCTATTGTTTTTATTATTCCCTCATTCTATTATTATTATTAAGATAAAAGATTAATTATTTGAGTGTAGTCAAATTTGACTGTTCAATTAATTTCTTGTATAAGGTTGGAACTTTTATTTTTTCATTGTTATCGTACTGTGTGCTTTTACTATTACCTAATCATGATTGCTATGGTTGAACAAGGTAATTTTGAAAAATAAATAAATAAATAAAATTAGTTTACACATTCTTATAATTAAGGGTTTTAATGGAGTCAAAAAAAGAAAAGAAAAGAAAAAAACTATAAAGGTTTTAATGGAAACCAAACATAGTTGTTGGATGTGTGGATACTCCGATCCCCTGCACTAGCTAAGCCAAGTATTTTTACAAGGTTTAGCCTGTTTGATTAGTAATATTTTTATTTTTAAATTTTAATTGCAATAATTTTGAATCTCAATATAAATATATGAGAAGTCAAAAGCTTTTCCTTCCTCTCATGAATAAACTTTTGTTTATAGTAAAAATTAAAATAAGCTGGCCAAAATTATGATCAAAGGGTATGGTGAAATGGAGAATACTATAGTAGGAGATAGTAATATAACCAAAAAGGAATGATAGACTTTAGCTTATTTGGTCATATACCAAATTTTAAGATTTTGAAAGTTAGAAATTTAAGGTTCAAACCTTGATAATAAAAATTTAGAATAGATTATTAAAGTTTAATTTAATAAGAGAATGAGAATGAGGGCAGAAATGTGTTGTCACTATAGTTGAGAGGTGCCTAACTTAGGTTAAATTAAAGAAAGGTGAGAGTGAGAGTGAGAATAGTGTTTTGCTCAAAAGATGAATTCAATTCAATGTATGTATATGTGAGTGTTTGAGGGTAATCCCATGGATCAGCTCAAAGGGGAACAATAACATTCTATATATTCTTTAACTTTTCCTTTGCGTGAATTCGAATAAAACATCTAATTCTACGTTTTATTATATATCTTGTCCCTACCATCTTCTAAACCCTAAAGAGGGGTGGCTTGTTGCTGTAATATACACCTTATTCACCTTCACCCTTCAATTGCTATTATTTATACAATAAATTTATATTAAAAAGAGTTTATTTATAAATAAAGTTATGAAACTTATTTGAATAAGTTAAAAATAACTAATTTATTAGGACTTATAAATTGTTGTGTTTTGATTCACAACATAAATTATTTTCATAAACTGCACGTAAACTCTCGTAAACGTAACCTTAATTGAAACAAATTCATATTTGCTGTATATCTACACGAAACCAAACCCACTTGATTTTTAGATGTAATCGCTATTTAAGGTCCGTTTGTGTTGTATTTTGATTTTGTTGGTGGTAAAAATATTAGATAGTTATAAACAGAACAAAACCAAAATTTTCACTTTATTATTATTATTTTTTTAAAAAAAAAAATGTATTCTGTCTGGTTTAACACAATTGTGAGAACTAAACTGAGGCCCAGATGCATGATTTGGTATTTTTTTTGGTAAAGATACAAGACTTGGTTTAGATTGGATGATTCCAAGATTAACTGTATACCCAAACAATGGAATAGTATTCTTGGCCTTTTTCTTGTGACATACTAATGAATCTTCGGGCACCAAAAAAAAAAAAAAGACACCGACTGTCTCCTGTTTTAAACACATAAAAAAGGTTCGAACAAAAAATATACATAAAAAAGGTTGTAAAAAAAAAAAACTACAAAAAGGTAAACGGTCATGTGTTATTTTCATTGTAAAATCATTCATTTGTGTTTTGTTTTCTAAAATAATGTTATGACATATAATGTTAATATGATAATGAAAAATCACAAGGGTCACGGAGGGGGAGCTTATTGGGGTAAAAGTAATTAAGTGGTAAGTGATAACGTTATTAAAATATTTTCAATATTAATAATATCAAGTTTAAGTTCAACTTAAGATAAATTTAAAATAAATAATATACTAAAAGTATCAATTAGAAGATAATAATATGAATTTGGCTACTTAAATGTTAATATTTTGGGTCTAATTAAATAATGTCCTAAGAACAATCGTTAAGATTATAAGATTAAAAAAATTAATTATGAGTACACAATACTTTGTATTTCGAAAATATAAAAACTACAACTTTCAACACTCTTTTATTATATTTAGTTCCTTAAAAAGTATCTAAGAATATTGTTTAAAATTTTTTAATATTTGTTTAAAGGTTATTAAGTAAAAAGTAAAGGGTTTTTGTCATACATCTTTTTTATTTGGGGAGGGAAGTTGCTTAAGATAATAGTAAATTTTTTTTTATTGGCCAAACACACACACCCCACACTACACTACTCCTAAATCTACTTGAAGTTGAGTTTGTACGGAAGGTAATCAGAAAATGTTCAGTTTAGTTTTAATCAACGAAAATTGAACCTTTATACATGTGTTTAAAAGACGAGTTAAATTATCACCGTAAAACGTATGGTAATGAGGTGGAGATCTTTAATGTAACATGCAAATCTTGTGTTGCTGATTAAAAAAAAGGTTATGCACTGTCGACGCACATTCTAGTTATGTTTGTTTCTTCTTCTTCTTTGATCTTGTTTATTTTTCTAACTTGTACTGTTTTAACCATGATTATGTTTAGCGTTGAAGTAGTGAAATTGAAAGTAATTAGATTAAAGGAAAAATGATTTAATAAAAAGTTGATCGAGTTTCAGCGAAAACATGAGTCTCTTCCCGATGGAGTAAAGAAAAGGGTTATTGATCAACACTGAAGGGTTTGTTTGTTTGTTTTGTTTCCATTTCTCAGCATATCCACTTTGCTCATCAATTAGAATTACGTACAATAGTAATAAAGCTCTTAGTGAAAATATGCTCTCAAAACGATAATTAATTAAGAAGAGTAGAGTCACAAGGAATGAAAGACAAAATTCACAAGGATCGAGATTCACATCCACAAATATTTTATTGAACATATTATGCACCCAGAAATAATGGGGCAGAACATGAATAGAAAAAAAAAAAAAAAAGAAATCAAAATCAATTAATTTAATTAATTATTACACATATAATATTAAAGTAATACTGAACTAACTCTGCATAAACTTCAATATATAGCCTGGGAATGAAAAAGAAAAAAGAAAAACGAAGCACACACCCTGTTTGTTACTAAATGTTGGGAAAAAGTGGAACAGATCAGAGACAGAGGATAGGATAGTATAATTAAGTATAGGCATTAATAATAATAAGTTAATTACTAATTAACTTGCCTGGCTTGAGCCTGTGTGCCGATGACAGTGTGAATTAAAATTAGAAGATCATAAACATAAACATCATCATCACCCTCCTCTCTGGATTTGGATCTTCATCCCAATTAATTTGGCGGATAGATTTTGCTACAAAATTCTCTCCATCCATGGAATATGATAATAAACATATAGAGGCAGGCCAGTGAGAAAAAAAGCCTCTTGGATGGATCACTAAGCTAAGGGTCAAAAATTGTCAACCAGTTTAGTTATATATATACATAAAAGCTAAGGTGATTGTACCCATTTGTAATTTTTGTTCTTTGACCTAACCCTCCCTTCCTATTTCTTAGCCAAACATGTAATCATATAAACGTGTAAGTGGGAATCCTTTCATTTTCATTTTTATACTTATTTATTTCTTCACGTGGGGACCTGACATTTTCAATTTTCTTTTATTTGATTTAATGGGAAGAACATTCTATAACATAAATTCTTGTAGTAATAATGAATGATCCAAATAAATATGTTTTTGCATTTTGTACAAGTGGGTCAAGGATGGGAAAATGGTCAAATAGGGTTTGATTTTTGAATGGACAAATAAAAAACAAATGAAAGCATATTATCATATTATTGGAGTTGGAGAGGAGACGGCAACCACATTCCCCTTCTTAGTCAAAATATAATCAATATGTCATGTCAACATGCTCGCTACTTCCATTTATTTACCACAAAAAACACTCACATCAATTTAACTACAAAAACAAAATTCACGTCCTTAAAAATATATAGTCTTTGAAAATTTTTTTATTATTGATTGCATCCTTTAAAATTCAAAAATTTTTATTTAAATCACTGCTGTTAGATTTCTCTGTTAACTAATGATGTAATAGATGGAATATTAAATCAACATATGGATTATTAGCCGATGTTGTTAAGTCAAATTAAAATATAATTCAATAGAATGGTGAAACTATATTTAAGTCCAAAAAATAAGATAATCTGAATAATTAATTTGAGTGTTATTTAATTTTTCAAACGGAAATGATTTAAATGTTGTTTGCCATGCAATTTGTGTCGTACTAACCACTACCACTCATCACTACTAATGTTCATACCATTTTATCTTCTTCTTCTTTTTTAACGCAATTTATTTATTTATGTCGTACTAACCACCGCCATTCATCACTACTTATGTCAATTAAACGTATCCATCACTCACAAGTCACAACCCCACATTCCTTCCAATCCTGTGCAAATGGCTATCCAGAGGAAGAGGAAGAAGCATCAAATTAAAACTCAAAAGTGGTTAATTCCTAATGGCACCTGAAGCTGAAGGCTCCAACAAAACCAGAAGTTAAGCATAAGGAAACAAACACAAAAAGAACATATACAGATAGTGGAGAGAAGCTACTCCACTTTGTCTAAGTCTAACATTATTGCTATTTCAGTGTACTGTACACAACTTGCCACACAAATTAAAGCACCCAATCACCTCAAACCTCTTCTCTTTTCTTCTCTCACATTCTTTTTTGATTTAACTCATTATTAACAGAAAACTTACCATTACTACTGCTAATCATAAAATCTGATAATCAAACTCCTACTTACTCCCGCCATTTGTTAATATAAACCAATTTAACTACTTCTATTTACATTTAATAAAAACTTAACTTAAATGTCCACCACTCAATTAACTAACTAATTTATTATAATAGTTTTCTAGTAGAAAGAGATTAACTTATTAAGGATACTTAATAAATTAATTACTTTCAAGAAAATTACATAATCGAAAACGAGTAGTCGATTCAATCCATCATAATAAAATATAGCGAGCTTGCAACGTTACATTAAGATTAACTGCGTGTTTGTTTGAGAATAAAATAAAAGCAAAAGCAATGGTATTGGATGGAAAATTTTATAGTTTCCGTTGATAGTGTTTTGATTTGAACGTGGAATGTCATTGATATTATATGGGAATGGGATGTTTACGTCTATAGATTCTTGTTAACGGCAGAACGCAGAATATAAAACGGATCGCGTGCGTTACTTGAGAATTATTTGATAGTAGATGGTGGTCCTTCAGCAGCAATCACAGTTAATTGTTAATATCTATTTTGAAGATGTCAAAAGTAATTGTTTGTATTCAAAACAACGTTCTTCCAACAAGCAACTTAGAAACTATAAATGCCAAAAGGGCACTTAATCCCCCCCACCCACCCTACCCCACCCCAAAGAAGAAGAAAAACTCCTATAATGGCCCCCAAGTTCTAGCAGTATCCTAAAAAAACTCTAAGCGAACAAGTTCAGAGGTCTCTAAGACACCACAATGCACAAAGACTACGAACTGTACAAATGGCAAGGTAAGTTGAATCATCATCAGCAATCAGAGCTCTTCAGTTCCAAATTTGAAACAAGCCTGAAAAAGATTAGAGAAATGAAAGCCAGCATTTAAATTAGTACTTACCAGAACTGCTGGCTTTCTCCCCTTTCTCTGTTGCACCATGTATATCTCTTCTCTATTTCCAGACAAAGCCAACCAATTCTCAGTTCTGATTTCTCACACAATTTCAATCTCCTGTTATATAAAAGAAAACATAACCGACAGCATAAAGAAAAACATACAAGCAGATTAACTATAGAAATAAATAAATAATAATCACTAGAAAACGACTTGAAATATCACTGACTTTTGCAGATTCTGAGTGAACTCAGCCCATAGAAAGAACCATACCTAGCACAGCATTTGGCTTCAAATAAAAGCCAGAAAAGAAGAGAAAAAACATACATGAATGGTCAGCACGCATTATCCATAACAAAATATAGAAAGGAAAAAAAAACACAATCAAAACAATTATTTTTTGGTATTCTATCAAAACAACTTAAACATAGCCCTAGATTCTTTTCCCCCAAAGGAAGAGTACGCCATTGCCCGTTACGAACCCATGACTTTGTAACGTCATTTCACTATCGGCCATATCTTTAATGGAATTCCATTTTAGTCCTTAACTTCTGTAAAATCATTTATTTTAAGTCAATGACTCATCGAGTTTATAAAGATTTCATTCACTTCAGCCCCCGACATTGTACAAAAACCATTCACAATGTTTCTACAAAGGACTAAAGTGAAATGAACTTTTCAGAATAAGGGACAAAAGTAAAACCCCAAAAAAGATAAGTAAAATAACCTTACAAAGCCAGGGACCAAAGGGAGGGTTAACTCAAAACAAAAACATTCATAAAGAAATATTATTCAGCGACAGTGCAGAAATAAAACTGCCAATTCAATACTTTGTCAAATATCAATATAGGCTCCACAATCATCACATTTTGGCCTCACAACATGTCTGGGAAGACTTTGTATATCAGTGTACTTGATTGCACAATGTATATACTGCTATGAGGAAAATAAGAACTGATCAAATGGCTGAGCACCATGCCAACAAGACGAGAAAATTTAAAGAGCAGTTAAAAGAGTGATAGGAATTAAAAGCCAAACCTACACCTGCTCTAGCAGCTGATCTTGTAATACCTCATTTCCACTTGTCATTTTCCTCTCTATATGCCTGGCGGGTACAGTCTGAGATGGAGTACTCTGAGACCTGTCATCACCTATCCCCTCGATATCCCCAGTGTTAAAGTCGCAACATCCCAACATCAATCCAGAACCAACATCATCAGCAGAACCACCGTCACTTGTAGCAGATGTAATCACACTCGAATTGGAGGCACAATCAGCATCAGTTTCAGGCGACTTCCTTCCTGTATCCAACTCATCTTGCCCTCTGTTTGACAATTTAGCACACGCTGCATTTCTCAACTCTTGACTATCACATACAGTATCACCGGCTATATCACCCGAACCCAAGCATCGACCTTGACTCACTTCAAATTGGCACATATTGCTTCTAGGCAAGCTATCTAGAGATTTAGACACGATATCTGACGAAATTGAATCTTGCCTTTGAGGTCTAGTAGATTGCTTTGCGCGCACAACATCCTGCTTCAAACCCACGCCATCATCGTATTTCCTTTTAGGTGTTCTCTCACTATGTCCGGTCCCAGAAATCCCGTCTTCATGAAACAATTTACGGGGGTTTTGAACTTGTGACGCTGGCCTTGACAGTCGAGGCCGCTTATAACCATCAGTGAACACATAGGACGGGATTTGCCTTCTGCGAACATGAGAAACATGCATGTCCATCCCCGGTTTCCAAAACATGTACATATTAACATAATGCCGAAATTCTTCAACTGTCCCACGAATATCAAACTGTTGACCTTCTTGAACAACCTCTCCCTGCTTCCTTTGTAAGCCCATGAAAAAAGCACAATGAGCACAATGCTTCAATGTATCCACATACTCATGTGGATAGGGATGGCACTGCAACTTCCCAAAAGTGTCACGCTCAATCTGCCAACACAATTCAAAAGCAAGAAATGAGACTAAAATTACAACCTCGTCAAAACTTCTCTCATTTAACCACTAATGAAATCAAAATTACCATCAAAGTCAATTGTCGAAGCCTTGATTCCACCCAACCTTTCCAAGCGCGCAAATCATCAACATCAGCAGCAACTATGTCAACTTGCAGATAGTTTTTATAGTTTTCAAAGAAAAGGTATGGCTCAAACAGAGCACTCCAGTGAGCATTATTCAATTCTATTTCCTGAATTTGTTAAAATAAGAATATATCAATTGCAACTATGAACAACAAAAAAGGTTTAGAATATCCAAAACTAATCTAATAACCTTAACGAGACGTGGCAAAGTATTACCCCACAGATCTTGTTTCCGTATTGGAACTGCTCCATCATAACACGAAGAGTGCTTGTTGAAACATTGTAACTAGAGTTCATACAAGGATAGGCAGGAGTGATAATTGGCATAAGATGGGTTCGGTCACGAGGATTTTTACGAGGATCCCATAGAGAAAATCCAAGTTCATTCTCCTCTATTGGACATAACATGACAGGGTTGGGCCACCGCCACTGTGTATACACTCTAAAGAAACGAGAGATAAGCATGCTTGGAACTGCATTGGGATACAACTGGCAAATACGAGCTACAAGAAGAGCCCAGTTCACACCACCAAGAAATCCAGTCACCTAAACATAGATGCACAACAAATAATAGAGGCAGATAAACAAATACTAGGTCATTAACCAGATGCCAAGAGATTCAAAAGAAATGAAATGCCAAGGAGAAGAACAGAGCAAAAATCACTCACATTAGAATAAACACCTCGCCTTTTGGCCCAAAGCTTAAGGCAACGAAGAGTTGTTCGAAAATGCTAAAATTCAAACAAGAAAAGATCAAATAAGCAATACCATTAAAGGGTCATAAGAAATTAAAGCCTCATATGAAAGGAATTGGCTAACTCATGCAATGACAAGTAGAAAAAACTGCAAAGCATCACCTCAATATTAGGAACAAGCTTCAGAATCTGATCAGCAACCCTGCAGCCATTCAAACTTCGAACGGTAGGCTCATCAACATTGTGCAAAACAGATACATCAGATATGTCCAAATCCTGTCCATAAATTGGAAGCAAAGGATAGTTACAAAATATATGACACAACATAAAATAACCCTTGCATAAAACTGGTCACAAGTTCAAAAGTTCAAAAATTTAACTTCTATGATATCTTCATAGCATCTTGATCAACAAAAACTATATGAGAATTCGAATGACAGATGAAGCACCCATGGTACATGGCTTAAATTTGTAGTAAAAAAGCAACTGGAATTCTGCAACCATGTTGAAGCAGAAAGGGATTTTTTTGGAAATAAATTAAAAGATTGAGAAAATATTTCAAGATTTAAATCAGCTCATATCCATGATCCAGTATCAAAAACTAATTAGACAAAAAAAAAAGCACTTGTGGACATCACATAGAAAATTATTTTTACTCAAAATATAAAATTAATACCAGGTGAATTTTTTGTTACTCTGTTACTAAAGGTCACTCAAAATATAAAAAAAATTCACTCACCGCCGGTACAATTAAGCAAGAAATACTTGCATAAAGTAGGTCAATTGATACTCCATCAAACTTAAATTTCATAACTGGGACGTGTGCATCAGGAACTGGCTGCAATTCTGCAACTTCCTCCATATTAGCCAATATGTCATGCAATAAGAAGAAAAAATCCTCCTGACACGGAAATAAAACAAATATTAGAGACGACATTGAGAATTATTTTGATGAAGCACACGTAAAAACAGTTTACTCTGTCAATCTACCTCCCGGTTCACATAGCATGGCCCAATACATAAAGTGTCTATGTCAGCCCCAGGACCATGAACCTGCATCATACAAATTAGATTAAGTTAATCTGTCTACACCGACAATACATCAACATCTATTAAAGTGAATGCTAAATTTGACAAACAAGTAAAAATAAACTTTGCAATCAACTTCATACAATTCTTTGTAATCAAGTCACATGAAGATCCCCACATAAGGTAAAAGAGAATATAAAAACAGAATATAAATGTGGGCATATTAGGCAAAGCAATAAGCAAACTTACACCAAGTCGATAAGAACCAAAAGTTAAAATGACAGCATTTGCATCTTCCACCATTTGATCAGTGTATCCTTTCATGCGAGTAAGTTGTTTCACCCAATCATTTACTATCTGAAACAGAAAACAAATTATAAGCAAAACAAATAATAAAATTTGGGATGTTTATAGTAAAATAAATTACTTTCAATGGTTGTAGCAAAGCAGGGCAAAGTAGCAATATAACTTCAACAAATAAACATTAATTAGCAAGTAATTAAACAGTGATGAATTGATGCGTGTTATTGAACTAAGTTTTCCCTACCAAACAGAAACATCTGTGCAGATCAATTGAAACATATGGTTCAACATTGCAACTGGAAGACACTAAAACGACAAGTAATTTAAGATTTTTCCATTTAAACAGAGGAACAATTGATGGATGATGACAAAAGGATTTAGTTATTCGACAAACTCAATTCTGGCAGTAAATGAATATAGACTATAGAGAAGAGAACTAACATTCGACAGGTCTTTCAAGACACTAACTTGATTTGGAATAACTCAAACAATCTATAAGCACTAGTAACATTACAAGGATATGAAGTTAAACTCATGCAGCCCATCATTATTGAATCAATGGGAGAAGTAAAGCAACTCCTGATGACCAACCGTACCCCCAAGACCTGTATCAATATCCCGCCCCAACTAATGATCCCTAAAAGGGCAGATATATTACCCTCTGCACATAGTAACATCATAAATCTCACACCCCTTAGATCGGCGGAAAATGTACTGTACAACTCTTATTGCTTTGGAGTAACTATGGTTATAAAAAAAAAAGCGAGAAAAGGATTCTCCAAAACAATAAAAAGGGACCACGATCTACGTATCATCCTATGACGAATGTAGCGTACCCCACCCCACCCGGGAAAAAAACGAGATTTTTTTTTTCTGCGGCACAATGAAAATCAAAGTTTAAAATAATAAAAAAAAGGAAAACTATCAGAAGGCATAATCACCTGTCGAAGTCGTAGAAGGACCTCTTCTCTCTTGCCAGCTTCGTCTTTGCTCTCGTAAAGCCCCGAACGAACCAGATACTAGCAAATCAAATTAACAGAAGAAATTTAAAAAACAATAAAATTGGGGAATTTAGAATTTTCAAAACCAAATCGTACCTTCTTTAACTCGGAATCCCTTTGCATGTCAGCGACCGTAGGCCCGGTCATCGATAAGGGCTTGGTGACGCCGTATTGAGGAGACGAAGACGGCGGCGGCGCCGAAGCTCCCAATCCTTCAGAGCTCCCCATGACCCCCCAACACCGGAATTATAAAACGATTATTTTTTGTATGCGAGACGAATCAATCGATCGAAATCGAAGGGGAACAAACGAACCCTAGAAGCGAAGAAGAAGAAGAAGGAGAGAAATAGGAAACCCTAGAATTGGATCGGAAGAAAGGAAGGAAAAAAGAAGAAGAAGAAGAAGGGAAAGGGGAATTGGGGAAGGCAGAAGGGAACGCGGAGAGGGAGAGGGAGAGGAGAGAGAGGGAGAAGGAGCGGCAATTGGTGACACCGTCGATTTAGCGCCTTAGTGGAGGAACCTTCCTCTTTCACGTTCTCTTGAATATATCTCACTATGCTTCCTTTTTTTCTCCTTTTTCCTACTATTATGATATGATATTATTTTTATGATCTCACCACTCAATATTATCATCATCATCACATGTATAACTTGTCTCATTCTTATCATATCTTAATATCTTACCCTTAAAAAAAAATTTAAAAAAAATCATATCTTGATATCTTATTCTTATCATACGCCAAAATCAAAAATTCAAATGACATTCTTTTTAAATTTTAAATTATTATTATAAGCATTTAGTTGTTTTTTTTATAACCACGATTTCCCACTAATCTCGTTCGCATGCGTGACTAGCGCTGACCTCAGGAATTTGTCATAGGTAAAATTTAAACACGGAAATTTTAAATTATTATTATAAACATATAGTTTGGATAGTATTTGCAAAAAAAATTCTGCTTTTGTCATGAAATAATATTTTAAGATATTAAGATAAAATATTGTCTTACAATCTATATATATCTATATAAGATATCGAAGATTTTCATATTATACAGTATTAAAGAAAAGTTATTAGATGATATGATTTAATTGAGAGGTACTTATCCTGATTTTTGGTGTAGGATCTCTTCCTGATTAAAACAAATGTTATCAAATGATATTTTCTTTAATTTTTCATCTCGTTAAATTATTTAAATTACAATTTACAAGTTCATTTACTTTTTTTCTCACTTTTCTCTTAAGTTTTCATATTTTCAGCATTTAAAATTTTCATGTGTACTAATACTTCTTTATATTTTGTCACATTTATCAGTGTTAATTATATAACAATTAAAACACACTATAATAAGAAAAAATTAATAGAGAATGAGTATTGCTATTCATTTTAGTTTATTATTACTCTTAATTTGTTATTTTTATAATTTTATGTATTGACACATGAATTTTATTGATTATAAAAATATTAAAAAAAGGAATAAAAATAGTTTCACCCATTTAAAATATGAAATTAATTTTAATTTAGTGTTTCACGTTTTAATAGAAAGTTGAATTCTTTTTCTTTTTTGGTATAAAAGGAAATAACTAGGACAAAGAAACAAGAAAGTAAAAAGCCACTATGGAATATTATTATTTGTTGATCGGCTAACAACGGAGGACTCCCCTCTAGAGGAGGGAACTAATTTCTACTAAAACATCCTATGAAAAAAGAGCTTGCTTAGCAAGGAAATCTACCGCTTGATTTGTTTCCCGCAACACTTGAGAAAGTTGTAACACCAAGTCATGAGCAAGAAGCATGCGAGTATCTTAGACAATAGAAGCATAAACATGGAACTCAAAGCCATGATCCAACTCAAAGTTGAATTATTCCTTTAGGTGCGCAAGAAGAATATTTTCATTAAAATAACTTATAATTGTTTCAACATGTTTAAATGATTTACCTATTTATCAACTATATTGGATTTTGTTAATAGAGTTTCATTCATTTATAAATAAAATGTGGTAAAAAAAATGCTATTGATATAATAAACCAACAAAATAATTTTAGTTGGTCTTTCGTTAACTTGGGATTGTGGCTATCGGTCGGTGCTTATTGAGTTTGATTCTTTATTGGCCGTGAGTTTGGTTTCGAATGCTACAGATACACGTTTCTATGCCTATGCCGCTATCATCGATGACATTCGGATTTAGCTTCATAGGTCTTGGAATGTCTCAATCTCTCATCGCCTTCGAGAATGTCCTTGAGGAATGTCCTCATATGGTTATTCTTGCTCTTTTAGCTGATAAGATCGAGACTGTGTTCTCGATAGGATCTTAATCTTTTTTCTTTGTTTTTTGTTTCCTTTGTTACCTTTGTTACAGAAAAAAAACCAACAAGAGTATCTTGAACAATATGCGACAAAATAGCGATTTCATCAAAGTGTTCATTTATCAACCGTGGTTCTTCTTTGTGTGCATAAATATGTGGTCTTTGGCCTAAGTTAAATTTGGTCCAATAGCTTAAAATTTGTGTGCATAAATGAGATTCACGGTAAGAGTTCCCGTGGAAATAAATTTGAAGTTGACAGTGAATCTCATTCATTAGGGCTCAAATTTGGTGCACAAATTCTATCCTTATATTCTTGATATTCAACCGATTTAAGGATAGAACTTATACATCATAAGTGCTCTTGAGATCTTCAGAAAAATGAGTGATATTTTAATTGGAAAAACTAATGCTTTAAAATTGTGAATGAATATTTGTGTTTCCAAAAATAAATTTTTATGAGGTATACTTGACATTCAAATATTCATCTCAAAGAAAACTTTATTATAGTGATCGGTTAGCATTTTTTTTAAAGTAGAAAATAAATTAACGAAAATAGTTTTCTTTATGAAAAAGTTTTAAAAATCATTAGAAATATCTTAATGCTTAAGAATGGATGCGGATCCTCTCCTGCTAAAAGCCTCTCTAGCCCTCTCCAGCTATGATTTGTGTCGTTGGATTTTATCAAAGCATGAGATTAAAAGTTAATTCTAAAAGAAAATATAGACACGTAGCATAGGATAATCTCCCCTCCACTAAATGTCCTACTGAAAGTCACATTAATTTCTCTATCGGAGCCTGACTGTGCTCCACCGGACCAAGGCTAATCTACCACCACCAAAATCACCCTCGACGGCATTTCTTTCCGCATACGGCCTCCCACTAAGTGCACCCGCAACGCCTTCATTAACAATTGGCTTCGAAATCAAGACAAATAGGGAGAAAGATTTTGGTACCGATATGATGGGTTCAAAATTGAGATCTTCGTGTGTGAGGAGCATATCAGCTTTCGGATTTCGCTAGGACATGAACTCATGGTCTTCGCCGACGAGTAGGGTCACGAGCACGAGTGCAGTGTGCGCACCCTTGTGAAAGTTGGTTTCGTCATCTCGAACGTTGTTCTCCTTCTAGATCCCGTTGAGCATGTGGCCGAACTCATCTATGCTGAGGTTTCCGACAAACGCCACCCCCTTTTTTGACAAACACCGCCATGATCGAGTTTGGTGGTGGCAGATTGGTCAGTGGAGCTGAGTCCAAATGGGGTTTGGGGGATGATTATATACTTCTTGTCTATTATATTTTCTAATTTGATCTTTTAATCTCATCCCTTAATGAAATCCAATAGCTGTGAATAATGGCCGGAAAAAGCTAAAGTGACACATTGCCAGAGAGAATCTAAATGCCTTAACAATAGGAAAAGAATTAGATAAAATTTTGTTTTTTTTTTTGGTAATTAAAATTATAAAATGATGAATTCCAAACAAATAAATATATAAGGTGAGAGAATGATACCAATCAAACTTTCAAATTAAGAAAAATAATTATAGTAGTTTTATATTGTAGTTTTTTTTTTTAAGAAGTTTTATAGTGTATTTGAAAATTTGGTTTAATACTTATACAGTAAATTCTTTTTAATTTAGAATTTGTGTATAAATTGATAAAATTATAAAATTTATTTGAATAAATTAAAAAAAAAAATTATTGTGATGAACTCCTTTAGAAAACTTATAAAAACAATCTAGCAATATTTCATAGTGAATTATAAACTATTTTTATAAAATACAATAAGTTCATGTTTCTTCTATAATTAAACGCCACATATTCTCTTCATTGGATTCAGAATAAGTTTGAATTAGAAATAGTTTTATTTGCATGTCTTTTGATATCTTTTCTAAAAGTTGACATTTGCGATTTCTTTTACTAAACGTTGACATATATTTAGAACACACATTCTTATTAATTTTTTTTTATCAAGGTAACGAGATATTATGATTAATTTTTTATATTTTGTTTTTTAGGATTTTTTCTATACATCGTGGTATGAAAATTTGGTTAATATGAACTTTTTTTTTATTAAGGCACGTTAGTGTAGTTAATTTTTAAAAATATTTTACATATAAATATATAATGAAATTTTGTTTCAATACCTTTACTGTAAAACAATGTCCTTTTACTCGTTTTTCTTTGCGCCTTTAGGACTTGATGAATATTAAAAAAGAAAGTTTTGTTAAACGTGATCTTACGCGGGCTAAGTTACTAAAATTAAAAAATTAATTATAAGTGAATTTTATTTCATCTCTTAAGAAAAAAAGTTTAATTGCAGTTTTACACTTCTTATTTGTATTTTAAGTGATTTTGGTCCCACTTATTTTTAAAACAAACGATTTTTGTTTCTTTGTTAGTTTTTCCTTTAAATTAGTCGCAGTTTTTAGCCAATTTAATGACAAATTTTTTCAAAATTAATAACAGAGGGACAAAAATGATTCACAGATATAAATTTTTTCAAAAAATATTAATTTAGTGACAACTTTCCTCCAAATTAGTGACAAATTTCAAATATTTTATTAAAAATAATTAGGAGAAATATTATAGCTAGTTAATAGTTATTGGGAATACATTATATCAGTAAACGATTTTAGTCCATCATGAAACTAATTTGACTAAAAATCATGGCTAATTTAAAAGAAAAACTAATGAAGAGACCAAAATCATCTATTTTTTAAACAAATGAGACTAAACTCGCCTATTTGAAACTTGAGTGATTAAAATTATCCAAAATAAAAATATGGGAATTAAAACTACAATTAAGCCTATGAAAAATTATATTCTCTGATCTCTCTCTTTAAACAGTGACCTTAAAGCACTAAATATCATTTGCCTAAAGAAAAATGTCCTTACAAAATATTCAAATAGAATATGCATAAATTTCTATTTGTATTTCTGAGTGCGTATATCAACAAATACAGGGTTATTGTTAGACCATGTATAATGGGGTTGCTTAGAGTCATTATTTGTGCTAAGCAACTCCTCATTGCAGTTTGTTGACGTGGCTTGAGTTGCTTAAATAAGCAACCAAGATCAAGGGTTGCTTGGAGGAGAAGTGGGTCAAAACAAACAGAATTTTAGTGTAAGAACCTTGCATTGTATAGTACGTGTAAGACTCATTTGAGTTGCTTAATAAGAACCTTGCATTGTAGTATAGAGTTGCTTAAACTGATAAAGTGATGTGTACCTGCGGGACTTCCCAAAGTATTAATAAAATATAGACTAAGCACACTTGTTAAGTTGCTTGCATTATACATGGTCTTATAGCTTAATCAATGGTACAAAGTTTAGGTCGTGGATACGTAGCTACATTAAACATTTGGAGAGAGAAAAAATTAGTTATACAAAATATTTGGTCGTTGTTAGTACTCCTCGTGTTCCTTTCTATTTGTTTTAAGAAAGAAAAAATTATTGTTCTAATTTATCTATCTACTTATATTTTCAATGTAACATTAAGACATCGTTTGATAGTTGTACAGAATAGAACATAATGCAACATAATTGAATAGAATAGAACAGAACATAACCGTATGTGTGTTTGGTGACTATGGAACAAAACGAGGCCATATATCTTATTTTGTATTTAATGCGGATTAAAATATAAAAAATACAAAATTAAATGAAAAATAAATTTTTTTAATTTCTAAGAAAATTATTAGTATATTTAAATAATAATTTTAAAATTTATTAATTTTTGTATTAATATTTTATGAAAAAATTAAATTATTAAATATAAACTTCTCACAATAAATACAATTATTAAATATATTTTTAAAATTAATTATTAAATATAAATTATGTTGAATATATTTTTATTATGTAAATTTTTTTAAAAAAATATTTTTTGGTCGAAAAAAACTAATATAAGGTTTAAGTATTTTAAACATATATTATTTTATTAATAAAAAATGACTAAATAAAATAGTGATAATTATTGTGTGGTGTTCTATTCTCTTTTGTTCCACCTTTTTCAATGGAGTCAAACTGTCATGTTCATTTGACTCAATGTCTTGTTTCATTCCTTTTGATTGTTTTACTAAACGTGGAACAATACATAGTGTTTCAAATACGTTTGTCAAATGTTATCTAATCGTACTTTTATCCATTCTAACATTATGTTTAATTGGATGTTAATCAATGCTTCACTATCTAATCAATTAAACAATGAGAGATAAATAGTACTATTATAAAGAATTTAAAATGTATTTTGAAGAAAATCCTAACAATTATTATATTTCTTAACGTATACAACAAAAAAATTAAATAGAAACGGAGAAAATAATATCTTAAAAGTATTTTTTAAGAGTCCAATCTAATAAATTGAAAATTTATTTTTTTATTTTTAAGAGACGAAATAATTTATATTTATAATTATTTTTTAATTTTAACAACTTCAACTAATACCGTAAATCATAAAGATATTGTATAACAAGGTAGCTACTACTACTTACTAGTATTTGTGAAAAAAATAAAAAAACAGTGCTTACTTATACAAATGTGTTACAGTGAGAAAGGATCAAGCGAATATGGCATATCATCTTCCTGCATTATTATCATTTTTTAAATATACGTTTAACGACTGAAAAAAAAAAGTCTGAATTACGATCACCCAAAAAATTGATTGAAAAATTCAAAATTTGAATTAAAAATCCACTAACAATCCAGAATCAGATGGAGATTAAATAGGTTGTTAGTTACCACATCCGATGCTATTAATTTTGATTACCCCAATGAGAGTCAAACACTTTGGAAATCCGAAGAAGAAAAATTAGACTCGAATTCATTGCATCATTGGCTGTGAATAAAATTCCTATAACACCTCCTTTCAATCATTCATTCCTATACCCTTTTCACTGAAGCGTTGTTCCAGTTTCAGAAGAATTTTCTAGCTAGCGGAAGAAAACTTCATCATACAAGGTAAGAATATAGATCATAGAAAGGTCATGATCAATGAGAAAACTTTCTTCAATCACTATTATAAAAGAAAGATTTTTTCCAAAGGGCTTTTAATTGCTATTCTGAGTAGTACAATAAACATGGTAGTGTGGAGTATTTGTTATAGATATACACGTTACTGCATAAAGCTAGAGAGAGAGAGAGAGAGAAAAGCTACACAACTTTTTTAGGCTAATGGCATTTTGTGACTATTATTGGAGTGAGACAGTGAGTAGAATAGAAGAGGGAATTCAACACTCTTTCTCTGTTTTTGAATTTAAGAACATGATAGGCTTTTCTCAGTGATTATTATTATTATTGTTATCACTTTTTTCTCATAAAATTTACCTTCTTTATTATTTGTCTGTAATTCTTGTCTCTTATCTTCAATTAGTGTGTCAGAGATTTGTCTCCAAAAATAGTAGTAGTAGTATCCATCTCTCTATTATTTTTTCTTGCAAGGTTTGATGCATATAAATAAATACATCGTTTATTGATCTTCACCTACACAAGTAACTTGCTCTTATCACTCCTCTGCTTGCAACATGTAGCATAGATTCTGATAATTTTTCTGAAACTTGCACTAAACTCCATTGTTTGTCCATCCTTTTTTAATCTAAAAAAATTATATCCCTTTCGTGTATTATATTGCATTGCATTAAACACCACTTGTATTAGTTTGGCTTTTACACTTGTCAACTTAAACTATATTACATACTTAATGAAGTTTTGGTTTGTTGTTAAGACAGTAAAAGCTAAAAACTATGGTTTCTAATGTGTAAGTTTTGAATCAACACAGCATGTATGATAAAGCTCACATTTGCATACATTTTAACACGATTTTGAGTTTCAAACTATGATTTGAGCTGAAGTGAAAAAAAAAAAGTTGAACCAAACTGATGTTTGCCAACTAAAAAAACAGTCTAAGAAAGGTGCCACTAAAATTGTATCGGAGAGTAATCATGGTCAACAATAAAAGTATCCGATCAAATTTAACTGTATTCAATGCAATGTGACTGCGATTGTAATTCAAAACTTGGCATTTGAGTTTAAGTTTGACATTGTTTTATTTTTCTCTCTCTAGATTGTGACACTTGAAAATCTAGAGAGAGAAGTTATGGGAAAAGCTACCAGGTGGTTGAAGGGATTGTTGGGTTTGAAGAAAGAGAAGAACCCGATTGACAAGAAGGAGAATAAACTTTCAGGGAAGGATGAAATGAAGCACATTACTTCAGCAAGTGATAATCATCAAGCCTTTGTTAATTCTTGGTTCAAATCTTTTGATGCTGAAAAACAGGATGAAGAACGGAACAAATACAGAGTTAATGTGGCTTTGAAGAGGTCAATGAGCCGTGGCAGAAGGACCTTGTTTGGTGGAACCATAGAGTGGTGGGCTGCTGTAAAGATTCAATCTTTCTTCAGAGGTTATTTGGTATGTGAAAGTTCAAATCTAAATTTTGGTTCTGGTTTTTCTTTTCGTATGATGATGTCTGTTACCCTGTTTTTCTCTG
Source organism: Cyamopsis tetragonoloba (assembly GCA_037177725.1). Lineage (NCBI taxonomy): Eukaryota > Viridiplantae > Streptophyta > Magnoliopsida > Fabales > Fabaceae > Cyamopsis > Cyamopsis tetragonoloba. Next base: position 57,939,628 of record CM074124.1, on the reverse strand, counting down.
TTTTCCCAAATTCCATTTTCTGAATGGCATTGTTTTTGTAAACGGCGATGTTAGTAGCTCATATATATATATTTGGTTTTGGTATAAACATTGTGCTTTGCTTGATTCTTACTCTTAGAAAGTTGTTTTAAAATCTTAATAAAACAGTTTCAGTTTTGTAATTAATTGAGGCTAATTTCAATACCTACCACATGAGTATCATGTTGTAACTCAAATTTTATGCAATTTGTTGCATTCAGGCGCGGAAGGCTCTGAGAGCATTGAAGGGATTGGTGAAGATACAAGCTCTTGTGAGAGGGTACCTAGTCCGGAAAAGGGTTGCTGCAACTCTTCACAGTATGCATTCTCTTATGAGAGCTCAGGCTGTTGTCCGATCACAGCGAGCTCGTCGTTCCATGGACAAGGAGAATGTATTTCGACAACAAATTCGCAAATCAACATACAATAACATGGTAAAACCTGGCTTTTTAGAATGTGTTTAGTTTTTAGGAATTTAATGAGAAAGAATATCACTTTTTAATTCTGATTTGCTTATGTACACCTACTTGAATCACTTTCTATGAACCATAGTATTCTGATTTGATTGCATGTGTTTGTTGTTTTTCCTCTTCTAGCAACGGTTTGATGAAATAAGAAATGAATTACACTGTAAAAGGCGCCTACCAATGTCTTGGATGAATAAATTTGATGAGAGCATCAAAGTTGTTGAGGTTGATTATGGAGGAGATGATCAGCAAAACTATGAAGCGGTATCTTCTTCCTCTCTTCCCTGTCTAGTTCCGGCTAGAATCTCGACACACGAGTGCGGAAATTCTCAAGATCTAGAATGGCACTGGAGTGTTGATCAACGCAAGTCTTTCACAGCTCACAGCACACCTCGTTTAGCAAATTGTATGTTACCAAAAACCCCTTCTGCTCCATTGAAGAATGTGTATGGAGAAGCTTCGTTTCAACCTTATTCCATTTGTCCTAATTACATGGCTAATACTAAGTCTTCTAAGGCAAAATTAAGGTCTCACAGTGCCCCAAGGCAAAGGCCTGAGATCAAGGGAAGGGTTTCACTCGATGAATTCCTTGCAGCAAGAAATAGTGTAAGTGGGAGTAGAATGCCGTGTTCATCCATTTCACAACCTCAAGATTATTGTTGTTATGACAATGACTTTTAGGAAGAATATTATGGCAAAAGGAAAATTTGAGAGGATAATTAAGTGTTTGTTTTCTGTCATGTATGCCCCCTTTGTTGTACCAAATGGTTGACTTCTATTAAAGAATTAAAGAATCTGGTTTTGTTTTGTCGTCAATAAGTTTGTTTACTTGTTTTTTCTTTTATGATTTGGAATGAACCATCAAAGTTGTTGGCGTAATGACAGAATGATGAAGACTAATGTTGTCACCTATCAATTTATTAGTAAAATTATTATTATAAATTTCAATATTAATGTCAAATCAAGCATTTTTCGTTGTTGATTTTTCCTCCCAAAACTCAAGGGGTGCATAATAAAGGCCACTTTCGTTTTGTCATGTTGATCATGTTAGGACCAAGATACTACATGAGACACAGTAACACGATAATAATGTTGGATGTTATTATTACATCATATACTATACTAACTAACAACAAATTAACATGAAAGTGAAAACATGAGAGGATTTAATTCCGAAAAACATGATTCGAGGGGGTGGTGTGAGGGAGCGCGTGATATTGTTGAATTAATGAGAATGAGAATGATGAGCAATCATTAGAGTTTGTTTGTTTAGACTCTTTGAAACAATTTGGTTCTAGCTCCTCGTAACCTTGATTCTTCAAAATATATCCAGTATTTTTCCTTAGCTGCTGCTTTCGATGATACATACATTTTGCATTTCTTTTTCATCGTTGAACGGTGAAGAAGGGTTGTTATTCTACTAATTTAGTGAACACAGAAAATTTAGTAATTGCTTTGATCATTAATGTATCACACTTTCTTTCTTATTCAGCTTTCTGTCTGGGTTACTACGGAATAGAACTCTGATTACCAGCATTTATACTATCATAATGGGAATACATATTTAAAAACAGAACCAAGCAATCAAGTGGCCTATTAGCTCAGTTGGTTAGAGCGTCGTGCTAATAACGCGAAGGTCGCAGGTTCGAGACATGCATTGGCCAATATTCTTATGAATTTTTTCTCTCTTCTCTTTCTTCTGACGCTGTGTCTGAGGTGAGTGTTAGTAGAGTAGCCTTACACTATGTTAGGAAAGCATGAAGTTAGATAGATGTATCATTTTATGATACACCCAATTTTACTATAAATAATTAAATTTCATATTATTTTATTTTATTTATTTTGTTATTATTATAAAAATATTAATTTAAGTATAAAAATAGAAATGGAGTATAGTATTTCTCAATTTTAAAAGAGTATCATAAATTGAACTTAGATAGATAAAAATAGGGTGAAAGTGAGATATTTCCATGCTTAAAAGTAGCCAGAGATAGAAAAAAAGTGTATATTTTGTGTGGGCTTTACATTAGTTTCAAGTCTTCCCATTACATACAAGACTAGGATTAATTTGGGCACAATTACAAAATAACCCTCTAACAATAAGAAAAAAAATAAAAGTATGCCCATTGAAAAAAAATAGTGGTACTAAATAAGTCATTTCACATTATTCTCATATTTCTTTTTACTCTCATTTTTTTATTTATTTCTATTCAACCAAACATCTTTTAAATCACCTCTATTTCTCTTCAACTTCTTTCTTCTCAATTTCTTTTTTTTTTTTTAACTTTTTTCCTCTTTTATTTCTACTCCCTAACTAAACATAGTATTAGGGTCCGTTTGATTTGCTAATTTTGAAGGTACAACACAGAACAAAACTCTTTTTCTATGTTTGATTCAAAAAGCTGTCAAGAGACAGCACAATATTCAAGTAATTGGACAGCACAAATAGCCACTTTTTTGTACCCCACTAAACCAAGGGACAAGTTTCTTGTTCAAAGCACAAGTTAGGAAAAGCCAAAACTAACCCTCCATCTTTACTCAGTGGTGTAACTACCTCCCCCACTTTCTCCACTTACCTAAGGTAGTTTATGTTGCATTATTTTTGTAAATCAATGTTTAAGTTATTTTTTTTCACTTCTGCATATTTACTGGTTAACATGATATATATATATATATAATTAAAATAACATATTAATAATAAAATAAACTTTAATGATAAATATAAATATTAAAAAATAAAGAGTTAAAAATATTTTATAATAATAATTTTTTATTTTATTTAATATAATTATTATATCACATAAAATATATTATGTACTAATTTATTAAAATATGAAGTTTTAATTTTATAATAAATAATAAAATAATAAAATATTTCTAAAATATTAAAATATTATTTTCTTAGAAAAATTAAAGTGAATTTAATAATATATAACATGAAGGATATTATTGTAAAATTTATGTTGTGTTTCTTGTTATGTGTATTGAGTATCAAACAATATACAACACAAAAGGTTGTGCTGTGACTCATAAAAGTTGTACTGTGCTGTATTACTTGTACTGTCCTGTTCATGCATCAAACGCACCCTTAATGTGCGTCTTTACTTGTATGCATGTTTGTCTCTGAGTCTCTAATAAAATCTCTTTACCTATTATTATTATTATTATTCTTTTACTTGTATAGTTATTTTTGATAGGCAACTATATTATACTGCTATAGTAGTATATGTATGGGGATGCAGATGAATCCATATATGCCTCCATATATTATATATACATGTTCTGTGTTCGTCTCTGCCTCCTTTAAGCCTTTTTGTTTGGAGTTTTCCAAATGAGAATTGTATGTGTCTCGATGAATTTTTTTTTGTTAAAAAATAATATGATATATTATACTGGTATTTTTATGTTTATCTTTCTCTTAATATGTATTCAATATATATTAAATTTATGGATCTTATAAACATTAATAAAAAGAGAGATAGACACAAAAACATTAACATAATATATCATGTTATTTTTTAAGATGAAAAATCCATTCTGGTCTCGTTATAGCCTTTTGTTGGACTTTTATATAATCAAAACTTGTGATATTTTAAAACGGACGCAAACGCTCTTTTGGCAGCTTCATTTGAATGTGACATTTTTCTCTTTTTGAACTATGACATTTTGTATTAGAATTTAGATTTAAATAAGTTTTTTATGTCTCTACAATATTTATATTACTTTAGTCTCAACTTAAATAGTCTATACAAAATTAGAAAATTTTTTTAGTTCCTACAAAATTATTATTTTTATTTTAATTTAACTTAATTTAAAATTTTCATTTTTAATACTTAATATTATTTTTCTTATCACATATTTTCAAGGTATCAAAATTTAAAAATTGCAATTTTAGATAACAAAATTAAAAAACAATTATCAGTTAAAGAACTAAAAATAAAATTTAGTAACTTCAAAAACTATAAACAAAAAATTATGAGTTAATTTGGTAAGAGCACTAGGAGAGATATTGCAACCACTAGTCCTAGTTCATGAGGAGGGTCGGTTGCTCGATGTTTCCTTAAATAACCTCCCACCTATTTCTATTTATGGCGTTTAGAGCAATGTGGCTACAGAACCAATTCCGATCTGGTATCCGAGTAATTGTGTGTTGGGTCAATTTGGTTAATGAGAAACTCAGTAGATCAAATCAAAGTTCGATAACATTCTAAACTTTTAATTTTCATTTTATTTTTTGATTGGTGTATGTGCCTCCTTACGTGTTTTTTGGACTAGAATATTTGGTGTAATGGAGTAATGTTTTAAGCATGTAATCTTTTAATAAATTTAAATTCTTATAAATAAAAAATAATTTGTGCTGTAGTTTTGATTCAGACACCGAGACTCTTTCTTCATTCTTTTTCCCTCAAGGTCAAGATGAGATCCCATAACCTCATTCGATAACAATCTTCTTTTTTATTTTGGTAATTAGGATTCAAGTTTCCGCAGCTTGAGCTTCAAATTGGGACATGGTTCTCCTGTGCCACCCAGGATAACTAATCAGCTATACTTGTTAGCAAAAATTAAAACCTAATTAAAAATCAACTCTTTCTCAAAAAACATTGGCTGAAACATATATGAGATCGGAATATCGGATTAAACTTCCAAAAACATTTTAAACTTGAAAACAATGTTTAAAGAGCTAATATTTGAAAGTAGAGTAAATGAACATGAAAGTTATTAGGGAAAACAAAAAAGAAAAAGGGTTAAAGGAACAAAGAAAAGAAATGTAGGGAAAATGATTGTTGTGATTTTCAACGGAGAAAGGTGAAACACAACTGCCCATTTTCTCAGGAATTGATGTAGCAGGGAACTCTTTCGGAAGAGTGCATTGATCGTAGCACAACACCGATACACACAATCCCTGCTTCTATAAATCAAATTAACAATATCTTTTCCTTCTTCTGCATCGCATCGCATCGCAGAAATTAAGGAATAATTGAAACCACGAAATTAGTATGCAATAGAGGCTAGAGGCTACCGCTACAGAGATTCAGCAAAACGATTCAACATAGATCGATAAAGAAGAAGAAAGATGAACGCGGTAAGCAAAGAAGGTGAGTGGGTGTATTTATAGGGATTAGGGAAGTGAACCAGCAAAACCCTAGCCGATTTTGAAATGGACATGTACTTTTTTGGGGTCATCTTTTCTGGACCTTGGGCTGGGCTTGGATCAACACCAGTGTTATAATAAGTGTTTGTTTGGATAGGAGTAGATTTAAATTAACGTGGATCCACTTTAACGCTACTTTTTATTGTGTTCATTGGATCCGTCTCGGCTTATATGCCAAATTTATCTCAACCATTTATTTATCTATCTTAACGTGATTTGACGTGATTCTACGCCAATCCAAACACACACTAACTGATATTTTTGAAAAAAAAAGTATTATTATATTATACTAACTGATATTAATTAATTAATATTATTGATTAATTAAATAAATAAAACTACACCACAACAATAAAAAAAGAAAATTGTTCCAAAAGTACATTACATAGACCGAATCAAAGTGAATTGACAAAACACAAAAAAAGAAAAAAAAGAAAAAAGAAGAAGAGTAAAGCATGACCATTAATAATAATAATGATAATTAAAAAAAGTAATCACGCGGTTATTTACGCAATCAAAGAGACTGATCAATCAAATAATCACCCAACCACTCTCTCCAAGGCTCCAACCTTAAACTCTTAACATCCAAACAACATCAATCTATAATGTCTCTCAACTTCATTCTTTTTTTAAATTATCTAAAAGCTTAATTCCACTATAGTTTCTCTACATATATATACCATCAATGTGTGATATATGCTTAATTTCGGTTACTTTATTATTGTCGTTTTTCAATTTTTAACAAAATCATGCTTATGCATAACCTTTTTTTTTTCAGTGAGATTGTACATGAAAAAATATATGTCACATGTCACATTGAAAATAAAGTTTTAAATTTGGATTCGAAACATGACGATACACTAGAAGTTCGACAGCAATTATGATTAGCAATAACCGCATTTATCTGTATTTAATGCAATGTGATATTAACCACAACAGCAATAAATGTAATGTAATTAAAGCTTGTTTAAATATTAACCACAGCATAGCAGTCACAACTCACAACTCTGTTTCCGGATAATTGGAGCTCTGAGCCCAGATTGCAGATGGTGGCGTCGTGGCCGATGATGGCTGCGGCAGCGAGGGTGTGGCCGTCAATGTCACACACGAGATGCTCATCCACGTACGTTTGCCACGGCATCTTCAATTCTCTTTTACTATTATTGTTAATTGTTAATTACTTTTCACTTGTTTTCATTTTCATGGTACAAATTTAGATATTTGTTACAAATGATTAGCTTATCATTCTCTTTCATTCATTCCTGTGTTTTCTGCTTGCTCTCTTAACAGAAAATTATGATCGAGATCATATTCATACACCTGCTGGGAATGAAATATAAAAAAACAAGAAATCAAACCAAACTGAAATTGCAATGGCAGCAACCTCATCAGCTTAATTAATTTGCCACAATTAAATTAAACATTTTAATCTTGTTTTCAACGGAAGAGCCACTTAGCTTAGGGTCAAAAATAAAATAAATTAATTTTTCAACAAAGCTATTGTTTAGCTTAGTTTGAGCTAATACATGATTGATTTTTTTATCCTTATTGGCGGCTTTCGGTCTCAAATAAAAACTCTTAAACTAATGATTTATGTAACTGTTTTCAGGAAATAAAAAGGGACACATATACTTGTGAAATTAAAAAAAAAAAAGGAAAAGAAACGAAATTATACTAGTTGTCTCTCACTAGTCACTAAGACAAAAATTTAGCTGTGGACACTCAGTTGCTTGTAATGTAAAGTCCGTCCAGGCCACACAGATTTTAGTTAATTTATTTTACATATCTGAACAAACTATATCATGAATTTTGTTCATTTGTTGTTTCGTTGTAGTATTTTACGGCATACGAATCATAATATGCTTTCTCTTTCGTAAATAACTAACTCTTTTAATTATTATCTAATCTAATCTCTTCAGGCATTACCTATATTATGTAGTATATGTTTGTTAATACAATTAGATGTAGAATTTAGAAAACGTACATGGCAAAATTGAATAACACTATCTCAGTTTCTTCCGGGTTCATACTTGAAGATGTTCCTCACCTATCTGATTACATCCCTCACCTCCCTGTAATTTCCTGTCTCTCTTTTATCAGCATCTTCTCTTGTTCAATCTGTTAATTGGTTACAGTTTGTTAGATTGTACTTTTCATCTCTTATTCTTCTAAGCAGATACACTTACAGTTTCATCGCCAAGTACTTGTAATTTACTAAATAACAAATCAAGTGAATTCATTGCCCTTAATTGTTACTTTGCGGTGAAACTGCATGTGCAATTCCTATCCAAACGGGAGAGGCCCTTTTGTATATAAAGCACACGTTTTTAATAATCTTTCTCACCATTCAATCAATTACTAAAACTTTTGGTTATTGTTGATTATGCAGACATATCCTGACCCATTACAAGACAATCCTTCCTATTCAGTTGTTAAGTAAGTCACTTTGTATGAACCTTTGATGATTATTCTTAATTTAACTAATTTCTAGCATTGTCACATTTGGAATTATTATTGTTTATGTTTCCACAGGCAGTATTATGTGAATGTGGGTGACACGGTTGCTCAACAGGTCACTAATTCTTTAATTACTTTATAATAGTTAATTTTCTATTATTCTACCTCTGTTGCAGAATTAATATTCATTTATTCGAATTTCTTTCCTTAATTTGGGCATAGATAGTTGTACATAAAGATAGTCCCAGAGGGATTCATTTTAGGCGTGCTGGACCTGCTGAGAAGGTTAGTTAATTAATTTGCCAGTGTATTATTATATATTATGGGAAGAGTACAAATTAAATTAAAGTGATTTGAATTGAATAATGTTTGGTAATGGTTGCAGGTATATTTTGATTCAGAGGAAGTGTATGCTTGTATTGTGACATGTGGTGGTCTTTGTCCTGGTTTAAATACAGTGATAAGAGAAATAGTGTGTGGCTTATACCATATGTATGGAGTTCACAGAGTTCTTGGAATTGAGGTATCATATCATTTAATTTGCAAACCACATCCTTAATTAGCTTAAATTGTAATAATTGAGGGACATTATTAAACAGTTTTTGGTGATGGTTAGTTATTGACTAATTAAATTAAAGTGTAATATCGAATAGTTTTGTTGAATGTAGGGAGGATATAGAGGGTTTTATTCTAGAAACACAGTTCCTTTAACACCAAAGATTGTGAATGATATCCACAAACGTGGTGGAACAATCCTTGGGACATCATATGGAGGCCATGATACCTCAAAGATTGTTGATAGCATTCAAGATCGGGGCATTAACCAAGTTTATATACTTGGAGGATATGGGACTCAAAAAGAAGCAGCTATGATTTTTGAGGTGATTATGCACTTTGCTAGTAAATGTTTGGCAGATGAAATAGTTTTTATTTGCTAGTTGAATTTGTACTCATACAATTGAATAATTTTTGCAGGAAATTAGAAGACGTGGCTTGAAAGTTTCAGTTGTTGGAATTCCAAAAACTATTGATAATGATATCCCGGTTAGAAATGCTTTAATAGTAAAATTATTGTGGTATATGTGAAAATTCATATACGTTGTTATACCATTATTATACTAAAAAAAGGAGAGAGTGAGAGATATCAGATTTGCATTAAAGGGTGGCCTATTTAATTGAATGGCATTCTGTATTTGAACAAGGTTAGGTTATTGACAAGTCAATTGGTTTTGACACTGCTGTTGAAGAAGCACAAAGGGCTATAAATTCAGCACATGTGGAAGCAGAAAGCAATGAGAATGGTATTGGTGTTGTTAAGTTAATGGGACGTTATAGTGGTAAGCTTCAAGCTTCACCCATTCGTTTGTTGATTACAAGTTTAGCTTAATGGATATGCTTACCAATACAGTTTTGATTTCCTTTCATTAAATTGAGTTTGAGTAACATTGTGGTTCCCTTAATAGAACATATGTTCTTTAATTGTCAATTTGAAGTTCTTTTCTTCGAGTGAATTGACTTTTAATTTATTTAATAATTTAAACATTATATCACATTGTTATATGGAGATAAAAGTTAGTTTAGTTGACACAATGAAAATTTAAACATACTCTAAGTTATATGTTGAATGTGATTGATGTGTGCAAAAAAAATCACCCAAGCCCAGAGCACGTTTTCTGTAAGCATAGATGCAAACAAACAAAGGAACGTTGCTCACATGGAATGGCAGCCATTTTTTATTCTAGGAGGTTTCAGAGCTATTTGTCAACTCTGCTATAAAATATTTATGTTATTTTATGTATTTTTAACTTTCTCTTTAATATAAATACCCACATTTATCCAAGATTAATTCAAGTAATTGAGTGAGTTTTCATTTATAAAATCGAGAGTTTCCTCTCTTTCTCTTTGCCTTTGTGCCACAAAGAAGCACTTATAATTGAAGATGTGAGTATTGGTCCATGGAGGACACATTAAGTATTAAGTTTATGTTTGTTTTTCCGTTAGACTAACATGAGTAATTACATCCTGATAATATATAAATTGATTATGATTTGTTTGGAGACAAATATCAATCACATACAATGGAAACAACAATTTTTTGTTTTCAGCAAAACTATTTTCATGTTGAGTCAACCTAAAACCAAACAGGCACCAGATAATTTGAATGTTTGTTTTTTGTTAGACTAACGTGACTTGTGTTTCAATAACATATAAATAATTAAAATTTATTTGGACTCAATCACATTTAATGAAAGCAACAATTTCTTGTTTTTAACAAAACTATTTTCATATTGGGTCAACCGTAAATCAAGCACAAAACAGATATATTGAATGAGTAGTTAATTTAAGATATTGATGTGTGATGCAGGATTGATAGCGATGTATGCAACACTTGCAAGTAGAGATGTGGATTGTTGTTTGATACCAGAATCACCGTTTTATCTTGAAGGTGGAGGTGGACTATTGGAGTACATAGAGAAAAGACTCAAAGAACAAGGTCACATGGTTATTGTCATTGCTGAAGGTGCTGGTCATGAACTTCCTACCCATAATTTTGCTTCTTCACCTGATGATAAGTTATTTCAAGATGTTGGTCTCTGGCTCTCCCAGAAAATCAAGGTAAAATGTTAATAATCTTTTACCTTTCTGTATCAAACAAGCAACATTATCAACTCTATATCTATTTCAGAAAGAAAAACCTAATGTAATGTGACTATAAATGTAGAATTGTTTTTTTGTAGATTTTCAAGGTAGTTGAATAGGTAAATGAAGTTATTTTAGAGAAATTGAACATATTCAGAATCACAGCATCATCACTAGTCTTGCTTTGGTGGCACTTGAAATTGATTTATTCCCTTGGAATTCAGATAAACTAGTACTGTATATAAATTATCAAAATTTTCATGCTGCAGAATGTTAAATTATTAATTTATAAATTAAATATTTATTTCTGTTGTAGGATCACTTCGCAAAGCGTAAAAAAATGACTATAAATCTGAAGTACATCGGTAAGTTCTCCTCATGTATCCGTATATTTCTCAAAGAACAAAATGTAACAATCTTCTTTACATGAATCACAGATCCTACGTACATGATCCGTGCAATTCCGAGTAATGCATCAGATAATGTGTATTGCACCCTCCTTGCCCAAAGTGCTGTTCATGGTGCAATGGCTGGATACACTGGCTTTACAGTTGGACCAGTCAATGGCATAAATTGTTACATTCCATTTCATGTAAGTCACTATATAACTCTTAAGTTCTAATTCATGGGTACCTCAATTCTAAAAGATAACTTACAAAAGTTGTTTTTCAAACGTTTCGTACTATTACGACTATATTCCAATCAGATATAAGACTTTACATCTTAAAGCACCTCCTTCCTTGTGGAGCTTCACATCTGTTGCTCATTTCTCATATAAGCAAACATGTATGAGAATAACACATTAAAACTAATTAAGTTTTGATATTACCTTAAATTTAAGCGTAACTTTAACTCAATCTCAAAAGTTGAGTTATGAAAAGATATTTGTCTAACCACTTTATATATTATTATGATGGACATATTCTTACCCGACGTGAAATTTAATTCAATATGGTCGTATTTTAAGATTTACTCATTATGTTTACATTGTCCTATAGTTCACTTTGGCTGTCCGATCCTATATTAAATTCTCCCTTTGTTTTTATTGTACATGTATAAACATATTTGACACCTTTTTCTGAAGTAGTTTAGTTTTGTGAAGATGCTATTTTTACACCAATGGTATTTCATGCTAAATAGAATGTTGTCTTTGTAACTTGTAAATGCAGCTGATAAATGAGGGAGAGAAGAGAGTTGTGATAACTGATCGTATGTGGGCAAGGTTACTATCATCAACACATCAACCTAGCTTCTTGAATCCTCATGAAAATATCACAACAGAAAGAGAAGAAACAATGGAAAGCCAAACATCAGAAGGGTAGAAGCACAGGTACAAGTCATCAAACAATGGATTAAAACCCAAACAAGTTTTTGATACCCAAAAGAAATTACAACCTCTATATTCTGGAATTTTAATTATGATTCATAATGCCTTTAAAATGTGCCGACTCAAGTTACAACTGCAACTGTAATGCATGTAAGAACAAACAAGATAATTGACAAATTGTTTAAGCACAAGGAGTACATCTATATTTACATCTCTTTAAGAGTCAAATTTTACATCTTATGAACAAAAAGATCAATAAAAGAGAGATCTTCATGGCATCTGCAGTTTGTCTTAAATATCTCTTCAACCAAAAGAACAATATAAGAGAGATCTCCATAACATCTGCAGCTTGTCTTAAATATCTCTTATGAATACAGCGTCAATAACCTCTCTCAGATTCTTGCAACCTACAACTTTCATATCCTCTAGATATTTAGTTTCTAAAGCCTTTTCAGCTCGCTTCGGCACTACGCAGATTCTGTAACCCAACTTCGCCAATGTGTATACCCTTTTCTCAATTCTAGGAACCTGTGTCATTAAATATACAAACCACCAGGTTAAGGCTTGATAAAATAAACAAAACAATTCACCGAAGCGAGATCAGTTTTTAGATAGGACGATGAAAAAGTGTTTTGTATTACCACATCTTTAGCAGATCCACAGTATTAAAGCATAAGATCCTAGAAACAAATGGATGTGATGTCCTAGAAACAAAGTGTTGCTATAGGTAGCAAGGTTTGAATAAAAATCAATCAACTGAGGAAGGAAAACTATAAAGAATACAGAATTGTAAAGAGCAAATGCTAACAACCAAGAAAAGTTCCTTCACTATGTAGAGTTCCGAAAATGCCACAAAAGACGGCATGTGAAATCTAACTAAGAACAAGTTTTATTCCACTAGGTGAAATAAAATTTAACAGGAAACCAAGCTGAAATTTTCACAAACAAAGGACTTCCGTAGCTGTAAATAGGATGGAAAACTGGTATATCATTAAACCCTTCAATATAATAGTCAGCATATCACTATGCTACTGAAGACTCATAATTGAGCCAGTAGCAACATTTTTAACACTAAAAATGACATACCATGCGAAGCTCTCCACCAAGGCCTATTTCACCGATGAATGCAACACCCTTTGGAATAGGGAACTCCAAGAAACTGGAAAAAAGAAAAAGACAACAAAGATAATATATAAATGCAACAAAGAAATTTAAATCTAAAATATTATACTTGAAAGAAGAAAGCGCACACACTCTGGATAACCTAGTAAACCTCGTCTGTAAGAATTATTTCTCTAAACAAGAAGCATAAAATGGTATTGTCAGATTAAAAAGACTGAACATTATTTAAAATAAATTGGAACATGAACCTGCTGCAAATTGCAGCTGCTATTGCAAGATCTCCGGCAGTCTCCTCCAATGTCAATCCACTTACAACATTCAAAAACACAGCCTGTACAAAAGGCAAGACAAGGTAACAGAACATAAGAATACAAATATTAAAATTAAGGATAATTGGGTCTTCAGGCAATAACCCTCCTTAGCGAATCCTTTTCTTCAAAGGCAACACAGAGAATAACAACAAACTTGAAAGGATATATCACTTTAAAAAATCAGCTTACATTTCCTTCAATATGAAGACCTGCTTGCTTTATAAGAACCTACAGTTCAAGGAACAACATAATAATCAATGCATAGCTAAAACAAATTTCAATGCAGCAGATTATTTAGAACAAGAAAATCAATATCCACCAATTTTCTCATTAAGATAAAGGAGAAAGAAAATTTGACCACATGATATGATTATGAAAGCAAGGATAAGATTGTTAATAAAATCATCAACAGTAACTTACACATTTGATCATATTAGCTCTATTTATAGGGATCCCGCTAACTTGCCATGAAGTTGAAGAACAATTAGAAAAACAAAGCGCCTGCAAAATAAAATTGAGATTTAGTCAAATTAATTTCTTTTAAAAGGTGTTGGAGCATAAATAATAAAGTGGAAGAAGATGAGCATAAGATACAAATACAATGATGAAAATTCAAGAATATAATCAAAATAATGTGACCAGAGATTTGAGAATTAAACAAGATGAAGTCCCAACAGAAGGTGTACAGGTGATAAGTAAAGATTGTTGAAAAGCCTCATCATCATGTAACATTCACCATCCAAAATCTAGAAACTGCTATTATTAGTGTATTTATCAGAAAATACTGATATCAACCTCATGTATGCATAACTATTTCACACAATTTCTTGTAAGATATCCAAAATTAAAGACAGTGGCAAAGATTTTCAAGAAAATTGTAAAATATAGAAGGAAATCCATAATAGACTTGACAACTTACAGTTTTTGATACAATGATAACACAAAAATTACCTGAATTTCAATTAAGAAAGTTCTTGAACCATCCATTATCACAGTGATTGCAAGCCCAGCTAAGACATTTGAATCAGTGTGATGGTCGGTGAGAAAAATTTCACTAGCATTTGAAACAGCCTGAAGTCCTGATTGTGACATCTCAAATACTCCTAGCTGATCTCAATCAAAGACAACAGAAATCAAAAGTCAACTTTCTCAGATCGTAAAGTCATAGAAGTTTAGAAGGGAAAATAAAGAAAGGACCAGCAATCATTAACAAATTAACATAACAAAAAGCAAAAAAGTCACTTCTCTATTTAGTAAACAGGGATGATAAATATATAGTTTTAGCCCTACACACAGCAGACCATATATTATAATACATCGTCATCACAGAAAGATACTAACACTAACAGACAAATACCAAAAGAAAATGCAAGCACACACTGTTCAAGATACTAAGTATTGTAAACAGACAGTTTTTCAAAAGCAAGCATAGTTAATACAAGCCAGAAATAGTATATCCTTAATGTAATAAACAATAATCATACCATACCTCATCAGTGGATCCAAACCGATTTTTTACAGCCCGAAGCATACGATGTGAAGAGTGCTTCTCACCCTGATCATTAATATGAACAATTAGCAAGTAGAAAATTCTAATGAAATCTGTTGATTCCAACAATCTAACTACAAGTAACATGCACAAAAAATGCAATCTATTACAACAAAAAGAAATTCTTCCACATTTTAGTTTAAACTAATATTGTTAAAAAACAAAAAAGCAAGTTATTAAAAAAAATTGCAAAAGGGAGTAAGATACTAAGAAGGACCATATGTTGTAACCTTAACAAAATTCAGAAAGGAATAAAATAATAATTGTCAATACTTTTATGCTTGACCACCAATAATACAGCATTTTCGTAATGTATCTTGTTAATTGTTGTTGTTCCACTTCACATAATCCTCTTTTAGTCATAGTTGTGAGTTTTTGTTTTCAATCTTCTAGTACTATTTCTTCAGTACTTCAGGAAATTGGTACCTAAACTGCAGAGGCAGAATTTAAAAAACAAAAACAGAAAAGAAAAAAAAAAAAAAAAACTATAGAAAAAGACTAGTCTTGAACAATATATTGCTAAGTTTTCTTCATATTTCCCCAGTTAAATGCATCATGTTGAGGTCAACAACACGTCAGCATGTGATCTTTCTTTTCTCCCATTCCCATTCCAAAATTTTACTGTGATTTAGCACAAAGCAAAACTGGAAATAAACTCCCTTGGTAAAAAATCTTCATTATCTTTCCAAGGACCAATATAGTGCATTACATGCAGGATAATACATTCAGTAACATGCTTGATGAAGGCTTCAGAATGTCAATACTACCGAAAAAAAATGGGTAAAAGAATAACCAAAAATATCCAATGCCTAGTAGTTGAAACTTGAAACAATAATGATAGGCACAAATAAGTTTTACCAACTATCCAAAGAAAGAACAGTGTAACAAGGTACCAACTTCCAAATACAAAACAACATCAACGATATGCTCCAAGACACGAGGCCCTGCTATGTCTCCAGATTTTGTTACGTGTCCAATCTGAGATATTATACAAAAAAATAAACAATTATCACAATGTCAAAGAACACAATGAAAGACACGCCCACAGATAAATTATAATGAAATACACACGAGCATCACCAATCATATGACCCTGCTCTTTTAGAATCACAGAGACTATCAAAGCATTGCAGTGTTTACCATAAAATCTGTA
The DNA here is from genome assembly GCA_037177725.1 of Cyamopsis tetragonoloba. Taxonomy (NCBI): domain Eukaryota; kingdom Viridiplantae; phylum Streptophyta; class Magnoliopsida; order Fabales; family Fabaceae; genus Cyamopsis; species Cyamopsis tetragonoloba. Next base: position 57,923,432 of record CM074124.1, on the reverse strand, counting down.
ACTAATTATTCAAAGATACAGTCAAGATATTATTTGACACTTTCACATAGGAAGATGACAATTCATAATGGAAAAAAAAAAAAAAAACTGAGACTGTACACGTGTGAGCTAGGCCAGAAAATGAATGGAATATGCCATAAAAGGCTGGATGAGGCAAAAATGTGATGATCTAGGCCGGAATATGTGTGACAGGTGGCAGCAGAACTATCCTCTGCGATTTGGCTTCTATTCATGTGATGCAAAAATAAAATGCTGTGAATTTCGACCAGCAGCCACAATGCTTTGCTACAGCATGATTGCAGTCTATTTGCTGCTATTGATAACTATGAAATATTCACTATCAGCTTCCTTTACAAAAATATGCATGACGCAAAGCATGATAGTACACAAATATGCAATACAACACTAAGATGCAATTCACTAAATTGATATAGGTATGTTTACCAAAAGAACTGGGATGTTAGTCGTTTTTGCAAATCGCATCAAAGCTGAGGTACATTCCTTCACCTGTCACATACCTATAAAAGGTCAGGAGCAGAATAAAACAATAAAGTCCAACAACATAAAGTAGACCATTCATCTAAATCACTAGTTAAACAAATTAAATAATTTAAGAAAAAGAAAAATGAGTGGATGATGAGTTTACCCTTTTAAGAAAATTCTTTTTGTGACAATGATACATATTAAGAAGATGATGTTAATATAAAGAGGAAAAAAACCACAGTAAAAATGTCCAAGATAAATTTAATTCCTCATGGCGATTAATTTGGTAGACTCAACCTGAGTAATCCCTCCAACACTTCCTCCTATTTCTTTCAAATAAACAGTTTGTATTGAATCAACAATCAGAGAACGAGGGGAATGACAGTGAGCCTTCTTCAATATGTCCTGACACCATGGGAAAAGTATAAAAAGTCCATTATTGAGATTTCATTATACAGTGCTCTACTCTAGCTCTAGCTAAATCAAAATAACATTTAAAGTGAAACAAACTCCATGAAAGTGCTGAGACAATAACAGAATAACTTTTTGTCAAAATTCAAGCATAAAAGAAATAATAAAGCAAGAAGAAAACTAGCAGGAAAGCTAATCAGAAGAATCAAAGACAACGAATGTACCTCAACATCAGTACTTGAGTATAAAAATATATTGGATTTAATCCCAAGGCGATCCGCTCTGCTACCTATTTGCTGAAGGCTCTGTAACATAAAAGAGAACAATTTCCGCGCCGAATAAAATAAAGTGTCAAAGACCCAAAAAACAATGGAAAATAAAAGCTAAATTACAGTATCCACCTTTGGCAGCAGTGAAATCAGATCATATCAGTCAATTTTAAGAAAAATACAATATTTGGCATGAAGAGGTATATAAGATGTAGAAATCATGAAATGTGTTTCTAATGCAGACCTCACACATGTATTTATATTTAGCTGAGTATTAAGTACAATGATATAATGAAGCAATCAAATCAATCAATGTCTATGGTTATGCTTTTGATGGAGTTAGCGAGAGGGAAGTTAGATTTAGATTTTTCTCTCTCCATGTCTATGATTATGCTAATCTAATTACAACATACAATTATAGCATGTGCTATTTTCTAACATAAGACAGGAGGGTCAAAAATATTTTAAAAAGTCATACCAGTAATTCTCTATATATTAACTTAGAATCGACAACAACAACAACAATCAGCCTCATTTCAATAGGTGAGGTCTGCTACATGGTTTACATGAGGTTATTGTGCTCGGTCAAAGACTATATTTTAACTTTTAAGAAATATTATTTACCAATAGATCCATTTTAATATTTCTCGATGGGACTTTAAGGTTTACCTCCACCCCTTTTAACAAGGTTAAAAACAATGCTATCAACTCTTCTCACATGTGCTTCCAGAAGCCTTTTTCTGCACATATCAGTGTTGTTAAATCGCGATAATAGATGATCGCGGAAGGTCAAAAATCCGCTAAAAAAAATAGCGGATAGCGTTGCGGGCAAATAGTGGAAGTTAGTATTGCGGATAAAATAACTTGTATAACCTATACGCTAATATAAATATGCAATATTAAATTATATTATATAATAATTAAAAAAAGGGTAATATAGCACTTCGCGACCGCTATTTGGCCGCTATGGGAACCTCCCAAATCCGTTACGCTATAGTGCTTCCTGGCCGCTATAGCCGCTATTTGACAACACTAGCACATATTAAAATCACCTTAACCCAATTTTTTGTCATGTTTGCCATAATAGTGCCACACCAAGTAATACAAGCTCTGGGGCTATATGAGTGTGTGTAAAACAAGTTGAAGAAATCCAACCACAATTTAAATAATGCATGTTAAATGAATTTATTGATATGGAGCATAATTTTAAACCATTAAGAGGTCCATTAAAAGCAAACCTCTTCACCGGAGACATATACAACTGAAGAAGCGTCACTGTCCTTGCATACTTCTGCTATCAGTGCAGCAACCTTTCAATTCAACATTACAATTTTACCAGTAATTAATGACAGATGACCAGATTTTTCAAAAAAAAAAAAGTTTATCATCAGACTTTTAAATCTAGTTTAGTCATCCAAAAATAATCCATACCTGTAACAATAGAGTACTTTTCCCAATTCCAGGATCCCCGCCAACTAAAGTCAAAGAGCCTTCAAAACCAAAACTATGATACGTTTAGCCGTGAAAAATCAGACTCACCATCCGCTGAAGCATCAAGAAAACTCAAATTAAGAAAGATAACATAATTTCTCAGACAAACGGCTGGAAGCATCCTTTAGAAAAATTCAAATATTAAGCTTGTAGTGAGAAAAAAAAAATATTAACAATGTTCACATAATGAGCCATTCACAGATCAATAACCAAAAGCACCAACACTTTTGAATTAGTTCCGCCCACAAAACAAACATAGTTAACACACAAAAAGACTAAAGATTTTAAAACACACATTGAGCTTTCATGAATATTAGAGTTGCATTGCAATTAAATTAATCCCCACAATCATAGGAGACGAACTAATCCTGATAAAATTCAAGAGTGGGATGTTAATCAAATTCTAAAAAATAATGCAAAATCACATTTTATTATTTAAACACACACACACACAATGTCGAACAATGCATCTAGTAATTTTGAACTAGCAATCCATCACACCCAGACAAACATAAAGAAGGGGGAAAATTACTATGGTCACAACAGTTACTGGCATATCATTGTGGATAAGTAAATTGTACTGAACCTGGTACAAGACCCCCACCAAGCACTGTAGATACTTCATTTCCAAAATGGCCAGGCCTGAAACCAAAGCGAACTATACATAACACTCACGAAAAGCACGAAATGCTTTGGTTAAAGCCTAGAAGAGAGGAAGTCCTCGCACACACCAAGGCATGGTATATTTTTAAGTCCTTGTAGTTAACTTGTTAATGAAGACCAAATTTCATAAAAATAGTTGATAAAAACAGTTGATTGATAAATATTTAAAAATCCTCAAGACTAGTTAGTTTTTCCTTTAAATTTCCCTCTCAAAATTAAAACAAACAAGTAAACCATCACTTTTGTTCCCCACTCTGTAAGGTTATTTACTTTAGTTCTTATCTTTTGAGAAGTAAACCATGACTTTGCAAATTTAATTTACTTTAGTCCTTTGTTGGACTAATGTGAATGATGTTTGTATAAAGTCAAGGGCTAATATGACTAATTTTGTTTACGAGGTACTAATAAGAATGATTAAGGAGTAAAAAATAATAATTTTGCATAAGTCAAGGACTAATGCAAAATTACCTTAGAGTTAGAGAGTAAAGTGATGGTATACAGTATACTCTTAAACAAACCCTATGTTACTTGAGAGTTCAGCTAAAAGCCTTAGCAGACAACTACTACTACATGATCCAAAATACAAAGGAACCAAATAAACAACCAGAAAATCCAAAATATTTTATTAGATTAAAAAGAAGAGTGAACTTACAAACGAATTCTCCAATTCTCTAGATTTAACCCACGGTTTACCTCCTCCAATCTCATGGGTTGCAACTCAGCTGATCGCTGTGGGAGCCACAAACCCAAAGCTTCCTCGGAAACTGCTAACCCAGTTTTGCGAATACTATTATCAGCATCAGTGTCTTTAGCCTCATGAAACTCCTTCATTGTGCCAGCTAGGGCACATGAGGGGCACGTGCCCCACCATTGCCCTACTGTGTGTCCGCAATTGCAACAAACCCACTGAGCTTTTGCCTTTCCCTTTCTCTTGGACACAATCACGTTTACCGGTGCAACCGTAGGGTTCAGTGCTCTTCCACTTGGTTTTTCAAGAGAAAAGTTTTCAACTTCGTTGTCACTTTGGTGGCTGAGTGTGTGCTTCGCAACTGGGGTGTCAAATACTTCGCCGTATTTGCTCCAACTGGAGGTGGAAAGGTTGTTTCTGTGGTGGGTCTCGTAGTCAACGGTTTCTGGGGAATCGGTGGAGTAGTGAGAAAGGAGAGATGAAAGGGTGTTTTTGGGGTTGAGGAGGTGGCGCTTGTGGTGGATGTAGATCGTTCTGAGGAGTCTCATGGTGATAGATGAGAGTGATAGTTGAGACTTTTTGTCACTTCTGCAGCATAAACCCTCTGCGATTCTGCAATTTTCTCTTCGTTTTCAATTCGCGCTGCGTTACAAAAGTTCAAATTATTATTGCCTTCTATTCGCGGAAATATTTTATAAATGAAAAATGCTAAATTCTCTTACAAAAATTTGTCTTAATTGCATTTTTAGTTTTTTGTTTTATATTTTGTGTAAATTTGATTTTCTAATTTTCAAATGAGATATTTTAGTCTCTAAAGTGAATAAAATGCGCAGTTTTAATTCTTCTATCGCTAATTTAGATGAGAACTGTCATTAATTTAGATAAAAAATGTCACAAAATTTTAAAAAGAGTAAACCCTCAAATTGATATATGGGATTGTAGGCGTCATGTAGTTTAGTCTTTGAAATTATGAAAACCTCAAATTAATATCCAACTTTACAAAAAATCATGCATTTTAGTCATTTACCTATCAAAGGACTTTAAAAAATTAAGTAAAAAAAGATAAAGTGAATGATTTTTTTGCAAAGTTAAGGAGTATTTTGAGATTTTCGTAATTTCAATGACTAATCTGCATAACCCTTACAATCTCATTGACCAATTCATGGGTTTACTCTTTAAAAAAATTATTGCTAATTTGACTAAAAACGTTGCTCATTTTTAAAAGCTAACAGATGGACTAAAATTGTCTATTTTGTAAACTTGAGGACCAAAATTATACATTTGAGAGTTAGGAAACCAAATTCGCTCAAAATATAAAGTAAAAGTAAAGGGACCAAAATGTAATTATGCCAAAAAAAACTTAACTATACTTTATTATAAAAGTTTTTTATTTTTCTTTTAACGAAAGAAAAAGCTTTTGATCATTTAGATAAATATTAGACATTATTTTTAACAAACCTAAAAATTGTTTCTCACAGCTAAAAATTATCTTAAAAATCACTATTCACAGCAAATATATCCAAATAAAAACATATTATGTTTTGGGTGAGGATCCACTTACTCCAAAAGTAAGTATTTGATACTTATTTTACTTTATAATTCGACATCAACATTGAATTTTTCCAATCCAACCGTTCAATTGAAAGCTCGTATCATGATGACCGTGTGTATCAAATTTTAAAAAAATTAAACATATCTAAATATGTCATCTTATATGCAACATTTACTTATATTTTTTTAAGTTAAATATTCATTAAAATGAGGTATAATGAAATACCAACCTATCTTAGAATAACGTATAATTTTATATGGTTAATCTATTTATTGAGAACTTTTAATTGAACGGCTGGATTAATGAAATTTGATTCGATTTTGAGTTATGAAACAAAGTAAATATCTCAAGAGTTACTCCTAGAGTAATTGGATCCCCACTCATATTTCGGACAATTGACTTTTTGTCACAGCTAATTCAAACAGACCCTTAAATTTCATTTAATACATTTAAGGGTGTTGAGTAACAAAGCCCAACACATTCAGTAAATAAACAATTAGTTTTTTTAAGTATATTAACAAGAATTCAAATTTTAACCGTATGCATAGAAATGACTTCATTAGGAGAGATTGTATAAATTTTGGTGATCTCTCTATTTTGAGAAAGATTAGTTTTGGACTGTCATCGGGAAAATACTCTTAGTGTATAAAAAATAAAGAGTTGCAGACTAAGAATAACAATATTATTCAAGGAGTAACAATATCCACTTTTCATAAGGTAAATGTGTCAAAATGAGTTTTAGTTGAGAAGCCAATCCAACTCACGAGTTAGTTGGATGTCTCAACCATCCATCTCCTTCGTATTTTGGATATTTGTAAAACTATCGAAGACGGTTAAAGTGACTAATTCTGAGAAATTAAATGGCGAAAATAGCTAATCAAGAACGAGAGTAAATTTGTCTGACTCATTTAACCTATTGTCATTTGTCAATTGTACCGAGTTCAACCTGGTTATCCCATTTTTCTATTTATCAAAGCAGGTATTAAAAGCAAAAATAATTTTTTCCCAAAAAGTAAAAACTATTGAAAAAATGTTAGATACATTCGGGCATTGTTTGGTTTAGTTTATTTTAAGCTTATATTCTACTTATAAGTAAAAGTTGGGCCAAACAGACATATTTTAAGTTCTTAAAATTTTATGCGGCTTTTTTTTAGTGAAGGAAAGAAAGAAAAAAAAAAAGAACTTTTAATAAGTTACACATAAGAACTTTTGCTTATTTTTTCAACCTTTTATTTTCATTAAAATCTACCAATCACCATATCACCACCGGTCAATTTTTTTTTTTGAAATAAAATAAAATTGTCAAACAGTTTATAATTTTTTTTAAATTTCTTATTTGTAGTTTTAGTTTAAAAGTGATTTTTAAGAGAAAGAAAACCCGAGTGAAACGGTAAATTATTATAAGTTTAGAAGCTCTTTTCATTTGCTAAGAATTTATTTGGTGAAAATATTCTTTAGAAGAGTTTTTTTTTTTTTCGTTATTCAAGCTCTTTTTATTTTAGAAGCTTCATGTTTTTGTTTCGTTTTTCGGTTTCTGTTTCTATTTTCAAATAAACATAAACAATGATAATATAATGCAGGCTTCGTTGTTGATTCAGTGGCAGTTGAACTAGAATCTTCACATTTTGTTCCTTCCTCTCTCTTTAATTTTTGTTTTTGTTCATAAAATAATTCCAAATTCTAAGTCCACAAGTCAGGATTTCTGTTTCTCTCTCTGACATGACACGCTTTCCACATTGCATTCACCACTACACACACGACAAGAACCACCAATGCCCAATGTTTGTCGGCAGTTGCAATTTTTTTTTGTTTTCAAGGTTGCGTTTCTACACAATATTCTTCTTCTGTTCACGAGAGCGACAACCTGACCCCAATCGAAGCTTTTCCGAAGAGACAAACGTTAATCCCACATAAGTCAAGCTCCTGAAACAGAGTCCTTTTCCCTGCTTCACACTTCCTTTTGTTACCTTTTCAGGTTTTTTCTGTGTTGTCTTCTAGGTAGTTCTCTTCCTTATTCTCTTTTTGTTTGTTTCATAGTTTCAATTGAGTTTCTGACTTCATAGTGACGGTGGATCATGTCATGTGCCATATGCAAATTTGAATTTTTGAACTATTGCTTCTCTATAGACTCAATCTAATTCTAACCTAGTTGTGTGATTTGATTTGATGTGGTTCGTATGAATCGGATTGTTTCTTTCTGGTCTTGAACTCTCGTGTAAGTTGGATTTTTCCTAGTGAATTTGTGAATTTTGCTTATCTTTGGTGCCTGTGGTGTTTCCGGTGAACCGTAGACGACTCTTATCTTTGATGCTTATGAATTTTGTTTGTTTCTTAATTTGAAGTATACAATTGCTTTATTATAGGGTCAATCCAACCTGGTAGGTACTTGTTATGCCTTGTGTGATTTGATTTGATGTCATATGATTTGGATTGTTTCTATTCTTGAACTCTTGTGAACGTTGAATTTTAACCAGCGAGGTTGCGAATTTTGCTTATTTTGTATGCTTGTTGTGTTTCCAGGCATAAAACAGAAATTAGTGTTATGGTCTTCTATTGGTGGGTTTGAGATGGAGGATGATGATGAAGAGGAGCTACGTGATCCTTATCCCTCTCTTCACTAGTTCAAGAGAAATTAGAATAACTGTCAGTGATCGGCAATGATGATCAAAGAGGAGAGAGGTGTGAAGAATACTCTGCTGAATTTTGGTTTGGCTTTGGCTATTTCATTTGCTGGATTTTTCTTCTCACACCTTAAAACCAGAAGAAGAATCAAGTCCTCCACTAGGTCTCCCACATCAGGTTTGTTTCTGGTCCTTCCTCATATCAACCAATATTTTAACCCATCTCTCTGCTTCCTTGTTTCTTTGATTGATTAATATTAGTATCTTCTATTTTGGTCCTTCCCAGGTGAAGTTAATTCTGGAGGAGCTGAACGGGCAGCATTGATAAGTATGTGCAATTCTGATTCAGAGGGAAATTTTCTATATACTGTAAGTATTTTTGGTTGGCAAGTAATTGTATAAAGTTGACAGAAACTTCTATGATGCTTTTCTTTCTTTCTTTCATTTTATTTTTTAAAAAAAGAAAAACTAAAATGGGATTATTAAATTTCCTTTATAACAGGAAGATACATGCATCATGAATAGGGTGACAGGTGAAAATTCTCCTTTTGCTCTCTCTCCAAGCAGTAAACAAAATGGAGATAATGAAGAGTTCCTCCTCCCTGAATTTAATGATCTTATCAAGGAAGTAGACTTCGGAGCCACCATTGTCGGCAATCCTTTAAAAAATGAAGTAGAAGCACCAAGGTTAAAAGTAGGATATGGAGATCCTGAGAAGGATGAGTATGAGCAAGAGATAAGTCAACTCAGAAACATCATTAAACTACTTCATGACAGAGAACAAAATCTTGAGGTTCAACTGCTTGAGTACTGCGGTCTTAGAGAGCAACAAACAGCTGTGAAGGAGCTCCAAAATAGATTGAAGATTAGTAATATGGAGGTGAAGATGTTCAACCTGAAAGTTAAGACCTTAGAGTCTGAGAATTCGAGATTAAAAGAACAGGCTGCTGATCATACAAAAGTGTTGGCGGAACTTGAGAACGCGAAAGCGGAAGTCAAGATGCTCAATAAGAAAATTAAGTATGAAACTGAACAAAATAAGGAGAAGATCATAACTCTTCAACAAAAAGTTGCCAAGTTGGAAGGAAAAGAATTCAAAGATACTGCTTGTGATCAAGATCTTCAAATCAAGCAGCAAAAGCTAAAGGATCTTGAGTCTGAAGCAAAAGAGTTGAGGAAATCTAATTTGAGATTGCAGATAGAAAACTCTGACTTAGCTAGAAGATTGGATTCTACCCAGATCCTTGCAAATTCTGTTCTGGAAGATCCAGAGGTAGGAAGATTAGGGCCTGTTTAGTTCACATTTTCATTTCTTGTTCCGTGTCTTGTTTAATAAATTTAATGAATAGTTATAAACAACAGTCACCTTATTATTACTTTTTTTTTATTCTTTCTTTTTAATCTAAAGTTTATATAGAAAACACTGGGAATAAATTTCAATTGTTTCTAATGTTTCTTATACAACTTTTAGGGAATAGGAAATAAAATGTAAACAATGTGTCGGTTTTGTATTATAGTTATTCATGTAAAGAGGAAACGGAAGTACAGACTGACTATGCCCTTGTAGTTACTACTCTCTTCCGATCCAGTCACTGTTTGTTAGACACAAATTTTTACCTTTGCTTATGCAATGCAGGCAGATGCTATGAAGCAAGAAATTGCACATCTTAAACAAGAAAATGAGTGGTTGATGAAGGACATTGAGCAACTACGATCTGATCGATGTTCAGATCTTGAGGAATTAGTGTACGTGCGGTGGATAAATGCTTGCTTACGATATGAACTACGGAATTATCAGCCTCTGGCTGGTCAAACAGTTGCAAGGGACTTGAGCAGAAACTTAAGTCCCACATCTGAGAAGAAAGCCAAGCAGCTTATACTTGAATATGCAAATACTGATGGAAGTGTCGACTTTGATATTGACCAATGGACCTCTTCTCAGGATTCTTTTCTTACTGATTCCGGAGAGTGTGACGATTTTTCTTCTGTTGACAATTCGTCAACTGCCAGGGCTAACACCACAAGCCAGGCCAAAATTTTTGGCAAACTTAGGCGACTGATCCAAGGTAAAGACAGTGGCCACAACCATAGTCAGGTTTCATCGCGAGAAAAATCTGGATATCAAGAAGGTAGCGTTTCTCCGCGTCCGAGCACATCAACCGGAACTGAGGGTCATAGGAGCAAGTTTGTGACTCCTATCATCACATATAGATCTTCCTTTGATTCCTCCAGGTTGACATGTATGACCGAAGGATATAGGAGAAATTCAGATAGCTTTGTCATGGGAAGGTCAAAAAAATTTAATCAAGGTAAAGAAGCTTCCTTAGGTAAGGAAAAATATGATTTGGAGAAATATGCAGAAGCATTAAAAGGATCTAGTGCTAGTGTTATACATCAAAGGAGTAGAAGATCAGCATCATATAGTTAATTTTTTCAAACTTATTGTCCATATACAAAGTTATTGTATTAGAAATTTAGGTTGTACAGAAAAAAGTGCATATTTCAGACAGTCACACCAATCGTGTATTAAATAAGAATGCATTCATAAATAGTTCAGATTATCTCAGCACTTTTAGCTTTGAAAATGATATTTGTCACAAATTTTTTTCATAATTGGAATAGTGATGTGGCATAATGTCATGATTTATACTGTTATGTGATTAACCAAACTGCTCGTTGTTTTGATATTGAGTGATTCTGTAATGAGTAAAAATCACTTGCCACATTATTTGTGGTGATCTTTGTAACTCAGTTTTGGTACAATATAGCATTTCTCAAATTGTAAACATTTGGCGATTGTGCAATAACTTTGAATAAGGTCACAACAATTAGTTAGCATTAATAGCATACATGCTAACATAAAAATCTTACTGCAAGTCCTAGCCAGTTATCTTTTGAACCCCATACAAAATATAACCGTAGTTTCCAATGAGTTAATATGACATTTCTTAGGATTTTATTTTATTAAATAGAATAACAAACTTTTCCACTACTTCCATAATAAACAATAGTACACAACATATAATCGTGGTCCAAGAATCCTTAAGTGACAAGGGCTATGCCTTGTACAATCAAAGCATCAGCTAAAACCTGGTTAGCAGCTTGTGATGGATGGACACTGTCCCAGAAAACATACTTGGTTGCATTAGAACAAGTTCCTAGTGACTTTGGACTGCACAATAAAGATGTTGTCTCCAAAGTTCCAGTACCACAGCAACCTCTCCTTGCCTCCACAAAACCTTTTCAATATCAATTCAAGACAAGGTTAGAAGATTAAAGGGCATCCCTTCAGAGCAAGTGATGAGAACTTGAAAGTGTGTCTGTTTGAATTGTGTTTTCATAAATAATTACAAACTGTCAGCTTTTTTATTTTTTTCCCCATTTTCTGAAATTTGTACAATAAGTACAGAAAATGACTGGAAACATAAATTTATTTGTTTCCAGTTTCCACTTTCCAGTATTTCCCATACAGTTTTCTTCATGCTTATTGCAAGTAGTCACGTTATTACTTACCAAATTTAGAGGGGGATTGGACAAGATCATTGAGAGGCTTGAAAATATCAAAAACAACAATCTTAAGACCGGGAAGTTGCTTTCGGAGATTTGTTGCAGTCAAGTTGATTTTCTTGTTAAATCCTTGGGCATCATTGTTGATTCTTGAGACACAACCATTCTCAAGCAAACCAAATAGAGTTCTTACAGCAGGTAGGCAACCCAATGGTGGGAGTGAAGTCACTCCAACCTTCCTCGCTCCCAATTTATACAAGTCCTACATACATTCAAAACAAAGCAAATTAAAATGGTTTTATTTGAATGGTTGTGGTATTCTAATATTGATCATTTTTTTTGCTTAAGCCTTATTATTCCAAGCATTAATTTCACCTTTGGAATCCCAAGTATGATTAAATTGCGATTTTAGTTGTCTTGGATTTTTCTAGTACCTTCCGTGCTCCATGTTTAACATTCAATTTTGATAATTTGTTCTGTGTTTTTCTAAATTCTAATAGATTATGTTAATCAATAACATTTATTGTTATATTTTTTTTCGTAGTACCCTTGTTAAAAAAACAGCACACATCAATATGATCCATTAAAAATTCAGATTTTTTTCGGAAGAACCGAGTAAAATGAACGTTACAAACACGCAGGTGGTCGAAAGCGGTAAAAGAACAACGGACTGAAATGGAGCATTAATTGTATCCAATGAATAGCTACAGTTTCCAGATGTAGCAACAATAAAATACCTTAACAAAGCTTGAGAATGCACCCACAAGGTATGCAGAATACTGATCAGGAGTGAAGACTTTGTTGATCAAAGGATTAACATAGTAATTTTGCACAAAGTCACTACTGCCAGCACTCAATATGTACAGTGCATCCTTTATAATTGATGCTGCTTTTTTACTCCCAGCTACCTTGGCCAGCTTGCTTTTGTATTCCTTGTAATAATTTAACTGTTGGGACAATGCAATCGCATGCTGCAAAAAAAAAAAAAAAACGGAAGTTAAAAAATGTGATTTTTTTTGAGAAAGGATGGGTCAAATGGAATGACATAGTCTCACATCTCACAAGTCACAGGTTTGAGTGTTCACCTCCCCTACCTTGGACTGTGGCACATTCCCTTATTCTAAACTTTTTTTGAAAAAATGTGAAATTTCTAAGTGGCATGCGCGTATGTGCTATTCATTCCAAACTTACATTCAAAACAGCAGCCTTTTCATCATAACCAGAGGCAGCTGAAGCAAAGTTTGCTCCTATAAGGAGGTTCTTCCCTGATGCCCGAGGGCTAAGATATGCAGGTGCATAACTCTTAAAACCTAGTGTTTCAGCTGCAAAAGGAAGCATTTCAACACAACAGGAAAGAATATATGAGGCATTACTATCACTGCAAAAGAAACTCCATACACTAACAGAAAACAAAAAAGAGTATAAAAACAGTCAGGTTGCTATCCTAGTTATAGACTTTATCACACAGAACTCGCTCATTAATAATTTAATATAGATAGATATTTTGAGTCACATACAATATGAATGTCTACTAAAAATATAATAACCTATAATAGTATACATCAATTTCTATACTAACAAATAAATATATAATTATTAACAAATAATTCTGTTAAATTATGTCAAATTGTCTATACTGTAAGATTATTATTTTTTTGTTCTAAGTTTGGTGTTAGTTGATGTTCACCAGTAATATCAGTAGCTAATTTGCCATTACAGAACCTCCCAGTGGGCTGATGGTTGAGAAAGTCCCTTCCATAAGGAGGGTAGTTAGCCTTGAAAAGAGTGACCAAATAGTCATTATTCCCCACATCAACAGCAGAGTCACCAAACGTTATAATTGCTGGCACAAGTGTATCTTGTGCATTATTCCCACATGCCAAGAACACAAATGCAAAGAGCAAAACCAGAGCTTCTCTGTTATTGAATTTGATTTTCATATTTAATTCTGTAGCTAACAATATTAAGGTTCTAGAGGCTTTGTGCTGTGTATTTAAAGTTGAAAATAATACTAGGCATAGCCATTAAATGAGAGTGGTTAAATCTGTAATCTATGCCTGTCTTATTTGAGACCATTCGTTTTAGAATTTAGCTTTCATGTGATTTTGCTTTTTAATCACAGACACTAGCGTGTCAATACGACTTCTTTTATTTACTAAGTTGGGAAACAGTTGTTGAAGTTTTGTGTCTAGGAGGACGCGTAGTAATTTTTGTCACGAGAAGCTCCACGTCCAAGATCTACTATTATACAGGAGAGAAGAAGCTGTCCTCCCAATTGTTGTTTTTTATAGGCTCCAACCTCACTTATCTTCTTGCCACAAAAATTAAACAGAAAGTAAAAAAATTTATCATAAAAATTTTATATCTCCTACTTCCCATATCATATTTCTAATAACATAAGTATAAACTATAATGATCCATTATACCAAAAAATAAAATTCATATATAACTAGGGGTTCAGGTGCAACGGAATGGCAGAGGTGTGGATGAAAAACTGAATATGGTAGAATTGGACGAAGATCGTAAATTCTTAGGTCGGTGAAGATTGTAAATTAGATTTTTTCATAATATTTTTTTAAATCTTCTTAATTAAAGTTTACACTATTTATTGTTTAATTCTAAAAGATAGTACATCCGATTATATAATAGGTTTACGACTCAATGTATTTATGCTCTATATAAAAATAATCTTTATAATAGTATATGTAGAAAAAAGACAAATTAAACATTAGTAAAAGTTAATTTTAAGAACCGTAGTGATCATCAAAGTAGTAGTATCACTAGTACGTGTGTTTTCATGGTTTTTTTAACAATTTATTATTATTAATATTATTGTTATTATTACTATTATTATTATTTCCTCTTGTGGTCTTTTTTATAAGATATTTTATAGTTTTTATAATGCATTTATTGTTCCTTTTCTTTTTTATCCTCGTTAAATATTTGACTATCTCATCTCTTCAATTTTAATTGACTAACACAGTATTCAATAAAAAATAAAATTAATATTTTAATTCGTGTAATGTGATCGAAAACATCTTATAAACAGGAATTTTGTTGTCCCATTGGGTAAACATTAGGATAAAAATGTAATTTTGTAAAAGCCTCTATAAGTTTTAAACGCTAGGGTTTGTTCCATCCTATTCGTCTTTGCGAGTTGGAAGAAGAGAGAGCTGCCGCTGAACCTCGCTTCCCTTTCCCTTACCTGAATACAGGTACCAGCTTCTTAATGGTTTATTGTTTGTTTAACCTTTGATTGAACTTCACGTGTTGTTCTCACACTACTACCATTCGATTCAATACGTTCGTTATCTTTTTTAATTCTCGAAGTTTATTAACGTATCCGTTGATTATTGACCTCTATAATGACTGTTGCTCTTTCTTTTTAATTTTTCTTCCTTAAATTATCCATGTCTTTTTTTTTTTCTCTGATTTGGATACCTGTCGCTGATGGTGGTGGTTTTTCTGTCGTTCGGTGAAGAAAACGGTTTGGGTTATGTGTTCGTGTAGCTGAATTTGAACTTAGCATCATTTCAGTTTTTGTTTTTTTTTTAAATTATTAACTGGTTATTAGTAGTTTAGTATCATATCCACTAGCATCTGCTTCAAGATTTAGTCGATATAAGAAGGATATGTTCGAGTACCCATTACCAAGTTATGAAGCTTAGAAAAAGTATTGAGAGTTTCACTTAGTGGGTATGAATTATGATAGCAAGATAAATGGCAAAAACAATACTTTGCACTCCTTTTTCATTACTCAAATTTTGGGTACTGGGTACACTTACATGTCAATGTTATATAGTGAAGTAAGCATAGGATTTTACCCAATAATAGGAGGAGTCTAAAAGTGGAGTGACAATAGTGTTACTGGTATCAGGTATGGTAAATTTCCCTGCATTTGGCATCTTTAAATTACATATTTTAGAACTTCTTAGTTCTATCTCATCAGATATTTGATGGATTTGTATTTTGAATTGGATCCTTTTTTTCTGTAAGTTATTATAGAAAACTTGGTTTTGGTCTTAGTCTTAGAGTGTGTTTGGATTAGCTGAAATTAATTGTGAAATAAGCTGTGAAAAAAATCGATTGTCTAAGACATAATCGATTTTTGTTTGGATATATTTGCTGTCAGAAGCGATTTTTAAGATAATTTTAAGCTGTGAAAAGTGATTTTTGAAGCTTTTTGAAATAATGTCCAATTTTTAGCTGAAAGACAAAAAGTTTTTCCCTTTGTTAATTAAAAGAATAATAAAAAGTTTTTTAAGTGCAAAATATAACTATCCATTGTATGTTGGAAAATAATTTTTCCCAAACATGCCCTTACTATAGGAAACTTTTGCAGGAACAAAGTTTTGAAATATCTTTGTAGTGGGTTCTGAAGTTTACGTACTTATATTAACTATCTGAAGCTGCATAACTTCTTATTCATAAATTGGTAGTGCTTCTATGTTTATATTGTTGTTGAACTGCCATTAGCCCTTTTATGTTGGAGCATTGTAATCTGCATTGCTTTTATGGTCTTTGAGGTCCTCCGCATAGTGATTGATGATCTTTTAAGGCTCATCAATTATTAGTAACTGTTTAGGTGGGTTGGTATTCATGTTGAAATTCATATAACCATAGGGCACTGAGTTGTTGGATTCATCCAACTGAATTTTGTAGAGTTGCTATTTTAGATTTTGATCTGAGTGGTTCATTTTCTGACCCTCTCTACCATACACATGTAATGTCAGCAATGATCTTGTCTGTAATCGTTACTGAGTTGAAATTTAAGTGATCATGGCCATAATTGTCTTTCCCTTTAATCTTGATAGTGTTGCTTGTGTTTGAACAGGATGGAATCTCAGGTGAAGCATGCTGTTGTTGTCAAAGTCATGGGTCGTACCGGATCTAGAGGGCAGGTGACTCAGGTTAGAGTGAAGTTTTTGGATGATCAGAACCGTTTCATCATGAGGAATGTGAAGGGACCCGTGAGAGAAGGGGATGTTCTCACCCTACTTGAGTCTGAAAGAGAAGCAAGAAGGTTGCGCTAGAGGGTCTCTATCGTTTGCTTGTGAAACTTCTCTGATTTTGTGGTAGTTAGGAGATGAGAAATGTTGTTACCCAGAATCTGTGTTATTCTCGTATTGTGACTTGAGTTTTGATGTTATTGATATTGCTGAGTTGAGTTATGCGCTTTAACTTCTATATGATGATTTTCCTCTCTGTTGGCCCTATTGAGATGTAGTTAGTGACTACTTTAAACTTTTTAAATAATTTTATTCGTGTTTTTAGATACATTACAACCAAGTTGTCAAATATGTTTGCTAGATTTTTGCTAGTTTTTATAAAAAAAAGATGTTCACCCGTTTTCTCTTGAGAAACCAGGCTTCGGGCTTGATGGACATTTCATTTCTGAACGAGAACAGTGGTAAGATTCAATTAGAAAACCTGTAAAGTTACAGCTTTAACCCCCACCTTCACATGATTATCTACATCGCTTCTCCCTTTTAAACTCGACCAATATTATTGAAAAACTGCTTAATTCTCTTTTTAAATTTTCTTACAAATTTTTTTACTCATTTAATTTTGACAACTGTCTATTTACTTTTTGAAAGATAGATGACACTTGTTAAAAATCAAAATTAAATAAGTAAGAAATTTGTAAGATGATTTAATAAGAGGATTTAGTATTTCTCTTATTATTATCTCCCTTGCTTCTAGCTTGGTGTTATGGAACATAACGGAACACTTGAGTAAATAATGTGAAGGAAATCAGCTCTACGTAGTAAAATTACTTTTGCTTTCCAAACTCGCTCCATAAACCGTTAAATTTTATCTTAAATGAATAAGGTAATGTTTGGTCTAGTTTTTTTCTCGCTTATCTTTCTCTTATAAGTAAAAGTTAGGCCAAACAGTATTTATGGTAAAGCTCTTCAAGTTAAGTTGGCTTTTTTCTTACGTACCAAATGCAAAAAGCTGGCTTTTAAGCCAGAAGCTAGAAATATGAGCTTTTCAGAAAAAAACTGGCTTATTTGAGAGCCCAATGTAATTAATATTGAATATTCTAATTAACACTTGAAATCTTGAATATATTTTCTTTCTCTCTTTGCTAAAATCTTCAAAAGGTTTTCTTCTTGTTTATGAATTATTCATTCACTTTAATATTTATGAGTTTTATTGTTATTTAAAATTTTTCATATTCAGAAATATTTAATGTTTATATTATTATTTTAATAAATTTATATTGCGTTTATTTTAAAAAAATATTGAGTTTTATCAAAGAATTTTTTATTGCAATTTTCTTTTTAACAAATAAAGAAATGTGACAATTAATGATAAGTAACTTCCCATGTGAACGCACTTTAACCTATAAAAAAAATGATAAGTTAAAAAGGTTGGCATAAAATACTTTTAATACACAAACAATTTTTTACTCATAAGTAGCTTATAACGTACAAAATAATGAAATTGTTAAACAGCTTTCAGCTTTTTATTTAAAGCTCTTATTTTCAACTTTTACTTAAAAATGACTTATAAATCAAAAATAAACTGGGTCAACCAGAACTTAAATAATGATAAGAACAAGGAGAAGGAGACAGAGTAAAGATGGGAAAAGAAGGACAAAGTTATAATGATAAGAATAAAGAGAAGGAGACAGAGTAAAGATGGGAAAAGAAGGACAAAGTTATTTTAAAGGAAAGTTGCACTTCAGAATTTACTCGCACATTTAAAATGATTATTATAATGCCTACTTTTCAAGGGTGGTCTTATTTATGTATATATTGATTTTATTTTTTTGTTTTTATATATAAAACTAAGGTCCCTCTCTATAAATACAAGATTGTATCACTATTCACTAAGGCCTTACTTAACAATTTTAGCCTAATTATAAGAAAATATAATATGAACTCACTAAATGACTGAAATATAAAAGACAATCTTGCCCAATTCTATCTTTACTTTGTTCAAATTGACAAAAATAAAATATAAAAGACTAAAATATGAACTCACTAAACGATAAATGATCAAAGTTATATTTTAACATCAATAATATGTGGATAGGTTTATAGTACTACTTTTTTTATTATAAGAAAAAATATTTAAGTTTATGTATTAGAAAAGATTTTGTTATGCGTTAAGTGTATCTCAATCAACCACATAAACCTAATCTCTTTGAGGCATTGAGAGATTACAAAAATGTGTAAAGTCTCTTTCGACAAATAACATACTTAAAAACTTAATTATCTATCAATTATGTTGAACTTTCTTGGTTAATTAAAATTATTTGGTGATCTCATTTAATTTTCTTAACCAGTAAGTCAATTTTTTAAATTGTCAGGATAATAAATTATTCTCCCAATTGTTGTTTTCTATAGGCCAGAACTTAACTTCTCTCTTTGGCACAAAAATTAAGGAGAAAGTAAGAAATTTTATCATGAAATTCTTATATCTCTTAGTTTTCATATCATAATTCTAATAATAAAAGTATAAACTATGATGATCAATTATACCAAAAAATAAAATTCATATGTAACTAGCCTATTTAACATTTGATTAGTCGATCACCAAGTAAAAAATAATAATTATTTTGTTATTTTTTATACATTTATTATTATTATTATTTTATTTTGTTTTTTGTAAAGACTAACCATGATAAAATTTAAATAAGAATTAAAAATAGAAAAACTCATATTCACAACCGAGACAATGAGGCAGTTTAGGCATGTTTGGTTCAAATGAAGGAGAGGGAATGAGAAGGAAGGAAAAATAGTATTTTTGTGTTTGGTTGGAAGGAATAGAAAGAATTTTAAGTGTTAATTTTTGTCTCTCCTTCCCTCCTCTGCAAATCCCCCAATTTTAAAAGATTATAAAACCCCCACTTTTCCTTCTCTAGAAATTAAACCAAACACACTTCTAAAATTAAAATCTCTCCTCTCCTCTTTCCTCCCCTCTAATTCCCCCAACCAAATAAACCATAAGCGCAACGGGGTGACGCAGGTCTATGGATGAAAAACTGAAGATTGTGGAATTGGGTGAAGATAACATAATTTTTTGGTCGGTGAAGATTGTAAAATTAGGTTTTTTCATAATATTTTTTTTAAAATCTTCTTTACTAAAGTTTACAGTATTTATTGTTTAATTCTAAAAAATAGTATGTATTTTTTTAATAATAATATGACACTCTATTACGTACACATCAAAATCCCATTATATAATACGTCTGTGACTCATTGTATTTATATTTATATTTTGTATAAAAATAATCTTTATAATAGTATATATAGAAAAAGGAAAAATTAAACATTCGGTAAAATTTAATTTTAAGAACCGTAGTGATCATCAAAGTAGTAGTATGTGTTTTCATGGTTTTTCTAATAATTTATTATTATTATTATTATTATTTCAGTGTTGTCCCATTGAGTAAACATTAGGATAAAAACGTAATTTTGTGAAAGCCTCTATAAGTTTTAAACACTAGGGTTTTTTCCATCCTATTTGTCTTTGCGAGTTGGAAGAAGAGAGAGCTGCCGCTGAACCTCGCTTCCCTTTCCCTTACCTGAATACAGGTACCAGCTTCTTAATGGTTTATTGTTTGTTTAACCTTTGATTGGATTTGACGTGTTGTTCTCATACTACTACCATTCGATTCAATACGTTCGTTATCTTTTTTAATTATCGAAGTTTATTAACGTATCCGTTGATTATTGACTTCTATAATGCCTGTTGCTCTTTCGATTCGTTCATTGTCTTTCATGATTCTCAATGGCTAATAGCATATCCGTTGATTATTAGTCTCTGTAATGTGTTGCTCTGTGTTTTTTTGTTTTTTCCTCAAATGATCCTTTTGTCTGTCTGTTTGTTCTTTTTTCTGATTTGAATATCGGTCACTGATCGTGGTGGTTTTTCTGTAGTTCGATGACGAAAATGCTTCGGATTATATGTGTGTAGCTAAATTTGAATTTTGCATTATTTCAGTGCATTTTTTTTTTTAATTGGTTAGTAGTAGCTTAGTATCAGATTCAGATCCACTAGTATCTGCTTCAAAATTGAATAGCTATAAAAAGGATATGCTTGAGCTCCCATTACCGAGTTTTGAAGCTTGGAAAAAGTATTGAGAAGAGTTGCGGTTTATTGGTATAATAGTAAGACAAATGCCATTAACACAATATTTGCACTCCTTTTTCAATACTCAATTATTGGGTGAACTTATATGCTGATATTATATAGTGGAGCGAGCCAATAATTTTATCAAATAATAGGAATAGTCTGAAAAATAGAGTGACAAAGAGTGTTACTAGTATGATCCATTTTCCTGCATTTGGCTTCTTTTAAACTAAATATTTTCGCACTGCTTAGTTCTTATCAGATATTTGATGGAGTTGCATTTTGAATTGAACCCCTTCTCTAAGTTAAATAACTTACTTGGTTATTGTTGGGACCTAAGCACATAAGGAGAGCCCAATCTTAAAGACTAGTCCATTAGGTGGGAGAGTCTCTCTCGCTTATGTACCACATTGAGTTTCCAGTTCAACTCAATGTGAGACTCCTAACATGGTCTTAGTCTTTCTGTGTGAAATTTCTGCAGAAACAAAGTTTTGAAATATCTTTGCAGTTGGTTCTGAATTTTATGAAACTATTTTATAATGTGAAGCTGCATGCTTTTATGTTTATATAGTTGTTGAACTGCCATTAGGCTGTTTATCTAAAGACTAAAGCATTATATCTGGATTGCTTTCATAGTGATTGATGATCTCAGTATGGATCATTAGTTATTGGTAACTATGACTGGCTGTTTAGGTGGGCTTGTATTCATATCGAAATTCATATAACCACAGGGCAGTAGGGCACTACGTTTTGTTTTAATGAAAATTGTTTTGTATATTCATCTCATTTGATCCATTTGATGTTGTGTTGTTGGATGAAGTCAACTAATTATGTAAACCGTTGCTATTTTAGATTTTGATATGAGTGGTTCATTTGCTGTTACCCTCTGTCATACATATGTAATGTTGCTCATGTTTGAACAGGATGGAATCTCAGGTGAAGCATGCAGTTGTTGTCAAAGTCATGGGTCGCACTGGATCTAGAGGGCAGGTGACTCAGGTCAGAGTGAAGTTTTTGGATGATCAGAACCGTTTCATCATGAGGAATGTGAAGGGACCCGTTAGAGAAGGGGACGTTCTCACCTTACTTGAGTCTGAAAGAGAAGCAAGAAGGTTGCGCTAGAGGGTCTCTCTATGCTTGCTTACTGTTTTCATTTCGTGACCTGAGTTTTGATGTTACTGAGATTGCTCAGTTTTGAGTTTATTTATGCTTTGACTTCCATATAATGTTTTCATTGCTCTATTGGCCTTATTGCTATTTGCTACTTTTAACTATTATAATAGTAGTATATATAATAATAGTATTATTCGGCTCGTTTTTAAATGCATTACTGAAAAGTTTTCAACTTTGTTAGTGAGATTGTCATGCTTTTACAAGTACAAACTGAAAATAGATTCAAGTTTCCCTTCTTTAGAAACCAGGCTCCAGGGATGATAGACATTTCAAAACTAATTTCATTCAAGTTGTCAACTGCGTTAGTGAGATTGCCATGCTTTTGATAAGTTTTCTTTCAACCTCATTAAGCATCATTATGGAAGTCAATATCCTATTGCAGCAGATAGTTCAAAATTCAATTTCATTTTTTTTGTTTTTAAGTAACTGCATAATTCTATTTAACAAATTAACTTATTATATTTATTTTCTCTTTAGTCAAAAGGTCAAATAGTCAATCAAGTAGTTGGAATTTGCTTATATTTTGAGACAATAAAGTTGATATTTTTTTTGCTTATAAATCAGTCCGGAGGGAGTAAGAAGGAAAAAATCACATCAATTAAGATAAGGAATTTATTAGGCTAAAATGTACATTTAGTCTTTTATATTTTGTCGAAATCATATTTTGGTCTTTTATGTTTATTTTATCTTTGTTTTTTAGACGTTGATCTTTTCTATGAATCTGTTAGTCTATGTTAACAGAACCGATTGAGACAAAATAAACAGAAAGGACTAAAATATGACTTTGACAAAAATAAAGGACTAGACATGTATTTTAGCCAATTTATTATTATTGCTTTACTAATTCATAGAATATAACATATACCTTATTTATATAGATAAAACATTACAAATAGATAATATCAGATATGATAATAATAATTTTATCACAAACTCTTCTAACATGATTAACCTAACTACTATTTTCCCTAATAAATTTATTAGAAAACAAAATCTAAAAAGTAAAGTGACATAATATTGTAAAAGAGGATGCTTAATTATTTTGAATTTTGATGGTCAAGGAGATTGAGCATTAATGGTCTGAGATTGAATTGGAGAAGCACAGCATTTGCAGCATTTTCCTGGCGGAGGTGGACTGCAACACACACATGCTGGACATATTGGCCTCTTAACTGCATCATATATATATATATGTTTTACTGTTGGTTATAACATAAAACTATGTACTTATGTTTGCAAAAATACATAATAAAGCAAAGAAAAGACTACCTGATAATGGAAGGCGCACAGCATGAGATAGTAGAGATGGAGAGAGAGCCATGGCAAAAAGGAAAATGGTCAACAAAGTAAACCTAAAAGAATTCTTGCTAATTGCCATGCTAATCACTACAGGAAATGCTTAAAGATTTTAAGTAATTTGGATACTGATTACTGAATGCGTGCGTGCGTGCTTGTGCTTCTATATTATATATATGAATGTATTGATGTATTGAAGTTATATTTATAATATGGTTTTGGTTTGTGAGACAAGCGCTAAACAGATGATCATGCCTTCCGGTGCCGCCAGGTTTGAATTCAATTCCCCGTTAATTAATATCAAAATTCAAAACACTGCATGCATTGGTAATTTGTATCCATACGTATGTACGAGACTTATCACTTCAATATTTTCTTTTTTGAAAAAAATTACTCTCCCAGTTTTATACTATAAAATCCTTTTTAGATATTATTAGTGTTTTATATTACTCTAATTGTTTTAAAATGATAGTCATTTAAGGTTATTTTACACGAATTAAGAAATAAAATAAATATCGTAATGAGTAAAATAACTTTACTAAAATATCCCTATTAATGATTGAAATATTAGTTATTTAACATTGTCTCTAGGTGACCATTAATTGGTTTATAAGAATAAAATTGAGAAAAAATATTTAATAATATATTGATAATGTAAAATGACTATTATTTTGAAACAAAATTATTTATCTAAAATGACACTCATTATAAAATGGAAGAAGTATAAGACTCTCTAAAATTTTACAAGTACTCTCTTCGTTCCTTTTTATATGTTCAGATAGAAAATTCTTTTTTATTCTTAATTATTTGTCTACTATTTTTAAGGGAGTATTAATTGCGCTTTTATCTATTCTTCCATTCTGTTTAATTGGATACTAATTAATACTCTACTATTGAACCAATAAAATAATGAGAGATAAATGGTAATATGACTTTAAAATTATTTTGATAAAAATAAAAGTAATGATTGCATTTCTTAATAAACGTGTTTTACCCTTAAGTGGATAGATAAGTAGGAACGGAAGAATACTTGTTTTAATTTTTCATGTTTACTTTTCATAATGATTGAATGATTGAGAGATTACAACTAATACAATTGTTGAAAGGACACCATTTTAAATAAGTTTTGCGATAATCTCTTACAAAATCCTTCTATTACTTTATAGAGTAAAATCCTTCTATTACTTTATAGAGTAAGAATTAAATAAAAAATATAGGTGTAGTCATGTCTTGAAAATATTAAAAACAATTAATTATTTCTATTTGTAATATGTAAAAGGATTTCTAGGAGTAAGGTAGTGTTTGACCTATCTTTTTTTTTATCTCTCTTCTTCTTATAAGTAAAAGCTAGGTCAAACAGTATTTATGATAAAACTCTTAAATTTAAGCTGCTAGAAGCTAGAAAGAAATATGATCTTTTTAGAAAAAAAGCTGACTTATTTGTGAGTCCAGTGTAATTAATATCTGAAATCTTGAATATCTTTTCCTTTTCTCTTTGCTAAAACCTTTAAAAAAGTCTTCTTCTCGTTCATAAATTATTCATTCATTTTAATATTTATGAGTTTTATTGTTATTTAAAATTTTTCATATTAAAAAATATTTAATGTTATATTATTATTTTAATAAATTTATATTGCGTTTATTTTTAAAAAAAATATTGAGTTTTACCAAAAAAAAATTATAACTTTCTTTTTAACAAATAAAGAAGTGCGACAATTAATGATAAGTAACTTAAAAAGGTTGGCACAAAATATTTTTAATAAACAATTTTTTTTTTTACTCATAAATAGCTTATAACGTACAAAATAATAAAATTCTCAAACAACTTTCAGTTTTTTATTGAAAGCTCTTATTTCCAGCTTTTATTTAAAAGCGATTTATAAGCCAAAAATAAGCCGGACCAAACGGAGCCTAAATTATAGAAAGATTTAGATTCATTTTAAATAAGAATAAACATAAACAGTATTACTAATTTTTTAAAATTCAATATATTAACTCATTTTTTTAATATGCGCAATTGTACTAATACAGGAGGGAGTAATATACTAAGGGAAAAAACAATACAAATTGTTAATCTTGTTATTATTGCTAAGTATAGATTTTTTCTAATAAAATTTATTTATTAGTGAGCAATTTATTAAAATGATTTCTAATTTTATATAGTTATATAGTGTTTTAATCCTTTACTTTGTTAAAAGCCTAAATTAGTTATTGACTTTATATTTTGTAAGTCATTTTAATTTTTGGTATTAAGTGACACTAGTGGAGTGTCTATGTGACATGTCACTGGCAGAGTGTCTATGATCATTTATAACTTATAGCTTATGACTAATAGTTGTATTGATGTGTCTAGTAAATTATTAATTGTATGTCAAACACAATCACATTAAATTATTATTATTTTTCAACAATAACGTTTTACCTTTGGTTTTTTAACTTGTATAATATTGCACATGTTAAAAAATATCTAAAGGTTTTTTTTTTTAATTTGTGCAATGTTACACATGTTAAAAAACTAAAGATAGAAAGAAAATATAACATTAATTGTATATCAAATATAATCCCATTAAATTTTAATTTTTTTTCAACAACAACAATTTTAGTTACTTAACCTTTGTAATATTACACGGGTTAAAAAAATTCTTATTATAAAAATAAAAATCGATCTAATTTAACATCATTTACTATTTTTTTAAGTAATGAAAATTTATTGACTTTTTTTTTTCCACTTTGAAGTATTGGTTAACCACTTAAAGGATTTTAAGCTGAATTACATTTGATTTTAAATATTATCTCTTAATTAATTCGAATTAGAATATTGATGAGATGTGACATGAATGCTTAGCACTGAAAAGTAAGACACATATTATAAATTTACACTTCCAAGTTGCTATTGTTAATCTTTTATTCTTAGTTTACAAACATATGGCTTTTTTCAAAAAGAAGAAGGCTAAATTCTTCAAGTTCTGAATTTGAATCAATTCCCTATTTGGCATAAAAATTCTTGAGATTAGTAAGTAGTGAATTTGACAGCGAAAGTTATACATTTCATATTCAAATATGTAATTGATGAATGTGATATCTGTAATAATATGTGATTGACTTTCATATCTTCATTCTTACTTAGTCTAAAATTTTCCTCTACCTTATTATGACTATATTTTCAGATAAAATAAAAGCTAGTTGCTCTGTTATCGCACTGCATTTTTCTTCCGTACTCTTTTTATTTATTTATTATTATTATTATAAGAATTTTTCTGTCCCGTGAAATATTATACAAATTATAAGTTAAGAATGCAAGAATTAAAAACTCTGTATAGGAAATAATAAATAATGAATGGAATTTATTTTTACTATACATTTTTTATTATTATATTCTTAATTTATATAATACTGCACAAGATAAAAAAATTCTTAAAAGTGGTGGAGAGAAGAGGCACTTCCAAGCCATTGGATAGGGCTTTAGTGCCCTGGCTGAGATCCCGTCAATAAGTGCAGGTGGTCTGAAGATCTTATTAAGAACTGCACTCCAAACTGAACCAGCCCAATGCTACTAAAAGTTACGGCCAAAGCAACGTTTCACCTAGTCCATAGGCATTAAAGGTTTTTTTTTTGGGATGGGATGAAAATAGCCTAAACCAATTATGCTAAGGTTGGCTTACTTTTTAAATTGACTAGCATGTTACTTGTTGTAGGCTATTTTTAATTTATGGCCTGAGCTTGACTTATTAAAAAGCCTACTAAGCCTCAGTTTAAAAATCTATTTTAAATAAAATCCTAAAAATTATTTATAATAACCTAATTTTAAACTAAGTTAATTGGTATAAACATATATGTATAGATATATATATAGTAGTGATTTAAATCTTTAAACATAATTAAAATATGATCTTAAAATATAATAATTGCATGAACAGCGACATTATTCTTATTATTATTATTATTACTAATATTATTTTTATTTATATAGATTGATTTATTAAGTTTAAAAGTCTTTTTTGAATAACATGAAGTCTAATCTAATTAGTTAATTAGACTTTAAATAAATCTTAGCCCAATCTATTTATTAAAATATCTTGATTTGACCTAAACCAGATATATGCTAGGTTTAGACCCTATCGAATAGTCCTAACTATTTTCATTCCTACTCCGCGGGACCTCGAACCATAACCAAATTGAGAACACTTCCTTACCAATTGTAGCAAGCCTGTTGTCTCCGTACTCTTGCTGTCAAAGGAAGAAACTAGCTAGCAAATAAAATAGTGATAAGTTAATAGTCTGTGATATGCAGCTTAGTACGCCATAAAAATAAGAATAAATGTTCAATCCCATTATTCGGGCAAAACCAATACCTGCCTTACTTTCAACTATTTTTCTATATCAAATCTTTCTTTCATATGTACACTAACACTGTAACACATATATATATGGACCTTTTCTTCGTAATTCAATATTATTCAGTAGCATCCACCAATACGTTCTTAATTAGTTTTCATTTTCATTCACAATGGTTGACCGTGTAACCTAGTAATATTTTTATGATGCAAATGCATCTGTGGTAAGTCATGAACATTACATGAATTCCTAAGCACTGCAACATCACGATTGTGGTTGTATTTGATTGCAACGTGATCACAATGACAACTTGAAACCTCGGTGTCCATAGTGCTCCAAAGTAAGAATGAAAAAATCAGAACAAAATTGAAAGCGACAAAAATAAGAAAGAATCAGACACTAGCTATACTTAACTCCATGTTGTGATTGACTATGTCGCCAAAACATACTTTCTTTCTAGTATAAGTATCACAACATAGAAATCCAAATATTTGTCATCCTATTCCTATCCAAAGCTTGAAGTTGATGAGACATGAGAATGTCCACAAGTTACCTCGTTGCTTTTCTTAGTGTTCTAGTTCTTGCAGTTCTGATTCAAGCTCAGGATCAATCAGGTTTGTTGTCACAAAATACTTGAACTTCATTATATTGTTGTGTGAGAAGTATGTTTTTAGTCCCTTAATCCCTTGCTTCATTTTTATGTATGTTTTCAGGATTCATCAGCATAGACTGTGGAGGTCCTGCAAACATCAACTATACTGAGAGGACAACAAGCATAAATTATACATCAGATGCCAATTTCATAAACAGTGGTGTAAGCAGGACAATAACATCTGATCTGAGAAGTGGCTATCAAAGACAAATGTGGAATCTCAGAAGTTTCCCAGAAGGAAAAAGGAACTGCTACAAAATAAACATCACAAGAGGCTCCAAGTATCTTATCCGGACAAATTTTCTCTATGGAAATTATGATGGTTTAAATGAGTTACCAATATTTGATATTCTCATTGGTTCTAACCTTTGGGATACAGTTACTATAAAGAATTCTTCCATTGATCAAGCTAATGAGATCATATATGTACCTTCTCTGGATTACATACATATCTGTCTGGTTAACATAGGCTCTGGGACACCATTCATATCAGCTATAGAATTGAGGATCTTGAATAATGGTACTTATGACACTGAGTTTGGATGGTTGGAATTTTACAACCGTTGGGATTTAGGTTCAACCAGTTCCTACAGGTGAATCCTTACAATAATTTTGTGTGTAAATTATACTGATTTTTCCTAAAGTTAGCATTAAACCATTCTGTCTAAATATAAGACTAGTTACTTTGATTTTCTCACAGGTATAGCGATGATGTCCATGATCGATTCTGGGATACTTATGGAGTCAACGATGATTGGACGCAGTTAAGTGTTTCGATTCCTGCTGATTCCTTACGCCAGAACGATTATGAACCGCCGGAAATTGTCATGAGCACGGCAGTTACACCAGTAAATGGTAGCGCGCCATTGGTGATAAGGTGGGAGCCAAATGATGAAAAGGAGCTATTTTATGTTTACATGCACTTCGCAGAGATTGAAGTGTTAGCAGATAATCAGACAAGACAATTCAACATCACTCAGAATGGAGAGTCATGGTATGAAAACTTTGCTCCTAGGTACAGGGAAATGAACACTATATATAGCTTATCAGCTATCAGTGGGAAAGAAATTAAATATTCACTTGACATGACTGAGAATTCAACCTTACCTCCCATCATCAATGCCATTGAAATTTACAAAGTGATAGAATTCCACCAATCAGATACACTCCAAGAAGATGGTATGCCAACAAAATAAGCGCTTCTTTGGTTTGCATTTCATTTTCTCTTTTGTGAAATAAGGTATAAATTGTACTTAATTTCATGAAAATAGTTGAGGCGATTGCAGCCATCAAGTCAGTTTATAAGGTGACAAGAGACTGGCAAGGTGATCCATGCAGCCCTGTAGCCTACTTGTGGGATGGTCTAAATTGTACTTATACTGGAAATGATTCCCCAAGAATCACTACTTTGTAAGTCATTGTTCTTAAATTAGAGCTATAGTTTTATAAATCTGGAATAACATATATATATAACTATTGGTTATAATATACCAAACAGGAATTTATCTTCAAGTCGGTTGCCAGGAAAGATAGATCCTTCAATTTCAAACCTCACCATGTTGGAGAAGTTGTGAGTTTGTTGTTTCACACCTATTCATAATCTTTTTGTTCTTTCTGTCATGTATATAGATCTAAACACACACACTTAAGAAGCGCGTTATGTTTGTGTTTTAGGGATTTATCAAACAATAGCTTAAACGGCCAGATTCCTGAATTTCTGTCTCAATTACAACACTTGAAGATATTGTAAGTTGCTTCATTAGCTGCTGGTACAACTGTGATATCCTCTAGATCATAAAGTAGACAAGGGTATTATTATGGCTTCCTTATTTTGGCAGAAACTTGGAGAACAATAACCTCAGCGGTTTAATTCCCACAGCACTAATTGAAAAATCCAAGGTCGGTTCCCTGTCACTAAGGTATGGATCTTACTGAGAATTCTCAATTTCATAAAATTTCAAAGTATTCATTTTTTATGTCAAATATCTTGTAGCATAAGATTTTCTTAGTTTAACTTAAAACTTACCATGATTTTCATGCTAGTGTGGGCCAAAATCCATATCTGTGTGAACCTAGTGAATGCAACAAGAAGAAAAAGAAGAATCTTACTGCACCCTTAGTAGCATCAATTGGTGGAGTTATCCTTCTGGTGGCCGTGGCAACTATATTTTGGACCCTTAAAATGAGAAAACCAAAAGGTGATGCTACCACCATAAAATTTGTATTTTTAATTTGCGAAACAAATTCAGTCTTGAACAGGGAGAGTACTTCAGACCTTTTTGTATGATGTTTTACAGTTTCGACGGCAGAAAAGGATCAAAGTGAAGTTTCATCTCAATACACAAAACAAGATGATACATTTCAGCAATTCAAGAAACAAGTATATTCATACTCTGATGTCCTTAAAATCACCAATAACTTGAGTAAAATTGTTGGTAAAGGTGGGTTTGGAACAGTTTATCTGGGCTATATTGGTGAAACTCCAGTTGCAGTGAAAATGCTTTCACCATCATCAGTTCAAGGTTATCAGCAATTCCAAGCAGAGGTAAGTTATCTATTATTATTTTACACCAAGACTATGAGCTCTCAATAATAAACATATATGGTTAAATTAATTGAGATTTTGATTCCCAGGTTAAACTTCTAATGAGAGTTCATCATAGAAACCTGACCTCTCTCATTGGTTATTGTAATGATGAAACCAATAAGGGTCTCATATATGAGTACATGGCTAATGGAAACTTAAAAGAACATCTCTCTGGTTAGTTCCCAAATAGAATATTGTTAAATTTGTGGAAATCAATTTCCATGTTGTAGTAAAAAAATAAATAAAATCAATCTGCAGGTAAATACAGCAAAACAAAATTTTTGACCTGGGAAGACAGACTTCGTATAGCAGTGGATGCAGCCTTAGGTCAGGAAATAAAATTTAAAAGTTATGTGAAATATGTTTCCTTAATTCCTTTAGTCTTTCCTCTCACAATATGTTTGCTATAAATTTGATTCTTAGGGTTGGAGTATCTGCAAAATGGTTGCAAACCACCTATAATCCACAGAGATGTAAAATCTACAAACATATTGTTGAATGAAAACTTGCAAGCAAAATTATCTGATTTTGGTCTATCCAAAATTATCCCAATTGATGGGGGAACTTTGTCAACTGTTGTTGCTGGTACTCCTGGTTATCTGGACCCTGAGTATGTTCTTCAACTATTTTCCTTTTCCTTTTCCTTTCCACCTTATTCCTTAAAATATAGGGTATGACTTGTATTTGTATTTCCTGTTTTGAAAAACAATTACGAAACTACTGCCATCTTGTTTTCATTTTGTTTCTTGTTTCATGAAATTTGAATGTAAACAAATTTCAAGTGGCAGTTTCATAATTATTTATGAAAATAGAAACACAAATCAAACAGGCTGGTGATTTTCTAAGTGGATTTTGGGAGTTATCTTGCCAAATTCTGACAGAAAATAAATTGAGCTACATGCTTTGTCTTGCAGATACTACATATCCAACAGATTAACAGAGAAAAGTGATGTTTATAGCTTTGGAGTTGTTCTTTTGGAATTAATCACAAGTCAACCTGTGATAGCAAGGACTGGAGAAAAGACTCACATAAGTCAATGGGTTAGTTCGTTGATAGCAAAAGGGGATATAAATGCCATTGTTGACTCAAGGTTACAAGGAGAATTTGACAGTAACTCAGTTTGGAAAGCAGTAGAAATAGCAACGGCTTGTGTGTCCCAAAATCCTAACAGAAGGCCAACCATGAGTATGATAGTGACTGAACTAAAGGAGTCTTTAGCAACAGAATTATCTCAAACTAAATATAGTGGATCTGATACAAGAGATTCAGTTAAACAGGTCACCATGAATCTGAATACTGAATTCAGCCCCCAAGCAAGGTAAACGTTGGTGGAACATAAACATGAAACATATAAGTGTAACAGGAGATTTTAATCCGGTAAAAGCTTCCCCAAGATTAGATGAATGTTATTATATTGTAATATATGAGTGAAGAGTATTTGAAGATGGAGATGAGTAGGTTAGATGGCTTTCCTCTTGCAATGACAGAATGAAATGAGATCAGTTGCAGAAGAAGATGGTTTG
Source organism: Cyamopsis tetragonoloba (assembly GCA_037177725.1). Lineage (NCBI taxonomy): Eukaryota > Viridiplantae > Streptophyta > Magnoliopsida > Fabales > Fabaceae > Cyamopsis > Cyamopsis tetragonoloba. The sequence continues at coordinate 57,891,093 of CM074124.1, read as the reverse complement.
TTAGAGAATTGCAACTTTATTTTGCAGTTTGCACGTTTATTTCCAAGCAATACTTGTTTAAATGCTACGCTTGTTCTCCGTGTGACCGTGTGTTTGGGATTGATGATTGAAGTGAAAAGTGTGCAAGATACAAGAATAAATAATGAGGACGAAAATTAGTGCATATCAATTTTTATTAGAACTAAATTTATAAAATTAGCTATTGTTACTTTGTGCTCCTATTCGAATGAATGTGATTTCATATTTTAAAAATCAGTTTTCCTAACATTTTGTAACATTGTATAGCATAAGAATTTGAACATATAATATTTGTTCTATTAAAATTGAAGGCTTTGATTATATTATTGTTCACCAGAATTGAGGATAAGAATTTTTCAGAAAGTATTCTTGTACATATATTTGCAGTGTTCTCAAATCTCAACACATATTCTACTTACTTGCTAATAGCCCTTGATGCGCAAAAAATTAATGGAGGATGTACTTTTGAAAAATAAATTGACTGAATACTTAGTGTTCTAAATTGTGAAATGCCATGGAAAAGGGATGTTTTGAATATTGACTTTTTGAATTTCTATTCATTATATTATATCTTTGGATGTTCTTTCAAAAATGATTATCAAATTTGAGGTTCAATATTTTTCTTTGCACTAAGCGTGTTGACGTTTTCAATGGTCAAGCAAAGGGTGCAGAACATTGACTTCAGTAAATTCCTCCGTTCAGTTGCGTACGGGTGTTGTGTTTTTCTTGTCATGACATTGAAAAACCTACCAAAGCAAATTAAAGAAAATTGGAAATGCAATTTGGACAATTCAATTGGAAGCTTCTGATTGTTAGTAAAGTAATAAAGATTTCAATAAGCAGCAAAACTTGACTTCAAAAGAACCCACATGCATGAAGGTCAACACTGAATGAATAATTAACCTCAAACGAACCATATCTTGTAAATTAAATGGCTTGTGTTAATGGAGGAGGTGCTTCCTAGACCAAAAACATAACCAGGACAAAAGGTTTCAACTTTCAACATCCAATATAGTTCAGAAAATGGCAGGACACTTTGCTCTTTTAGTGTTTCAAATTTCTTGGACTCTTTTTAATATTGTTCATGCCCAGAATGAGAATCAATCAGGTGGGTGCAATAGTCTCATCTCATTCTTCTTCTTCTGAGAACTGATGCTTCCACCTTTTACAGGTTTCATTAGCATTGACTGTGGAGTAGTGGAGGAACCAAGCTACACAGATGAAAAAACTGGCATCTATTACACTAGGGATCTCAACTTCACTAACACAGGTGTAAGCCAAAGCATTTCACCTAAATACAAAGCTTCCCTTGAAAGGCAATTTTGGAAAGTTAGAAGCTTCTCAGAAGGAACCAGGAACTGCTATACCCTTTTTGATCCTCAAGGAGGCAGCAAGAAATATTTAATCAGGGCAAGTTTTGCTTATGGAAATTATGATGGAAAACATTCTCTTCCTGAATTTGATCTCTACCTTGGATCCAAATGGTGGGCTTCTGTCGTTTTTGAGGATGCATCAACTGTAGTGACAAAGGAAATTATTTTTGCTGCTTCATCAGGTTATGTTCATGTTTGTCTGGTTGATACCAACAAGGGTACACCTTTTATTTCTGTTTTGGAGCTCAGAGTTCTTAACAATGATGCCTATTTTGTTAACTCTCTTGAGCTTTTGGCAAGGTTTGATGTTGGCTTGCAGAATGGTAAAATAATCAGGTCAGCCATGTGATTGATTTGTGCCTGTTTGGTTCAATAATCGCATATTTTATTTCATTCTTATAAACATCTTTTGGCTTGAAAATAAAAACAAAAACTAAGCACACCCTATTTCCAACATGCTAAATGTAACCTAGTTGAGTTATAGTTTACATTATGTGACTAACACTACAAGGGAAAATGATTTTCTTTTCTTTTATTAAATTAATATAATTTTCACATGTTTTTCCCCCTTTGTTTTCTTCTACTTCCTCACAGATATCCAGATGATGTATATGATAGAACCTGGACACCTTATAACTCAAATAACTGGAAAACGTTAGAAACAAACTTCACCATGGACCAAGGAGCACCTTCATACAATTTTCTACCTCTGGCACCCTCTATTGTGATGGAAACAGCATCAATTCCAGCAAATGTCAACAAGAATATAGAATTTTCCTTCTTTCCAGATCCAAAGTATAATGCCTCCACATATTATGTGTTCCTGTTCTTTGCTGAAATCCAGAAGCTCCAAGCAAATCAAATCAGAGAGTTCAATTTCTTTTTAAATGGGGAGCTTATAAATAGTGCTCCAGTCAATCCTTTGTATCTGCAGAGTGCTTACTATGCATCAGCTGTAAGTGAAGCAAGGGTGGAACTTTGGATTAATAAAACTAGTGGATCCACTCTTCCACCTATCTTCAATGCTATTGAGATATACATGAAAAAGGATTTCTCACAATCACAAACAGATCAAACAGACGGTATATATGAATGATGTTAATTTAATTTTGCTCTCTATTATCAACTTATTATTAGTTCTAGACCCGGCACAATTTTTAATCACGTGCAAGGTTGACATAACAGTATCATACATGGTTTTGAAGGCCATGGAAACCGTATTAGACTGAGTGCGATCTGCATTGCATTTGACAGTATTTGGCCGTATTTAATGCAATATGTCAGTGTTTGCAACATAACTTTAGCTTCAACTTAAAACTTATTATATTGATGATAATAGTGGAAGCTATAATGAATGTGAAGTCAATTTATGGGATGAAGAGAAACTGGGAAGGTGATCCTTGTATTCCAGTAGCTTACATGTGGGATGGTCTTAATTGCAGCTACATCGGCTCTGCTTCACCAAGGATCATTTACTTGTAAGTTTGTATGTCATCAAATCCTTAATTATATAGTTTTCAGTTTCATAATATTAATATTTATAATAATGAACTTAACAATATAATCACGTGTTTAGGAATTTATCTTCCAGTGGTTTAATTGGGAATATAGCTCCTAGCATAGCCAATCTGAAGTCCTTACAGTATTTGTAAGTCATTGCATCTATCAGATACAAATTAAATACTAGCTACCTTACCTACATATATAGTTTATAATAATAATAACAATAACAGAATGTTGATTTGTTGCAAAATAATTTATTTATTTTCAATTCTAGGGATTTGTCAAAGAATCGTTTGAGTGGGGCAGTGCCATATTTCCTATATCAGTTGCGCTTCTTGAGAGTTATGTAAGTCATCAACTTTAAATTTGGGTTAATTGCACTTTGATCCTTATTATTAACATTTATATATATATTTGGCGCATTGAAGAAAGCTGGAAGGCAATGAGCTATCAGGAACAGTTCCAATGCAACTGATTGTTCGTTCAAAGAATGGTTCACTTGAATCCAAGTATGCTGTTCCATTCCAAATTTAAGATTGTAATTAAATTAAATGCATGAATTAATTGATTCCAATGCAAATGTTTATTTAATTTGTTTTGTTATGGTAAATGGAATTAGTTTTGGTGGAAATCCAAATCTATGCTCATCAGATTCAGAATCATGCAACAATAAGAGTAATAGTAATAGGAAAAGGGTCCTAGTTCTGCTGGGCGGTGGAGCTTTCATCATCATACTTGTTGTTGCAGTGTCACTGATCTCTTTCTGCGTATACAAAACCAAACAACCAGGAACAAAACTTATTGTTTATTCTAGAATAAAGGAAGAACTAGAGTCAAATAAGCAAGAATTCACGTATGCTGAACTGTTGAGCATTACAAAAAACTTTGAAAAGGTGGTTGGAAAAGGAGGATTTGGAACAGTGTACTATGGTTTTGTAGATGACAGTACTGAGGTTGCTGTCAAAATGCTCTCTCCCTCATTTCAAGGATACCTTCAATTTCAGGCAGAGGTAAGTAATAATAATGTGCATCATTAACTTCAAAATTCAAATACATATCTTATTAAAGGAATTTCGGATTTACAGGCTAAATCTCTTGCAATAGTTCATCATAAATGCTTGACTAATCTTATTGGATATTGTGATGATGGCACCAACATTGCTCTTATCTATGAGTATATGCCTAATGGAGACTTAGCAAAGCATTTATCAGGTATTCTTTTCCTCCATGGTTCAAATTCAAATTAATGAATTCTTTGGTGAAGTTTGTTCCATGAATCAATTGCAGAGGAAAACAAAAACATATTGAGTTGGGAACAAAGACTTCAAATTGCATTGGATGCTGCAGAGGGTAAGTATGAAATATTATTTATTACATTAGATTAGAGCAAGCTAAGAGTTAACAAAATTTTAAAACTTGCAATTTATAACAACATAACAGGACTAGAGTATCTGCATCATGGTTGCAATCCACCAATTGTTCACAGAGATGTAAAGACCAAAAACATCTTATTGAATGAAAAATTCAGAGCTAAACTTGCTGATTTTGGATTGTCAAAGATCTTCCCTAATGATGGTGACACCCACATGACCACAATGGTGGCTGGCACACCTGGATATCTTGATCCTCAGTAAGTTCTTATTTGAAACCAATCTAAATTCTTTTTTGTTTTTAAAAATACTCTCAATTAATTAAATAGGTGATAATTGCAGGTACAATAGATTGCATAGGTTGAATGAGAAAAGTGATGTTTTCAGTTTTGGGGTAGTTTTGCTTGAGATAATTACAGGACAAACTGCCATAGCAAAAACAGAAGAGAAAACTCACATAGTTCAATGGGTTGCTTCCATGCTTTCTGATAAAAGACAAGTAAATGACATTGTGGATTCAAGATTGCAAGGAGAATTTGATGTTTATTCAGTAAATAAAGCTTTAGACATTGCAATGGCATGTGTTGCACCTACTTCCAGAAATAGGCCAACCATGAATCATGTGGTTATGGAATTGAATCAGATTTTGGTGCAGAGCATGACTCTTCCAACTATAGTTGATTATCATGACAGTGATTTTTCAAACACTTCAACCAATACTATTTCCTTTGATAGAATTAGTGGAGAAAGCTCTCTAGAGAGGTAGTAAATTTGATTCACCATATTGGAATTGATGAATACATTTTGTGATTATTTCAATTTTAGTTAGATAATTAAAAGACACATATTCCAAATACAGGAAAAATCTAATTTATCATGTGGAATTTTTTTTTCTTTTTTGGTGAAGTTTTTTTTTTTTTTTTGGTTATTCCTACTTTGCTTCTTAAAGTGAAATTTGATTTTTTTTTTCATTAAAAACAAAGGAATTTTTTTCGCTGATTTCCTACGAAATATAACATACAATTTTTTTTTTGTGTTTGATATATTTTAACGAACAAGCATAGAAAGAAAAAAATAATAAAATATTATTAGCAAATTATTATTTTCCACAAAAGAATATAACTCAATAAAACTCATTTAAAATTCACTAATAACAAAAGGAACATATTAAAAAAAGATGTCTCAAATAATATATTGGTTTTCTGTTTTTTTTTTCCTAGCTGTCTTTGGTATATATTTCCACACCCATACTATATTGTTGTTAATTAGAACTCCATATTTGAAAGATGGAAAGCAAAGTCAAAATGTCTATCGTGTTCTCTCCTTCCCACTTGTGGAAGCTTACAATATATGATGAATTCATAACTTTTAATACGAGAATTGTAATATCCTCCTACATTTTTTTTTATTAATCATTTTAATGTTTCATAAAAAATGTATTAAATAAAAAGTTTAATTGTAGTTTTGGTTTTTCCACTTTATATTTTGTATAAATTTGATCCATCGACTTTTAAATAAGTAATTTTAGTCATTCCGTCATTAATTTGGATGACAATTGTTGCTAATTAACATAAAAGTTATTGTTAATTTTAAAAAATTGTTGTTAATTCGAATAAAAATCGTCACTGATTTTTCAAAAGTTAACAGATGAACTAAAATTGCTCATTTTACAAATTTGGAGGACCAAAATCACAAATTTAAAAGTCAGAAAACCAAATCCGCTCAAACTGATGTAAAATAAAAAGATTAAATATGCAATTATGCCTAAATAAAAAAATAAATATATTTAATATTAAAAAATATAATAAATAATTCATTGTTTTCTTTCCGATGTACTAGCATAAAAGAATAATTCATCATTTCTCAATACGTTGAGATATTTATAAGAATAAGTTGTAAAGCAGATTTAGAATTATTTTTTTCAAGATATAGACAAATACAATTATTAATTGATTTAAAAGACAAATTCAACGGAGAAGAATGGCAAAGTTATGGTCCCTTTCACAACAGAAATTCTATATTTAGCAAAGAGCCCAACTATATCGTTCATACCCTCTTCTATTTGATTTCGTCCAATCAAACTCTTTCTCTCTCTCTATATCCAAATCCTCAACCTTCAATCCCACTTGCAATTTCACCAGTGAGATGCAAATATTAATATTAATATAAGAAAAAAAATATGTAAAATGGTTAATACTTTGTTATAAATAAAATAAAGATTAAATTAGTTTTTTGTCCCTATAATATTTTTGTACTTGATTTTTATTTTAGTCGCTATAAAAGATATTCATTTTAGTTTTTACTTATATTTTTTATTTTATAAAAATTCGAATCGATGAATCAAAACTTTATTCTCTAATTTTGGAACTGTTAAATGCTTAAAATAAAACACTTAAGAGCACTTAGCCGAAAGGGTTTTTCATTTTATTTCGCACAGAAAATGGCACATGCTGAAACAGTAGCACAGAGGCATGTGCTCTGTGAATTAAATTAAGATATTCAAGCCAATTTTAAAATAAAATTAAAATCATCCATTTTCTATGACTACTTCGAAACCCAACAGTCGTTATCATACTCATCATCATTAACAATATCATTAGTTACACTAACACAATTAAGAACTTCAAAAATTTTCAAATAAGACACGTATACAAATTTAATGATTATTTGGCTCATCTCACAATTATTTTTTTTTGTTATGTTAGTTATGTTACTACTTAAATAGATACAACACAAAATAATAAGATGTGTCATTATAAGATTTATTATCTTTTATTGCGTAACATAGCTAACTAAGATAAAGATAAGGAATGCAAGATGATCTAAATCTAAATTTTTATACTTTTTTTAATCTTTATTATAAGGTATATTTTAGAAAAATTTTATGGTCTCTTTTATAAAGTATTTTACAATTCCCATAAAATAATTATTGTCATTTTCTTTATTTATCCTTAGTAAATGTTTTGATTATTTATTATTCTTTTATTATAACTACGCACATTATTCAATGAAAAGTATACTTACTATATACTCCCTTCCTCCCATTTTAAGTGTCGTTTAAGGTTGTTACACACAGTTTAAGAAATGTCATTAATTTTCTTGTTTTTACACAAATAATTGTCCAACTCCATATTATACCCCTTATCATTCTTATTAATTAGTGAATTACATCTCTCAAAACATTTATTTAAGATTCAATTACTCAAGGATATATTTAGTAAAACATAATTAATGTTTCATTGAAACTATAAAATGACAAATAAAATGGGACAAATTTTTTTCTTTAAAACGACACTTAAAATAAAACGTAGAGAATATATAATAGTAAGGACACGAGCATGTTGATATGACAAACAGTTATGTCAAAAAAGAAGAATATACACACATACACGTGCTAAGCAATTAGTTTTAGATGAGAGTGGATTTTCAAAGAGCACGCTTTGGATTGAATCAAGGAGACAGGACCACTGACTGAGCTCATTAATTTTAAGAGAATGTCTTTTGCATTGGTTACCTAAAATAAACTAATTAAAAAAATAAAATAAAATAAAAACCTTGAAGATCTCCAAGAAAAAAATACGCTTTAAGTACATAGATTGCATTTAAAAATTCAAAAACTTAAAGTGGCAATCACTTTCTAGCCCTTGATCTTAATCATGAGTGTTATAATTGCTACAACTTTCTGCAAGCTAAAAGGTTATGTATATGTACAATAATGAACTCCCATTTCTTCTTGTAGTTGGTACTACATTATATTACTCTCATGCATGCAAGATGCACAAAATTAACTTTGATAGAAACTAGAAAATGTCATCTTAATCTAACTATAACCACTAAAGATTTAGTTTTCTCAAGTACAAATTGAAGTTACATGATCGATACACACTGCACAAATTGCAATTTTGGCTAGCTAGAACATGAGGATATGTTAATCACTGTCATTAGATGAAATCATTACAGGTTAGGGAATCTTTAACCCCAGTTTACATCTTTTTTCTTCCGTGCATGATAATAACCATTTCAACCCTCGGAACTAGTGAGTGCTTAGTTTCATGTCAGATCATACTAAACATGGATTCAAAATGTCAAAGTTATTTCTAGTGTATGTTTTGTTTCATGTTTGAATTAAGTAAATATAGATCCATTTTAACACTATCTGTGAGTAGTTTGATGTGTGTTTGCTTTCACGTTACGTTGGGATACGTCAAACGTGAAAACAACACTTTGTATTGAAATGGATCTTTGTTTACTTTATTCTAGTGTGAAACTAAACACACTTTCACCTTATGGATCCATATTTAGTTTGGTTTGACAAGAATCTAAACGCGCACTCAATGTTGGATGTGGCTACTAGAGTTATGGACATGCATGGGAAAAGAAGGGTTAAAAGAAAAGGGTATGCCAGTAGGAGGAAGAGGAGGAGAATTATTCATAGAATCAAGCTTGTTACCTAAACTCTCTAATGCCTTCACTTGTGACCGAAGAAACTTGAGATAATTAGCAGCTTCATCAAGCATAGAAGCAGTATCCATCTTGCTTCCACCAGGAACAATCTTCTGAAGAACCCTAATCCTCTCACTGATTCTCTCCCTCCTTTGCCTTGCAGCCACAGTTTGTGGATCTGTTGAGATCCTTACATTCTTCCTCTTAGGTTTTTCCACCACTTCAAGCCCCAAATTCACTGGCCTAAAAGCTGCAGCTCTATAGATCATCTCCTTCATCTGTGCTATTGCCTCTGGATCAGCTTCTTCCAGTAATGAACTTGACACTGATGAAGAATTTGGCTGCTGGAAACTAATATTTGATGAACAACCAGGAAAATTATTCTTGTCCCATCTGGGTTTCTTGGATTTTGGTTGGTTCTCTGAGATAAGCTTGAATCCACCTTCAGAAGAATCCTGACTCAGAGGAATACTGATGTAGGGATGATCATTGCTCCTTTTTGTGCAGTAATTAACTTTAGAATCTGTGATTTTGCATTGATTGAGATGTTGATCTGAGGAACTTTGAGATACTATTTCATCAAGTTCATTGATGGGATAGTGCATGTCTTTGTTGTTGTTTAAAGCATTGGAAGCAGAATTGCTGTGATCAGATTCAGCAGAGGAAACAGAACTGAAGTTCCATAAATTTCTGTTTCTGCAGTCAGAAAAAATGATGGAAATTCCATCATCTTCCACAGAAGTTTCTGTGTTGCTGTTGGTAGCTGATAAAAGCAAACAATCAAGTGACTGGTGGGCCATGTTGAAATCTGTCAAATAATTGCTAGTTGGAAGAACTGAAAGTGACAATTGAGATGGTGATGTTAAAGCATCTTCCCAACTGGTTCCAACTGTTTTCTGTGGTAGATTTGTGGTTGAAATCATATTCATTATCTCTGAAGTTGTAGCAGCAGCTTTTTCTGAACTTGGATAATATAGAGGTTCTGTTTGAGCTTTCTGAATCTCTTGCATTTGATTAAGAACACTAAGGTTGGACATGGAATATTCTCCTTCAAGGAATTGTGGCTGAGTGCTCCACAACATTGGTATGTTTGAAACCAGTTGTGAAGCATCCCAATTCTCACCTTCCATAGATGACTAGTTGAAGAAAATCTCTGATGAAGTGAAAAAAACTCAGAGAGATCTGATCGAAACCTGAGTGACAAAGTGATCCTTCTTGCTTCTTAGTCCTTACCTATCATGTTCATGAAAATACTATCAGACAAAAAAATAGGCCCAATTATACGTATATACATATATGTGTTTGGTTCAACTTATTATAAATAAATAATCACTTTTTTTTTTTCTAAGAGCTCTTTTTGAAAAATAAATGATTATTCTTTTAAAATAATAATCACTTTTCAAACATGCACTAAACTGTATTATATAAATGCATGTTTGAAGACGTTAATTTTAATGAAATAATTGTTTATTGTTCAAAAATTATCTCAAGAAGTTAAAAAAAATTAAGTAATTATTTCTCAAAAATAAGTTTCACCCTGCAAACATGAATATAAATTTTTATGCTGAAGGGCTTACCAATTCTAGATCCAGCTGGTTGAAGAACACAAACCCAAAAGTGAAGACAAGATAAGAAATTGAGAATCCAAGCTTGAGTAATCAGAAAGTGAAGTGAAGAGAGGATTTAAATAAATGCTACTTTTGTATGAGTTGGCGTACAATCCGGTAGAAGCATTAACTGCCTTCTTCAATTGAGCAAGATGGAAATTTTGACAAAGTGAATGATAACAAAAAATGCTTATGTCAGATTGGGAAACTGAATTCTATGTACTGTATGTATGTTTTATTAATGAACAGTTACGTTACACTAAGACTTTAAAGTAACATATTGACCAGATGCATTTAACAAACTGACTAGAAAGTGGGGGAATAAAGCTAAGGAAGTAGCAGTACCTATAGATGCCATGGAAGGGATGCAGTGTAGTGTGTTTATTGAAGACATGCCTTTTTAGATACGAAGAAAGTTAGAATAAAAGGTACAAGTGTATTTATAATCAAACAAATGTTGGTACTTGAGCTATTATGTCAGGAAACTGTAAAATATATAAGCACTTGATCATATATTATGTGAAGGAGAAAAGAGAAAAAAAAAAAAAAGTGATGAATAATAAGAGTTTTTTTATATCATGTGCAACTTTACATAGAATAATAATTTAAAAATAGGCTTATAAAAAAATTCTAAAGATAACAACTGTTTTATTGAGAAAAAAAGAGTAACAATTATTACAAATACAAAACTAGTTAAATATTTATTTATTCCAATGAAAAGTTTATAGTTGATTATCAATCTAGACAAAATTGACATGATAAAAAAGTCCTTATGATATACAGTTTAGTGTGTGCTTGAAATCATTTCTTTTACTTACAATTATAAATCGAAGTTTCTATTTTTGTCATTTTCAATATGTTTGGATGAACCCTAGCATAATTGGTTATAATGTTCAAACCATGATTTTTCTAGAAGTTGATTTAGGTAGCTTTTGTGAGAGAAAACTAATTTCACTCACTTTTCTAACTAAAATTTACCTAGCAACGTATACAAAAGTCACTTTTCTACCTAAAATGTCACTTCATAATTAATTACTCGAAATAAGTTTTATAAAATTACTTTGATCCCAATTTTACCACCACAAAACCTATCTTGTACTTAACAGTTTTGAGAAGTAAAATTGTTTTTGAAAAAGATAAGGCTTTTGGGTGGCTGCATGGGTTTGCAATTTCAGTTGACAGAGATCAATAAAAGCATTTTTACTGAAAATTAAAAATTATTTCAAACGTAATTAAGATTTGTGTTCAAACAAATTATAACCGCTAATACTTAAAAGTGAAAACCAAACGTACTATAAATATTTTTCAGAAGGGGAGCATGAGAATTCAGAGAAGAGTTATGAATCTGAAGTGAATTGAATATTTAATTTAAGTGTGTTCTGCTTTTTGTATTCTTTTTAAGTGAGAAAAGCTCTGACTCTCTTTTTGGTTGCTAATGTATATGTATATTCCATTCCATGCGCACTGTAAAGTTGCTGCTGCAGTGTAAGTGATGAGAGCATCTTTTACAACACCATCATCACTCTCTTTTCAAAGATTTTTCTGTTAATCATAGTTTTAATCATAGCCTTGTGATGTTTTTCACTTTCTACTAAAGTCACTTGCTGCTAGTAAATTCTTTGAAGAATCTACTGATTAATTTTTCAGAAGCACAGTACTGATGTGAGATTCAACTTTTTGCAACTTAAATTGCTCAAAATTGAATACTTAACGAACTGGGTCACTCAAATTTGTGATTTTTATACTTATTATATTTTGGTCTCTCTGAAGTGAGTTGAGTTGCTCACATGCGCCCCATGGCCATCATTAGATAGAGCTGAGTGGATGGGTTTCTTTTTTTTAAATCGGCCAAACACACCCCACACTATACTATTCATAAATATAACTCTTAAATTTTTCCATCGAGGATTGAACCCCTCCCCTCAAACTCCAAAAACCATTTTTTATGACATTTGAACTACGCTAGCGGAGTGAATGGGTTTCCATAGCATTTGCTCTCATCTCTGAAATACGTTTGTCAACTCTCTTTTCATTTCCTTATCATTTAACATTTAACAAACAAATGCTGAACACATGAGGATATGGACCATTTCATCCAACCACCATCCATTCTTGACATTATTATCCTATCCTATAGAGTACAGTACAGTACACTCTTCTCATATATTTGATGTCGATGTTTCCTTTTGCATATAGTAGTATTTTTTCTTTCATCTCATATATATCACATTCCTAAGAATTATAAATAGTTACAATTTAGGAGATGGTTTTACCAAAAATAAATAAATAGGAAAGAGTTATAATTTAGGATCATAAGAGCAACTTATTATTTACACCCAAAAACTTAATATGTATTTATTGAAGTTCAAATAACCAAACTAGCTAGAAAATACTGTTTTTTTATTTTTGTGAAGCTAGAAAATACTGTTAGTATGATATGGGCAATTAGTAGATAGGCTAGGCCCAATTTATAGAAGTAGACTTGTAATGTGTGCCAGCACTTTCTTTACCCCACGTTTTTCTTAGAGTACTATACGTTTTTTTTTTTAAAAAAATGCTCTTCGATCAGATTTTACAAATTTGAGCAAATAACCACACTTGTTAATATAAATACTTGATTTTTCAAACGGATTTTAAAAATCTGAATACACTCAGATTTTAAAAATCTGAATACACTCGGATTTTTAAATTCTGAGTTCTACGAAATCTTGAGCAATGAATGAAGGTCACGCTGAAATGAAAACAAAGAAAAATAGAGAGTGAGAGGATATTTAGAGTTGAGCTATATTTGGAGTATTTCACTTATTATTAAGTGGGTTCTAATATTCTCTCCCCCTATTTTTCTTTGTTTCCATTTTAGCATGACTTTCATTCTTATCAGGACTCCGTAGAATTTGAAATTTTAAAAATTTGAGTGTATTTAGATTTTTAAAATCCGTTTGAAAAATCTGGATATTTGTATTAGCAAGTGTGGTTATTCACTTGGATTTTAAAAATTTGTAGCGTTCAAAATTGGTACATTCACATTTTAAAAAGTCGAACGAAAGACATTTTAAAAAGAAAAACATATGACGTGGGATGTCCTGAGAAAAGAGCTTGATGGGAAATAGCTGGCCTGTAATGTGTCCCAGCATTGACAGCTTTGTCCTATCTTTTCCAGCAACTGCAAGCAAGATGAAGATGTGCTATATATATCTAAGCTCTTGGTACACAAATAAAATGAACATGTCGGCCAAATATGACATAGGAAAAAAGGGTTTATCAAATTCATACATTTATTTATTTACTTTGTAACTGATATATATCACAATTCTTGAAAGAATTAAAGGATTTACAATATAATAAGATTGTCATATTTCCTTACAGTTGAGGTGATTTTGATGTTCACTCTCATTCAATTTATTTTGATGTGTCAGTGTCATGGATTTATTGTCAACCTGCAGCTAGATATATCCCAAATTTGTTGAAAACTGAAAGCAATGACAACTATACTTCTTCGAATATGATACATTGTTAATGCCATCGATGGATCTCTAAGTTTTTTTTAATTTTAAAAACATAAAAAATTCAGTAAATTAAGCTCAAACATCAAAATAAATAATATACTGTTTTTAAAAAGTTTTAAATAACTGAGGTAATTTAAAAAATGTTTCAATTTTTGTTTCAAAAAAGTCCTATTCTTCTTTTTTTTGGATACAAAAGTCCTATTCTTCAAGTAAATAGTAATCGATCTCAAAAAAACTTGTTTCAATTTTAAAAACATAACAAATTATGTAAATTAAGCTAAAACTTAAATATGAATAATATATTGTCTTCAATAAACTTCAAATAACTTAGGTAATTTTTTAAAAAAATGTGATTTCACTTTTATTTTAAAAAAAGCCATATTTTTCAAGTGACACGATCTATAAAAAAAATTATTGCAATTGCTAGAAACTCCAGAGTAAATAATACACTGTCTTAAAAAAGCTTCAAATAACTTGAGTAATTTAAAAATGCATTTTCAACTTAATTTAAAAAAAACATATTCTTCAAATGTATAGTACACGATCTCTAAAAAATTGATGACATTTAAAAAAATATATATAAATTGAACTAGAAACTTCAAAGTGAATAATACATTATCTTCAAAAAAGTTCAAATAATTTAGGTAATTTAAAAAACGCGTATTCATTTTTATTTTAAAAAACACAATATTCTTCAAGTGTATATAGTACGTGACCTCTAAAAAAAGTTATTGCAATTTTAAATATGTAAAGAATTTTGTATATTGAGATAAAAACTTTAAAGTGAATAATATATTGTATTAAAAAATCTTCAAATAATGTAGGTAATTTAAAGCATGCATTTTCATGTTTATTTCGAGAAACACTCTTCAAGTGAATAGTACATGATTTCTAAAAATTTATTTCAATTTTAAAAATATAAAAAATTATGAAAATTGAGCTAAAAACTTTAAAGTGAATAATACATTGTCTTCAAAAAGCTTTAAATCATTTAAGTAATTTAAAAAATATGTTTTCTTTTCTATATCCGAAAACATTCTATTTTTCAAGTTTATAGTACACGATAGCGAAAAAATTTTATTTTTAAAAATACAAGTAAATCTGAAAATTGTGGTAGAAATTTCAAAGTGGGTAGTACATTGTCTAAAAAACTTCAAATAATTTAGTTAATTTAAAAAATATTTTTTTATTTTTATTTCAGAAAACACCCTATTCTCACGTGTATAGTATTGTATCTCTAAAAAACTTGTTTCAAATTTAAAAAATAAAAAATCATGTAAAATGAGCTAGAAACTTTAAAGTGAATAATACATAGTTATAAAAATGCTTCAAATAATTTGGGTGATTCAAAACACGTGTATTCATTTTTATTTAGGAAAACACCATATCCTTCGATGTAAGTACACAATCTTTAAAAAAATTGTTGCAACTTGCAAATTTAAGAATATAGAAAATTCTGTAATTTGAGCTAAAACTTCAAAGTGAATAATAGATTATCTTTAAAAAAATGTGTTTTCATTTTTTTTAAAACACCATATTATTCAAGTGTATAGTATACGATCTCTAAAAGAATTGTTACAATTTTAAAAATATAAAAATTATTTAAATTGAGCAGAAAAATCTAAAGTGAAAAATATATCATCTTCAAACAGTTTCAAATAAAATTAGATAATTTAAAAAAAACTCATAATAATTTTTATTTCAGAAAACATCATTTTCTTCAAGTGTTACATGATCTTTAAAAAAACTATTGCAATTTTAAAAATATAATAAATTTGTTGAATTGAGCTAAACTTCAAAGTAATATATGATAAATTATCTTAAAAAAATATCAAATAATTTAAGTAATTGAAAAAATGCATTTTCATTTTTATTATTGAAAAATAGCATATTCTTCATGTGATAGTACACGATCTCTAAAAATTTGTTTTAATTAATAAAAATATAAAAAACTATATAAATTGAGCTGGAAATTTTAAAGTGAAAAATATATTGTGTTCCAAAAGTTTCAAATAATTTAGGTAAATTAAAAAAAAACCATTTTCAGCTTATTTTTGAAAAAAAAAATTCTACAAATGTGTATAGTACACAATCTCTAAAAAAAATTAATACAATTTTGAAAATACAACAAATTATGAAAATTGAGCTGAAAACTGTAAAACAAAAAATATATTGTCTTCAAAAAGCCTCAAATAATTTAGATAATTTAAAAAATACATTATTGATAAAAATGTTGCAAATTTAAAAATATAAAAATTATGTACATTGAGCTAGAAACTTTAAAATGAATAATACATTCTTTTCAAAAAGCTTCAAATAATTTATATAATTTAAAAATATTTTTTCATTTTTGTTTCAAAAAACAACCTATTTTTCTAGTGTATATAGTACATGATCTCTAAAAAATTTGTTGCAAATTTAAAAATATAATAAATTGTGTAAATTGACCTAGAAATTTCAAATTGAATAAAATATTGTCTTCAAAAAACATCAAATAATTTAGGTAATTAAAAAATGCGTATTCATTTTTATATCGGAAAACACTCTCTTCTTGAAGTGTATAGTATACGTTCTCTAAAAACAATTCTGAAATTTTAAAAATATAAAAAATTAAGCAAATTGAGATAAAAAGTTCAAAGTGAATAATACATTTTCTTCAAAATTTTCAAATGATTTATGTTAATTAAAAAATGAATTTTCATTTCTATTTTGAGAAACATCAAATTCTTCAGCGGTATAATACACAATATCTAAAAAATTGTTGCAATTTTTAAAATATAAAGAATTATGTAAATTGAGCTTGATATTTTAAATTGAACAATACATGGACTTCAAAAAGCTTCAAATAACTTAGGTTATTTAAAACAACATTTTCAATTTTATTTCGGAAATTATCCTATTACTTAAATATAGTACACGATCTCTCAACAACTTTTGGCAATTTCAAAAATATAAAAGCTTCTATAAATTAAGCTATAAACTTCAAAATGAATAATACATTGTCTTCAAAAAGCTTCAAATAATTTAACTAATTTAAAAATTGTATTTTCATTTTAATTTCGGAAAACACCATATACTTCAAGTGTAAAGAACACGATCTCTAAAAAGATTATTGCAATTTTAAAAAATATTAAATATTATGTAAATTGAGCTAGAAATTTCAAAGCGAATAATAAATTATCTTTAAAAAGCTACAAATAATTTAGGTAATTTAAGAAACGTGTTTTCATATTTGTTTCAAAAAACACCAAATTCTTCAAGTGTATAATACATTATCTCTAAAAAACTTGTTGCACTTTCAAAACTTTAAAAAATTATAAAAATTGAGCTAGAAACATAAAAGTAAATAAAATATTGTCTTCAAAAAGCTTTAAATAATTTAGGTAATTTAAATAATGTGTTTTTATTTTTGTTTCGAAAAACACCCTATTTCTCAAGTACACGATCTCTTAAAATTGTTGCACCTTTAAAAATATAAATAATTCTTTAAATTAAGATAGAAAATTTAATGTGAATAATATTTTGTCTTGAAAAAACTTCAAATTATTTAAATAATCTAAAAAGTATGTTTTCATTTTAATTTTAATAAGCACCATATTCTATAGTACACGATTTCAAAATAAATTATTGCAATTTTAGGGAAAAAAAACTTACATACATTGAGCTAGAAATTTTAAAGTGAATAATACAATATCTTTAAAGAGCTTCAGAGTAAAGAATACATATTTTTTATTTTTGTTTCAAAAAATGCATTTTTCTTCTAGTTTACCGTGCACAATCCCTAAATAACTTATTGTAATTTTAAAAATGAAAAAACTCAATAAATTTAGCTAAAACTTCAAAGTAAAGAATAAATTATCTTCTAAAAGCTTCAAATATTTTAGTAATTTAAAAAAAATGAATTTTCATTTTTTTTATATTTTTAAAAACACAATATTATTCAACTGTATAGTAAACGATCTCTAAGAAAATTATTGTAATTTTAAAAATAAAAAATCTTTAAATTGGGCTAAAACATCAAAGTAAAGAGTACATTAACTTCAAAAAGATTGAAATATTTTATGTAAGTTAAAAAATGTGTTTTCATTTTTTTAAAAAAATACCATATTCTTCAAATGTACAATACACGATCTCGAAAAAATTCTTTCAATTTTAAAAATAAAAACAATTATATTAATTAAGATAGAAACTTTTAAGTGAATAATCAATAGTCTCCAAAAAGTTTCAAAAAATCTAGTAATTTGAAAAACTTGTTTTCTTTTTTTTTTCAAAAACACCATCTTATTCAAAGGATAATACACGATCTCTAAAAAAAATTATTGTAATTTTTGAAACATTAAAATGTATTAAAATTCAGCTCAAAACTTTAAATTAAACATACATTGTCTTCAAAAAGCTTTAATTAATTTACGTAATTTAAAAAACTAGTTTTCATTCTTATTTCAAAAAACACCCTAATTTTCAAGTGTATAGTACATATTCTCTAAAAAATATTGCAGTATTAAAAATTTAGAAAATTGAACTAAATATTTCAAAGTAAATAATACACAAAACAAAAAATTGTTTCGAAAAACACCAAATCTTTTAACTGTATAATACAAGGTATCTAAAATATTGATGCAATTTTAAAAATATAAAATTTATGTAAATTGAGTTAGAAACTTTAAAGTGAATAATACATTGACTTCTAAAAGCTTCAGATAATTTAGGTAATTTAAAACAATGTTTTCAATTTTATTTCAAAAATCACCATAAAAACTTCTTTAAGTTGAGCTACAAATTTCGAAGTAAATAATACATTGTCTTCAAAAAGCTTCTAATAATTTAGGAAATTTAAAAGACATATTTCAATTTTTCTTTTGAAAAATACCATATTTTCAAAGATATAGAAAACGATCTCTAAAATAATTGTAGCAATTTTAAAAATAAAAAAATTATTAAAATTGAGCTAGAAAATTTAAAAGTGAATAATACAATGTATTAAAAAAGCTTCAAATAATTTAGGAAAATTAAATTTGGCATTCTCATTCTTATTTTGTAAAACATCATATTCTTCAAGTAAAAAAATTGTTGCACTTTTAAAGATATAAATAATTATGTAAATTGAACTACAAACTTTAAAAAAGAATAATATAGTGTCTTAAAAAACTTCAAAAAATTTAGGTAAGTTAAAAATCACGTTTTCATTTAAATTTCTAAAAATACCCTATTATTCAAATATATAGTACACGATTTCAAAAAATTTTGTTGCAATTTTAAAAATAAAAATTATATACATTGAGCAAGAAACTTTAAAGTGAATAACACAATGTCTTCAAAATGTTTCAAATAATTAAAGTATTTTGAAACATGCATTTACATTTGAATTTCAAAAAATACCCTAATCTTCAAATATATAGTGCACAATCTCTAAAAAATTTGTTGCACTTGAAAAAATAGAAATAATCTGTAAATTGAGCTAGAAACTTCAAAGAAAATAATATATTGTCTTCAAAAAGCTTTAAATTAGTTACATAATTTTAAAAAACACATTTTTATTTTAATTTCGAAAAACACCATATTCTTCAAGTGTATATACAACAAAATCTCTAAAAAAGTTGTTACAATTTTAAAAATATAGAAAATTGTGTAAATTGACCTAGAAATTTCATAGTGAACAATATTTTATCTTCAAAATGCTTCAAATAATTTAAATAATTTAAAAATTGTATTTTAATTTTTGTTTCAAAAAACACCATATTCTTCAAAGATATAACAAACAATCTCTAAAGAAATTCTAGCAATTTTTTTAAAAAAAAATTATTAAAATTGAGCTAAAAAATTCAAAGTGAATAATACATTATATTCAAAAAAGGCTTCAAATAGTTTAGGAAAATTAAATTTGGCATTCTCTTTCTTATTTTGGAAAAAACCATCTTCTTCAAGTGTATAGTACAAGATCTCAAAAAAAATTATTGCACTTTTAAAAATATAAATAAGTCTGTACATTGAGTTATAAAATTTAGAGTAAATAATACCGTGTCTAAAAAAGACTTCAAATAATTAGGTAAATTAAAAAACACGTCTTCATTTAAATTTCTAAAAACACCCTATTATTCAGTATAGTACACAATTTCAAAAAACTTTTGTTGCAATTTTAAAAATATAAAAAATATATCCATTGAGAACAAAACTTTAAAGTGAATAATACAGTTTCTTAAAACTGCATCAAATAATTTAAATAATTTAAAACATTTATTTACATTTGAATTTCAAAAAACACCATATTCTTCATGTGTATAGTACACGATGTGTAAAAAATTAATTGCACTTGGAAAAATAGAATTAGTTCTGTAAATTGAGCTAGAAACTTCAAAGAAAATAATACATTGTTTTCATAAATTATTTACATAATTGATTATTTTAAGTTTGAAAAACATTGAATTCTTCAAGTAAATGCGACATAATCTCTAAAAACGTTTTTGCAATTTTAAAAATATATAAACTTATGTAAATTGAGCTAGAAACTTTATAGTGAATAATACATTGTTTTTAAAATGCTTCAAATAATTTAGGTAATTTAAAAAATGTTTTTTTATTTTTTTCAAAAAATACCATATTCTTTAGGTTTATAATACACGTTCTAGAAAAAATTATTGCAATTTAAAAAGCATAAAAAATTATGAAAATTGAGTTAAAAACTTTGAATTGATTAATAGACTGTCTTCAAAAAACTTTGAATAAATTAGGTAATTTAAAAAATATGTTTTTTTTCTTTTCAAAAAACACTCTAATTTTCAAGTGTACTTAATTTTTTTAAAAAAATGTTGCACATTTAATAAAATATATATATAAAATAAGCTAGATATTTCAAAGTAACTAATACATTGACTTCAAAAAGCTTGAAATAATTTGGGTAATTTAAAAAACACGTTTTCATTTTAATTTCTAAAAACATCTGATTCTTCAAGTGCATAGTACATGATCTCTAAAATAATTATTGCAATTTTAAAAATATAAAAAATTATGTATATTAAGCTAGAAACTTCAAAGTGAAAAATACATTTTCTTGAAAAAACTTCAAATAATTTAGGTAATTTTAAAACGTGTATTTATTTTTATATCGAGAAACACTTATTCGTAAAGTGTATGATACACGATCTCTAAAAAAAATCGTTGCAATTTAGAAAATATTAAAAATTGAGTTCACTATCAAATTGGTCCTCCAAAGATTATGTTGTCACCAATTTAGCCCCCAAAGACTTTTGTCACCATATTAGTCTTCTAAAGATTGTCTTTGTCACCAATTTGGTCCACAAAAGAACTTTGTCACCAAATTAGTCCTTCAAAGATGTGTAAGTATACCAAATTAGTCCTTCAAAGTTTTAAATATATCAAACTGGTGCATGATGGAGGACTAATTTGAGGACTAATTTGGTAGACTTTTAAATCTTTGGAGGACTAATTTGGTGACAAAGTTTTTTGGGGATCAAATTGATGACAAGGTAATCTTTGAAGGACTAATTTGGTGGCAAAATTCTTTGAAGGACCAAATTGATAACATGATAATATTTAGAGGACCAAATTAATAATTAACTCTTAAAAATTATATAAATTGAGCAAAAACTTCAAAGTGAATTATAAATTGTCTTCAAAAGTTTCAAATGATTTAGGTAATTGAAAAATGCGTTTTCATTTGTCTTTGAAAAACACTATATTTTTCAAGTGTATAGTACAAGACCTCTGAAAAAATTCATGCAATTTTAAAAATATAAAAAAATATCTAAATTGAGCAAGAAACTTTAAATTGAATAATACATTGTCTTCAAAAAGCTTCAAATAATATAAGTAATTTAAAAATTGCATTTTCATTATACCATATTTTTCAAATGTATAGTACTCGATCTCTAACTAAATTTATGCATTTTGAAAAATAGAAACAATTCTTTAAATCGAGCTAGTAACTTTAAAGAGAACAATACATTGTCTTCAAAAAGTTTTAAATAATTTAGGTATTTCCTTTTAATTTCATTAAAAACCCTATTCTTCAAGTGTATAGGACGCGGTCTCAAAATTTTTTTTTTACAATTTTAAAAATATATAAAATTATGTAAATTAAGCAAGAAACTTCATAGTGAATAAGAGATTGTCGTCAAAACTTTTCAAATAATTTAGGTAATTTAAAAAAATGTGTTTTCATTTTTGTTTCGAAAAACACCACATTCTTCAAATGCAAAATATATGATCTCTAAAAAATTGTTGCAATTTGATAAATATAAAATTATGAAAATTGAACTAGAAACATTAAATTGATTAATACTCTGTCTTCAAAAAGCATCAAATAATTTAAATAATTTGAAAAACGCATTTTCATATTTGTTTCAAAAACAACATATTCTTCAAGTGTACATGATCTCTAAAAAAATTGCCACACTTTTAAAAATATAAATAATTCTGTAAATTGAGCTATAAAAACTTCAAAGTAACTAATACAATTTCATAAAAAATCTCAAATAATTTAGGCAATTTAAAAGATATTTTCATTTTAATTTCTAAAAACACCATATTCTTCAAGTGCATAGTACAAGATCTCTAAAAAATATTGTTCTAATTTTTAAAATATAAAGAATTATGTAAATTGAGCTAGAAACTTCAAAGTGAATGATACATTTCCTTTGAAAAGCTTCAAACAATTTAGGTAATTTAAAAATGCATATTTATTTTTATATCAAAAAACACCATATTCTTCACATGTCTAGTACTCTCTGAAAAAATGGTTGCAATTTAAAAAATATAAAAATTATATAAATTGAGCTAAAACTTAAAATTGAATTATACATGAACATTATTGTTTTTGATTAACAGAATATTCTTTCAAGTGTATATAGTACACGATTTCTTAAAAAAATTGATGCAATTGAAAAATATTAAAAATTATGTAAATTTAGTTAGAAATTTTGAAGTGAAAAATAGTCTTAAAATATCTTCAAATAATTTAGGTAATCTAAAAGATGCGTATTTATTTTTATTTAAAAAATACCTTATTCTTCAAATGTATAGTACACAATCTCCAAAAGAATTGTTGCAATTTTAAAAACATAAAAAATATGTAAATTCAGCTAAAACTTAAAAGTAAAAAATACATTGTCTTAAAGTGTATTGCACACGATGTATAAAAAATTATTGCAATTTTAAAAATATAATAAATTATATAAATTGAGCTATAAACTTCAAAATTAATAATACAATGTCTACAAAAAGCTTTAAATAATTTAAGTAATTTAAAAATACATTTTCATTTTTATTTCAAAAAACACCTTATTCCTCAAGTGTATATAATACATAATCTCTAAATTTTTTTGACAATTTTAAAATTATAAACAATTCTAAAAATTGAACTTGAAACTTCAAAGTGAATAATACATTGTCTTCAAAAAATTTAGATATTTTAAAAAATGCGTTTTAATTTTTGCTTTAAAAAATACTAAAATTTTCAAAGGCATAATACACAATCTCTAAAAAAAATTATCACAATTTTAAAAATATAAAAAAATCTGTAAATTGTGCTAGAAACTTTTATATGAGTAATAGATTGTCTTTAAAAAATTTTAATGCCTTTTGAAATCTTAGTGTATATGTAAATATTAATAAATTTGAAATTTTTTTATTGATTTGAAATGCATATTTATATCCATATACGGTAAATTTTCATTTAAATAATTAAGGTTAAATAAAAATTAAATTCTGAGTTTGTCGTTAGAGGTTAATTTGAAATGTATTTTTCTAATAAATTGAGCATCTAAAATTTTTCTTTATATATGCAACTTTTTATGACTGAAATTTAATTAATACATGAATTATGTTATTGTAATTGCTTTTTACTTAACCAAATGTGAATTGAAATTTGATAGTAATTTGCAAGTGACATGTGTTTAATACACGAAGGTATGAGAAAATGTGAGTGAAAACCTAATTATGACACATAAGCAAATGTGCTGATATGACACAATGATGCTAGTGAAATAGATGAGGTGTCATTGTTATGGCTTTCGTTTCAGATTTAATAGATATTATAGATAGATAGATAAAAGATTGAAAGTTTACACCAGCCAACATCATTTTTTCACCTTACCCCAGCATGATAATAGCACTTACTATTGAAAGCTTTAAAAGATGAAGAGAGAAAGAACTGAATATGATCCACTTATAAACACCATTGAAAGTGAATATTGGTTTCTCATCTTTCTAAACATCTAATATTTCGCGATGCACTTCAAGATAGACTTGTCATATGAAATGGGATCAACACTCACCAGTGATCCATATTTGGAGGTTTGCTGAGAATGAATCCTATCTTTTGAGGGCTCTGCACAATAGAAGTATATGAGAATTTTTCAAGTTTGCAACAATGTAGTGATCAATACATGCGAGCAAATGCTACCATCACTAAACATTATAGTATACAATGTACACTGATGTAATAGTTTTGAAAGGTAAAACAATATCGCACCTTGCAGCATATAAATCTGTGGTTTCCTATCTATCACCTTGAGAACCCAACCTTGACTTGTATCTTGTATCAAGCTTGTTATCCCCTGAAAGACACTTCAGAAACAGAGACATAAATAAAACGAAGGAAGGAACAAACAAGCACACAAACAACAGCACAGCAAAACTTTAAGGGTGACATAATTTTAATTGGTGTTGGTTGTCCTAATGACTCACGGTTTTAATTTACTATCAGTGGCCTCAAGTGTATCATACAAAATTGGGAAACAGGTAATTTTACAGAGGTGACCTGTTGTTATCACTGCATTAACGTACTAGCTGCAGGAAGCCATTTAACAAATTATACAGAACAGAGTAAACATGCAGCATGCTGAAGAGAAATAGGGTAGTGTAACTTCTATAGCAGGGTCTTAAAGCCAGGGAACGAATGCAAGCCATAGACCATGCTGCTGAAAAACATAAATCTAGAGTGCAGATATCCATTGAATTCTGCACTTTGCATTCATTCTCATAGCAATTGCAATTGCAGATGGTACCCGTATTTGACAAAAAATTGTATGTAGTAGTTATGATAACTGTTTGGTCCTTCCCCAAATCCAATCCAAATGAATAGGTGCATTTGAGTTCTCTTAAATTCAGGCTTTAGGCCTAACTCACTCCTAAAAGTTAGCTCATAAAAAAATATTACCACACCACTTATATACACTATGGTGACCATATCTCTAGTCAATGAAGGACTTTTACTACAACCCCCCATGCCTAGGACTGGACATCTGGAGCATGGACAAATACAGGTGGCCCAATAATGTGAGACTTTCAACACATCCCTTATGGGTAGCTAATAACGGATCTAGGATAGGCTCTAATATCATCTCAAATTTAGACTTTAGGCCTAACTCGCTCCTAAAAGCTAATTTTTAGTTGAAGAATTGTCACACTAGTTATATACTCTATGGTGGTCATATCTCTCTAATCAATGTAGAATTTTCAACAAGTTTCATACTAAATAGTCACTTAGAATTCATCAAACATCCTAGGTCCAAAATCCAATGTAGTGCTGAATGTAAATGAGAAAAAGCACCTTGAAACGGAAAATTATAGTTGATCACTGATTAACAAAGCTCCAAAAGGCAAACACACTCAATATGAGGTGTGTGTGGGAACATGTCAACTGGCTGTAGGCTTACTAGCTTGTAACATCCTTTCATATTCTGTTCCACCTGCGCAAAACCTTCAACAAATTAAATAATGGAATCTCACACAACAAAAGCTAATATAAAATAAAATGAGTAAATGACACATACCACACCATGACAGAGATAATCAAGGTCACGTGCACATGTAGCAGGATTACAAGACACATACACTATGCGAGGCGCTCTAAGATTTAGAAGAAATTTAATCAACTTCATGTGCATTCCCGGGCGGTTGGGATCTGCAACAAGTTTTCAATGATAAGTAAGAAGCATGATGCATTCGGGTCAACAAAATGACAACCAATATTGTGAATTACGATCCTCAATCAGGATGAAGAATAAATGTGATCAGCATGCTAATGCATAAAATGGAGCTAAAATAGCTTTCTTGGCATTAAAATTCTTTGATGAAGACTTGAAGCACACATTTAAAACTACCTGTAAAAACCACCACTTTTCCCACTATGCAAGAAACCAAACAAAGAAAGTTCCCCTCAATTGCATACAAATCAGTCTAGAAAGCTTATGTATTCATATTTGAGGGACAATTATCCGTCTGCTTTAATAAAAACAACATTCAAGAGATTGGGGAAAAAGAAGTGAACAGTGGAAATTCACATAAGTAGAAGGATATCATTAGCTCCATGTATAATTCTGATCAAGACTACAATCAAGTAAATAGCTTACAGCACAAGCCAACCTAATTGAGGGAAATAAACAAAATGAAAGAATAAGTAGGAATAAATAAACGTAGATCAATGTGACCTGAAATGACAATGTCGGGTTTAGGAAAATTTTTCCCAAAGTTCTCATCAATCTTGTTGAGATCCCAATGTACAAATGTTGCATTTTGAATGCCATTTATCTTGGCATTAAGACCGGCATCTGCGATGGCTTGAGGAACTACTTCATAGCCGTAAACATGTTTTACACTATACACAATTAGAAGACAAGAAATTATTCTTATTGTTTGAGAGTTGGTCCTAAAATACTCAAACCAGATGAAGACAAAGGTTACCTTCTTGCAAGTGTCAAACCTATGGTGCCTGTTCCACAAAACAGGTCAAGGATAATTTCTGAGCCATCTCCCCTGACTCTAGCACATTCTTCTATTAGCTTATATAAAACCTCTGCCTAATAGGGGGAAATTTTTGGCATATTTTGGTGACTGATGACCACGATTAAATTTAAAAAATAATATGAAACAGGATCTAAGGAGAATATCAAATTCTTTTGGCATATTGCAAACCTGATGAGTGTTTGTTTGAAAGAATGAATTTGCTGATATTTGGAATGTAAGCCCTCTTAAGGTCTCTGTAATGCTAGATCTCCCATACAGAGTGTATTCTTCCTCCCCAACAGAAGTGTTACCAACAGAGGTATTTACATTGTTCATAACACTTACCTATAATTCATGGAAAGAAGAAACTTTTAAAGTGGCATAGCAAACTAATGAAGGAAACATCAAGCACAAAAGTGAAAATTTTATTCTAAATAATGAGAATCTCTATAATATTATTTTTGGACAATCATTGTCAGAGAAATTGTAAAGTTTGCCACTAAAACTAAAATGTTAATAATTATGTTCAAGAGAGGGCTTGGTTAGTTTGCATTTTCATTTCCTGATTTCATTTTTTGTTTCCCGTTTTCTGAAATTTTACAAAGGAAAAACTGGAAATGTTGGAATTTCAGAAAACAGAATAAAAATAGAAAATGAAAACAGGAAGAGGAAACGCAAACCAAACAGGTCCTAAATGTCTCTCCTTTGTTAGTTCTGTCATCCCCCTAAAAGTCCAGAGCAAGGTATGGTAATCAGAGTTCAGTTTTAAACCACGACAGAAGCTCAAGTGAGATAGATAGGGACAATCCCAAAAGCTAAGTTGTTAGGTGGAAGCACTAGATGGATTTATGTCATTTGATCATGTCACAATCCTTTAGGCTTAAAGCATGGAGAATGCACAAGCCCCATTTGTCTTGTAAAGAAATTCAACTTAATTATAATCAATAGAGATGTGGGATCAGGCTTGTTGTTGTATAAAGAATGGAGATAGCAAGGCTCAAACTCCAGATTCCTTGATCAAAGAGGTTCTGCTACCATGTGAAAACCAACTCTCTTAAAAGCTTTATTTAATATGCAGAGGTACTTGAATGCTCTAATATATTTCACGGAAATATAATATGTTTTCAAACATGAACATATTAGGAGTTCCTATACTTAAAGAAGAAGTACATGTGGAGAATCTGAAGCAGAATGTATATTCATAAAAAATGTCATTGAAGAACCAAGTACCAACCACTTCAGGAAATGCAGAAACTTTATCAACTAGGAACTTCAGCAGATCAGGCTTGTAGGAAGAGGTCACAAAGTTGACCATAACTTCAGGCAGACCAGTCGTTACATCCCTGGGACAATAAAAAACATCAATACTGATAGAGAAAAAGGTACCATTCACAAGATATGAGAGTGATTGAAAGGTAAGATTGTCAGGGCTATTCAAATAATAACTACAGGCACTCTTCAACTCAAGGAAGTGTCTTATGTTATTCATGCTTTTTTTCAGGTGCTGTAAGGAAGATTCTTGATCCTGCAGTTCTGTATTTCACTTCTCTTTCAATAAACTCTTTTATTGCTATATAGGTGTGTGTTCAAATTAAAATAAACCAATAATGCATTCTCAATTCCTCATGAAAAAGCACATTCATGTTTGCTCAAATTAATTGTTTATAACTTCCTCCTCTACTCGAATTACTTTACATTTTTTCTTTGAAATTCAAACAAGTTTTACATTAAAAAATTAACATTTTAGTTTACAGAGGTTAAGTTTGCACTGCGACACTACCTAATCACATTTCTAATGAATATGATTTGGTAGTTCAGCCAAATCTAAGGCAACTTCAAAATTTAGCCTTATAATTTATTACCTATTCTTATTCCTTTACTAACAAAAACAAGTTTATTTTTTCCCCTTGCTTAATTCCATATTACAAAGTGGGACTTATAATTTATGTCTACTGATAGTCGGATATCTTATTTAGTTATTTTTGAAATACATAGAGAAAAATCTCTTTTTTTTGTGTATCTGTGTGGTGAAACAAGGCTGTATGAATATGAACTTTGTCCAGACAACAGCTGCAGCCTACAGCCTTACACCACAATTTTTTATACTAAATGCTGGAGGAATAGTTTGGAAATATTCAGTCATCCTAAATTTCCTGATCATTAGCGGCTCTAAATTTGAGGGCTGGATATCTTTAAATATATACCCTTAGCAGCTTATGTCTTGAGGACATATGGTTTAAAATTATACACGGGCACTCCTAAATGGTTGTCATTGTAGTATTAGTATGTATCCATTGCTGGTACTTATTGACGTTAGTATGTTCATACCTTTTCTTAAAAAATTTTGCTATCAAATATGTTTCAGAACATCTGGGCCAAGCATTCCGTTGATTTGTATCACTCAAGTATAGGCCTGCCTACACAAAACAAGTTTTTCCACTAAGTTGTTCAGTTTGCTACAATATGAAAGAAACTATTATTTCACCCTTCAAATTTGATGCCTTCAGGTATTTTTGCCCTTGATAAACTTCATTAAATTTTGTTAGAAACATGGAAGTTGAAAGTTGAAAGATTATGTAAATTGCATTCATCTTTTGGTTCAATTTTTTTTTTCTTTTTTTTGATCTTATCTTTTGGTTCAATTACTTTGTGTTTTATATATTATATCTCTATAGAATATATACCATTCTCATACCCTAAACCCTAGCTTTTAGAACATTTGTCACACTTAATACCCATATCTGTGAAAAGTTCGATCATTAACCAAGAGTATGGATACAAAGACTACAGTATCCACGTGCTAAAACAACAAGGTCAGGGATCAAAATATGTAACTTATATACCTTCCAGTTCTCAGCATCAAATGCTTTAGAAATCCCAAGTGTGAATGAACATTATAGGGAGACAAACCAATTTGTGGGTCTCTCCAACATTCTTGGATTGCTGCAAGAACCTATCCCGATTTACAAGTCAAAACAGAAGGCAAACGTATTTCCCTTAATTGAATAAATAGACTTCCAAGGTGTGATAGCAAATAAAAAAAAAAAGGGTTTTCTAACTTGTGCCCATAGGCCGTTAACGATGATTGATTTTTAAATAAATTAAATATTTAAATTTTTAATTAATGAAAAAATGGAGAAAAGAATAGTAGAAAGAGAAAAAAATAAAGGGAAGTTACTAAGGGCTTGTTTGATTTCTCTTTTTGAAAATAGTTTTCTGTTTTTAAAAACAGAAAACTAAAAAATCCGTTTGACAGTTGAGTTTTCAAAAACAGTTTTCGGGAGCAGTTTTTGTTTTTCAGCATTTAAAAACCAAAATATGAAAACATCTAAAACATGTTTTGGTTTTCAGTTTTCTGAATTTACACAAAAATTTATATTGAAAACTCCTCTAACTTTTTTTAAAAAAAGTTTCTTAAAACTGTTTTATAATACAATTTTTAAAAACTAAAAACCAAAACTGTTTCAAACAAGCCCTAAGTGGTGGGTGAGTGAGGGGTTTATTGGGTGCATTGAGGGTATAAAAAATTCATTTTTATTTAAATAATATTTAATTTATTTAAAAAATTCATTGTTAACATGTGCCCGTGGACACAAGTTAGAAAAACCCTAAAAAAATTAAGTGTAGGATCTGATTAGGAAATTGACTGGAGGATAACATTGCATGCACACACAGCATACCTTATTAGCAGGATCTGATTGCAGTAAGCACTTGTCAACATTTAGAACTTTATCAAAAAAACCAGGAGCATGCAACCCCAGTGCATAATTTTCACTGCCAGCATCAATCTGCTTCTCATGCAGTGATTCTTTGGGAAACCATCTGTGAGGACCAAATGAGAATTCCATCTGCATAAGCACAAAATCAGAAGTCAATTACCTTGGGGACATACTACCTCTGGTCCTTTTAATAGAGGATTCATAATTCATTTCATCAAAACCAATAAACACATTAAACACATTTAATGATCTTCATTTTAATTAATAATGTGATAAAGTTGGATTTCATTCATAAGATACCGATGTAATTATTGCATCTACTTGCATGAGAAGCGTGTGAGTGCTCACAATAAATTGAGGTAAAAAAGGAACATTTACCTTTTCTTAGTAATTCATAAAACTAAAAATGGGACTGTTTGTTATAATATTATGGCCACAAAAAAGTTATATTTTGTTATTTTGAAAATGACTGGAGGTAGTATTTGGTTTAAAAAGAACCAATATAGCAGCAGCACTGACCTTATTTCTATAATGAAATTGCATATCACAGGGAACAATAGGCTTCGTGATGCCATGCGATTGGAGATCTTTGTGAGAAAACCTTCCAACATGTATCAGCAAGTCAAGGACCTGCTCCTCCTTAGCTTTGAGCTGAGCTTCATAAGCCAAGTTCTGAGTCTTGCATCCACCACAATAAGGAGCATAGACACAAGGAGCATCCACGACGTCACGAGGAGGAGTTATGGTCTTCAGCTTAGTCACCTGCTCTTTGATATTGTTAATACATGTTAATCAAGTAAAGAATATTTGAGTACATGTTTGGATGGAGGCATGGAGCAACTAAAAATTTCTAAGGAATTTGAAATTTCAGAAAAAAAAAAAATGGAAATACCTCATATTGAGATGAAATTATAAATTCCTACTTTTAGTTAAATACACTCCCCTATTTAAATTTCGAGGACTCTAAATTCTTTTAACAAAACACTATTTACATTTCAAAATATTTTAAATCCTCTTACAAAGTGTGTGTTTGGCAAAGGTTGCCTGTAACTTATCTAGAAGTTTATAATTTATTGGCCTTTAGAGATTTAGGTAATTACAAATTAATAGTAGCTTATGAAAAGCTACTGAAGTATCTAATAAAAACTAGCTTTCAATAATCTTTAAATTTTACTTTCAAATTATTTATTACATGTTTACTTTTGTAAGTCATTTGTTACTGGAAGTGGTTACATGTTCTTTCAAAGTCATCAAAAAAATTTAAGCAATAAGCCATTTAACTAATTCTATCAAACTCTACATAAATATTTTATATAAGTTATAAGCCATGAGCGCTAAGATACATGCTATACACCATATGCTACAAGCTAATTTTGCCAGAGAAAACCAATCAGATCAGATTATAGTAAATGGAAATGGCTAGAGAAATGACCTCGGCGTAATTGCCCTTCTTGCGGGTGACACGGCCGATGAAGCGCTCGCCAGGAAGGGCACGGTCGCAGAGGACAACGAAGCCAGAATGAGTGACCTTACAGAGGCCCTTCCCTTTGAAAGCAAGGGACTCACACACAAGTTCTAGGGTTTGGCCTCGCTTTGGGAAATACGAATTCGAGGTTGGATTTGGATTGGGATTGGAGTCCGCATCTTCGGCAAGAGAGCAAGAGATAGTAGATAGAGAAAGAGAATGAAATAAAGGTCGAAATTTTCGAATGTGCCGTGGAAGAAGCAGTGTGTTGCTTAGATTTGAAATGCTCGTCGCCATTTCGAGTTGGCGGCGAAATGTTCGGTGTTCGGTTTCCGACGGCGGACGCGTTACTGTACTGCACAGCGTGTCTTGGTCTTTGAATTGGATTGAGACATTGACACATAATTTTTACTTAAAATGAATACATGTAATTATTCCACTAGAACTAGATGATAATTGAACCGTTTGTTTGTTTGTGAATATTTTGAAAAATAAGCATTTATTTTAATAAAAAAGATATTTTTATAAGTTTTTAATATGTTTGATTGTACTTTTTAAAATAATCAAAAAAATAATCAGATTTTTACTTTTTTTTTTATTAGTTTAACTTGTTTTGAGTTTAACTGCTGCTTTTCTTCCATTTGATTTGCTCACTTATAATGATTTTAACGCGGAAGCACTATGGAATTATTTCATTATTTCAATTTAAATGTAACAACACATTTACAACAAAAGGATGTGTCACACTTGTGCCCCACTACCTCGTGATTGCACTAAGAAATAACCCAACATGGGCTCTTAATAATCACGTGTTGCTGTTATAATTCATCATGAAAATTCCTCTCAGCCACTGTTATGTCTTGATCAAGTTTGACAAGGTACCTAGTAGCTAATGAAGCATGAAGTGCAGCTCCATAAGGAAATGCATCTTCATTGACTCTGAAATAAGGAGAGTGTGGTGTCTCAAGAAGTTCCACAGAGGCATTCTCCATTCCAAGGAAGAAGAAATATCCAGGAATAGCCTCTTGATAGAATGCAAAGTCCTCAGATCCCATTAATGGTTCCATGTCCTTAACTTTATCCGCGCCGAGCAAAATCCCGGCAACACTTCGGAAATGCTCGTGCAAGTTGGCGTTGTTAACGGTTGGAGGGAAGTAAGGTTTCTCATCCTCAAGAAAGTTGACAGTTGCATTGCACCTCTGTACAGAAGCTTGCCCGGTGATAACCTACACAAAAGGAATCAGCCTTAGTACTAGTTCAGTTATCAATTCAACAAATATAACACGTATTCTAGTTCTAGTGATATATAAACGATTATGATCTTTTTAGACATGAATTCCAACAACATTCAATGGAAGGAGCAGTTATAGACCTATAGTTTTAGGATTAAGGATTACTCTGAAAACAACAGGAGAATGCTCCCAACACAAAACCAAATAAGCTTGACAATAAAAGAAAACAGGTCTACAAGAATTTGACCCCATTTAGTGCATATTTAATTCAACTTATTTTAGAAAAATAATCGCTTATTTTACCAACTCCACAGGAGAATATTTTAAAAAATAATCAATTATTTTTCAAGAATCAATAGTTTCCCAACATGCGCCCTACCAGAGTTTAGTTCCCCAAATTTTTGTAATCCACAAATTTGAATCTTCCCATGCTAGTTTTCCACCAGAAAAAAATCACATGATGTGGGATAAACACAGATTTTGCAGAAGTCCCAACAAATTTTATGTGCAGGACCTGCGTCCATCTCTCTCCACCATGACCCCATAATGTGAAAAAAAAAAACCATTGGATCCAAATCTGTATTCTATAATCCATGGATCTACTGGGAGTTATTTTTATTAACAATTTATAAAGCAACAAGTAAGAATAAAACACAGTTACAAGAAACAGATGATGAATATATTCTTCTCCACACATACCTGTTCAATTCGCTGTTTTAGTTGCAGGAAGCTTTCTTTTGAAAATGCCCGGAAGGTGCCACCAATTGTGACTGAGTCTGGAATAACATTGAATGCACCACCTCCTTGAAATTTTGCTACAGTCACAACCTGTGAGGATTATCTTTATGTTAGGAATGCACAGAGGATTCTTCCATAAAACAAGGAATTACATCTGGATACAATACTTTCAATTATTTTCATTACGTTCAATGATCATTGTAAACAGAATGACTAGAGTAGATAGTATGCTGTATTCCTCCAAATTAAGTTTTTGTGAGTTGTGAGAATCTCTTAGATAACATAAGCCTGACAAGAATGCAAAGCTATTAATACTTCTTTCAGTGATAACAAGCATAAGGTCTCAATTTAAGCAAGCAAAGCAACAAAAAGGTGCAACTGACAATTCCAAATTACTCCTTTAGTTCCAAAATAAGTGTTACTTTTAAAAAAATTTCAAAAATAGTTGTCACTTTACAATTCCAATGATACATTGATTATGTTTTTCGAATTTTAGCCTTAGATAATTATTATAGATCAAATAATTTCTCTCTTCTCTCACCATTCAACTATTATGTTAGTCAATGGGTATAATAGGTAACTCAATAATACTTTCCATAAAATCAAGACTATTTTTTTTATAGGTGAAAGTGCGTCCACGTCGGTTCGAACCAAGAAGCTGCTATTATAAAATCAAGACTATAAAATGTGTTTCTTAATCTTTGTGCCAAAACCTTGAAGACACGCATTTTAGAACGGAGGGAATATATGTAGATAAGAAAAAGGAAGGCGAGTGAAAGCAAGGGAAGCAAAAAATTGCTAAAGATATTGGTTTTCCTAGCTTAGATTCTGTCAATACTTTCCTTGTGCAACCCTTTCTTCTTTCAGAATTCCATGCATAGTTTAAGTTAACATGTACAAGACAGGCTGACCACTTTGGTTGTCATGGATTAAAAAATACAGTACAAACTGATTGCTCTTAAACAGTTTAGCAAGGATAAAGTAAGTAGAAATGACAATGAGTGGTGGAAAGGAAAGGAAGAAACGCAATAAGTTTACCTGGGAGTCCAGAGGATCAGCCTCGCGAGAAACAATATGTTGCAAGCTAACAATCACATTGGAAGCTGCCAAGATGGGGTCTATAGAATGCTGAGGGATAGCTGCATGACCTCCCTTGCCAGTTATCGTTGCTTCAAAGAAGCCGCTTCCTGCAAGTAGAGGACCTGGCCTAGAGAACACTTCACCAAAAGGAAATTTGGATGCAACATGCAATCCGAATATGGCAGAGACATTTTCTAAGGCTCCTGAATCTAAAATTTTCTTAGCCCCTCCACCTCCTTCTTCTGCTGGTTGAAAAACAAGAACCACAGTTCCCTATAGAGAGAAAAATATTAAAGAATGATATCAAGGATCCGTAAGATTACAAAAACAATAGAACAAGATGATTTAGAAAAACTAGTAAGCAGGAGGGACTCTCCTGGTACAGAAGATACGGTGGTCAACTTTCTCCCTATTGTGTGTTTGTAAGTTTGTTACTATTAAAAGTTTATAACAATCACAGATGAATTGATTTAAGTTTTTAATACTTGAGTTGCATAGATCATTGGATGATTGCAACTAACATACAAATTGGCATCAACAGTTTGCTAATATGACAAATGTCAGAAATTGACTTCGAAACCGTTGTAATTTTCAATTGAAAATAACAGATTTTTTTTTCCTTTTGCAGAAAAAGGTACATAACCATCTGACTCTGAGGTACCAAACTTTTGAATTTCAATGTTTAAGTGGGTCAGTTGATCTTTACCATCAATACGGGCAATCCAAATCCTTTATTTGTTTAATAAAATATCCAATGGACCAAATAATCAGGTCCATCACGAGTCACTAAGTTACTTAATCATGTTATACCAAGCGGTAATTCACTTAAGTAAGAAAAGGAATAAATTCTAAACATCTGTGGAAAAAACAAACAGTTAACACTTCATGCACAAGCAGAACAAATCATGACTTTTTAAATTCTAATCTGATTTAAAAAGAAAAAAAAAAAAGTCAAAAACCTTACTCTTATCTCCTTTTCATTCTCTTTGAGGATCTTTGCAGCACCGAGTAGTATAGCAAGATGAGCATCATGACCACATCCATGCATCTTTCCAGGCACTTTACTCTTATGCTCCCACTCCACCATTTCCTAAGGTTAGAGATGGCAAAAAATTTCAATAAAATATGAACAAAACAGTGTCTTCTTGGAGATACAACAACAACAACAAAAGCTTCATACACGTAAGGTCAGAAACATGAACCACGCCCATTGTACTCCATCAAAAACCATATTTTCAGACATAAACTATAAACAAAAAAGTGTCTTCGTAGAGATATAACCCATAAATTGGAAAACGGTAGCTCAAGATGAAAAATTGACTAAATTTGACCAGATCGTATATAACATGCAAATCCGTAACATAAATAATAATTGAAAAGCCAGAAACATCATACAAACACATGGTGAGCATAAATGAAAAGGAAAAAAAAAAAGGTGGACCTGCATAGGAAGAGCATCCATGTCAGCTCTTAATGCAACAAAAGGAGGTGAACTAGTCCCTATGAAGCCAATAACACCGGTGGTTGCAACTGGGTGTTTATATGGGATTCCCAAATTATCCAATTCCTCTCTTATCAGTTCACTGGTCTTAAATTCCTCATAACCCAATTCTGGATTCTCATGAATCTTCCTCCTGATACCCACCATCCAATCAAAAACCCGAGGCTCCCTCGCTAAATCTAAGAACTTGGTGGTGGCGATTGCCAAGTGTTCATCTGAAGAATCTGAGAAAATTGGCGTTGAAGCAAAGAATTGCAGAAGGATGAAGCAGTTGACCCATTTGAAAAAACCCATGGCTGCGGTGAACTGTTAGAGAAGATGAACGAACTAAAAATCACATCTCACAACATTATTTATGTATATATATATATATATATACGCAGCAGCAGCAGCAGCAGCAGTATTTCTATTGACTTGTTGGTTTGCGATTTATATTAAGAAAATACTTAGCATGTTGTTAACGAGTCTGTTTGGCAGGATTGTTTGTTTCTTTCGGAGCTCCATGAATAAGATGATCAGTAGCATTTTCATTTTCAAATAAATAAATATAAAAATTAAATAATTAACGTTCCAACAAAATTTAAGTGTACACAACAAAAAAAAAAGAAAGAGTACGGCCTCAATTTTTATTATAAGAAAGAAGAAAGAAGAGAGAAAAGTATATTTTTTATTGCTCATAATAACTTTTATAAGAGTATTAAATTTTTTAAAAATATTGAATTATTTTACTCTTAATTTATTTTGAGTAACTTCTTCATCGTCCATCAAGTGAATATATTAATTATATAAACATTTCAAAAACAAAATTTAAATTCATTATTTTATTAATTAAAAAGTTTTATCAAACATATTTTATAAATTTGGGTAAAATTGATTTTATTT
Organism: Cyamopsis tetragonoloba; assembly: GCA_037177725.1. Taxonomy (NCBI): domain Eukaryota; kingdom Viridiplantae; phylum Streptophyta; class Magnoliopsida; order Fabales; family Fabaceae; genus Cyamopsis; species Cyamopsis tetragonoloba. The sequence continues at coordinate 57,853,912 of CM074124.1, read as the reverse complement.
ATAATATTTGAGATACCACGGTATATTGTAGTGCTCAAAGAATGTCTTCTTAATAATAGTCAATGACTAATTCCTTAGTAAATGAGATTTAGTCTAAATGATTGACGCATTGAATATTTATTTGTTAGGTTTGAGGTTCAACGTCTCACTCTATTTAATTTAATATTACCTAACTTTATTGATAATGTAATGTATAAAAAAATAATTATTAATTATAGTTTTGAAAAAAAAAATTCATAGTAACTTAATAAGAATGCTATTGGAATATGGAATGAATATTAAAAAATTTTAAATTAAGTGTGTATTTAGAGTTTGGTGTTATTTTCACAATAAAGTTGAGTTTTACCTTAAACCTATAAGTATGCCTTGTTAATACTCAAGCGTATTATTGGTTATAAAGGTTTTTAAGTGAAACTTTAACTTAACATCACTTATCATACCTAAGGGTGCGTTTGATGCGTGAACAGAACAGTACAAGTAGTACAGCACTGTACAAGTTTTATGAGGCACAACACAACTTTTTATGTTGTGTATCGTTTGATATTCAATGCACATAACAAAAAACACAACATAAATTATACAATAATATCCTTCATGTTATATTATTAATTTTTCTTAAATTTTTCTAAGAAAATAATATTTTGATATTTTATAATTATTTTATTATTTATTATAAAATTAAAATTTCATGATTTAATAAATTACTACATAATATATTTTATGTAATATAATATTATATATAAAAAAATTATTATTAAAAAATATTTTTGACTCTTTATTTTTTAATATTTATATTTACCGTTAAAATTTATTTTATTATTAATACGTTATTTTAATTATATATATATAAATGACAAAAAATGACGTAAACATTGATTTAAAAAAAAAATACAACATAAGGTAGTTACAATACTGAATAAAAATACAAGGTTAATTATGTCTTTTCTTAACTTGTGCATGGAACAAGAAAGTTGTCCCTTAGTGAGATACAAAAAATTGTCATTTTGTATTTGTGCTGTTACTTGACAGCTTTTTGAATCAAATACAGAACAAAAAGTTTTGTCCTGTGCTGTACCTTAAAAATTAGCAAATCAAACGGACTCTAAGAAACTTGATTGAGGTTGGTTTCCTTCTAATATTTGTAAAAGTAATTTTTTTTAAAAGCATATAAAAACAATTTTATTAAAAATATGTAATTTGATAAACGATTTTAAGTTAATATTTTAGCAATTAATATTTTAAAATTGCTTCTCCAATATTAAATATAACTCACTTCTAATCGAATTACCGGAACTAATGAATGAAAGTTAACTCATTAAATTTGTCTAGAAAAAATAAGATTTTTTTAATTTTATCCCTAAATAAATATGTAATAAATATTTCAATTCAATTAATAACTCATTCTCTCTCTTATTCTACTATATTTTTCTCTCCATTATTAATTGAATTTTTGAAAATTGTAAAAGAGATAGAAGTGTAAATTATCCACTATAAGTTAGTTAATGACCTATATTTAAAACCAAATAATTCTTCTAGAACGTGACATATATTTAGAACTAGAGGGAGTATTGATTAAGAAAAATTAAATGCATTCTAATTTTTTTTATAGAAAAGTACATTAATCGGAAATTGAACCTGAATACCACACAGATATGTCCCTATATGCTAACTAACTGAGTTAAATGACTGAGACATTTTTATTTATTTGGAAATATATTAAAATGTGTTGCATTTAATAAAATAAATTGTTTATTTTAAAAGTAATGTTATAGCCTCCTTAAATCTTTCTACTTATCCACCTATTATCATATAAGGTATGAAATTAAATGCACTTTTAATATTGAAATAATAAAAAACATTGAAAATATTCTTTAATGAGTAAGTAGGATGATTTGTTGGAATATAGAGTAAAAAAAATTAGAATTACTCTTATTTTAATTAAGAAACTTTAATATTAAAATTAGTATCTAAGTAATATTTATCTTATTAATAATAATCAAAGAAATTTAAAGTGCTAATTTGACTATTGTAGGATTAATAATTTAATTTGGAAAAGTAATTATCTTACACCAAAAAAAATAAAATATAAAAATATAAGAGAAATATAGTAATATAAAAATATAAGAGAAATATAGTAAGAGAAATATAAGAAAGTAAAAAAAATATATGATTACTAATTTAATAAAAAAATATAAAATACTAATATGAAATATAATAATGATTTAATTTATAAGAATATTACTTTTAATTTTTTTTATTTTCCTGTTCAAAAACAATTTTTTATATTATTAAATGGTTTCGTTAACAAAACAAACAAAAAAACAAGCTTATGATTATGCAGAGAGGCAATGAGCCGTATAAAAATAAACGAACCCTTACTTATTCGTTTTACATAACATAAATATAAATATATCTGTAACTAGTTTTTATAAAAAAAAAGTATTAAAAACACTTACAAAATTATTCATAAGTGAAACCTATAACTTATTAAATACAAGATCACATATTACTTCACTTAACTAACTTTTCTAAATTAAATTTATAAGTTTATGACACTCGTTAAAATTATTAAAATTTTTTTTTTATAAATGTACATTATTTTCTGTTTTAAAAATATAAAATTTATATATTTTTTATTATCCTTTACCTTATTTGACTTTTTAGAATGTACACTTAAAATACAGTTTAGTATTTTTCAAAATTATAATTTGTCCTGTTTTAAATCGGATTCCATTCCGTCAATCTAAAATTTTATTTATAATGTTATAAAAAAAGATATTTATAAGAAAAGTATTAAAAGAAACGAAGAACATGTGCATTTTGTGCATTTTAATGAACGGTCGGTCACTCAGTTGTGCCACTGTCTGGTACTAGTACCGTCCACTCAGCCACTCAGGAGGTCCGAATTGCAGCACGTGTTTCGTATCTTTACCCCACAATTGATTTTACCATTTTTCATATATGTATTTTTTTCTTTTCTTCTCATAATATTCATTTCGCTATCACTATTTATGTCATATAATTTTCAAAATACACTACACATTATTTTTTTTTCTCAAAATTGTCCTTAAACCGAAAATAAATATCTGGACGAAACCGGATATGATTTTCCAAATGAAATCAGATATTATTTTTCGGGTAGAACCGGATATGATTATCCAGTTGGTATTTTTTTTAAAAAAAAATATTTTACTTATTTTATTTTGATTTTGTTTAAAAAAGAAATGGCATAAAAAAATATTTAAAAAATTATAATATTAATTTATGATATGAAAAAAAGAAATTTTATAATTTATTAGAATATTATTTCTCTATATTAATAGGATATAAGGTTTTGTATTATATTAATTTATTTTTTATAATGAATTTTTTTATAATGAATTATATAAGGTTTGTATTATATTAATTTGTATTATGTAAAAAATATAATTATGTTATTGTGAATTATTGAAGTTTTTAATAAATAATATTGCAATTTTTACAAATTAGAGATGGTGAATTCATATCACATAATTTTATCAGAGATTTAGCTAACATATTACTAAAGTTCGGTGAAAATTGAAATATAAATTTTCAATTCAACAAGATAATAAAATTTTGATCAAATATAATATTTGGTCTTATCCTGATAATAATATTTGGTTGAAATTGGATAATAATATATGGTTTCAACCGGATAATAATATATGATTAGAAGCGGATTCTCAAATCCGGTTAGAACAAAATTATATTTTATGTGCTTTTAAATATAATATCCAACCGGATTTTCATATCCGGAGTCACCCGAAAAATAATTTCCAGTTCGAAACATACATTATTATTTAGTTGAGTGAGTATCATGATATCCAGACTAACTAGAAATTATAATTCGGATTCGCCTGGATATTTATTTCCGGTTAGGATCGAATATTTATTTCCGGTTGGAGGACAAATTTGGAAAAAAAAAATGTGGTGTGTTTTGAGAAGTGTGTAGTGTGAATAGTAGCTCCGATTCATTTGGAGAAAAGTAATGTTAAATCCTCTTATTTTTTATTTACTTAATTTTGATAAATATAATCTATTTTTTAAAAAATAAATGCTTAGTAAAAGATAAAAGACACTTATCAAAATTAAGTGAGTAAGAAGATTTAGATGAGAATTTAGCAAGAGAGGATTTAACATTTTTCTTTCGAGAAGTAGCGACTAATTTCTTTTATGAACCCTTGATAGTACAAAATGATTGTTGGCTGGTCACAGAATATTGCTCAATTATCATTAATGAAAAATCGAATTTTAACACAAATAATTAATAGACGATGTGAGTTATCACCGCTCTACACCTCGTGATTTGTCCTTATAAGTATAACACTCGAAAGTGATATTTCATGGTCACTCGACAACTATTTCGTGTAAATTCAACTTTTAAAAGGAGAATAGTCACTATTTTCGACCATGAGTACCTAAAAAGAGAAAAAAAAATTGTATAACACTCATAAAAGTTTTATTTTTTATTTTAATTATAAAATAAAATTTTGGATGTGATGCTTCAGTCTGAATTACAAAACTCTGTTATACTAATTCATTTGAACAACATTAAATTATTTGTAAAAGTTATTATTGCAAACCGTTTCACTATTATATTATATATTATTTATCATAGGTAAATAAAATAAGTTAATAATGTAAGTATAAAAAAAAAAAAGAGATAATTATGTACAGTTTCAGAAAAATATTATGTCTTTTAAACTGAAAAAAAAAAAGTTAAGCAAATTATTGTTTAGCTAATATAATACTACTATATTTCATCTTATTTTTGTAGATTCATTTGTTTTTTTTTTTTGGTAAAGATTCATTTGTTCATTTAACATAACATTTTATATTGCTAAAATAATTTTATTTAGAGTTAATTATAACTTAATTTCTGTATTTTGGCTCATACGATTTATTAGGGTTTTTTATAATATGCAGATTGCCCTAGGTACTTTTTAAGTATGCAATATATTTTAAAATTGTCATTGATTTTAACAAAAACTATTACTAATTTGAAAAAGTTTTTTTGTCTTTATTTATTTTTTTGGTTGCGAGAAAGTTTTTTTATTGCTCTGAAGTTTTGTTTGGTAAAAAAATATTTTTATATTTTGTTAACAAAAAAACTATTTTTTTTGGTAAACAAAAGCTATTTTTTTTTTTGGAATCCTAAAGCTATTTTTGTTAAAAGAGCAAAGTTTGTCTTCGTAGCATATTGAGCTTTGGTTGGGCTTGGGCCCAATTGACATAGCCCACTCTCTTTTGGTGTCATTATTTTCCTTCCCTTCCACTCCTTGTCATTCTGTTCTGCAGTATCTTTTTCTCTCTGTCATTTCCGAATTGAAAATCCTGAGTTAATTTTGGACTTTTTGGTTTTCTCTTTTGGTTTTTCAACGATTAATCTTCTTCTGAGAAATCTGAACCCCATTAATCACATCTTTTCTTTCACCTTCGTGCTTCCCTTCGTTATCTACAAACAGCCTAATTCAAGGTATTTTATTCGTCAACAATGTCTTCAATTTCATCACCTCATATTCCTTGTTTTTGAACATGATAAGTAATGTTATTTTTTAACATGAGAATTCCGTATTCCTTATCGCTTTACCTTTTTCTTTTTTGATTCTCAGAATTCATGTAATTCCCCCGATCATGTTTTTCCTCCACCAGACTACCACTTCTTTTTTTTTTAATTTAGTATATATACATATATATTACTATAATATTATAATTCTTGGGGTTTGGCATTGCCTGGAATTTTAATCTTAATTTTTTATAGAATTGGCGACTTTTTCTGAGTAGAGCTCATAATTTGTGAAAGCTTGTCGCTGACTTAACCTTTTTTGAGTGCTTGAAACATAGGTTTTATGGGCAAGACTCTTTTTCTTTTTTTTTTTTTTGCCATTGCTACCCATTCATGCTTTAGATTGTTTCCATTGGCTTTTTTTTTTTTTTTCTTTTTCCTTAATCAACAACTTGTTATGCTTTATCTGATTAATCCCAAATAATTTCTTATTCGTGTCTGCTGCTAGGGAAACAAATGAACCCTATACCCATCATTAATCTGTTTTCCTCATTTTTTGGCATGTAAATTTTGAAGGTTGTGGGGATTCTGCGATTCTTTTCCTGATTATGGTTGTGAAGTACCACAAGATATCTGCCCAGTCAAATGGTCTCTAGTGGAGTGTCCCAGCGTAGGCGGTCAGGGAGAAAAAGGAAATGCGTGATGGAAGATAATTTCAACTGTGTTCAAAAGGGTGCTAGACTGAAAGAAACTCCAGACAAAAAAGTTTTTGATCAATTGGACCAAAGTGTTCAATCTAGGGATCTTACCTCACTGTTGCCCGATCATGTCATCCATCACATTCTTTCACTCCTTCGAAATGTGAAGGATACAATGCGAACCAGTGTTTTGTCCAAGAGATGGAAAGCATTGTGGGATTCTTTCTCCTTTTTGATTTTTGATGAACAAAAGTTCGCCGCAGGAATTGAACATGATGATAGCAGCGATATAGGGAAGATGTTTAGAGATTATGTATCTAACTTACTGCAAACCCGCCTTGACGAAAATATGTACATACAGAAATTGGTGGTGCATATGACCTCCTTTGACTCAGAAGATACCGTTCTTGTGGACAGCTGGTTAAGCTTTGCCTTAGCAAAAAATATCAAAGAGCTAGATCTCCATTTTGTCAAGCAGAACACAAAGCGCTATACATTACCACAATTTGTATTTTCATCCAAAACTTTGACTGGGTTAAGGTTAAGTAGCTGCAAACTGCAAACTGGCAATGATATCATGCTCCCTCATCTGCAGAAGCTTTATCTACGAAAAATTCACTTAGTTGAGAATATTATTCAAAATCTGATTTCCAGCTGTCATTCGATTGAGGATTTAAGATTTATACAGTGCCCAGGGTTGAGATATTTGCATGTTTCAAAACTTATTCAGCTTAATAGGATTGAGATACACCACTGCAATCAACTAAAGAAAGTTGAAATCAGTGCTCCTAAGCTTCACACATTCTGGTATCGTGGCAAGAAATCAACACCCTGTAAAGTTAGTTTACAGGACTGTACTGCATCTCTGAAACGGTTGACCCTAGAGCATCCCCAAGTGACTCGTGACTTTTGTGAAAATCAGTTCTCCAATTTTCCTTGTCTTGAAAAATTGGATCTAAAAATATCCGAGAAGATGAAATCGATTCATATTTCAACACCGCAGCTTCAGAAATTTGTTTTGAACGGATGCAAGAATTTAAATAGTGCTCTAGTAGAAGCTCCTAATCTTCTCTCCTTTGAGTACAAAGGCGAGGGCAGGCCCTGGATTGTGATTTATCCCTTTCCTTCCCGCCTCATGGATGCAAAGCTTACTTTTGAACCTATATCGAAGCGGGAAGTTGTTCCATTTCCATATGGTGACAAATATTGGGTTGTGATGGAAGATTTTGTGAAACAGTTCGATCGTGAAGGATTTAGATTGGTTATCCACTCTAATAAGGTAAAACTTTTGTGAAATGTTTAGTTGGCTTGATGAAATTGTCTTTTCAAAATAACTTGGTTCTCATTTTTTTCTCCTTGCTTGCTTGCTTAATCCAGAATATGGTTATTCATGAAGATTTGAAACACATCAGCTTTCCTCCGTTGCCTTATGTCAGCTTTGAAATTATCAAATCATCAGCTTGTTTCAGTGATAGTTTGTATAATTTGTTGCGGACAGTGCATCCTGTATCTCTATCTATAGTTTCTCCCTCTGATAGCCAATTCCCTAAGGTATGGTAGTTCTTTTTTCAATACATACATGCTAATTTAAATATCTTTTATCAGTAATGAGCAAGACACTATCCCTAATGAAAGCCTACTTGAACTGCTTTGGCTATTAACTTCTTAATAATGACATTTTTGCAGTTAGTGCATGAAATGATAAAGAACAAAGAGGAGGAACCAATGTGTTGCAATTATAATACTTCGAGCAACAAATGTTGGCAGCACTTCTTGATCGATGTCAATTTTGAGGATCTAGAAGACATTAATTGGGAAGACATGCAAGCCTATGAAGACAAAAAGACTTCCACTTGGTATAGTTGGTTGAAGTCCTCATCTGCGGATTTGCAATGTCAAATGACTAATCTTAAATTGTACTGGAAACATGATGTTATTGAGGCATAGAACTTAGCTAGAGATGATTGACAAAAATTTGTTTAAAGAAAGTTGTGCCGTGGAATTTATTCGATTGGCACTCTCACTCTGACCCTTTTGTTTTGGATTCTTTTTGTCTGTTATATGAAAAATGCAATTTCAGACTTTTAGTAGATCACTGGTAATTTATTTGTTCGGAGGAGCATTATATATACACTATATGAGCGATTTTACAGCACTTCTTGACACCTTTGTTCAAGTGCTGCCAGATTCTAAATTCCATTTCTCATCAAGAATCCCTCTGAAAATCTATTATTCTTTCATGCCCTCACTGGGTGGTGGCCATTTGGTATTATTGTAAATTCTAAATAAATGTATTCGGGCTGATTGATGTGTTTTTCTATAGTTCCTTATTCCTTGTGAGAGTGAGATAATGGACTATGCTTTTATTAAAAGCTGAAGTGATATTCTTTCAAAACTGTTAGAATCAGATACTGCATTAAAATCACGAATCTAGTTTGCTTATATTAACATAATTTTCCATTACAATTAGTAGTTGCGCTATCAAGTAGCATTCCTTCTTCTTATCTCTGGTCTACGCTCCTTTGCAAGTTATTTGTCCTTACTATGGTAAGGAGCCACTAGTTCTCTGTCATTTTTCCCTTTATAATTTGTTTCTTTCATTCTATTGAACTAGTTGCCCTAGGAATAGTCTAGTTTGATAATAAAGTGCGCTAGAATTTTAGTTTTCATAGTAAGAACCCATCTCAAGCATGGTAAGAAGTTTCGGTTTGCTGTTCAAAAACTTTGGCAGAACAAAGAACTTACTGTCAAGAAAAATGCTTCTCTGATTTTTCATTCTTTCTTTTTTCTCCCATGGAACAGAGAAGTGCATAAAAAGGAAGTGCACTTACGATTTAGTCTTGCTGTTGAATTGTGTGTTCACCTTACCGTCATAAATTTTTTATCACTATGTTTACTTCCCATATCATTGTGTGATCCATATAGTAAACTTCACCTACCCAAAAAAAAAAAAAAGTAAGAAAAGGAAAACCATTTTGTGTTGGTGTTGGCATGCTACTTCTGTATTTCTCTTCATCAGAGTTAAACCAATAATATTTATAGGCTAATTAATTAGTTGATGTATTTTGTATAGGAAGGAACAAGTAGTAGGAAGAAGAGTGTAACAGTGGGACCATGGGGAGGCAACGGAGGGAATAGCTGGGATGATGGGAGGAGCTTCACAGGGGTCAGAGAAATCAAACTTGTTTATGATCATTGTATTGACTCTATCCAAGTTGTTTATGACAAGGATGGTAAGCCTTTCACTGCTGATAAACATGGAGGAGTTGGAGGATCCAAAACAGCTGAGGTGATACTCAATTCAACTATACTAAATAAAATTTAGGTGTGTCTTGATGATGTTCTCTCATAAGAGTGAGAGTTTTAATACTACCTCTCAGTTTCAAATATAAGAAAAAAAAAACAAACAAAACGTTAATTTATTTTTTTATCTCATAAAAAAACAACTTTATTTTCTAAACTACTCTTCATCATATTAAATGAGAACATTTTCTCTTCACCTACCAAAATAAACCGGTCATTTGAAAATAAAGATTGAATTAAAATAATAGTTTTAGGAAGTTTTTCATTAATTAATGTGAAAGTAGTAGTTAAGTTTTGCTTATCGTTACAATCCAGATAAATAAAGGTTTGTTGTTAAAGTAGGTTTATGTTACCAAGATCAGACTCAAAATTCTTATTGGAGAATGGCATTGGCTACACTTAAGTTATTGCATCTAACAGATTGTAATTATGTTACGTGTAACAGATTAAGCTGCAATACCCAGATGAGTATTTGATCAGTGTGAGTGGCCACTATCTTCCAGTTGTTCGAGGTGGGACCCCTGTTATTCGTTCATTGACATTCAAGAGCAACCGCAGAACCTTTGGACCATATGGAATGGAAGAAGGGACCCCTTTCACTTTTTCCATAGAAGGAGGTCAAGTTGTGGGTTTTAAGGGTCGAAGTGATTGGTATTTGGATCAAATTGCTTTCATTTTGTCAAGTGTGAGATCAAAATCTGTGTTTCACAAGGTTCAAAAGAGCTTATCCAGACTCACTAGCATTGCTCCAAAATCTTCTTCCAAAGATGCCTAGAAAAAGCATATATACAAAATTAATATAATATGTTGATACTTGCCTATGTATAATCTACTACTCTAGAGTAAATTTTGGGTATGAATTGCACCTGCAGCTGTCGTTCTCAAATGTGGATTTACCCAACAAACATAGTTAACTATGATATGTCAGTTAGGTCAACTATAAATTTAATATTCGATTGTTGATTGAAAGTTGAAGACAAGAGACTTAAAATATATTTATGACCTAAAATGAAGACCATCATTTTGGTGAAGTTTTCTTACATAGTTATATATGCTCCTTCTTATGATCTTTGTTTTATGTTTACTAGTTTCTTACAAGGTAATGCATTTCTAGTTTGGGAGCGAACTTTTCTGAAATTGAATGAGGATATTGTCTTATTAGCCAACAAGGCATATAAAAAGGATGATACTGAGAGAAAATATATGTACTCCTATGTATGTATGTATGTTTAATGCTCTTGATTTTTGGCCTACTGTTTTTCTCGTTTAATGGTTTTGAGTTACTACTATATGTAACTCAACTTAACTAGAGTATTATGGATACGCTTGTTTTGTATTTTTATTTTTATTATATTTTTGTGTCTCTAAAATTTGTATTGAATAAAATATAAAATGACTAGTAACATACTAATTATTTTGAGTAATGATGATTATCATAAAACCGTTTTCGTAAAATTGTACAGGCGAATCAGTATATTAAACTATCTCATGATTCTCGGTCTCATTCACAACAACTTATCGTCTATTGGTTTACATTTTAGTAAAATGAGACGATTGAATAAAAATAAATATTTTTAACTTTAATAAAAATAAAGAAAATGTTGGGATTCGAATCCCGTACCCACACACGCATGTTTCCATGTGCTCTGCAACTGAGTTACATAACTGGGACAATATAACACTACTCTAATTCACTATTTACAACATTTTAATTTTTTTTTATATAAATTTTAGAATATAGAAATCTCGATGAAAAAACACAATTAAATAAACATTATTTAGTCTCGTATACTCAAGAAAAAAAAACGTATTTTCACCAAAAAAAAAAAAAAAGTATGTAACATTTTTGGGGGAGTTCTACCTCGAGTTAAAACTTACTAACACTAACTTTTTCAATACAATAAAAAATATGTCATTAATCATGCACCATATAAATGTAAATAAATTTATGTGATATAAATTTATCTATTAATTTAAAATATGATGTTGATTTTTTATTTTTTAAATAATAAATCAATAGTAATTAAAAGGGTCATGTATATATAAATTTTTACTTTGTACTATATATGAAAAAAAAAAGAAAAAATTTTATAAGTCTCGCCTAATATAAGAGATCCACAATTATTTATTTAACTTTTTGTATTCCTCTATTATACTGAAAAAATCCAATAATTAGAGAGGATCTCATTCCCTATCAAACGGTGTTGAAATTTTGGTTTTGTTCAAAATGAGAAAAAAAAAAAAAACTAAACAGGATAAAGTATTTTATTGAGTAATATTAAGGTTTTGTTTAGTAACACTAACTTATAGCTTATGACTTATAATTTGTAGCTTGTGAACTACAAGCTGTTTGGTAACACTAGGTAGCTTTTTTTATAGGTCAAAGTGCGTTCATAAGGGTTCAAACTAAGGATCTATTATTTAAAGTAGTGTTCCCCAACCATTCGACCAACCTATTGGATGCACTTATTAAATAGCTTACCAAACACCTCTACTTACTAATAAGCTATAAGTTCCTAAATATAAGTTACAAGCTAGTTGTGTCAAACACACACTAAATCTTCTTATTAAATTCTTCTATTCGCTTAATTTTGACAAGTATTATTTGTCTTTCAAAAAATAAATATTTAATAAAAGATAAAAAATACTTGTAAAAATAGAGTAAATAAAAAAATTTATAAAGAAGATTTAACAATTTTTCTATTTTATTTTGCGTGCTGTGAACACAAAAGGATTTTGTGAAGATTCTCAAAACTGAGCATCTTCTAGTAATTTGGTAAAATAGAAAGTTATGCAGACGATGAAGTTTGACGTTAGTGGTCACCATCTTCTAGTGCTCTTAAAAAGTGGAAAACCGAAATATAATAATATAATAATACTAATAGTCTCATTTTTTTTTTTTTGGTAAAAACTAATAGTATCATTTAAATTCTTTAAAATTATACTAATAATATTAATATTTAATTTATTAAATTAATCTTTTTTTACTTATATTTAAAATATAAAGTTGTTGTGTTATACTAACGAGATTAATGTTAAGTGTGTGTTCAGTAATATTAGCTTATAGCTTATTGTCAAGTGGAGGTGTTTGGTGACAACAAGCTTATAATTTATATAAGCTATAAGCTAGCTTTCATAAGCTAGCTTATAAAAAGCTACTTCTAAGTAACTTATAGTTTATGAAAAGTAACTTTTAATAATTTTTTCCTATTTTACCATCTAATCATTTATTATGTTTACTCTATCAAATAATTTATTAATGTAATTATTACTTATCCTTTTAAGTCATTTAACAAATACCTAATAAGCTAATTTTACCAAATACCTCTACTCAATTATAAGTCATAAACTATAAGTTACAAGCTATAAGATACAAGGTATAAGTTATAAGTCATAAAGTATAAGCTGTAAGCTAGTTTTACCAAAATGAGCCTTATATCCTACTATTAGAGAGTATTTAAATATTAATACTACTACTACTTCACGTTACGTTAAACGAAGAGTTTTATATTTATGACGATGCATGCATCAGTGAATCATGTCTATAGAAATATGTGAATTGTGAAACGGAACAGCCAGACACAAGGTCAAGTTTAAAACATTTAATTTGTTTTTTTTCATTTATTCAGAAATGATGGTAATTAATCAATTTAATTTCGTTAATATAGATGATAGATCACTACATGTATGTGATTCCATCATTCGGCAACTCTTGAAATACTCCTACTGCTAACTAGCAAGACTATTAAAAACCCAAACAGAGTTTTACAAAGTGCAAAGGCTCATTACTAATCGAAGAAAAAGGAAAAAAGAAAAAAAGAAAATGGAGGAAGAGAAGATGAAGAGCTTGAAAGTGGGAAGATGGGGAGGCGAAGGTGGAAGTTTCTGGGATGATGGAACATTTTCAGGTGTGTTGGAAATTCGACTTGAGTTCAATGAACTTATAGATTCAATTCTTGTCGTTTATGATAAACAAGGTCTTCCCTTCAATGCCCAAAAACATGGTGGCCACGGAGGAAAAAATACTGCTTCGGTAATTCATTATTTATTTATTTAATTTCTTCAATTCAATTTCTTTCTATTAATTTAATGTATATTAGTATTAACAAGCATGCATGTTTTGTTTTATTTCTCTAATTAGATTAAGCTAGAATATCCAGAGGAGTTCCTAATTGGTATCTCGGGGCATTATGGTCACTTGGATGGAAAACATGGTGATGAACATCATTACATTAGGTCATTGACATTCAAGAGTAATCGTAGGGAATTTGGACCTTATGGAATTGAATATGGAAAACGATTCACATTTTCTTCACATCCATTGCAACAAATTGTGGGTTTTTTTGGTAATAGTGGTAGTTTGTTGGACTCAATTGGGCTCCATCTATCTCATGCAAAGCCAAGGGCTTTGCTTCAAAATATATTGCAGGTGAAACAAGGTTGGCCGGAGAAGAGTCTAGTGGTGGGCCCATGGGGTGGTGACGGTGGTTCTAACTGGGATGATGGAATATTCAGTGGGATCAGATCAATCACTCTTGTCTATTGTGGCTGTATAGATTCAATTGCTGTTGTTTATGATGATCATGGTCTTCCTTTCAAGGCTGAGAAACATGGTGGAAAAGGAGGAAATAAAACAGCTGAGGTTAGGTCAGGTTCAATCTTTTTCATTCTATGTTTTGTTTGTGAATCCCCTTTTTAATAAAGCATTTGGTTATTATGTTTCATAGATCATACTGCAGCACCCAAGTGAATTCCTGATTGGAGTGAGTGGCTATTATGGTCCAGTCGAAGTTGAAGGCGAGGATGGTGAATATATTCGGTCACTAACATTTAAGACTAATCATAGAACATTTGGTCCATTTGGAGTTGAAGAAGGAAGCCACTTCACCTTAGACACTAATGGCCGCAGAGTTTTGGGGTTAAAGGGTCGTAGTGACTTAGATGCATATTTGGATGCTATTGCTTTTCATCTCTCTGAGGCTGTTTATAACGAAGTTCTGCTTGAGGACCACATGATGCTTCCTGCGACTTAATTAGTATTATTTTTAGAGTGAAAATCTTATCTATTTTTGCGTTTTAATTATCAGATGTCTGTTTTGAACACCTCTACATGGAATGGCAATACAAGACAAGTTGAGATGTTTTATGATTTGGTTACTAGTTGAGCTGCTAGATGGATTTCATTTTAAAGGTGAACTGTCTTATAATTATGTATATTCTGATTCTGATGTAGTAAAATTTCTTGAAGACGCTGAAGAGATACGAGAAGTAACATAAGCAAAAAATTCTGGATAGTCTCGTGTAGGCATTAAGAATTTAAAGGCAGTAGGTTTTAGACACCAAAACTGTTTTTTTGTCTCGATAATGCACCAATATTGCCTTTAAACGATTATAAAAAAAAATTACTTAATTTCACCCATTCATTTTATTATACTATTCCTTTTTCACTTACAGCCAAGGTAACAAACTTTTAGCTGGGTGTTACTTTACATTCTCCACTTGTCTGTTGCATTTTCCTTTTTTACTTTGAGAATCAGCTGTATTTTATTGGCATTCATCCTTTAACTTAAGTCACAGTTCTCATTGCTAAATTTCACATGTTTCATGTTACAATTTCGCTTGGAGTAGCAGGTTCGAGTAGGTAATTTGTACAGTTCCAATGCATTTGACATCAGAATTGTTAATCGTTGAATCCGTTAACGTAATTAAGAATTTTAACCACATAACTGAGTAGGGGAGAAACGGGCTCAATTAGGTGAACCAGAACCAGTTCATTCGACAAAAGAATGTTATAAACAATTTCAAATTTCATCGGTTTATAATAAGCAATGCTGCAATAGCAATTTGTCAAGCATCGAATTCTTGTTGAGTGGACATTATGATGGAATAAATGCACAGCATGAGCATGAGCATGATGGCGACCAAGATATTCTGTCATTGACATTTCAGAACAATCAAAGAATTTTTTTAACCATACGAGATGTAGAATGCAATGTAATTCAGGGATCGCAATGGGTGTGTTGATGCTGTGGTTGGCATCTCTCTCCCCTAAGTGCAAACCAAACCAAACCACTGGAGGAAATCATATAAAACCACAGTCGATGCATGTTACATTCGTCAAGAGAAAATTATTTATCTCAAATTTATACATTAAAACATGATAACTGAATTTCATTCAAACTACACTTCCTACCACGTTAAAACCTGACAACTCAACTTGAGCATCAACCCGCAAAGCACACAAAACATACCAGTTCACAGGGAAGAGAAATAGATTCCTTGATCACGTTATTAAAAAAGCCATCTTTCATTTCAGATCATGCTTGACAACAATCAAGATGTGTTCCTAATAACAACTGCACTTTGTACATGTAATGCATTATTGTATGAATTGCAGCAAAACAGAGGACAAAATTCAACAAATTGCAAATGCTTTTGGACCAATCTTTACCGTAAATGAATGGATGGAGACATCTATCATTTTAAAATAAGATCACTTCGTACATTACACTGTTTACAGCACAGATTTTTTTCAGTGAATTCAGATTCATATAATAAGAACGCAAGCAACATAAAACATCGCCAAAACACTTGAAAAACGACAACAATGGTTGCATTGACAGAGAAAAGACCAATTATATTTTGAACTTACCTATTCGTTGAGATGTACATCCAATTATCAATGTGACGCGTCAAATACATTGTTTTGAGCTTACTTACATCCATAGAAACATATGGAAGCAAATTCCAAAAAATAGAAAAAACATTATCTATCAAGATTTTCATTAACATCCGCCTTACAAAGTTTCCGCTATGCATTCTAACAGACACTAACTATTAGCACTTGATAAGAGTTTTCCATCAACATCACACACAGAACTATCGTGTGTCTGTATATGTTATGCAACGGCACCAAACGTGATTATACTCACTTCTATTTTTTTCCCTTCAGAAATAATTGCAACCATATGCATGTTTTACCATTTCCAGTGAAACCTATCCTAAGCAAACACACTGCTATAATTTCAAACTCCAAGAAAAAAAGCAAACTTCTTAGTTCTCTGTTCCTTCAGGCTCTCGCGAATTCAAAAGAACCTCAATTTTCATGATGAGCAACCAAACTCATACGACGTCTATCATACACAGCATGAAAAACCTAATCCAACTTTCCAAATTGAAGGTAAAAGACAAATAGAAGCATCCTATTCTATAAAGTATTCACACGATAGCAAATATAAAAAGAGGGGCATAGAAAAGCCAGGAACAGAGTCAACATATATTACAATATCCCTCTTTTAGAGCCAATTAACGAAAATCAGTTCAATATACAGAAACCAGTGGCGAAAAAGACACGATAATAACGATAATAAAAATAGTATAACACCGCAAGGTCTTTGAGAAAGGAAACGAGCGGTTAAGTTAACCTCTAGCCTTGAGCTCGGCGAGGCGCCTGGACAAGTCATCCTCATCGACCTTTTCGGCGTCCTTAACGGGAACAGCGTGCGCAGCAGGCTGCGGAAGACCAACAGAGACCTCGAGGCCGTAATCGTCGGCAACCTGTTGCATGAGGCTGTTGACCTCACCTTCAGGGGTAGAGAGCGAGGTGGATCCGGCCATCGCGCTCTCCATGAACTCCGCCTGAACCTCCATATTCACGAACTGCTTCTCGAACTGGTCCATCGTCTCCGACATCTTCTGGAGGTTCCCGGTGGCAAGGGAAGACTCGAGGGATTTCACGATGTTCCCCATCGACTTGCTGATCGTCGTCATCTTCGCCTGGGTGTCAAGCCGCGCCACCACCGCGTCCAGCCGCGACGCCAGACGGAGGTAGTTCATCTGCTCGGTCCGCTTCCGGATCGCGTTTTCGGCGTAGATCCTGGCTCCGTCCATATTTCCTTTCTCGATCGCTTTCTTCACCTTCAGCTTCTCGGATTTCTCTTCCTTCTCGCATTTCCGCGCTTGCCTCTGTAGCGACTTGGACGTGAATTTCAGTTCCATGATCTGGTTCATCAGCTTCTCCGTGTTCCCCATGATTTTCGGTTAGGGTTTTTGGATACGAAATTTGGGGATTTCAAGGAGAAAAAGAGAGAATGGGAATTTTGAAATTTGCGTTGTGAATTCGTTACTTATGGTGAAAGATATTTTGGGCTCTTTCTTCGAACCATCAATACATTTTTATTCCTCTCCGCGGTCCTCCCACGGCCCAAACTATGGAGTATTGTAGGGCAGAATATGTCAAAAGATATAGTACAATTTTAATTTTTAAAATTGAATTAATTGGTGTTACAATCTGAATAAATTAATTTCCTATATTAATTAAACTTCTACACTTTTGAGTAGAATGATTTTTATTATGATTTTTTTTTTACAGATTTGATTATTATTATTATTTGAAAAGATACGAGTCAAACGATTCCAAAAATATTTTCAAAATAATATCTAAAATTAAATTAAAATAACTTTTATAAATAGTTATTTATTTTACAAAGCTAACACAGCTAGCAAATACATACTATAGGTGAATTCTTAATATTGTAATTTTCATGTAAACTAAAAATGATTTGTTGTCCAAATTCGTAATCTAAGGTATCTACCAAAAAATTTCATAATCTAGGGTGGATAATTCTATTTATTTTTAAAAGTGATAAATGTAAATCACGTCCTACATCATTCCAAAACTATAGTCATAAGTCCAAAATCTTGTTCTAAAATAATTGTCATTTTCTAATTTCAAGTTTAAAAACTAAATTGCTCAGGAAACCACAACCAGTCACTTTTACTTCCATGAAAACTAATTATGCATCAATAATTTTTTATTTACCCTTTTACTTGACCTTCTGTCTTAAAACAATTATAAACATTAAATCCATATTGAAAATCATAAACCCCAAAAGTAATTTAAATTTTAGAAAAAAAATTAGTAATACAAGTTATCCAAACAAACTATATTATTTAATACGCTTACACTTAGAGTCCCTTAAATTTGCACTTTCCATTATTTTGATTATTCAAAGTTTTAATTTTACAATTTTAATACGTTTTCAAAAGTTGTAAATATTTAGTATTTCTTGATCTTGGTTAAGAGACTAAAATCACAAATTTAAAAGACCAAAATCACAAAAAATACAAAATTTAAAAATCAAAAGTGCAATTAAACATATTTAAAAAAATGAATTTTAATATTAATAAAATAATTTAATTCAATGTATTTTACCACCTTATAACCAAGCAAACACAAACTCAAGAGTCAAGACAGATGCTGTTAGTCTTCAAAGAACGACCTAACTCGGTATTGTGCTATTTATACGCAACAAGTTTATAGCATGTGCAGAAAAATCTAGGATCAGGGGAAAAATAATCAAACAAAGTTGAATGCTATAACAAAAGGTAATTCAAGATTTATATTGAAAACAAAAAAAAAATTGCCTTTCCAAACAGAATTTCAAAAATCTAGGAGCAAGTTCAAGAACACAAACTACAAAACGGAGAAAAACAATGGTAGAAATTTAGAAGGCGATTTCAACACTCGTCGCTTCGCTTTCTAGCAGGGAGGGAACCTTCAAGCCTGTCTGTTTCTCTTCTTCACACCAGACTTCGCAACTTTGAGGCTTCTGTTGACAGCACTCAACCTTGCAAGAGCTGCCTTCTTGAGATCAGGTCTGTAGTAATTATCTGCCACCTGCAGCACATAACACAACATGAGACAAGAGGAGATAACATTAGCAATATGAATCAACAGAGTACAAAATAAAAAGCAAAGATCCAGCACGATGATGTTTATAAACTATCAATACTACAAAAACCACAACAAAATTTCACATAAACATAATGCAGATCAAGAAGGCAAATTTAGAAGAAAATCAAATAAAATATTTGTATGGCAACATTAGGTAAGAGTCCACGGTTGAAAGGAGACCTTCTCCTATCGATATACACCATAAAATAAATCAAGAGTACAAAACAGAGTTCATCAAATACTTGTAAATAATGAAGAGCTCAGAAGCCAAGCGTAACAAGTACATTTCATTGAAGAAACCAAAGTAAGGATTCTTCTTATATGTTAGAGGCTCATCACCACAGGGGAAACTCAGCCAAATTGGCAAACTGAGCTTCCAAGAGTCATTTCTAAACAAATCAACTTACTCATTTTAAATAAAAACATTGGAGGAAAAAATGAACAAAATTTTTCTCAATGATGAAGACAACCCCTAAAAAATACACCTAGGAGAGCTCATAGGGAAAAACAAAAGGGAGCTAACCCAGGACACATTGTTGCCAAATGTAAGCTAAATAGAAAACATTTTTCAAACAAGATGAACTCAGATTCTAATGGACATTTAGCTGCTTAGCTCAAATGGAAATAGAATCAGCTTTCCTGAATTTTCACAGTTAATACCATACACTAATAAGAATCAAGGAAGTTGCCCTACAAAACAAAGTAACTGATTTTTACTTCTCCCAAATTACCTGGTTCTGCACAGACTTTGCCATTCTACTAAACTCCTTCTTCATGACAGACTTATGAACCAAACTAGCAGGCTTGTTTTGCTTCTTTGTCTTGGTAGTTGCAAGCAACACTGATTGATCCTTACCCGCAGGCTGAATAGTAACAGTCTTTTTGTTTGCCAAACCTATCATATCAGAACAAAAACAAAGTGAAACTTACATTTACGCGCAAAAATCAATACAAATAAAAATGAAAATTAATTTCCAGTACCAAAAACACCTCAAAATCTAAATCCATGAATATATGACCCCCTTGCCTCAGACGAATAAACATAAAATCCAAATTAAAATGACAACAATAACTCAAGTTCTACATAAACAAATACATTTCATAAGAACAGCACATAAAAAAATGAACATTGTCTCAACTCAAAAATAGTTTCCACACAAACTATTGAAGATACGAAATCATTGCAGAAAAGAGATTCAGACAGAACTTACAAAATTACAAAATCAATAACTGGATAGAAGCAGGGCATTTACCAGAGTACTTGTAAGAGTTAAGGTTGTAGAGATTGTTGGGTTCTCGGCTGAACTGGACACTCTGAGTGCCTCGACCAAACTCTTTGACCAAGAAAGAGTTGTTTTTCTTCACGATCTCCCAAATGAGTTGTCCAGGTACTGTCGCCATTTTCCTCCTCCTACTTCCTCGCCGATCCAAATTCCGAAAACCTGTTGTGCAGAGTGAAGAGTAGGGAAACTGATCGAGTTTCTTCCTGTCAGAATTTATAGCAAGGAAATTGAGAAACCCTAATTTTAGCGGTTTGGATTAGAATCACGGTGGGCTAGAATCATATAGCCCATTAAGTTCTCATATGGTGACCCAAAATGACAAGTTGGATTCTCTTAACAAAAACAAACAAATTGGAATCTTAAAGCTTTTTTTTCAGACCCATTTTTTACCAATTTTTTTTATTTTTTTTACATATGGAATAACGAAAAATACAATCCCTCTTTCTCTTCTTAGTCCAAAAAAATAATCTATCATTCTCTTTTTACAATAAAAAAAAAATCTATCTTTTCTTCGCAAGTTATGAAATAACTTTAGAATTGAAATCCTCTTTTTCTTTTGTTAATGACAGGACAATCTTCAACGTGATATTGGATGCCTGGAACAGATGGAAAGTGCAGCAACGCTCGGATGCCTCCTTAAAATTAGGTTAATACTAAAATAGATTCTCAATCCCATTTCACAATCTACGCTATGGGTCAGAGAGGCTAACCATATGAGGAGCCCGACACTCAAATCGTGGTTTAAGCATAAGTTAAAATAAGTTTTTTCTTTTCTCATGTTGACTGTGATCTTGGTTTGTTAACCTTTAAAGATTTGTTTGGTTTCGCTTTTAATATTTTGTTTAGCTTTTAATATAAGTGAAATTAATTTTGGAGAAAGTAATAAATTTTTGGGCTAGTTTACATTATTTTTAGGTTAAAATATAATTTTGGTCTTTTATATTGTTAAAAGGTCTCTGATTTGTCTTTTATGTTTTAAAAGTTTTAATTTAGTCCCTTACGTTTTAAAAGTTTTAGTTTGATCTCTTATATTATATTTATGAATCATTTTTGTCTTTTATGTTATATTTTTTTACCAAGGGCCCAAAATAAGAGACAAAAATGATTTAAATATATAACATAAGGAAATAAAGTGATTTAAAAAATACAATATAATGGATTAAAGTGAAATTTTTTAAACATAAAAGACTAAATTAAAACTTTTAAAACATAAATGACCAAACTGAAATTTGTTGACAACATAAAAGATCAAAACTTTATTTTAGCCTCCTTTTTATTTTTTATTTTATATATCTGTTTGTTTTAAAAATGAGAAGAGGGAGACTGAAAAGTCGTATTTTATGTTTGATTTGAAAGTGGAGATACAAATATACAAAGCAATTGTAAATAAATTATTATTGTTTTGATTGGTGTCAATATTTACTATATAAATCTCTAAAAATAAAAAATAAAATAAAATCAAAATAATAATTTTATATTATAATTACTCATAAAAACATAAAATTAAAATTAAAATGCAAATGCAAGTGGCAAATTAAAGATGCACTTAGTTTTTATTATATTTGCATTGGGATTGAATTATTGCAAGTAAAATTAAATTTGGAGTTGAAAGATCTTGACCAATCATATCCACAAACAGTGACAGTTGTTCATTTTCTTTAAACCGAGTGATTAAGGATTTGTTTGAAATAATTTGATTTTTAGTTTCTAAAAATTGTATTATAAAACAGTTTTTAGAAACAGTTTTTTAAAAAAGTAAGAGGAATTTTCAATACTAATTTGTGTATAAATTCAGAAAACTGAAAACCAAAACATGTTTTACATGTTTTCATATTTTGATTTTTAAATGATGAAAAACAAAAACTGTTCCCGAAAACTATTTTTGAAAACTCGGCTATCAAACGAATTTTTTAGTTTTCTGATTTTAAAAACAGAAAACTGTTTTAAAAAAGAGAAATCAAACAAATCCTAAAATTCATATTTTCAAAACCATGCACCTATTGGTAGCTATTGTGAACATAATAATACAGAGACATTTCAATTTATGAGTACATATTCTTTTCTGGTTTCTAAACAACCAAAATAACAACAATTTATTTATTTTAGTATTTCTGATTTTTTCCAAAGTCTTATATACGCACGGAAAATGTGTAACAAACTTGGCTCAATATGCTAATTACAATTGGATTTTAGAAGTATCTTTGGCTTGAAGCTTCTCAAATATATACTCCATAGTCCTTTTAAGATCAGAGTTTTCCCCACAACAAGCAAAGGAAAATTACATTGTTCCATTATTTAAAATAGCCTTGAAGCAACATGAATCTTCACCAATTTCAGATATTATTATGCTCACCATACAGAGCAACATGTTGTGTAAATTTCAATCAAAAGACTTAATTAAATCCCTAAAATCCAATCTAAATATACTAATTCCAACAATGAATATGCTAATAGTTGCATGGTCATGGACTCAGAGAGTAGTTGAATGCTAAAACATAGTAGCCAGTGAATGTAAAACCTCTTCCAACAATCTCACCCCCACAAAACAAAGCAAAACACTCAAGTCCAAACAAAGCAGCAGTGCCGGCAGCGCCGCGAAAATACTCCATGTTTAGAGCCTCCCTGTTCTTTAGGTTCTTTAAATACTCCAATTCCTTCCAGAATGAATCTATACGAACAGGAATACTGCACAAAAATAACCAACAGAAAACAATTAATGTTAAGCTAAAGGGGTGATCTGCACTCTGCAGAAACACCTTAGTGTTGATGATAATATACAATGCAACCCTCTTAATTCTGTATTTTCACATCAGCCACAGAGATTTTATGCTGGTATCCAATGTTTAGCAAAAACAGTTTTTCAGAGAATTAGCAAAAATAAAGTAATAAACGATTACTTCTTCAAAATAAAATAAATTGATCTTTTGTAACAAGAATAAGAGAGAGGAGTACCTGGCAAGGCGAGTATAAAACAATTGTTTAGCCAGTGATTGGCATTTTTCAACTGTGGGTGGATCCTGGATGTAGTGTTTGTTCTGTTCCAGTATCAGTTTGTAGTATGAAGCTGCTTGGCTTACCTTTGATTTCAACTGAGGAATCTTTGATGCCATTGATTTCCTATAAAGATCATCAAAATGTTGGCAAAGTCCGAATATTCTATTGAAGGAACACTAAAAGCATTTACTACAATGTTCAAATGATCAGGCTGATCTAGAATTATTTATGCAACTATATTAGTGGTCTAACATGTGAACAAACTAACTACAGATTTAGGTCCAGGCTTTAAATTAGATCATAATTCTTCATCTATCATTAAAAAAAAAAGTGAATTAAACAAAAATTTCTATCACCAACAAGGGTGTTAGCATAAGGGTCCTCAAGTCTCACTAAAAGTACCAAAAGTTCGAGTTTCGGAGATGACACCAGTTTGATGGACTAGTCTGAAACCTCCGAGGGATTAATCTTTGATAAAAAAAAAAATGTATAGAAAAATTATAATAGAAGTGATGATCAGATCATGCATTCATCAAATAACGTAAGATAGAAAGAATAAGATTAGGTAGGTATATAAATTTCACCTAAATTGTATGGTGAGAAGGGTGGATTTGATTTGGAAAAATCCTAGGTTAGCAAGAATCATTCATCATCTCACGATTATCCTCATCTAAGAGCAAATAAGGTATGAACGTAAGATAAAATATTAATTAAAGGGTAATTGAAGATTTGGAAGGTTGATTGATAATTGATATGAACAATTTTAAGGAATACGATTGAATCCACTCTCCACTCTCCGCTCGACTTGGATTACCGTTTATACCGCTAATGAATGATTCAAATAACAAATAATATGAATTTACCATAGGAAAAAATCAAATTTATTTATTTATTAAAAAAAATATATCGAAATGTTAAAGTCAAAGGTGGGCTCACAATCATAAAAGATGATGCCTTTTAATAGTTCGTAAAGGACATGGCCCAATAATAACATAAAAAATTCTTCGAATAATGTGATGAAGTTGAGCACTTCTAAGAACTCCAACACAAAATTAGCAAATGACCTAAGAAATTAAGGCAAAATAAAATGTTAGTTATTGGATTATAACAATATTTATTATAGTGATATTAGACCTCTTAAAGTTAATTGTTGTTCCATACTTAATATGCGTATGACATACCTTATATTGTATCTTAGATATGGGTTCCTAATCCCTCTATCCTTGTGGTGTGTAGGAACATGCCCTTAACTGTAATGGATGCCTTGAACTATCTGTACATAATATATACTCTCTCCGTTCCACCTGATGTTTTAATCGTATTAGTTTTTTTTCTTTTAAAGAAACTATTTGTCATTTTACAATTTTAAAGAGTTATATTCATATGGTTGAGGTTCAGAAATTACATATACGTAATTCAAACATTAATTTTTCCAAATTGGAGAATTCGTACTCAATCATCGATTTTATTTTTTTTTTCAGACTATAAAAAAATGGTCGCCTGCTATATTAATTGAACCTGAAGTAAGGATTTGACTTGAAAATGGCTCAGTGAAAATTGAGAACCAGCAAAATTTAGTAAGCAGGTTTTATTTCACACATTAGATAAATATTAAGAGCAACTTTGAGGTTTTGAAACAACTGGAACCAGGATGAAAGGTTGTAATGCTGTTTTTCCTACATTGCAACAAGAAATTATTACCTCTTACACAAAATCAACAGGTACAGAAATTTTAGACTTTGAGACATGTCAAATTAAATTCCAACACAAAAATAATCAATAAAAAAATGATGCACTGCAGGTTTCAACTGCTCCATCCCACAGAGATATCTGGGCAAAAAGAAAAAGGAAAGAAGGAAAAAACTACACTTCTTTATCTTAATCCTAGTGGCAGATATTGAACATCCTTTAGTATCTTTTGTAGGAGAGCTACAATCACATTTTCTTCTTCACTTTCAAGCCAAACACAATTTGAAACCATTCACTGCACCTTCTCTTTCAGAAGAAGACACAGAAATAAGAGGGAAAGAATATTAGGGTTGGAAGAAGGAAGAGAATTGGGGAAAAAAAAGAAGAGACGCCGCCCGTCCAGTAACAAAATAACATCTGCCTACCCGCGAATTTGGAAACAGCCACTTCTTCATCTTTTCTTTCCAATAGCTCTGAAGGGCACTTTCTAGTGTGAGAGTTAATGTAGCTTCCAACTCTGTGGTTGGTAGTAAAAAGGGAAAAGATATAGCCTTCTCCACAGCAAATTTAACCATGTACATACATACATGTCTTCTTCTTCTTCAGTCTTCTTTCTTTACGCATAGTACATGTACAAGCTATTCGCGGCAGCACAAGCAATCGAATTTTCAGTTGGGTGCCATGCTAAGTGCAGCAACTTTGTTGTGAAATCAAAAGAATTTCCATTTGCATCAACCCCTGGGGTTTCTGCTCCTGCACAAATATGTCAATTCAATTATTGCAACTTGTCATATATTATAATAAGAAAAAAGAAAAGCATTGAAGTATATTTTTAGTCTACGTAAAATTCCCGTTTTTTCTATTTTCATACCTATTTTTCCTGAAGAAAAGAGTAAAACCAAAACTAGAAATCGTGAATTTTACGGGGACTAAAAAAATAATTAAGCCAAAATTTTATGTAGTGTTGCTCAAATCAGACAAGGGAAAATGAAACAGAGCACTGACCTCGTCTTACAACTCGTGTTATGCTATTTCCCAGTGATCTAGAAGGCCTTGAAGGGGTTGGAACTTGTCTCCTAAAGGAATTCAAAAGTTAATATAGTACGGAACTAAAATTCATGGTTGATGTCAGAACTCCCATGAATAATATTTACCTCATTGGATTTTTACTGGCTTCCAAAGTTGTCGCCTCGGTACTTCCAGGGGCACAACAAAACACGCGGAATAGATTGCTGGCATCAAATGATACCAAAAAAGTAAGACAAACAATATCAATGACAATTGAACAACGTATTTTGTTTGTTATACCACAGACCTGTAAGAACCAGTTGCTACACGCAATCCGTCACCACTCAGACAACACTCGAACTTGTCGAAAATTGAATCATTTTCATATAAATCACAAAGCTGCCATGTTCCAAAAAAAAAACACGGAGCCAGTTATAACTCAATGAAGCAGCAGAAAGGGATTAAGCTTTTATAGGGTGTCTAACCTTAGGTCTTAGATACTCATGAACCTGAAAAGTTGCAACGGGGCCTGAATCCATATTTATGTCCCATAACTGACAGACAAGTCAAGATGAGAAATGAGACAAAGTTTCATGGATTTAAAACATAACAAGCAGAAGTCATTCAAACAAAGTCAGAAATGAAATATATCGATACGTTTCGACAACACAACACCTGAAACTCAGAAAGTCAGAAGTAACATTCTAACAAAATAAACCTAAATCTATAATAAAAAATTAATTAAAAGGACTTTGGCACATTCAATTAAGTACTACTAAAGTATCCCCATCCAAAATAAGCAAAAATGCATCAACTTCGGGTCTTCGGAAACTAGGCTCTCAACTATCAATATTGACAAATTACCTCCTTAAACTTCGCAAAATGTTTCGGTTGCTACTTTTAAGTTTTACCCCTTTTTTATTCTATTCATATTGAAACCACTTTTAACTAAAACCTTATCAACTACCAATTCTTTCATCAATTACTTGTTGAAAAATATTATACTATTATACTATTAGTTAGAAAACTAGTTTCCAAATAGTAATATTTTTAGAACAAATCAACTGCTTAGATCAGTAGATGTTTTAAAATTAAAGGAGGTTTAATTGATAAAAAGAAGGAAGTTAACGTGTCGTATGCAAAAGTCCAACTATTGTCAAAAGTCACGGTTTATGAAATCATAAAACTTCAAACCTTCAAAGTCATGTAATCACGACTAAGTATGTATCTCCCGTCCTTCCCAAATTTTATGTCTGAGATTGAAGCAATGATCTCTGTGAAAAACGATCTGGAGCCTGGCACCTCCTGTTCCTCAAATCTGCACCAAACATATTTTTGCCTATTAGAGTCTACAAGGTATAAGGTACATAAATACATACATATAATAGATTTCAGAAGATTTATTTCCCGAAAAGCAGCATTTTGATTGTCCACACCAAGAAAGAAATAAATCATATATATTTGTTCAGAGTAATTTTAGCCTACCGTGTCAATATTTGTTAAGCAATAAATAATGGGGGAGAACTCAGATTCTAATTTGTCAAGATCCAATAACAATATAACGAAAGAACATAACGAAAAAAAGTACTTACAGTTTGGCATGGGAATCACATAATGCTGATTGCCGCAAGTCGACAAGACGAATTGAACCCTTCGAACTGCTATATGCCAGCATATTACAATGTGAAGGGTGAAATTCCGCTGATGTTATAACCTCTGGGATAACAATATCTAGGGTCAAAGTTCAATCCAGACCATGAAAAATGGAAAAACTTGGAAAAATAATGAAAGCAGAAGATTCTCAGTTCATTTTGCCCTAAAACCCATGACACCCCCCAAATACCACCACAGCTCTCAAATAGCCATCAACCCAACCTTAAAACCTAGACCCTCGTAAATAGAACTGGTCAAGCTTTTGGACAGGGCAATGACAAGTCTTAGAAGAAAAAAATAGAAGATCGGACTAGTTCAAAATTGCATCTTATGAAAGTTACATTGAAAATGAATCATATTCATATTATGAAAGGAAAATATAGTATCAAAATAAAAAAACTACATAGCATTACAAAAATAGTTCAGAACACTAAACATTTCTATTTGTTAAATGTGAACCGCCAAATAGTCAATAGGCAACATGTGATTCCTTCGACCACCGAGAAGAAACTACAACTTATATGCTACAATTATGCCCTAAACACTTATTTAGCAATACAAATTTGTTAGTTTGTGTTTTACCATGTTACCGACAGAGAAACACTTACAACAAAGGAAGCTTACCCGTCAGATCCTCCATATTTGCAGGCTTTACGTCAACAATATTAAAACTCTGATTGCTAATTTCCAGGTTCCAAAGATTTATCCGCAAATCATCAGCTGATATAAAAGTTTCGCCATCACTAGGGGAAACGAGCGACATACACCATCCAAATTTGATCAGTTTTCAGAAAACTACAGAAAAAAAGTTTTTAAAAAAAAAAAACAAGGTGCAAAAAATATATAGACATCTAGCATCAAGAGAAATAATGACACTGAATAGACTTTAGTTAATTGAATATGAACCCTCTGACTATAGCAAAATACAGTATGCGGTAAGAAAACTAAAATCACCTGTTGTTTGAAATAGAATTGATATGATAATCATGAGCATGGGCATATACTCTACGACACCGGGCCTGCAAGCTCGTCTCATGACTACTTACCTGCATATTTTACAACTCAGGAGTTAGTACTGCAAATTTCAAACAAGCAATTGCCGAAATTCAAAAAGAAAGTTAGAACTTGAAACTTGAAAGATTTCCATTATTTCTTCCCTTCTAAAGTCAGAGAATATATTCAAATAAAACAACAACAATTCTGATATTCTCCTTTTATTTCTATTACATTTTTTTGAAAAATAAGGGGTCGATGCAGGATGGTTCAACTTATGCTTATATGAATATACAGAAATACCCCTATTAAATGCACTTAAGCAAAGACTGCATGTTAGAAGGTTTTAACAATTATGGGTTTGCATGATCCATTGCTCCTTTGCATGTTCTATTTATTCAAATAGAAAACATTAAGATTGTTATACCCTAGAATAGATTAAGCAACCTTAAGCATCATTATGAAAAGAAACACAGTAAAAATATGTTAGTTGAACCAAGCCTTGAAAATTCATTTTAACCTATATCTGTCTGGTTGTTTTAAACAACATGGATGTATTCAATTTCGAAAATGAAAAAGTAATTGTTTGTTTACTTTACATTTTCAATTTCTGTTATCATTTTCAGTTTTAAGTATGTGTTTGGTTCAAAGGAGGGGAGGGAAGAAAATTCTGTGTTTTTGAGCTTGGCTTGCAAGGGGAGAAGAGAAGTTTTTACAGGACACCCAAAAATATATTATAGTTGTTTTCAGTTGTTTCTAATGCTTGCTAAGTTGCTATACAAATCTCAAAAAGTCAAAACAAAATGAAAATAAGGTGATAGTATTGGGTTGTAATTATTCATAAAAATAGAAAATGAAAACAGAAAACAAAAATGCAAAGTAAATAGGCCCTAAGCATTGTTGAGCCTTGACACTTTCCTTTTCATCTAGTAATATTTTGGTTGTTTATAGTAGTCAAACCATGGAAAAATTATTCCTGGCAAACAAATATATGAAAAGAACTGCAAGAGAAAGGGCTGAATACAACTACCGTGGGTAATCTTAGTGATGATATGCCTCCTGGTGGAAATGAGAAGTCACTGCTTAGATAATTATATGGTCTATCAGGAGATCCTCCATTTGCAAGATATGGTCTAGAACTACTTGAATTACTTGAACTAGCAATACAGCCATTTCCCACTGTTTTTGAACGGTCAACATTCATCTCAGAAATTTTCTTGATCTTCTTTTCTTGAACCTGTTTAACTCAGAGACAAGAAAAACAAGGATAAGGATAAGCAATTAATAGTCAGTGATTCACAAAATAGGCTCTAGTTTCAGCCCTGCCAGTAAAATGTAGCTTCAATTAGAATGCAAATGTATGAGCCATATAAGCAATCAATCAATCATATATCTCTGTAAATGGATACACTGTCAAACAGTCAAGCATGCGAAACAAGGGATCAAACTTATCTCCACAGAAAGGAAACCTCGTGTACAAATAATTAATGAATTGATAAAATACAGCAACATGCAAGCATTCATTTCATACCTTCCAAAATTTTATAGTTTTATCATTTGTAGAAAGAAGGAAGAGGGCACCATTAGCTGTTTGGCACCATCTGATTTTGTTGATTTTCTCTTCTATCTCCAAGCTCTTAAGATAGTCGAACTGAAACAATGGTTATACATTATAAATATTGACATTTCTGAGCTAAAGGATGTTGGTGCAACATTACCAGACGAACGATGATTACCTCAGGTTCATGACTCTGAAACTCCGTTTTGTAACGGAACTCAGGATGCCTATTAATGGAATAGTCCATCCTCTCCAAATCCCTTCTTGAACTTCCATGCTGCATGATTCAGCATACATACATATTAAATACAACGTGCATAATAAGGAATCTGTCAAAACAAAGTTTAGTTTTTTTTTTTTAATTAGAAATTTTTTAAACTTGCATAAGCAAAAATTGGGCTTACATCTTTTGTATCTGTCCTCTCAAAAAGAACCACTCGACCACCACGATCACCAGTAGCAAGATGATCACCAGTCTTGTCAAATTCAATAGCAGAAATTATATCCACTGTAGAAAGACAATTGGGCAAATAATTAGGAAACTTTCAAGTAATCCTGCAACAAAAGCTAACTGAGATTTGTCAATCACTTTGTAACCATCACGATCCTCACTCAGTCAATCTCGCTCTCTACTCCCGCCGAAAGCACCCAATCCCATATTTAAAAACAGTACCTTCAAACACCACATTGTATATCTGTCTATCACTCAATGATATTTCCATATTCTTTTCTCTTTTGTTAGGACAGAAAATTATGTTTCCTATTTGATGCAGACAGAATTGCTACACACACCCCTCTTAATCTATCAGCTAAATAAACATTTGCAGTCAAGAGATGCCACTATCATTGCTACCGACACTCGAACCGACTTAGCAAACACTGCCAAAACCAAATGTCTTCGCATTGTCGAAAGGGCAAATTGCGACAAGACCCCAACAGTCAATGTTCAACACTACTTAACAAACTACGTGGCATCAAGATCTAACCCATCCTACTTAAACAAACTCACATTCATTGACGAACTAAAAAAGCTGATTATCTACAAGTCTACAACAGAAGTGGCTGCACTACAAGCATAAGCTAGGAACACCAGATAAGTCCTAACAGCTGAGTTTCACAGTGTCAAAATCCAATCCAGTAAATTCACAATGCAAAATACGGTCTTCCGTCTTCAGTAAAAGAGCAGTGGTCAAAGAAACCGATTCAACGCAAGAAGCACACTACTTTTTCCCCCAAATCAAACAAACCCCACAATCAAACAACGATTAAAGCAATGACCCAAAAGCCAAAACAAGCATTACTCGAGGAAACAACAAGGGAGTAACGAGACACGATCCGGAACGGATCGAATCAAACCCTAATCCGAACACGTGAATTGGATCCGACAAAGACACAGAAAGCATGCCCTTTTTTTCCACCCACCAACACTAGGTACGACAATTACCTTCCTGAACCTCTTCACCGGCCGTACGTTCGCCGAAGACCTGCGAGAATTTCCACTCCAGAGAGGGCGGTGGACCCGCCGGAGCTGCGACGACCTCATCGCCACCGTTCATTTGTAAGAAAATCAGCGGCAACAGGAAGACGAGAGTGAATCGGCCAATCCTATGAGTGCATCAAAGATCGCTTTCTGGGTTTTCACAAGATCATAGGTTCAGAGAGACCCAATTAAAAAAGAAATAAAATTTCTTTTCTCTTCTCTTTGGGTTCCCAGTTGAACCATTGGAACGCAAAAAAGACCAAAAATTTTCTCTCTCCTACAACCTTTCTCTATCTGAAATTTTCTCTCTGTAAAAGGAGAAAATTGGAATTTCAGGTCTTATAAAATGACGGAGCAAACGGTTCTATGGCACACGGACATACACTTATGTTTGTGTTTTAGTTATCTCTTGACTAACAGATTTATTTATGTTTGTTTTTTCTTTTTTACATACGTAACAATATAGAATTTTTAAGGATAAATTATCACTCTGATCTGTTTATAGTCTTTTTAGTTGCCTACCTATCTTTCAAAGGATTTTATGTTAGTCTTTTATTTATTAATAGAAAGTTAGTTTTTACTGATAAAAAATAGAAAGTTAGTTTTTTAGTTTTTAATTTATTTTTTTTATCGGTAAAACACACCCCACGTTACACTAATTCTAAAAGTTAGATTTAGCTTCATAAATAATTATTCACATTTGTTATTAGTTTTACATTAAAAGTACTGTAAAGTCAAAAATTAAAGCAAAATACCTTAATGATAAATAATATATAGAAATAGTATGTTGGGTTAATTCTCAAATTAATTTTAGTTGGTCTTTCGTTAACTTAAGATTGTGGCTGTTGGTTCGTGTTATTTATTGGCCGTGAGTTTGGTTTCGGATTCTACAAATTCACGTTTCCATGCCTATGATGCTATCATCGCTGATATTCGGGCTTTGTTTTGTTGGCTTTTATTTATCTGCCAAATATACACACCCCCACACTACACTACTCATAAATATACCTCATCGGGGATCGAACTCCTCCCCTCAAGCACAAAGAGCTTCTCCTTATGCCACTTGAACTACAAGCTCTTAGCTTTATAGGCCTTGGAATGTCTTTTTGGGAAGCCCATCAGTGCGCAGATATCTTTGTCAATAGTGCAATTAACCTTATAAAAGATACGCTTGTTCTCTATAAATGTCATCCTATAGTTACTCTAGCTCTTCTATAAGATCGGGACTGCGTTCCCAAGAGGATCTTAATTTATTTTTCTCTTTGTTTTTTGTATTTTGTTTTTTTTTACCAAAAAAAAATAATTTTGTAAAAATTGGTTAAAAAACTCAAATTTAATTGCTTATTTTGCAAAACGACAAGTACTTTAATACTTTTAACTATTAAATGATATTAAAAAATAAAATAAAAAAGAATTTAAATAACTAAATCTATAAAATCAATGATTAATTTAAGTATTTTAAAATTTCAAGACTAAAATAATTTATTTCTACGATCTCAAAAACAGATTTAGAAGGTTTTTAATGTATGTTTGGTAGAGATATATTATAACTTACTTCCTAATAACTAACTCAACTTAATGA
Organism: Cyamopsis tetragonoloba; assembly: GCA_037177725.1. NCBI lineage: Eukaryota > Viridiplantae > Streptophyta > Magnoliopsida > Fabales > Fabaceae > Cyamopsis > Cyamopsis tetragonoloba. The sequence continues at coordinate 57,820,408 of CM074124.1, read as the reverse complement.
AACCTAATTTTCATAAAACAGTTTTTTATTCAATTTCATAAATTAGTTTAAAAAACAATTTTTTAATGATTTACTATTTTTTATTTTATTTTCAGGTTATCTATTGCATATAAATGTTAAATAAGTGATTTAACAATTAAAATTAAATATATGCTAATTTTATAAAACTTATTTAATTATGGATTTTTATTTTATATATATTACTTTTTTTTATAATTTTATTATATTACTTTGTAAGCTACTATAATCCATATCCATACCCCTTCTTCTATTGTCACGCAGCGAACTGAAATGCGAATTTTATTTTTTATTGGACTGTGATAGTTCGGGGAGTGGATGGACGTACTGTGACGGCTGTGAGGTACAGTCAGGTGAGGTTAAGAGTTACTAATTTTTAAATAATTGAAGTCCATCATTAATTAATTAATTGAGGATTTGTCTGGATAAACCAGAAAATGTCGAAGAGAAAAACGTCATTGTTTGAAATGACATGCATGCCCCTGCCATTTTCATTCTTCCAATATATTATAATCATCCGTGAAATAAAATGCATAAAGGAGAACGTACAAGACCATATTAGATTAGAGGGAGAGGCATGGAGTTTCTAAGAAAAAAAATTCAATTCAATAATTTTTTTTAAATAAGAAAATGAAAGAAAACGAAAAAAAGAAATTAGAGTTAGGGAAAGGAGTTCCAATCTGATTTGAAAACAGAGCTAAATACACAAAAGGATCGGAGAACGTAACATTAATGAAGCAACAAAAAGATGAACTCATTCTAATCGTCTGGAGTTCCAACAATGAGATATCATTGGCTTTATTTTAAAATTGAATGCACAGAGAAGTATTTGGTTGCAAATTAAAAAAATAAATAAATAAATATATGTTGTTGGTAAATAATAGTAAGATGTTAGCTTGTTGCATATGAATGTGACAATGGCGAATACACATGTCGAATGGTAGCAACGCTGTGATGCCTTTGGCTTTGTCTTTGCAATAATTTTAAATTTCTATCTCAAACTTTTGCAATTTGCATGGCCAAAATTACATGATTTGATTTGACATTGAAATGTGCGTTTCCTCTTATAAACACACAATACTTGATTTTTTGTTCGTTTAGTTTTTTGTTTCCTAAAAAAATATTTCACTGTCGTAATTAAGGTGCTGTTTTGGTATGACAGGCAAATTTTAATTATTCTCTGAAAAACACATTTTAGGTTAAGTGATATTTAGATTAGTTGTTTATATATAATAATCAATGAGGTAATTGTTCATTGCAATAGTGATAGTTATATATATTCACTCCGATGTAGGCAATTACATCCCAACATTTTAAGAAACTTGGTATTTATAAATAGAATTATGTACTCTTCCTCCATCTTTCTATTTCGGCTTAATACTTTAATAGTAGTTTTCTTTCTGCTATTGTGAGAGTTTTCTCCTTTCTTCTTTTCTTTTCCCTATTATTTTAGTTTTTGGTCCATGTTCCTCTCGTCCATCAACCTCCGTTTTTAGGAATCTCTCTCCTCCATATAAATATGTAAATATGGTGATATTTTGGTCCCTTTTAGTGAGATGGTGAAGACCAATTAGCTAAGGAGCCCAGAGGGGCGATCAGTAGCGATGGCTTGCGAGGAAATAATGGTGGATGTGGTGTTTTGGAATATTTTCATCCCTCCCTTAATCGAAAATCATTCGACGAAGCTTATAAATGAAAGATTGGAGACGGATCTGCCAAGATAGATCTCAAAAATAGATATGGGGTTTTATGATTCACACATGTCAGCTTGTTCTAGAATTGACCAGCAAAGCACAAAAATTGATCATTTGTGCATTGTGACGGTATTGATGAGAAATGACTAGGGTGAATGATTTTGAATAGTCCTAAATTTTTAGTCGTTGGTTTGCAGTAGTGCTGAGAGTGTGTGTTTTCAGTTAGAGGTGTTTTTAGTTGTTGGGTTGATTTTTAAATTGCATTTATTTATGTTAGTGAGGATATCTATATTATCTTAGCATATATTTTTGATCTTGTCATATCACTGATAATTTTTCTATGTTCCATGCTTCTACATATTTTCATGTATATCGAGAACTAGAGTAAAATGTACTGATATTATCTCATAATTACAATAAACTTTTTAGTTGTACAAAAAAACTCAAGTTTTGCTTTATAATTTGAATATTTGAAGTTCAATAAATTATTAAGTATGAGCCAACCTAAACTCATTTAAAAGTAATAGTTTTTACTTTTTCTTTTTCGCTTTGACTTTCATTTTTATTTTCATTTTTCTTTATATGATAATATTATTTTTTTTAGATTTTCTCTGAATTGGCCTCATGACTTAGGATCCGAGATTTCTCACTAATTATATATATGTCACAAAGTACCTTAAACTAGTAATATTTTTATTCAAATTTATCAAATTTTATATAATTATATAATTATATATATATATGTCACAATATTTTTATTCAAATTCCATAAAAACTTTATTAATTTTTGTATTCAAATTAGCAATATTTTTTAAAATTAGTAACATTTTTAATTGTAACTAAATGTGATTCTACGGTAAGTTATATATTAAAAAGTACAAAAGGAAATATAAAAAAAAGTACAAAAGGAAAAAGAAACACAAACACACTTTTTTTTTTAGTGAACTACACATAAAAGCAAATAATAATTACAGAAGAGAATAATTATAATTAACCTTTTTTTTTAATTTCTGGATAGATGGATTATGGATAACTTAGGACAATGACATATTCCTGAAGGGTATTGGTTAAGTTTTGATCATGATGATTATTGAACCTCAACTTTGAAATTGACAGGGCACCACCATATGTAGGGTAGAATCACAACACACTTGCTATTTTTGGAAGGAAAAAACAGATAAATTAATGTGCCTAATATGTGAATGTTAGGTGCAGCCCATGTGCAATATTTATACATAGAATTCACACTTCTCATAATTATCATGTTGTGTGTTAAACATATTTAGAATATTAACTATTTTTTTTACACTTATCATTTTAACACTTTAAGGTGACATTTGTACGTGACTCAACACAGAAATCAGATTTTGTGATAGAGTTTAAGAATACATTGTAATTATGTCTTCTTAATTCTTAGTAGTTTTTTTTAGGCATATTATTATAAAAATTAAACAAAATATGAATTAAGTGGTTAAAAATACAAAATGTTTATATTATTAATGACGTCTTGTTGATAATTTTTTTTAGGCTTATTAATCAAGTGAAATTGTCATCCTTTATACACGAATCAAGTTTAAGGTTTTGGTATCGTTTCATGTCCGGTATTAGTTCATAATGCAAGACCAATAAGTAAACAAAAATTAGGAAACACATTAAATTAGTAAATATCGCTTGCGCTTAATTGGTAAATTCTATTAATAAAATACATATGCTTAAATTGTATCTAGTTAAAGAAAACTCTCTTTGCCTTTCAAAAAAAAAAAAAAGAAAGAAAACTCTCTTTACCAAACAAAAAGTTAAAGAAAACTCAAATATTACCAAAAACACTCAAATTAAAGATTCAAAATAATACATGACATTTTTCAAATGACAAAGAAAATTTAAGTATATTTTTACTCACTGAAAAAATCATAATTTTTTTATTATATTCCTATAAAATTATTGTTTTATATATGAGTGATGTACCGTTTCAATTCCTAACTTTGCGAAAATAATTCACTTTAGTCCCTCATTTTGTGCGGATAAGTCACTTTAGTCCCTGACTTTATATTTTACAGGTCACTTTAGTCCCTGAATTATATAATCATTCATTTTAGTCCCTGAAAAGTCAGGGACTAAAATGACCAATAATAATAAAAGTCAGAGACTAAAATGAATGATTTCATGAGGGACTAAACTGATTTATAAAATACAAAGTCAGAGACTATTTTAGTATATAATTCATATATATATATATATATACCGTTTTAACATTTTTTTAGGAAAAATAGGGATGGAAGTATAAATAAATTAACGATATGAAGTAAATAATAATAATAATAATAATTTTCAGAATAAATTGTAACTAATGCTAATAAACTAATGATGTTGATTGAGTCTTAATTTGGAACGTCAAATAATTTGTCAACAAATTTAATCATATTCGATCAAATAATTTCAAACCAAATTAAGTTAAATTCATGAGAAATCAAATTAATATCTTCATCTTTACCAAAATAAAAAAATTAATATCATCATCAAATGAAGAGAAAATGAAGGTAAGGATTAAATCAAACAGAAATTGAAGTGAAATCATTTTTTGTGTACTCATGCTTTTGAAATGCACACGGATTTTGCCAATTATTATCACTAAGAAACATAAAGGTTATTATTTGATATCTTATCACCAGTTTTTTTTTTCCTGTTTTTAATCATTTCCAATCAATTCCAATATATTTTTGTTACCAAAAAATTCCAATATATTTTACATAAATTTCAGAAATTAAAAAAAAAAGGTTAAAATAAGGTGAAATTTTATAATTATTCCCAATTTATAAAAACATAATTAAAAATAGAGAATAAAAATATCAAACCAAAGGTGCCCTTAAATTGCAAAACAACTATTATTTTTTTATAAGCAAAATGTACAACTCTATAATTCAACTTGTTATTGACCAACATCTCAATTAAAAAAACACTCTCATGTGTCTTAAAGATAAGGTCGTAAAGGAATCATTATCCATGATCAAAGAATTGACAAAAACGAACTTTAAAAAGCAAAATAACAATATAAAACCACTCAACCAGTCTTGTTTAACTAGGTATCATTCTCATTTGGCCTCTATTATATGAATGTTTATTAATTTAAATATTAGAGTCTTTGAAATCATCTGAAGGATTTTCTTGCTATCCACATTCATAGCAACTCCTCCTTTCTTAAAGAGTCATCTTTATGATTGTGGCTCGCTCTAAGTTCGTCCACATCACAACTAACAGAATGAGAAATAAAGAATCCGTACCAGCCGGTGGCAATGGATTTCACACGCTTTCAATTTCAACCTCTTTTATCTGTTCTATAATATGTTCTTTTTTTTTCTTATTTCTTTGTTACACTTTCCTTATCCTATCCTATCCTAGCACACCCTCATTGCCCTCCGATTATTTGACCAATCCAAAGTCATCACACTCAACGGTTAAGATTCAATTTCATTCACACGCATAGAGCTTATTATAAATACCCCTAACCCTCTTGAAATTAACTCCAAGTGAAAGAAAAAAAAAAACAAATTTTGAGATCAGTGAGAGGCACCCAATAGGAATTTGATCCTTGAGAAAAGAATTTGTTCTTTTGGGTGGTTACAACCTCGTGGATTCTCTTAACTAGTGTCACTATTATGGCTGGAATATTAGTGATTTTTGACTTTGACAATACCATAATCGATTGTGACAGTGACTACTGGGTTGTGGAGGAGCTAGGTTTCACTGATTTTTTCTATAACCTCCGTCCCACAATGCCATTAAACACTCTCATGGTAAATTCTATATGCTTTGTTCTTTTCAACAATAATATTCTGCATTGTGTTTATGACAGAATAAAATAATAAGCATTTTGATTTTATAGATTAAGATGATGATGGAGCTTCATTCCCATGGGAAAACCATTGAGGACATTGTGCAAGTTCTGCAGAGGATTCCTATACACCCAAGAATAATACATGCCATTAAAGCCGCCAATGCTCAAGGGTGTGTATCTCACTCTATTGTTATTGTTATTATTTTTTTTTTCCTTAATTGCATTTATAATTCGAAATAGTTAATGTGCATTTTCAATTCTCTTGATTTTTTGGGTTACATTGTTTTCCTATAGATTAAGTCTTTTTTTTTTGTTTTCCAATAGATAAAATACAAGGTGTGACATTTAATTTGTAATTTTTCAGGTGTGATTTGAGAATTGTAAGCGATGCAAACACGTTCTTCATAGAGACAGTGTTGAAGCACTTAGGAATAAGGGAATGCTTCTCAGAGATCAACACAAACCAAGCCTATGTTGATGAAGATGCACGAATCTTACAAATTTTCCCTCACCATGATTTCAACAACTCTCCCCATCATGGATGCACTTTCTGCCCTCCAAACATGTGCAAGGTCTATATCTTTCTTTCATGCATCCCTTAATTACTTTTTACTATTTACATCATTTTTTTATTTTGATGGATTGAAGTTTTACATGGTGATTATGAGGTTTTAGTAATCTATGGTTTGTTCTAACTTGTTACTGTTACAGGGTCAAATAATAAAAAGAATCCAAGATTCAATATCCTCTGAGGAAAACTACAAGAGGATCATCTATATTGGGGATGGAGAGGGTGATTATTGCCCAAGCTTGAGGCTTAAAGAGAGAGATTTTGCGATGCCAAGGAAGAACTTTCCAGTGTGGGACTTGATATGCAGAGACCCTTCGATGATTAAAGCTAAAATTCATGCATGGAGCGATGGAGAAGAAATGGAACAAGTTTTGCTTCACCTAATCAACAAAAGTATTTCTATGGAGGAACAAAGTGCAGAGTTCATCTCAGCAGAAAAATGCAAGCAGAACCAGACTCTATCAGCTTCTGCCCATGAGGGCGAGGCCTATCTCAAAGCTCTCTCAGTTCGGCAATAGTATCTTAGTTAACTAGGACCATTTTATTTGTGTTTTTATGAGAGAAAAATGTTACTGCAATTAAATCATTTATAAAAGAAAATGGTCAGGGGTGTAATATTTCATTGTTCATATGAAGTTTAGAATTAATAAGAATGTTTTCTGAGTTTGAGAAAGTGGCATACTTCCTAACAAGGATGGTGTAACCCGACCACCTTCTATGAGCCTTTATAAAACCCTAATTATTAGAATTTATTTGGCTCAAAGTTTTACTTACAGGGAGAGAAACCCAATAAAATCAACTAATCATTACCTCAATATTATATAAATTTTAAGTGGAATAAATATACAGTGCCCTTAGTGCACTAAGGGCCCTAAGGGCACTGTTAAGGTTACTAACAATTATAAAAGCACATTATTCTGTCTCTCGGGAATACAAAAAATTATACATTCCAACATCTTTTAACTACATTTAAGTTTTTAAATAGTGCCTTAAGGGCACTAAATATCATCTGCCTAAGTTTTAAAACACTTACTCTTAAAGTAAATAAGTCCACACTTTTATAAATCATTTATTTTCAATTAGCTTAAAATTTAATTTGATTCCTTTTTGTATTGTGAAATCTTTTATGAGAAATAAGAAAGGAACTAAATGAACTAATAAATCTGCTATACATACAATATACAATAAAAACAATCAAAGTTTCTTTAGATATTGTTTGAGCTTTTTATTATACAAAGAGGGGTTAACATGCCCAGCAAAACAAAAAAGAAAACTAGGTAACGGGCCTATAGTAGTAGGTATCTAATTTTGATAAATAAACCATGGCATTGAGGCGCAGAGGATTTTAGAACTTGAAGGCCATGAGATCCAAACTGCGATCATGGAGAAGCTTTTGGATAGCAACACGAGAATCCATTTCAACTTCCAACGCTATCTTCATGCTAATAACAATTAATAATTATTGGAGATTACATATTGAAATACAAATTAATCTAAAGTATATTTGATCTAAGATAAAAATTAATCCAATCCAAATCGCATTTAATTGAATTCAATCAATCCGTAAATCCACTTTGTGGATTGCTAACTTGATTTAATTGTCCTCGAGTATTTTCTTTTTCCTTATCTCATTTTTTAACCTTATTTCATTTGAGAAAATTTAAAGCACATGCATTATCATATATCTTAATAACTTAACTATAAACATTTTATAACCATTTAATCGTGCTTTATATAAGATAATATTCCTTAAGCATCTTTTGAGTTGGTTGGGGTGGAGTACAATATTGGGAGTAAAATGAGATGGAGTGCGTTTTTAATGAACCTCAAGAGTGGTTTTTATCATATTTACCCAAATATAATGTGCCTAATGTAGTAGTTATTTGCTCTCCTTGCAGATTCATAATTAAGTGCGAAGAAAATGCATCAGTGAATGAACTTGTCAACACGTGAACTTACCTGAAGTTCAGAGATCAAGTGTAAAACCATCATATGCACTATCTTGGCACTTGCATTTCAGATAATGAAGCAAGATTTTGGTTTACTTGAAATGAAATAGGAAATGTATACAAGTATATCCAATCGACCGTATATGACCAAATCTAGACAAATAAACAAATAGACTTGCTTCTCTACCCCATGAAAAGATTAGTCTTCAGCTATTTACTGAGAGCTATCCTTAGTGCAAACCCAAAAACAAAAAAAGAAAAACGAGACTTGACAGTAGAAAAACCAAACCAGTGTGCCATGACAAGAATAAAAGACGCTAATTGTAAAGTGTGTTTGTGTATGCGTTTGCGGAGAACGCAACACAAATCCAACTTTACTTTTTTGCTTTCACGTTCCAAGCGTTGGGATATGTGATTTAGGATTCCTAAGAGCACAAAATGGACACACAACGAGTTTCCAAACATGCTCTAATAGGCCTAGCAATTGAAAGATGCAAATACAAAAAAGAAATATGAACAAGGAACCTCTATCTAACAGAACATCTACAGATGGAACTCATAATGTTAATCAAAGCTCTAATCTAATGTGCTCACAAGATCAGGAAGGCAACAGCACCTATCTGCAGCTGTCACTAAACAGTTACAATTTCTTTAATTTCAATATTTCCCAAAAGGGTTACAATTATGGCAATTACATTTCTTTCTCCTCTTCAGAGGGGTCATTTGGGCCTTTACTATGGTTGCTTTATGAAGTTTGTAACTTGAAATTCCAATGTCCCTCGACCATAAAAAAGGCGCAAATGTTCATCTGGACTCCAAACTATTAAAAAAAATGAAAATCAGTTAAATCTTCTCGCTGTTGATTTGATGTTCAAAATGATACTTTTTGACAAAAATTAAAAGGGTTTAGCTAACCGTTGCCCCAAGGGCAATTAGGGCAATAGATAAGCAATCCATAAATAAAAATTGGTAATGAAAATCATAATTAATGAAGATGTGTTTGTAGCATTAAATGCTACACTTTTTAATAACCATGGGTTGCTTATCCATTGCACTTAGGGCCATGGTTAGCGAAAACCCAAATTAACATATCACGAATTGATGTTTTTCAGATTTCAATTACAAACCCTCCCTATAGACCAACCAAATATATTGACAAATATAAATCAATCAATCAAATATTTGAAAACGGAAAGAATCACATACTTTGACGATTCTAAACGCTCCATTTCCTTTGACAGCTTCACCACTGACATATGGATTGCTCCAGAACCACAATCACAGTATGAACCAACATGAACAAATCTGCTAGTTATAGCTTACTCGAATACTCGCTGAACTTAAATTTGGCATCCAAGGGACCTTAGTCTATTGAGGGACAGAAATGTGAATAAAGTAACATCGAGCTGCAAGAAAACAATTAACACCAAAATATCAGGAACTAAGGCCTTGTTCTTTCAGTCACATCACATGAACGTCAAACATTTCTTTGACATATAGCCATATCTAGACCAAATTATGCAAACATTTCATCCCCACCATATATAAGAGATTTGAAGAAAATAACTGCAGCATCAAATACCTGCTTCAGATGTTCAAGCAGACTCTGGTGATATACAAACCAACATCAGGCACAATAAAGTGTTTGACTTGACCATATCAATACAGCTCAGCTTCCATGATAGCCAAGTAGCCAACAGCCCATCAGAATTGATATAGAAACGGAAGCTCACAATGGCATGGTGGACATCAAATTATAAAGAGGAACTCAGAGTTAATATAAACAAAGACAATGCAGCTAAGATTCTTAAAGTCTATTGTTTGTTATTCATCAAAACATATGACTCTAGATATTTATCTAGCTTGAAACCTGCAACCTCAGCCTCCTTGCAGATCTCTTTGCACTTTGCAATCCTCCCAGAGGCCATGCAAATATCAAGCATGTCCTTGTATAATCCATAAGAAGGAGAAAATCCAGATTCCTTGAGTTTTGAAAAATATCTCATGGTTCTAGGTAGATCATTCAATGCCACAAACAGCTTTATTACCACACGATAAGCTGGAAGGTCAAAGAGACAATTTGAAGCCTCCATTTCCCAAACTACAGCCAATGCCTCTCTGTATTTCTTTTCTGTGTAACGACTGTGAATGACTGCAGTGAATATAACCACACTTGGTTCACAGCCAGATTGTTTGAACCAACTAAAGAGGCTCTCAACTACTTCAAATTTCCCCATCTTAGTGCATACTTTCATTATAGCAGTACAATCTTGCTGGCTTAAATTCAATTGATCTCGTTCTCCAAGTTCATCCAATAACGGCTCCACATGCCTGTATCTATCAGGGTTCTTTCCAAGTTCAAATATTAGTTTCGCGTAAATGCTGGCATCCAACATTCTTTTGTCCCTTCTAGCAATTACTAGAACTTTCCATGCAAGTCCAAGGTTCCCTCCTTTTAAAAAACCCTTGATCATTGCCTCCAGCACACCACGATTTGCTAAACCAGTAAACTTGTTGATGTTGAATGGAATCTTTAACTCACGGTTCCTGGCCAAGACCTCAACAGTTGAGGCCAGAATCCAGTCATCTGGGAAGAGATGAGGTTGATTTTGCGCCCAACAGAATGTTTGCAGAGCTCTCTCAGGGAATCCCATATGACCTAGTTCCCTAATTGTCAATGATAAGGAACCTTTCCGCAGGAACTGCACCCACTTTCCAAGAACTATAGATACATCTTCATCTGGACCAAGTCTACTGATCTCTCTAGCTAATCCAACTAGGAAACTCGGGCTTTTATATACTTTCTTCGCCATAGAAGCACGAGAGGAAACTACACCTGGAGCTGCCAATTTTATTTGTTCTTTAGGTGTAGGTAGCCCCAAAGGCCGAATCTTGTAAGGAATTGGAAGAGGAAGAGGCCTTTCCCGATATAACTTTCCAGGCTTTTGAGGGATTCTACCTTGGAAAAGTGATGCAATGGCTTCAATTTCATCAGATTCCCATACAACACCAGTATTTTCTTCTTCCTCTTCTTCATTCCCTTCATGAGGTACCTTATCGAAATCCATATCATCCTGAGTTGGTTCAGGGGTAGTGCTAGGCTTCTTCAAGAAGAGATTAACGCCAAATTCTGGAGGTTGCTTGGGACGTCGTGGATATCGAACGTTCTTCGGAGGTCGTCTTCTCCTATTAGAATGTGCTGCTAAAGTGATTCTTTCGTATCTGCACAAAGTTCTTCTCAACGGGACAAAATTCACACTAGGAAACGACGCTGTGCATTCCATCATCCGGTAGAAATAATTACTGAATTACAATTCTGGTGATTGCATCGACATTGAGAATCTGCGGAGAAAAATAAAACTTGTCACTTAAAAACAAAAGCCATGCTGCAGAATGTATTCTGCGGAAACAGGGGACTAAAAAAGTATTCCATATCCGTCAAAGTTACCTCCAACTAATGTGCTCTGCTGAAACAAAACAATAATAACAACCGAAATTGTCGCGTCAACATTGAAACAGCAAGAGCCAAAAGCGTTGCTAAAAGCAATGACGCTCATGCTAACATCAGAGAAGAGGAATGCTACTATTTATTAGCTTTATATGCACATATATGCGATACTAGTACAGTTTGAAGCAATACAACAAGAGGCAATATATGGTAATCACTAGACGAAATTAAGCAGTAGAAGATGAGGGCGAGTTTCAGAGTTCAAGCTTACAAAATCGTCAATGAAGATCGTGGCCTGGTCGCCACGGCAGGTCTCTGAAGTCAAGAGATACAGAGACGGACACAGACAACCGTCGGCCGTCGCGCAACGGCGAGGTTGATGAGCAGCACTGCACAATGTTTGGGTCAGGCGATGAGACGATAGAGAGATGACACGTGAGGTCTAGGGTTCACTCTGAAGTCTAATTCAGTTTCTATTTTATGAAAAAATGAAAAAAAATATTAATATTAATAATTAATGAGTAATTTTAAGGTGAAAAAAAATTTGAAAATTACGTGGTTACTTTAATAAAAATAAAAAATATAAGGTATTTTTTGAAAGTACAAAATAATTCTAAAAAATTAACTCTTTTTAAAAATATTTCATACTTTTTTTTTCTTTTTGTAAAATAATCATATGATCTCAATTTTTTTTTATCTCATCTTAAAATTACTCATAATTAATATATATTCATAATTTATTTAAGGTAAAATATATAAAATGATATGTTACCAAAAAAAATATATAAAATGATATATACTTTATGTAATATATAAATTAGGAGTTTACCAATATACTCTAACTTTATTTTTATATTAAGTGCGTATTTGATTTAAATTTTGGTAGAATAAAAAAAAATATACAAATTAAAATAAATAAAAAATTTAATTAGTGGTTAAGATATATTAATTCATAGAAATTATTTAATTGAAGTAAATATTTTTAATTTTAATTAAAACACATTTAATTAAAGCAAAATCCAAGTATATTATAAGTTTCAGAGTATCTAAAATATCTATTTGATATTTTAAAGATTTATGGGTCACTAATTTAGTTTGTTTGGAGATTTTGTTACTAATTTAGTCTTTAAAAAAAATTATTTGTAATTTAATAGACTAATTTGATTTTAGTTTAATTTTTAAAAAACTTATTTAAGTAATATTTTAAATATTTGAGAGACTAATTTAATGACAAAATTATTTAAAAAATCAAAATAATTAATAACAAATAAATTTTTAAATTACCAAATTGATATTTCACGCTAATATCTCTTATGAAACATCAAAAGTAAGCTTTTAATTTAAAAGTGTACTTGTCATTTAATGTTGTGGTATGTTTTCCTATGTTTGAGAAAATATTATAACTAGAAACATCATTTCATATTTTAAATTGTGTTTGAGTGAAATCTAATGCCTAAGAAAATCATTTTTTTTTTTAATTCATAACATGATGAAAATTAATTACAAGCACAATTTTAACAAAACCACACAAATATTCTTATGAAAATGTAGTATATAGGTTATGAAAAATGTGTTATAATAATTATTTCCCAAAAATAAACTATATTCAAGAATAATCTCTCTCTTTTTTTTTGATACAAAAGAAAGAACCAATCAAGAATAATCTTTTAAAGATTGAAACAAAAATAAAGTATTTTTAAAAAAAGGGAAAAAAAAACCAATTATAAGACATTCTTAACTTAACATAAAATCATTTTATATAGTTTCAAACAAACTCTTTACTCTTTAGTCTAATTGATAGTAAAACTCTTATTTTTATTAGGTACTTTTTTTTTTTTCATTTCCTTCGTTAATTAATACAAAGAGACTCACTAGCATTATCTTACACTTATTCATTGAAACAGTGTAATATTCCTTGGAATCTAAAAATCCCAACTATGATGCTTAATTATATATGCAAATTTCCACTTTCTTTTGCCTTTAAATACCATTTAAATACCTTCTAACATTTATGACAGTATATTTGGAATCCTAACATCTTTATCCTTATTCATTTTGTTTTTTAGAGTTAGTTATTAAATGTTTAGGACGCTTAACAAATGTCTAATGTGATATATTAAATATCATGTTGTATAATAAAAATATATCGTTCTCATTTTATAGGTTAATTTTATTTTTTTTTGCTGAAAACAATGTTGCACGTTACAGAAGAATAAATCTTAATTTCTAAAATTTCTAAAAGAAAAATGTTTTTAAAATGCATCACGAAAAAAAAACGATGTTTTGAATTATATGGCTTCTCATTTATATAACAACATTTTTAGTGTCCTACATGTTACTTAATTGGCTATGTTGGACTTGCGTCAATAGTGTTACACAAAACTAACGTCAAGAACCAAAATAAATAAATAAAAATTTAATAACACCATTTAAAATTTAAAAATTAATGTGAACAAATCTTAAAAACTCAAGTAAAAATGTAATCTGACTTAAAGATAATTCATCCTTTTTTATGGGTAAATACATGTATAATCCTATACTGTTCATCTTAGCAATTAACCTCCTCTATTTTATTTTCTGTCTAAATTAAATCTTTGATATATCAATAAAAAAATAATAATAAATCTTGAACTTTGTTTTAGAAAGATGAACATGAATTAATGTTGATGTTATTTATATATCATTCCCCCTTTAGTTATTGGAAGATATCAAAACAAACATATTTTCAATTCTGTTTGAGGTGGGGTTTAATTTACATACATTTCACATTCATAAAACAGTAACTACTCAGCTTATATATGTGATCTCCTCAGTAATAATGTATGGATGTTTTTGCCCATTAATCTTTTGGGACAAATTTTTATTGCAACTGGACCAATATTCAGCTACCAGCTTAGAGAATGAAGAAGAGTTAATCTCCATAAGCTTTGAAGGCTCATCATACTCCACCAATTTTCCTACAGCAACCACAATAAACTTAAGGAAATTAAAATAGAGGACTAAAAAAGCAATTAAGAGACTTTTGTGTGTGTGTGTGTTTGTGCTTTATTTTATGTTTTTTAATCCTATTTTTATAAATAATTACAATGTTATTGTCATTTTTAATTTTATTTCATGTTTCGTGAAATTTGTATAGAATTCACTAAAAACAAGACTTGTTTTTAATTATTTTTATTGTTTTCTATGCATATTTCAGTTTCTTATGCAATTTTCAAAAAACACAAAATAAAATCTGAGTAACATTTTATAACTGTTCATGAAGTCAATAAATAAAAAAATATGAACAAAGTAGACCTTAGCATATCTAGGAAGGGAGGAGCTGAAAATAACAATAAACATACCATTAGAGAGGACCATGACTATGTCACTGTCTATCACCGTTGGAACTCTGTGAGCCACAGTTATAACTGTGCATTCAGAAAATTCTTGTCTAATGATTCTTTGTAAAATGGCATCTGTAACGGAATCAATAGATGCAGTAGCTTCATCAAGAACAAGAATCTTGTTTCTCTTAAGTAGGACTCTTCCAAGACAAAATAATTGCCGTTGCCCAACACTCCAGTTTTCGCCTTCATCACTCACTGTTAAATTGGTCAAAGTCACATTGATTCAGCCATATATCTAAAATTATTTTTATTAGCTGAGTTTGGCACCCAGTGTTAATTGATTCTGACTTATATGTGTTTATGTGCGACTCAATTGTTTATTACTTTTTTATAAGGCATCACAAACAGCACTGGCAAAAAAAGTGGGAAAAGAAATATTAACAAAAAATTGGAACTGGAATATAATTTGCATCTTTTGCTGCTTTAATTGTGAGATTGGTTATTCTCACAATTTTGGGATATAGTGCATTTATAGTTCTTTCTTCTCTTAACAAGTACATTTTTTTATATTCAAACTTGTGCTCATCTTTACAGGTGACTAGAGTACTGCTGACCATAGGTCTAACACCATGTTGGTATCTTTTAGTGCTATAAAGCTCAAATCTTGATTTTGTCATTTTTTTAAAAAAAAAGTCCATATTTCCTTTATGTCCATTACTAGAAAAATAAGAAAGTCAATGTTAAAAACATGAACTACAATGAGAAGCTTAAAAGTTCAAAGTTCAAATCCCTCCAGGCAGTTATTTAAAAGTTTCTTCCCTTTCAGATTGTATATAACTTAAATTATGCATATTGAACTTACCAGAAGAGTCCAAGAGATTTGGTAGACTACTCACTGTATCCTTAAGCTGACACTTCTCAAGAGCCTATACAAACAAACAAAAAAACCATAATAAAAACAAATTGAAATTCAAAGTACAACTAAATTCACTTTTTTTTACCTTCCATATTTCATCATCTGAGTAAAGGCCTAAAGGATCCAAGTTAGATCTAATGCTACCCCTGAAAAGAGTTGGTTCTTGAGGAATGATGCTTAGCTTCAATCTCAAATCCCTTAATCCTATAGAGGATACGTTAATGCCATCTATAACAATATTTCCTTCTGCTGGTTCAACTAAGCGAAACAAAGCACTTATAAGTGTTGTTTATCCACTTCCAGTTCTTCCTACAACTCCTACTTTCTTCCCTTCTTCAAAAGTGCAGGTGATTCCTCTAAGAACTAGTGGAGCATTTGGTTGATATCTGACCTGAAATCAGTGTTTTACAAGTAGTTATAACTTGGGGACTTGAAGAAATCAATTCATTTTACTAGACTGAGCCATCACTTAAGTCCCTGATTTCATAAGATAATTTTATTTTACTCCCTATTTTTTAAAGAATTTTTCTTTAGTCCTTGATTTTTGTAAATCACTTTTTTAGTCCTTAATCATATATATTACCCCTTTATTAAAAAAAAAAATCGCATTAGTCTGTAATGGGCTAAAGTAAAATGAATTTATAGACTTAGGGAACTAAAGTGAAATTCCTTAAAAGATAAAATCTAATGTGAAATTACCTCGAAAGTCGGGGACCACAATTATAATTTACTAGAAAAAAAAATGATTGTGATGAAGGTGAAAGTAGTGACTTTACTCAAAGGGAAAGAAAAAGAACTCAAAATATAAATATTTGATGAGTTTGTTACCTTAAGGGCATGAAGATCTATTCTACCCTTCCAAGGCCAAGAAGTTGGAGGCCTATTGTCCTCCACAATTGCAGGAGGCTCTGCAGGTATCTGAATGAATTGCTTGATTCTTTCAACAGATATTATATAGTTTGATAAGTTGCAAAATCATGTAGTTAAAAAAACTTGGGAGCCTGTCAATGTCAAAGCATAAGACAGAGAAAGTCCCACAAGGCCTGCCTACACCAAAAGATGTATGTACCATGGTTAACAATGATTAGTATGCTATTAATATAAATTCTCAACCAACTCTTAGTAGAATGTTATATTAACTACTTAGTGAAATTATTAATATAGTCCTTGAGACACTTTTTCAACTTGGTCTATATGAAAAAATTCTACCTTCAGATTCTTATATATTAAAAAAAAAAATTGAATTAGTGTTTACCGTTGAATGTGTTAAATTTTACTGAAATAACTAACATTTTATCCTACGTGGTATTATGTCACCTCAGCAAAAATGATGGACACCTCAACAAAATGTAGCACCGTTATAACACCATAGACTAATCCATAAATGATTCTACATCTCGATTCTAAAATGTAGAGTTTCTTTCATATAAGTACCAATGCAGAAAATAGTGTAGGAACCAAATTCTTAATTTAACCTAATTAATTTGAGATGTTACATTACCAGGGGCCATGCTATTATTTGGAAGTAGAACAAGTAGTAGAACAGCCGTGAAGAGTGTCAAATTGTTAATTACTTCAATTCTTAGAACCAACCATTCCATGGCAGCATTAGAATGAAAGAAGAGTGCTGCATCAGTGTCTACAAGTTTTAGGAAGTTATGGAAAAACCTCTCTGCTGTGTTGAAAGCTCTTATAGTCACCACTCCAAGTGATGTTTCAGCTGTACAATTCATAATTGGAGCTTTTGTGGTTCCATTAATCCTTATTAATTCCCTTGCAGAGGATTGATAGTAACCCTTCCAAACACGAGAAGAAAAAAAGTTTGAGAATATAGTAGGATGAGAATTCAAGAAAATGAGAAGAAATTGGACAAACCTGAATATATTTGGAAGCAACCATAGCAGGAACAGCAACAATGAGAACTTGCCATGTTACTGAAGCCATTATCCCAATCACAGCTATAAGTTCAATTGATGTAGATGCTACAAAGTTGATTGCAAAAGGTATATCAAAATCCAAAATACTCAAATCTGATGAAGCCTGCCATAGATAATAGTTGACTTAAATTTCTATCAAACAATAACAATAATAGGGTTACAATATCTATAAACATGGCCAAAAGAACTTACTCGGGTCAAAATCCTCCCTACAGGAGTAGAGTCAAAGAATAACATAGGAGCATTGAAGATAGCATTAGTGAAAGCAGAGAAGAAAGCTTTTGAAGCTCTTAAACCATGATGAGCCGCCAATAAAGCCCTCAGATATGCAGATACAACACTAAGAAATGAAATCACAGTGTAAACTCCTATCAAGATTGTACTAGTTACTTTTGGAATATCCATGGCTAAAGCAAGCCAAAAAGTTGCAGCAGCTTGGAATATAGTAAAGGCTGACATTGCTAACAAGCTCAAACCAAAAAGTAATAATCCCTTAGAGAAGACTAAGTAATCAGAGAAGGGTTTCCAACCAATATTATCATTCTCTTTCTCTTCTTCTTGTGTTAGTTGTTGTCCCTTGGTACAAATCTCATTCTCATTCTTATCTATAACAAGATGAAAACCTTGAGGTTCCTTTTGCTGAGGTATAGCTGCATTTGTTGGTTCTCCTTGGTTTTCATTATTTTGATCTGACCCTCTTATAGCATCTCTGTGAGCATTCACAAGTTGTTCGAAGGTTTTTCCAGTTGTCAAGAGATCCTCATAGGTACCTGATTGAGTAACTTTCCCTCCTTCCATTACCTGAAAATTAACAGACAATATGCTCATGCACGAGCTGTGCTCGAGCGAAATCACAGGGTCCATTTGGTTGGTGAAAATGCTTCCTGTTTCTAGTTGTTATATTTTGGAATTTGTACAGTTAGCATATAAAACAAGTCTTGTTTTTGAGAAACTTACATAGGAAAAACTTGTTTCTAGTTGTTTTTTGTATAAATTTTAGATAACAGGAGACAACATGAAAATAAAGTAGTAATTTTATAATTATTTATAAAACAAGAAACATTTTTGCAAATCAAACAGGCCTATGTATTTCCATTTTAATTTTTAAGAAATATTACCAGGATTTTGTCAACTTTTGATAGAAACTCCACTTGATGAGTCAGCAAAATGACTGTTTTCTCTCTTAAAGATGTCATGACACAATCCTGCAAATACATATTTGACATTTTAAATTAGATTAATGGACTGAAAATAAGGTAGCAGTTTCCAGTTTCAATCATAATAAAGATATAAGATGGAAATTTTAGCTTTTACATGGAACAAAGTAGAAGCAGTGTGTGCATCTACTGCACTGAAAGGATCATCAAGGAGATAGATTTTAGCATCACTATAGACTGCTCTTGCCAGCTGAATCCTTTGCTTTTGTCCTCCACTCATGTTGATCCCTCTCTGGCCAATTTCTGTAAGATCACCATGGCTAAAACTCTTAATATCCCTATCCAAGGTACATGCATTAATGGCATTCTCATATCTGTCTTTGTTCATTGGGTTTCCTTAGAGTATATTATCACGAATCGTCCCACTTTGGATCCAAGAAGTTTGAGAAACATAGGCTATGGTTCTACCTACATTTACCTGTTTACATAATCATGAAAAAGAATATCAAACAGTTGCATTTAATCTAAATAAAATGAATTGGTAATAAACAAAAGTTGCTTGATTAATAAGTAACTCACAGCTCCTGAAAGTTTAGGTATCTCTCCGAGTATTGCATACAAAAGAGAAGATTTTCCAGCTCCAACTGGCCCACAAATTGCAATCTTCTGTCCCCATTTGATTTCTAGATTCACATCTTGCAAAGTTGGAGACAAAGACTCCTGATCCCAGCTAAACTTTCCTTCTTGAATATGGATGCTGTTAACTGAACTCTCATGTGATCCTCTTTCAACATCATCAGTTTTGATCTCATCTTGAAGCAAAAATGCGTTGAGACGATCAAAGGAGACCTTAACTTGGATCATGACAGAAAGAGCCTCAGGAATCATTCTCACAGGTTCTGCCATGCTCCTCAAGGAAGCAAGAACCGTGAAAATAGTCTCAGCATTCAAAGGAGCACTTTGAAAAATGGCACAACCAATGAAAATCACAGCAGAGATAATAGCAGGAGTCATCCAATATACAAATGTTCCATCAGCTTTCTTAAACTGAGCTTCAGCCAACCATTTTACCTCTTTACTTCTAAGGGAATCAACCAAGTTCTTGAACTTTTCTTCCCATGATTGTAACTTTATGATCTTCATACTATTCAGGATCTCTGAAGTTGATCTTAGACGCTCGTCCTGTGCAATCATGAATTCTGATTGACACTTTTGTAACGCTTTTGCAAAAGGTACATTTAGAAATCCACAAATAACAAGAGGAACTAGACCAAGAATAGCACCAAGACCAACAACTTTGAAAAGGACTAGAACACCAAGAACAAGTCTAAATACACAAGTCCATGTTGAATGAAACCACCATGGAAATTCTCCCATTCTATAGGCATCAACTGCAATGTAATTCACTATCTCTCCAGTTGAGTGCCTTCTCTTAGCCGGACTTGAAAGCTTCAATTGCTTTTGGTAGACTGCAACCATGAGAGCTGATCTCATTCTCATTCCTATCCTTCTTGAATTATAAAACCAGTGTCTCTGGGTCAAAGACTCAAACACCTTGACTGCAGTCAGACACCCAATTACAGAAAGTCCCTCTTTGAGATTCCTCTCACTTTCATTTGAGAATCTCACAAAAGCATGGAGTATTAAAGGAGAAACCACTCTACAAATTATCCACAAAAATGCATAGATTGCTATCAAGATATTTTCTTTTAAGGAATTTGTAGCTATTGACCAGAGAACCAAGTTCTTAGTATTGTTCTTGTTCTTGTCCCTTAGAAGCAAAAAATCCCATGCAAGAGAGAAGTTTTGGTAAGCTGAATCAGCTTTGTCTTCTGAAACAAGAGAAGGGATATCTTCAAGTGCTAGAGGCTTTGAGTAACCAAAGCTAAGTAGAGGATTAATCCAAGAAAATGCCAATTTGCTAAGAAAATTGGAATTTCCTAGTCCTATTTCTTTATTTTCATCCTTATGAGATAATAAAGGCTCAGAAATGCCAATTTCAGTGGTATGATGAGAGAGATTGTAACTAAGGTTTTGGAAGGCACAATAGACAAGTAAAATGTGCAAAACCCATTGAACAATATCAAATATATGAACCACATGCTCTTTGCACAAAACTTCTATATTGAGGAATGAAATCAATATGCATAAAGAAATCCACCAAATAGAGTTTAAGAGTTCAATAAATCTTGATCTCTTAACAAGCAAAGAAACTGCTAGAGAAATCCAAATTATTCCTCTTATAATGTAAACCAACCAGCTCTTTTGGTTGAAGCTACTAGTTTTGGTAGTTAACTTCCACAAGCCATAAATAACATATGAAATGCTTGTGAGTAGACAACAGATTGATACAAGTATTGTAACACATCCCTTTCTAGAGCTTCCATTTGGAGGAGTTTTTCTGATTAAAGTAATCAACAGAGATATATAGAAAGCAGAAAGAAAAAGCAAATTGATAGCATCAATTATACTTCTTTGAATGCATGTTGAAGTTAGGTTGAAATCTTTGAGGCTAGTCCATGGGAAGTACCCTGCATAGTGAAAGGTACACAATGGAAATTCATCATTTTCAGTTCTTCATAATAAACTTGCTGAAGTTTAACTTAGAATAAATTGTGTGGAAAATAAAGATGAGAACAGATTCATTATAGTGCAAAATCTTAACACTGCATTTATATTTTGTTTTTTTATAAATAAAAAAAAAAAAACTTTGGAGCAATTAGAAGAACAAGCTAGTTCTTAACACGTAGCAGACACAGAGTAACATTGTATGATGCAGTTCGAGTGTGTTTGGATTTCCATGAATTTGTGTCAAACTAACTTTTGCTCAGCATAATAAAAGTGATGCTTTCTTAATGCCGGTGCAAAACCTAGATTTATTCTTTTGAACTAACTAATTAACTAACATTCAGTTGGTAATCCAAATATTCTTACAATTTGGGTTTGAGCCTAACTCACTCCCAAAAGCTAGCTTATAGGATGAGGTTTGCCACACCCTTATAAACTCAACAATGGCCATATCTCTAGCCGATATGGGACTTCTAACACGCCCTCTCACGCCCAGCACTACACAGCTGGAGCGTAGACAAACACTGGACAAATAAACGGGTGACCCAACAATACGGGACTAACAAACACTCAATAACACCCCCAACAACATGGGGCCCAACAAATGGACCTAACTCACTCCCAAAAGCTAACTTATAAGATGAGGTTTGCCACACCCTTATAAACTCAACAATGGCCATATCTCTAGCCGACGTGAGACTTCTAACAAATCCAAATATCATGAATCACAACATATTATTACGTGGAAAGAAAGTTCGGAAATCTGAACATGCTAATAAGCATATAATGACAGCCACCATTGAAGCAGTAGCACAAATAAGGGAATGAGGCTGAGCTAGATGAAGCTTACCTATTGTGCTTTCAGGGCAAGACATGTTTGGAGGTTGTGAAGGAATCATGTAATTGTTAAGATGAGTTTTCACTTTTCATGTGAGTGGTAATGAAAGAAATTTGCTATATTTCCTGTGCATTTGGGATCCAAACAACAGGAAAACAACAAAAAGATTCGTCTTTTTTGCGATTAAAAGAATCGTGATTCTCCTTTTTAAAGTGGTTCATTATATTTATATAGATTAGAGTAGAGCCATTAATTATTCTTAACTCTTAAGAATTGTGTAATATACTACGTAGTACACTACTTGCCTTTTCACAACAAAAATGGCAGACATGCCCAATTGGATTCACTTATAATTTATTTTCTTTTTAACTGTCTCTTCCTATATATATCATTCTTATAATTTTTGAAAGCATAATACATTTCGAAACAAAAGCAGCAGTTGTGCAATTTTATAATAAAAAGATCATGACCCTGTCGCGGTTGGCTTAGACTCCGTGAGCCATTTTTTGTTAAAATTTTCATACTTAATTAGGTTCATTGGATTTTTTTTTACCTCTTAATAGTAATAAAATATCCTTTACCTCTGTCTTTTTTTTTTGTTCAAGTGTCAAGATCCTTTACCTCGGTGGAGCTGTTTTTTTTAGTAGTTTGGTCCCAGATGGCCAGATTCAAAACTGAGTTTTCATAAGTGAGGGAGTTGTGTTTGGTGTCATCCTAGCATTTTTTTTTTTGACAAAATTACTCTTTTTGGACACAAACCATAAGATTTTAACTTGATGGTAACACTATTCCCACCACCCCAATTCCGGATGTTCCTGTCCGGAATTTTTAAAATATTGTCTTTAAGAAATTAAACGTTTCACACCATCCAATTTTTTTATTCTAGTGTCCGAAAATTTTTTGGATGCTATCGTTCGAAATTGAGAGGGTAACAACGTCATTTCCATACCATTAAGATGGCGACAAACTTAAGTTGGGTGGTGTCAATCCCAACATCCGAGTGCAGAGCACAAAACAACATGCAAAGACCATCAAAGTTTTTTTTTTCAAGTCTTTCCAGAAGAGTTTTTTTTTTAAAAAAAAATGAAGGTTTCAAAAAAAATAAAAAGGGGTCGTTACACACCCTTGCTCGTTTATTGCACACCCTTGCTCGTTTATTTATGACCAAGAAAGATTTTTTTTGTCTAAGAAGCAAATTTCATTGCATAAGTAAAAAAAAAAAACTCTCAGAAATACATCAGTATAGGTCTAAATATTCTGATCTTGCAAATCCAAATACTACTGGAGTACACAGAGGATAAGAAAAATAAAATTAGTACGTCTGTTTAGTTACATAACGAGTACAAATATAAAGACTTAGAAAAAAGGATTATTTATACATTATTACTAGATTACATTGGATTTCTATGTGTTTTTATTATTATTATTATTATTATTATAATCAGATTGCATTGGATTTTGAATAGAACCAGCGATTGGTATATGCGTAGTTGAGCTGGTCTACTATGTTTCAATCCTGTTAAATTTGAAGTTGGGCCACAGCAGAAGATGTGATAAATAAAAAGCCCACTACTTTCTTGGCCAAAAAAAACCATTAATTTTGTCATTCCTAAAATCTCATCATGAACGATTAAGAGCTTGTTTGATTTCTCTTTTTGAAAACAGTTTTTTGTTTTTAAAAATAGAAAATTAAAAAATCCGTTTAGAAGTCGAGTTTTCAAAAATAATTTTCGGGAACAGTTTTTGTTTTTTAGTATTTAAAAACCAAAATATGAAAACATCTCAAATATGTCTTGGTTTTCAGTTTTCTAAATTTACACACAAATTTGTATTGAAAATCTCTTTCACTTTTTTTGAAAACGATTTTTGAAAACTATTTTATAATACAATTTTTAAAAACTAAAAATCAAAATTATTTCAAACAAGCTCTTAAATTTGGCATTTTGTGATTATTTTCTTAAAGTAGTGATTCATGAACAGCTATACAATCAGTATAATAAAAAAAGTACTTTTGTTTTTTTGTTAAACTGGCTGCGAGTTGTTTATGATAAACAGTAGTTACTCACTTAATTCTTTTCATTTTCTTAATATAGTCAAGAGATGCATGCAGAATTGCAAATAGCCATTGAATAAGATGAACTTCTTAAAGAAAGCTGACCAATCAAAATAACGCTTTTAACTTTTATTGTCCTAAAGAGTAAAGAGTATCCTTTAACAAACATCGATAAAGTATCAAATCTGATTTAGTATGTTAAAGCTGAATTAGGTAATTTATTAATCAGAACTGCAACACATGAAGGGTCTTATAGGGAGGCCAAACAATCATATGATCACACAAATGAAGCCAGCCAAAAAAACAGAACAATCATAAGGGACATTACATTAGTTACATTAGTTAAACTTAAACATATCCAATATATATGTTTGTTCAGAGCAATAATTATTGTAGTCTGCAGGATATTCATAATCATACAGTACTACTACATAGTAAAGGAATGAGAATTAAAAGAAGAGAAGGACATATGGGCCAAAAATAAAGACCACGGCCTACCATATTTAGAACTCATGATGCATATGAATCACAGCATTTTATAGTTATTAAAAAGTCGAATATAATTGATAGATAATTAAATTTTTTAAATATGTTGATAAAAATTTAATTTTGACTGTGTATAAATATGATTTTATTAAGTGAGATATATGTAAACTCTTATAATTATAAGGTCGAATATTTTAGTCTTTGAAGACTTTTAAACCCTAGATTAATCTATAGAATTATAAAACTGCATTAATATGTTAGTCCTTTTTAATTTTATGTTTTAATGTCACTACGTAGTCAAAGAACTAAAATATCTATTATGTAAAGTAAGTGATTAATTTGATGTTTTTAAAATTTTAAAGAATAAAATATCTTGACTCTTATAATATCAAATTCTTAAGGATTAATTTGAGAATTTATCAATCAAAATTTACTTAAATAATTTTTATGTATCAAAATTATGTCTTGGTTCTGGGTAAAAGCAAAGATTAATGGCTTCTGCTATAGTTTTCATAACTGGGAGATGTCCCCAATTGTTTGTATTGGTGGTCATATAAATGTCTTATGATGGTGTGATTATTTTCTCCTTGCAGCATTATGTTGAGTGCCATAATTGCTGCATGTTCCGTCAATAACGCCCCATGTCTGTATACTTTTCATGCACCTCTGGTGCTTATTTAATGCATCCAAAATGAAATATAACACCAAAAAAGTACATTTGGCCTAAAAAAATTTATGTTTAACAGTTGACTGAAAGATATTGTGAATGATCACTCAAAAGAATATTTTATGATGATAACAAAAAGAAGAGACAAGGTTGGTTGAGTATTGGATTTGAAGTTTGTAAAGAGATGGGGCAAGAGAAAATGTTGGATGTGCATGATGAGCACATGGTTGTCCTCATAAGTTGTCTCAATTTTAATGGAATGATGAATTGAAGCTGAGAATGGTGACAGAAACAGAGCAATAAAGGGTTTTTCCGGTGGGGGCTGAGGGCTGACCCATCTTTTCATAGATCAAGGGAAAACATGGGGATGTACCTTAGTTAGGACACCCTTCCATGCTACAATTCCCATGTGGGCACAAATTCCAATTGCCCCACACCCATCACCCCCTTCCATTATTGAACCCTCTCTTACACTTCACCACAAACTCTTACAAGACCATGGATATTTTTTTTTTATTATTATCTCTATTTTTTAATATAATTCACTGCAAGAAATAGTTATATTTCCTAATATCTCTTTTTAGTTTTTAGTGTATTGATCGCCTAGATGTCATGACCAATTTCCTTCCCAAAACTTAATTCGCATAAAGCAGTTGTCGAGTAAGTATGAAATGTGTCTTCGTTCATATCAGTAAGGGAACCTCCACACATATAGTTAAGAGATGAAGTGAACTATCGTCATGTTATACCTCATAATATAATTTTGTCTATAAAAAATTTGAAGTATTTATATTTTTAAATTATACCATTAATTATTTAATGAATCTAAAATAATATCATTAATAAAATTTAATAAAATTTAATAAAATTTGACTTTAGTTAAAGATAAAATTTAAATGATGCAATTAATTTTACTAAATGAAGTTACAAATCACTTTTTAATATGCGTAAATATATTTTGATGTGCTTATATTTGAGGGATCGCTTGCTCAAAAAATATATATATATTTGGAGGGATCGGAGTATCTTAGTTTTGGTTGGGTCTTTGGTATGAGTAGGTTTGTGAATTTAAAGATGATTGGTGGCAATTATAGGGGCAATTGTATTTGCATATGGATTTCTAGATATCTGGAAGAAGAAAAACCTATATAACATTGTAAAGTCGTAATTATTGGGTACTATTTATCTAATTGAATTATTATTTTAACCCTTTTAAATTTGTATGTTAGTTGTATTTATGCGGTATAATAATTTTTTACCAATTTTTATTAAAAAAAACAAGTAAATATCCCTATATTTTGACATTGTTGCTCACACAATTTACATTTTTGCCATTACTCACGTCAACCATTTAAAAAATAATAATATATTGATTTCTCTTTCACTCAATTATCTTCCTTTTTTTTTATTATTACACATGCAATACGTTAAATTCATCTTCTTAATTTTGTCACTAATTAGTTTTTCATGATTTTTTTTTGATTTGTGTATATAAATATAGAATTTAGTAAATTGAAATTGTATTTTTATTAGTTGACATTTTTATAAATTGCAAGGACAAAATATTAGTAATAAATATAAGTAAAGTTTTGATATATTTTTAGTCCCATAAACTATTTGAACTTTTTTATTTTAGTTCCTATAATTTTTTTTTCTTATTTTGGTCCAACTTAATTAAAATTTAAATTTTAGTTCCTAATAATTTTTATTTGTTTTTATCATTTTTCTAAGATACACACCAAATAGTTTAAAAGTTTAAAATTTTTCTAAAATTCAAGTATATACTCTATAATATTGATAGGGTTATGCTAAACAGTGCCCTAAGGGCACTTATTAAGGTGCAATAAATACACTTTTGTAAATTATTGAAGTTACTATAAACAACATTTATTAAGTTGTTTTCAAGATTCGAACACATTAAAGTCTACTATTTTCAATAAAATATTACTATTTTTAATCTTATCTAAGGGCATTGTTTATCATTTTCCATATTGATATCCAAAAAGAATGAGTTCACCTACAAAAAAAACATCCATGTCCAGAAGAACATTACAAGGGTAGGGTTAATGTACCGAACAAATTATCAAAAAATATTTTTATTAATAATAATTTAATCAAATAAATTTATTACATTATACTTTGAACAATTAAAAAAGATTACAACTATAAACTCGTACATAGCATGAGTAGAGAACACTAGTTATGCTATAATATGAACCATATGGAGAGTTTTTATACTAAGTTAATTAGATTCAATTCTTAATTAATACTATATTTTAAAGATTCAACTGTCTATTAAAATTTGTTGGACATTATTAATCAATATGGAGTATTTTTATTAAATACTATTCTCTCTGATTCATTTTACTTATCTTATTTGTAATTTTTATTTTTTAGCATGTTTATCATTTTTAATAAATCAAAATATTAATTACAATTTTTATCACAAAACGTTTCTATCTCTCATCTAACTATTTAACTAATATATACATTAAATATTTTAAATCTACTAATGAGAATATTTTGGTAAACTAAAACCTTTTTAATGATAATAACTATCATACCTAATTATTTTTTTAAGATATATGCATAATTTTAAATGACGAATAAAATGAAAAGGAGGTAATTCATACGGTAGCTTTGGAGTTGTAGTCACTTACATGCTTTGATCATTTTTTTGTTTAAAAAATTCTTTGACTAGAGAATCATCAATTTGGTATTAAAAAATATATATATGTTAAGAAATTTCTTATTATTTTTTAATAATTATTTGTGTGAGTAACATATTAAATATTAAAATATTTATATTATCTATTTGTGTCAATTGGGCTGATCGCTAGTGATTTGCATTAGATGAGTTCGGTTAAACTATCGTAAGTATCGATGTAGACTATATGAGTGAATATCAGGCTTGACCTATTTCGGTATAGTAAGAACTGTGATAGGTTCTTATAAATAAGTCTTAATTCCCTAGATATCAAATGATAGTCGTCTCCATACTCCGATCAAAGGTTTTAGTATTTTCTCATTCTCTTAAAAATTATAAAGATTTGGTCGAAGAATAACACAACTACCACTTTTCTTAACCCTCTTGTTTTACTCTCTAACTAGCTTCCATTTGTTATTAAGAGGATGGTTTGTGGCGACGGCGATCATAACGTACCCCAAAAGTTTCGGTTGCAATTCGACATGGTCTCAAACACAACGAAATAGATATTTATAGTTTTCTTTAACATTGTAATCTAATTCAACGATTTTGTTTTGTTTAATAAAATTAAAAGTTTCTATTTGGCTTGAGAAAATTATCCAAGATATATATCATTTATTATTTTGTATATACTATGATTTTAAATTAAAAAATAATAGGATCTTTGAAGTATTGTTTTTTATTTATAGGCTAAAGTGCATTCACAAAGATTCTAACCGAGGACCTGTCATCTAAAGCAATACTCCTCAACCATCCAACCAATCTATTGGATATTTTGAAGCATTG
This sequence comes from Cyamopsis tetragonoloba, assembly GCA_037177725.1. Classification (NCBI taxonomy): domain Eukaryota; kingdom Viridiplantae; phylum Streptophyta; class Magnoliopsida; order Fabales; family Fabaceae; genus Cyamopsis; species Cyamopsis tetragonoloba. The sequence goes on along the minus strand of CM074124.1, from coordinate 57,791,455 downwards.
TTACTGTTACTACTATTAAGCTTCTAGTCTCAATACTAATAAAGAGACGCAATTTAGTACGTTTCACATATTCATTTATCAATAACAAGTGAAAGGATAATAAAAAAGAAAATCAGATGTCACAATATAGTATTTAAGAGTATTAATATTAAGAGTAAAATATTAATTTGGTCCTTTAAAAATTCACTTGTCACCAAGTTTGTCCATTAAAGATTTATGTCATTAAATTAATCCATCAAAGATTTATAACATTACCAAATTAGTCCTTAAAGATTTATGACATTATTAAATTAGTCCCTCAAAGAAATATCCTATCAAATTAGTCACTCAAAATACAAATAAAAAATCTTTGAAAAATAATTTAGTAACAAAATATTTTGATGGATTAAATTATTTACAATCAGATATTTTGAGAACTAAATTAATAATTTACTCTAATGTTAAGGGTGTGTTAAGCACTTATACAATTTTTTTATTAAAAATAAATTTATTTATAAATAAATTTATAAGATTTATTTGAATAAATTAAAAATATTTTATTTTAATAAATTATTCTATGAAACTTATAAAAATAAATTAATAAAAAAAATTATGAAAATTTATATTAACTATCCTTACATATTTGAGCCGGTAATGATTTCTTGGAGTAATTTTAAGCAAGTACTGCCTCTGTTTTTTTACGTTACATAGTTTTTTTTAGCATTTTTTATTTGTTTACTTTTTATAATCTCTTTAAAAAATCAATAAGTAATAAATGTTATTTTTTCACTTACACTCTTATAATAAATATATATTTTTACTAAACATTTATGATCTACTGTATATAAACAAAGGTATAAAAGAAAATTAATTAATAAATACTTATAAAATTTTTAATATCTAATCATTTTTTTAATTTTCTTAATTATGTACATAACCTTAAAAGATTAACAAAAAAAAAAAACAAAGCGAGTAATGTTGAATCTTTCTACTAAACTCTCTTATAAATTATCAAGAGCTTGTAGCTTAATTGACACAAGGAGAAGTTATTGGAGCTCGAGGGAAGGGGTTCAATCTCCGATGGGGAGATTTAGGACTAATGTAGTGTGGGGTGTGAGTTTGGCCGATAAAAAAACTCTGTTATAAATATTTTTACTCACTTAATTTTGATAAGTGTCAATTATCTTCAAAAATATAAATGCTTAATAAAAAATGAAAAGTTTTTGTCAAAATTAAGTATGTAGAAAGATTTGTAAGAAGATTTAGTAACAGAATTTAATAATTTTTTATTTTAAATTCTCTTTATGCCCTCCCTCCCTCCCGCCCTGTGTGAAGCGTTGAATGCAAAGTTGACGTGACGGTCTGTTTTTAATAATAAGAAAGTTTCAGCGCAGTAGCATTTATGATTTTATGACAAACTTCAAATATTTTGAATTCGGATTGGGCGATTATTAAAGTTCCAAAACGACAACGTTACAATGCAATTTACCATCATTATCTTATCTTATCTGCATTCATGGTTCAGGACGCAGTCACATTTCATAGCATTTCACAGCATTTCACTTCACACTAGGCGATGCTACAGTGCCATTAATGCTTTTTATTTTTTAATTATGCTAAACTGTGCCCCCAAGAGCTCTTATTAAAAAACAATAAATACACATTCTTAAATAATTTAAATTATTATAAAAAATATCCACTAAATAATTTTTAAGTTTTAAAATATTAAATTTTAACTTTTTTAATAAAATATTATTATTTTTATAATCTTAACTAGTCTCTTTAAAGTATTGTTTAATATTTTCTTTTTTTTCAAAGAAAATCTTTTAAAAGAGTATGTATTGAATGAAGGAGATATTTAGAGTGGTGACTTTGTGCTAGTTTGTATTGAATTCTTACAATTATTTTTTGACAAATGATACTTAGTGTCTTAAGAGCATTATTTAACAACCAAAATATAGTAAAAAGATGTTGAAATGTGTAGTTTTTTTATTTTTGATAGACGGAATAATATGCTCTAGTGATTATTTTTCTACTTCTAATAACTTTAACTAGTGCCCTATCAAGACCCTTATAATTGATTATGAGCATGATTGATTTTGAGTAAAATCAGAAACAACAAATAGTTGTTTGTTGCTTCTCACGAAACCATGATTTTCTGTCTAGAATTAATTATGGTCTAAGATTACCAAACATAATTTTTTTATTCGAATCAGATTTAAGTAAATTCAAACCATAGTTAAAGTTGACAAAAATTAATCCAAACATACACTATAAATTATGGAGCATCGACAAAAGTTAATCCAAATATGCACTTAAAAGTTAATCCAAACATGCACTTTAAAACATGCACTTTATATTATAAGTTAAACAGGTAAAAAAATCTTTAAATATTTATTAACTAGGTCCTCATAATTTATCAAATACTTTTTTTTACCTCATAGTTAAACAATTTTGCCCCACCTCATGGTAAAAATTGAGATTCTGCACTTTTTTCAGAACACGTGTGAATGATAATCATCAAATCTACAAATTCAAACCCTAAACATTGATATTATAATATACTACATTTTTTTTCTCTTATTGTTTTATTAATAGATTGGTAGGACATTAATTATTTTTCCAATTAAAAATAAATGTAAAATTGATACTATAAATATAATTAATATTATCTTTAAAATATAAATAAATTTTACACCAAAAAAATAAATGAATTAATAAATTAAAATAAAATTTTCTCTTCATATAAACTGTTAAAAATAATTCTCATAATTTTTTTTGTTTATAAAAAAATTAAAACACTAGGAATTAAACCCTGTACCACATACATATTCTTGTCGGGCATTACATGACTTAAAAAAAAACAGTTAAAAAGAAATGAAGTGATTAATTTACTTTTAAATGTGACTTTTATATTTAGAGTAATGTTAAATTTTCTTACTAAATTCTCTTATAAATTTTCTTATTCACTTAATTTTGACAAGTGTCCAGACTGGCTTAAGGCCCAAGCAGCCCAAACAAGGGCTTTAGGTCAAAAAAAGAGGCCCCAAAATTCTTGTTTAGTACTAATATGCCTATAAAAAATTAATTGTAAAATCATATTTGAAAATAAATTTTAATTGAAATATTATAAGTGACAATTATAACTTTGTATTGGCCCAACAAATCACATTTAATGAACAACAAAATTTTCCCAATAAATCATTATTTTGTTTAGGAAAAAAGATTGAATAATTAAAAGGTCTTCTTTTATTTTTTTAAAAGTACAGAGAAAATGGATTTGAAAATGTATTGATTTTTGTCAAGAAAATTGCTTTTAAAATGGTTATAGAGCCTAAGTTTCGTAAAAAATGTATAAGTCGTAGAAAGAAACAATTTGATGAAAGTGTTAAGAATGAAATTATAAAACCTATTCAATAATCATTTAGAATTGACTACTTTTTCTACATTGTAAAATAAAGCAATTACTACACTCCAAAGTAGATTTGAACAATTTAAAATATAAGAAGATATTTTCGGTTTTTTATTTAGTGTTAAAAAATAAAAATCATTAGATTGTACACTTTTGAAAGAAAAATGCCTAAATCTTAAAAAGTCTTTGAAACATGATAATTTGTTGGATCTTGAGATTTTTTTCAGAATTAAATATCTTAAAGGTAACCAATTGACATCCTTAATTATATAAAAAGAATATATTCTTTTCCAAATTCATATATAGCTTATATAATAATATTAACGATTCAAGTATGTGTTGCTTTAGGTGAAAGGAGTTTTTCAAAGCTAAAAATAATAAAAATTTACTTAAATCATCGTCTCAACAAAGATTAAATGAATTTGCCTTATTATCTATTGAAAAAGAGATGTTATATGAAATTAATCACGATAATTTAGTCGATAATTTTGCTTCACGAAAAACTCAAAAAATAAATTTTAAATAAAATTATGATAATTCTAATAAAATATTTTATTAGTAAATAAAATTTTTTATTCTTAAGTTTGTTTTAGGTCTCTCAGACCCTTTAGCCGCCTATGATAAGTGTCATCTATTTTTAAAAAGTAAACATTCAGTGAAAGATAGAAAATATTTACAAAAACCAAGTGAGTAAGAAGATTTATAAAAAAAATTTTGTAGAAAGATTTAACATTTTTTTTATATTTAACTTTAATTTTTTAAGAGAAAAAAAACTAAAAGAAGGGTTATTTCAGAAATAAATAAGAAAGTAGTGATAGATGACAAAACGGGGCATAGCATATCCAAACGCCCGCCCGACCACTAGACGGCGATTTACAGACAGCTTAGCCTCATTCACTCACTACCTCAGCCTTCTGCCTCCAATTCTCTTTCACTCTCACCTCTTCTTTAATTAGTTAATTATTAATTATTAATTAATTACTACTACCTTCTTCTTCTGCAACAACATTTTCAAACAATAAAAAACAATTTGCAATTTTCAAATATTATTAATATTAATTTCATTCTGCTTTCTCTTCGCTATGTCTCTATCTCCATTGGTCTCTCAAACAGCAAACAAGTGAAGTAGCAACAACACACCTGACCCCTTTTCCTCCCTTCAGCTAAGCCATGCCATTTTTGTACTCTCACTCACTCTCAATTCCCTTTGAGGGTTCGGTTATTACTTAAAAAAATCTCCATTTTTTTGGTGGTCCACTCTATTTTCCTTCCCTTTCACACCCATTTTCATACTTTACTTTCATTCTGTGCCATGCTGCTACTACCCATATCATGCTAGACTTGAACACAAACTGCAAAGAAGTAAGCAAGACACCCTTATCTCAAAGCTTTAAGCTTTTGCAATTCTTTTGAACTGTAAGAAAAGGGTCACCATCTGTTTTCCTTTTCGTTCATGAAAATTATTGTTTGAGCTCATTGTTGGTCCACATTATCATGCGTTTGGTCGTTATTACATCTTTTTATCCAATAGTAAGGTTTTGCTGCTGATGGCTTTTTGTTTTTGTTTTTTTATCATTATTTTCTTGTGGAGGAACCGTTTTGAGGTTAGCTCTGCATTTTCCTTTTAAATGTTGGAGATTTTGATTGTAATGATAACTACACAGAAAAACATGTGTTATTACTTGTTCTTGTTCTTATTCCTGTTGTTTTGTTGTTTTTATTTTTTTGCTGGTTGTTCAATGTTCAGACTTAAGTGTCCAGAAAGTTTGATAAACTGCATAATAATAGAGAAAAAGAAAGATTTGGATCTTATTCCGGTTACCCCTCTTCTTCTATTTGTTTTCTAGTGTTTAGTTATGCCTATGTCTAACATTGTTCTTCCACTTTAGACACTTATCATACTTTGCATTATTAATGTTATTTACAATTATTATTTCCATTTTTTTTATTATTGAAGTTGAATCCGGGGCCCTGCAGGGTAAAACTTGATACTGGTCATTGAATGACTCGGGGACACATAATTGGTTATTGTTACTCTTAAAATGTGAAAGACATGCTACTATTTCTGTGGTGGAATCTTTGGCATGGGGTTCCTCTAAGGTCTTATCAAAAGTAAAGCCAAATAGTTTGTGCCAAAATATTTTGACTTGGAGGCTGATTTGAAGGCTCAGTAACACAACCAGTGTCTATAACTGTTCCCTTGTAATGGATTGTGTCACAGTCCTTCATATGCAGAGTTTTTAATCTTGTTCTATTTCAGAAACTTGGAATGCATATTAATTTGTGTGTTGGGGGATTGTAACTTCTTGCTTTCTGAGCCAAAAGGGAATCTGATTCTTCACGGATTTGATACTATTTTGGGATTGTACTTACAGCATCCGTCTTGTTGGTGACTGAAAAGCATGGTTTTTTGAGAAAGTAGGAAAAAGAGTTTTAATTGAATTTTGGTTAAAAGGGTCTTGTCTCTTTGTGGAATGTTGCATGTATGTTGGTAATAAATTCTTTTGATGCTTCACAAGGTGAGAGGAAAGAGGAAAAGTAGTGATTTTGAACATGTTCTTGTGTGTTTCTTCTTTCCCTTTTTGTGTAGCATACAGGAACACGTGGCTTTGATGGTTATTGAATATTGAGTGATATCTGTTGAGGAACGAAGTTTTGTGGGATTATTGGTGCTCAATGCTGATGAGTCAAGAACAAAAGAAGCGAGGGAAGCAAGAAAAAAGCTCCGATGGTGCTCAGAAGGTTATTGTTGCCGTAAAGGCTTCAAAGGAAATTCCAAAGACCGCTCTGTTTTGGTCTCTTACCCATGTTGTTCAACCTGGAGATTGCATTACACTGCTAGTGGTCGTACCTTCACAAAGTTCAGGTAACCCTTCTTTGGCCTCAATTTCTTTGGTTCCGTGCTTCAATTTTCGTGTATGTTGTTAATTGGCGAATGGCGATTTTGATGCCTGTTTTTAGTAGTAGTACTAAATCAGTTGGATTCTATCCTATATGTAATTCCTTTTATCAAAGGGATTGTTTTGATTTGTAAATTGTAATCTGAATAATTAAATTGCAGGTTGACATGTAAATAGCACTGTGTGCTTCAATTACTTTTACTTTCTTTGTTTTGGAATAGTTCAAGTTTTGCAGTATTGCTGTCATGTATACCTGTTTTCCATTTCAGCTTGAAGTCTAGATCTGCATGACAGGCTCTGGACTTTGTTATTGTTTTTGATTGTCCATTTAATACATGTTTAGAAACGCTTTGTTTGGAGAGAAACAATCACTTATTATTCAAAGCTCTCTCATGGAGCTGGAAAAAAGTAAGTGATTATTTCTCTAAAATATAAGCTAATCCAAGCAAGCACTTAAACCTCAACTCGTGCTTCATTATGTGTGACTAACTATACGTTTGCACATATGCAGGCCGGAGATTATGGGGTTTTCCGAGGTTTGCTGGTGACTGTGCTAGTGGTCACAAGAAGTCTACCACTACTACTCCAGGAACAAGTTCAGAACAGAAGAATGATATTACTGATTCTTGCTCTCAAATGATCCTTCAGCTCCATGATGTCTATGATCCTAACAAGGTTAGTAGTTTTTGAATTTTGAGGAAAAAAGGCTCAGAGTGAAAGCTGTGCTTGTGTCTATACACTAACTGTTAATCAACAGATAAATGTCAAGATTAAAATTGTTTCCGGATCATCCTGTGGAGCAGTGGCTGCGGAGGCCAAGAAATCCCAAGCTAGCTGGGTCGTATTAGACAAGTAATGTTCTGTCTTGTTTTTCCCCACATAAAGGCATGCTATTGTAATATAATATGAGACAAAATTGATGAATTCCCAATTTCTGTTTTACACTTTTGCTATAATATTGATCTAAAATTATAAGTCAGTTTGTTTTGTTGGTATTTTGTGTTGCTTTCTTTACAGACAGCTCAAACATGAGGAAAAGCAATGCATGGAAATGCTGCAGTGCAACATTGTTGTTATGAAGCGCTCCCAACCTAAGGTATTACGCTTGAATTTGGTTGGACCACAGAAGAAGGATCTTGAGGAAGCATGTCCGTTACCTTCAGATCAAGATGCAATGCCTGTGAAAGAAATCAATAAGAAAACTGTTTCTTTGAATTCCACAAAAGGACTGGTTGTCACCCCAACCAGCAGCCCTGAATTAGATACACTGTTTACTGCAACTGAAGCTGGTACTTCATCAGTTTCAAGCTCCGATCCGGGAGGAACTTCACCATTTTTTATCTCTGAGATGAATACTGAGTCAAAGAAGGAGGAAACTATCAAAGAAAATCAGGAACTTGATGAAACTATTTCAGACACAGATAGTGAAAATTTGTCCACGTCTTCAGCAAGCTTGAGATTCCAGCCATGGATCACAGATTTACTTTTACATCAACAATCATCTCAACGCACAGAAGAAATATTGGATAGATCTCACAATAGGCGTCAATCATCTACAACTAGAGCTTTGCTAGAGAAGTTCTCAAGACTTGATAGAGAAGCTGAAACTGAAATCTCAAGTCATAGGACTGAGTTGGAATTTAGCGGAAATGTGAGAGAAGCAATTGCGTTGTCTAGAAATAACCCACCCGGTGCACCTCCATTATGTTCAATCTGTCAACACAAGGCTCCTGTTTTTGGTAAACCTCCAAGATGGTTCAGCTATGCCGAGTTGGAGATTGCCACCGGTGGATTTTCGCAAGCCAATTTCTTGGCAGAAGGAGGATTTGGATCTGTTCACAGAGGAGTTCTACCAGATGGACAAGTTGTTGCTGTCAAGCAACATAAGTTGGCTAGTTCTCAGGGTGATCTTGAATTTTGCTCAGAGGTAGAAGTCCTGAGCTGTGCCCAGCACCGAAATGTTGTTATGTTGATTGGGTTCTGCATAGAGGATAAGAGAAGGCTTTTGGTTTATGAGTATATATGTAATGGATCGTTGGATACTCATTTATATGGTAATTTCTTTTGCTTACAGATCAAGTTCTTTCATGATAGAGTTAGGTTTTCAACATGCAATATTATGCAGTTCTTTAAATGCTAAGTTATATATATTAAATATATGGAAATTGAATGGATATAGTAGCTTCTTTTTCTGTGAAGCCAATGAGATCCCTGCCCTTAGATTATTAGGTGGGAGTTAGTTATGTACATAATTTGAAAATCTTCTGTTTTATGTTTTGGAGATTGTTTTAATCTGTAAGCCCACTAAACCATAGGATGGAGTAGGATATTTGTTGTCCTTAAAAGCTACAGTCATGGAGAATATATAAATATCTCGACATTTTCTTATTTAATACAATGACTGCAACAATATATAGGATACATATTACTGATACTTCCATGATTGTAATTTCTAAACTGATATATTACTTGAGTTTTCCAGGGAGAAAACGGGAGCCATTAGAATGGTCTGCACGGCAAAAAATTGCTGTTGGAGCTGCACGAGGACTGAGATATCTTCATGAAGAGTGCAGAGTGGGTTGCATTATTCACCGTGATATGCGACCGAACAACATTCTCATTACTCACGATTTTGAACCACTGGTATGGCATCATAATTCATCTATATTTTCATAAGAAAAGTGTTTTTCAGTTCATTAAAATAAATGGGTTGAATCCTGCAAAGGTTGGTGATTTTGGACTGGCAAGGTGGCAGCCTGATGGAGACACAGGAGTGGAAACTAGAGTCATTGGAACATTTGGGTATGTGGTACATCACAAATTCACAATTAACTTGTTAATTCATTTCATCGTCTAATTAGCCCGGGCAATCTCAACAGTGCAACTAAACTATGTTGGTGCCATGTAGGTATTTGGCTCCTGAATATGCTCAAAGTGGCCAAATAACTGAAAAAGCCGATGTTTATTCTTTTGGGGTGGTATTAGTGGAGCTTGTTACGGGGCGAAAAGCCGTGGATCTCAATCGGCCAAAGGGACAACAGTGTCTTACTGAGTGGGTAAGTTAAATGAGAAACATAACACACCATTCAATACGTTTCTTTCTTTGTTCATACCTTGTCTTGAGTAATTATATATGTGAGCATTTGGATATTAAACAGGCTCGGCCATTGTTAGAAGAATATGCCATCGAGGAACTGATTGATCCAAGGTTGGGAAATCACTATTCAGAACATGAGGTCTCTTGCATGTTAAATGCTGCTTCTTTATGTATTAGGCGAGATCCTTATTCTAGACCTCGCATGTCCCAGGTAAGGAAAAGTTTTGAACTGAAAATTACAGTGGCTTCTAAGATATTTTTTTGGTCAACACTTTAATTCGTTGATGCGTTGCTCTTGCACCATTTTTGGTTTCTCCACTTGACATTGATGTCATATTTCTGCGTGTTTGTTCAAGGTTCTGCGAATACTGGAGGGTGACATGGTCATGGACATTTCAACTCCGAGTTATGATGTTGGAAACCAGAGTTGATTTTTGCCCGAAACCTAGCCAAGGCAACACCATAATTGTGGTCCCGTTATTTTGCTCTCTCCGGAGTATAGTCTAGCCTTTTGGAAAGGAACAAAGCTAAGAAGACATCATGTGAAGATCATTCATTTGAAGCGGTTGAGGATGAAAGTTACATTCTTGTTATGCTAAAAATGTATGCTGTCTTAGTAGTATTTTGTAAGTTGTAGTTGTCTTTCTATTTCTGTGAAATGCGATCAAGTTTTGCATCTGTATAGCAAGTAGAGTGAGAGTAGGGTAGGGTAATATAGAAGCTTTTGAAATTCTTCGGACAAAATCATGTAAACTTGTTTCTCAATGGCCTTCATGCTATTCAAATGGATAACCTTTTGTAAGGTGGTCGTGCATGTTTGATTTTTAGTTAGACTAATGTGGCCGGTGTTAATAACATATAATCTGTTATAATTTCTGTGGATAAAAAGTCCAACGCATTCAATGATAGTAACAATTTCTTGCTTTTTGAAAGAAGAAAACAATTAGACAATGATAACGTGGATGTTTGTTTATCGGTTAGACAAACATGAGATGCATTCCAATAATAGATAAATAATTGCGATTAAAACTTATTTTAACACATTTTATTCAATGAAAACAATAATTTCCCTCTTTCTTTAGAAGTCACACTGAATCACCTTCAAAACACATACAATGGCAGCGGGAAAATAAAGTTAGCCATAAGCATAAATGATGAGTTATATAGCAGATATGTGTAAGTTTTTATATGTCCTATATTCAAGTTGTGAAGCATGCAAAACAAAAAGGTGTTGGTTGGCTGATAATGACAAGCCTAAAAAATGTTTGCACACGTTATCTTCTGCCAACCCGTTTGTTTATTGTTCATAGATCAACATCACTACCAGTCTTGCAGAATCCGGGGATATCTTTTCCTCAAACTACACGTTAACCATTTGCTTTGGTTTAGTTCTCGTTCTGTTTTATTTTTTTCGGTATTAATGAGGTTGAAATTCTCATCTACTTTCATGCTTTGTATTTTTGTTCCTCCTAGTCCTTTTATTTCCATCAGCAGCATTATTGTTTTTTTTTAATGCACATGCATATCTCTACAAAACTTGTATTCTGATTAGTACTTAGTCATGTCTAAATTGAGTTAGACTTGAAAAGAAAATGAGTTAAGATTACTACCTCAAGTTCATTTTGCAGAGTTCAAGAGTTGTTTGAGTTTGATAAGTTCTCTTTCTCAACTTCACCTCTCATTCGATATTTGAGAAATTTGAAAGAAGAAAGGGGACTTAATATTTGTAGACTATTGATTAAATAATAATTCTTTCAACAGAAACCTGAACTTAGGGACCGGCCTGGCAGAGGCCATCAGTCTAATTAGTGGGATTCAAGAATGATAATCCAGTAGATGCTGAAAGAATCAATTCTAGTGGCCAAATACTGCCAATGGGTTGCAGTAACACTCAATCCTAATTCTAATGGATGCATTGCTAAATATGAAAGGAGATTCGTTAAAATTTGCGTGTATTATGTTTCACAATTACTGGAGGAGATTGATGATCACATTTGTTATGTTTTTACTGTTGGTATGATGATTTCAAAATCTGCTTTGAGTTTTGCTCTTCCACCCTCAAGAAAAGTGAAATCAACTTGATTGTGCATCGTTACCAATTATCTAGGAATAGACTCATTATTGCATTCTTCCAGAAACATTAAAACAGTGTGCACCCTAGCCTACCCAACTTGCATAATTTAAGAAATAATGATTTGCATAACAATGAAATGTAAAATGGATTGCATCTTGGAGCGTGCTAATGAAAATCATGCATTCAGGCCCATCAAATGCAGCCTTTAAATCGTTGATAAATTATCAGCCATGGATGAATTGAAGAAACAAATAAGATTAAGAAAATCCATCAAATAAATATCTTCTTCCATGACATACTCAACATGAAACCTAATCTTTAAAAATCTGCTTTTGGGGCCTCTAGTTCTGGATTTTAAATTATCAAATGTCCATTGGAGAACCACCTTGGTTTTCAGCACCACCTTGATCCGTGGCAACACCTTGCTCAGTTTCTGGCTGAGCCTCAGCAGCAGGCTCTTCTTCTCGCACAATCTCGAAAGTATCAATCAACTGTTGAACGGTCTCCTGATCCAAAATGTGGAATGGTTCACCAACTCCAATCACAGCAATAGTGCATACAGAACTCCTGAGTTTTTCACCTTGCAAGGACTCCCTAGTTGCAATAAGTGCATCTTTGATTAAATCTTCCCTTGAAGAGCCTGTAAAGTTCTCAAACCTGCGTTCTAAATATGTCTTTGCAGCTTGGGAACGAGACCCAATTGCAAATGCCTGATATTCGAAATAGTTTCCACTCGGACAGTTGTAATAGAGGTGAGCCCCTGATTCATCTAATCCAGCAACTAGGAGACCAACCCCATATGGACGCTTCCATGATCGCTGGGTGCAAACCTGAATAAAAAATTACATCACCATTACTGATGGGAAACAATCTTTTTATAATAAGATTTGCAGATAACTCATTCTTTTCTTGCCATGTAAATCTGCAGATACGAACACAAGTTTTTGCTTCCCATATCCCAAACAACCCAACTATATAATTACTAAAACTAAAGTATAACTCTATCATATAAATCATGGAGATTAGCTAAATTGATGTGATTGTTCATTGTAGATAGAACATTTAAGAAACGAAAAAGGTAAAGGGAGCAAGTTTCTTGTCCTTCGCATATTTAAGTGTCCTGTTCAGTATACTTTCTGCCCCTGCCTACATTGACTTAAATAGAACAAGAATTTGTATTCCACTCACTTCATAAAACAGCCACCTCAGTGTAAATTTGCATAGCAAAATAAATGACACTATGAGAGACATGACTTGGAGCATTATAGACATATATGTTAGCATGCTTCAGGATTTCATCTCACAATAAGCAGAAACCTTGATGGCGCAATGACCTATATAAAAATTTGAAACAGAAATTGGAACGTCATTCCCACAACCAATATAGAAAGCGCATTGGTTGAATCGGGTCTAATTTTACTTTTTACCCTTAAACCATGGGTCCTTTTTTTCCTATTACCTATTCTTCCTCAAAAGAAAACACAGAGCATGCATGATCATAACACTATCTCATACTATATGCCTATTCCTTTCCTTACTCAACTCCCTTGTATCTTTGCAGGTAACACTACAAGTTGGTATACGGATGAGATTGGTTGTCATATTTTCAAACATTGATGGCCCATTTAATATCTTTAAATAGCCCTACAATGCTCAGTGCTCAGTCAACCATGATTGACGGCTTCCCCAATACATAAACTATTGAACATCCTAAACTTTGGAAGAGCAGAATCATTTTGTATTTAACAACTCAGTTACCCAACTTCCAAAGAGAACCAAAACAGATCAGTGAGTTATTCAAGTTTCACTTACCATAACTAACTCTACTGTCCATTACGGTTACATTTGAATACAAAACACTGAAAATACAAATAAAAACAAATCTGTATACAGTTTTAGCCACTTTTGTTTTGGTATCCATATAGTAGAATGAATTCATCCCATCTTGAACAAATACACTGTAGCTTGATGATATAAATTAGAGTAAACCTAAATTAACGAACAGCCTGAGTATCAAGACAGCTTTTATGACTTACAAAGTAGAGGTTTAAGGGAAAACATTATTATCTCACTACTCAATATCTCGTATAGATTATGCCGAATAAAAGCATAGAGCTGTAGTGTTCAATTCTTCATTAATAACTTAATCAATGTTAGCAGTGTCTAAAACCAAACATTGTTAAGTTATATAGCATTCAGAAAATTATTCGGTAAGCAATCAGAACTCGCTACAAAGAGTCAGAGACTCAATCAACTAACAACCTCAAGCCTCAAGGCATTCAGTTTTAGACAGATACAAACATTGAAACATCACCATCACTTTCTCAATTTCCTAAAAACCCTAATATTAAAAAGAGAAAGAGAGAGCGCTTTCAATTGTTTAATTGGAGAAAACCCTAGCTCCTATTGCAGGATGACACAGCTAGAAATGAATAAGTAGAAGTGGCAGAGAAAGAGAAGGATAGTGACCTGGGCCTTGTCGGCGAGTTGAACGACGAGACGACCGACGGGAAGGGGGGACTCGTAGGTGTAGGAGTAATTGATGCATTCAGATCGCATGTAGCGAGAGAGGACACGGCCGTCGGCGGTGAGGCCGGCGATGGCGACGCCGATGTGATCGTCAACCTTGAAGATCTTCTTCTGATGCGAGGAGAGTTCGGAATTAGCCTTGTTGACGCAGGCCAAAACGACGTGGGTCTTCGATCGGAGACCAATTGCGGCGGAACCCTGTTTCACAGCTTCCATAGCGTATTCTACCTGGAAGAGTCTCCCCGCCGGACTCCATGTCGTGACGTCGGTGTCGTACTGGTTTCTGAACATTCTGCTCTCTTACGGTTCCCCTCCAACAAATTCTTCTTCCCTTTCAGATTTTCACTGCAGTGCACAATCACACTTCATTTTTTCGTACATAAGCATAATAGGGTAAAACAGTAAAAGTGAGTTGTGTCACGTGTGGACTTTTTTCTTTTTCTTTTAAAAGGCGTGTTGTGAGAACTTGTCGATGAGGTGCATGTTTCAAAAGAAAGGGTGATGTAGCATTTTGATTTTTAATTTTATGAGAATAATTTATTTTAATTTTTAATTTTATATGGATAAATTATTTTAGTTTTTGATTTTGTATTTTATAAGTTATTTTAATTTATGAATTATATGAACATTCATTTTAGTTTCTGATATTGGTAGTGAAAGTTAGAGACTAAAATAATCAATAATAGTGAAAGTCGGGGACTAAAATGACTAATTTCGCGATGGACTAAACTAACTTATAAAATACAAAGTCATAGACTATTTTAGTATATAATTCTTTCAAAAAATGTTGAGACGGGGAGAAATTAATTTTGAAGAGTTATAATTAATTTTAGTTGATAAAATAGTTATTTAATTATGTATTGAGAAAAAATTATAATTGATATTAAATTATCAAAATTAATTTTAGTTGAAATAAAGTGAGATTTAATTTGATTATAAAAAAAGTAAGACTTAATTTTACACTGTATTAAAAATTTTACACTATATTTTTATTCTAAACTTGTTTTTAAAAAAAATGTCTAAACATAAATTATGTTACTTTAAAATTAATTTTATTCAAAATTAATTTTGTAAAATCATATTCATCCAAAATCAATTCAACCTACACTAAACTAAACACACACTTACACAATAATTAAAATTATTAACTTAAGCATAAAGTAAATTTACGTAAACTTTTTTTTTAACTCATGATTAAATTAACATTTTCTATCCACTAGGGTTGGCCTACTGGTAGAGGAGAAGAAGATTTTATATTCAACCTAGGTTTTAGATTAAATTTCATTAGTTTTCATTGTAAAATAAAAATTAAATTTATTTAAATGGGTTTGACTTAATGAAAACACATTAGGTCTATATGGTTTTAGAATGTATACAATGAAGAAGTACTTTACAATGAGGTTAATGATTTGATTCTCTAAAAGCATTGGGATGAGGTTTACTCCTTTATGCTTTAAGTATAAGTCACTTCTAACTGAATTACCAGAATTAAATAATAGGAGTTAAATAATTAAATTTGTCTAAAAAATAAGATTTTTTCAACTCTCCCTAAATAGATAGATGTGCTAGTAGATGTTTCAATTTAAATAATAACTCATTTTCTCTCTCTTATTCCACTATCATTCTATTTTCATTATTAATTGATTTTTTAAAATTATAGAAAGGATAGAAGTTAAAATTATCCATTATAAATTAGTTAATTATTTATTTAAAACTAAATAATTCTTGTAAAATGTAACTTATATTTAGAACCAGAGAGAGTATCCATATACCTTAACCTTGGATAATATGAAATCTCCCCTCTATGGTTTAAATCATGAAGGAAAAAAAATTAACATTTTCTTTTCTACTTTGTCATTTGGTCAACCATCAATTAAAGGATAGACGAGAGTGGAGGGTAAAATTTTGGATACTAATAAAATGTAATTTATAGTACTCCCTCAGGTCCTATTTACAAGACACTATTTAGAAGATTTTTATGATCTTTTTTATAAGATATTTTATAATTTCCATAATGTATTTATTGTTTCTTTTCTTTTTTACCCCCATTAAATGCATGGACTATTTTAACTCCTTAAGTATAATTGACTAACACATTATTCAATGAAGTATAAAAATAGTATGAAATTTCATACACTTTTTTGAGAAAACCAATAAAGTTAACTAAACTCAACTATTTTTCTTGTAATTCGGTTGCAAACGTCTTATAAATAGGACCGGAGGAAGTATTTCTTAAGAAAGTTTGAATATCTTTTCGGATTCTATAAAAATTATGTATTTTTATAACATCAATATAATTAATAGATAATTAAGTCTATAAAAATTATGTACACGATGCTCTTTCTTGTTTAACTCGGTAATCACCACGCCTCTTTGTGACAAATTTAATTTGCAAGGAACACGATCTAGAAGATAGTGCCACACAAAGCTGAAACCTTCAATAGAGCTTTTGAATGTCACACTGAAAGAAGAAACTTGTCCATTGGAGTCCAAAAAGCAACCTAATAAGCCGACTTTACAGAATAAGAGCCAAGGTCTGAGACCCTCCACAGCCAAACATCACTAGAATCCTACCTCAAAAAAAATTAATGCCTAGGTCGTGCAAAAGATTAGCCAACAAATTCTATTTCCAGACAACTTATAATCTCTTTAATATTACTCCAAATAAATGGCAATGGTCAATAGAATTCAACTATAAAAAGGCAACAAATTTATCTCAACATTAGTTATACAAGTAAAGGTTTTAATTTCATTTTCAAATATTAAATAGATCTATTTTTATTATTTATGAGACGAGTCCAAGTTTAGAAACTAGCATTCCATTTAAATATATTTTTTTTATAAGCAAGAAAATTTTATTGAACAAAATGAGTACTAGATGTATTAAAAAAAATACCAAAAGAAAATTTACAAGGGAAAAAACACCTCCACTAGCACAAAGCTCTCAGAAGCATAAAAACAAAACAACTCTTGAAGTAGAGCCGGCAAAATTGGCCGGCACATTAGGCCTAGTCCAAAGAATCGATAAAATAAGTTAGTTTTGATATTTTAAGTTTAAGCATGAATAAATCTTGGTCTTTTTAACCCGCCTTATAAAAGCTCGTAAAAAATGGATTAAGGCTAAAAAACTTACGGATTAGGACTATCTACCCGATTAAATTATTTACGAGATAAATGTTACTTATCAAGTGTGCACTAGTTTAAAAAATTATTTATTAGTCTACAACTCATATAAGTCACGAGATAAAAATGTTGAGACTTAATAAACAAAAGAAGATAAATAGAAGATATTTTTTGTTTGACAATAACAAAAGTTAAACATAAGAAGATTTAGAACAACTTTTTTTCAAAAAACTATTGTAAAAAAATAAAGAGATTTAATTAATATATCTAATAATAGAAAAATAATGATATTTTTTACTTAAAAACTTTTTTCAAAGACAAAAGTAATAATAATAAAATGATATTTTTAATGTAAATAAAAAAAGTTAAAATTTTAAAAAATGAGCTATCTAAAAAGCCCGCCTCCTACATAAAACCGAGTTTAAATATCTAAAACAAAGACATAAGTAAATACAGATTTATTTTATCAAGATAAAAAAAACTCACTATTTGAACAGACTAGCCCATATAACACCGAATAGTCCATTTTGATAGCACTAAGTCGCTAAGCTCGAGCCTCAACCTCTAACTATGCAAAAATGCAGGAACGACAATTAATTAAGGATGGTTAATTTCATGGACATAAAATTCCTTTTTCATTGAATTGATATTAAAGTTTGACGTAATTAGTAAATAATCAAAATTTTTAAGTATACTAATAAAAAAATATTAATTAGTAAATTGTTATGATTTTTAAGTAATAAATTGATGGATAAATTGATCAAAATATGTATATCTTTTGTAGAACATTTTCATTAAGCCCTTGCTTTTGGTAGAACTTATACACGTCTTATAAAAAATAATTTACAGGTCTTAATAAGTTATTTTTAACTTATTTTAATGAGCTTTATGATTTTTTAATTTTTTTAGTTTTTATAAGCTTTTTATGATAGTTTATTAGAATAAATTTTTTAATTTATTTAAATTAAGTCCATATTTTATTTATAAATTATTTTTTGATAAAATATGTTTTTAATTTTTATGAAATTTATTTTTTTTAATTTAGTCTCTATAAAATTATTTTTCACACCTTAGACACTATTTTTTAGAAACTATATTTTTAACTCTTGTAAGTTAAACTTATATATAAACTCTTAGATTATGAAGTTTGCTTTATAAATTTAAAAAGATTTGAACTTTTGAACTTTTATTTTCAATAATTTCATGATATATTCATCGTAATTAAGTTTATAGTAAAACACGAAATTGAATGTTAAAGATTTAAATATGTTATTTTTGAAAAAATTAAGGCAAAATATAAAAAATACTTTTATAAAAATTAAAATTAAAATTAATATATTTTATAAGGATTAAAAATATATTTTACTCTAATTTTTACTAATAAAAATTATTATATAAATATTTAATTAAGCTTTCTTTTGATCCCAGTCTTCTCTACTCTACTGTGATGCGGTGTACTGGTGCTTGACTTCGAGTTCAAGAAGTCTCAACACGATTCTTACATTTTGTTTGGACGAGTGGAATGAAAATAGAAAAAAAAAAAGAAAACATGCAATTAGGAGAGATAATGAAAAGAAAAATAAAATTGTTTGATATGAGAAAAAAATGAGAGAAAAGGAATTGATGTGATAAGTAAATGATATTTTTACTCATAATCACGTTTTAAATAAATTTATAACCATTATTAAAATATATTTTTTACACTTAACCTAATCGATACTTAGGCCTTCTCTAATAGATATGTTTAACTAGATTATTATGAATTAATTTAGTATATTTTATTGGATCCATATGTACACATCACTTTATTAATTTAAGCATTAAAAACACTCAAATGTAAGTTCTTAAATAAGCATTCTAGATGAGATCCACATGTATCCACAAATTAATTATCTCATATTTATTTTATTATTTTTAATACATATTAGACTCACTATTCCCATAAGAACCAGATGCTAATTTAAACAACTTCGTTAAACATCCATTCCACGTCAATATACTCCAAAAGAAATGAAATTACTTGACTAAAATGAAGTGCTTGACTAAAATGCTTAAATGATAAGAACTCATTTAAACCCCACATTAAAGATGGTCTTACTTACTTACCCTCCCTTCGGCGTTGCTTATCCACACTCCATCTTTCCTTTATTTCTTTCTTTTTCATTATCCGCTATCCTCATTCCACGAATGGATATAGCATTCAATTTCTCTTAAAAAAGAGTGTCTCTATTGTTACTCTCTTGTGTATTATCACTTATTTTTTATTATTTTAATAATATTTATGTGTTAATATTATGATTTTATTAGTTAATTTTTTTAAATTAAAAAATATTAATAAAAAAATAAAAAAGAAGTAGCAATATAATCACCCCTCAGGAATCCTTAACAGCAAGCTGCCGTCACTTCCACTCTCTGTCTCACTCTATTTCTTTTGCTTCTCAACAAGACCTTTTTCAACATTCAATCATCTCTCCATCACTCTCTTTCTTCGACACAACGACCCCATGCTCTCCTCCGGCACCGTCATCGGACGTGACACCGTTCCCGAACCTCAACCGCCTTTCCGTCATCGTGACCAAGGGCAAGACAGCGAGCAGCAGCGAGACTGAAAAAAATCTGACTGAGGCTTGGACCGAAACTGGAGGTGCTGGTGAAACAGAAGTGAGAAGTGCTGAGGGCAAAAATGGAAAATCATTTCCAGAAACACGTCTGTCCCGTTTTCTCGCCATAGATGGAGAGTAAATTTTCTCTCGTGGGCCCCACCGAAATTTTGTGTTTTCTCTCCGTTTTAACCCATCTAAGAGGGGGGAAATTTTCTGCTCGTCCAAACAAGGGCTTACTCCGTGACGTTAGGGTTTGCTATTGCAGAGTTGCGATTTACTAATTTCTCTGTTTCAATCAGTATTAAAAAAACAAACACGTTGAGATTTCTCTATTTACCTAATAACACGCGAACTAGAAGACCATCGAACCCACCTCTGCTATTCGGAACGACGTTCTCTTCCTCTCTCCGCATGCGCTTGCTTTACTCTTCCTAATGGACGCCGAAGCTGACCCTCCTCAAAACCCTGCTAAAAGGTCAAGTTATCGTTCCTCCATTCTGCAACTGCTTCATTTCCCATTTTTTATTTTCCACGACGATCATAATGTCTGCTTTTTCAGCACTCTGTTTAAATATAGCTAAATACCTGATTCATTCTCATGTGGCTTAATGAGTATCTGCTATGCATAATTGCCAAAATTGCTTTGGTATTTGGTCTTTCAGGATTTGTTTGGTTTGCAATTTTATTTTTTGTTTTCATTTATTATTTTCATTTTGTTTTCTGTTATCTGAAATCTTTCAGAGGAAAAACTTGGGATGCTACTATTCACATCACACTAAATTTTGGGTTCACCACACATTTTAGTTTCGCTCGGTAACTAGAAGAACCAGGTAGTTCAAAGCAACATAGTTCAAGTACATGTTTGGAAAAATGTTGGGTTGGAGTATAATTGATTTTGAAGAGCCAAAATCGATTTTGATTGATAAATTAGCTGTTTGTTTTCGCGTTGAGAAAAAGTTAAAATTGATTTTGGATTGCCAAAATTGATTTTGGCTGAAGCAAGGTGAGACTTGCTTTCACGTTGGGTTGAAAAATTTTATAAAATCACTTTGATTCAGAAATTAGAAACTGTTTGAAAATGGTAAATAAAAACCAGGAGAAAATAAAATGCCCGGTGGACCCCAGAAACTAGTGTAAATAGTGGCTATCAGAAACTGGAAATGCTAACAACATCAAACAAAAATGCAAACAAAACTGGTAATTGTGGACTCATCTTAGTTTCTTTTTGTTATTGCTCGTGTGTAATTGTTTCTTTGGATAGCTTTTTGAAGAATAGATGATTCCTTCTCACAGACACAAATGTTCGGCATGCTACAAGCAATATAAGAAGAAGGAGCATCTTATTGAGCACATGAAAACCTCTTATCACTCTCCTCATCAGCCGAAATGTGGGGTCTGTCAAAAGCACTGCAAATCCTTCGAGTCTCTCCGGGAACATCTTACTGGTTAGTTGTAACAGATCATTCAATCCGATGTCAGCATTGCTGCTTGCATGTTTTACTTGATTATTATATTATTCATCTTTTTTTGTGCCATTTGGTTTTTTCCTCTATATGTTTCAGGTCCTTTGCCAAAGGGAATTTGTTCAGAGATTTTCTCTCAACAGGGTTGTCAACTTTGCTTGACACTGTTTGATAGCCCTGGGTCTCTCAATGAGCATAGAGAAACATGCTGCTTATCTGCCCCTGTTCCTCTAGTAAGTTGATTATTGACAACCTATAGTGTTTATATGAAATAGGTGTGTTATGTTGTCTGTCATTGTTAAAATTGCAAGTCAACTCGTAGGATCACACGACTTTAGAGTTCTCGCTTGCCTTGCATTCTAGAGTCCGTTTAAGATTGCCTGAGTGAGATCAGAGCAAGATCGCCATGCTATGTCATAGGATCTCCCCGATCTTGTTGTTTTGCATCTCATCTTTTCAGTATCTTTGTGATTGCGGCTAGGGTTTCTGTATGTTCACAGTTGGGTGTTGCTGCAGAAGCTAGGGTAGGCTCTCAAGGCTAAACCGAATTTTTTGTTTCTTTTTTACTAAAGCACACAAGTTGGGCTTTTCTTTTGGGCCAACATTTAAAATATGTTTGGACTTCTATCCTTTTCCCTTTATGGTTTTTTTTTTTTTTTTCTGGTTATGATTATTATTAATTATTTAATTATTAAATAAAAAATAAAATAAGAGTAGAATTACAATAACTAATATAATATATATTAACAATTAACAATGTTTTTATATTTCTGGTAGGATCTTAATGACCGTGTTATGGTCTCATGATTTACAATCTTTCATCCCCCTCCCGATCCTAAGTAGGATCTCAATAATTTTGACAACCTTGGTTTGTGGAACTGTTGCAGGGAACAAGCACATTGCCCTATATTGGCTCCCAAATTGATTGTGGAGATTCTTTGGATGAAAACCTTGCTGGAAGGCGCCCCGGGGCAGTTGCAATGGACTGTGAAATGGTTGGTGGTGGAAGTGATGGATCACTGGAAATCTGTGCTAGAGTATGCTTGGTTGATGAAGAGGAGAACTTAATTTTCCACACATATGTACTACCTCAATTACCTGTGACTAACTACAGGTACCTTAAACTTGTATGTTTGTTTTCCTTTTCTATCAAACTGAAAAGTGGATTAGGTAAAAAGAGTGTTGGGGTTGACTTTGGTTGACATTTTCAGATATGATATAACTGGATTGACAGAAGAGCATCTTAGAGGAGCCATGCCACTAAAGGAAGTTCAAGAAAAGGTATTGAAAATTTTATACAATGGAGAATCCATTGGCAAAGTTAGATTGGATGGTGGAAAGGCCAGGCTTCTTGTGGGGCATGACTTAGCACATGATTTGGATTGCTTGAAAATGAATTATCCAGATCACATGCTGAGGTAATATTTTCGCTGGACTTCAGTTATCTATCCTATTCAGTTGCTTGGATTTTTCAATTATTGAATCATGCTAAGTTGATTAAAATTTTCTCTTTGAATGTACTGTTTCAAATATGAGAATAAATCCTTATTTTATTATAACTCATTTTTGGCCCATGCTTATATTTTGTTCTGCAGAGACACTGCAAAGTACCGTCCTTTGATGAAAACAAACTTCGTCAGCCATTCGCTCAAGTATCTCACTCGAACATACTTGGGGCAAGTGAATTTTTTACTCAAGATTCTTTCAGTCTTAAATAATTGCTTCCACTTTTGACTTCTTTTTTGTTTGTTTGCTGACATCAAATTCACACTATCTACTTTTTTTTTGTACATTGACCTTTAATTTGATTGGCTTAGGTTCATGATAGATTCTTTAAAAGTTGTTTTTTGCATTATTATATTAAAAATGGTGAACAGCACTTTCTTATTTTGAATATTGAATATCAATAAACTAAATCAAAGTTTTTGCATGCATGGATGTGTCATATAAATCGGAACAGTTCTTTGAATGGTTCAGAGTGTTTGTGCAAATTGCAATATGACGAAATTTGCATTATTCTCTCTTTGCATAAGTTTTTGGGAGTTTCTCTACCCCAACACTTGCATTTTGTAGAAGTGGTGTTGGATTACAATTTATAGGAAAACTCTTAGCAAATTATAAATGTTATAAAGAAGCTATCTCAAGGAGCTTTTTATGTAAAACCAACTTATGATATTAGCGATTTTATAATTGATATTATTTCATTCGTATAAAATTTTTTTGAACAACTCATCCAAGCAATCTCTAATTCTAGTTCTCCATGTCCCTCCATGCATTAATAAATTTGTGTATCACCAGTAGCTACTATAGTAATTACAGTTCCTATAATGTTTTAACCTGTCTCCACACTATTATAATTGTGATTTTGGCTTTGCAGTTACAATATCCAAACCGGCACTCATGATCCATATGAAGATTGTATTTCCGTGATGAGACTGTACAAGAGAATACGAGGTCAAAATCACGAGGAGGAATGTCGTGGAACATTGCCTCCAAGTAACATCATTGGCATGTCTGATACCTGGAAATCCAAGGAGCTTGACAACCTCACACCAGATGAACTTTTTGCCATGTCAAGATCGGACTATAAGTGTTGGTGTTTGGATTTGAGGCCAAGATTTGCAAACTGAATTATTTATCACTTACTCTATCGATTACATCATATTATAGTGCATTGTCAGTGATACTTTCTGTTAATATTATTGCCATTCTCCGAACAAAGCAAAGAAACAATCAGGTAGAAGACAGATGCTCAAGGATGGGGCTTTTTTGAATATTTACAGAGGGTGTTCAAACGACTTGTCCTTAGTTTTAGAATGAAGAATATCATTTTCTGCTTTATGAGGTGTGTTTGTCTAAAGTCTAAGCAGCTTAATTAAGTAGTTGTGCAAGAGACTTACTAGATCAAGAGCATATTTATAGATGAAATTAGAAACTGACCTGGGTAATCTAAAATTATAGTGATAAAATTTTTCACGAAACTTAGATAAGCTAAGCTGATATTTAGTAGAAGGTATAAACTATTTCTATAAACTTCAGATAAGTATTTTTGAATACCCCATAGCCTAAAATGTTCAAACGACCGACACAAGCACTAATAAATATAAAGCTTGTTCTTATCCAGTTTCAACGGAGATAAGAGGCTAGATGCAAGGATAAAGTCATTCTTACACAATAATTGCATTGCCTTTAGTTAAAGATCTATTTTATCTAACCTTGATTAATAAAATAGTAAATAAAGGTTTTGCATAATAAAAGCTAAAATTGTGATGCAAGTAATTAATTAAACACGGCAATTTACCCGAATTCTTTGCCCTGTTACAAGTCGTTAATCACATGGTACACATGCAATGCAAGACTACAAAAATTATAATATTTCATGGGACTTAAAGGCTTTGTTAATTGTTATTCTTTTAAGACAAAATTAATTGTATTTGTTTTTGGTACACACGAAAATAAAATTAACTATAATTTTGAAGTATATAGAAACTAAAACTGTGCACAGATCTCATTTAACCCACCGTAATGTATACTTTAGCTCTCTGTGCACTCAATCAAAATTCAAAACAATTCAGTTTTAAACATAATTAATCATACTTTATGAAAGAAAATTACTCATTATTGTTTACTCCTACTTTCCATTCCAAAAAGACTTTGCATAATTGTAGGTTATAGTTCCACCACGTTGAAATAAATTAAATAAATTAAATAAATTCGTAGACAGAAAAGTCTAACTACTTTTACTTCATAATTCATATGCATATGTATAAAGAGTGTAAGTAGGGACCAAAACCCATTGTAGGGACCCCTTTGTCTCTCTCAAGTCAATCATTATCTTTCAACTTCCCCTTCCAATTCCACATAACGCAATATAGTTTAAAGAAATAATCAAGAACTAAGAAGAACACAGAGAAAATTACAGGCAAAAAGATTTCAATCATTTAATCAACAAACAGAAAAAAGTATCAGCACAATACAAAGCATCGTAGCAACTTTCTTCACAAGAACTAAAAGTAAATGAACGAAATGTAAAATTATTTACCAAATCACGAAATTAACAGATTCAAGGCAAAACAAAAGAGCACGAAGAATAATAACGAGAATTATGAAGAAGTAGCACCAGGATGAGTCAAAGCAGATGCTTCTTCTTCATCGTAGAACAAATCATCGGTGTTCCTGAAGACGGCGTGGAGGAGGACCAAGACGGCGCCGACGAGGAGCGCGATGAGGATGTTGAGAGTTGCTCTGGTGAGGAGAAGAAGCGCGATGGTGAGAATCCCCATGAGAACTAGCACGATGCGGTCGCTAATCAGCCGGCCGAAGATCACTAGCGGCTCGTCGCGGAGGAAGTAGAGGAAGAGCCAAGCGGCCATGAGGACGACGAAAACGATGAGCGATATAGGGTGCCAGAGGAGGCTGAGGAAGAGCACGAGGAGGAAGATGATGGCGTAGTTCATCTGGAAAAACGCTATGTTGGTACGAATACGGGAAATAGCGTCAGAGATGCCGCCGGGGAAGCGAAATGATCGGAAATTGAACATGAGCTTCCATGGGCGGCGCGTGGCGAGACCTTCCTTGATCCTATGTTTGGCGCGTGAGATGAATTCGAGGTTGGCCGGCGGCGACGAAGATGAGGTCGGAATTGTGCCGTAGTTAGTCATGACTTCTCGGACAGCTACCAGATGTTCACTTTGACCTCGATTTTGATTTTGATTTTGAGAGAAGAATGAAGAAACGTGACTCTCTTCACTCAATTATTAATAAATAGGACACGTATTTTATGACAGAATTATTTAATTTAATATAATTAATTAATTATAAGGTGCTTCCCTCGCGGGCTTCTTGCATTGTATACGTCGAAAATTATGAGTTAACGAACGAAAAGAAAAAAACATATACTGAAATAGTAAGTAAATAGGTTAAATTAATTATTTAGGGTGTGTTTAATTTAGATTTTAGTAAAATAAGCATTCTTAAAAAACATATAAATTGAAATAAAATTATTGATTGAGATTATTGATGACGATTTAATAGAAGTAAATATTTTTAGTTTTAGTTATGTCATTTTTAGATTGGCCTTTATAGTTAATTTCAATATTAACATCGTTAACTTCGTTCTAAAATCTATGTCAACCAATCAATGATGGATACATGGACAGTTGGCATGAAAATTAATTAATCCTCATAAATGTATCTATTTTTCGTCTTAGTCGATATACATGTTTTTGTTTTTCATTTTAATCCCTATACATGAATTTATTTTTTGTTTTAGTCCTGATACATTTACTTATTTTTCGTTTTAATCCTTATAATTGTATTTTAATTTTAGCATAAACAAACATTAAGATAACGGAAGGACTAAATGCATTAACGGAGACACGTATAAAGACTAAAAGAAACATTTTTTTACATATAGGGACTAAAACGAAAATGAGGGATACATATAGAGATTAAATGATTTATACATGATCTTAAAGTATGGTACAAATCTTTAAAAAAAATTGTTACAATTTTAAAAATATAAAAAATGATGTAAGTTGAGCTAAAAACTTTAAAGTAAATGGTACATTATCTTAAAAAATCTTCTAATAATTTAGGTAATTTAAAAAACATATATTCATTTTTTATTTCGAAAAGCATCCTATTCTTTAACGGTCTAGTACACGATCTCTAAATTTTTCTTTTAGAATTTAAAAAATATAAAAGATTTTGTAAATTGAGCTAAAATTTCGAAGTGAATAATATATTGTCTTAAAAAAGCTTCAAATAATTCAGGTAATTTAAAAAATGCGTATTCATTTTTATTTTGGAAAACACCCTATTCCTTATGAGATCTGAAAAAAATTGTTGCAATTTTAAAGATATATAAAATTATCTAAATTGAGCAAGAAAAATCAAAGTGAATAATACGCCATCTTCAACAAGCTTCAAATAATTTAAGTAATTTAAAAAATGTGTATTCATTTTTATTTCGAAAAACACCATATACTTCAAGTGTATAGTAAACGATCTCTAAAAAAATTGCTTCAATTTTAAAAGTATAAAAATCATGTAAATTGAGCTAAAAACTTCAAAGTAAATAATACATTGTCTTCAAAAAGCTACAAATAATTTAGGTAATTCTAGAAAACGTGTAATCTTTTTTTTTTCTCGAAAAACACCATATTATCCAAGTGTATGGTACATGATCCCTGAAAAAATTGTTGCAATTTTAAATTTATAAAAATTATGTAAATTGAGCTAAAAACATTAAAGTGAATAGTAAGTTGTCTTAAAAAATATTCAAATAATTTAGGTAATCTAATACACACATATTTATTTTAATTTCAAAAAACACCATATTCTTCAAGTGATAAGATCTCTAGAAAAATTGTTGGAATTTTAAAACTATAAAAATTGGTGGATTTTAACATACACCATGTCCTAAGTGGTGTATGGTATACCACATGAAAAAATCTATACAAAACTCAACCGAAAATATTTAAAATAATAATAAATTATGTATTTTGTATGTATGTATATCTCTTTTATTTTTTCCTTTTAAATTGGGGTGAATTTTAACATTCACCACTTTTAAAGTGGTGTACCATACACAAGTCATGATATTATTTAATTGATTATATAAAAAAAAAAATAAAAGAGGTATACATACATACCAAATATATAATTTATTATTATTTTAAACATTTTTAGTTGAGTTTTATATACATTTTTTTCATGTGATGTACCGTATACCACTTAGAACGTGGTGTATATTAAAACTGCCCATAAAAATTATATAAATTGAGCTTAAACTTGAAAATGAATAATACATTATCTTCACGTGTATTCATTTTTATTTTGAAAAGCACTATATTCTTCACGTGTATATTACGAGATCATTGGAAAAATGTTACAATTTTAAAGATATAAAAAATTATAAAAATTGAGGTAAAAATTTCAAAGTAAATAATATACTATATTAAAAAAGCTACAAATAATTTTGGTAATTTAAAAAATGCGTTTTCAAAAAGTGAATAAATATAATTTAAAAAATATAAATATTATTTAAATTTAGCTAGAAACATCAAAGTGAATAATAAGTTGTCTTCAAAAAGTTTTAAATAATTTAGGTAATCTGAAAAACACGTACTTATTTTTATTTCGAAAAACACCATATTCTTAAAGTATATAGTAAACGATCCCTAAAAAATTGCTTCAATTTAAAAAATATAAATTATGTAAATTGAGCTAAATACTTCAAAGTGAATAATACATTGTCTTCAAAAAACTACAAATAATTTAGGTAATTTAAAAACGCATTTTCAGTTTTGTTTCATAAAACACCTTATTCTTAAAGTGTATAATACACAATTTATAAAAAATTATTTCAATTTTAAAAATATAAGAAATTATTTAAATTGAGCTAGAAAATTCAAAGTAAATAATATGTTTTCTTCAAAAAGCTTCAAATTATTTAGGTAATTTAAAAATTGGATAAGAATTTTTAATTCAAAAAACACCATAATCTCCAATTGTATGGTACACGATCTCTAAAAAAATTGTTGCAATTTTAGAATTATAAAATATATATTAATTGAGATAAAAACTTCAAAATGAAGAGTATATTGTCTTAAAAAACTTCAAATATTTTAGGTAATTTAAAAATGCAAATTCATTTTTTATTTTGGAAAACACCATATTCTTCAAATATATATTATGAGATCTAAAAAAAAGATGTAATTTTAAAAATATAAAAAATTATGTAAATTGAGCTAAAAAATTCAAAGTGAATAATACATTTTCTTCGAGAAGCTTCAAATAATTTGGGTAATTTAAAAAATGCTTATTCATTTTTATTTCAGAAAATACCCTATTCTTCATGTGTATAGTATACGATCTCTAAAAAATTGTTGCAATTTTAAAAATATAAAAAGTTATGTAAATTGAGCTAAAAACTTCAAAGTGAATAATATATTGTCTTAAAAAAACTTTAAATAATTTTGGTAATTTGCAATGCATTTTAATTTTTGTTTCAAAAACACCCTATGTATAATACACAATCTATTAAAAAATTGTTACAATTTTAAAAATATAAAAATTATATAAATTGATCTAGAAACATCAAAGTGAATAATATTATGTCTTTAAAAAGCTTCAAATTATTTAGGTCATTTAGAAAATGGTATTCACTTTTATTTCGGAAAACACTCTATTCTGCAAGTGTATAGTACACAATCTTTAAACAGATACCTTCAATTTTAAAAATATAAAAAATTATGTAAATTGAGCTAAAAACTTAAATGTGAATAAAAAATTATCTTTAAAAATCTTCAAATTTTTTAGGTTTTTTAAAAAATGAGTTTTCATTTTTATTTCAAAAAATATCCTATTCTTCAATTGTACAATCACTAATAAAATTATTGCACTTTTAAATATATAAATAATTCTGTAAATTGAGCATGAAACATCCAAGTGAATAAGACACTGTTTTCAAAAAGCTTCAAAAAATTTATCTAATTTAAAAAACACGTTTTCACTTTAATTTTGAAAAACACTATATTCTTCAAATATATAGTAGATGATATTTAAATTTTTTTTGGAATTATAAAAATATAAAAAAAATTATGTAAATTGAGCTAAAAACTTCAAAGTGAATAATACATTATCTTCGAAAAACTTGAAATAATTTAGATAATTTAAAAAATGCGTATTCATTTTCATTTCGAAAAACTGTTCAAGTGTATAGAATGAGATCTCTAAAAAAAGTGTTACAATTTTAAAAATATAAAAAAATATGTAAATTGAGCTAAAAACTTCAAAGTGAATAATACATTTTTATCAAAAAGTCTCTAATTAATTTAGGCAATTTGAAAAACACGTATTCATTTTTATTTCGGAAAACACATTATTTTGTAAGTGTATAGTATGACATTTCTAGAAAAATTGTTGTAATTTTAAAAATATAAAAAAAACATGTAAGTTGAGATAAAAACTTCAATGTGAATAATACATTGTTTTAAAAAAACTACAAATAAATTAGTTCATTTAAAAAACACATTTTCATTTTAATTTTAATAAAATAATATTCTTTAGGTTTATAATACATGATCTATAAAAAATTGTTCCAATTTTAAAAAGATAAAAAAATTATGTAAATTAAGCTAGAAACTTCAAATTTAATAATAAATTGTCTTAAAAATTCTTTAAATAATTTAGGTAATTTAAAAAATGCGTAATCATTACTATTTCAAAAGACACCATATTCTCCAAGCGTATAATACACGATCTCTAAAAAAATTGTTGCAATTTTTAAAATATAAAAATTATGCAAATTTAGTTAGATACTTCAAAGTGAATGATATGTTGCCTTCAAAAGTCTTTAAATAATTTAGGTATTTTAAAAAATGCGTATTTTTTTTTGTGAAAAACACTCTATTCTCCCAGCGTATACGATCTCTAAAAAAAATTGTTTAAATTTTAACAATTGAAATAATTATTTAAAATTTAAATTAAGATTGAAACTTCAAAGTGAATAATACAATATCTTGAATAAGTTTCAAATTATTTAGGAAACTTAAAATATGTATTTTCGACTTAATTTTGAAAAAACCATATTCTTCAGGTGTATTGTAAATGATCTCTAGAAAAATTGTTGTAATTTTAAAATATAAAAAATTATATAAGTTGAGCTAGAAACTTCAAAGCGAATAATACATTGTCTTAAAAAAAATTACGTTATTTAAAAATGCTTTTTTACTTTTTTTCCCGAAAACACCATATTCTTCAAGTGTATAATACACAATCTCTAGAAAATTGTTGCAATTTGAAAAATACAAAAAAATTAAGAAGTTTTAGCTAGAAACTCTAAAGTGAATGATACATTGTCTTCAAAAAGCTTAAAATAATTAGGGTAATTTAAAAAATGCGTTTTCTTTTTGGTTTCGATAAACACACTATTATTCAAGTATATAGTACACGATCTCTACAAAAATTGTTGCACTTTCAAAAATATAAATAATTCTTTAAACTAAGATAGAAACTTCAAAGTGAATAATACAATATTTTCAAAAAGCTTTAAATAACTTAGATTATTTAAAAAATACGTTTTCATTTTAATTTCAAAAAATATTATATTCTTCAAGTGTATTGTACATAATGCCTAAAAAAATAGTTGCACATTTAAAAATATAAATAATTATATAAATTAAGCTATAAGCTTTAAAGTGAATATTACATTATTTTCAAAAAGCTTCAAATAATTTATGCAATTTAAAAAACATGTTTTCCTTTTAATTTTTTAAAAAACTTTATTCTTTAAGTATATAGTACACAATCTCTAAAAAATTTGTTGCAATTTTTAAAATATATAAAATTATATAAATTGAATT
Source organism: Cyamopsis tetragonoloba (assembly GCA_037177725.1). Taxonomy (NCBI): domain Eukaryota; kingdom Viridiplantae; phylum Streptophyta; class Magnoliopsida; order Fabales; family Fabaceae; genus Cyamopsis; species Cyamopsis tetragonoloba. The sequence goes on along the minus strand of CM074124.1, from coordinate 57,759,905 downwards.
AGAAACTTTAAAGTGAATAATATATTGTTTTCAAAAATTCACAAATAATTTACGTAATTTAAAAAATAAGTATTCATTTTTATTTCAGAAAATGCCCTATTGTTCATGTGTATAGTATGAGATCTCTAAAAAAAATAATGCAATATTTAAAATATAAAAAAATTACATAAATTGAGCTAAAAACTTCAAAGTGATTAATATATTGACTTCAAAAAGCTTGAAGTAATTTTGGTAATTTAAAAAACGGGTATTCTTTTTTATTTCCGAAAATATCTTATTCTTCAAGTGTATAGTACGAGATCCCTGAATTTTTTTTTGCAATTTAAAAAATATAAAAATAATATAAATTAAGCTAAAAATATCAAAGAGAATAACATGTTTTCTTCAAGAATCTACAATAAATTTATATAATTTAGAAAATACATTTTCATTTTAATTTCGAAAACACTCAATTATTCAAGTGTATATTACACGATTTATAAAAAAATTGTTGCAATTTTAAAAATATAAAAAATTATGTAAACTGAGTGAGAAACTTCAATGTGAATAATACACTGTCTTCAAAAATCTACAAGTTGTCTAGGTAATTTAAAAAACGCATTATCATTTTTTATTTCAAAAAAGACCATTTTCTCTAGGTGTATATTACACGATCTCTGAAAAAATTGTTACAATTTAAAAATGTAAAAAATTATGAAAATTGAGTTAGAAATTTCAAAGTGAATAATACATTGTGTTCAAAAAGCTCCAAATGATTTAGGAAATTAAAAAAAATGTATTTTCGACTTAATAAAGATTCAAATAAATTAGGTAATTTAAAAAATGCTTTTTGATTTTGGTTTCGAAAAACATCATATTCTTCAAGTGTAAAATACACAATCTCTAAAAAATTATTGCAATTTGAAATATATAAAACTTATGAAGATTGAGTTAGAAACTTTAAAGTGAACGACACATTATCTTCTAAAAACTTCAAATAATTTATGTAATTTAAAAAAATGTGTTTTCATTTTTGTTTGAAAAAATATCTTATTCTTTAAGTGTATAGTACACAATCCCTAAAAATATTGTTTCACTTTTAAAAATATAAATAATTTTATAAATTGAGTTAAAAATTTCAAAGTGAATAATACAACGTCTTCAAAAATCTGTAAATAATGTACGTAACTTAAAAATTAGGTATTCATTTCTATATATTCTTAAATTGTATAGTTACATATCTCTAAAACAATTGTTGTAATTATAAAAATATAAAAAATTATCTAAATTGTGCTATAAATTTCGGAGTGATTAGTACATTGTCTTGAATACCCTATTATTCAAGTGTATTGTACGATATCTCTAAAAAAAATGTTACACTTTTAAAAATTTAAAAGATTATGTAAATTGAGCTAAAAACTTCAAAGTGAATAATACATTGTTTTCAAAAAGCTACAAATAATTTTGGTAAATTAAAAAATGTGTTTTAAGTTTGTTTCGATAACACCATATTCTTCAAGAGTATATAACCCACAATCTATAAAAAAATCGTTGCAATTTTGCAAATATAAAAATTATATAATTTAGCTAGAATCATCAAAGTGAATAAAACGTTGTCTTGAAAAAGCGTCAAATAATTTAGGTAATGTAAAAAATAAGCATTCATTTTTATTTCGAAAAATACCATATTCTTTAAGTATATAGTATATGATTTGTAAATTTTTTTCTATTTTAAAAATATAAATAACTCTGTAAATTGAGCTATAAACTTCAAAGTGAATAATACAATGTCATCAAAAAGCTTCAAATAATTTAGGTAATTTTTAAAAAAAAACCATATTCTTCAAGTGTATACGATCTCTAATTTTTAATTTTTTTTACAATTTTAAAAATATAAAAAATTATGTAAGTTGAGTTAGAAACTTCAATGTGGATAATACATTGTGTTCTAAAAGCTTCTAATTATTTATGTAATTTAAAAAATGCGTATTCATTTTTTTTTTTTGCTAAACACCTTATTCTTATGATACACGATCTCTAGAAAAATTGTTGCAATTTTAAAATTATAAAAAATTATGTAAATTGAGCTAAAAACTACAAGGTGAATATACATTATCTTCAAAAAGCTTCAAATAATTTTCTTAACTTAGAAAATGTGTTTTCATTTTTTTCTTTTCGAAAAACACCATATTCTTTAAGTATAGAGTACATTGTCTTTAAAAAAATTGTTGCACGTTTAAAAATATAGAAAGTTATATAAATTGAGCTTAAAACTTTAAAATGAATAATACATTGTCGTCAATAAGATTCAAATAGTTTAGGTAATTTAAAAATATGTTTTCATTTTTTTCGAAAACATCCTATTCTTCGAGTGTTATAGCACACGATCTCTACAAAATATTGTTGCAGTATTAAAAATATCAATAATTATGTAGCTTGAGCTTGAAGCTTCAAAGTGAATAATACAATATTTTCAAAAAGCTTCAAATAATTAGGTAATTTAAAGAATGCAGTTTCATTTTTATTTGGGAAAACACCATATTCTTCAAGTGTACGATTTCTAAGAAAATTGTAGAACTATAAAAATATAAATAATTATGTAAATTAAGCTAGAAAATTCAAATTGAATAATAAATTGTCTTCAAAAAGTTCTAATAATTTAGATAATTAAAAAATACATTTTCATTTGAATTTCTAAAAACAGTGTGTATTACACGACTTCTAAAAAAATTGATACAATTTTAAAATTATAAAAAATTATGTAAATTGGACTAGAAACTTCAAAGTGAACAATGTGTTGTATTAAAAAATCTTTAAATAAATTTGGTAATTTAAAAAATGTGTATTTATATTTATTTCGGAAAACACCATATTCGTCAAGTGTACATAGTACATGATCTCTAAAAAAATCGTACCAATTTCAAAATAATAAAAAATTAGGTAGATTGAGCTAGAAACTTCAAAGTAAATAATACGTTTTTAAAAAGATTTAAATAATTTAGGTAATTTAAAAACATATTTTTATTTAATTTTGAAAAAATCCTATAGTATACGATCGCAAAAAAAATTGTTGCAATTTTAAAATTATAAAAAATTAGGTAGATTAAGATTGAAACTTCAAAGTGAATAATAAAATATCTTCAAAAAGATTCAAATAATTTATTTAATTTAAAAATCATATTTTTATTTTAAAATATAAAAAATTATGTAAATTGAGTTAGAAATTTCAAAGCAAAAAATGCATTGTCTTAAAAAAACTTCAAATAATTTCGGTAAATTATAAAATGCATTTACATTTTTGTTTTGAAAAAAACATTCCAAGTGTATAGTACACGACCTATAAAACAAATTTTTGCAATTTTTGAAATATAAAAAATGATGTAAATTGAAATTATGATTTACACCTTTTTTTTCCTTTTATAATTGAAATTATATAAATTAGTTGCGTTCTAATTAGGGGCAACCTGGCCTGAGCTATCTAGGGTAGCCCAATAGCCCAATCTGAGCTATTAGTTGCGGGCAGGTTTAAGACAGTCTATTTTAACTTTAGAGTCGGGGTTAGCTTTTATTATTCGTGGACTCATTATTCAGATTATGATCGGGTTTGGGTTCAAGCTCGAGTTACCGACCTCATTCCTATACTAACTTATATACTTATATATTGTACACTTCATTTTTACTTTAAATTTTGTTGTCCTCTATTCTAAGGTAACACATTTTTCTTTGAATACTATCTTCAACAATATATTTTTTAACGTGCAAAATATTAAGAATTGAATAAAGTTGTAAGAATACTCATATTTTATTTAGATTAGTTAATTAAGTTGAATTCTCCTATAATATATTTAAATTAAGTTGCTAAAATATAAGTTAATGTCGACATGGTTCCGTTCTCTTTGATTTGGTCTTGACTTACTGAATCCATAGTTTTTGTTTGATCGGCTAAACTCACACACTTCCACACTAAACTACTTCTAAATTTACCTCAGAGGGGATCAAACCCCTCTCCTTAAGCTCCAAGAGTTCCTCCTTATGCCACTTGAGCTGCAAGCTTTTAACTACTGGATCCATATATGTTCGGGTTTAAAGATGAGTTCACGTTTAGATAATTGACTGGTTCTATATAATTAAGGTCAGGTGAGATAAATGTAATCAGTCCTATGCATATCCTTAGTTCTAATCATCGTTAACATGTGATCATAAAAAAATCCTTAATTATTTTATTAAAATGGTGTATCGATACATAAATTCATTGCTTGTGCATAGTAAAATCGCCCAATATCAGTGCAATAGTTTTTTAGAGCTTAACTATCCTTGAAGATTGGGTTGTATAGCACTCATGCGTAATTGTATCAGGCAAGAAACCAATGTTGCTTATGACTTATCACCATATATTTTTCCAAATTCTTCGTTTTGGTTTATGCTCTGCCATAAAATTTATATAACATTATATGTGACTAATTTTACTTTAAAATAAGACCACATGAATCATGGACAACCGTGATAAGATTTGACTGGAAGGATGCCATTTATTGTGTTGGCTTTTGAACAGAGCATTAAATAGAGAAAAAAGAAATACTAGTAACCAAAATATAAATGAGAATATTCAATTTTCTTTTTTTTTAAAAAAAAAACAGCTAATAAGAATATTATTAAAACAAATTATATATTTCTAATTTTACAAAATAATAAAGAACTTGAAATAAACGAGGCACACTTTAAAAACTACAGGAGTAGTTAAGAGAATCTACGAGGATTCCTTGAATTTATAATGAGAATATACGAGACTGAATGTCTTTTTTTTTTTTTCTTTTTTTTTTTTTGGAAAAGACTGAATTGTGAGTTGGGTTTAAGAAACTTGAGCTTTAAGCGAAAACTTGTTAATGGAGAAGAAAGAAGTTGCAATACGTGTCTCTAGAAGTTCACAGTTCCACAAGTTTTCCCAAACTTCATCTCCTAACAGTTCATTTGCATTCTAAGGCTCCCTTTCCCTTCTTCCAACCTTTATATATGAAACATGAAACACATGAAAATTAATCATTGGTCATACTCATATTACACATCAATTCCCACAAAATTATAAGTAAAAAAAAAAAAACACACACACACACACACAAAGTTGACACTTTTTTTCTTTTGTCTCTCTCTATTTAATATCATCCTTGTCAAGTAAATATTTGAAGAAGGCTAATTAAGGCAATGGAAGAAAAGGATAAGCTCATCCATGGAACAATTGAAGCTACCATCTTCAATGCCACACCTTTCTCTCCTTCATTTCCCTTCAATGTAAGGCTCCACACCTCACATTCCTTTTCAATATAGTTCTGTTTACAAGAATAGCGAACATATTTTAAAGCCTTAATTACATTTATCTCTTTTAAAGTTAATGTTGAATATACTTAATTTTTCTTTATTTGAAAAGTTATCTCTTTTACCGCATCATTTTTAAGAATATTATGTATATATAGTCTGTACATAAAATAAAGAAGGTAGGTGTAATATGTTAAAAATAATGTATTCGCGTTTAATAATAATACATTATCTAAGAAGGTTCCGATAAAACTAATAATTAAGAAATGTTAGGTAATCTTCAAAACAAAGATGATCAAAGTGTATTTAACACTAATCTCCGGATAATTGTGTCTAATTAAGCCCGTGATAAATTTGAATTAGCTATATGTAAATCAATTTCTCTTTTTTTTTTTTTTTTCTTTTTCTTTTCAGTGTATATGTACAAATGGAAAGCCAACTTATGTGACCATAAAGATAGACAACAAGAAGGTGGCAAAAACAACACAAGAACAAGAACGTGTATGGAACCAAACTTTTCAGATTCAATGTGCTCATCCATCTGATTCAACCATCACAATTGCACTAAAAACATCATGTTCAATATTGGGAAAATTCCAAATCCAAGCCCAAAAGTTGGAAGAAGAAAGCTTGATCAATGGCTTCTTCCCTCTCCTCATGGAAAATGGAAAACCAAATCCACAACTAAAATTAAGGTTTATATTATGGTTCAAGCCTGCATATTTGGAACCAAGTTGGAAAAAGCTACTAAGTAGTGGAGAATTTCAAGGGCTAAGGGATGCTAGTTTCCCACAAAGAACTAATTGTGAGGTTAAGCTATATCATGATGCTCACCATCCATCTTCTTTCCAACCTCCTTTTGATCTTTGTGGGACTCCAAGAAAGCTTTGGGAGGATGTGTATAAAGCCATTGAGGGTGCAAAGTATTTGATTTATATTGCTGGCTGGTCCTTCAACCCTAAGATGGTTCTGGTAAGTATAATCTTATTTTCATATTATTATTAAGGTCAAATATGTTTATGGTTTCTAAAATATTTTAAAAACTTGGTTTTAATCCTTTATTTTTATATTTTTAAAGTGAATAGTTTATGTCTTTCATTTTGTTTGAATAACTCAAAATTAGTATTGCATGTCAATTTTACTTAATTAAATTGATCAATATATGACACATGACATTCTATTATATAACATTTTAGTTGTGTTAAATGAGGTTAAATTCAATGATTGTAATGTGCAATTACTAAAATCATGACATTACAACGTGATATTACAAAATGGAGCACAATTCAAAATCTTGGTGTTAAGGATTAATTTTAAGCTATTTCTTTAAAAAAAATAAGGGACTCAGACTAAAATCAAATTTCACTTTATGGGCTAAAATGATATTTAACCCTTGTTTATTTTAATAAACATTTTTGAGAAGATAATGCTGGTTGTGCAGGTTAGAGATCCTGAAACAGAAATCCCACGTGCAAGAGAAATAAAGCTTGGAGAACTATTAAAGAAGAAGGCAGAGGAAGGAGTGGCTGTAAGGGTTATGATATGGGATGATGAAACTTCACTACCTTTCATCAAGAACAAAGGTGTGATGAACACTCATGATGAAGATGCTTTTGCTTACTTCAAACACACAAAAGTAATATGCAGAAAATGCCCAAGATTACACCACAAATTCCCCACATTATTTGCTCATCATCAAAAAACCATAACAGTGGACACTAAAGCCCATAATTCTGTTAATGACAGAGAAATTATGAGCTTTTTAGGTGGTTTAGACTTATGTGATGGAAGATATGACACTGAGAAACACTCATTGTTTCAAACACTTAGTGAAAAATCACATTTTCATGACTTTTACCAAACAAACATTTCAGGAGCTAGCATTAACAAAGGAGGGCCAAGAGAGCCTTGGCATGATGCTCATGCTTGTGTTATAGGTGAAGCTGCTTGGGATATTTTAACAAATTTTGAACAAAGATGGACAAAACAATGTGATTCTTCTCTCTTACTCCCTTCTAATATCTTACAAAATCTCATGCAAACTTGTTCTAGCACTCCAAAAGAAAGGAATTGGAATGTTCAAGTTTATAGGTCCATTGATCATGTGTCTGCCAGTCAATTGTTTAGAAAACTAAATGTGGAAAGGAGCATCCATGAGGCTTATGTCGACGCGATTCGGCGCGCCGATAGGTTTATCTACATTGAGAACCAGTATTTCATTGGAGGGTGTCATTTGTGGGAGAAAGATAAGCATAGTGGATGCTCAAATTTGATTCCTGTTGAGATTTCACTAAAGATAGTGAGTAAGATCAAAGCAAGAGAGAGATTTTCTGTTTATATTGTTATACCAATGTGGCCAGAAGGAGTTCCTGAAAGTGAACCAGTTCAAGATATATTGCATTGGAGTAGAGAAACAATGAAAATGATGTATAAGTTGATTGGAAAAGCAATAATGGAAAGTGGAGAGGCAGGGAATCCAAGAGATTACTTGAATTTTTTTTCCCTTGCTAATAGAGAAATGAAGGGAAAAGAAGAGTATCTTCCTCCACATTCTCCAAATCCTGAGACACAATACTGGAATGCACAGAAAAATAGGAGGTTCATGGTTTATGTTCACTCCAAGCTCATGATAGGTATGATTTGAATTATTCTTCAGTTAGTATCTTATTTTCCACTTCTAGTTCTGTTTTTTTCCCCCCATGATTTGAGAATTTTAGATATGATGTGACATGCAAAGATGGTTATTGTTTGACTTAGAAGTATTTATTTAGCAAATCATTGCTTTCACGTATGCTACTATTAGCTATCTCAATTTTGCAGACAAAGCTGATTTGGAATGATTCCTTCCAAGAAATATATTTCAATAACTAATTTTATAGAATTGTGCATGTGAGCATGTCATCATAGGTTAGATTAACAATTTTTTACTTACACTTTACAAACTTTTTTTTTTATTTGGTCACTATAAGAAAGAGTTCTATATGTTAGCATATATATATATAAAATCATTTACTACTTAGTTTAGGATAAAATATTAGTCAACTCCATATAATCTAACACTCTTGTAATAGCAAGAATTAGTTCACAATTGTATTTTTTTTTTCATATGGAGACTAAAATAAAAATGGATGAACCAACTAAATTGACTTTCATCTTCATGTAACGATGTGTCATGATATTTGAGTTATATTTTAATTCGAATAACTCAAAAGAAGATGTTTTCAAACTATATTGAGTTAACATACTACTTTCATTTTGTTAGGCAAAAGCCAATTTAATTCAAATTTCACTTTGGTTAAATTTTAAATTACAGTTTCATTGAAAATTCAGTTTAGTCTATTGCAATTGTGAAACTGTGGTACAACCTATGTTGATATATCATATGTTAACTAAAAAACAATTTTTTTTTTGTTGCTTATGTCATCAGTGGATGACCTATACATACTAATAGGATCAGCAAATGTGAACCAAAGATCCATGGATGGGCGAAGGGACACAGAAATTGCCATAGGAGCCTACCAATCTCATCATCACATGAAAAATGGTGAAATTCATGCTTACAGAATGTCATTATGGTATGAGCATACAGGGATTGCTGATGAATTGTTCTTAGAGCCAGAAAGTTTGGCATGTGTAAGAAAAATGTGCTCAATTGGAGATCACATGTGGAAAATTTACAGTGGTGAAGAAATTGTGGACATGGAAGGTGTGCACCTTGTAACTTACCCTGTCAAAGTAACACAAGAAGGGTGTGTGGAGGACCAGATTGATGGTGGGGATCATTTTCCTGATACAAAATGTTTAGTTAAGGGCAAGAGATCTAAATATTTAACTCCTATCTTTACCACTTAACAGTTGGCACGTATTGAGGTTAATTTAATTTGGAGAAATAATTTATTTTTTATAGTCCGATAACTTTTAAAAATAAGTGATGATTTCTCTTGTAACAAGTTTTTTTAAATATGTGCTTAACCATACAATTGACACGTGGACTTACAAACAGGACTGACCATCCTTTCGCTCATCATACACAACTCAAAGAATTGTTTGATGTTTATGAGTAGAACAAGTAGAAGCCCTGTACATTTAATGTATGCATCAAGAATTTAACAATGCTATTCATTTCTATTAATACTAATGGAATTTGAGTTTTCAGTACAGTGCATTGGAATTTGAGTTTTTTTCCCCTTTTAGTAACGTAATTTTTTTTTTTTGACGTTATGTCCCATTGATTATAAAGAAAATAAAAATAAAAATAAAAATAAAAATAAAAATAAGAGGAGATGGGGGATAACTTTTGTATTGAAAAGACCAAAAAGATAAAATGTGATTTGTCCAAAAAAAATCTATTATCTAATATATATATTAAATCTGAAGTGAAAGCCGTAACAATAACACTTCATCTATCTCATTATCACTATTGTGCCACATCAGTACATTTGCTTATATGTCAATAGATTTTCACTCATATTTTCTTCTACTTTTCACTCAATTTACATTTAGTTAAGTAAAAATCAATTATGATAACATAATTCACGTATTAAAGAAAAATATTAGATACTCAATTTATTAAAAAATTAACTTCAAATTAAGCTCTAAGGACAAACTCAGAATAATTTTTATTTAATATTAATTATTTAAATAAAAATTTACACATATAATATCATTTCAAAAACTATTAATCATTTACACTCTCCACCAAATATGAATATAAATATGCATTTCAAATCAATAAACAAATTCCAAATTTATTAACATTTTTAAATACACTAAGGTTTCAAAAGACATTAATCATTAATCACATTCCACTGTATATTTAACAAGTATGTAGTGAAAATTAAACTTACAATTTAATGTATTAACTATTTTAAAAAATCCATTAATTAAATTATATTTAAATTGCAATGATAAATAAATGGCAACAAAATTGCAAAATCACATTGTCAAAACCATTAATTAGAAAACTATATTAATAGAAACTTTAAAGAAGATTAAGTAATTAAAATTAAAGTAACACAACTTATTAAAAAAGCATCATTTCACAACGAAAAAATAGCAACAAACAATTTATTATTCACTTAGAAATTTTTAATTCTATTTACATAATTTTTTTAAACAAATTGCAACAATTTTTTTAGAGATCGTATACTACACCTGAAGAATATAGTATTTTTCGAAATTAAAATGAAAACGTGTTTTTTAAATTACCTAAATTATTTGAAGCTTGTTAAAGATAGACAATGTATTATTCACTTTGAAGTTTCTAGCTCAATTTATATATTTTTTTATATTTTCAAAATTGCATCTGTTTTTCAGAAATTGTGTATTATACACTTTAAGAATATGATATTTTTTAAATTAAAATAAAAACATGTTTTTAAGTTACCGAAATTATTTAAAGCTTTTTGAAGACAATATATTATTCACTTTAAAATTTCTAGTTCAATTTACGGAATGGTGTATGATACACGTGAAGAATATAGTGTTTTTCGAAACGAAAATGGAAACATATTTTTTAAATTATCTAAATTATTTGAAGCTTTTTGAAGATAATTTATTGTTCATTTTAAATTTTCTAGCTCATGTCTCATAATTTTTTTTTTCATTTTTAAAGATGAAACAATATTTTTAGAGATCCTGTATTATATACACTTGAAGATTATGGTGTATTTCGAAACAAAACTGAAAATGAGTTTTTTAAATTACATAAATAATTTTAAGCTTTATGAAGACAATGCATTATTCAATTTGAAGTTTTTAGCTCAATGTACATAATTTTTTATTTTTAAATTTGCAACAATTATTTTTAGAGATCGTGTACTATAAACTTGAAGAATATTTTTTAAATTATCTAAATTATTTAAGGCTTTTTGAAAATAATGTATTATTCACTTTGAAATTTCTAGCTCAATTTATAGAACATTTTATATTTTTACAATTGCAATAATTTTTTTAGAGATTGTGTATTGTACACTTGAAGAAAATGGTGTCTTACGAAAAAAAAATACGAACACATTTTTTAAATTATCAAAATTATTTGAAGCATTTTGAAGATAATATATTATTCACTTTGAAATTTCTAGCTTAAATTTTAGAAATTTTTAAGTTTTTAAAATTCAATATTTTTTTTAGAGATTGTGTACTATACACTTGAAGAAAAGCATGTCTTCCGAAATAAAAATAAAAACACTTTTTTTTAAATTATCAAAATTCTTTGAAACTTTTTGAAGACAGTGTATTATTCAGTCTGAATTTTCTAAATCAATTTACAAATTTTTTTATTTTTTAAATTTATAACAATTTTTTTTTAGAGATTGTGTATTATATATCTTTGAAGAATATGGTGTTTTTCGAACTTTAAATGAAAACTTGTTTTTTCAAATTACTTAAATTATGTGAAGCCTTTTGAAGACAATGTATTATTCACTTTAAAGTTTTTAGCTCAATTTGTAGATTTTTTTATATTTTTAAAATTGCAACAATTTTTCTTGAAATTGTGTACTATACACTTGAAGAATATAATGTTTTCTAAAATAAAAATTTAAACAATTTATTTAAATTATCTATATTATTTGAATCTTTTTGAAGACAATGTCTTATTCTTTTTTATTTTCTAGCACAATTTATAGAATTTAATATTTTAAAAATTATAACAATATTTTTAGAGATCAAGTAGTGTACACTTGAAGAAGAGAGTGTTTGTGAAAATTAAAATGAAAATGTGTTTTATAAATTAACTAAAATATTTGAATTTTTTTTAATACAATGTATTATTTAATTTGAAATTTCTAGTTCAATCTCTAGAATTTTTTATATTTCAAAAATTACAACAATTTTTATAGAGATTGTGCATCATACACTTGAAAAATACGGTGTTTTTCTAAATAAAAATGAAAACAAGTTTTTAAAATTCCCTAAATTATTTGAAGCTTTTTGAAGAGAATGTATTATTCACTTTAAAATTTCTAACTTGATTTACATAATTTTATATTTTTAAAATTTCAATAATTCTTTTAGAGATTGTGTATTATACCGTTAAAGAATATGATATTTTTCGAGAAAAAATTGAATTATTTTATTTTAAAATTATCTACATCAATTGAAGCTTTTTAAAGACAATATATTATTTACTTTGAAGTTTCTTACTTAAATTTATATAAATTTTTATATTTTTAAAATTCCAATAATCTTTTTAGAGATGGTCTACTATACAATTGAAGAATATGATGTTTTTCGAAATTAACATGGAAATAGTTTTTTTAAATTACTTAAATTATTTGAAGCTTTTTGAAGACAATGTATTATTCACTTTAAAGTTTCTAGCTCAGTTTTTATTATTTTTTATATTGTTCAAATTGAAAAAAAAATAGATATCGTATATATTATATCTTTGAAGAATACGGTGTTTTTGAAAATAAAATTTAAAATGCGTGTTCCATATTACCTAAATTATTTGAAGCTTTTTAAAGACAATCTATTATTCACTTTGAAGTTTCTAGCTACACTTACAAAAAAAATTTATATTTTTAAATTGTAACAATTTTTTTAGAGATCGTGTGTATCATACACTCAAAGAATACGGTGTTTTCTGAAATAAATATGAAAACATGCTTTCTATATTACCTAAATTATTTGAAACTTTTTGAAGACAATGTATTATTCATATTAAAGTTTATATTTCAAATATACAAAATTTTTTATATTTTTAGAATTGCAACAATTTTTTAAAGATCCTTTACAATACAATTGCAGAATAATGTGTTATCCATTATAAAAATTAAAATGCATTTTTTAAATTGCTTAAATTTTTTGAAACTATTTGATGACAATGTATACACTTTGAAATTTCTAGCTCAATTTACATAATTTTTTTATATGTTTATAATTGTAACAATGTTTTTAGAGATCGTGTAATATACACTTGAAGAAATGACTCAAATCCAACTTTTGGGTTGATTGTTTTTGTTTGATAAATTGGTTTAATTGTCCACTTTCCTGTATTCACTCTTTGTAATGGGATGAATCCCTGTTACCTCTTTTTAATAATATCAGTTTCTCTCATTGATAAAAAAAATGATGTTTTTCAAAATTAAAAAGAAAACTTGTTTTTTAAGTTATTTAAAACTTTTTAAAAATAATGTATTATCAGTAAATAATAATATTTAAATGTTTTATTTTTAAAAATTAATACTTAATTTTTACAAGTAGCTATGTTTATGTGATTTAGAAATTTTTATTATTATTATTTTAATATTATTAGAAGTTTATTATTTGTTTGTATTTAACATATAAGGAATATATATGTATATTTTTTTATATATCAGTAAATAATAATATTTTAAAAATTAATATTTAATTTTTACAATTAGCTATCTTTTTGTGTTTTAGCACTTTTTATTACTATTATTTTAATATTATTAGAAGTTTATTATTTGTTTGTAATTAAGAACAAAATATTAAATTTACACTCCTAGAATATTGTTTTTCTCTAAAAATTTGATATATTTTTTCTCTTTCTTTATAAATTCTCTAAATACTTAATATTTTTTATTGTCCTCATTTTAGGTTTCGGCCTCTCCCACCCGACATCTCTGGATCCGTCCCTGTTGATAAATAAGGTGTTTTTCAAAATTAAAATAAAAAAGTATTTTTTAAATCATCTAAATTATTTGAAACATTTTAAAGACAATATATTATTCACTTTCAAGTTTCTATCTAAATTTAAAGAATTTTTTATATTTTTAAACTTGTAACATTTTTTAGTGATCATCATATATTATACCTTTGAAGAATATGGTGTTTTTCAAAACAAAAATGAAAAAATATTTTTTAAATTATCTAAATTATTTGAAGTATTTTGAAGACAATGTATTATTCACTTTGAAGTTTTTATCTCAATTTACGGAATTTTTTATAGTAATAAAATTGCAACAACTTTTATAGACATCGTATATTATACACTTGAAGAATATGTTGTTTTTAAAAATAAAAATGAATACGTGATTTTTAAATTACCTAATTTATTTGAAGTTTTTCGAAGACAACGTATGATTCACTTTAAATTCTCTAGCACAATTTTCATAATTTTTTTATATTTTTCAAGTTGCAACAATTTTCTTTTGAGATTGTGTACTATACATGTGATGAATAGTGTGTTTTTCGAAACAAAAATAGAAATATTGTTTTTAAATTACTTAAATTATTTGAAGCTTTTTGAAGACATTGTATTATTCACTTTGAAGTTTCTAGTTCAATTTTCATAATTTTTAATTTTTTTTAAATTGCAACAATTATTTTAGAGATCTTTTATACTTGAAAAATAGGGTGTTTTGTGAAATTAAAATGAAATTGAAAATGCCTAAATCATTTGAAGCTTTTTAAAGATAATGTATTATTCACTTTAAAGTTTCTATTTCAATTTTATTAATTTCTAATAATTTTAAAATAGAAACAACTTTTTTAGAGTTCGTGTATTATACAAATAAAGAATAGGATGTTTTTAATTAGAATTAAAAATAAAAATGTGTATTTTAAATTAGAAGTGTTTTGAAGATAATGTATTATTTACTATTAAGTTTCTACCTTAATTAAAAGAACTATTTATTTTTTAAAAATTACAACAATTTTTTTAGAGATTGTCTACAATATACCTAATGAACATGGTGTTTTGCGAAAGAAAATAAAAACACTTTTTTAAAATTTTCTAAATTATTTGAAGCTTTCTAAAAATAATCTATTATTTACTTTAAATTTTCTTGCTCAGTTTTCTTAATTTTTTATATTTTTTAAGTTGCAATTATTATTTTAGATATTTTGAATTATACACTTACAAAATAGGGTTTTTTTCGAAATTAAAAAGAAAATGTGTTTTTTGAATAATCTAAATTATTTGCAGATTTTTTGAGAGAAAGTAATATTCACTTTAAAGTTTCTAGCTCAATTTAAATTATTATTTATATTTTGAAAATTTAAATAATATTTTGAGATATCATGTAATATACATTCAAGAATATGGTGTTTTTCTAAACAAAAATGAAAACACATTTTTCAAATGACCTAAATTATTTGAAACTTTATGATGACATTGTATTATTCACTTTAAAGTTTCTATCTCAATTTTAATAATTTTTAATATTTTTAAAATTGTAACAACTTTTTTAGAGTTCGTTATTAAACCTTTGAAGAATATGATATTTTTCGAAATTAAAATAAAAATAATTTTTTTAAATTAGCTAAATTTTTTGAAGCTTTTTGAAGACAATATATTATTAGCTTTAAAGTTTATAGCTCAATTTATTTATATATTTTTTTTTCCAAAACTATAACAATTTTTGTAGAGATCGTGTACTATACACTATGGTGTTTTTTGAAATAAAAAGGAATTCGCTTTTTTTAAATTACGTAAATTATTTAAATTTTTTTAAGACAACGTATTATTCACTTTAAATATTCTATCTCAATTTTAATATTTTTTTATATTTTCAAAATTGCAACAACTTTTTTACGTATAACTTATTATATCTTTGAAAAACATGATGATTTTCTAAAAAAGTTCTTTGAAGAAAATCTATTATTCACTTTGAAGTTTACTGCTCAATTTAAATAATTTTTATCTTTTTAAAATTGCAATTATTTTTTTAGAGATTGTGTATTATACATTTGAATGAATTGGATGTTTTCGGAAAAAAAATAAAAATGCGTATTTTAAGTTACTTAAATTATTTGAATTATTTTTAAGAAAATGTATTATTCACTGTGGAGTTAACTCAATTTAAAGAATTCTTTATGTTTTTCAAATTGTAACAATTTTTTTAGAGATAGTGTATTATACACTTGAACAATATGGTATTTTTCAAAAGAAAAATGGAAATGTGTTTTTTAAATTACCTAAATTATTTGAAGCTTGTTGAAGACAATATATTATTCACTTTAAATTTTCTAGCTCAATTTTCTTAATCTTTTATATTTTAGTCATTGTGTATTAGGTACACTTGTAGAATAAGGTGTTTTTCGAAACAAAAGTGGAAACATGTTTTTTAAGACAATGTATTATTCAATTTAAAGTTTTTAGCTCAATTTTTAAATTTTTTTATATTTTTAAATTTTAATAATTTTTTTAGAGATCGTGTATTATACACTTGAAAAACATGGTGATTTCCGAAGTTAAAATGAAATCTTATTTTTAAATTACTTAAATTATTTGAAGCTTTTTCAAAAGAATGTATTATTCACTTTGAAGTTTCTATTACAATTCAAATTATTATTTCTATTTTTAAAATTTCAACAATTTTTGTAGAGATAGTGTATTATACACTTGGAGAATATCATATTTTTCAAAAAAAAATAGAAATGTGTTTTTTAAATTACCTAAATTATTTGAAGCTTTTTGAAGATAATGTATTATTCACTTTGAAGGTTCTAGCTATGTTTTTATAATCTTTTATAATTTTCAAATTGCAATAATTTTCTTAGATATCATGTATTATACACTTGAAAAATATGGTGTTTTTGGAAATTAAAATGAAAATATGTTTTTTAAATTACCTAAATTATATGAAGCTTTTTAAAAATACTGTATTATTCAATTTGAAGTTTCTAGCTCAATTTAAATTATTATATATAAATTAAAAATTCAATAATTTTTTTAGAGATCATCTATATTTTATTTAATCCTTACTTCTTTTTTGTTTAAAGAGATCATATATCATACATTGAAGAATATAGTGTTTTTAAAAATTAAAATGAATACCCATTTTTAAATTATATATATCATTTGAAGCTTTATAAAGACAATGTATTATTCACTTTAAAGTTTCTATCTCAATTTTAATAATTTTTAATAGTTTTAAAACTGCAACAACTTTTTTATAGTTTGTTATTATACCTTTGAAAAATAGTGTTTTTTGAAATTAAAATAAAAACTTGTTGTTTAAATTCACTAAATTTATTGAAACTTTTTTAAGACAATGTACTAATAACATTGAAGTTTACTACTCAATTTGAAAATTTTTTTATATCTTTAAAATTGCAACTGATTTTTTAGAGATTGTGTATTATACATTTGAAAGAATAGGATGTTTTCGCAAATGAAAATAGAAATGCGTATTCTAAATTACCTCAATTATTTGAAACTTTTTGAAGACAATTGATTATTCACTATAAAATTTCTAGCTTAATTTAAATAATAATTTATGTTTTTTAAAATTGCAATAATTTTTTTAGAGATCGTGTATTATACAATTGAAGAACATGGTGTTTTTCGAAATAAAAATAAATACGTGTTTTTTAAATTACCTAATTCATTTGAGGCTTTTTAAAGATAATGTATTATTCAAGTTAAAGTTTTTAGCGTAATTTTCATAATTTTTTATATTTTTCAAGTTGCAACAATTTTTTTTTAGATGGTATATTATACACTTGAAGAAAAAATTGTTTTTCAAAACAAAAATGGAAACATGTTTGTTAAATTACCTAAATTATTTAAAGTTTTTTTGAAGGCAAAGTATTATTCACTTTGAAGTTTCTAGCTCAATTTGTATATATTTTTACATTTTTCAAATTCCAACAATTTTTTTAGAGGCTGTGTATTATCATGTGCATAAACCAAACTAGATCACATTTTTTAAAACGGCCTTGGTGCACCATTGACAAAATGGTGCATCCTAAAATCCACCGTGCATTATACACTTGAAAAATATGATATTTTTTAAAATTGAAATGAAAATGTGTGTTTTAAATTACCTAAATTATTTGAAACTTTTTAAATACAATGTATTATTTACTATGAAGTTTGTAGCTCAATTTACAGAATTATTTATATTTTAAAAATTATAATAATCTTTTTAGAGAGTGTGTATTATATACTTTAAAAATATGGTATTTTTAAATAAAAACGAATACGTGTTTTTTAAATTACCTAACTTATTTTAAGCTTTTTGAAGACAATGTATTATTGACTTTAAAGTTTCTAGCGCTATTTGCATAATTTTTTATATTTTTCAAGTTTCCACTATTTTTTTTCAGATTGTGTATTATACAATTGAAAAATAATGTGTTTTTCAAAATAATTTTTTTTTTGAGATTGTGTATTTTTTAAAATTGCAACAATTTTTTTTGAAAACGTGTACTATAAAGTTGAAGAATAAGGTGTTTTTCAAAATTAAAATGAAAACGTGTTTTTTAGATCACCTAAATTATTTGAATCTTTTTGAAGACAATGTATTATTCACTTTGAAGTTTCTAGCTCAATTTTCATAATTTTTTTATATTTTTCAAATTGCAACAAAATTTTTAAAGATCATGTATTATACACTTGAAAAATAGGGCGTTTTATGAAATTAAAATGAAAACTTATTTTTTAAATTACCTAAATTATTTGAAACTGACAATGTATTATTCACTTTAAAGTTTCTATATCAATTTTAATATTTCTTATATTTTTAAAATTGCAACAATTTTTGTTAGAGATCGTGTATACCTTTTAAGAATATTATGTTTTTCGAAACAAATGATTTTTTTTTTAAATTACCTTAATTATTTGAAACTTTTTGAAGATAATTCTTTATTCATTTTGAATTTTAATTCTCAATTTATAGATTTTTTATATTTTTAAAATTATAACTACTTTTTTAGAGATTGTGTATTATGAATAGGATGTTTTCGGAAATAAAAATGAAAATAAATTTTTTAAATTACCTAAATTATTTGAAACTTTTTGAAGATAATGTATTATTCACTTTAAAGGTTCTATCTCAATTTTCATCATTTTTTATAATTTTAAAATAGCAACATATTTTTTAGAGATCGTGTATTATACTAGTGAAGAATATAGTGTTTTTCGAAACAAAAATAAAAATGCATTTTTAAAATCACCTGAATTATTTGAAGTTTTTTAAAGACATTGTATTTTTTTTTGCTATTAAAGACAATGTATTATTGACTTTGAAGTTTCTAGCTCAACTTATAGTATTATTAATATTTTTAAAAGTGCAACAATTTTTTTATACATCGTATGCAATATACTTGAAGAATAGGGTATTTTGCATAATAAAAATGAAAACGTGTTTTTTAAATTACCTAAATTATTTGAAGCTTTTTGAAGACAATGTATTATTCACTTTGAAGTTTTTATATTTTTAAATCGCAATAATTTTTTTAGAGATTGTGTATTATACACTTGAAAAATAGGTGTTTTTCGAAGTTAAACTAAAATCTTATTTTTAAATTACTTAAATTATTTAAAGTTTTTTGAAAAGAATGTTTATTCACTTAAAAATTTCTAGCACAATATTAATTATTATTTCTATTTTTAAAATTTTAACAATTTCTCTAGAGATGATGTATTATTCCCTTGAAAAATAGTGTAATTCAAAATAAAAAAGAATATACATTTTTTAAATTATGTAAATTATTTGAAGCTTTTTGAAGACAATGTATTATTCATTTTAAAGTTTCTATATCAATTTTAATAATTTTTTATATTTTTAAAATTACAACAACTTTTTTAGAGGTAGTGTATTATACCTTTGAAGAGTACGGTATTTTTCGAAACTAAAATAAAAACCCGTTTTTAAAAATGGAATTTATTTAGAGATAGTATATTATATCCTTAAAGAATATAGTGTTTTTCGGAAAAAAAATGAATACGCGATTTTAAATTATCTAAATTATTTTTAAAAAAAAATTAAAGCAATGTATTATGCAATTAAAAATTTCTATCTCAATTATAATAGTTTTTATATTTTTAAAATTATAACAATTTTTTTAGAAAACGTTTATTATACCTTTAAAGAATATGATGTTTTTCTAAACAAAAATAAAATCACATTTTTTTAAATTACTTAAATTATTTAAAGCTGTTTGAAGACAATATATTATTCACTTTGAAGTTTATGACTCAATTTGTAGAATTTTTTATATTTTTAAAATAGTAACTACTTTTTTAAAGATTGTGTACTATAAACCTAAAAAATAGCATATTTTCATAAATAAAATGAAAACACATTTTTATCTCAATTTTCATAATAATTTTATATTTTAAAATTTGTGACAATTTTTTTAGAGATCATTGTTTATACTTTCGAAGAATATGTTTTTTTAAAGAAAAATAAAAACATTTTTTAAGTTATCTAAATTATTTAAAGCTTTTTGAAGACAATGTATTATTCACTTTGAAATTTTTAGCTCAATTTATAAAAAAAATTGTTATTAAAATTTCAACTATTTTTTTAGAAATTGTATACTATAGAAAAATAAGGTATTTTCCGAAATAAAAATAAAAATGTATGTGAAATTTATATTATTTTTATTGAAATTTCTAGCTCAATTTATAAAAAAAGTTTATATTTTTAGAATTGCAATAATTTATTAAGAGATCATGTACTGTAAACATGTACAGTACACATGTACACATGAAGAATATGATTTTTTTCAAAATAAAAATTAGAACACATTATTTAAATTATCTAAATTATCTGAATCTTTTTTAAGACAATGTGTTATTCACTTTAATGTTTATAGCTCAATTTTCATAATTTTTTATACTCCTAAAATTGCAACAATGATCTTACTTACGCTATGAGTATATTAAGTTTTTTTTTTTTAGATAAAAAGAATAGATATATTTCGAATGAAATTGAGCTACATAAATATCAATCTCATTCAACAATGCCACAACACAATTTAATGCAAGAAAATTATTTGTGCTGATAATACGCCAAAATTAAACTCTAATAAAAAAAAAGTTTAAATAAACAATGGATGTCTATCAAGTTCAATGGCAACTGAACCGCAATGAAATGATCAACCATAAAGACAACAGAAAAAAACATGGCATGAGATTGGAGCACAAACTTCACCAAGGCCAGTATAAAAAATTAACCATCCAAAAGGTAAGGTGGTAAATAGGCTCTCAACCCTTGCTAATACCAAGTAGCTCTTTGATCATTAGAGTACTTTCCATATAAATTAACCCAAATGAAAAGATATATGCTCAGAAGGGCAACCAAACAAGATGTATAGATTCTCCGCGATGTGAGTCAGGTTCGCATCAATATTATTCTCCAAATCTATTTTCTATCTGTAATATAAAAACACCACACGATTCTAAAAAGGGTGTGGGCAAAAAATTGTTAACGCATAAAGAGGCTTCATTTGCCTGATCAACCTTCAAAATGTCACTTGTGCCTAGGATCAATCTGAATATGAGGCCTGTTCAGAACAATACGTCAAGATATTCTTACTGAGCCATCCCTTCTTTCACAAACACAGCACGCAAAATCCAAAGCAAGCATTCATGATCCATCTAGCAAACTAAATTTTAACAATTGCAAGTTTGAAGTAATCCATGCTTACCGCCAACGTTTTCATTTTCAACCTTACAATAATTTAATCCAGCAAAACAAAGGCAGGCAATATGTTATCTTGATCCAGTGATCGGTCACAGCCAGATAAAATACCCTTCCACCAGGGACCGACCAGTCTTAAGCCCACAATAAGCTTCATTCTATTTTGCTTTTTGAAACGATAAAGAACCTACTGGTGCTCCTCAAAACCTCATTAACATGATGGCCAAAGACGTGTATGGGGTTCCTCCATAGTCCTGAATAAGATTACCAGGTCATCTGCAACCACAATAAATATAATAAGATTAGGGAGAAATAAGTGGCAAGTCACCAGAAAAAAAAATGAAAGACAATAAAACATACTTTTATTGCTAAATTATAATAATAAAGAAACGGTAGCAACAAAATAAAATAAAATAAAATAATCATTGTAATATAAGTGAACATCTTATTAAAAAATACAAGAAATAAATAAATATGCCTACAGACTGCTAGCATCCATCACCTTGATGAAAGTGAATCAACAACCTCAAAAAGAATCACGAGGTTAATTGCTTAAGTACTAGGTGAAAATTTGAATTCTGGTATTTTCAGTCTAGTTGGAAATCAGCTTAACATTATAGGTTACCCCAAGATCTTTACCTCACTAAAGAAGATCATTTCCATTATGCTCAATTCGCACTTTAGCAGTCAAGCTTAATTGATAGACTGCTGATTCCAACTCAAAAAATTCTTGTTCAAGTCAGCAACAATAACTAAAACATAACCGAAATGAAGGCGACCTAGTGCGCGAGGTTCCTACTTGGCGGTGTCCGGAGAGAGATGTACATAGCCTTATCCCTTGCAAGTGGAGAGGCTGTTTCCGCAATTTGGACTTGTGACCTCCAAGTCACAAAGTAACAACCTTACAGTTGCACTAAGGCTTGTCCTTAACCTAAATAAAATGGCTCCACCTTAATGCCCTACAACAAAGAAGCCTCCAAATTCCAAACTCCACTATTTAAAAATCCCTTAGAGGAAAAAGTAGCAATAACAACCAGTACTTCACCAACCAATAAAAACTCTAGCTGTAAGCATCCAAGTTAACTAGGAGGTCCGGCAATCCAGAAGCTACAAACAACATTGGATGTTTAGATTCTTGACCTGATTTGTTACGTATCAAATCAAGATGTCAATGTTCCTTTGATTAATATTAGAAGCCTAATGACAATCAAGATCAATTCAGTAGGAAAAATATATCAAAGGTTGGCCACCCTAAAACTGCAGACAGCTCCAAGTACCAACAAATCATCTGACCTACAGAAGATCTTAGTTCTTAAAATGTCAAATAGGATGCATTGACAGCTAACATTATACTACTCATAGTTGATTTAAGATTTTAAATCCCTGATCCTTACACTAAAATTTCTGGTTAGATAACATTACTAAAAACAAAATCTGAAGATGATCCTAACCCTAAACCCTAGTTCAGGCGTGTAAAATGTAAGTTCGATAATAATCAGCATGCTAAACCTTACAAGATTGTAATCAGCACGGTAACACAGCAAGTTTTATATTGGTTAGATCATTCAGACCAATAAAGAGAAGCAGAATACTTGCCTATGAGCTTTAGATCAACAGCTGGCTTCAGACATACCGACGGCCCCAAAGCTTTCTCTTTAGATATTCCAGTGATACTAGCAACAGGTGAGAATCTTGCATATCATGAAGGACCTTGACCAATCAGATTTCCACACCTCGACCAATACAAAGAGCGAGGAACTTCGTGATGGTATGAGATAAACACTATCAGACAGTTAATTCTCTTTTTCAAGATGAAAAGGGGTATAAAACTGATAAAATCCCCCTAACAACCTAGAGCTAGGGAGATTTATAGAAAACTCTAACATCTCACCCTAGCTTCAGGTTCGCCAATTTCTGGTCCACTTCAATAAATAGTTTCCAAGCACCAGGTGCAATATCTATGGCACTATCATCTTGCCGGGTAAATATAACACCTTCGTGCATTCAGCTTCCATGTAAAATAATACTTGTATAACTGACACCAATCTCAGTATTTCACCTTCAATCTAGAGCACCCAAGCTCTAACTAAAATCTAAGTTTCTTTGAGTGAGACTAAAGAGTGGTAGAAGGTACTTCTAAATTCTCATCCATCCCATTATTCATTGTACTTATGGTTCTTCTCAATCAACAAACATTTCTGAATGCCAGATTATCACAATAGGAAAACGCAAAGACCCAGCACATTTTACAACTCAGAATACAAATGCGACATCAATAGCGCTACTTCAAGACAAAGGCAACACACTTACACCAGCCACCCCCCATGCCAATTGCCAGCAAAAAGCAGTAGCTGCACCAGAAACTTAGCAGAGAAAATAAGGTGCGAAGAATGCTTGAGAAGTCCCAAACTTGAATATCTCTGTGCAGGTTTGTATATTGACTCCAAAAGTGAGTACAGCCACCTCCTATACAAGTATCTTTTCTGGCGATTGAAACAAAATAAAGTCTACTCACCATTGAGAGCTTACAATTTATTCTCCAAAAACTGGGCATCCTATATATTTACACACCCCAAAACTTATCCGAAACACAAGTCATTCACAAATTTATATTTCCAGTTAGATTTGCAGGATGCCTCCTTTACCAGTTGCAGAACTACACTGGCTGCTAACGAATGAAACCCACCCGGCCACCAACATCACCAAACTTGAATATTTCTGCACAGGTTTGTATATTGACTCCAAAAGTGAGTACAGCCACCTCCTATACAAGCATCTTTTCTGGCGATTGAAACAAAATAAAAGTCTACTCATCATTGAGAGCTTACAATTTATTCTCCAAAAACTGGGTTTCATTCGAAAAACAAGTCATTCACAAATTTATATTTCCAATTAGATTTGCAGGATGCCTCCTTTACCAGTTGCAGAACTACACTGGCTGCTAACAAATGAAACCCACCCGGCCACCAACATCACCAAAACTCCTGGGCAAGGTTTATCTAATCTTGCAAATAATTACAAAATTAAAGCTATCACTCTATCCTAAAAGAGACATACTCTACTCCCAGGAGAAAATCAGCTTCCCTTCTGTTCACTTTAGTAAATAAGTAAAACCAAAAATAAACTCTCCACATGTGGTCGTTTCTCTGAAATGAGTAACAATTATCAACTAGATAGGACTTATTCCAAAATAACACACTCATAATCCTTGTCTTGATATAGAATGCACTGAACAACACCATTAATTTAATAAACGGCTAGGACTTAAACAAAGAGCACACAAAGCAACAATAAAAAGAAAATATCTACACGGAGTCTTATAATATTGCTAGCCTGACAAATCCATTATATCTAGAACTTCAGCTCAAATGGTTCATCACATGGGAGTCACAAAAACTCAGCGTTGTGATGCGGTGCTCTAGCATCCTTTTACCCAGAAGAAAGACTGATAAAAACAGCCACCCAAAAACAAGAAATATAATAATATGAAACATGAAAAGTGTATAAATGAAAGACAGGTAAATTGAAGAATTCCATCATACTAAATTTTAAACTAACAGATATTGCAGCAACGTTTTCTCAACGAAAAAGGAAAAGCAACTATAGAACCTACATATGCCAGTATAGGAGCAATAATATATCCAGAATATTAGATAAAATGACCATTGATGCGGCAGGCATACACAGACGAACATCAAACTCAATCATTGCTATTCCGCTACCAGAAATCCAATATGTCCGCTATCAGAAATCCAATATGAAAGCAAGCCATCATCAACAGCAATCGCTTTAATTTCAACGACGATTCATGCGAGGCTTCTCATTTCCTTTCCTTGAAGCAGCACCTGCTCCATACAGTGGACCATTCTCTGCAGCACCCTAAACAGCAGCACACCGAAAAGTAAATAATTTTGGAAAATTGAATGCAAAATCTAAAACATATAAATTAAGGAAAACACATACCAGGTGAACACCATAACCATCTGCATATGAAGCTGGAAAACTTCCCTCTGGGCTACCAAACTTCGTTGCATAAGGCCCACCTTCATAAATGAAGCAAACATGAAAAAAAAAAAAATGTTAGACAAAACAGCAAGAACCAAGAACAATATCTCTTAAAGTTGGAATTTGGAATTACATGGATCACTTTGGCTTTTAAATAACAATTAATGATTTCAGTTCCAAGCTCGGATAATCCAAGAGTGGTGGTGTATTAATAGGACTCATATTCAACTATGGCCCCAAATGTTTCAGATGTTGTTAGTAAACCTCATCTAACCCCAATATAGGAAGAGTTTAGAAGAATAATAAGAATAGTAAGCTGAGCTGGCAGAGGACAATGGAAGTTTGTTATGGAGAGAGAATTGTTCTGTTATATATAGGAGAACTAGAGTGGGGAGGGGGCATCTTTGATCATTTGCTTATTTTGGGTATAGAGAGCTTTTGCTCTTTGTATTTCGGAGCTCAGCTCTGGGGTGTCTTGAGGTGTAACCTCTTGATGCATTTTATCGGTTTTCTGCTTATCATTAATCAAACATTCTCCCATTTTCTTTTTTAAATCTGCCTCTGTTCCTATTTTACTTTTGCTGTGAATTCTGGTCCGTATCAATTGGTCCAACCTGCCGGATAACGAGATGGAAGGGCCAGCTATACAGTCTGTTGGAAAGCATGGAAGGAACAAAAGAAACCACCACCTTGGAAGAGATACAGGCCAATTATGATAAGATTATGGTTATGCTTACCAAGTTACTCGGTATCTAACCTGATGGAGATGATGACAAATCAACGGTGGACAAAAAAGAGGAGAAATCTTCAACCGAGAAAATAGCTGAAGTTGATTTGAGTTCTAAGAAACCAACGGACGATGGAGGAGCAATAACTAAAGGAGAAAAGGAAGAATCGTTGATGAAGCAGACCATCATCATTGTTTCCAGCAAGAAGGAAGAACATATGATGAAACTTCAAGGAGGACCAGTGGACGAGGGCTGTGAGGGAATCGCTTACGGTTGAGGGCGCTGAGCCCACAAGGAGGATGAAGCAACATGCTCAGCAAAGAGGGTTGAATGTAGAAAGTGAAGGATGTAACCATAGCTGGAAATCTTTTGGTATTCGACTTCGAGGTCGGAGGATGAAGATTAAGCAAACAGCGGTGAAGCAAAAAACGCACAAGAAGGACGAAATTATAAGGGGGGTTCGCAGCTTGCAAGATCCCAAACCTCTGTTACGGGATCGGCTGATGAACTTTGCGCAAGCAGAAGAGAAGGATTGGACGAACAAGACTAACGAAACATTAAGATATGGTATTAGCCGAAGCGGCAGATCATTTGGGGGGTTTGGGCCTCAAATTAGCGGTAAAACTAACCTAATTTCTGGTATCTCCATTCAATGTGGCTATGAGATCAGCGAAAGGGTGTGGGTGAAGGGACGAGATGGGAGTGGATTGGGTAGAGGAGGAATTAATGGGCCAGGTCTCAACTTAAATCTGAGCCACCTGATGTTATTTTATTTCAAGGGATTGCTTCTCAACCCTCCATGTTCCAGTCATTCCATGAGTCCTACCACACACAAGCACAACCTTCACTGTTGTTTCAAATCCACGTCATTTCAGAACTTTCACTTACACTTTTAATCCCAACCATTGGAATCAAACACAACCCTAGAGCTTTTAATCCAACGACACTCAAGATCCTTCACTATCACATGTATTTGTTCTCTCCCTGTACCTCAGGATCATCAGATTTTCTCTCATCCTCTCTTCTGTCGTTCGCATCGTTCGATCAACTCTCATTGTCCCTGCCACCCCACCTTACAGAGAACGAAATCCCCTTGGTTCTGCTCCACACCTCTCTCTTTCTCTCTCTGTGTCACAAGGAAAAACCAGAGAAGACGAACCCTAACAGCGACACATCCTCAGATTCCTCCTCACATGGCGTCTTCACTCTTTCAACATTTTTAGTCTCTAGCAATATCTTTTGCTTCTTCTTCATTCCCCCATCGTTGTGCAATTCCATCCTAGGATTAGGTCTTCGATTGGTCAACATGGACCAACTCTTATGTTGTTTCTTACCGCCACTGTGCATGCATTGCCTGCCCAAGACCTTGAGGACAAGGTCCTTCTTGATCCGCCCGGCAATGGTAAGAGTATCAGGGGCCCAAACCACTTGGTGTCACCGTAACGACGAAACTGTTGAAGATTACTATGTCCATATGGAGCTTTCCACTGGTTTTACGAATAACGGGTTTGAAATGTTGGGATCAATTGCTATATTGAGTTTACAAAGTAGATTGCATGATGAGAGAACTAATCAAGGGATTATTTGTTGTGCAAACCGATTCAATGCTGAAGATTATTCTCTGAAGTGGTTCATAGTTCAGGTTTCCCACTATAAGAAGGCAGTAAAGGATTACCATGTGCAGGATGAGTCATCTAGAGGTGGTAAACCTCGAGTGATGGGATTTGTTGCAGTTCTGATGTCCAGGAATACATGTAAGCAAGGGGAGCATGTTAAAGAGTTGCTAATCTGTTGGGTTGGATTTCCAAATATTTTAGTAATTGGAGTTGATGCTAGTTCACTATATGTTGATTGGACAGAAAGAGAGAGCTGTATTATGTTTGGGAAGACTGTTGGTGCTGTGCTACTGCAGGTCTACAACAGTGAGAGAGAAGGTTTATTGGGTTTTGACTTCCATATTGATGGAAATGACCATAAGCATTTAAATGCGACCAGTGAAGAAAGAGAGAGTAATGATGCAGGGGGTACACGTGCTATGGGGTCAGACTCCCTTCGTAATCTATTGTCTCATCTGTACCTTCAAATAAATGGTAAAGAAGTGTTTTTCTTGGCGGCAAACCAGAGAATTGTTGGTGCAAAGGCAAATCGGTTAGAAGTTCCTACGGAGCAGGTGATGTCAAATGTGGCTTATTGTGATAACTCCCACGAGGCAGTCATTCATTGGTATTTTGATAAATCGATTCAAAAGGGGGAAATTAAGGTGTCCCAAACTGTTACAGCTGTTGGATTTGTTAACATTACAATAGTTATCCAAATCTGGTTTGTTTTCAAACTCAAGCTTTATCAACGACTGTCAGCTATGACCAGCATATACCAGATATTATGGGCTCGCTGTTTCAGATTTTTTAAGAATGATGAAGAGGTAGGAGTTGCAGCAGATTGCCTCCAAATTCCAATCAGGACCTGGATACATTCAGTTCTAAAGATAGCTGTTGAAAATAATTATATGCGAGGAGATGCTGATATGGAGGGGGATTCCTTTGAGCTGCTAGAATTCATGTTTGTACTGTTTTTCCACATTATCCGGAGGCATGGAGAATTCACTAATTACAGTCTTGAGGACAAGACTGAAGTTAAGAAGGGGGCATTAATAGGACCCATATTCAACTATGGCCCCAAATGTTTCAGATGTTGTTAGTAAACCTCATCTAACCCCAATATAGGAAGAGTTTAGAAGAATAATAAGAATAGTAAGCTCAGCTGGCAGAGGACAATGGAAGTTTGTTATGGGGAGAGAACTGTTCTGTTATATATAGGAGAACTAGAGTGGGGAGGGGGCATCTTTGATCATTTGCTTATTTTGGGTATAGAGAGCTTTTGCTCTTTGTATTTCGGAGCTCAGCTCTGGGGTGTCTTGAGGTGTAACCTCTTGATGCATTTTATCTGTTTTCTGCTTATCATTAATCAAACATTCTCCCATTTTCTTTTTTAAATCTGCCTCTGTTCCTATTTTACTTTTGCTGTGAATTCTGGTCCGTATCATGTATCCATATCTAATCCATATCCAACAATAATACCCATAACATACTGTTGCGCCTGTATTTTAACCATAACCCTGTATGTACATTTTCTGAAGGACCACTGCTATCAAAGTACAGCTACTATAAAAATGATATATTTAAGTCCCTTTATTCCTAATTACCTAACCTCAAAGCATAGCTCATTTAAGATATGTTCCCTTACCAACTGTGTCTTAATTTCAAATGTATATATCCTATTTGCATATCAGTATCCATGCTTTCGGGATAATTACCTAGGGCTTATAAAAAGTTGAAGATAAGCCTCTTTTCAGATCTTTTAATTGGATGCAATGTTGTTAAATCGCGATAGCGGATGATCGCGGAAGGTCAAAAATCCGCTGAAAAAAATAGCGGATAGCGTTGCAGGCAAATAGCGGAAGTTAGTATTGCAGATAAAATAACCTGTATAACCTATACACTAATATAAATATGCAATATTAAATTATATTATTAAATTATATAATAATTAAAAAAGGGTAATATAGCGCTTCGCAGCTGCAATAGCCACTATTTGATAACACTGATCGGATGAATATCCAATTATTCTGGTCATTTTATTAAATCAAGCAATCACAATTCTTCTAAGAACTTGTACTGTTAATAAATATACAAGGAGTAATCTATTGCAGGATAATGAGTTCTACAAACGACAACATAACAAACAAGTCATACCAGCACTCCAATGTCTGCTATCAGCACTAGCAAGCTCAGCACGCAATTTTTCAACTTCACGGGCCATGGAAACCATGTTTTTCTCCATTGACTGCCTCTGCTCCATGAACTCCATGTTTGCCTTCTTTTCATAATCCACCATGGTTCTAGAACACAAGAAATGTAATTATCATTGGTTTTAACGAACAAAAGTGGAAATGGCTATCATAAAAAGGGCTTGAAGATAGAAAACGAAAGCCAGTTAGTAATTGAGCCACACACCTGGCACACATTAGCTCTTGGTGCAAGCCATCAATCTCGGACCTCATCATAGGAATTTGCTGATTATCAGCTTGCAGCCTGGAAATATCCTGTGTAAGTGTCTGAACCTTCGCTTGAAGATCTTGTTTGGCATTATTAAGTTTCTGAATTTCAGCTCGCAGTTGTATAACTTCATTCTTTAAGGGCTCAGCTGCCCTAAGGTCAGACTCCAACTTCATGCCTTTCTCAATAAGCTCTCTAGAATGCAGCTCATGTTCAGCACGAATGTCTCCGATGGCAAGATTCATGCGATGAAGCTCCTCCTTTGCAGCTGCAAGGTCTCGCTGCAATGCCATTCTGTCATCAAGCAGCCTCCTGTTATCTGCCACTAGCCTCCTCATTTCTGCATGCTGTATTTCAAGTTCCTCTTCCAACACAGCCGGATGAGGAGGAATAGGCTGACGAGGCATCGGAGGAGGACCGCGAGCATAAGGCCCTTCGTGCGGGTACCCCCTTCGAGCACTCATGGGTTCTCTGTGAACACGGTGTCTTCCAGCCATTTCAAGTGACCTAATAGGGAAAACGCAGATACAATTATAATCAAAATTTCAAGCATATTGATGTTCTGAAAGTGAGCCTCAACAACGAAACCATCGTTGAGATTTTCCAAAGATCCAAATTTCTCAAAACATGTCTAATTTCGAGTAAGGAACATGGAAAAATCAAATTCATAGGGTTTTTGAGCTACCTTGATCACAAACAACAGAGGCACAAAAAGAAAACAATCAAAAACCGAAAAAAAAAAAAACAATGAAACTTTATTTGTCAAAAAAAAAAAAATCAGGAACCGATAAATAAAGTAAATAGATATTTCAGAGCGACAAAAAGTCATTGATAAAGAGAGAGGGAAGCGAACCTTGAGAGAAGAGAGAAGAGGGTCTGCGAGTCCGATGAAACAAAGAGAGAGAACCTAGCAGGGGCGCACAATTTAGGATCGCTCCCTCTGCACGCGATTGTTGGCTATTACGGCGTCGTTACATCACCGATTGTTGTAGGCACACAAAATTAAATTTTCTCTTTCTCGAGAGTTTAATATTTTTAATTTACATTTTTAGGGAACGTTTTATTTTTGAAAAAAAAAAATTAGGTAGGATAAAAAGGAATTAACTACTTTAAAAACTCACCAAAAAAAATTGAACTACTAAAAAGTAAGATCAATTATTTGAGATAATAAGCATGCAAGAAATTATACATGTACATCAACTATCTACTGTATAGGTACATTTTGTACACATGTTTATAGATAAATAAATGTAAAAAATAAGTGATTAAATTATTACATAAGTTGGTTAAAGTATTACATAATAATTTAATCATATATTTCTTGATTTGATATCAATAAAGTCTAATACAATTAATATATAATTGACTTTTTTAAAATAGTGACTGAGATTCGAATCCAATTCCGATAATTCTTTAAATATATTAATATGAATTTCAATTTTAGTCAAGTATATAAAAAATATTTTGGTGAAAAATTATTTTTATATCTCTAAATAAATTACATTTTTACCGTAAGTTAAATCGTTACTCTGAATATTCATCCCAAGAACTTTAGAGATATTCTTTAAATATTTTTTATGTTGCTTATTAATTAATTTTAAAAAACTTATCATCAATTTTAAATTTTTTTAAATCAAATCAAATATTAAACTCGACAAAAAATAATTTAATTATTTTTTTCAAAAGCAAGTTTGTACTTTTACGATAAGAAGATAATTTTTTTTATATATCTAAATTAAAACATTAACGAAAATGAAGTATAATATATATATATATATATATTCTTAATTTAAGACATATACATGTTTTTATAAAATTAATAAAGTTCTGTGAAATATGCTAAAAAGATGTGGAAAAACATTCGGTATATATATGATATTTGCATCAACCCGTTTTTTAAAAACACCACCTTTTCTTTATTTTATTTTCAGAAGTATTTTTATTTCTTTTGAAAACTAAATTTCAGTTGAAAAAAAAAACTAAATTTCAGAAAAAATTTATCAGAAATTAATTTTTGAAAAAAGTTGATAAATAAATAATTCTAAAACTTAAAATTATCAAAATGATAAAATATATACTTTTAAATATTAATTTCATAACTAACCTTTCTTTTTTAATGTATATATTGCTTATTTTTTGTTTCTTATGTATAATGCATCCTATTATTAGGATGAAAGACTAATTTTTTAGGTGTAAACCATTTATTTTCATAACTTGTATTCTTTTTATAATGTTAAAAATTCTGTTGTTTCAAAAACAAAAAATTCACAATTAATATCAATAAAATTTTATCCAACATCAATAATACCTCAATAAAAATTAAATATAATAATTTGATTATCAGTTAATTAAATGAAATGTTACATAAATTAATTAATCATAATATTTTATTAATTAAGTGAATTTGCAACAAAATACTTAAAAATATATTTTTAAAAATTAAATAATTTTAATTGATTGTTATCAATAATTTTAAAAGCCTTATATCAAATATTTGTTTTAGTCCTTCAAATTTGTTGAGTAGTTCAAAACTTAATAAGAGATGCTAAGCCAATTTATGCACAGCATACCTTGTTCCAAAAAAAATGCAACTATTCCTTCTTTAGAGCGAAGGGAAAAAAAAACAAAAACTATACTCTTTCTTATTTTTAGCCTCAACCACATGCAATCACTAAAACATTTTAGTGTTGGGGCACTTTTTGTCCATGCATGATTAATGAGTGATTTTTTTTTGGATAAGCGTTAATGAGTGATTTTAGTTTTGATAGTTTTCTTTGGAGCACTTTTAATCTCTCAAATTCATAACTTGCAATTTTTGTCCCTTCTTTTGTGTTTTTCCAAATTTAAACAATATATTAATATATTAAGGTATAATATGCGTTTACAGGTACCTTTACAGGTAAAACTATTTTTGATCAAACTGATTGTTGCGAAAGAATCTCTCTATAAATGGTCTAGATTGTGTTGGACTAAACTAAAAATTGAGAGAATCTCTACTATACACTTTTTTAAAAATGGATCTCATTACTCTATGCGACCCCAAAATTATTATTTTCCACACCTACTCATTCATTCATTCATCTCCCTCCAAAGGAAACAGTTAAAATGGAAAAAGAACCCAAAAAAAAAAAAGTGGGAAGAGAAAGCAAAAAGGAAAGTTGGATTCAAAACAATTAATATGAAATTGCCTTCCCTTACAATCAAACTTTAAATTTATAGCATAATAGATAAAAGGAGAAAAAAAAACAGTGGGAAAGTGAATCCCTAAATTATTCATGGTCCCTTGAAAGATGAAATCTTATGATTATATTGTTAATTCTCTTGAATGTGTGTTTAGTTAGACGTTAAGTTAAGATAAATATATATTAATTTAAAAGTAATTAAGAGTAGGTTATAACGAAATATGAGTTAAAGTTCACGAATTTTCACACATAAGTTGACATTAAGTAATAACTTCTTCCTAGGTCCCTTTTAATTTCTCCTATTCGAAACTTTGTATTTTTTTTTTCATAATACTGCTTGAAATTATTATATTGTAAAGTGTAGAGACTAAATTAAAGAAGTACTCATTTCATTTCATACTTTTTGTAGCTCAATATTATTGTATTCTCCTAACAAAAATTGGCATCTTCCTTTTCATTCTTACAGTGGGGAAATTCACAATTGTATCTTCTTCTGCATACCACCTGCACATGAACACACAAAAATTTAAACATGTCTAATAGTTATAGAATGACAATAAAAAATTGTGAAATGATTACCTGAATTGAGTAACAAAGTGATGTAGGAAAATAGAAGCCTCTAACCTAGCCAAGTCAAGGCCAGGGCACAACCTTTGTCCCCCTCCAAATGGAGTAAAATTGCAATTGCTCATGTCTTTGTCCTGTGATTATTTCCCCAATTTAATTATTACTTAAAAATTTAATAAATTACATATAGTTAAAAGAGATTAGCAATAACCAAGAAGAGGTTAATTTCTCTTACTTGCCACCTCCAAGGATTGAATTGATAAGGGCACTCATAGTTTTTGTCATCTATATGAACTGATCTAAAATATGCAAAAACACACCATCCTTTTGGTATTAAATATCCTTTTATTTCAACATCTTTCATGGCCTTTCTCATAACACCAATAATTATATTTCCCATCCTCAAAGTTTCTGTGATAACCTGTATAAATAAACCACAATAAATTAGTTTGAAGAATATTAGGATGAAACTTCAATTTTGATTGGAGAATAAAAACACCAAAGCATATATAAGTAAGTTGTTTGCTTTTTAAAATCCTTTGACAAGGAATCATGTTTATCTTACTGTTTGAGTAAATGGCAACGATAAATAATCGCTCCAACATAAGGGCTCTCCAAGCTGATCTTTGAGTTTCTTAATCTTCAAATTTTCCTCCTAGGTAACAAATTAGTCATTAACCAAAAAACTAATCAGTGAATGAAATAGCTAATCATAAGACTTTTTCCTACAAAATACAAATTTTGTATGTGATGGAGCAACACAGATAGTGATAGTGATGGGGTGGCATATACCACAACCAATGGAGTTAATGAGATTATATGGGAAGAAAATTTCCATACGCATCTATAACCAAAAAATGCTTGATTGTTTATTAAAAATTAATGGAGTCCTCTTGAAAATATGTGTAGATGAGATTTTCCACATTTGTGTTGGCCCCTCTTTCTAGGGTTCATTGTCATATAGTGGCTTTGGCATAGTGTAATTTTATTTTGTAATTATCATAATATTATAATTTTCAAAATTTTTACTAAATATGTATAAGTTGTAATTTGAAACGTACTACGACTTTAAAACAAAGTTATTATTTCAAATCATGACTTCTTCATATTACAAAAAAATGTGAATCAGATGTAATTTGAAATGACGACTTACAAAATATTAGTAAATTTTTTTTAACATATTACATTATAGAATTGCACTACATAAGTTAAAGGGAAAAAAATCATATAGCTATAGCTAGTATATAGGAAGGACAAAACCCTACTAGCCACTTTGTCTGTTTGTCCAAGAAAATTTCAAAATCTTTAGTAAGATTGTGAAAAAGAAAGGAGCTATGCATGATCAAATAATTAAAAATGACACAATGGTCACAAAATATGATATGATATATGATTCAAAATGAAAAACAGAAAGCTATGCCACTTTTGGACTATATTCATTTGGGATCACTATTCACTACCACTAATTAATCAAATCATTAAGAATGAAACCAAATTAAATTTGTATTAAAAAAAAGGACTAGTTTGAAATTTTGAATTGAACTTCAGCATTGCTTATGATATTTTGTTAAAATTACTTCATTTTAATTCCATTTGAGAAGCTATGGTATGATTTGTAAATATACCTTCAATTGTTGTAGAGCAGCAGGGCACTCTGATAAATACTTTATAGCTAGAGTCATGAGAACTGGCACTGAATCCTCTCCAGGAATCATCATATCAATTATATTATCTGCTATTAATTCATCTGTTAATTTCTCACTTGCATCATTCAAAAGCACATCCACTA
Source organism: Cyamopsis tetragonoloba (assembly GCA_037177725.1). Classification (NCBI taxonomy): domain Eukaryota; kingdom Viridiplantae; phylum Streptophyta; class Magnoliopsida; order Fabales; family Fabaceae; genus Cyamopsis; species Cyamopsis tetragonoloba. Next base: position 57,723,944 of record CM074124.1, on the reverse strand, counting down.
CATCTTTTGGAACTTTGGAGATCCCATTATTTCTTCTGGATTGAATAATTCTCTGCATTAGTTTGACCATTTTCTTCTTTGCCTGAAACCAATAGTGAAGTTATTACAAACTGATTAGCATACAAGATACATGTTAAAATATGTTTTTATTCTCTCAAAATATCATAACTTTTTTCATTTAATCTCTCATTTTTTAAAACTTTTAATTTGGTCTATGCGAAAGTTTAAATATTTCTGTTTAGTTCATTTGTCTGTATTTCATTAATTTCGTCTGTTTGATAATAATGTGACATGCCACATGATATATTATTTAACATCAAAGATATTAATTAAAGTACAGACAGAAAATTAAATAAAAATATTTAAACTTTTACAAGGATTGAATCTAAAAATTTAAAATATGAAAGACTGAATGAGAAAATATTGATATTTTAAGTATCAGGTACATATTTTTCCCTAACATATATATACTAAAAGAAAGCAATGTGTAATTGATGGACTTGCCTGTAAAGAATGATAAAGCTTAGTTCCTGGCAAATTTATTGGTAAAGACATTAAGCCAGAGATGAATTCCTGAAAATGCTTCTTCAGAAGTTCCATTTCTTCTCCTGGATCCAAACTAATCAATGCCTTCACTAGTACTTGAAAAGCAATCTTGGGGGAAAAAAAAAAAGAGAATACAGTACTTGTTAGTATATCCTAGAAAGTAGCCTAACAAATAATTATGAATCTCACATTTTCAAAGCAGCATGATTTATATAAAATCATTGAAGACAACTGGATTTTCTACTTTATTGCTATATCATTTTGAAACTTAAGTATTAGCCGGAGAAACAACTCAATTGCCAATTATAACTCTTACAACTCATACAAAATCATCATGAGAGAGGGGGGAGGGTCACTTTGACATAATTTTGAGTTGTTAATTACATAAAATTTTTATTTTTTTTTATCTTATGGCATAGGTTATAGATTCAAAATTAAAAACTTCTTAAAGTATAAATAATAAATATCTAATGGGTTTTGTACGTACTTATAGAGATTAAAGATTCAAAATTAAAAACTTATTAGAGTAAAGAACAAATAGCTAATGAGTTTTATACTTATAAAGCAATGTAAAGGTTAAAGATTCAAAATTAAAAACTTAATAGAGTGAAGAACAAATAATTAATGAGTTTTGTACTTATAAAGCAATATTTACCTTGTTTTTTTGATGATTTTTTTAATTTTAATTGTTAACCTATGCATATGATGCATAAGTAGACAAATTTTTTTACACAAGAGAGAATATTTATTGCCTGGTTGTTTAAGCTAAGCTTTCATTCTATGTGAAGTATAATTGATGCTTGTGATTTTTTACTACACGTATTCCAAATTTGTTCAATCAAAATATATTTATTTTACTTTCGTTTATAATCCGTTTGTATTTATAAGAAGTTTAACCAAATGGACATTTCTGAAACCAAAATTAGCACTTAAAGAGAAGTCATCCTAAACTTCGAGGTAAATATTGAAATTCAAACTTTGAAGATGGTTTGTGTGTATGTTTAATTTTACGTTAAGATGAAATAAACATTGGTCTATCTTCTTCACATGGGAGAGAGATAGATGGATAAACATAGACTTACAAAAACACGCATAATCTTGCAGAGAGACAGAGACACAGAGAGAAGCCAAGAGAAAGAAAGAGAACTAACTAACATTTTTGGTTTCATCTTGTAAGTATATTGGTTGATCCTCCTTCCAGTTTTGCATTGATTGTTGAACATATTTGTGCATGTCTGTGGTGATTTGAGTCTTAAGGTGTTGAGACTTGAAAAAAGCTCCAACAAGTCCATGTATTCTCCTCTGAAGGGTTCCATTGATGAGCAAAATAGAAGATTCCCCCATCAACTTGGTCAAAGACTTTGGATAAGAAGGAACAAAAACCTTTGCATCACTTTGAAGTATGAACTTGTTCACATCTGCATCTGTTGAAACAATTGTGGGGCTTCCAAATATGTGTGACTTAAACACTTTTCCATACCTATGCATGTTCAAAGTAACAACATACATAAATTTAATTTGTAGATATTTATCAGGTTCAATTGTTAGAGATGAACTTACATGTGTTTTCGCTTGTCCATGAAGCTCTCAGGGCGATCAGAATAAGCACAAGAAACAAATTCAATGGTTTCACCAATGAAAGGCCATCCAAGAGTTCCTAATGGAAGATCATGATTTATTTGTTTCCTTTTTTTTAGTATAATTTTGCCATTCTTGAAAAGTATGAGAATGATCATAGTGGACAAGAAAAATAATATGAATGCTGAGACAAACAGAATCCAAATGTTGCCCATTATTTTCTTCACCCGCACGTATGAAACCTGAATCTCTACAATTTTGATTTATATAGTGCTAATCATATGCTGGCCACAGTAATCACTCACAACGTTTTCTGTGAAGAAATTTGAGTTTGCACGTGTGTGTGCACACGTGTGCAAGAGAGGGACAGAGATAGGTTTTGTGTGATGTCTGAGCTAATAAACTTTTGTGTTAATGAGAATATTTATATTTATATTGTGATGCATTCATTGCACTTTTTTTTAGAAAAAGAAAAAAAAGAAAAAAAAGAAAAAAGAATATCAAGAAGAAAATTCAGCTCGAGTTAGATTGGAGCACTATGAGTATAAATCTTTACTTTTAAGTATTTAATATTAATAATATTAATTGCATATTTGAATTTAAGATCAAGCTTAAAAAAGCTTCACATAATTTTATCCATGCGCTCAGTGACACGTATTTTTTGCATTTAGAAAATCATAGGTATGAGATTACTATTGGTTTTTCACTTAAAAGACTTGGTCTATAATTCAGGTATGCATTTCTCAATAACTATTACACTTACTCTGTTAGAAAGAATTCTTCTTGACTTTGGTATTATTGTGAACTAATCTGGAAGGGTTGAATCACAAGTACAGTAAGTTTGAGATTAGGATGAAGAATTTCTCTTTGCGTCGTTGATGAAGCTCTACAATAGTGAGAGTTGTACCTACAAAAGTTTCAATGCTCAAGTCAACATGTGATTATAGTTTTTTGTAGTATTAATGGAAAGTTATGTACCTTTCATGAGATTCATGTGTGTATCTATATATAATGGAGTCATTTGATTTGCAATGAACACTTTGGGCCTTGTGGGCCTTGATCATGGATCTGGCCCAACTCTAATGAATGCTATGATGTCACCATGCATCCGATATTTAACGGAGAGGATACCTATAAACTATGTCCGATATGATTCTTTTGTCTGGGATATCTCACTTATACGACAGGTATAAGTATAACATTATCTTTGCAAGCATTCACCACCATCTTACATTGATTTTTACTTTTTAACCATAATTTTGACCAAGTAATTAAGTTAACAATAATGATTAGTATACACCATTATAGGTGTACAATTCATTTACAATTCACTTAACATAAATCAAATCAAATTTTTTATTTTACTTTTCAATTTTTTAATATTAAAAAATTAATAAACTCATAGAGTAAATAGGTTGTACATTCATTAAGGTGTACACGAAGGATTTTTCTTAAGTTAATTCACTTGCAATGTTGGGTCAAATATTGGCTACACTGGTTATTAATTAACAAATGTCAAACAAATATGATAAAGTTGAGAGAAGATTTTCAAATCTTGAGATCATGAATCATGAAATGTTAAATAAAAGGGAGAGTAGTCCCCACAAATTAAGGGCATGATTTGTTCTTGTGGCTCTGTGGATTAAGGGCGTCCCCCCACCTTTCTTCCTTTGGCAGTGCCCTTTCGTGCCTTCATGTGAGATCATCATCATCAATCATCATCCCACCCTCAACTTTTCCCTATCTCTTTTTTTTTTTTTCCTCTTACTCTCCCTTCCAAATTAAGCACATGTAAATTAAGCACATGTTTAGTTTTCAGTTGATTAAATGTCATTTGAGTTTCAATAATATATCAATGGTTATAATGTATTTGGTCACAAATTTCAACGACGTTCAATGAACGAAACAATTTCTTATTTTTTATAAAAATATTTTCACTTTCAGTAGTGCAGACCAAATACACTCATTCCAATCTTCCCCTTACCTCTCGTGTTACCATCATTCCATTCTTTCTCATATTATATGCTAGAGGCAACATGTGCCTTTTCCCTTCTTTTCTTTTATAAAATTACTCTTCCATGATTAGAATCACTCTTAATGAAAGCTAATGAGGAATGCTTGTTTATTCTTTTAATTGGACCAAGCAACTAGATTTTATTATAGTGCCAAATGTGTAAACTAAAAAGCAAGGTATTTAAGTTTAAAATTAAAGTACCATCTCCTTTTGAAGGAAAAGATTCTATGTTGTAGTGATGTGTCTCAATCTTAGCCTTTTAACTTTTTAATTTGAGGAAAAAATAATAAAATAAAAAACATGTTGTTGTTATAAGTATTAGATCCGGAATAGCATGCCGCTGTGCCAATCCGGATCCGTGCATATCCTGCTTTTGTTTGACTGCAATCAATAGTTCCTATATTTTCTTATAATAATTTAAATTTCAAGTTGACCCATTCCTTGATTACTTACGTTTTTTTAATGCTAAAGTCAATTAATCTCAGCTTGCTTTTACATCTTATCTTTTTTTTTTCATGGTCGCTGTAAAGTCTGATTTCACCACCACCAATTTCCTAATGCCCAAACTCCATGCAAGTCTATATACCAAAATAGAAGTAAAATCCAATAATACACGCTTTGTTGTCACTTCCATAGATACCACTGCATTTGATGTATATATCTAATGGTTTGTGTTTCGCATACCAAATTCACACGTTTCTTCTCTCGAGATTTATTAATATCACAAGCATAAGTTACTTGTTTTCATTGCAATTTAAAATGTAAAAATAATTACCATAGAATAAATAATATGTTGACAAGTTAACCAAAAACAGGCCCATTTCCATTCACTGAAAAACATTCTTGAAATTTCTCCATTTATAAAGAAAGGCACATCACAATCATCTTAAACACATACTACATAATAGCTCGACACAGCTAGCTGAGAACCCTTCAACATCTTGACAAGGTTAATTCTTAACTCTGTGGATGAAATCATGAAAATACTTTATTGAGAGAGATAAAGTTCACTTTGATAATCTTTCCCTTCAAAAGAGATTAATTTTCAATCATCATTAGCATACACTCTTAATGCACACCATTACTAACCTCTCACATACTCAGCATATGTAAACCATCCCAGACTTCTTTTTGTACCTAAGTACTGATACTAACTAATACTAAAACTAAAATACGAAACATGTCCAATAAAATGGAGCTGCATATAAGGTTGTTCCTTAAGAGTTTTTAGTTTGGAGTCACCAATGGTTCATGACACAAGCAGTATAATTTAATAAATCAAATTCATAATATTCATAATATATAAATATTATGAAGTAAACCACCTACTCGAGGGGACAAGTAGAAAATTACCAACAAAGTAAAACTGTCAGGAAAAATAAGGCTAAGTCGGTAAACAATATATTCCTCAACCTATCATGAGGGAAACTAACAAACCTAAAATATGCTTACATCAACATATCAATGTATATCAATATACAAAAATAAAAGGCTACTTCTCCACCGATGACAAGAGCAAATTTAAGGTCATATATTTAAGAATTACGTCCCATTACAGTCATGCAGTTTTTCACCACTTTTGCTTTGTGCACGACCCAACACTATAAAGGAAAAACGATGAGGTACCCACGTTCTGCAAAATGAATAACTGTGGTATAAATAAATTATCAAGTATAAACTGTTTGATTGTAGATACAAGGCTTCTCCATGTTCCATGGGCATTTAAAAAAAAAATGTCTAACAAAGAAAAAAAATAAAATCCTACCACTATTCTTACAAACAGCTAAACTGAAAGTAGGACAACACAATGCATCGGATTGTAATATCAACGACATTATTGTGAGAGATCCATCAATCAGCTCCATGGACGACTGCTGCCATAACCCTTTCCACGGTCTCGGAAACCTCCTGATTGATCGTTGAGGAAATATAAAGAAGAATGTCATAAATCGAAAGTGTATAGCAAGTAAAAAGCAATTAATTGCATAAATGCTGCATGATATAAATTTTGAACAAGCCTCACACTCTAACGTCCTCAAACCTTAGTTACAAACTAACCACTTATCAATCATTCCAATAGATAGTAATTATATGATTTATATCTAGTTATCCATTAACCATTCATACAGAAATCCTACAAATACATTTGATTCTAAAAATAAAAATTGAACAACTAGGTGGATTGGGTCAACATTTATTATTAGATGGTTAATGTATGGACCATCCAATATTTTTAAACAATGGGATGACATATTAAAACAATAAAAATATTACATACAACCACCATTATGTCCACTGGAAGTTATTATTACTTACTAACATTCCCCAGTATTTTTCCTCTGATAGATTAAAAAAGAAATATAACTTTTAAAATATAATAAACTTCTATATGGATGAGTAATGAGTTGGATATATCCATAAAAGATAATTAATAGACGGATTGGATGGCTTCTTAAAAAATATGCTACGGATGGATTTAATTATTTTTCAATACATTTTTTAACGGATCATAAATTGGATTAATAGTTTATTTTTTACACATCCATTATAATTCAATTCAGAATTTATCCAAACCATCCATATTACACTCCTAACTATTCTGCATAGCTCCCTTTGGATCCATGTAATCAGAGTTTAGTTAAGATAACAACATATGTATATTTAAAGGCCAACCAATATACAGAAGTCCAAGTGAACTAACTAACCTGAAGGCGGAGGAGGTGCACCGCGTCCCATTGCTGCCAATTCAGGACTCACTCTCTGTCCAGCTTCCTCGAGTATGGTAATAAGTTCCTTAGCAAATCTGGCATTAGCAGCTGTGAAGAACGTGTATGCAGTTCCTTTTGCACCGGCTCTTCCAGTCCGACCAATGCGATGAACATAATCCTCCAGTGATCCCGGGAAATCATAATTTATCACGTACTTCACATCCTTCACATCTATCAGTAACCAAATAATATAAACATTCAAGAGATTAGGAACAGTAAAAGGGCCACATTTACTCTAGCAGAGCAACCAGGCACAAAAGACACCTTTTGCTATTTAGTCATCACATAAAATTAGAACAAACACACGATAAGAGATTGAAAAGCAGCTTAAAGCAAATTCTAACAAAAGTAGGTAAACAATTCATGTAAATATTTTTGTATCACTAAAAATTGCCAATATAGACTCGGGCTACTTAAATATGAAATAATTGTTAATTTATAATGGCAAGATGACTTAAGATTGCTAGCTCAAGACAATAAACAAGTTCCTTATATAGGAAAGAGTGAATCAATGAAAAATCTAGTAATGGAAAACGTTTTGAATAGGTCCTAAAAGAGAACAATTAAGAACCACAAAAGGTATTTAAAATACAAGGTGGAAGGAAACTAGCCTTGATATTTTTTTTTATCGGCCAAACACACACCCACACACTACACTACTCCTAAATCTATCCCACCGGGGATCAAACTCCTCCCCTCAAGCTCCAAGAGCTTCTCCTTATGCCATTTGAGCTACAAGCTATTGGCAACTAGCCTTGATATTAATTTAATACAGACATTTCCTCTTCATCAACATTACTCACTATTTCCAACAGCAGAATTATAGCACTAACTTGATTTTCTACAATGAATAAGAATAGTATACAACGAAGCACAAATTTTCATACCTAAACCGCGAGCTGCTACATCTGTTGCAGTCATTATTGGACTCTTTCCAGATTTAAACTCTGAGAGCACCCAATCTCTTTCTGCTTGACTTTTATCTCCATGAATTGAAAGTGCAGGCCAGCCATCCATCCGGAGCTGCCTAGTAATCTGATCACATCCTTTCTTAGTGTCCATGAATATCAGTATTCGGCTGCCATCCATAATATCCTCCAGCAACTTCACCAATCTGACAAATAACACGACTCCATTAGATTGTCCTACATGATGAGGTGTTAGTGAAAACAATATAGATCATATCCTACTTATCATATTTCTGCTTTTCAGGAACAATGTCAACATACTGCCGTATTGCATGGTTAGCTTTTAAATCTGGAGAACCTATAATTACCTGCACAAATGGTTACATAAATTGTTAATACAATCTACAATATATAAATAAGGTCCCGTGCATGACTACTCCTTCATTATAAGATTATAAATTTCAGAACAGAACCATTTCAACAATCAGAGGAATGATATTAAAAGGAAAACAACAAGATAACATGCCCCAACATAAAAATATCTTACTTTGTAAGGGTTATAAAGGAACTGCCTTGCCAGCTGTTCAACCTCCTTTGGCCAGGTAGCACTCCAGTACAAAGTTTGACGGTCTGGACGAATCTACATAAATGAGAGGAAGGGGGATCAGATAACAAGGAAATCCAACAAATTTCAATATGCTGCTTCAGCAATCTGTCTTTGCTAATAAAACCTACATCAACCAGCATCAACTTCTAACACGAGCTTATCTAAACCATAAGATCTTCCATTAGGTAAGTAACAATAGGCAGAAATAATTCAATAAGATTATGTGCTCATCCAAAAGCCACCAGTCAGTATTTATCTATTCAGTCCACTTGTTTGACCTCAACCCTGACTTCTTCAACAGAAACTTCAGATCATTTCATTTTGTGAATTGAGATATAAATATAATATCATTTATTCATTTTATTTGGCTTTCCTATAGTTTTTTTGAAAGGGGAGTGGCCTTTATCTGACCATCATACAGGATTGGCATTCTGTCTAGTTTGATGTAATTTCAACGTTCTTTGGTATATTCACCCTTCCTTAGTTGTGGCCTTCTTAATGATTAAAATTCTTTTATCTACTCAAAAGATAATAATTAAAAAGGTTACTTCCATATCATCCATATCACAAACTTTAATTTGGGTTGCTGGAAACTAAAGCAAACGAATTCCCCAATGAACTATGAATCTACAGGTTCAGAAATAGGAATAAGAGTAGAAGTGACAAGAAAATCTACCATACATCCTTACCTATCTATTTCTCCCTCTCATGTGATGCATACACCATTGTCAAATGAAATTAAATACAGAATATAGCAAGAGCAATGAGCTTAGTGGATAAAGCATCATGGGAATCAAACTAACTATGCCAAACAACACTACTTTGTACCATATCTTAAGACTTAACTATTTTAAAATATTATTCAGATAATAAAACAAATCACCTGAGAGACAATCTTCCGTATCTGAGGATCAAATCCCATGTCCAACATCCTATCAGCTTCATCCAATACCAGGTACGTGACCCTCCGCAAGTTAGTATGATTTGACTCCAGCATATCAATTAACCTTCCGGGAGTGGCTATTACAATTTCCACACCTAACCACAAAAATTACAAAAGCACCATCAAATTCACAATCGTGTCAAAATAAAAACCACAACATGAATTTACACTTTACAGCAATAAGATAACTCATTGTGGCCTTGTAATACTTACTTCACCACATACCTTTCTGGAGATCACGCACCTGAGGCCCCTTTGGAACACCACCATAAATGCATGTACTCTTAATCCTCGATGAGGCACCAAATTTAGTGGCCTCCTGTTGTATTTGGACAGCAAGTTCACGTGTTGGCGCTAAAACCAACACAATAGGCCCATCCCCAGGATCTGAAAATTATTGCCAATGAATTGTTACACAGTAAAACAAAGGTGGCGGAAGCAAACAAAACCTCTACAGCTTCCTTATGTACTTACCTAGAATTGGCTGAGCATTAACATGGACTATGGCGGGTAACAAGTAAGCAAGCGTCTTCCCGGATCCTGTTTCTGCAATCCCTATTAGATCACGTCCCTTCAAAGCCATTGGCCAACCTTGGGATTGAATAGGTGTGGGTTCAACAAACCCAGCTTTCTTAATTTCTTGTAACACATATTCTGAATTAAATGAAAGTAGTAAATTCAGGACACACATAGCAATTCCTCTAGAGATAACAAATACACTAAAATCCAATAAGCAAGAGTAAGAACCTGGAAAACCAATATCGTGAAAGCTCTTAACAGGTTTTGGGACATCACGGCCTTCAACGGTGATTTCCCGGCGCTGGCGATACTCGTTAACCTCGGCATCTGTCATTGCCCTAACGGCAGGTGATTCGGTGTAGAAGTTTTTCTCAAAATGAGGCAAGCCATCCAAATTGAGTTTCCGGGGCGAAGCTGAACCACCGTCATCGTGGTCCCTTCTGCTCGAACCACCGTACCCAATAGCTGTAGGTGCACCTAGCCCCGAATCACTAGCGATTGACAAAACAAACAGAGCAATTCAGCAATTAAGAACAGTGAAGCAGCAGGGAAACCCTAAAAATGGAAAAGAGGATATTGGGAATGAGGATAGCGAAATTGAATGGGGGTTAGGATTACCGATTACCTTCTACGGTCGCGGTAGGAAGCGGGGTCGCCGGAGCGGCTATCGTAGCGGCTCATGGTTACAGAACGAAGAGAGTGGAAGTGGAGCACCACCGGTCACCAGTTACCAGTCCACCACCCAGCAATGTTCCTCTCTTTCTACAGTGCAGTGTAGTGTACCTAGGGTTGTGCTAAAGCCACCGTGTCTGTGTCGAGAAAGGCTAACCAGTAACCAGACCATTCGTTGCTATACATGTTTATAATTAGCAAAAAACCTTAGCAATTACTTACTCCTCCGTTGCAGAAAAATAAAATAATCTCGCACTCCTTAAAAAAATTAATTAATCTCATATAATTTCTATGAAACTATATTAAAAATATTTAATTTTTTAAAATATTTTTAATTCAATTAATTTTTATTCATTTTAAAATTATTATAATAAATGAAAAAATTAATTGAACAGAGAATATTTTAAATAAAATTTTATTAAATATAATAAAAATAGTTAAACTTTTAAACCAAAAAATAAAAATAGTTAAATTTACTTAAATTTAAAAATTTGCTTATATTTAATAAGAGAAGGAGTATCATTAAGCAACATAACTTCACCACCATTTTTAATATTTTTTTACAACGATTTGATTAAATTTATTACATTTTCTAAGGCTTTCAAAAACAAAAATTATATTTTTTTTATTTTAAATAATACTTAAAATATCAAATTTTGTTTTTTTTGGTCAAATAAAAAAATATCAATGATTTACTAAGCGAAAGTGAGATAGTGTCACTCTCAATAGGAATGGTGCTAATCTCATCCACCTAAATTGTTTTATTATTTTTTTTGAAAACCAAATTGTTTTATTTTTGGACAGGATCTAAATTGTATTCAGGTGGATATTATTTGCATCACCATTTTTAATATTCTCACCATCTATTTTCAGAATGAGCAAATTGTTTGCAATTTTGGTCCTCTAAAATATGTTTTTATTAATTTGGGTTTTAAAATATTTCTATCACTATTTTAATTCTTAAAACATTAAAAACATCATTAAATTAATTTTTAAAGACTAAATTGATAAATTTTAGATTTTTTAGGATAAAATATTTTTTATTTTTTAATGTACCAAAAAAAAATTTATTTTAGTCCTAAAAAAAACTCGTATTATTATTTTAATATTTGAAAGATTCAAAAATCACCTAGTTAGGTTTTCTTTTAAAAATAGTTTTCAGGTTAAAATTTATTTGGTTGAGAAATCATATATTTTTAATGTAACAAAAGAATACTTTTAAAAAAATAATTTATTGAAAAAAAGTCTGTATATAAAATAAGAGTTGGTGCAAATTGCAATTTTTATAAACAAGATAAAAAGTAAAGCCCATTCCAGCAACTGAATACAGTAGAACAAAAAACAACGCGACGAATACACATTGAAAAAAAAAATGTAACCGAATACAAAAATATCTTCAACAACTCTTCTTTTACTCTCTCTCGCTCACTCTGCAAATGGTTTGTTCCACAATGCAGGTTCTATCTGTATCATCACCATCATCATCTTCTCTGAAATTCAGAGTAAGTGCTTCATGGGACACACAGCAGAGGCTTCCTTACAACCCTAACGCTCCTAGAAAGCTTAAGAAGAACAACGTTCCTACTCTTACTTCTTCAACGGCACCGCCTCCTACACCGACAAGGAAGGAACAATACGTTTCTGATCTTCTCAAGCGCGCCACAGCCACTCCTCTTCCCGCTCTAGGTATTCACTTCTTCTTCCTTCTTCATTTTATCTGTCAATTTCTAATTTCTTATTTTTTAATTGTTTTTTTTTTTTATAGTACACGAACAAGAACAAGATGAAAGCTATTTGGGATATGAGAGGTGGCTTCCAACTCCACCAAAAGTTGTGAAGCCTCGTTCCGTGTTTAATGCTGCTACCTTAGCGTATATTGGTGATTGCATATATGAGGTTTTTTCTTTCTCATTACTTTTCTCTTGCTGATTACTATTCATGAATAAATACTACAAGCACCATACAGTAGCTAATGTATAGCTAGGGAAAGATTATATGCATGTTTTCGTGTTTAAGTGGACATGATGCGACTAATGCCTTCAAAATTGAGTTAGCTTTCATGACTAATAGTAAAATGATTTTTATGATTTTTAATAGTAAAATTCGATAGTATTCAGTACAATTCCAACATTCTTATGATTTTTCAGAATCTCTAGGTATCCTATCCTCATTTTTCTCAAAAATGCAGTTATATGCTCGAAGGCACTTTTTATTTCCTCCCCTAAGTATTGAAGAGTACAATGATCGTGTGATGGCAGTTGTGCGTTGTGAGGCTCAAGTAAGGTTTTTCTTCCTAGGCTTCCTTATTTTAACTTTCTGTTTCATGCATGCGATGAAGTTAGATAGTTAAGATCTTGTATAGTTTAGTTTGATGGGCATAACCATTCCTATTTTCTTTATTTCCTTTTCTCTAATCAATATATCAATATATATTAATATGTATGTATGTCCATTATAGTTTATAGATGAACTTTTCTCACTTATTTTAGAATTTTGTTGCCAAAAAAAATGACACTGATCTTGATACTAGCAAGTATTTAGTTTTATACTAAAAAAAAAAGGTGAGAAATAGAGGCCTATGCTGTTTTTGGGATACCCATGTCATACTCAGTTGTCAACTAATTGGGAGTTAGGAAATTATTTTGTGTACTTTTCTTGCTCGATATACTATTGCAGGTCTCTATTGAGTGACGTCTGTGTTTCTGTCCTTTCTTAACTTCGGTATTGTTCAATGTTCATGTGATCTCCATCCCAAATTCACTTATATAACTCTAGATGCATATGTGATTCATTTAACAGTATGTTCAACTGAATTTCTTTCTCATGATTGGGAGGTAAATATTTTCATCACTCAGAAGTGAATCATGGACCATGGTAATGATATATGGTTTGAATAGTGGAATAAGTTATTATTCAAGGTGGGAGCAGAAGAAATTTTTTAAACATATTTCATGTGGAACTTCGATAATAAAATTACATGCTTAGCTTTTTCCCCACTTAAACGCTTGATTGCAAAGTCCAGAAGCTTTTGCCTTGGGATGAAATTGTTGAAAGAGTTTTTCATAGTTTGCATTGCATATTCTAGCAATTCATTGTGATTATTTTTCTACCTGAAATGTAGTTTTGCTTTTTTTCTGGTCCTAAAGTGAAAATTTTTGCCATAAAGCAAAACTTATTTCAATTCTGGCTTCAGTTGACCATTGATGTCGTACTTGTTTTTTTGGATTATTATATTAAATTGTTTATGTTTTCTGCATTCCAGGATGCATTGCTCCAGAAACTTCTTAACAGCACCTTCTTATCAGATCAAGAGAGGTCAGAATACCCTCCCCCCCCCCCCCAACAAAAAAAAAGAAGAAAAACAGGAAGAAAAACACACACACACACAGAGCTATACACCTATGTTTTATACAGTTATAGTATACATGAACTTTCATCTTGTGAAGGATTCTGACATATAAGATCCTATATCCTTGATGTTTTGTTTAACTGAAATCTATATTTATCCTCATCTCCAATAGTAAATTTGGTGCATGAAAATTTTAGATAATATTGAGCTTTAATCTTATATAGAGATAGAGATTTATCTTGTGGGAAAAAAAAAGGGATTATTCTGTTGACTATTCTAAAATTATGTGCTTTAAAAACAAATTTCCATTCTACATTTTGAATCTTAGAAGTTGATGGCCAGCTGACAGGTAGTTTCCTTTTAAAATATGACAGGTTTATTTCTCTATAAGATAGGGACACTGAGAACTTCGATGGGTTTTAGAACTTAGAATGTCTGATATATACATAAAGAAGAGAATTATTATTGAAATTGATGCAGATAGATCTGTGAAGAGCATAAATCACCTTTTGGAAGTAACTTTATTGGAATAAGGATCCCTAGTATATATAGAATTCCCTGAGAACTTATTTCTGTAGTAAAATAGGCCTGAAAAATTTTGGAAATATTATTCTGTTACCCCAACTTAGAGTAGAATATCTTTAATTTGTAAATGTAAATCCAGTTATCTTTGAAATAAGATAGCACAAGATAGCATGTCTTCCATGCAGCACATTGCAGTGCATTTAGGCCTTTAGCTTTAGGGATATTTTGGCATGCTTTTAGGTCATTATTGAAAAATTCAGAACTGGTTTGGTTCATTGTGAAACTTTCCCGGTAAATATTGCATCCTTTGTTCAGTATGAAACTATATTCTTTTAAGTCACCAGTCTGATCCAGAACATCCATTCATCTTCTTTAGTCCAAATAGCATGAGCATGAGTTTAGATAATACTATTAAATGATAAAGAAAGAGCTCCCAAGTTGTACTACTGATTGTTTAGGATTTTGTTAAATGAACAACTATGATCTCAGCTTGCAGGATTATTTTTTTGTAGAAATGTCTGGTGATGGTAGCTTAAGACCAAATTCATGTTTTAAACTGAAGCTATATTTGGATGAACATTTTCATCTGTCTCATGGTTGGTACATGACAATGATTGGCTGAAGCCAATAGACAGTAAATTTTGCAGAGAAAAAAGTTAAAGGGGCTTATTGACAATTCTGATAATCTAGTGCCAGTTCAATACGGAATCAGGCACTCTCATCATTATAGGAGTTAGCATATCATAGGGGGTATATTAAAGTTTGTGTCTTGACTGATGGCTTTTAATGACCTTTATTGCAGGGATGTTCTTCGATGGGGAAAGAACATTGTTTCAAGCAAAACTAAGACAAAAAAGCGTGCTGGTGCAGCTGTGTATAATAGAGCATCTTCACTAGAAACATTAGTCAGTGCCTTTAAACTATGGGTTCTCTTCCCTTGTATAAATGTTGCATAAAATTGTAAAAAATGAATTTTGGGAGTCTCCTCTCTAATCTCTATATTTGTTTAAGGCTAAAATGGTTATGATTCATAACAACTGCAACATACTGATTTGCTCAATGATTCCGGCTTAAACACAACTATCTTGTTGAGCTTTGCTCTACTTTTTCAAACAGAGCTCATATGACAATATATTAGCGTGATTGTTTGTATAAACATAATGTATAATGTACTATTATATATATAGCCCAATCAACAGCTAGTTATGATATCTCTATTTTTCAGTTTCCACTTACATGTGTATTTCATGATATACATCTGCTAATATCGTTTATTAGTAATTGATCACTTAATTAGCTAGGAAAAATCTGAAACAATGTATTTCTTTCATTGTTTAAAAGTTGTTTTCAGGCTCTTCTCTAACACAGATATTGAACTAGGTTGGCTATCTCTATTTGACAAATGTGAATCGACTGGAAAAGCTAATGTTAGAGTTGGGATTCTCAGTCGACTCTTCAGTGCCTTTGAATGTGGAGGAAATAATAGTAAGTTTCATATTACCACTGCAGCTCACCATCTCAATATTTATTTCTATCGTTCAATTTTTGCATTTCTATTTGAATTTTGATTGATAAAAACTTACTCTTAATACTGTAGAAAACAGGAAATTAACCTAGAAATTACAGAAACTTAGGTTTTTTTAATTAAAAAAAAAAAAACTGGAATAATTGGTATTCTTGGAAGCAGAATTTTTTCCTTTCTGCACATTAGACCTATTGTTGAATAGCCAAATCTTTATGCATACTGTAAATTATTTGGTATCCCTGCAATCCTGCTCAAGTGAAGAAAATTGATACATAATTCTGTTGCTTCTATCTTGTAGACAATTTTTATGTTGTGAAAAGATAGCTTGCTAAGTGTTGTATGATGCGGCAGAAAAGCACGTAATAATGTAATATATATCCACGGGTTCTAAAGAAAACATTTAAATCCATCGGTGGGATGATTCAAACAACGTTGCTGCTTTTGCATTTAAAGAACAGCACAATGTAGCTAATACAAGCAACTGTTTCTTTTACTTTTCATGTAGTGAATTTGAACATTGATCATTCATGGTGCTGGCTCTATCTATCGAGTGTCAGCGTTCATTTTGGTTTTCTGTTGTTGGTTAACCAGATGATAATTTTTCCTTTTCTTTGCACGTTTAGACAGGTGAGTTGAACAATGGATAAAGTTCTTCTGGCAATATACATTGGAGCAGGCAAAACAACTGACTGAAGATTTTGTTTGATCCATTGTACTCTTCTGCAAAACCTATCCTAGTAAATTGACTTGGTGTTTTACTTCTTGGTGAGAGATGCAGTATCAGTACCATAGTCCAAGCACATCCTGCCATGCTAAAGAGCAGAAGCCTTTTTGAGGTTCTTTGTAGTCATATTCTGTTGTACAGAAGTTGTGGTACCATAGGCTGTTATCAATGTACTAGTATAGTAGTATCTTTTCAAAGGGAAGCCAGTCAAAAGAAGATAATGCTGTGAAACTTTGATTTATGTGGTAGATTTGCATCAGGGTTTTGCAATTTTGTTCGCGAATTTGGTCCAATTAATTGGTTCAGGTAGGAGTTGAATACTAACGACATAGGACCAAGATATGTATTTGTGACATTACTTTGGAAATATTATTTAGTTCTAAGAATTTTTATTATATTATATCTCCTTATTTTCAACTGTAGTAACCTATGTTACTTTATAAATGTTTCGAAAAATATTTTTATGCTGTTTAAAAGGGAAATTTGTTGTAGCAAAGTTCAACTCTGATGTAATTCTTCTATTAAATTAAGTAGTAATCGCCCTCCCCCCCCCCCCCCCCCCCAAAAAAAAAGAATGAAAGAAATATTTGCAAGTTGAAGTGTATGAAGTCACATCCAGGGAGACAACTAACAATAAATAATGCATCTGATTTGTTAAACTTTTTTTAATATACCTGATTTGTTAACTTCATCTATAAAGGTATCTTTAAGGAAATGAGTGATAGAGATTGTGGATGTAACATTAAAAGGATAAGGTGACTCAAACAGAGGTTCTCAAGTTGTATATGCATGTCTGCTCATTTGGATGAATATATCAAAGGAGGAGGGCCAACCAACCTAACCTTTCTTTCTGGATATGCTTCCATTAATAGCGCCTTTCTGAATGCGTGGCATTCTCATCACTTTGGGAGATAATAAAATTAACTAACTAATCCTTCTACGACAATACATAAAATTTATATTGCACAAAAATGGAGCTTCAACTCTGAATCGATAGAACTAGTAGATTGTTTCATTATGCACTAACCAGGATTATTAATGAGAACAATTCTTGTAACAGAGTAATGTTTTATAGACACAAGCAGTCAAAAATTTAGACTGCATAAAAATTTAGACACCAAATATGTTCATGTTAGAATTGGTCTATTAAAATAACCATTTGGGAGTGGCAATAGACACACGGTTTTATACCCTTTCTAACATTTCAGTATATTATCCAAAAAATACAGAATATTTTTGTGTCCGTGGGATTTGAGTGACCTATCTTTCATCCTACATAACTGAGTACTAGAAACTGCTAGCCTCCTGCTACAAATTAGGGTTCTGTCACATAAAACAATTACTGTTGTCTGTAATGTATTGAAGCAAGAGTATAGAAGTAGTAGGGACTGGTTCTTTAGTCTTTACTTACAGTTGAAGATAAGGCTGTATGTGTGTGTGTGTCATCCTCATCCTTCAATTTAAAACACATGTTCAATTTAAAAATATTATCATGTAGAAATAATTAATGAATTTCATGCAAAGAGAAGCAGAGGCGAATAGTTTGCAGTGTCATTATCACATAAAAAAATGCGTGCACTTTTTTCCTTTTCATGAAAATTGGATTGTAGGATTAGTACCAATTGAGTTGAGAATTGAGATGTGGATGGTGGTCCAAGAGGGAGAAACAAACATGGTTGGTTGGACCCTTTCTCGCTTAAAGGGCCACAAAACTTGTGGTAGATAAACATATAGCCCATAGCCCAAACTCAGCTGGAACTTCTTGGGAGCAGAGAAATTCACTTTTATTTCATCTCCTTGAAACGATTCCTAATGATATTGTATTTGTATTATTAGATGAATGTCAACTAGTTCGAGAAAAAATGACTAGATAAATGTTAATTAGTTCAAAGAAAAATGAGTTGAATCCGACATTAAATAAACGAAGCAGCATTTTTTATTGTGTTGAACAAAATTCAATTTGACACAAATTCGGTTTAAACAAATAAATCCAAGCACGCACGAGCATTATCTCTGTGTCGAATTTGTGTGGTAAATTCAACATTTGGTCCATAGAGTGTTGTGAGGATATATGACAAATGAGAAAGCAATGTTTGAAGCATGGCTTGGGCACCATCTATATCAACTCTCAAGTAATTACAATTACAAAGCAAAACAGCAGTCACAGGGAAATTCATTTAGCTGATCATCACAGGAGTTTGGATAGTTTACATGAAGTCTTATGTTGTATGACTTACAAACTTGTAAAATTGAGTTACAAAAAATACAAGTACTAAGCCAACTGGGTCTAAACATTTTTGTTCCCAAAAAGGGGGCCTGGGGATTCTAAGATTCTAATTACCTGGTACATTTTTAGTACATAATAAAACTCTCTGGATATAGATAGAGGCTATATAAGGGGAAACAACTTTCAATAATAAGACAAGTAGCCTTGTTTCCCGAGTTTTTCTGGAAATGCATATACGAATTAAGCTCACATATTTTTGAATTGTTTGGCATATAATTGCGTATTTTCAAAATCAGAAGAAGATAAGCTCATTATCATGCAAGCATAGAGTGAATTACTTCTTTTTTTTTTTTTGTTAAATAAACTATTAATTAATTTGCTTCTTAGTTACTTGCAAGTTGCAATAGAGTAGTTAGTGTATGGTACAGTCGTCAGAATAATGGGGTGAAAAATTGTCATTGTCATCACCAACAAACTTGAGTTTTATAGAAAAGTACATTAATTAAAAATTGAATTCGGATACTCATACATATATTTTTATTTCATATAGAATACAGTACTTATCAATTGAGCTATATAATTGGGATACGAGCTACATGATTGGGACACGCGCATGTCTATATGCTTGTGAGAAAAAAAAAATCATATTAAAAAGTGTTCTGAAAATACTAAGGTATAATAATTATAACTTTTTTATTCACTTTAAAGGATATGTACTAGAAATTCTTTAAATAACAAGACAATAAATACTTTTTTGTATAACAACAGTAAATACTTTCAATTCCTATAAAAAAAATTATTTTTGTATTTATGACAAATATTTTAGGCGTATTAGTTAACTTTTTTTTTAAAAAAAAAAAGAGTGATTAGTGTGTGGTGAGACATCACTTTATGAGATAGAGACTCTACCCTTATAACACAGCCAAATTTGATGATTCCAATGATATTATATGGTTATCAATATTAACTAATTATCAATAAATAAACATTCTCATGCATTCATCTTAGGCCACAGGATTTTTTTATCAGGAATATAATTGCCTTCTTTTATTTCTCCATATATTCTGAGTGAGCTATAAAAAAAATTCTTAGTGAATTAAACGTTACTTACGTTCTAATAATATATCAATTATTATAATTTATTTAGACAAAATTTAAATTATTTTTAATTAACAAAATAATTTTTTGTGTAAATAAAAGTATTTTACTTTCAATCAACTACTAATTCTCTAACTTCACTAACACTTTTGAATTGAACTTGCTACATGTTTAAGTTTGGATTGTTTAAGCATTAAGAAAACTTATGACAACTACTACCAAGGCTTCAAAAGAAACAAAAAGAAGAAACCAAAAAAGTGATAGCTTTAATTTTTTTGAATTTCAAAGAAATGAATGATGATCTAGCTCTATCCTATTTTACTTTGTAAAAACAAAGTATATGGTGCAAGCTCAAATTTTTAAGAAACTTCGTGTGGAAGGGAAACACCATATGAGGTAGGCACATCTTTATACAATCTTACCTTTTATGTAGCCACTTTTCTATCTCAAACAACCCTATAATTCGGCTGTTAAAAAAAAAAAAAAACTACATCAAATTATTAATCGAATTGCACCGTTCCACTTAAAAAATGAGCTTTTGATAAAAAAAAAAAATTAAAATGAATCTTAAAAATTGGTCCTGAACAGGTTCGAGTGAACTAAAACCGATTCAGGTTCAGTTAGGTAGGATAAACTTGAGTTATTTTGTTTTTTAAAAAATTAGTTCGAACCGGTTTTGGGCCAACATAGAACCAATTCAAAATCGATTTGCCTACTACAAAACTAGTTCGGTCTGATAAATTGAATCTCTTTCTGACGCGTCTTTAGATATAAACAACCCTATCTACAAAGTATAATTTTATAATTTATTCATAGAAAAAAAAAAATCAATGAGTTATGTGTTTATATGCAATTAATATTCTGTTTTTCATTAAATTACTACTTGTATTCTCTTAACATGTACAAAGATGTATAGATTAGAAAATTTATTTTTATGAGTACTTAATTAATTAATGGGAGCAGCCATTAGTAGTGACGCCATGTCTTCGATGATTCTATAAAATAATAATGTGACCATTATGTTTAAGTTTATAACCATCTGAGTCTAATTGCCGTGTGGAACCAAATTTTAACTGTTTGATGATCAAATGATGGATTTTTCCTTGAAGATATATTCAAATTCTATTATTTAGATAAAAAACAATCTCTTAAGCATAGTAAAACTTTTCTTTTAATTAGTGTCCATTTTAAGACTTGAACCACAATTCTTCTATTAGGATTGTTGCGTTGTTGATAACCCTTAATTTATGTGATATCCATATGAGTATGAATCCTATTCCTCTCCATTCTGAAGAGAAATTAAATAGAGAGGCACATTTCCTACTCTTGTGGCTCATATTACATATTCAATATTTTATTATTATTACTTTATATTGAAAATGTAAGAATTATGTGACTAAGATTCATTTTTAATTGAAAATAGAAATAGAAATAATGTCGTTCCCAACCATATACACTTTTAGACCCACACGTTCTAGTGGCCACTGTACTATTGGATTAGGATTAAATTTTGGGGCCTATCAAATCCAATGAGTCCAAGGATAGTGACCAAGGAGAGCTACAATGGCTAAAACCACCACTAAGTTTATGTGCCAAACTCATCCTTTTTATAAGATAGCTTCCAGTGACTTTGGCACGTGCATGGCTTTCATCCGGTTAGTACTCTACTTTTAGCATTACACACACTTCTTATAATATCACATATTATATGATCAAATTTTAAAAATTTATTTTGCAAAATGTTTGTTCATATTGAATTCGAGTGACGAAGTGATGGACAAAAACAATTGTGTGGCCAAAAGCACTGGCCCTTCCATCCTTTTTATCTCAAGTTCGCAAAGATTTGTACCACATAAGTTAAAAGTTAAAGTGCATCATTTCTTTTTGAATCGTCAATTTCAAAGTTAAAAAATATACATTCTAAATTGATAGCATGAAAGGGAAAAAGAAAAAAAGATGATGTACTTTTCAATAAATATGGTATCAATCCTAATTACATATACATTGAAATTGACACCATCCTAATTGAGAACAGAATCACTCTATTTCAGACATAGCATTCAGAACGGTATTTACAAACGTTATTGTCTGTAAAATAAGGGTAATATCTTTTTTACTTTCACTATCTTACAGACGACATCATTTAAAAATACTATTTTAGACACCGATGTCCAGAATATGGTGATTTTGTTCCAATTGGAATGATGTCAATCATAGCGTCCTCAAACGCCCTATTTTAAACTACTTAGCTTTCTATTTTTTGCTAGAAAAATACTCCCTCCGGTCCTTATTATAAGACACAATTTGGATAGTTTTTGTGGTTGCACTTGCTACTTTCAATGTAGAATTTAATTTTTTTCCCTTCTTTACCCTTATTAATTCACTTAACTGATTTTAATTTCTTACTTGGTAAACTTCAATTTATAAATGCATGTTTCGTGAGTAATATGGCTGGGTTCTATGTAAACAATTTTTTTGGTCAATGTTAAATATTAAGGATTTGCTTTACTGTAGACATGGTGTAGCAAAGTAATTATTGGAATCATTGGAATTGCAATTGGGTGTGGAACAGGAAACGATGTAGTAATTACGGTGGAGCAAAAAATAAAGTGCTGGAGTAATTAAACCAATTCTTAATGATATTAGAAGGGTAAAATTGACATATCACATTAATTTTGTAACAAATAACTACTTTTAACTATTTTTATTGGTATGAGTAATTTGGTTAAAAATGTCTTATACTAAGGACCGAAGGGAATATATGTTTAAGCTCATATCTAAATAATATTTATTCTTTTAGACATAGAGATTATCAAAATTAATTTTATCGCTCTAAATAAATCAATTATGCATATATGCAACTAGAAATCAAAATCAAACCCTATTCAGCATATACAAATGAGTCAAGCTTGTTGGTTTGATCAAAAGCCTTCAAAACACTATTTCAATGGATGATGCTTATGGTGTGCATGTGTGTCAATCTCATCCTTATGTGGCCCTCAAAATTTTCCCTTGTATTATGTATTATGTTGGCCTCGTTTTCTATTTCAGATAAGTACAATGAAATTCTCTTCACTACATTATTTGTCTTTATAAGGAGTGTAATTAAGATTCTCATACTATAGCCAAAATGGAAAATTTTGAAGGGGTAATGCTGAATTGAATTATGCTCCTCTTCATTACTTCATTGGAATGCAACAAAAACGGAAATTTCGGGTGGTCAATTATTCAACTGTAAAATAAAATAGAAAAAAGATATGCTCGACTAGCCAAGTATTTCATAGAAAATACTTAATTGAAAAGTTTTTTTTTTTTTAAGGAGACACAAGTATTTTCTATAGGAAGAATCTGCTCTAGTGGGTAAAACTACAATCGGCAACAAAAATCGTGTCTCAATATTTACTGCAATTGCATACGTAAGACCCGAACTCTAGAACATTTAATTGTTTTTTTTTCACACAAAATCTTCTTAATCAGGAAAGGGAACAAAAGATTATGACTACTTCCTGCCATTAATTATTAAATAATAATGATGAAATATTCGGAAAACAAATGGAAGAAGATTATTCAAGAGCAAGAGACTAAAGTCCACTCCCAATTGTTTACTAATAATTAAGTGCTTTAAAACTTATGATCTTCTGATTAATTTTCGAGATTTCAAACAGGACTAAATGTGAGACACATGAATACTTTAGATTCATTTTTTTATTTTTATTTTTTGGACTCCAAATCCAAATTTAATTGAAAAGGCCTTAATTAGAAGAGTTAGTTTAGGCGAATTAATTGTAATTGCATGAAGTCCAAAAAAGAATGGGCTATGAGGAAATGGCCGATTGAGGAGCATATGATATGGATGCTGCAACTGTATGTAATATTTGTTCTTAAGTGCTTTGAATGTTTTTTTTTCTAACCCTCAAATAGTTGATACCTAGTTAAAATTGGGTTAAATTTCTTTTAAGCCATTTAATAGTGAAATACAAGAGATGTAGAAACAATAGATCCTCTTATATATTGTTGAAAAATTAGAAAGAAAAAAAAAAAAAAGCGCTGTCATCAATTCGTGGCCCTCGTGCACATCACGTGCCGCCCAATAATTTGGAGTTAGAGCACCGGCGAAGGGCAATATACACAATAAATTTACTTATCAAATATAGTAATAACTCATAAACTATTGTGTTTGTCATGAATATGTGCAATGTGCAATTATGGTTATTGTTTGAAATAAAATTAATGATGAGCTGTGTTTGTGTTATAGTCAACAAAAAGTAGGAGACTAGAGCAAATGGCCAGCTTAGGGAGGGTCCACCTTATTATTTATTTTGATATTTTCATAAAGCTAACTAGATTACACCTAATCACCAAGTACATACTACATATAATTAAGTAAAATATGAAATATGAAGTTTTTATTAATAATTAGTGATAAAATAATAATAATATAAATTTTAAAATTAACCGTAGTGTGTATAAAAAATATTTTAATGAAACAATTTATACCTTTTTTAATGACTTTTCTGGCTTAAAATAATTAGTCTTTAATTATCAACTAACTAAAAGATAATTTCAGCTCATAACAAAATAAGTTGAAATTAATTTTATTATAATGTTTTTTAGCTTTAAATTAGTTGTTTATTGACCCTACCTAGTACCCACACAATTAAAAACTTTAATTTGTTAGACATTAGATAGGGAGTTTTTATATTTTTGTTTTTGGTACCAATGTTACCGCGAGTGCCATTTTTTATTTTTTGTTAATGTGTTTACATTAATTTTAATATATAATTTAGTTTTTGCTTAATTATATTTTTTGTCTCGTAACTTTTTAAATGTTCGATTTTAGTTCATATACTTTTAATTGTGCAATTTTAATTCTTTAATTTTGTTAATTGTGTAATTTTGGTTCTAAAATTTTTATATTTGCGCAATTTTTATTCTTTTGACCATCTTAGTCAAACTCATATAATAAGTTTTTAGTTGTTGGATTTTGAAGCTTTTTAATTGCACGGTTTTTGTGCTCTTACATACTTTATTTTATTCATTTGATTGTGGGAAGTGTTAGCTTCTTAACGAAAAATGAATTAATTGAGCAAAATCACACAAATTTTAAAAAGTTGAGAGGACAAAAATCGCAGAATAAACAAAGTTTGAAATTAAAATCACACCGTTAAAAATCGATGGATCAAAATTGCATAATTGATAAAATTAGAGGACCAAAATTACAATTAAATATTTAGTTTTATTTAATTTAATTTCACGTGCATGAAAATAATTAATAAAAATTGCCCACATGTATTTTTACAAAATAAGTCCTTATTTTTCTCAAATTAATAAATTAATAGACAAAACCTACAAATACAATACATCAACATTTTTCAAACTTGTTACAGAAAAAATTCAAGTTCACTTTATTTATGTTTCGCATCTTTTTACACTGTCTTCATGAAAAAGGCAGTGTCCTGCTTTAGCTTGGATATTAAAAGTTTTTCTTTAATGAAATATTAATTGACCAATGTCATCCTTTTTTACTCCCATCGTGTTATATGGAGTAATTTTTTAAAATTATTTATTATTATTTTTTATGTTTGATCATTATAATTAATAAAATTTTATAAAGAGAGAATAAAGATAATTAATGCATGATAAAAGAGATAAGTTAGAAAAATTATATACATCTTTTAAAAAATAATCCATTAATTAATTTTATTACATATTTTTAATAAATATAATTGTTCAAATAGAACCTTAAGATATAAAACAGATAGTATAAAAATTAATAATTAATAAATCCTCTGTTTTCTCTAACCTCGTCATTCCCTTATAATAATTTTAGGCCATAACTAATTAATTAATATACAGTTAATACTCAATCTATTTCATATTATAAGGTTTTATTCAGAAAATTATAATTATTAAGAAACATCAATTAATATATTACTATTAATAAAATGTTCAATTAAGATGTATTTTTAAACACACCTTAAATCATTTAGGTCATTCATTCCATACTCAGCAGAAGATACAAGTGCATGAAATTCTATCTTTCTGTCGCTAAAGAATATAACAACTATATTACAATTATTTATCTGTGTCTGAAAAATATATAAAAGAACCCACACCCAGTAGTTAGTGAACATGGAATTAATAACAAGCATAATTAAATATAACCTTATACCAAAAAAATAAAAATTAAGATAAACTAAACTTGATCATATCTAAGTCTGAATATAATTAAGGATAAGCAGATGACATGATTGATTTCCAATTCTTAATTATTCATTATTCATTCTACCTCGTGCAAGTTGTTGGCAAACATTGAAATGAAGGGAAGTAACTAGTGAGGCAGGTGTTGACAATTGAGAAATAGTTCGGTGTACAACTATTATTTTGCACAATTTGTACAATTTATTATTTTGTTTGATAATCTAAAATTTTATTGCATTGATATTAGAGTTCATGAGATAAGAAGAGAAGAAAGAGTTATTGAGAATGCTAAGAATTTAAGGTTGAGGATAAAAATAATGTTAGAATTTCAATTAAATTATAAACTAAAATGAATGATTCGAGAGTGAAATTGAAATTTTAAAACAAGGGATTAATGTGAATGATTTTTTCTCCTATTAAAATGACATCATTTTAATCTTACGTGGATAATTAAGTGTCACTTAACGACCACATAAACACTTAACGGTCCACATCATTGCGCTGTTAGTGTGAGTTAACTGTATGGACTAAGGTGAACGGCGATCTACAAAGTAAGGGGCTAATTCAGTCATTTTTAAATGTGAGGGACTAAATTACATGAGGGTAAAAAAGTGAGGGACCGAGAGAGTAAATTACTGGGTTTATTGTCACTCTAAACATGTTTATGGTCATTTTTTAAAATTATTTTAATAATATTTATATTTTAATTTTATGATTTCATTAAGGCTAAATGCACTTTTTGTCCTATATGTTTTATGTGCATTTCATTTCGGTAAACATTTCATTTTGGTTCAATCCGTCAAATTACGCTATTTATCTTCAAACTCAGAAAAACCATAACATACATGTGAACTATAATAAGAACAGAGTCAAATTACCTTGTAATCAGCTGACAGAATTGACAGATTTGACCAAAATGAAACATTTTTTAAAGAAACAGAACTAAAATGTAACCCAAAAAATATATTGAACCAAAATAAAATATACATAACAGATATATGACCAAAAAATATATTTGACCTTTTATTAATTAAAAAATTAAAAAATATATTTTAAATTTAAAATATTTTTCAAAAAAGTGATAATAAATATTTTTTATTTTTTATTTTTTTATAAAGGAAGGGGCCAAAGGCCAAACAATATATTTTGAGTGGGAAAGAAAATCACAAAACATAAACATACGGCCGGTGACTAGGAACCGACCACATTGGGATTAGGGTGGAGAATCTTTCTTTCTGTCGCCAAAATCTCATAACTAAAAACCCGTTTTCGGGGCCAAACACGCCTTTAACTTGAATTCCCATATTTTCTGTAAAAACTCTTTCAAAAATTTCAATATAGTAATGATTAATGATTACAAAATTAAAAAGGGAAGAAAGGAAATAGCAAAAAAAAATGAAATTCATTGGATTGGCTTGAGCAGAAATCCGCGTCAGGTGTGTGTAAGGACAAGAATGTGGGTCCCAAAGTTCATGAAAAAGTGGGTCCCACTCTCTTTTCCAGTTCACTCAGCTCACTCTTTAAAATCAGCCGAAAAGCACCTCCATTTTCCTCCTTCACATATCACATAGTAAACAACAATCTTCAAATTAAATTCTTTTTTATTTTTATTTTAATTTCCTTCCCCCCAAAATTAATAGTATAATTGAAAATTATAAACTTTCCCTCTGAAACACCGAGCTTTTCTCATTTTTTATTACTTTCCCTCAATCCTCTCAATCATCACTCTGCAAAACAGAAAAGAAAGGAATAACAAGGGAAAGAGACCTAAAACACTAGTGAGAGAGTGAGAAAAAGAAAATAAGAGAAGAGAAGAGAATCTAAGCTATTTCCTTGTTATTTCCCTCTTCAACCTTCCAAGCATAAGCCAAAGTAACTGCTTTGCTTTTGCTTTACCAAGTTGAGGGAGAAGAAGGTTTTCGATTCACCATAGTCATGAGCTTCAAGCTCAAAATGTGGAACATGCTAGTGCTTTTAGCATGTTCTTATATTGGTTCTGCTACTGCCTCTGTTTCCTATGACTCTAGGGCTATCACCATTAATGGCCAAAGAAGGATCCTCATTTCTGGATCCATTCATTACCCGAGAAGCACCCCTGAGGTATTTCTCTGAAATGTGCTTATGGGTCATTTCCTTTTCCTAATATTTTCTTGTTTTTGTCAAATGGGCACCTTAAAAGTTGGTTCCTTTTCTGCATTTCTCATGTGTGGTTTGTTTGGTTGTTTCCATTTTTCAGATGTGGCCAGATCTCATTCAGAAGGCCAAGGAAGGAGGTTTGGATGTGATTCAGACTTATGTTTTCTGGAATGGACATGAACCTTCACCTGGAAAAGTAACTAATAATGAACCGTATCTTTTAGTTTTGCTTATGAATGTATGGCGAGTAATAATTAATGTTCTTATTTTTAAATTATTTCAGTATTATTTTGAGGGGAACTATGATTTGGTGAAGTTCATAAAGCTGGTCCAGCAAGCAGGACTTTATGTTCATCTTAGGATTGGTCCGTATGTTTGTGCTGAGTGGAACTTTGGGTAAGTCAAAGCTTTCATTACTTCATTTGGTCTCGGCAATGGCAAAAATCTTAGTGCATGTCATATTAGAAATTTCTTAACAGTTTTGTAATTTTTTGATTGTTTTTCAGGGGTTTCCCTGTTTGGCTGAAGTACATCCCAGGTATCAGCTTCAGGACAGACAATGGTCCATTTAAGGTAAGATTTCAGTTCTCAATCTTTTTCATTTTTCATTGATGTGAGCACCTTCTAATTACTTCTGATTTCTATTTTTACATTGCCATAATGAAGTTTCAAATGCAAAAGTTTACCAAGAAGATTGTAGATATGATGAAAGCTGAGAGGTTATATGAGTCACAGGGAGGTCCAATTATTCTATCCCAGGTAGAGTTAATATGTTGCTTGTCTTTTACTTAATCCAATAACCTCCTTTATATTGATTTTCTTATGCTTATTATTCCTTGACTAGAGTGGACAAGTGTACTAAGCCTATTGCCTTTTACAACTGGTGCTTTTCTACAGATTGAAAATGAATATGGACCTATGGAGTATGAAATTGGTGCACCTGGTAAAAGTTACACTAAATGGGCCGCAGATATGGCTATAGGACTTGGTACTGGGGTTCCATGGGTCATGTGCAAGCAAGACGATGCTCCTGATCCTCTTGTAAGTTTCGCTAAGGACTTGTTTGATTTGTATTTCATTTCCATATCCATTTTCTATTTCCCGTCTAAGTAATTACAAAAATGCTACCTTGTTTTAATTTTGTTTTCTATTGTTTGAAATTTGTTCCTAGTGTCTCCTATATAAATTTCAAAGAACAAGAAACAGAATGGTAACAAGGTGGCAATTTTGTAATTACTTGTGCAAACAGAAAATGGAAACAAAAAATGGAAACACAAATTAAAAAGTGTATCTTTTAAGATAACATATTCACTTGACACTTAATTTATTTTGTTCTTGATGCACACTCCTTTGTTCTTCCAAAGGTTTCAGCTTCTAACTTTTATGTAAAATAATTTACAGATTAACACTTGCAATGGCTTCTATTGTGACTATTTCTCCCCAAATAAGGCTTACAAACCAAAGATGTGGACAGAAGCTTGGACTGGCTGGTATTGATGCCTTGTTTCGTGTTTCTTAGGGTTCCATGTGAATAAGAAACATACAACTAGATATATTGCCTGATTTTTTGTTGCCTTTTCCCTTTGTTTATGCTTGCAGGTTTACTGAGTTTGGAGGTCCAGTTCCTCATCGACCCGCTGAAGACTTGGCATTTTCAGTTGCAAGGTTTATTCAGAAAGGGGGATCATTCATCAATTATTACATGGTAAGTTCATTATTTGTTGATTTCAATATGTAGGTTCACCCTTTTGAAATATTCGACTTAGTCCCTTTTTTCTGTTCATTTCAGTATCATGGTGGAACAAATTTTGGTCGAACTGCTGGTGGTCCCTTTATTGCTACAAGCTATGATTATGATGCACCTCTTGATGAATACGGTAAAGAAAAAGATTCTAATACCTGATATTACCAATAATACTTTGATGTTATGATATATTTTTTCCACATTCATTCATACTATATTCGAGAATTAAAGAACTTAACTCATTTTTGTTTGTTTCTCTGTGCAGGATTGCTTAGGCAACCGAAGTGGGGTCATCTGAAGGATTTGCATAGGGCCATAAAACTTTGTGAGCCTGCTTTAGTATCTGGAGAACCTACTGTAACCCGGATTGGAAACTATCAAGAGGTATAACTTGATTCATTACTTGAAGATTATCAAATATTGATCCTATCTAAACAGTCAATTACCAGACTGAAATTTTGTCTTTCATCGTTAATGTCCAGGCTCATGTTTTCAAATCAAAGTCAGGAGCGTGTGCTGCATTCCTTGCAAACTATAACCCAAAATCTTATGCAACCGTAGCATTTGGAAACATGCATTACAACTTGCCTCCTTGGTCTATAAGCATTCTTCCCGATTGCAAGAACACCGTGTATAACACTGCAAGGGTGAGAAAATCGAACATTTTCGTTTCAGATTACCTGTGTTTATTGTAATTTATACAATGGAGTTTTGAATAGAGAACGGCTTAACCATGTATATGCGTTTGAGTGGATTTAGGTAGCGTTTCAAAGCTACTTTAAAGGTAAAATGATAATTTAGAGCTTAAAAAAGTAAAGCAACATGTTTGGTAGTTTTATTATTTCTTAAACTAAAAAACTAATTCGGTAATAGCAGAAGTTCCATATACTAGCTTCTCAAATATTCTTTTTGTTAAGTTTTTCTTACTACAAATAAGAGCTTTTAATTTTAAGAAGTTTGTTTGGTCAAAGTTTTACTTATAATGAGAAGAGAAGACCAAAAAAAAGATGGGCCAAACACTACCTGAGGAATCTTCCATGGGCAGTTACAGTTGTCAGCAAGATTGCCTTTTTTTGTTGCATGAAAGGAAAAGAATGAGATTTTGAATAATTTTTGAATGGCAGATTTCAGCCTAAACAAAAGGTTCCTTAATCTTTGTACAGGTTGGTTCCCAGAGTGCCCAGATGAAGATGACACGAGTTCCAATTCACGGTGGACTCTCTTGGCAAGCATTCAACGAAGAAACCGCTTCTACGGATGATAGTTCCTTTACCATGAGTGGCCTGTTGGAGCAGTTAAATACAACAAGAGATTTATCTGATTACTTGTGGTACTCTACAGAGTGAGTGACATTTAACCTTTCACGCTACTTTATTTTTCTCTTGCTATTCTTGGCTAAAACAAATGATAAACTTGTTAAATTCATTCTGGTTTTTCCACGTCTTACGCTTGCCTTGCTCCTTTGTTGCTAGTGTCGTGATTGACCCCAATGAAAGATTTTTGAGGAACGGAAAGGATCCTGTTCTTACGGTGTTTTCTGCTGGGCATGCTTTGCATGTCTTTGTAAATGGTCAGCTATCAGGTGAGGAACATAATGCGGGTTCAAGAACATTCATTATCTCTTAATTCAAGTACCAAAAAGGCAAAAACAACTAGTGGACCTGGAATCTTTACAAATTTTCAAATTGTATTTTTAAAAAATTCAAGTTGGAAGAGCACATCTTCAAAATTAGTAGAAGTATGCTTTTGAGGATTCAACAAATTAGAATGTTGCGTGGAATCAATATATCTAGTCTTTATCTAGCAATTTATCAATATAAACTATTTTACTTTGGAAGCTGATTATTCTCTAGTATCTTTATTACTGATACATTGAGTCCATCATTCTCCTTCTGATCAGGAACTGCGTATGGAAGCTTAGAATTCCCTAAACTAACATTTAGTGAGAGTGTAAAGCTCAGAACAGGTGTTAACAAAATCTCTCTTCTAAGTGTCGCAGTTGGACTACCGGTTCGTTCTCTCTCTCTCACCCACACATATGCACGCACGTTCATCAGAAAGATGTCCACACTAAGCTGATTGTTCAATATCATGAATGACGGGTTATGATCATATGATTAGTCATACTAACTCTCTGTTATTGACATGCAGAATGTTGGTCCACATTTCGAGACATGGAATGCTGGTGTTCTTGGCCCTATTACATTGAATGGTCTCAATGAGGGGAGAAGGGACCTATCTTGGCAGAAATGGTCATACAAGGTTTCTTCTCAACACATTCACCATGATTTCTTTTTCTATTGCTTAATTTTGTTTGAAATTCATTCAATATTGTGTTTTATTCAGGTTGGTCTTAAAGGTGAAGCCTTGAGTCTTCACTCTCTCAGTGGTACATCTTCTGTGGATTGGATTCAGGGGAATTTAATTTCTCAGAGGCAGCCCTTGACTTGGTACAAGGTTAGTATATCATAGATCCTCTATATATAACCTTCTATAGTTACCGAAAGCTATGTAGGCTTTATTTAATTTTTCTTATATCTGCCTGTTCTCAATTAAGACAGAGTCAGTATTCTTTCATTACTATAGTTATAATATTGTTTCTAATAATGGTAGAAGTAGATGAATGTTCTTTATGGAAAAACGGATATTCTTTACTTTCCTTTTGTTCCCCAAATAATCTACTGAACAGAATTTCTACTTACCATTGAATATGGGCTAGCCACAGACTTCCCTAATATGATTTTGACAAAAATGAACATGAAATAAGTTGCTGTAAACTGAAAATGGTTACCGTATAAGAGTTAGCATGTACCCTTTTGGGTTGCTCTTTGTTAGAATATCTAGAAAATATTTCACAATATTATTGTTGCATCTTTTCTTTTGCTTAGTAATATTTTTGAAAATCTGGTTTTTGATCGAGCGCAATGGCGTCGTGTGATCCATGTAGCCAACCTCACTTAGTGGGATAAGAATTGTTGTTGTTGTAGTATTATTATTGTATCTTTGAATATTTAGGTGTCTTAGATGATCACGAGTCCTTTACCATATTTCGTTATGTTGCATGATTTGTTTCATTATTTTACTTCTTTAAGAATCTATTACTAAATAAGTTTTAGTAGTCCTTTTGGCTTTTTTTTTTTTTTATCACATTTGATCAAATATTTTGTCTTTTCATTCTTCCCCTACCTAAGAACCTTAAAATTTAAACTCACTTGTCGAGAGGTTGGACTTAGAGCAACATTTTTTTTATATTGTTACAGACTACGTTTGACGCCCCAGCTGGGAGTGCGCCATTTGCTTTAGACATGGACAGCATGGGCAAAGGTCAAGTGTGGTTGAATGGACAGAACCTTGGCCGTTACTGGCCTGCTTACAAAGCATCCGGTAGCTGCGATTACTGTGACTATGCAGGAACTTATAATGAAAATAAATGCAGAAGTAACTGTGGTGAGGCTTCTCAAAGATGGTAAGTGAGAAATATATATAGCTTGCCTTAAATCAATTTACTCAAATCCACTTTCAAGCAAAATCAAAATTGTAAAGTCAAGTCTAATCTAAAACCAACTTAACTAACTCAAATCCAAACACACACTAAATGGCTAGTAATTTCATTTCAGGTATCATGTACCTCATTCATGGCTGAAGCCAACTGGAAACCTATTGGTTGTGTTTGAAGAACTAGGCGGAGATCCGAACGGGATCTTTTTGGTTAGAAGGGATATAGATAGTGTGTGTGCTGATATTTATGAGTGGCAGCCAAATCTTATTAGTTATCAGATGCAATCTTCTGGCAAAGTTAGCAAACCTGTGAGACCAAAAGTACATTTATCATGTGGCCTTGGACAGAAAATCTCATCCATCAAGTTTGCTAGCTTTGGCACTCCAGTAGGGTCTTGTGGAAACTTCCATGAAGGAACCTGCCATGCTCACAAGTCTTATGATGCCTTTGAAAGGGTATTGCTTTCTGTTTTCTCTGTCTTTTGGATGCTTTCTTTCTGGTGATGGATTGGGAGCTATAGCTAAATTCAAATCTTAATTAAACTTTATTTTTTGTTCAAACTTCAAGCTTTTATTATGGAAGGACCTGTTTGGTTTGAAAAAACTTCTGTTTTCATGAATAATTACATAGCTGTCACTCTGTTTCAATTTTGTTTTTTTTTTTGAAATTTGTACCGGAAACATTAGAAACAAGAAATGAGAAATTTTAGGCCTGTTTGGTTTGCATTTCCATTTCTTGTTTTCTTAAATAGTTACGAAATTGCGGCATTGTTTTTTTTTTTTTTTTTTTTTTGAGTTTTCTAGAAATCTTGTTTCTGGTGTTTCCTATATAATTTTAGAAAACAAGAAAATTAAAATAAAGTGGCAGATTTGTAGTAATTTATAAAAACATAAAAGGAAAACACATACCAAACAGGTTCAAATTGTTTTGTCTTCATCTTTTTTCTATTTGTTTTCAGATTTTGGTGTACAAATTTAAGATTATTTAAGAAAATAGGAAACTAAACATACAATGTTCTCAAAGCTTTTGCCAGTTAAATGATCCATTCATGTCTATGGCCAGGCTATTATTTGTTCATTATTGTCTGTTTTGGAAGTCAAATTGATTCATTTATAAACATCCAACTATTACTTGTTCATTACTCAATGGTGACTTTGTTGTTGCAGAATTGTGTTGGACAAAACTGGTGCACGGTGACCGTGTCGCCTGAAAATTTCGGAGGAGATCCATGTCCAAATGTGATGAAGAAACTCTCAGTGGAGGCCATTTGTACCTAATCATTTCCACCTCAGAAAATAAATGGAACAAACATTCCACATCGATTTTTTTACCGCAATTCAATCCCGGGTTTTGGATCAACCAAAGTCTCTACATTAATATAGATCACCACAAGCATTAATTTTTGGCTTTTACCAAAGGTGAAGTTGCAGAAGAAAACACA
This sequence comes from Cyamopsis tetragonoloba, assembly GCA_037177725.1. Taxonomy (NCBI): domain Eukaryota; kingdom Viridiplantae; phylum Streptophyta; class Magnoliopsida; order Fabales; family Fabaceae; genus Cyamopsis; species Cyamopsis tetragonoloba. Next base: position 57,688,920 of record CM074124.1, on the reverse strand, counting down.
ACACACCATGTGGTTGAAAGCCACTGGAAAGATTACAGAGTTGAATGATTGTGGAAACGTGTATATATATATGTGTTGTACTTGTTATTATCATACAAAAGGTGAAAAGGTGAAGATTTGGGGCTTGGTGTGCACCATGAGATGATTCTAATTGAGTTCGTCCATGTGCAAAGGTTGTGGAAGCCTCTTGCTTCCTGTATTATTATTATTGATATTTTTGTCTTGTAAGCTGCATTTTTAGGTAGCAAGTTAGTCTTGTAAGAACTTCCCATGATGATAAGATAAGGAATATTCAATTCAGTCATTTTTGTTTCCTTATTTCATTCCTTGTGGCTTTTGGTTTATATTTATCTTAGCTTTTTTTTCCCCTTATGCTATTATTAATTAATGTGACACGTTGAAGTTGAGTTCTATCCATATGGGTTGCATCAAGTCCAGATTGACACATTCTCTCGCAAGTCAGTGAAACTTGTTCACTTTTTCTTAGCTTCGACCCTTTTTTGGTTTTTCCTAAATTTTGAATTTTTGTTTGCTTGATGTAAGAATGACCCATGCTACTTTGCTGATTTCTTTTCGTCATACTTGGGAGTTGGGTCCTTCATCAATAACTTGGAAGTCAAAAAAAAAAAAAAAAGCCAATTAAGAGCATGCAACGTTACCTACATTGTAGATGACCTTCAAATTAACTTTAAAATGTGAGTTTCAATAAATTATCAAATTAACAGTCTCAAACAATAAGATAAATGCCCGTAACCATTTCTTGTGGTTAAATGTTATCATTGAATGTTCTTTTCCTAGATCAGTAGTCATTTCTTACCACTAATATTATTAATATGCATTAATAAGTCCTATTTTAAAATAAGGACTCTATTAGTAATTTTTAGAAAAACAAATATTTTACTCGTGGGATGAACGAAAATGATATTTTAAGCTTATAACAAATAAGAATATTTCTATGTTAAAATAGGAGTTAAATAAAAATAATATCCTATAAGACCAACATAGTTGACAATGACATAGAGTCCTGGTATTGTTAATTTCTTTGTAAACAAGAAAAAAGTTAAATAAAAATAATAACAATAACAAAAATAAAAAATATTTCAGTTGTTAAAATATAAAGTGTGATGAATCATACGTTGATGAATCAATTAGTAAAAATGTACAAAACAAAAAATAGACAGAAAAAAGCAATGTGAATATAGTTTTTGCAAATTAAAATTGCAAGACTCATTTATTTTTAAATATAATATGATATGACACACTTTAGTTTATTTTGGTGTGAAAACTAAGTCGTATATAAAATTTATAACGTATACACTTATTCGTTAGTGTTAAATATGTTATTATTAAGAAATACTGAAAATTGTATATGAATAATACAATTTAATGTGTTTGAAGAAGTGTTAAGTACCTCAAAAATGGATTGAGTTGCAAAATTATATTTGGGTAAAATTTTAGTTATTTGGCTGTGAGTAGGGTTAATTTTTAACTTAATTTTGAAAACACAATCAATTTTGATTAATTTTGGTACATCAAAAAAATAAATAAAAATAAAAACTAAAAAACTAAGAAGGAAGTGAATAGCTCATACTCTATCAGCCAACAACAAACTAGACAACAGATAGGAGAGTGAATCACTGTGAAAGGAAACAAGATTGATTCCCAATAAATCATGTTACTTTAAAATCAATTCTATACTAAATTAATTTTAGTGCATGTTCAATAAAACGTCAGCAGTGAGAGGAATTGATTTCGAAGCTCACAACTCGATTTTGGTTATTCAGTTGGTAGCTTGCATTCCAACATTATATTAAGTGCCGTAGAGAATGGGGCTATTCCTCAACCCCATCCTTAAATCAAACTTGGTTAAAAATGCAAAAGCGTCTTCTATACTTGGTTGAGAAAACTGAAGTTAAATCAAAAGAACGAATAGCAGAAGATCCAAAGATCGAGTTTTAGACAAATGAAGCATGGAGCATGTAAGTTTTTTAATTATAATATTTTTTCCTTGAGATATAAGATCCAGTAACTTTCTACTCTAAATCCCCATCATTCATTGGTTACATCCAAAAATATGAGAATCGCATTTATCCAGCTCAGCCAGCACCTCCTCCAGTGGTCGATAAATGAGATCAAGTATCCGCCAGATCTGAATCGTAAAAAATTAGGAAAAAATTAAAAAGGAAAATAAAACATGAATATCCACACTTAATTTGAACATAGCCTCCAGGAGATAACAGAAACTGTGTTTACCTGGAGGGTGCCACCTCCACCACTACTTTCACAATCATCAGAGACACTAACAATGGTCCATGGTTCTGATGCATTCCAGTGAAATTCAATAACCTTGTCCCTGAATGCATAATCAAACACATTTTTGCATTAACTCCAAGGGTTGGCTTAGCGGTGTAAGACCCCGTTAAGTTCATAGGAGGGACGATCCACAGCGGGAGGTCCCGTGTTTGAATCCCACCTATGCCAAATTCCCGGAGGCCAGTACCAGCCACACAGGGCGAACGAGATTAGTCTCATCTAAGGGTGGGAAACCCGTAGTTGTACAAAAAAAAAAAACACATTTTTGAATTGAAAACTCCAGCCACTTCAAAATATCATAATTAAGTTCCAGTGAAAGAAATAAAGGGGAATTGAAAATGTATATGGAACCATTTGTTTACCATACCTATGCCCACCATGTTGAAAGAATAAACCAGGGGGAGTTGTTTTTGGTACTTTAGGAGCTGCAGAACCTGATGTTTTACCAACCTAAAAGCAGCAATTGGAACATTGCACCAATGATTTTCAGATAACAAAAAATTAACGTGACATACAATATAGAAAAATCCAATACTTCTGGTCTGACCCAAATCAGTTTGTGATGAACCATATGCAATAATAAGCAGGATCGATATAACTTACAAGCGAGACCATTAAACTTCATATTGAATCAGTTCTTCTATTATTACTATTTTTTCTTTTTTGGAGAACAGGAAAGCCTATGTCAGCTGCCCTTACTAAGCATAGTGAGGTTAGAAAACAAATTTTCATGATAGGACTAACTTTAGCAATAAAGAACAAATAAACACGAGAAGAAACGCTCTTGCAAATATTTCTAATAAGCGGAGTGTAGGTTTTGTTTAAGTCATCCTGGAAAGGCCCGTTCAATTGATTAAAAATATAAGGATTAGAAAGTGTTCCAAACACAAGTTCAGAGTTCCAATGGTAACAACAATGAAGAAAAGGCTTGTAATTTATGTTTTTCAACAGCCCTAACAGTTGAAAAGAGAGAAGGCAAAAAACAGGGGGGGTCAGCTACTTGAAAATTTTTAAGAGTTCAAACCTTGTCATGGTCCCAGATGTTTAAAATTCCATCTTCAGCAGCACTTCCAAACACAGTGGACTTGTCAGGACACCACTGAAATAAATAAAAATTGCAGGTCAACAATCACTAAACTAAAATGCTGACAACCAAACAAACACAATTTAACCACAATTAAAAGAAACAAATCAGGATCTCCCAGCCACCTGTACACAGAGGACTGCTGCATCATGACCTTTAAATTTATAAACAGGAGACCCGGCTCGACCATTTTTAAGATTCCGGCGATCAAACAAGTGAACTGTATTATCAGCAGAACTGAAGTCAAAGCAATTAGAATGAAGATCCAGAAGTTTTGTACACAATTTTGGTAGCAGAAGAAAAGGATTCAACCTCGGAAATTTAAAGTTGTCAATGGCATTGAGAACTAAAACAGATAATCTAACAGAACAGCATATAAATTAGAGGGAAACAGTATACTGACCCCTAGACGGCTAGACTTTTTTCTTATTTGCAAAAGACACCTAATTTTTTTTATTCAACCCTTAAATTTGCTAAATGCAGCAGCAGGTCCTTCTCTTAACAAAAACTTCTATTATTAACTTTAAATAAGGGCCACTAAAACTTTTATTATTAGCTTCAATGACCTGTAGCTACATTTAGTAAAGTTCAAGAGTTAATTAGGAAAAATTAAAGTTTAGGTAATTATTTGGAAACAAGAAAAAGTTTAAGGAGTCATTATACTTCTTTTCGTAAGTTATAATCAAAGTTCATCCAAATAGCCAAAGATAAGGAATACCCAGTCAGAATAAAATTTATATCATGAGGATTCCAATCAACACAATGAAGATCTTCACCATGTGCCTTCTCAACCTGCTTAAAAGATAACCATGAAAAAATAGGAGAATTAGTGTTGTTAAAATCCCATGTCGACTAGAGATACGGCCATTATAGAGTATATAAGTGGTGTGACAATCCTCCTTCTATGAGCTAGCTTTTAGGATTGACTTAGGCTTAAAGCCCAAATTTAAGAAAAGTAATAGCATATTCAGATCGAAATTAGAAATGTTTCATAATATTAGTTGAAGGAACAAACCAATTGAATACGAAGGACAAGATTTATGTGAAACTGAATCTACAAATATGCTAAACATCCACACACTAGGAAAACCCTAATTAATGACATAAAAGTTATCCTCGGGTCATTTTCCTCTAGGAAGAAATTTTAGTAACAGAAAACTTTCTTACATCTATATTCTATACCACCAACAATTGGGTCCATTATTAACAGGCTAGCAAAATATTTATGTTCTAAAGTCAAAACTCAAATTCCATTTTGGAAAGTTTAATCATGCCAAACATAGAAAGCAGCAATAATATAGATGAACTGGTGATTTTAAACCTTGGTAACTGGAGTATGTCCAACTCGTGCATCCCAGAATATGAGGCAAGAATCATCACCTACACTACAAAACTCCTGTGCACTTCAATGCGTAGGGACAAAAAAAGAAAGTACAGGAACTATATCAGAAAATGATAAAATAGAATCATTAATAATTAATTCTCAACAACAGGAGGAAAAAAATGGAAGTCATTTAGTTAATATTTTCTTGACCCCCAAAACAGAGTTTGAAATTGAAATGCTACAATTCCATTTTTTGAGTCCAGACTCCGAACTCAACTCTTCCTTGTAGTAAAATAAAGTGGATTTGATTCACACCATAACTTCTATGATGACCAAATCCAATATTAAATATCGAAGTTTAAAGAAGTGACCACATTGACTATCTTAGCCAGTGTTGTCAATCGCAAATCACGTTGCATCGCGGCCGGCCCCCAAAACGCTATTGCGGGAAATTAGACAGACTTAAATGACAGAATGTGCTAAGTCATATTATACTCAAATAAATGCAAAAATTTTAAAATACTTAAAATTGTCCACACTTTCATTGTTCATAATGAGTAATCATTAGTGTTGTCAATCACAAATCACGTTGCGTCGTGGCCGGCCCCCAAAACGCTATAGCGGGATAGTGCATAGCGGGATGACCGCTATTGCGGGAAATTAGACAGACTTAAATGACAGTATGTGCTAAGTCGTATTATACTCAAATAAATGCATAAAAATTTTAAAATACTTCAAATTGTCCACACTTTCATTGTTCATAATGAGTACTCATAATTCCATAGTGTATAATCACATCAAAATATGCCCAAAGAGTAATCCTAACAGAAGTACAGAGCAGCGAACAGAGCAGAGAACAGAGTAGAGCAGAGTGAAAAAAGAAACAGAACAGTGAAAGGAACAGAGGAGCGCCGGAATACGACCGGAAACAGCAGAGAAAGATGGACGCAGCAGAAGAGTAGAAGACTAAGAGTGGAGAAGACCCACGACGTTTTCTTTCCTTCTACGTGAAGGAGAAGTCTAAGGAAGAGTAGAAAGCCTAGTAAAATATTAGGGTTTTTTGTTTTACGTAGGTGGCAAGGGGAAATTACTTTTATACCCTTTAAGTGACAAAAAAATGAAGTTTTTTTTTAAAGAACCCCAAAAACTGTTTCAGATTTGCTTCCTAGCAGTTGCAACGCAATTCACCGCGACGGCGCCGCGATTTCCTCCTCGATAGCGCCGCTCCAGCCGCGATCTGGAAAACACGATTGCGCCGCCCCACTGTAGCGGCAGGGGGCCGTGACAGCTGCGATTGATAACGGAGATCTTAGCAACAAACATGCAACTGAGTTTGCAGTGAGGTATCAATATCAAAGAATTACCAATGTGACACACATGATCAACTATTTTACCAAATTCAAAAACCATAAATAACCATAATTCAGATACTCATAGATTGATACAAATGTGAATAAGCAAGAAGCTGCTACCTTGATGGGCAAAATTGCACATCTTCAACAGTGTCTGTATGACCTTGGTAGATGCCCCGGGGTCCAATAGAAGGAGTTTCTGAAGATTTCTCAGTATTCCCCCCAGCCGTAGAGCCCTGTTTAACATTGGATCCCTGTTTAACATTGGATCCCCCTTCAGACGCTAAAGTTGAAATATGATCATGAACACTCCATAAGACTACCCACTTGTCCTTCCCTGCCATAAAATCATTCAAACCAAGTCAATAAAATAGAATATATGCATCACATAATTCAGAAAGATTACGAATATTACCTTTCTTTCTAGAGGAAACTAACAGCTAAAGTTAAAATTTTAGGAGCAATGAATACAGCACTTTGAGTTTACCGCATATAAAAAATATTATATAACTGTAATTGTGTTGCTCAGTTTTTGATAAGGGCAATTTCAAAGACTATTGTATTTCCCCACCGCAGATCCCCATAAGCTAGTGTGCTTGAGTGAGGAATCTAAACCAATGCAAAATAAACTTTTGACATCTTTTAAGATGAGAAGCCAATAAAAATTATTCCAACCTCCAGAAAGAACAAAGGGCTCGGTTGGACACATGGCGAGAGCAAACTCAGCATCATCCTTATGCCCAGTTAATACCTGCAACAAGGTATGCTTAAATTTTAGGTGCCTAACTTATGAATAACAATATATAAAAAGCAACAAGGGCAAAATAATGGGTTCAGAGTTTTAAAAACTCAGACAGAAACAAACAGAAGTACTTTTAGTCTACCGTGCTTGCCATTAGATTTTTAATTTTTCAGCAGTAAAAATTATGTTTACTAAATAAAGAAAAAGAAATGTAACTTGTAATAGTAGACGAACCATTGCAAAGAAAGAGTAGGAGGAGAAAAAGAGGGAATGGATGAAAACGAACCAGGTCTGGGCGGGAAGTGGGAACCCCCAGAATAGGCTGACGGTTAGGTTGAGTTTCAACATCCCAAATTAGTACCTGTTTTGCAAAACAGAATATCATCATTCCACCATCAAACTTTGACTAGTTTATTAATGGCAAAATTAAGGTAGAAAAATGATTAAAAATCCAAAAATATTGACATTCTAGTTTGAAAGGGAAAATGAAGCAAAAGGGTCACAGATTACCTCAGGACTATCTGTGTGAGTGGCTATGATCTTACTATTTTGCGGGAGTTCCCTGATTCTATTCACCTGAAAGATTGTAAGAATAACCCCAATGCTCTAGTAAATTACAAACAAACATGAAACGAATGCAAATGAGAATGACATAAGCCATAAACAATAATTGGAATTTGGAAGGAATGAAATAATACCTCGCCAGGGTGTAGTATAGTTTTGATCTTCTTCACAAAGGGAGAGCGTGCTTCTTCATTAAACTGGAAGATAAGAACAGAACACAAAGGTGCCTTCAATAAATTTATTCGGGTCACGAATAATAGTTAAAAACAGAAAAATGTCTACTATGTTCTCGAAAGACTTTTGACACCAAACAAGTCATTCAAAGATTTGATGGGTGTTTGGATTACATTATTTTAAGGAAATAATCACTTATTTTCATAAGTGTGAGAGAGCTTTTGATAAATAAGTGATTATTTCCCAAAGTTTAAGCTTCTCCAAACATGGTCTTACATAGCCACCAACTAGGGTCTTCCATTACTCTCCATAATGCCGTATCAAACAGGTTCGCCTAATATTGAGATGTCACTGAGTAAGTTCTCTAAACCGACAATATACATGCTGACAGCTCAATCTTTATAGTAGGACCTAGTTTGAAACATTTCAATCTTTGGAAGACCTATTTGACATTTTTAAAAGCATATTTTAACGAAGAGACTAACTTGATGACTTAAGAGAATGTTTGGTTCAAACATGGTTTGAAAGGTGTAAACTTAATTTTGTCTAAAAACATCATGTTAAACAAAAATCACGTTGAATTACTTTTCAACATGATGTTGAGTCCCAAACCATGGTTAAATGCATAAGTGAAAAAAGTTACTATGAACCAAATCATAGTTTGCAAACTACAAACCAAACACACTGACACAATTCCTTCCAAAACCTATTTGATGACAGCTCAATCTATGAACTACCTATTTGACATTTTTCTCTTAACCCAATAATGAAATTGAATAGTATAAAATAGAGGTAAGGTAACCTGAGAAATATGCTCGGCAGCGGCAACCCTAGGTTTAACAATCTCGCAGTTAGCGATGACGAGAGTGTTAGGAACAGTGCCGTCGGTCTGTTCAGAGAGATAGAGACGTTGACGGTTCTTGTAGGTGGCTCGATCGAGTTGAGGACCCCAGCGACAGGAAAGAGAAGGCCAAACGAGGTTGTGGTTGGCGAGCCAGTCGTAGAGAACGGGAACAAGAGACTTCCATTGATTATACTTTTCTTCAACTTCCTTCTTTTTTTTCTCCTCATCTTTCTTCTTCATCTCTGAATTTTGATTTTCAGGTTTCAACAAACAAACACATGCACAGACACAGACGCAGAGACAGAGAAACGCAGAGATATACAGAGAATGTGAGATGGAACTCTTTCATTTCGCGCCTTAATACTTCCTGTTTCCAATATTCTCATAGTGCTGAGTCAGAAAATTCTTTTTTTTTTTTTTTATTTTCATTTGTAGAATATTTTTTTACTTTGGTGTGCTTAAATTAATTGTGAAACTAAACTGTGAAAAAAATTAATTGTTTGAGATCTAATTAATTTTTGTTTGGATATATTTATAGTCAAAAGCGATTTTTAAAATAATTTTAAGGTGTGAAAAATAATCTTAAAGCTTTTTGATATAATATACAATTTTTAACTAAAGGATAAAAAGTTTTTTTCCTCTATTAAAAGAATAATCAAAAATTCTTTTAAGTGAAAAATCTACCTATCTAATATATATATTTTAAAAACAATCTAGTCAAAACATGCTCTTATTATTTTGTTTTTAAAATTAAAAACGTAATTATTAATTAAAAAAATAATTTTTTATTTTCTTTATATCTAAAAATAAAAAGATAAACTGGGGATGAAAAAATTATACACCCAATTTATTCGTTAAGAGAAATATAGAGATGACTCAAGGTAATGCCATAAAAAATATGACACAATTTTTTTCTTTACAAATTAAATTGTCACATGATTATCTTCCTTTAAACTGTTTCAGTCGTATAGTTTAGTTGGTTAAGACATAAGGATATACATGTATAATTATGAGGTTTGATCCCCGACTATACTACTTTTCTATAAAAAATAAATCTTCCTTTAAACTATATACCAAAACCATCTTCTAATCACGAGATAACAAATTGTATATTGGATAATAAAATATTTTTTTAAAATATTTAATTATGATTTAATTCATTTACTTTAGATGAATTTATAATTCATAAAAGTTGTTTTTTTTTTAAAAAATTAAAAGTAAATTTATATAACAAGTTAGTATATGATTCACTTGTTATCAATATTGGTGTGTCCGGTCTAATCATATAGCTCAGTTGGTGAACACACGAGGATATATGTGTGTAGATATGTAGGTTCAATCCCTAATTAATATATTTTTATAAAAAAAATTTAAAAAAAAAGTTTAAAAGTCCTATCTTTAAGATGTAGTTTGTTTTTTTGGTTTGTCATATATATGGAATAATAAGTTGCAACATAACACTTGTTGGTAATTAACTCGGTCATCTGTTAAGATATTTTTGTTTTTTTGAAAAAATAAAATGAACGAGGGATATAGCATGAATATTTACTAGTATATATAGTCCCAATTTTTTTTGGGTGGATGTCTGACTTAATTACTTTTTTAATATTAGCAAAATAAAACTTCAGAATAGTAAAATAATTTCAAAAGGTGTTATTTTAATATTCACTTTGATAAAATGGGACCATACCATGAATCACATCTTTTTTTTTCAATATTCATCTGTGTTATTCTCTCCACTTATATAAAGAGAAAATTAACATAATTTAAGTGTGTAGGTAGGGATGGCAATTGGACTTAGGCTCATAGGATATCCATATAAATTACCCATTGTGACGAAGATATTTACCCAGTAAAATGGGAAAAGATCTGAGTAATTACCTGTATTTTTTAGTGGGTATGGGTACGGTGCGGGTACGGGTACCTTAATACCCATCCCGTCCCATACCCGCATACTTAACTATTATATAAAAATTATTATTATTTATGATTATGTTACCTGAACAATTAAACTATGATAATAACTATTATGTTTCTTCACTTCTTTTTTAAACCTCAATTGTATTGTCCTTAGATGCTTTCATAATTCTATTATCATTTCACTTTATTCATTTTTTTAAAATTGATTAAGTCACTAAGTCACTCATCAACCATATCTAACCACATTCTTTCATTCGATGATTTTAACTTCTTAACCTAAAACTAACTTATGCTAATATATTTTTTTAAAAAAAAGTCTTAGAGAGCTCCACATAATACTTACATGAGTATTATTATGTTATATTTAAAATTGTATTATGTTTCGTAACTATTTACTTTGTAACTTTAGATTTTAAATTATATCATGTTTAATAGCTAATTACCTTATGCCTTTATTAGATATTTAAATTTTAATACTAACTAAATATAAATATTAAAAAACTCTTTTTTTAGTATTTTATAGAAAAAAATAGAAGAAAAATGTATTTTATTTAGTTAAACTGCGGGCATTGGGCCCGGGTAATGATATATATGTATCCAGAGGGTATGGGGACGGACATTAAAATTACTACCCACGTGGAAATGGAGATGGGCACCGGGATTCTTTAAAAACGCGAGTATGAGAACGAATACTTAAGTACCTTATCCAGATCCTACCCATTGCCATCCCTATGTGTAAGTGAGAAGAATAATTATTGATTATTAATAAATGAGAAGCACTATAAATTTATCAAGTGTGGTACGAGTTCTTACGCATATTACTTATTAACTATTTAGAGTTTAGAAAATTTTGTTGTGATGATGTGTATTGATACATTTTTTTTAATAAAATGGTAGGTTTTTTCACACATATTAAAAAATTATTGATATTAATAAGTTTTTAATATGAGTAGACTAAGGTGTCCAATTAAAAGTTAAAGTGGTTGACAAAATAATTAAAAAGAGAAATGATGATTGGTGAATAAAAGAGGTGATGAGAGAAAAATATTAAAATATGTAATTTATTGCATTTTGTGATGATAAAGTGACAATTGTTTTAAAATAAATTTTTAAATCCAAAATGACTATAATTTTAAAACGGAGAGAATAAAAGAAATAATGTCAAACCATTTTTTCTTAAGGAAATTTGCTTTCAAATTTTGTAGTAATTCAAGCATTCCATGCACATCACGTCCCTTTATTTTACGTCTGTGTTTATGTATATGATGTACTCCTATATTATCATCATTATTGTTATATTATGCGCAGTTTTATGGGCAGTTTTATAGTAAATCGTGCTTTGAAAGAAAAAATAATGTTGAAATGGTTACGATCAAAAGTAGGATGGGATATGAATCTAGGAATGGATTGTAATGGTAACAAGTGGTGCGGTAATGCTTCATGTGAAAGGATTTACTCAGACGTGACGATATTTTATTCGTGAGACATGATTAGGAACATAATTTGATTACAATAGATTTGAATCCATAGCGTTGATCCGTTCTCCTGCAAGCACTAGCGTTAATTAATTTTTCTTTCCCGATTGAATTCCAGCTACTTGGCAATTTACTTTCATATTCATTTGTAATGGAACTGAATTGGGTGTCAAATTGATACCCATTTTCAAGCAAAATAAATAGAGGATATTTTTAAATGATTTCTATAGCTTGCATATATAATTAAAACATGAAAGTGATAATATGATTGGTGTTTTATTAATTGATTCTCTTTGGGAGAAAGATGTTTTGCTGGGTTATATATCCTATTTTTTTGTTATATTTGAATTTTGTCTAACATTATTTGTTTACCAAGTTCGTGCTATCCTCTCAATTCGATGTTTCTCAATTTTACTGAATGTCTATTAATTTTATAAATTAAATATCAATTATAAACTTATATTTGTACTTCATATTTTTTATAAACCACACAAGATTGTCCCAATCATGTAGCTCAGTTGGTGAGCGCATAAAGACATGCGTGTATAAGTATAGGGTTTCATCCCAGTTATATTACTATGAAAAAAAACAAAAACCACACAGGGTTGTTTTCGACGCTCTATCTTTGTTGCTTAATTCATCTGTTAATTATGTCTACAAGACAATTATTACTATAACTGCATCTCTAAAAGCTATGGATCTATATCCTAAATTTCATTTCTATATGTTGCAAGAATTAAGATCCATTGTGAACCGATATTGTTTCTATTATGATTAAATCATTAGATTAAGATTCATTGTTGTTTGTCTTATCAATATTTATTTATTTCATGATAATGAATATTTGTCTCAATTTTAAATTTTATCGTAAGACAGGTTTATAAAATCATTGGACAAATTTATCTTTTTTTTTCAAAAAATGTATCATGGAAGCTTCTGGATTCTTACTTAATCTATTTTAAAATTGAACCCTTTAAATTTATTAATTTTTGTTTGTTTATTCCTGTTTAATTTCAAAAGGAAGATTTATAATTTAGCAGTCATGGTCTTCCGTAGTTTAGAGATTTTAGCTAAGTATGGAGAAGTGATCTGACGTCTAGGGATGGAAAAAAAATCCGGACCCGTGAGTATTTGCGGGTATTACCCGCGACGGGTTTGTGTTCGGATTTCATGCGGATGCCCGCGGGTTCGGCAAATGGGTTTTTGTAAAATCCGCAAATAAGCGGGAGCGGGTACGAGTTTTGTAGTATTCGTGCCCGCGGATACCCGCACCCGTCAAATATAAATAAAATTACACGAATATTCTTATATATCTCTAGTGGCTATTGAAGTTTATTTTAATTTGCATGAATTAATTTGAAGTTTATTATAATTTAGATGAATTTTATTTTTATAATTCTACAAATGTTAAGATATATATATTTTTGATGAAATTTTCAACCTTAAAATTTAAGTTTTTTTACTGTGTTTTCTAATTTTTCCTTTATTTTTTTCTGGATTCGCGGGTATGGATATCGGTGGATATTCATGGATGTTGATTAGAATCCGCGAGTATTGTCTTAACAGATACCCGACGGATTTTTTGCGGGTGCGGATTTGACGGGTGTTCACAGGTGCAGGTTGCTGGTAACTACTACCCGCGCCCACCCGCACCCGTTGCCATTCCTACAGTGACGTCAGTCACGACGGCGTTGAGGCTTGGTGGTGACCAAGGGTGCGAACTCGGAGCAAATTGTGGTTTTAGCTGACTTCCCAGAAAGATGATTTTGATACATGAAAGCTTATTGAAGAGTGGACCATTTTTCTTTTGGACTAAATTAAAATTGGTTTTGTTTACCCGATTTCATTTTCCTTCGTAGAATATGTTTATAAGTTTTTTTCCTCTTATTATGCGTTCACATTTTTACGGGTAAATATTATTATTGTCATTTTCATTTTGCTTTCTTTTGTTTCGTTCATTACTGTATGAAATATGTGCTTATATTTGATTATTGGTTTCTGTCTCAAACTACAAAGAAAATGTGATGAAGGTCTCTTCATCATCACTTTCTCGATCACTTAGATTATCAAGTAAATTGGATTTTCCTTCCACTTTCTTAAGCGTTGCTTACATTTTTCTTTATCGTATTCATTATAAATATTTGATTCTTTAGTCTTCTTAACTATTTATGTTATTTTTAATATTTTTGATACATACATTATTATGCTGTAGAGATTTGTCGCCGGCTAGATCCTGCAACAGTAAATGTCTTTCTTATGTCTTAAAGATTTAAGTAGCTTGAGTAATATTAAAGATTACTATTACTTTCTCATGTTATTTAACAATCGGAAATCATCACATTTTCTTTTGAAAAAAAAATCATAATATTACTTCGTAAAAATGTTCTTTTACTTTTTGTTTCCAAGAATTGTCATTTTCTTGCTAACATTTGTGAATGGTGTTTTTAGGGGTGCCCATAGAGCTCATGCATGCTTCTACACAAGGAGTGGCTAAATACTTGAATCCTTCTGTTGCAACATTCCTTCTACGGAAAGTATAAATCTTTGAATTTCAAAATTCTTCCGTGGTGAGTTTTAAAGATTTACTTTTTTACCAGCTTTAATGAGTAAGTTTTGTTGCATAAAAACTCTATACTAAATAAAAAATTGTATCTATTGCGGCTTAAAAAAAGAGGATGATATTTAAATATTTAATTTGCCTCTGTAGTTGAGGTGGATAAAAAGTGTTACACCTAAACTGTCTGGAGGTCTTTGTTCCGGTCTTTGGTATACCTATAACTTAGTTTGATAAATTTTAGCCTCCTAAACATAGTATTTTCACAAGAAAATAGATGGTAAAATCTATAATGATAAATATAACATAACAATATTAAAATAGTATCAATTGATATTGATTAAATAAACTTAAAAATTACAAAAAATAAACATAAACACCTACAAACATTTTCTTGAATTGAAAATTGGATATAGATTTGACGAAAGAAAAATCAAAATATACTCTTGACTGAAACGAACAGTGCAATATGGCACAAACACTCGGAGATAGGAAACACCTTTTAAAATAGTAATTATTTATTTCATTTATATGAGTATCAGTCCAAATAATCTAGAAAAATCATCTAATAACAATAAATTGTCACCCGGTCTCAAAACATTAAAAAAAATCTCGATTTCGTTTTGATCTATAAAGGAGACAACATTTGGAATTTTATCAAAAAAAGATCTGCTATAAATCTTGGTAACTCTGCTAGACCCTGCAAAAGCAATACAAAAATATAAAAAAATACTTGCAAAATAAACATAAATATTCTTCATAAAAATCTATATAGAATTGATTTCCTTATCCTTTTGGGTTCAACCGCAATATAGAATTGATTTTCTAATGGTTATTTTAGGAAATTGATGTTCATATGCGACAATACGTTCAACAATGGAATTTGTTCATATTTAGAAGTATAAGGTGGGTACTCAACTTCAACAAATAGTTGATCATAAACCCCTGATACTTATACGACCATCAATATTGTTGGAATGAAAACTTAGAAAAATTCAACAATCATCTTTTAAATTATAAATATCACCAATACGGGACTAACCATTGCCAAACTGAAGTAGAACTGGAACTAAATTTAATATTAATGGAAGTCAGATTGGGATCTATTAACACAACATCAAGCAGAAAAAGTCTATCAAATTTTTTCGCGACAAACGAAAGAATTCTTTGCAAATACTGCATAAAAAAATTTTAAAAAAAATTATCTATATAATCCATATAGAGAAATTTTACAAAATTACAAAATGAAAAAATTCTTGATACCTGAGAATGGCACATAAGGAAGAACAAAACTGCAGAAAATATAGATAAAAAATATATTTAAAAAACATTGAATTCACTCAAAAAAAAATCTAAATAATGAAAAATATCATAATCAAGTAAAAAAAACAAACCTGATATCACCGTCCATTGAGTTTCAAAGAATAAAATGCAAAAAAAAAATTTCAGGGATTAGAAGGATAGTTTGCGATAGAGAGTGTCTAAGTCTAATATAGATATCAAATATGGAATAGTTAATCAAAAATAAAAGAATAAAGTTTTAAAATGTGTTGATATAATTTAAAACATCTAGGAAATATGAAAAAAAATTGTTTATTAAAATCAATAATTAAAAAAATGATTTTGTGCTAAAAATTTTCCGTCAAAATGACCCAAGACTATTCTCCTTTTATATTATATAGATTCTCCTTTTATATTATATGGATACAGATATAAACAAATAGTTATTCGTTATTGACTATAATTTTTGAGAATTTTATATTAGATTTTAGATTAAATGTATTAGTTATGCTTAGAAGTGACAAGGACTGTTTATACACGAGAAAATTATTAATTATTTAATATTTTTACACCAAATAAACTCTTTTTAAAAATAAAATAACATTTGAAATTAGGATTCTATATTAGATAATAAATTTTAAAACTTAAATTATGATCAGAATTACTCTGATAGACAAAATTAATTTTAAATTTTAAATTTTCATTTATTTTTAAAATTCAAAAATATAAAGTTACATATAAAATTTGAGTTCTTCAAATCTTTTAATTCTTAAATTTTATTCAGCTGGCAATTTTTTTTACTCATGAAATATTTATTATGAAAGTATTGGTCATATTTTATTTTAATAATTATTATATTATTAAATTTTAAAATATATTTTTATTGTTTAGTATACATATAATATGATTGTGGGATATCAGATGATACTCATATATAGAGAGATATGTGATTAATTATCAATAAAATTTAAAGTCTATAAAAAAATATCTCATAAATATATGTGAAATTTATGAAAAAATATAATTTAAATACATATATATGAAATTTCCTTCACTATGTATGGCTAGAATTAAGACGAATACTCCAATGGGTTAAGATTATGGTTGTTTATCAATATACATTTATTTCATTACGATAATGAATTTTATCTTAAAATACTCTGTAAAAAGTATTATACAAACTTCTTATATTGTGCATCGCACCTCATGGCAGGGATCCACGTCTAGTATCTACCTAAT
This sequence comes from Cyamopsis tetragonoloba, assembly GCA_037177725.1. Classification (NCBI taxonomy): domain Eukaryota; kingdom Viridiplantae; phylum Streptophyta; class Magnoliopsida; order Fabales; family Fabaceae; genus Cyamopsis; species Cyamopsis tetragonoloba. Next base: position 57,672,054 of record CM074124.1, on the reverse strand, counting down.
GTGTGTTTGCTAAGTAAATAACAATAAAATCAGGAAACAAAAAAAAATGTTGTGTGGCAGAAGGAGGAGCGCAAAAACAGTTTGAAGTAACTTTAGGTGAGAGATCGTCCCCTCTCTCTGAAACTTGATCAATTGCGATATCATTTGGAGTTTAATCCCTTACGCAAATGGGTACGTTCGCTCTCTTTTTCATTCATTCATTCATTCATGCATTTTCTACGTATATTCTTCTGTTACTTCTTCACTCGTCATTTCTCTAATTTCCGTTCACTTACAATTTTCATCAAACACTAACGGTGCCTCATGCATGTCACCGTAACGAACATTCGCATTTTCACCTTTTCCTTTAAAATCATTTTTCGGTTTCACGCGTGAAATAATTTGTTATTTATTGGCGTTAATTGGTTTGATTTGATTGGTCATGATCATTTAATTTGATCCATAACATGTTTTGAATGCGTGCCTTAATTGTTAGATCATTAATTACAATGCTGTAGTGACATGCTTAATCTTTCCGTTTTGTTCAATCATTCTTTCCCCTGAAAATTGTGTTACAAATTTTATGCTTCTAATTTTTGTCCACACTAAGATTGAATACCTGATTATATATCCAGCGAAGAATGAGACATGTTGTTCTACTCAGCTTATTGATGGAGATGGTATATTCAATGTTTCTGGGATTGAAAACTTCATGAAGGAGGTTAATTTACGCGAATGTGGGCTTTCCTACGCTGTCGTTTCTATCATGGGTCCGCAAAGTAGTGGTATGCCTTCTCGTCTTCATAATTTCAATTGTTTCTTCTTCCACGAGCTGATTGGTGTTATGATTGCCTTTAACCAGTCTTTGCATTTGAGGATTTGTAATTTACTGTAAATTAGTTGAAGCTGAATGTAAGTTAGGATTGGCAGAAACATTTAATTGATGCTCCATGTTTGTGCTTTATTTGAAACTGACAACTGAGCAAAACTTAAGGTTGATCTTTGGTAGAGACTTATGGCTTAAGAGTTTGTTTGGATGAGTTTCTTAACAAGTGCTTATAAGAGTGTAATTCATTGAATAAAGGCTAATGTTATAAGTTGTTTATGCATACATTTCATTTGTTAGTCTCTCCAATAAGCTTTCCAACCTCAACTTTTTGAAAAGCTTGGCTTCAGAAAAGTTGAGGTATAGATGGTTATTGAAAAAATCGACCACTAAAAATGTACATAAAATCTGCTAATAATATTCATTTTTATATAATAAATTATAAATTATACTTTTACAAGCAGTCCCATAAAAGCTAATCCAAATAGGCTATTAATCATTTATTGCTAAGTGCTAATTATTCATTTTTATATAATAAATTATACTTCTACAATCAGTCCTATAAAAGCTAACCCAAACAGGCTATTAATCATCTACGATGCCGGTGACTTCTAATGATTAAGTTCAGTAACTTCCATTCTTTTCTCGATCTCTCTAAAAGTATTATCTTACTATTCATTTTATTCTATTATCTATTTATTTTGTAACTGTAATTCAACAAGGCTTGACATTCTCAATGAAGCAATATTCGTATCTATATTATTTAAACTGTTTCTTTTATGGTTCGGGCAGGCAAGAGCACGCTATTAAATAGTTTGTTTCATACCAACTTCAGAGAGATGGATGCATTTAAAGGAAGGCATGTTCCTGCAATTCCCACATATCAATTCAACATTGCCCAGTTGGCAAAGTAGTAGTTTCATGACATGTGTTTGTTTTCAGGTCTCAAACAACCAAGGGAATTTGGATGGCAAATTGTACTGGCATTGAGCCTTGTACACTTGTGATGGATTTGGAGGGTACAGATGGAAGAGAACGCGGAGAGGTCTTACCTTGATCATTGTCCATAGTCTATTAACATTTGTGTTTTTTATTTTATATCTAGGAAAACGCACATATACGGTATGCCAATGTGTTTGTAGCCCCAGTGGAGCATAATACATTATACCTTTTTTATTATAGTTTGCAGTGTTCTTGTTTTTGCTCATGATTTTACTGGTAACTGTACTTCTTTTTTCCTTGTGAAGTAATGTTGAATGAGAGTATCAGTTATATCTCATATTTATTGAATTTCTACATGTGTGTAAGTTGTGACATAAAATGATGTTTCTCAACTGTATGTGCACTATGATGGGTTAAGAAAATTTTTGGTTATTCAAACATGTAATTTATCTTCCATTGGGAAAAATCAGAACAGAAAGGAAATGAGAAATGATACTCAGTTGTTTGGTTGTTTCCCCATCATACTGAAATCGTTTTTGTTTCAGGACGATACAGCATTTGAAAAACAGAGTGCTCTGTTTGCTTTGGCTATCTCTGATATAGTGCTAATAAACATGTGAGTTCCTTTTTGCCTCTTCTTATTTTTCACATCTTAAATACAGGCTTTCAAGAAATTATCAAATGTATTAAGCTGTATTCTTCTTGTTTTGATCTTTTTTTTTATGTCAAATCCTTTTTCTTAGTAACTGATTTTCCCTCCTCTCCAATATTTGTGAAGGTGGTGTCATGACATTGGCCGCGAGCAAGCCGCAAATAAGCCACTTCTAAAAACTGTGTTTCAGGTATTATTCCACGGCATATTGACTAAAAGCAGCATTTCCAATCTCAAAACTTGTTATTTATCTAATTGTGTGCTAGTATTTGCTTCCAGGTGATGATGAGATTGTTTAGTCCACGCAAAACAACGTTGCTGTTTGTCATACGTGATAAAACAAAGGTGTGTAAGCAAACAAAATGCAGCTGCTTGTTTTTATGATTCTTAATACTTTATTGTTTTTCATTTTTGTAGTCCATATATTTTTATTTTCTATGTGATTTACCTTTTCCTTTTTGTAGACGCCACTTGAAAACTTAGAGCCTGTTTTGCGAGAAGATATTCAGAAGGTGATGCAGGGCTTTCATTTTTTTTAACGATATTGAATAGGTATAGAAGTTTTTTGTTCACCTTTATTTCTCTACTTTTTCCTGTGCAGATATGGGATTCTGTTCCTAAACCACAGGCTCATAAGGAAACCCCTCTAAGTGAATTTTTCAATGTAAGATCATCATTTCTTTTTGAATTATTAAACTTGCTAATTCCATTCATGCACGACAAAATTATATTGAACTTTTGCAGTAATTCTTTCCTTTTGGATACAAATGACCAGGTTGAAGTTGTTGCTCTTTCAAGTTATGAAGAAAAAGAAGAGCTATTTAGGGAGCAGGTAAGAATTGTGCAAAAACTTCCTTCTATTGAATAATCCATTATCAGCATGTGTGACAGTGTACATTGCCGTATCTGCATCTGTTCCTTAATCTACACTACTTTCATGGTGAAAAACAGTGTGACAAGTTTGTTTTCTTTTTGGGTACAAAGTGATAAGTTTGTTTGTTAATAAATACCTCTAATTTGCATTTACCTTTGGCTCTTCTAATTAGTTTTAAATGTAGGTTTCCAACTTGAGGCAACGATTCTACCATTCTATTGCTCCTGGGGGGCTTGCAGGGGATCGGCGTGGAGTAATTCCTGCTTCAGGCTTTTCTTTCAGTGCTCAGGAAATTTGGAAAGTCATTAAGGAGAACAAGGATCTTGACCTTCCTGCACACAAGGTAGATGCTATGGTGCTACTGCTTTTGTTTTACTAGTATATTGGTTTTGTTAATTATTTATGATCCACCCAATTGTAGGTTATGGTTGCTACTGTACGATGTGAAGAAATTGCTGATGAGAAATATGCTCTTTTTGCTGCAAATGAGGTGTTTACATTTCTTTTTCCGTCATCCAACACATGACAGTATTAACTCTTTAAGTACTGATACTATGAACATTTTATAATTACCACCCAGGACTGGTGTCAGTTGGACGAGGCTGTGAAATCTGGTCCAGTTTCTGGATTCGGGAAAAAGCTTAATTCACTCCTTCATGCTTATCTTTCAGAGTATGGGCTCAGTTGTTGAATACCATGAAAACGCTATATTATAAGATCTCTGATAACATTGTTAGCTTTGGAGTTTTTTTGTTTGGAAATATTTAATCTTGCCCCTTGCTTAGATCATGACTTCTTTTAAAAAATAAAAATCATACAACACAATTTTTGAATTTCTATAACTTCCTCGTTCCTACCTTGCATGTTTTGAAAGTTGAACATAATATGAAAATGACTTTATGTGAACTGAAGCTATATTGAGCTATTTTCTTTTAATCTAGGTATGATGTTGAAGCCACTTATTTTGATGAGGGAGTGAGATCTGCAAAACAGAAGCAGCTTCAGGAAAAACTGTTGCAAGTAATTCTTCTTAACTTCCATCTTGTACAATTATGGTTTTTTTATCCTTTTTATTTTCCGTCAACATCAATGAATTAGTGATTATTGAAAGAGAAAAAAATAACTGGTGATATTGAATTTAGTCTAACTATTTAAGATACTGGATTATTAGTTATGTCTATTTTTCTTATTTCATTGTTAGATTTATAATGCCACTATATTTCCCTAATCCCTGTTCAATTTCTTAGCTTGTCCAACCGGCATTCCAAACTGCGCTGGGACATGTAAGGTCTGGGACTTTGGATAAGTTCAAGGAAGCATTTGACAAGTCTTTGAATGGAGGGGAAGGATTTTCTGCTGCTGCTAGTAGTTGCATAGGGTTTTGTGTGGCTCAGTTTGATGAAGGATGTGCAGGTATTCAGAAATTTGTCTACCCTGTTTCATTGTACATCAATAGATTAGAGTTGAAGGCTCGTATTTGGAAAGGAAGCGATTGCCTGGAAGAGATAGATGTACACAAAGTGGTTTGAGTTCAATTGTTCATTTGTTTTGCCAGCAGAAATGCACACTTCATTCATTCCAATAATCTTCTCGACTGTCATTGCAACTATGCATCTAACTTGCTGAAGTGAATTACAATGTTACACTGACATATTATCCTTGCAGATGTTGTTATTGAAATAGCAAACTGGGATACATCTAAAGTAAGGGAGAAACTGCAGCGTGATATTGATGAACATGTTGCATCTGTACGTGCAGCTAAGATGTCAGAACTCACTTCATCGTATGAGGTATTGAAAATTTAGGTGGTAACATCAAATTATAACTAAGGCTAAGCAAGTGTTTCCACTTACAACACAGTTTTCCCGGAGAAAAAGGGTCAATTCTTAGCTTCGTATAGTGTATTCATGTCAATATTTTTCCTTTTAACAACGGCAAGTCAAAATTTATATGAAACTTCTCATGCTCAGTGGCTGCTGAGATTCAGGTAAGTAGTTTTTGTGAGAATTGTCTAGACGTGTCAGTTGCTAAGCTTCTTTATTTGACAGGCTTGTTCGTGGGAAGTTTTTCTGATAATAGTACCCTTTCAGGAAAAACTGAAGGAGGCCTTGACTGGACCTGTTGAAACTCTTTTAGAAGGAGCTAATAGTGATACTTGGCCATCAATAAGGAAACTACTTCATCGCGAGACTGAATCAGCAGTTTCTGGGTTCTCTGCCGCACTTACCAAATTCGATATGGATGAACAGACAGAGAAGAGCATGATTGTGAGTTTACAGGATTATGCAAAGGGCGTGATAGAAGCAAAGGCTAGGGAAGAAGCTAGCAGAGTTCTAATCCGTATGAAGGACAGGTATGAACCTTCTGCAACATCTAAGTTGACCTGTTTAGTTTTACTTTAGAGGGAATTAACTTAAATTTTGAAGCAGGTTTATGACATTGTTTAGTCATGATTCTGATTCAATGCCTCGCATTTGGACGGGAAATGAAGACATTCGAGCCATCACCAAGACTGCCCGTTCTTCAGTATGACATAAGATTCATATTTTGTTACTGCGTTTTTGCTGCATTTGGGATACCTTGTTAACCAAGTTTAACCATTTGTAGTCCTTGAAGTTGCTGTCTGTGATGGCTGTAATTCGTTTGGATGATGCCGATGACATTTATGATATTGACAAGACACTGGCAGTTGCACTATTGGATTCATCAAGCAGTTCTCGTAAAGATAAGAGCATTACAGCAGTTGATCCACTGGCTTCAAGCACTTGGGAACAGGTACATTTTCATCATTGCTGAGTTCTATTTGATAAATGACTGGAACTGGATCAGAAGTACAAACAAAATGATAATTAACAGAAACTGATAGGGTCTGAATGTATAGAATTAGAACAGAAACTGAATTGGAAGTGAACACATGCAATTCAAGGGCACCCGGTCTCCCTTCTTTTCTTGTCTTCCTTCTTTCCCTCCCTTCCCTTTCATTCCCTCTTCCTCTAACAAAGCCTCTTCCATTGTGTTCTTCAACCCCTGCCACGTAAGCAGGTATCCACATCAGAATTACACAATCAGTATGACTGATATGAGGTTCTCATCTCCCACACCCCCTTTTACTTTCCTATGGTACACTTCAGTGCGCATCCCAAGTCCCAACAATAGAAGTATTGAATTATGTACTCAGTTCCATAGATGGATGTTCTGATTGGACGTAAAGTGATGTAACCAGAATTTTAGCAGGAATCTTAATACATGTTCGGGAATAGCTTAATTATGGATTGGAAACTAATCACTTTTTTCTTCAAAAACTCTTTTCGAAAGATGAAAAAAAAAAAAAAAAAGATGAATATTTCCTCAGGATAAGCTAACCAAGCACACTCTTAACTTTATTTTCAGTTATAATATCAACCTCAATTCCTTTAATATGCTTATGTTTGCAAATAAAATGCAGAAAAAATTAGGTCCATTTTGGAAGAGCTTATGAACTACTTATGAAAATAGATTAAGAGTTCTTTAAAGCTGTTTTTAGCTTATTTTTATAGGCTTCTGTAGCTTATCACAATAAGCTATTTTTAGCTTATTGAAGTAAATTTTGTAATTTTATCTATGAAAAAACTCTCGTTTAAAATAGCTTATTACATAAGTACTAAATTAAGTTGTGTACCCAAACACACCCTTAATCAGTACGGTCCTTTTAAGGGATTAATAAATATTACGCTAAAGAATGTTGTGTTTGATTTCTTGCACGTCCTTATGACTTGAGAACATTTTCTATCCTGAGCAGTTGTCACTGATAATTGATTCTGATTTATTACTTATAGGTGCCGTCCTCTAAAACATTGATCACACCTGTCCAGTGCAAATCTTTGTGGAGGCAATTCAAGATGGAGACAGAATTTAGTGTCTCTCAGGCCATTTCTGCACAGGCATGATATTTTGCCTTTCCCTTTTATGATTTTCAAGGTTCCTCTATGTATAGAAAAATCTAGCGGCAAAATTATAATTTATAACTACTATAAATCCTATGAATTTATTTTAACAATTTTAAAGCTTAAGTCACGTAATCTTATTGTATCAAATAATGGGGCTAGGGTATATTCATTGTTTTCACTTTGTAAGTTGCAGTATTGTTGATTTTTTTTTTTTTTTCCAAAATGCTGCTCTTCTGTAGAATTGTTTAGGTCCATGCGTAGATGTTACATAATGATGTGCTGACTACTTGATATAATCAGTTTGATAAACATCACGGACGCATATTATATAGCCATTTGAACCTCAATACTTTGATTAAATATTTTACTAATTTTTACTTATTGATGATTCAATTTGTTATTGATTTTCAGGAGGCCAACAACAAAAACAACAACTGGTTACCCCCACCATGGGCGATTGTTGCTTTGATTATTCTGGGATTTAATGAATTCATGACACTTTTAAGGTTCAAGTCAATTTTAATCTTTTGAAAACTTTAGGGACTGTTTGGTTTGCATTTTTATTTTCTGTTTTCAATCTGTTTCCTATTTTCTAGAATTTTACAAAGGAAAAACTGAAAATGCTGAAAACAGGATCAGTTTTTTCTTTGTAAAAATTCAAAAAACAGAAAACAAGAAATGAAAATAAAAAATAAAAATGCAAACCAATCAGCCCCTTAGACTTTTCTCCTTTGAAAGAACTAAGGCTTTTTTCTTATTTGCTCTCAAGTCTCAACTCCATCTATCACCTCTTGTTCTTAAGTTTTTGCGTGTTCTACATTGAAATTCTTTAAAATAACAATTAGGCAAACACCATTCATTGGTCAAAAAGAAGACCTGAAAGAGTGTACACAGATCTTATTTAGACTCATCAAAATAGTTTAAGAAGCTATAAACTACATTAGTGCTTTAACTAAGTTATTTGCCCGAAAGTATCCTTTATCTCGTAACAAACGCAAAAGCTAAAATTTATCCTTTAAAATTCTTCCCTTGCTATCCATCCAACCATGTGAGCAAGTGTACAACACATCTACAAAAAACCCAAGGGACCTTTTTATTTCTCCCAAAACCTGTGGAACAACATACGTGACAGTGATCCAAATTCCAAACTCATTGGGAATGTTTAATATTCACAAAATATGGATGAGCCTACTGGTATGCTTAGCAATTAGTTGTCAATATTAAACAATAATATTAGCCACTACTGGTACCCTCGCAATAGGAAGGGAACCAAAGCAACCTCCTATAATGTGTTTGACATATATTGAATAGGCATTTTCAACATCATGAAAATGTTGCTTAAAGCACTACCTAAAAACCTTCTTTACTTTCGTTCAACTACTTAAATGGTCTTACTCTCACCCAAGTTTGTTATTCTTTATGGCAGAAATCCTTTGTATTTGGGTGTCATCTTTGTCGGTTATCTTTTCCTTAAATCCCTATGGGTGCAGCTTGATATTTCGGGTGAATTTCGCAATGGAGCTGTGAGTATCTTTATCAGTAGTTAGTTCAATTCCTGAATTTATGTTTGTTGTTAGGCCGTTCTAGCCTATCTGTTGTTTTCGCAGTCCTTAACCTTACTTCTTAATGTTTTCTTTCAGCTTCCCGGAATCATATCCTTGTCTAGCAAACTTATTCCAACTGTCATGAACATGATGAAGAAACTAGCAGAGGAGGGACAGAGCCCTGCAACTAACAATCCTCGGAGGAATCAATCAAATAGCAATAACAGTGCTGGTAGAGCTACATCATCTAGTGCTTCATCTAATATAACTTCATCGGCCAATGCAAGCGAGTACACCAGTTCATCAAAATATGAGTAGGTAAATAAAGTCATATTACAAATTCTTCTGTTGGAAGATGGTCGTGTACTCGTGTCTGCTTCTGATCATTATTTAAGACGTTGAAAGGCATTGATTTTTCTGCAAATGTTTTTGTGTGGTAGTCCATCAAATAGATATCTCTTCTCCAAGTTAGGTTCTTCAGTTGGAGAAACTAGAGTATTCTACGTCATGATTTTACATTGTATGGGCTATGGACTATGGATGGCCCAACTCAGATGAATCTCAATTATACACCTTACCACAAACTAAGTCATTCATACTGCTTTTTTCAGCTTTAATACAACTTTTAATTCATTTATTACGTTCAACGTGAAATTCTATGTTTTAACTTTTAACAATTTACTACTCCGTCCCTATATATAAAAAAATTAGTAAAACTAGAAAAATTCATTAAATTTGTGTAGCAACTCGTCATTTTTTTTTATTTATCCTTATTTATTAAAATCAATAGTATTACTCTCTTCCCACTAAACTAGTCTTCTTCAATTATCATGAGAGAGAATTTCTCTCTCATTAATTTATTACATTTATTAACTTTGAATTACACAAAAGTGATTAATTAAATAAGGGTAATATAGTAAAAATAATTTAAATGTGAACAAAATTTCAAAGAGGTTCTTATAAAAATGGACAAATAATTTTTTCACAAAGATTCTTATAAATAGGTACGGAGAGAGTATTTTGAATCCAATATTTTGACTTTTCATTTATTACTGTCAAAGTTTTCTGTCAAAACTTTTAACTTTTATTCAAATATTTACAAGTTATTTTTTAGGTAAATGATATTTAGTGTCCTAAGGATTTAAGCCAAACGTAGTAAAAAAAATATATTGGAATATGTAGGTTTTGTATTCCCCAGAGACGAAACAATGTGTATTTATAATTGTTTTTCTACTTCTAGTGACCTTAACTATGCCCAAAGGGCACTATATATCAATACCATATTTTTTAGGGTCTTGATATCCAATGCCCTAAGGGCACTATTTAAGGCTACTGGAAGTAGAAAAATAATCACAAGAGCACATTATTCCGTCTCTAGAGAATACAAAAAACTACACTTTCCAATATCTTTTTACTACATTTAGGTTCTTAAATAATGTCCTTAAAACACTAAATATTATTTGCCTTTTTTTTTAATATGAAACCATTTGAAAGGCTTAGAAGAAAGAAAAGAAAGGATTTGGGATTTTATGATTTTAGTATATAGGAGTATATGATATACGATATAGTAATATTTTTATTGGAGAGTTAGATAAATAACACCAATTTAGTTTCTCAATTATAAAAGTGACATCAAAGCTATCCTTCAAAGCTAGGCAAAATCAGATTTCAAGCGTTAATTTTCATTTTATACTGAAATAAAGAAGGGTAAACATAAACAGGAGAGAAAATTTTGGTTTCCCAGATACAAAAAAATACCAGAGAATCATTTATATTACTCCAACTCAGTTGCTTCTTCTGAATCAGACAATGGTAATAGGGTGCAGATCCCAATCAAGTGACCATTAAGGCATACATAATACTCCACACAATCTTCATAGGAACCCAACCTGCAACTAGCACTTTGAGGTATCATTTTTGCTTGAAGCATACTCCACAATTTTGCCTTACAATAAGGGCACACTTCTGTTGGATGAAGCTTTGCACTTTTCTTAATAAGCATCTTCCTGACCTTTGAAGTTGCAAATGACTTAAAAATTCCGCGGAAGAATCCTATATCTCCTTCTTCACCTTGATCAAGATGCTCACAAGGATCAGACACATATAAAACATCAGTTCTACATTGTGGCATCAGAAAGCTCCTTCCCGATGTTCGAGAAAATCGAGTCTGATAAACAAAATGACCGGGTATATGAATGCTATTGAACAAGCCACCTTTCTGGCATCCTGAACAGTATATAAGCAGCTTCCCTAGGGCTCTCCAGTTCCCATCAACACTATGACTCCCACTAGATTGGAGATCAAGCATCATTTTCGGAGCCCTTGTTCGGCAGAATTCCTTCCAAAGAACTCGCTTTGCAAAATCATCAAACCATTTGCACACACACGACAGGGTAGCTATTAGCTTGGGATTCCAATTCAACTGATGAAACACTAAGAATATCACATCCTCACTCAAATGCCCTTTAGTGCACTGACAGCTAGATGAGTGTATGCACCGGTATTGCTTTGTGAGAATCATTTTTTTCACCTGGCAAAACAAAATCGCAAGTTTGTGAAAACCCTTTGTTGGAACATTTTGAGGAATTCACAAATTTGATAAAACCTAAACACCAACATTGAACATGGTAACCAGGAAAGGAAGACAACTGATTAAACAATCGAAATCCTAAACTAGCTGCGGGAAACTAAAAGTTGGTCATTATGCTATGCAAACAAGAAAATTCAGAACTAGACAAGTTCTAGAAACAAGCTGGAAATACGATGCTGTGAAAAAATCCAGTGATTCTGACGTCATCACGATACCAGAAACATAACCCTAAATTCATCTAATAACAAACTGAAGATAATTACATACATTAGAAAAAGCAAACAATTGAGGGGTATGATAGGGAGAATCGAAATTTTCACTTATCAACAATGAATGACATTGCAATCGTAATACGCTGCGTGAACCAAATCCTAAAATCTCAGACAGAGGAAATTGAGAGGCACACGCAAATCCGAATGTGAGAGCCAGTAGGAGATTTAACAGAATCGATGCTCAAAAAGAGAAAATTAAGAAATCCCTCGAATCAGATCAGATGAAGCAATCGAAGATAGGAAAGAAATGAAAGCTTTAACTGACCTTAGCCTCCTCAGGCACAGCTTATGGAACTCGGTTTCGGCATGAAAATGGAAAACACAGAAAAGGGTGGTGCGAAGTGCAAAGAACCAGGGAAAGAGAGAGAGACATGCAAGTTGCTTCGGAAGCTAGAGCTCTAAGAAGGGGTAATTTGGTCCACAAGTTGCACAGAACGAAAGCAGCAGTCACCGGAGAAAAAGACAGAGAAAACGGAAAACGTGATGGTTGTAAGAACTAAGAAGGGTCGGGTTCGGGGTTTGGGTTTGGTTTGGGCTCCTTTCACACTGCATCTTTCACTTTGATTTTGAGAAAGGAATTGACATCACTTCACTTAGAATGACATCATTTTTTTTGGATAATAGCGTCTTAAATTTATAAAATAGTATAAATAAAAAGCAAATCAATCTTATTATTCAGAACAGTAGCATCTGCATTTCCTAAATAGGGTGATATCAATTCCTTCACTTTCGATTTTGACTAATTTAAAAGAATTTATGTGTAACTTATAGATTGACTTATAAATCACAATAAACTATTTTTAACTTATTTTCATAACTTTCTTAAAAAATTTTATTAGAATTAAGTTGTGTTTTTAGTCTTTTTAAAAAAATTTCTTCTAAAAATAGTATTACTTAGTAATGTACTGTTTTAGTCCCTCACGTTGTAGTCACTATGCAGTTTAGTCCTCCACTTTTAAAAATAACTTATTTAGTCCCTCACTTTTGTAGGCCGTCATGCAGTTTAGCCCCTACAGTTAACTCTCACTAACGGCGTGATGATGTGGCTAGTTAAGTGCTTATGTGGTCGTTAAGTTACAGTTCAGCATCCATGTAGGATTAAAACGGCGTCGTTTTGATAGAAGCAAATCATTCACTTTAGTCACTCGTTTTAAAATTTAAATTTGACTCCCAAATTATTCAGTTTAGTCCCTATTTAACCGAAACCCTAATATTTCTGTTATCTCTAACCTTGAATTCCTAACATTCTCAGCAACTCTCCTTCTCCTTCTTCTTTCTTCCTGAACTCTAATCTTAGTATATTGAAATTTAAATATAATACAATCTGCAATATAAATTTATATTATAACTCTCCTTCCCCTTCTTCTTTTCTCGCACAATCTGCAATCATTTTAATTATTCACTTTTATACTACATCTTAATATAATTTATTTATTACCAATATAATAATTCCTACTCTTGCAATACGTAAGTTAAATACCCTTATCTATCCGATGGGCAGCAACCATGTGATTTTCACCATACATCTCAAACTGAAAAATGAAATTCATCATGAATTGCATGTATAAAACACATATATGACAATGAATGATGAAATTAAGAACCAGATTAATTGAATTGAATTACCTCTAATATAAGGATGAAGCATAGAAGAACCAAGATTAGTGTGTTTTTGGCGAAGGCCATATTCGTAATTACTTGCTTTTGCTAGACTAAAAAAAGCACAAAGCAAAGAAGAAGGAGAAAGGAGAGTTGCTGAGAATGTTAAGGATTCAAGGTTAGGGATAAGAGAAATATTAGGGTTTCAATCAAATAGGGACTAAACTGAATGATTTGGGAGTCAAATTTAAATTTCAAAACGAGGGACTAAAGTGAATGATTTGCCTCTACCAAAACGACGTCGTTTTGATCCTACGTAATGTTTAACTGTCACTTAACGGCCACGTAAGCATTTGTTGGCCACGTCATCACGCCGTTAGTGGGAGTTAACTATAGGGACTAAACAGCATGACGGCCTACAAAGTGAGGGATTAAATCAGTCATTTTTAAAAGTGAAGGACTAAATTACATGGATTACAAAGTGAGGGACTAAAACGATATATAACTGAATACTTATATACTCCCTCTCCCTCTAGTCTTTACTACTATACATGTACGGCATTTTATTGCATTAATTTTATTTATGTTTTAAAAAATTTATATGCTATATTTATTTATTTTTTAAAAAAGATATATTTAATATTTTATACTAAAAAGTATACTAATGTTATTGACATTTTTTTATTGTCGCCCTTTTTAAATTGTTTTTTTCATTTATAATATTTTTCTTAAACAATAGAATTAAAATATTAATTTATAATAATTATTATTAAAATAATTAAATATGAGTGATAATAGAAAAAAAGAATGAGTGGTAATATATCCACCTAAAGTTTATCAATAGTCAAAAGGAAAAACATGAAAGCATATAATAAAAGCTTTTTAAAAATAATCTTGCTAAACAATATTTTAAGGGTATTTATTAAAGTTACAAAAATTAGAAAAATAATTATAAGTGCACATTATTTGGTCTCTAAAAAATACAATAAAAAAATATTTTTTAACAACTTTTTACTACATTTAACATATTAAAAAGTACTATAAAGACACTAGATAACATTTACTTTTTTTAAAATTGAACATGTCGTGTAAAAAGAACAACTTAAATATACCTTATAATTAAGACTAGAAAGAATAAGGGCTTGTTTGATTTCTATTTTTGAAAACAGTTTTCTGCTTTTGAAAACAGTTTTCTGTTTTTAAAAACAGAAAACTAAAAAACTCGTTTGACAGTCGAGTTTTCAAAAACAGTTTTCGGGAACAGATTTTGTTTTTCAGTATTTAAAAACTAAAATATGAAAACATCTAAAACATGTTTTGGTTTTTAGTTCTGAATTTACACACAAATTTGTATTAAAAACTCCTCTCACTTTTTTGAAAACTGTTTTATAATACAATTTTTAAAAACTAAAAATCAAAACTCTTCCAAACAAGCCCTAAATGATCAAATTTTATTTCTGATTTTTTCTATAACTATCTTGTTGTCTTATTATCATATTAAAACATTAATTCCGCAAAAAAAGATTTGTCAACCAAATAAAAGTGTTCTCACAATCCTCAAACTATAATTCTTTTACAAGAATCAAGGGGTGGTCCAACATATTTAGAAGTTTAAAGCAAATATTTTTTTTATCGGCCAAACACACATATCCTCACACTATACTACTTTTAAATATACTCCTAATTATATTTCACTGGAGATTGAACCACTCTCCTTCAGCTGAAAGAGCTCCTCTTTATGTCACTTGAGCTACAAGCTCTTGACAAGCTTAAAGCAAATATTTGATATACAACCTTTTAAAATTATTAGTAATAATTAGGGGTGGAAAGATGTCAGCCAGCCTATCAGGGGCCTATGGCTTGGCCTAGCCTATTTAATAAAAAACCTAGGTTAAGGCTTTTTAAAAAGTCAATTTAAGTAAAAAATCTAGGTTGCCTTTGAAAAAGTCTATTAAACCTAATAGGCCGGCTTATTAAATTTTAATATATATATATATATATATTATAAATTTTATAAATATAAATAAAATATTATTTTTTTCAAAAATTAATATATATATATATATATATGTATATAATAAATTTTTTAAATGTTAATACAATTAATTTTCTAATATGTTTATAAATTAGGCTTATTTAGAGGGCTTGTTAAAAAGGTCTATTAGCCTATTTAGTGGCTTGTTTGCATATTTAAGATAGAATTATTGGCATTTTTATAGATATTAGGACAAAGTAGGCCTATAAATAGGCTTTCAGGCTTTATAAGCTTTTAAATAGGCTGCGCTTAATATGAAAAATAAGTCTATGATAGGCCAGACTCAGCTCTATCAATTATAAAATAAGTCTGGCCTATTTAGCCAAAGTCTAACCTGACATGTTTCCATCCCTAATAATAATCAACAAAAACTATAGAGAGCAAATTTAATTTGTCTTTCATCCTAATAATATAGTATACTTATAAAACAAAAAAGAAAGCGACGTATGCCTAATACCCTAAAAAAAAACAACCAAAGTTAATTATGAAATTAAGTTTATGAATTGATATATCAGTTTTCACTAATATAGTTTTTTTAAAATGATATTTATTTATATGTAACTTGTTATTGAAATTAAATGTATTTACTTTTAATTTCTTATTAGTGTTAATTAATAATAAAAAATTATTTAAGAGTCCAAAATTATTGCTTTAGTTATTTGGGTCTTGGACTAATCCTAACAAAAATATAGTGTGTTTATCATTATACAAAATATTGTTATTAATCTATTTATTAGACAAACTTACTCTGATAAACTATTTTATGAAAATTTATAAATAAGTTAAAAATAACTTATGAAAAATAAATATAAAAATAAATTTGTCTTGCATCCTTAATTTGCAAATAATCCTAGCTATTTTGTGTCCATTTTTTTCATTTGCCATTTTGCCTCATCTTCACTAAGTGATTCATCTATAAAAGTATTATATATAAAAGTAAAAGTTTAATTGTAGTTTGGGTTCTTTTATTTTTATTTTGCTTGATTTTGGTATCTTGATTTTTAAATGAGCGATTTTTGTTTAAAAAACGTGTGACTTTGATCCTTCCGTTAGTTTTCCTTTTAAATTAGTTATGATTTTCAGTCAGTTAGTATTAAAATAGACTAAAATCGCTTATTGATAAAATGTATTCTAAAAAACTATTAATTAATTAGCTACAATTTTCTTCTTAATTATTTGTGGTAAACGATTTGAAATTTATCACTAATTTAGAGAAAAGTTGTCACTAAATTAATATTTTTTTAGAAATTTTTTTATCTCTACGTTATTTTGGTCTCTTCGTCGTTAATTTGGAATAAAACTGTCATTAAATTAACTAAAAAATGTGATTAATTTGAAAAAAAAACTAATAAAAAACCATAATCACTCGTTTTGGAAAAAAAAAAACCAAAATTATCCCTTTAAAATTTGGGAGACTAAAATCACCTAAAATACAAATAAATAGACTAAAACTACCATTAAACCAAAAATATATGATTCTTACAAACTTGATTTACAAAATCTCCATTGCAGATGACCGGATCCCACCCAATTTTTTGTTTTATAATTTTTGTTCTCATCTTTTGTCCACAATCCTTAACTCTATTAATTGATTCATTTACATCTAACTAATCACATATTTTATATTATAGAAATTGAAACATTGTTATTTCAAACTTCTTTTTAAAAGTTAGTGTTTATAAATATCGTCTCATGTGGAGTATAATATGTGTTTGTTTTAATTTTTAAGCAAACTGAATCTAAAATTAATTAATAAACACATAAAGACATGCATATATGGATATATAGGTACTATTTTCGGTTAATATAGTTTTCTATAAAATAAAAAACTGAATCAAAGCTATTAAACAAAATGAACCAGAGATTCACTATTTTAAAAGATTAAATTGAGAGGTTTTTAAATGTTACTCGCAATCTTATTACTTTTTATTATAATTATTTACGGTGGAAATGATTAGCATCATTCTTATTAGAAGTGACACCATCCTTTTTAATATACAAATTCATAATTTTTATATATAAAAGAATAGTGTGACTCCCAAAGTTAGGTGATCTCAATCTCTATCACCTTATTTACTACGAAATATATATATAAAAAAAAAAGATTTAGAGTTCACTAGAATAAAATTAGGATCCTTTTGTAGTACTTGTTAATCAAGTCTGTATTATTATTGTTATTTTTTTTTGTCAGATCAAGTCTGTAATAAAAACAGTAATAATAATAATAATAATATGCTCTTTTTTTCCAAAAAGGAGTGAAAAAAACCTAAATTCTTATTTCAGCTGTCCCTTAGTTTTCCTTAGCAGTAGCCCTAATAATAAGTCCTTAACTTTCCATCTCTACTTTTCATAAATATAAATAATTATTAAAAAATATTTTGTTTTCATTCTATATGTTTTTTTACACACATATGGAAAACAACAAAAATAATTAGAAACGAGATCATTTTAGTGCTTTTTTTACAAATTTAAGATAACAATAACAAACTTTATTCTATTAGGTAAAGTAAAGATTTAAGAAAACACAAAATAAAATAAAAATAAAGTAATAATTTTATAATTATTGATGAAAATAAAAAATAAAAAATAAAATAAAATTGACCTGTGGTTATAATCTAAATAGTCTCAACCTGAATACTACGTCAATATTTATCTATTTGTAATTTAATTTTTTATTGAATACAATTGATAACTTAATATGTTTCAAATAAAGGAATTAACAATGTTTATACGGTGGGATGAGCTTTGCTCAAATCATTGATACTAGTACAAAACAAATAGAAACATTTAGCTCAAATAACAGGATTGCATTAAGTTTAAATAATAAAGTTATAATAAAGATTTTAATCTATAATATATTAAATTAAATCTTATAATTTTAATTAATATTTTAAAATATCGAACAATTAATATTATAGGTTGTTATAATTTTCTTTTAAAAAAGGTTATAATTTTCTCTCTTTTTTTTTCTAATTTCTAATTATAAGATTCATCTTGTAATTTTTAAATTTCAATAAATCTATTTTCTTAAACAAATAAATTAACTTGATTATCCAATTCACGGATAACAACCAGACCCAGACTCATAGATTACCCACATAAATTATCCATTGCGGGAAGGTATTTACTGAATAAAATGGGAAAGGGTCCGGATAATTATCTACACTTTTTTGTGGGAATAGGTGTGGGTATGGGTACCTTAGTACCCACCCCGCCCCATATACGCATACTTAATTATTATATAAAATTATTATTATTTATGACCATGTTACCTAAACAATTAAACTATATATGGTAATAATTGTTGTGTTTTTTTCTCTTTTTTTTTTAAATCTCAATTATATTGTCCTTAGATGCTTTGATAATCTATTATCCTTAGGGGTTGAAACTTAAATCCACCCTGTCGCTGTCTCTTAATTTTAGGGAAGCTACCTCTCAGTATCTCTTCATGACTCATAAATTGGAATTGTACGATCCACCACTGCAGAAGAAGAAATTATATTATACATTACTCAATATATTTCATCTCTTTGCTTTTTAACAGTAGGGTCAATGTGTCTGAGCCCTTTGTTTTTCAGTTACAGCAATATAAAAGTAATTTTACTTATAGTAATTTTGAATTCTAACTAAAATGTAACAAAAATATTTTTTTTTACTTCTTTCAGTTATAATAAAAATGTAAATATATAAAAAAAAATGAAAACAAATAGACTCTTTACCATTTTGGAATATAGATTTCATGGAGTAGACTTTACTAAAGTCAGTCAGACTCAAAGGTATCAAATGATTTATTGAGATTTAGTGAGTTAGAAGATGCAACTATTAAATTTTAACCGGTTTAATTTCGAAAATTTGATCTTGGTCGAATGCCTAATTAATGTAATCACTTTATAATTGAGACTAAAAATAAAAAATGTAAAAGTTAAACAAGAAAGAAATTAAGTTAAAATGACGTCACACTTCTAAAAGAAATGATAAGTTAAGAATCGTCACCATAGAACTAATCTCAAGGATATAAGACTCTAACATAGAGGTCGCACTCTAATAAACCAAGAAAAAACCCTTATCAAATTTTATTTTTATCAAATTATCCATGATCTCGAATGTGTACTGAAACAAGGATATTTAAAGATAAACTAAAAAAATAGACCTTATTTTCTAAACCTAAACTTAAGCCCAAAATAAATTGTTCAAACATATGGAGAATTACAAACCACAACTTCAAGATATAAATTTAAAAATCTTAGGAATTATTAATACAAATTAAATAGACAAATTAATAATAAATTTATCATTTATAAAAACATTAATCTTTCAATAAAAGTGGAAATAGGGAAAAATGACAAGGGTGTTGTAAGAAAAAGGTATAAATTTATCAAGAACTGAAACATTTATTTCTCTCGTGACATTGATTAGTGTAGAATAACATTAAAAACAGTTATTTAGAAATAGATAGAGTATAAAGGGAAAGAGGTAATATTTCTCTACTTTAAAACTATGGATCATTTTTTTTTCAATTACTTTGAGTTTCTTTGAGGTCAGCATTAAATACATTTGGATTCTTTAATATTTTGAAAATTACATATTCTTTCATCGCACGACCTCTAGTTTGTTATTTTAAATCGTGTATACTAAATTAAATAAGGAGGTATGCATAATTTTTATATTAATAAGTGTCCAATTCTTTTTAAAGCGCGCTAACATTATAGGAGATGTTTTTCTTTTTTTCTGTCTATGATAATTTAGTTTGTCTATTATGTCTTTTTTTTTTTATTATTTCTTTATTAAGTTTTAAGACTTGGGAAATTGAAGATAAAAAATTTAAATCTTAATATAGAGATTTATTATAAATTAATGAAATTTAATTTATGATATGTATTTATATGTATTTGCGGATTAAAAAATTAAGATGATGGTTGAATTTCACTATACTACTACTATATATATAGAGGATCGGAGAAGCATAATTTATT
Source organism: Cyamopsis tetragonoloba (assembly GCA_037177725.1). Taxonomy (NCBI): domain Eukaryota; kingdom Viridiplantae; phylum Streptophyta; class Magnoliopsida; order Fabales; family Fabaceae; genus Cyamopsis; species Cyamopsis tetragonoloba. The sequence goes on along the minus strand of CM074124.1, from coordinate 57,651,842 downwards.
ACATTGCCTTTTATATATTCTGACACCAGATGTTTATGAGCACATATATATACATACACCAGTCTTAATAGTACTAGCTACATGTGGGAATATATAATAAAAAAGAGCTAAACATAACGTTCTTTTTTCTTTCATTTTTGCTTATTTATTATTATGACTTATGAGTATTGATGAGTCATAATAACTCCTAAGACAAGTAGCTAGACAACCACAAGTGATAGTTGAATGTACAATATTAGTAGTAATTAATTATGGACTCTTCTTCTCATCTGGCTTCAGGAATTCAGGAATGAGTGTGTGGATATATATACTCCTAGTTTTTTTTTTTTTTTATCTTATGGAATATACATATGCCATGTACTATAGATTAAAAACGAATACAAAATGAAAATAGTATGTGGCAATAGTGAGAAAGAGTGAGAATTTACATACATAATGGATTTGGTGGCATAATAAATATAGAGCTTTATTACTCTTACCGGTAAGTGACAGTGGTGAGGTGAGCTGTCTTTGAAGTAGATACTACAATACAAGTGGTGGATATTATAGTATGACTCAATATTTGAGCCATCAAACACATTTTAAACTGAAACCTAACATATTTTCGTATATAACAATTCCTATATTTGAATTTTAATTTGTCTGTTTGAGATTAAATAAAATGTTACTATAAACACTCTTTGAGGTTTTGAGGCTTTTTATGTCATTCACTAAAATGCTATTCTCTCGTTTTAAATTGTTACTATCTCTGATCTAAAATATAAGTGTTTAGAGTTTTTTTATATAATGTAAGAAAAATAATTATTATATAGATTTTAGAAAAATTAGTTAGTCTATTTCAATTTTATCTTTGAATAAATGGAGTAAACTCACTTTTTTTTAATTTTAGTGGGATAATTTAATAAATAGAGATAAATTTAAAAAATATTAATAAATTTATCTTGTATTTTGTACAAGTATTTATAGTATAGATCAAAATAAAAAGACTTTAGGTGATTATATTTTGGACCGAAGTTGTATTAAAAAGAAAAGGAAAAAAAAAAGAAAAATGGGAGATGCCAAAACCAACCAATGGGCAGCTATTGTTCACTCGAATCTTGACCGTTCATTTCATTTCACATTAAATACTTTCTTCCGTTCTTCACTTATTATTATTTCAGGCTTTCTCAGAATGCACGGGACCATAATAAATTCATATCAAATCCTTACTTTTAAAACGATACAATAATAACGTGAACTTATAATAATTTATTTTAATTTTAATAATCTTAATAAATGTCTTAAAAATATATTATTTCAATTTTTTTATCTTTTTTTTGAAAAAAATTTATTTATTTTTATCTGTTTATTTAAAGTTTTACGGTGATATTAAATGTATTTTTATAAATTATGCTCTTTATTTGATTTGAGCACCAATTAATATTCTACTTTTGAACCAATCAAATAAGAAAAGATAAATGGTATTATAAGGAGTTTAAATATTATTTTGATAAAAACAAGAATAATAATTATATTTTTCAATATGCTTATTTTAGTACAAAGTAGACTGATAAAAAGAAACGGAGGTAATATTTAACAAGACCCTAGTAATAAGAATAAGGATTTTTTAACCAGTACAATATTACACAGAATAGTAAACCATAATTAAAAATAAATCACAACATTAATTACAAGTCAAATATAATCTAATTAAATTCTTATATTTTTAAATAAAAATTTTTTATCTTTAGTTTTAGTTTATTAGCATTTACAATATTATACAAATTAAAAAAATTAATAATAATTAAAGAAAATTACATTAATTTCCCTTAAACTTCGACTTGATTACTTGATTCCGGCATGTTTTTAAAACCACAGGAGCATCTCATAGACAATAAAGTTCAGTGAGCAGATATATGTAATGGAATGATAAAATTTGTGGGAGGTATCCATGTAATATTTGAATATATAGGTATTGATGTAATCATAGCAAAATTCAAGAGAGTTAAGTGTAATTTTTTTTAATAATTAAGTGTTTTTACTTGGTAAGTAATAATAGTGTCTCTTTTTACTGTATATATATATATATGTTTGGTACAACTAGTTTGTAGTTTATTTAGGAGTTTATAGTTTTTGTTAAATCTTATAGCTTATGTGTAAGTCGAGGTGTTTGGTGACAACGAGCTTATAGCTTATGAAAAATAGCTTTCAATAATTCTTTCTTATTTTACCATCTAGTCATTTATTACATGTTTAGTCTATCTAATAATTTATTACATGTAATTATTACTTATTCTTTTAAGTCATTTAACAAATATAAGCCGCTTAATAAGCTAATTTTATCAAACACCTCTACTCAATTATAAGTCACAAGTCCTAAACTATAAGGTATAATATAAGCTACAAACTCTAAGTCATAAACTATAAGGTATAAGCTAGTGTTACCAAACAGAGCCTAAGTTTCAATCATAAAAAAAGTTATTTAATAATGCAAGTACTTGCGAAAAAATTTAAAAGAATATATTATGCTTTTTTTAACAATTATGAATTTATTTATTTAGATTTTAGTAGAATGAGAAGTGAAAAACACACAAACGGATAAATATTAATTATGGAGATTATTAATGCACAAAAACGAGACGATCCCACGGAAGTAAATATTTTTAGCCTTGGTCAAAAGCGATTTTTACCGAAACAAAATCCAAAACAAAGGATCCTATATTTTTATTATTTGACAAATGTTAAACGGTGCCTTAAAATACTTTTTAAAAAAGCTTAATGCAACAAAAAATTGTTAAAAATATATTTTTTATATTTTCAAAATATGAATTAATGTGCGATAATAATAATTTTTTTAATTTTAACAACTTTAATAAGTACTCTAAATATATTGGTTAACAAAATCTTTATTATTTGTTGATTTTAAAGTCACACTACTAATTATAAAAGATTGAGAACTTTACATGATGAGATAAACTTGAAATAAAATAGTTTTTTTTCCTAAAATTAATGCATCTATTACTTTTGTTAACGGAAAGAGTAATATATATATATATATATATATATATATATATAACTTTATATGAAATTAATTTCATATTTTTTTTTGTCATTTGACATAATAGATTGTTTATAATTTATCAATTAAATTAATTTTTTATTTAAAAATTAAAAAACTTAATTATGAAGCAGTATTCTATTAAATAAAATCAATAATATTTTTATATTTTACCTTTATTTAAAAATATCCATAAGATACATCGAAGTATATGTTATTGTCACGTTTTTAATTTCAATATTCTCTTAATCGTGGATTCATATTATTCACAATTTATTTAAGCACTATTAACTATATATTAATTTAAGAATCTTAACTGTTGGAAATAAATTTCACTTGTCTGTCTTACTCTTCAAGGTACTGTTTAAATATTTGCTGGGCTACTCCTCTCATTGTTAATTGATTTTGAAATGAAATCTTAACATTAACATAACATAAAGAAATATGTTAGGAGTACAACTTATATTGATTTTTTTAATGTACTATTCATTATTCGTTAAATAAATTTTAAATATTTTTGTTTTAGAATATATCATTAGAACATTTAACGGCATAAAAATTACTTTTCTTCTTTATGAAATATCTCTTTCTTTTAACAAAAATGCATATGTTATCTATAAAATAATATTAATAAAATATATATTATTCATCATTTAAAAAAATATCTCATCACAAAAAGACGTGAACGTGATTTGCGCACACCTTTTGAATCTCGTTTTACTTTTTGATATTGACGTTAGGCTAAATTCAATTTTACAAACTAATCCAAAGACACACACTATTGCTTTAGTCTAATTCGTTATGGATATATTGCTTTCCTTAAGTCAAGCCAAGGAATATTATTGTTCAAAATAAAGTAGTATGAATAGCAAAGTGAGAGATACCTAATAAAAGTTTGACACATTTTTCTCATAATACTGATATATAGATCATGTATATATCATCTTAATCTCTCTGTACGGATGGTATATGTGTTTTGTGTATTTAAATGGATTTATTTATTTATTTTTGGGTCCAGTATGGGTTTATTTATTTGTTTACACACACACACACACAAAACAAGACCAACCAGAGGAAGCCACTTAGAGAATTGGGAAGAAGCTGCTTCTTCTGAAACTGTGTCATCTGATCTGCTGAGAAAGATTCAATGGCATCATCATCATCACTTTCTCCTGTCAAATTCTTCCTCTATTTAGTAGTTCTCTGCCTCCTCAACTATCTACCTCTTTCTCAAGGTTCTTTCCTTTTTTAGAATCTCTCTTTCTCAAGGTTTTATTATTTTTATTTTATTGTCTCAAGTTAAACATCTATTATTTCATCATTTCATGTATAAATAAATAATCTATATATGTATGTCTTCAAGAATATATTGTTTTTTTTTTCCATCAAGATACTAAAATGGGGCTCTGGTTTTAAAAACAGAACAAATTTTCCTCCTCCTCCTCCAAAGTGCTCTGTATCTCTCTAGTTGTACTTGTACTTGTGTTTCTTGCTTGAATTAGCAGAATGGCATTTGAAAAATAATAAAAAAGAATTGCAGGGAAGGAGAAGTGGGGATTTATAAGGAAAGCAAGCAGATATTCAGAATCATCAGGAGGAAGTAATAATAATAAAAAAGGGTATTATGACTACATAATAGTGGGAGGTGGGACAGCAGGGTGCCCTTTGGCAGCAACACTGTCATCAAAGTTCAATGTTCTTGTGTTGGAAAGGGGAGGGGTGCCCTTCACCAATCCCAATGTCTCATTTCTGCAGAACTTCCACATAACATTGGCGGACACTTCCCCAACTTCAGCTTCACAATACTTCATTTCAACAGATGGTGTCCTCAATGCAAGGGCTAGGGTTCTTGGTGGTGGCACTTCCATCAATGCTGGATTTTACACTAGAGCTAGCCAAAGGTAACCTTTAACTGTTTTCAAAACAAATTTAATCAGGTTAATCTTCATGAAAGTAGTAACAGCGTGTTTAGATTAACAGTATAAAATAAATTATTTAAAGAATTAATTTAGGGAAACATAAATAGATATCATATAATTAATTGATTTTTTTTTTTAAAAAGAAAATTAATATCCTTGTCTCTTAAACATGATCTGCATAACTAGGCTCCTTATTAAGCAAATCCAACATACTCAAGCTGAATTATACTTCTACTTAACTTGACAAGACCTATCGATTTAATTATATATTGACAGCATTTATGACTACGTCTACTTCTTTTAAATTCCCATTTCATCAATTAAATGCTCGTTCTGTAGTGTAGTGTAGTGGTCCTTCATAAATCATACTTTATGTCTTTGAAAAGTGATTTGGTGGGACTGTCAGATCACACGGTTAAAAAATTGAGCCATTCAATTTGTTTTTAATTCGAAAACAAAAGAAAAATCATTAATGATTTATTTGAAAAATTGGGGAAAAAATAAAGAAAGAAAATTACTAAAAAAAAATTATTTTATTTGTTTAATTTATGAAAATTTAAAGAAAAATGAAAAGAAAAGTTAATTTAGACTGGATACAAAAAATTGAATTTTTCCTTCTTTTAATTTTCTTATTTTCTCATCACCTTTCTACTCCCTTAAAACCAAACATAAGAGTAACGAGTGCTTTAGAACTTCTGTCTGATCCTGTGGTCCATCGTGTTCTCATAATCAATTCATCATTAATCATCCTAATTTACCAGTTTAAAAAAAAAAAAACTTAAAATTTCTAACCTTCGAAATAGGTATCTAAATTCAAATTCACGAAAATTGTACGAGTATTCCCATTATGACAATGTTTTGTGTTGATCTTATAATTTAACCAAGCCGTAAAAGTTAAATCCTAACCTGTTCTTATGTGTTATAACCTTAATCATTCAAAACCCTTCCTCTTCCTCTCAACTCTCAACTATACGGTTCATCTTATATAATTCATTCCTAATCTTCATACTTCATATTCTTACGAATCTTCATATTTATTTATTAAAGAATATTTTTTAATATTTTTTATGGTTTTAAAATTGAAAGTATATTTAATTTCATATTTTATATGGTAATAAGAGAATAAGTAGAATGGTTTTTAGGAAGATATAGCATTACTCAACACATAATCAACACTTTTAAAAAAGTTTTTTTCTTTTTCCAGTTTGAATTAATTGAGTTAGATTTTGCAACAGTAGTATAACCCAAGATACAATTACAAAGGAATAAAGTGGTGATTTACTCGGTAACAATCAACCATATTTCTCTGTTTAGAACTCTTTTTTTTTTTTTTTTGTATGCTAATTAATTAAAATGCAGATTCATAGAGAAGAGGGGATGGGATGAGAAGGTAGTGAATGAATCATATCCATGGGTTGAGAAGCAAATTGTTCATCGGCCAAAGTTTTCATTTTGGCAGAGAGCAGTGAGGGATGGTCTTCTAGAAGCTGGTGTGTCTCCTTTCAATGGCTTCACTTATGATCACAAGTATGGAACTAAGGTTGGTGGCACCATTTTTGACAGGTTTGGTCGCCGCCATACTGCTGCTGAATTGCTCTCTTCTGCCAACCCTCACAAACTCACCGTTTTGATCCATGCCACTGTCCAAAACATTCTTTTTGATACTAAAGGTAACTCCAATTCAATTCAATGTTTAGTATTTGAAGTAATTAATAAATGGTGGTGTTAAAATTGTTGCAGGGAAAAGACCAAAAGCTAGGGGGGTTATTTTCAAGGATGAAAATGGGAAACAGCATGAGGCATTTATAGGAAATGATAGACAGAGTGAGGTGATTGTGTCAAGTGGGGCAATTGGGTCACCTCAATTGCTATTGCTAAGTGGAATTGGCCCAAAAGAAGAACTTGAGAAATTCAACATCCCTGTGGTTCTTGACAACCAATTTGTTGGGAAGGGCATGGCTGATAACCCTATGAACACAATTTTTGTTCCAACAAAAAAACCAGTTCAACAGTCACTCATTGAAACTGTTGGTATTACCAATTTGGGTGTTTACATTGAGACAAGTTGTGGCTTTGGACAGTCCAAGGATAGCATTCACTGCCACCATGGTTTGTTGTCAGCTGAGGTATCTAATTTATATTCTCTACCCTTGTATTTGTATACAAATTATGTTATTGTTAGTCACTGTAAAATATTAGGAGTGAATATCCAATTTATTCCTCAAACTTGTACTTCACCTTAACAATATTCCCTAAATTAAATAAGATCTCATATTACTCTCTAAACTAAATAAAATCTCCAAACTGTGCAATTTAGGATATCAATAGGGACTTATATGCTTGACATATTGCATAACAAGATCCCAGCGTAATCATCATTATGCATCAAACATACACTAGAATCCTGCATGTTATAAGTTAATAAGCAATTAATTAGTATCCATGGGAAGAAGTCATTTTTTTTTAACATGATAAATTAAACCAGATAGGGCAGCTCTCCACAATTCCCCCCAAGCAAAGATCAGCAGAAGCTGTAAAAGCCTTTGTGAATCACAAGAAAGACATACCAGTTGAAGCATTCAGGGGAGGCTTCATTTTATCAAAAGTTGCAAATCCATGGTCAACAGGTGAACTCAAGTTGATCAACACCAACATTGATGACAACCCTTCAGTCACCTTCAACTACTTCAACCATCCCTATGATCTCCAGCGCTGCGTCGAAGGGATCCGGTTAGCCGCCAAGGTTGCTCAGTCACAGAACTTCAAAAACTTCACCTTGTGTGAAAGAGAAACCACAGAAAAACTCCTTAACCTCACTGTGAAGGCTAATGTGAACCTCATTCCTAAGCATGTCAATGACACTAAGTCAATTGAGCAGTTTTGTAAGGACACTGTGATCACTATTTGGCACTACCATGGAGGGTGCCGTGTTGGAAAGGTGGTTAATTCTGAGTTTAGGGTTCTTGGTGTTGATAAACTCAGAGTGGTTGATGGATCAACATTTACTGAGTCTCCAGGCACTAATCCTCAAGCTACTGTTATGATGATGGGAAGGTATGTACATTTAGATTTTAGAGAAATACTGTAAATTCCATAGCTTAATTGCATTTTTTGTTCCATAATGTGCAATTTCATTCTCAGTAGATTAATTTTGATCATTTTGGTTACATTTTTTTTGTTATCACGTTGAAAAATGTTATGTATCAGTATAATTTATTAGAATTTGAGAAAAATACCCAAAAAAATAAGTAAAATTAAACGTTACAAAATTGTGCGAACTAAAAGTTTTCAAAAACAATCACAGTGCTGAGACCATACCTAAGTGATTAAATGTGTAATTAAGCTTTTCATGAATTTTTTGATGCAAGTCATCATTTTAAATTACGATTTACTCCTCTCTGGTAAATATTTTTTGAAAATTACACTACTTGGGTTGTTACTTATTACGAAATGGTTTGTAATACACTTTGAAAATCACTGTAACAGAGTAAACATGTTTCCTCATTATAGAATATTGGATTTGAACCTTCCCCTTTCATGCTAATAATAGTTTTATGTGTTGTGGCAGGTACATGGGAGTGAAGATTTTGAGAGATAGGTTGGGGAAATTGGCTGGAATTTAAGGACGAGTATGTAACATGAAAATTATCTCATTTTGAAGACAAGACGAGCAATATCAGTCGTAGGACTTGAAATTTGTGTACTTTTATGTTAATTGTCAGTGATGAATGGTTATTGGAGTAATGAAGAATGGTTTGATTTTTTTGTAAGAAGAAAAGTTGTTGTAATCAAGAACTTCCATTGATGAATGGTTATTGGAGTAATATAAAATTGTCCAGCTTGGTTTAATTTTTGAGAGATTAATTTGGGGAAGATGCTTTATAGGGGAAGGTATTCCAACTGCATTCTTTGTTTTGGCAAGCCTAACCTGTATATATTATTCAAAATGATTAATTTAAGTCCATTTCATTGATTGCCTAGACATTTAATTAATCTTTACAAATGAAGGATACTTTAATAAAAGTAACACTAAATCTATGGTTTTATCAATCTATCTTGATGTAAAATTAAACAGTCAAAAAGAAGAGAGAGAGTGGTTTTATAAAGGCACCCACTAAAGGCATCACACATTTCTCAAAACGCATTACACATGGCTTATTTTTTTTTCAAAAATGCTCTCTGATCGGATATTAATATCCGGGCGAAAACGGATATTAATATCCAGGCGACATCGGATATTAATTTCCGGTTCGCTATTTAACAACACCACACACATAAAACCGGAAAAGCATATCCGAAAAATCACATTTCAAATCTGAAACAGATATCCAACCTTGAGCAGTGCACAAATCCATCAAAAGGACTGAATCTACGAGATTTTCAACCGTTAATCGCCGGAAAAAGGTTAGTTTTTCATATGATTTGGTTTGTTTTGGTTGATTTTTGCTTGATTTCTGTGAATCTTCTGTAATTTGCGCATAATAAGCGCAACCGGAAATGATTATCCGGTTCCAACCGGAAATGATTATCCGGTTCCAACCGGATATTATTTTCCGGTTTTGACCGGATTGGATTTTCCGGTTACATCCGGATATTAATTTCCGTTTTTAACCGGATATTAACATCTGGTTGGTAATTTTTTTCAAAATTATAATTTTTGTCTTTATAATTGTATTATATTATTATTATATTTAATTGTATTATAATTTATTTTTCTTTTCTAGGATATTAGGATATATAATTGTATTATATTTAATTATTTGCCTTTATTTTGATAATGAATTTTTTTATTATAAGTTATTTAAGGTTTGTATTAATTTAATTGTCTTTATTTATATGAATTACAATTTTTGTAGAGATGGTGAACCCAGATCACACCACTGCATCTGCACGTGCTCGACATGGTCAGGATGCTACATCACAGCGTGGACGGGGTCGTGGTTGTGGTCGTGCGGTCGTTACTGGGCCGGTAGGTGAGCCCGATGTGCCGATTGTAGGAGACATTGAGCATGGTGTTATGCAGGATGATGTAGCTGCTGATGTTGGACAGTAGAGTCAGGGACGTCCGACTGCATATCCCGGGGGTCCAGATGAGTTGTCACTGCTGATTACATATGACCAGCATGAGGCGTCATATGTTTGGAACAACAAGGTAATTTTGATTATAATGTTATTTACAATAATATGTTAATTTAATTAATTTTTTTATAATTAATTATTTTCTAATTAAATGTTTTATCTTTTCTAATTAATTGTTTTCTATTTTATAATTAATTGTTTTGTGTTTTCAGGGTAAGAGGCCAGAGATGAAGGTCGTTAGTCATGGGAGCAAATGGATAGCGTATTTGCCTCCAGACGACTACATACGTTCAGTGTTACGCGACTCAGGTTTATCCTCGCTGATGTTCTGCACGTACTCGATCATCGATAAGGGTATTATTGCTGCTTTATCTGAGAGATGGCATCACGAGACATCGTCCTTCCATCTCCCGGTGGGGGAGATGACGATCACTTTGAACGATGTCGCAGCATTAACCCATCTGAGGATTGATGGGGAGTTCCAAACGCCGCCACGACTTACGAGTGCCATGGCACCTTCAGTGTTGGTTGAGTATCTAGGGATGTCTCCAGCAGAGGCTCAGGAGGAGGTGGTGCTTCAGAAAGGTCCGAACATTTTGAAGTCATTCATGCTATCCCAACACATGTTGAAGTCACCTTGACTATGTTTCAATAACTTCTTCAGCTTAGCATGAGCACCTTCAACCATGCAAGTAAAAAATGGTTTCATTAACAAACCAAGCCATAAAAAGTAATTTTCTAATTAATACATTAACTGTGCATCAACACTAACCTGTTAGTTGTTGTGTTTCCAAGGTGCATGACTTTGTCGACCCATGCATCCACGAAACATTCCTTATGTGGAGTTAACCAAGTCTTCATACAGTACTCAAAGAATGGTTTAAACTCTTTACAAACGAGTTCGAAATATGATACACGTTTGTTATAATCTTCTTCCGTTGAGAACTCAACAACAAAATTCCACACATTAAAAATCATATCCCAACAATCTTTCTTGTGGACTAGGACCTTACACTTTGCCTGCACATTTTTGTCTATGTGGAATTGGCATAACAAGTGCTTTGATTGTGGAAAAACTTCATTCAGTGCATTCATAAGTGCAAGATCTCTATTAGTAACAAAAACTTTCGGTTGCCCATTTTCATTCACAATCAAGTTTTTTAGACAACTTAAAGCCCAAACATAATTATCACCACGTTCAGACTCCATGTAAGCAAATGCAATTGAGTATGTAATATCTATTGATGTAACCCCAACCATTTCAAGTAAAGGCAACTTATACCTATTAGTTTTATAGGTAGCATCAAGAATCACAACAGTAGGAAATGTATGAAATAACTTTACCGAACCTTCATGAGCCCAAAAGATGTCCTGAACAATATTATCAGACGTATCCTTTCTATGAAATTGGACATACTTGTGAGACTCTAGCATTAGCATCAATTGTTGCATCTTTGTCCGAGGCCCCCTAATTGACTTGCGATATGAATACCATTCATTGTATATAGTCTGAATGGTACTCACATTGTCAGGATCATGCTCTTTTAGTGCAAGCAATATACTACCAGGCTTGACGTTGTTCTTTGTCATGTCTGCCACTACGGTCTTCTCAATCGGTTTAAGACGCCCAGGGTATGGATGACCTATCAAGGTGACTGCTCTCTCATGGTTGTGTTTGCCACATATCACAATAAGTATCCATCCTTCATTAGCATGGGGTCTTCCTCTAAGTCTGAAAGGGCATTCACATTTCTTAGTTCCTGTGACTTCCCGTTTAAGTTGCTTTCCACATTCTCTGTACTTTCCACTTCTTTCACACCCAAGAGTCACAAATTCTCTCTTATTCCCACCTGCACCACCCTTATCTGATCTGCATGTAACAATAACAAAACCAATAGTCCTGCCAACTTCTTGCGCTCAATGTATCAAATCCTCCCGAGTAGGAAAAATCTAAAAAATTACAACAGTATTAACATTTAATCACAATAAAAAACCAACAACACATTCAGCTCGAAGTGACATTTACCTGCTTAGTTTCAAAATACTCTTTGTAATCAAAATATTCTTCTTCTTTCATGGTTCCTTGTACTGATTCCAATAATTCATCCATAACTCTGAAAAATAAAGTTTTTCGAGACATTTAGCTAACATATTACTAAAATTTCAATTATACAATATAATAATAATTAAATATACGATTTAGCCTCAACCGGATATTAATATATGGTCCGAACCGGATATTAATATATGGCCAGAACCGGATATTAATGTATGGTCAGAACCGGATAATAATGTATGGTTCCAACCGGATATTAATGTATGGTTGGAACCGGATAATCATATCCGGTTAGATCAAAATTAGTTAAATAGCGTATTTTCAGTCAACTAACTTAAATAAAACATAATAAACATGAACATACAAAATAAAAAACTTACATTTGGTATAATAGATGTATCAAGGTGAAACAATAGCAATTTCAAGTGGTTTGTTGATGTTGGTGAGTGGTTGTGTGGTGAGTGATTTGGTTTTGGAAGTAAGAAAATAAGGATTCTGATCCTTAGACGCATTTTAAAGTATTCCAGTAAACCGGATAATCTTATCCGGATACGCCCGGAAATTAATATCCAGTTGGTACCTGATAGACTATTAAATATCGAACCGGAAATTAATATCCGGTGTCGCCCGGATATTAATGTTCGTTTTCGCCCGAATATTAATATCCAATCAGAGAACATTTTTAGAAAAAATAAACCATGTGTGATATGTTTTGAAAAAAGTGTGGTGCCTTTAGTGGCACCCTTTCATAAAGTGTCCCTGTCCCTACTAGAGACAAGTAGTAGCCAACAACCCCAAGATTTGGTTAGTTGTTACAATGAATTGCCAGGATATACCATTCTCTTCTATTTACATGAAAAATAATGTTGCTCACTATTTCTCAGAGCATCAGTATTTGGTAGCCACACAAATAAAATAAAAATATTTCCTTTTACTTCTGTCGGTGAATTTTTTTTGGATATATCATTGACAATAGAGTAATGATTAATAACTTTTTAATACATAAAATAATAAAATAAATATTGAAAGCTACAATCAAACTACCCACCTAATTTAGCTTAAAGTATATTGTATTTTCCTTGTAGAAAATTTTATGTGCAAATAATTATCTTTTATATGCTCTCAACGTTAAGCGGTACAAAAATAATCTCATTTTTATTCATCTTTATTTATTTATCACTTTTTTTTCCTTGGGTATGAGCTAAAGTTGTCTATGATTTTGAATTTTAAAAAAAAATAGGCCAACTAGTACACCAGAAACAAAGGCCTTAAAGTCTTGACACAGATGATTGGGCTTCTATTGGTTTAGATTTTTTTTTGTTTTTTTTGCTAACTTCTGTTGATTTAGGTTGCAATACATTTAGATTGAAAACATACTAGCTATTTGCTATTTGGACTACCTATTTATTTTAAAAAACACAAATTTTTAAAATTTCAGAAATTACTTTTTAGAACTTTGAAGTGTATCTTTATCATTTCTCAAAACTATTAAGAAACTAGTTTCGATAATGATAAAAAAAATACTTCTAGAAATTAATTTCTAACAAATTGGATGGTGAAGTTAAACAACACGGCAGAACAAAATGTTGAAAAAAAAAAAGGGCATTTGAACTCTATATTGTGATTTTGGTATCTATGTTTGTTTTTGGAGTGTGTACTAAGGATATTTTTTCAGAGACTAATTTTTGAGAAAGAAAGATCATGAAATGAGTACATATAACTTCTTATAACAAAATATTTTTTATATGTATGGTCAGAATTTAAACTCCTATCAATATATTTAAATAACATAATTATTTACTAATTATACTAAATTTTGTTAACTAGGTCAGCTTTAAAAATAGTTTTTAAAGTTAACAAATGGACATATTTGTAGATGTGACAAATGAGAACGACAGAAACGTTAACTAGGTCAGCAATAAACAGTTAATGGTTAAAGAAATTGGATAGAGTGCTAATTTTGGTGAAATTTGAGATGAAATACAATTTCTCTAAACTTCAAGGGAGTTATTGCAATTTACTCTTAAATGAATAATAACGGGCACACAACACATGCACATGATCATGAACAGTGAGAAATATTATTTTTATACATTAACAATGAATGAATTAATTAATTGTTCACAAAAATAAAAGGACGAATAAGTTTAGCATCAGCTGGCCGTTAGTTTGCTTCTTAATAATTGACTTCAGCTCATATGACTATACAGAATTGGTCATTGCTAGCTGGTTTCAATTGATTAATTTTTTTAATAAACGAAAATGTATTAACATATATTCTACTAGCTAATTAAAGAGCTGTTACCAGTTAAAAACTCCAACTGACTTGTTCAATGTAGTTGCAATTATTCATATACAAGACGATTGAATTTTTTTTTTTTCTTTTGGTGAATAAAAGGGCGACAGCCCAAATCTAAAAAGAAACTAACTATCCCTCACATAAACATAGAGGATGAAATTAAAATAAATAGTAGTATCAGAACTAAAGATAATGAATAATTAATGATTTGGTAATACAGAGCTAAGCATCATAGAACATGAGGAATTATTGGGGAAATCAAGGTCCTAGCTACTGAATTATTAGCATTTGGCGAAAGTATACGATCACGGTCTCTTTGGGTCGAAAACCATAGATTATAATTTGTCTGAAATTAATCAACAATAATTTTTGGCCAATTTTATTTGGCCAACTTCTATTAAATAATAATAGAAAATACAAAAAACCCAAATTAAATTTAATAGATAGACCCAAATATTACTATTATTTAATAGAAGTTGGCCAAATAAAATTGGTTACAAATTATTTTTAGAAATTAATTTAGTAGTATTATTATTGATTAATGCTAAGTATTACAATTATTTTCCGTACCACAACACAGGAGTCAAGATGTCGTTAAATGACCGACTATTGCAATATTTTGATTTTTATTTATAAAAAAAATTGAAATTAGGGAGAGCACCAAAATTATCCGGTGCTTATGAGATGTTCAGTATTTTTTTTCTTTTTATAAAAAAAAAATGCTTTATATCACATGTATTGTTAAATGAAGAGGATTACATGCAGAGTAGAACTATTCCAAAATTTTTAAAGAATAAATATAAAAGAATAAATAGATCAAAATTTTAGAAGATCAATTATTTAAAGTATTAGTAACTTTTAATTATATTTTAAATTATATATATATATGTTTCTTTTTTTAATGAGAGTTTCGGTCCCATAACACAAGATAGCTCCATCTCTCATTATAGGCTTATACTTTTTTAAACTTAATTTTTTTTCCTTTTGTTAATAAAAAATCTTTTATGTATAATGAAGTTAGTCTTTTTTTTTTTTTAATATCTAATATTCTCAATCTATTAATAGGGAAAAAAAACTAATTTCTACGTTTTTTCTTTCAACTAGTGCTTTTTTTGGATTTCAACCAAAGTCCTCCCCTTAAGCTATAATGTGCATCTGACACTTTTTTGGTATAAACACGGTTTTCTAATCTTTAGAATGAGAAAATTTTCATTCTCATCGAACACTTTGTCATCTCTAATCAAGTTAATTTTTTTTTTCATTTTATGAAAGATATCTTGGGCTTAATATTCGAAGATTATTCCTCTGAAACTCTATCAATGATTCAACGTGGTTAAGGACTCAAACAGAGAGAATTGGATTTCATAAAAAGTGATTGAGGATACTACTCTTAATATAATGAATATTTTTTTGGGGTAAAACAGAATGAATATAAAAAATGTTAAATTTTTTTATTAAATTTTTCTATAAATTCTCCTGTGCACTTAATTTTTTATAAATGTCTTTTATTTTTCAGTAAGCATTTTTTTTTAAAAAGATACTTGATACTTATCAAAATTAAGTGAATAAAAAAAATTATAAAAAAATTTATCATTAGTGAAATGAATATTGAAGCAATGTTGTTTTGGATAATGTGTTGAGGGAAAAATGAATTAAACCCGACAAAATCGACCTTTACATGCGTGTAACACAAACATTTTTGTGTTTGTAGTCTCATTCCCTTGATTATTCCTTTCTTCATTTTCACACTAGCATTAGTGGCATCCCATTTCCCAAGCTCTTTGTCTAAAAAATTAAAACAACATAAATAAATTTCTTCTCAAAGAGAACTTTTTTATTGCAAGAAGTGAACTAAAAATCTTCTTATTGCAAGAGTATTGATCTAGCTCACTTTTAACACGCAAAACTATTTTGGGTTTTTTCCAAGCTATATTTGCTGTGCAGCTCAATCAACTTCAAATCAAAGTTTAATAAAAATAGTGAACAGAAAATATGACTAATAAATGAATTTGTTTGGAATTGAAGAAACAAAAAATCAGGAACCCAAATCAAAGTGAATAAATGTGTTTAAATTAATTTTAAACGTGGTTGGTTGTTGATAAAACCCAAATACTAACGCAAGCTAAGCGAAAGTCGCCCCTAGTCCATAACATTAGGCAATGAATGGTAGTATCTCACATCACTAATGCTTGAGGAACCAACATCTCCCCACTCTCAATGCACGCGCGTTGCCTCACCCTTCCTTCATTTTTTTAATTTCTTCTTTTTTCTTCTACTGCGAGAACCGGTGACTAAAAATATCTTTTTTTCTTTTTAAAACTGAATTCATACGAAATAATTATCGAATGACTATAAAATATTATTTTATTCTCACAAATAGATAATTAATCCACGCATATAATTTAAAATTAAAAATAAGATAAACTACATGTATTACAAATATAGAATCATTCCACACATACAATTTTTTTCACTTTCTTATTAATTGAATTATTAAAAGTAATATGTATGACAATTCTTTTAAAAATGACTTCTATACAGGACAAGAGTGAGTATACAACACGTCCCTAACACCAGCATAGGACAATCTTCATTGAGTATTTTTTTTCCTCTAAAAAGATCCACTACTAGTAGTAATAGCTACTACAAAATTAGGTAAAACCCCAATTATTATCAAATAAACAAAAGAACGATGAATTTGCATAGGTTGAACTTTCTATGAAACTAGCTATTACATGCTTGATTGTGTCGGTGGGTAATTTGAAAGTGAATATCATCTTATCTTAAACTTAATGTGAAATGGATTTTTTCGAGTATCATTATTTTCCGTAAAAAATTAATCCCTTTAATGAAATTGAACTTCTCATAATAACATGCTCTTTAAATCTCAATTCTTTTACATACTATACTTTATTCCTACCCTAAAAAAGTGTCATTTATTATATATGTATACCTTTTTTTAACTCCTACTCACTACTATTTAAGAAAATTAGTCTCACAATAACATAAATATTGTCATCTCACAAGATATTTTATTTTCTTTTGATTAATTCAGTTTAAAGAGTTATTATAACATGGTCCATTTTTTTAGGAACATTCATATTTCTCTTAAGTGAACGTAAATTATTCATAATTGTTGGATCATTATGATCTAGGAAACATGTTAAAGTGTGTATTTGACTTTTTAATTAACAGTAAATAAAAGTAGTTTCATTGAAGGATGTTGAAAATTGCGTCCAAACAAATTATAATAGTTAATATTACATACAAAGTGAAAATACTTCTATTTGTTATCAACTAAAAAAACATGCATAAACCTGATTTAAGAAAGACAAGTTGACCTCAAAAGTCCATTGGTTGGAGAAAGGGTAAGGTTACTGTTATTCCTGACTTCTCTTTATTTGTTATTTTATTTTAAAATTTAAAATATATTTGTATAATCAATAAAACTCAAATATTAATATATAAATACTATTCCGCGAAACAATAGATCATGGTGGACCAGTATTTGGTTTACACGTGTGTAATGTATGTGATTGGAAAGGAACGGTGTCATCTTTAGAGAAAAAACTTTGAGCGAGGAGGGAAATTTTGAAAAAATTGTGCTTCAATCTTGGTTATAGTTGAAGACGAATCTTATTTTCTTTTTTCATATGTTCATGTATTGGCGTCATTGTCCGACAGCTGCTGTGGACTTGTACTAGCTTCAACTTTTAATTTAATAATTTATTTGTTCGACTTTATGTTGCTTGGTTTCTTTTCATGGGACCGTCTTTTTATGCTATATTGTAAATTTTTTATAAGTACTGCGTGAGTACAATTTGTACTCTAGTTCAATAAATTTTTACTTATTTAAAAAATTAAATGTAAAATACTATTAAAAAATAAATTAAGAGTCAAAATAAACTAAAAAAAATTGGCAATAATTTCAAAAAATGATTATACTAGTTAATTATTAAAATATGTTTATGGTAATATATAAGCGTGAGGAGCATTGTGTTGTGTACGCGCCGAATGTGAGAGGGAGCTGGATACAGCTAAAGGGTCTGGTTAGAATGTTGCCATCTCTCTTTTCAACAATCCTACCCCACCTTCCTCCCACTTCTCCAAATTCTAATTATTACTCTCTTTAATCCCATTTTTTAATCCTAAACAACCTCACTAATCTAATCACTAATCACTAATCACCTTCTCTCTCTCTCTTTCACTTTCCAACAAATCCCACGTTTCCCTTCAAGCACGTTCCAAGTCATACACCAACTTCTCTCTCTCAATTCTCAACACTGCCAAAATAGAAAAAACCAACCCCCTTTCTTCTCTCTTCATTCTCTGCATTTCAGAAAGAAAGAAAGAAAACCAAATCCCTCTTCATTCCACCGACAAATAAATATACATTACTACTTCACCCATAAACACTAGCTTACTACATACAATTATGACTGATAGGGTCTACCCTGCGGCCAGGCCCACCACCAACGCCACTGCCAACGCCGCCAACCCCAATTTCCCGGCGACAAAGGCCCAGCTCTACGGCGCCACCCGCCCTACCTACCGACCTCAGCCCTATCACCGCCGTAGCCGCCGCAGATTCTGCTGCACCTTCTGCTTCTGGCTCATCCTCACCATCTTAATTCTCCTCCTCCTCATCGGCATCGCCGGCACCGTCTTCTACTTCCTCTTCCGCCCCCACCGCCCCAGTTTCTCCGTCACCTCTCTCAAACTCTCCTACCTCAACCTCACATCCTCCTCCACCCTCAACTCCCGATTCGACGTCAACGTCACCGCCAGGAACCCTAACAAGAAGATCCTCTTCACCTACGATCCCACCTTGGTTTCCATCCTCTCCGGCGAAATCGACCTCGGCGACGGAACAGTACCGGCGTTCCTGCACGGAAAGAAGAACACGACGCTAATTAAGGCTTCGATCTTGAGCAAAGGGGTGGCGCTGCAGAGCGATGCGGCGAAGCAATTGAAGGCTAGCATGAAGAGCAAAAGTGGGTTGCCGTTGAAGGTGAAGTTGGATACGAAGGTGAAGGCGAAGATGGGAAGCTTGAAGACTCCGAAAGTTGGAATTAGAGTCTCTTGCGACGGAATTCGCGTCACTCTTCCGACCGGTAAGAAGCCGGCGACGGCGTCCACTTCCAGCGCCAAGTGCGAGGTAGATGTTAGGTTCAAGATCTGGAAATGGACGGTTGGATGAAGTGCGAATACAATGAGTCTTTCTCTCCTGCTAACGGAATTGAAGCCATGGAAGAACACAGCGGCATTGAAGTGATGGAAAAACAGAGGACAGGGAAGAGGTGTGTTTGTTATTTGTTTTCTTTTTTATTTTCAACTTTTTCCCTTCGTTATTTAATTTTCCGCTTTGAATTTTTTTTTTCTTCTTTTAATTATGATTTTAATTTGTTATAGTTTTGGGAAATTTGTTATAGTTTTGGGAAATTTGTTCATATTCATACTTACTTAAATGCGTGTAAATTGCAGCTGGGTTTCAGTGGGGGACAGTTGTTAGCCTGTTGTATACTACTAGTACTCTTAGTATATTTTTTTTGCTACAAAGATTTGTTTAATTGGTAATTTTATTCTATTGCATTACATGGCTGCATTATTTAATTCGTTGCGATATTTTCCATTTAGAGAAAAATTTTGTTATTATTTGTTTGGTCACTTATATTTTTAATGAAATATTAATTATTGTATTATTAATTTTATTTTTTTAAATTAGAGAAATAATCAATATTTTATTATTTAATCAATAAAACGGAGAGGTATTAATAAAAATAAGAATAATAATTATATTTTTTAAATGTGTAATATTATACTTTAAGTAGACCTAAAAAACACTCCATTTTATTATGTTAAAAACTGACTAATATTTCAGAAAGAAGGATATTAGGTTAAAAATTGGCTACTATTCTTTTTTTATTAAAAAAACTGGGTATATTTGTTTTGGCACCTTCGCTGATGATGTTAAAAGGACACCATTTGCCCACTTTTATTTTTTTATTTTTTGGTTAATAGAATAAAAAGTTTGGATGATGGTGTACTTTTCCCTTTTTAAATTGGTGTATTTGTTGATTAAAATGATTTTTTTTCAACCTAATACCGTCATTATTATGTAATTCCTGAGTATCTCTGATAATTTTCTTTACTAAAATTGCTTGCTTATCAAAATATAATCCGGCTTTTAATTACTTAATATAAGAAAAAAAAGTGAAGGAACTGTGTTTGTTTACTTGGCTTGCACCGACAAAGAAATTTGAATATAAATTCTTATTTTCTGGTGAATTAATTTTGTTTGTTTAGCTGCAAATTTTTCACCCTTAAGATGAGACTAATCTCGTTTGCGCTTTGTAGCTAGCGTTAGCCCCGAGAATTTAGTATAAGTGGGATTCGAACACGGATTCTCTCGCTGTGGATCGGCTATTCTATGAACTTTAGAAGACTTTAATACAATATATTATTCACTTTGAAGTTTAAAAAAAAATCTATTTTTTAAATTGCAACAACATTTTAAGAGGTTGTGTGTTATACACTTAAAAAATATGGTATTTTTTGAAATAAATATGAATACGATATTTTTAAATTATCTAAATTATTTGAAGTTTTAAAAAAAATATATATACGATGAAATTTCTTAGTCAATTTACATATTTTTGAATATTTTTAAAATTGTAATATTTTTTTAGAAATCGTAAAGACGTAAACTATACACTTAAAAAATAAAGTGTTTTTCGAAATAAAAATGAATAAGATGATTTTAAGTTAGCTAATTTATTTTAAACTTTCTAATAACAATATATTATTAACTTTGAAGTTTATAACATAACTAACATAATTTTTATATTTTTTAGATTGTAATATTTTTTTAGATATCTTATGCTATAAATTTTAAGAATATGATGTTTTCGATAAAAAAATGAAAATGTGATGTACAATACATTTAAAGAATATGGTGCTTTTCAAAAATAAAATGAATAGGTATTTTTTAAATTACCCAAATCATTTGAAGTTTTACGAAAATAAAGTATTATTCAATATGAAGTTTCTAATGATTTACATAATTTTTAATAGTTTTAAAATTGCAATAGTTTTTTTTTTAAAGATCGTGTAATATACATGAAAAATAAGGTGTTTTTCGAAATAAAAATGAATAGTGTTTTTAATTTACCTAAATTTTATGAAGTTTTTTTAAAACAATATATTTTTCAAATTGAAATTTCTAATTCAATTTACTTAATTTTTAATATTTTTAAAATTGTAACAATATTTTTAGAGATCGTGTATAATACAAATGAAAAGTATGGTGTTTATCTAAATACAAATTAATAGGTTGTTTTTAAATTATCTAAATTATTTAAAACTTTATGAAAACAATATATTATTCACGTTGAAGTTTCAAACTCATTTTTTATAATTTTTTAATATTTTTAAAATTGTATAAGTTTGTTTATAAATCGTGTACTATCACTTAAAGAAAAGAGTGTTTTCCAAATAAAAATAAAAACACAATTTTTAATAAACCTACATTATTAAAAGATTTTAGAAAACAATGTCTTATTCACTTTGAATTTTTTAATTCAATTTACATAATTTTTTATATTTATAAAATTATAATTTTTTTAGAGATAGTGTATTATAAAGTTAAAAAATATGGTGTTTTCCAATAAGTTTGAAGCTTTTTGAAAGCAAATTATTATTTATTTTGAAGTTTCAAACTCAATTACCATAATTTTTAATATTTTTGAAATTGCAATATTTTTTAAGAGATAGTGTATTATACACTTGAAAAACATGATGTTTTTCAAAAGAAAAATGAATAGAGTGTTTATAAATTACATAAATTATTTGAAACTTTATGAAAACACTATATTATTCACTTTGAAGTTTTCAATTCAATTTAAATAGCTATTTATATTTTTTAAATTGCAATAAATATTTTTAGATATCGTGTATTATACATTTGTATAATAGGTTTTTTTTGAAATAAAAATGATAGGGTGTTTTTTAATTACCAAAATTACTTGAAATTGTCTGAAAATAATGTATTAATCACTTTGATGTTTCAAGTTTAATTTACATAATTTTTAATATTTTTAAAATTGTAACACTTTTATTAAAGATAGTGTACTATATACACTTGAAGAATATTGTGTGTTTTGAAATTAAAAAAATAATGTATTTTTAAATCACTTAAATTATTAAAGTTTTTTAAAATAATTTTTTATTCACTTTGAAGTTTTCATATCAAATTTGCAAATTTTTAATATTGTTAAAATTGCAACTATTTTTTTTAGAGATAGTATATTATACGATACACTATAATAATATGATGTTTTTTGCGATAAAAATAAATAGTGCATTTTTCAATTATCTAAATCATTTGATGTTTTCTGAAGTTTCTAGCTCATTTTACATAATTTTTTTTATAGTTTTAAAATTGTAATAATTCTTTTACATATCGTGTATTATACACTCTAAGAATAGTGATTTTAAAAATAAACATAAAATGGGTTTTTTTAAATTACCTATATTGTTTGAATCTCTTTTAAAACAATGTCTTATTCACTTTTGAAATTTCTAGCTCAATTTGAATAATATTTTATATTTTAAAATTGTAAAAGTTTTTTTAGAGATCGGTTACTATATACACTTGAAAAATATGGTGCTTTTTGAAATAAAATTAATAGGGTGTTTTTAAATCACCTAAATTATTTGAATGTTATCTAAACAGTGTATCGTCAATTTTTAAGTTTCTAATACAATTTTCATAATTTTTTATATTTTTTAATTTGCAATTGTTTTTAGAGTTGATAATATGGTCATTAAAAAAAAAATGAGAATGTGATTTTTAAATTACCTAAATTATTTGATGCATTTTGAGATAATATCTTATTCAATTTAAAGTTTCTAACTCAGTTTATATAATTTTTTTATATTTTTAAATTGCAAAAGTTTTTTTAGACATTGTGTACTATACACTTAACAATAGAGTGATTTTCAAAATAAAGATAAAAAATAAATTACTTGAAGCTTTTGGAAAACAATGTCTGATTAACTTAGAAGTTTATAACTCATTTTACATCATTTTTTTATATTTTAAAAATTGCAACAATTTTTTATAGAGATCGTGTAATATACACTTTATGAATATGATGTTTTTTGAAATAATAAATAGTTTTTTTAAATTACTTATTTTATTTAAAGCTTTATGAAAATAATGTAATATTTGATTTGAAGTTTATAATTCAATTTATATAATTTTTTTTTTGAAATTATAACGGTTGTTTGAAAGATTGTCTACTATACACTTTAATAATAGGGTGTTTTCAAAATAAAAATGAATAGAGTGTTTTTAAATTACTTAGATTATTTGAAGCTTTCCAAAATAATGTATGATTCAATTTGAAGTTTTAAGCTCAATTTACATAAATTTTGTTAGTTTTAAAGTTGCAACATTTTTTTTGATATTTTGTATTATACACCTGAAGAATATGATGTTTTTCAAAATAAAAATTAAAATGCGTCTTTAAATTACCTAAATTATTTGAAGATTTTTGAAAACATTGTCTTATTCACTTTGAAGTTTCCATATCAATTTATTAAAATTTAAAATTTTAAAATTATAACTTTTTTTAAAGATCTTATATCGCACAATAGAAGAATATGATGGCTTCCAAAATAAATATAAATAGAGTTTTTTTTTCCAATTACCCTGATTATTTAAAGCTTTATGGAAACAATGAATTTTCAACTTTGGAGTTTCTAACTCAATTTATATAATATTTTATATTTTTAAAATTTCAATAATCTGTTTTGAGATTGTGTACTACACTTGAAGAATATTTTCAAAATAAAAATGATAACAAGTTTTTTAAATTACCTAAATTATTTGAAGCTTTTTAAAAACAATATCTTATTCACTTTGAAGGTTCTAGTTCAATTTATATATATATTTTTTATATTTTTAAATTGCAATAGTTTCTTTAGGAATCATTAACTATACACTCGAAGAATAAGGTATTTTTTAAAATAAAAATGATTTGGGTGTTTTAAAATGACCATAATTATTTGAAGGTTTCTAAAAATAATGTATTATTTACTTTGAAGTTTCAAATACAATATACGTAATTTTTTTATATTTAAATCATAACATTTTTTCATAGATCATGTACTATACATTTGGAGAATATGATGTTTTTAGAAATAAAATTGAAAACAGGATCTTTAGATTACTAAATTATTTGAAGCTTTTTGAAAACAATGTGTTATTAACATTGAAGTTTCAAGCTCAATTTTCAAATTTTTTTATATTTTTAAATTTAATATAATTTTTTTAAAGATCATGTATAATATATTTGAAGAATAAGACGTTTTTCTACAGAAAAATTAATAGTGTGCTTTTAAATTACCTAAATTATTTGAAGATTTCTAAAAACAATGTAGTATCCACTTTGAAATTTTTAACTCAATTTACATAATTTTTTATATTTTTAAAATTGTGACAGTGTTTTTAGAGGTCGCGCACTATACAACTGAAGAATATGGTGTTTTTCAAAATAAAAGTGAAAAAGCGATTCTGAAATTACCTAAATTATTTGAAGCTCTTTAAAAATAATGTATTATTCACTTTGTAGTTTCTAAAAACATGGGTATGATTTTTCCGAAATGATTCATGGTGTTACTGTTTGAGAAAAACTTAGTGAATTTATATTATAATGGTGAGATATTGCCACTTTAATAATTTCTATTATCACTTTTTTAAAAATATTTTTAATCAATAATATTTTTTTAATTAATAAAATTAAATAATTAATATATAATTTTTCAAAATCATGCATAATGTTTGCTGAAAAAAAAAGAGAGGGTGGGATAATAACACCCTAAAATCATTAATATATATTTTTTTGCATTATTCATTACTCAGTAAAGAATGAAGAGGGTCTATCTGCAGGTTTAGATGGACCAGATCAATATATTTAGTAGTGGGCCTAGCTGCGTTGTTATTGGGCTACGAACTACCCTCGGATTCAGGCCCAACTAACTCATTTGCACAAAAAAAAAACGGAACTCGCTGTTTAACTCTGTGTGGCGCCAAACAGAGTACCGAGAACATCATCCTCAACCTCGTTTTCTTCTCCTCAAGGCTGAAGCTTGATGCTCAATGCCGCCAATAAGCGATTTCTCTGCCACTCTTCGCTTTTCCAATCCATTTTCCTCATCTCATCAACAAAACCAACACTCGCTCGTTCAATCTCCCTTTCCTGCAGCGAACTTCTTGATTCCTTTGATTGCCTTCTTCAACGATGCTTCACTCTCCAACAAACTCGCCAAATTCATTCCCAATTGGTTCTCACCGGCAACCACCGTTCTGCCTTCTTGGCCGCCAGGCTCATAGCGATTTATGCTCGCTTTGGTTCTCTCTCCGACGCTCGCAACGTGTTCAATTCCATCCCAGCTGACGCTCTCCATCATCTTCTTTTATGGAATTCCATTATCAGAGCCAATGTCTCTCATGGGCACTACAGATACGCCCTTGATCTTTATGCTGAAATGCGAAAATTCGGGATTTCGCCCGATGGGTTTACTCTTCCTTTAATAATTCGGGCTTGTTCGTATCTTGGTGCCTCTGACCTGTGTAAAATTGTCCATTGTCATGCTTTGCTATTGGGTTTTCGGAATCATCTTCATGTGGTGAATGAGCTGTTGGGAGTGTATGGAAAGCTTGGGAAAATGGAGGATGCCTGCAAACTGTTTGATGGAATACCTGAGAGAAGCCTTGTGTCTTGGAACACTATGGTTTCGGGTTATGCATTCAACCACGACTCCGTTGGTGCTTCTAGGATTTTCAAGCGGATGGAGTTGGAAGGTTTGCAGCCAAATTCTGTTACGTGGACCTCGCTATTGTCAAGTCATGCTAGATGTGGCCTTTATGATGAAACTCTAGAGTTGTTTAGGTTGATGAGAGCAAGGAGAATTGAAATCTCTGCTGAAGCACTAGCTGTGGTGTTATCTGTGTGTGCTGATATGGCTGAAGTTGATGGGGGCAAAGAAATTCATGGGTACGTCACTAAAGGTGGATATGAAGATTATTTGTTTGTGAAAAATGCACTGATAGGCACTTATGGCAAGCATGAGCATCTAGGGGATGCTCATAAAATATTTTCTAGCATGAAGAATAAGAACCTAGTAAGTTGGAATGCTTTGATATCAGCATATGCTGAATCTGGATTATGTGATGAAGCCTATGCAGTATTTTTGCAGCTCGAGAAATTGGATGGTCATCCATCTATGAGGCCCAATGTCATAAGCTGGAGTGCTGTGATCAGTGGTTTTGCTTCCAAGAGATGTGGTGAGGAGTCACTGGAACTCTTTAGGCGAATGCAGCTTGCCAAAGTAATGGCCAACTGTGTGACGATTTCCAGCGTTTTATCAGTTTGTGCAGATTTAGCAGCATTGAACCTTGGCAGAGAGCTCCATGGTCATGCTGTTAGGACTCTGATGGATGACAATATTTTGGTGGGAAATGGTCTGATTAACATGTACATGAAGTGTGGGGTTTTCAAGGAAGGACGTTTAATATTTGATAACATTAAGGGTAGAGATTTAATCTCATGGAATTCATTAATTGGTGGCTATGGAATGCATGGGCTTGGTGAGAATGCTTTAAATACTTTTGATAAGATGATTAGAGCCGGAATGAAGCCTGACAACATCACATTTGTTGCCGTTCTATCTGCTTGCAGTCATGCTGGGCTTGTGGATGCGGGTCGCAACCTTTTCGATCGAATGGTCACAGAGTTTGGGATTGAACCTAATGTAGAGCACTATGCATGCATGGTTGATCTCCTTGGCCGTGCTGGACTAACGCAAGAAGCGAGTGATCTTGTACGAAACATGCCAATTGAACCTAACGAGTGTGTTTGGGGAGCTCTTCTAAATTCATGTAGAATGCACAGAGATACAGACATTATGGAAGAAACAGCATCACAAATTCTAACCCTCAATTCAGAAATGACCGGGAGCTTCATGCTGTTGTCCAATATTTATGCTGCAAATGGAAGATGGGGGGACTCTGCAAAGGTCAGGGTCTCGGCAAAGGCAAAAGGTTTAAAAAAGATACCTGGCCAGAGTTGGATTGAGGTGAGAAAGAAAGTTTACTCATTCTCATCAGGGAATATAGACCATTTGGAACAGGACGAAGTTTATGTCATCCTTGAAGAATTGGCACTTCAAATGGCGAATGAAAATTATAAACTGGACAGTTGCTTTGGCCAGCAATGTAGTATTCACGACCAATCTGGTGTCTTACTTGTCGCAAACTAAGAGGCTGTAGATATTATTATTATGTTGTGCCTTGTGCATGGCTTTCTCCACCAGCGCTGTTGGAAAATTCTGAATGACCAAAACAGGACCAAGTTTATATCATCCTTGGTTTTTTGTTTTGTTTTTTTCATCTTTACGGCAGATTTTTATTAACTAACCGAACATTTACTATCCCTTTGCCCATTCACGTGATTCCAACTCATTGAATGATATGGTCCGTATTGAAAGTAGCTCATAATATCTACATATAAGAAGTTCTTTCTTTTTTCAATTTTTAAGAAACAGGTGAGAGTAGGAGGGGATGGTTGGCCATAAGAGTTTAGGGCGAAGTATAGGGTTGAGCACTTAATCATATGGTCCACCAGTGATCCAGTCATTATTACCGTTAGATTTATTATTAATTTATAGAGTGGATGAGATTTAAGACTGAAAACTTACATGAATGCCACGAACAGTAATTTGTTTAAAATTTCAAAGTGAGTGGCTTAGCTTCCTTCCTTAGCAATTTTTAAAACTTTCAGAAACCTGATGTAACAGGTAAATTTAGTGGTGGACTATATGTGAAAGTGATCCACCCTATAACTCACCATCGTTTATTCACGTGCATGGAGAAAGAAAGAAATCAACCACTGGTGGCTCTCATCACAAGAAAACCGCTTAATCCCTACACTTTCTTCTCGAATTTATAATTCCTCCATGCATCCGTTCTTCTTGTATGTTCTTCATTTTCAGGCATCTTCCATGGCAACCAAAGAGGAAGAAGAAGAAATAACCAGAAGGATGAGGGTGCAATACCCGTTGGACGCTTCATCTTACAAGATATTAAACGAGATTGGAGCTGGTGTGAGCGCCATTGTCTACAAAGCAATCTGCCTCCCCATCAACTCCGCACCAGTAGCCATCAAGTCCATTGATCTTGACCGTTCCCGTCCTGACTTTGACGATGTTCGCCGCGAAGCCAAGACACTTTCCCTGCTTTCTCACCCCAACATCCTCAAAGCCCATTGCTCCTTCACAGTGGACCACCGTCTCTGGGTGGTGATGCCATTCATGGCCGCCGGATCCTTGCAGTCCATCATTTCCCATTCTTTCCCAGACGGCTTGGCAGAACCATGCATCGCTTTTGTTCTGAAAGAGACTCTCCATGCTCTCTCCTACCTCCATGCCCAAGGCCACCTCCACAGAGACATTAAGGCTGGTAACATCCTTGTTGATTCTAATGGCGTCGTCAAGCTTGCTGATTTTGGTGTCTCTGCCTCCATTTATGAATCCACTTCAGCAGCATGTTCTTCCTCTTCTTCCTCTCGTATGCTCACTGATGTTGCTGGTAAGTCATTCTTAGACACAATTAATAAGAATATTATGATAATTCTTATATGAACCCAAGCTCAGTATCTCAATTTTAGTTGCTTTTGATTTAAAAATAAAAATAAAAATAAAAATCCTAATAACGTTACTAATTCTTATATGATTACAAACTTAATACCATATTCTTAGTCACAACTAATAAAAAGCTCATAATAACATTAAAATAATAACGTGAGCTTGTTTCAAGGTAGAGTTTATTATTATTTTAAAAAAGAAGTGCTAAGTTTGATGCACAAAATAGCTACCAATCCTAATGTATTAAAATTAGCGTATATTTATCAAATTAAAAAAATATGAAAATAATCAATCATATTTGAAAAAATTCAGATCCTCTCCGACATCTCTATCACCTTATCCACGCCATCTAAAATCTCAATTATTCATTACATTCTCTCTTTCTTTTTTAGTGTCTAACAATCAAGGTGTTGCAAGATAGGAGAGGATCCTAGTTCGTCAAGAAAATGGTTTTCTTTGCATTTCATTACACTTTTTACCAAAAAAGAAAAAAAAAAACAAAATTACATTTTGCAGGCACTCCTTATTGGATGGCTCCGGAGGTTATTCACTCTCACACTGGCTACAGTTTCAAGGCAGACATATGGTCTTTTGGTATCACAGCTCTAGAACTCGCCCATGGAAGGCCTCCCCTGTCTCACCTTCCTCCTTCTAAATCCATGATGTTGAAGATCACCAAGCGCTTCCGCTTCTCCGATTTCGACAAACAGATCCGGAACGGAAATGGCGGCAAGAAGTTCTCCAAGTCCTTCAAAGACATGGTGGCTTCCTGCCTCGATCAAGACCCCTCCAAGAGACCCACGGCGGACAAGCTCATCAAGCACCCCTTCTTCAAAAACTGCAAGGGATCCGAGTTTCTCGTGAAGAATGTCCTGCAAGGATTGCCCACTGTCGACAAAAGGTATATCAAAGAAAGCAAAGCGCGAAGCGAGGATGATGGGGATGAAGAACAGGACAACACGCAGCAGAGTGTGAAGCAGAGGAGGGTTAGTGGTTGGAACTTTAATGAAGAAGGGTTGGAACTCGAACCGGTTTTCCCTAACGAGCACGATGTGGCCGTCAAGGAAGTTAATTATGAAAAGGTTATGAATGTGAATGCGGTTAAGGAAGTTAGTTACGGAGGAGAAACGATTGTGAATTTGAATGGGAAGGAGCGGGAAGTGATGTTGGGAACTTTGAGTGTGTTGAAGGGGAGTTTGGAACAAGAGCTTTGGCAGGTTAAGGTTTTGATGAACTTGATACGAGGAGGAGACGAGGAGATTGGAGTGGTTGATAGTGATAGTGATAGCCAAGAGATTTGTAGGCTGAGGAGTGAGTTGGAAAATGAAAGAAACAATAATTTGAAGTTAGAGTCGCAGCTTGAGGCCTTCAAGCTTCACCTCTCTGCTGGTTCTCAAATCTGATTTTACACCTCTCAAACTACTTGTGCCCTTTTTTGGATTCAATCTATTTGAGCTGGACAGGATTCAATCTTAAGACCACTAGTTAGGTAAAAGAACCCGTGCAAATTGATCAACGTGTTTAGTGGTAAATATGCTTTTTACCTTTGTATAATTCTTTTGATTTTGATTTGCGTATCTTGTAATTCTTGTGTACTAGTTTCTTTATCAGCATGCAATATGGTATAGTTCGGCAAATAAGTCTCGTGTAACTCAATAACTTGGGACAGTATTTTTCGTCTCTAATTATATTATACACCTGTTTTCTTTATTAGATTAATTTTGTCTTCTTTTAACTTGAAAACTGGCCATATTGTCTTATTTAATTTGATCAATTCAGTGGAGAAACTATTAAAACTACGTAATTTTATCTTTTGTTTTAAATTGTAATGTCTCATTGGGTGAGTCTATTTTTTTTTTTTCTATTGTCACTCCTTTTTAATTTTATAATATATAATATATTTTTTAGCTAATGAAATCAAATAATTAAATTTTACATATTATTAAAATATTTAAAAAGGAGTGGCAGTAGACCAACAAAGAGTTTATAGTACTTCGATCTATGTGGATTTGGATTCTCTACCGCCATCTTTCTCTCAAGCTCTCTCTATTTCAAATGTTGACCATTGAATCCTTTTTAACGCTTCAGATTAAAACACTTCAAATAGTATACACTGTCGGTGAAAAACGTACATTAATCGAGGATTGAACTGAATATTCACCCACTTATGTCTTCATGTACTTATTTATTGATTTGATATTATATTATTATTAATATTTTAGAATTTGTTTTATAAATTCCATCTATTAATATTTTATTATACTATTTATAAATTTATTGTATTATTAATTTGTTGTTATTATTTATCAAATTTTTATAAATTTTATTTGTTATTTTTTTACCCTAATATATTATTTATAAATTTAAAATTCTATCTTTTAAATTATTTTATTAATTGTTCATAACTTAATTGGGTTTTTTATAATAAATAACTTAATTGAATTTAATTGTATTTAACGTTAAAAAAGAAACTAATTTGCAATATTTTAAAAAAATTCTTATAAAAAGGAGTGACATGGGACTTCATTAATAAAATATCATGTGTCACCACTGATCAGCGAAGGGTTTTGTGGAGATGAGGCTGATGGAGAAATGTGAAGAGGGAACTTAAAAAGGGTTTTGTGCCGTTAAGTGTTTGTGTTTCCGTCGAACGGAGAGAATCAGACGGAATTAGAGAGAAGTGTTGAAAGAGATTGGTTGATAAGAGAAACTTTCAAATGAAACCTTTCTCGTTTTAGTTTAAGTTTAATCTTATCATATATATATATATATATATATATATATATATATATATATATATATATATATATATATATATATATATATATATATATATATATATATATATATATATATATATATATATATATCATATCATTTACTTAAAACTAAAAAAAGTCTCAATAATCCTAAATTTTCACTTCCCTAATTTTTTTTAATTTCAATTTATCAATTTTCCACAACCCTCGCGTTTATAAATCTTGTTTAAAAATACATTTCCGGATATTTTATTTCTAGGAATGTAATATCATTTCTAGATATTTTAACATAACTTGTTTGGTTGATAATTATTATTCTTGGGAATATTTTATGAAATTCTTGAGAATGTTTAAAATGTATCTTTGGTGTATAACACATATTGCTGGAAATATAAGTTGTAATTATCAAAATACCTTTGTTGTCTAAAAATTATTTTTAGTAATATAATTAGTTTAAAAAAATAAATAACATCAACTAATTATTAAAAATTTTAGTTCGACTTTTTCATATTAAATCAAAATGACTTTTATCACTTAAATTTTTTATATGTTACTAAATAATTTTAATTAAAATGGGGAAATAAATCATAGTTTTATAAAATATATGTGGTAATTTATTTAAAACAGTAAAAAAATATAAAATATTTCTTAACCCATAAAGTCATAAAATGTATGTCCAACCTCATACTAATAATTTGAAGAGCTAATGTAAACTAAGCAATTAGTTATTAGTAGTAGAGCGAATTAAAGGGAACATGAAAATTTTTGGTGGGTAATTGGGAAGGTAGAGCAAATTGGGGGAGTATAAAAATTTTAGGTGAATAATTGTGAGGGTAATTTTGAGACTTAGTCAAACAAATTTGTTATCTAAATCATGGGAATGTAGATACCCATCTTTCTAAGTGGGAATGAAAATTCATATAATCATATAGGAATATAAATTTATGAGAACAAAATTTACCTAGGAATGTTTTTTCATGATTTGCAAGCAAACATTTTATAAGCAAACATTTTTGTAAGCAAACGTATGAATGTTTATTCCCAACTTAACATTTCTGAGAATGTTATTATAATCCGTGAAACAAACGCTCCTATAGATGTATTCAAATTTCAATTTATCAATCTTCCACAATCCTCGTGTTTATATGTATTCGAAAGTTCACCAAAAATATATGTATGTATTCGAATTTCAAGTTCAAAAATTGAAAAGATAAAAAAAAAATTATTATTATTTTAAATTTAAGTTTTTATCCTAAATCATAAATTAAAATGAAAAATAAAGATGAAATAAAAAACAAAAGACTGAACTTAAAATCAAGACTGAGCTTCAAATAACTGAGCTTCACATATAGCTTAAAAAAGACAATGTATAGCTCAAACTAAAAATGGACGACATCTAAAATCGCGTCAAGTTATAACTGTTCAAATGCTAATTAAGTCAGTTACCTAAAATTGAAACTAGGCAGGAATCTCCTTGGAGCCTCAGGAATCTACTTGGAGCCTCGAACCCATGAATATCCATGAATAGATGGAGAGAATCCCGTTTTTCCAGCAAATACATCAAAATGTTTATTTTTAGCAGCTAATTAAAATAAATTTAGAGAAGGATGAAGAGGCAACTCATTTGTTTTTTTTTTCATGTTGAGTTTATGAAGTTTGATATGCTAATTTGTCTAGCTGCAATTCGGGAAATTTGGTTTGTTAGAAATAATGTAATATTTCATGATAAATCTAGAAGTGTTTGAGGCATGCTGAAGAAGATCATGGGAATGGTTTAAATGTTACGCAAAAGGTGAAGCGTTAGGCCTTACTTATTCAGGTTGGTGTAATTGTCCTTTTAACTGTATAATTTCGAGATAGACTCATAGAAGATTTACTTATTTTGAGTGGGAATTGTGCTTAGTTCAGTAGGTATGGGCACATCATTTTTATTTCATGACATATACAGAGTATGATTTGTTATAACTACTGAAAATTACTCATATTCTATTCATTAATATATTTACTTTCATTTCCAAAAAAATTTACAAAATAGGTAATTTTCTGCGTAAAGTAATTACACATAAAAAAGTGCTAATGTAGCTCTATTTTTTTTGGATAAAAAGGAAAAAGAAAAAGAAAACTAAGATAAATCATTTAAAAGGAGATGAATGAGTGATGTAAGTAATAATTTCCAAATCCTTTGTTGAACCCATCCATGACCCGGCAAAGCATTAGCAATTGGAAGAATAATATTTGAGTGCCGATGTTGCGAATGTGGAGATACATATCCGAATAAAAAATGCAATTATTCCAAACCATCCACCGCGACGCAGAAATACTAATAAGGCGGTTAAGTATCTCACCACATAAGAACAACATGCTTTTCTCTCTATTGTCTGCTGTTTCTGTTCTTTTATCCCTTTCTCTGTCGTCATTAATTAATTGAGATTCGATCAATTGAAATCTCATCCATTTACGATTGCCAAACCAATCATTATTCATTGCTATGGCCAGGAGGATCATGAGACTATGAGACTTTGCTTCTGTGTCTGTGCCAAACCAATCCAATCATTTTAAGTGGGTAATTATGAAGGTAATTTTGAGACTTACTCAAACACATTTGTTACCTAAATTATGGGAATATAGATTCATGAGAACAAAAGTTACCTATTTTTACATTTTATAAGCAAACATTTTTATAAGCAAACGTATAAATGTTTATTCCCAACCTAACATTTCCGAAAATATTATTATAATCGTTAAACAAATGCTCCCCTAAATGTATTCGAATTTCAATTTATTAATTTTCCACGACCCTCGCGTTTATATATGTATTCGAAAGTTCACCAAACAAATATACATGTATTTGAATTTAAGTTCAAAAAATTAAAAAGATAAAATCAATAAAAGTAAAAAAAAATTTAAAGATAAAGAATTTTTTTTTTTTAAATTTAAGTTTTTATCCTAAATCATAAATTAAAATGAAAACAAAAGATGAAATAAAAAAGATGAAATAAAAAACAAAGACTGAGCTTCAGATAAAAATGACCTAACTTAACTTAAAAAACAATTTTTTATAGCTCAAACTAGAAATGAACAACCTCGGTCAAATTATAACTGTTCAAATCAATTCGGTAGTAATAAGTATTATTTTGTATTGAGTGCTAATTAAAATATAAAAAATATTTTTGTGGTAATAGATACATAATTTTACTTTACTTGATAGAAAGTATTAAATTAAAGAAAAAATAAAATAGTATATTTTTTTTTAAATTATGAGTATAATTAAATATGAATTTTAAAATATATTAATTTTTATATTAGTATTTTATGAAAAAAATAAATCATTAAATACAAACTTCTCTCAATAAATACAATCATTAAATATTTTCTTAAAAATAATTATTAAATATAAATTATGTTGAATATATTTTTATAAAATAATTTTTTTAAAAAAAATTTTAAAAATATCTTTTAGCGAGAAAAATTAATAAAATAATGATAATTCTTTTATCCTATGCATTTGTCTCAGTATCCCGATCAAACGGAAAATTATATCTCAAGAAAGTCCCCGGTTTACCCTATATGACTCTAACTCATGAATGTTTAGTTTTTTAGATAAAGAAGAGACTAATAGTACATGCTAATTAAGTCAATCTCTTTTAAACTCACTCCACTCTCATGTAGCTGGATATGAAGTTTGGATGGAAATCATGAAATGGTTGGGATTTAAGTTTATGTACACTTTTTTCTTTTAACTCTTTTTTTTTTCAAATAAGAAGAGTGCTCTGAATGGTATGCTTATGCTAATTTGTCTAGTTGCAATTTGAGAAATTTGGTTGGCTAGAAATAATGTAATTTTTCGTAATAAATTATTCATAGTAGAAGAAATGTTGAGCCGAAGAAAATCATGAGAATGGTTTAAATGTTAGTGTAATTGTCCCGTATAATTTCGAGATATGGAATTGTGCCTAGTTTAGGTATGGGCACATAATTTTCATTTCATCATGACATGTACCGGGCATGATTTGTTGTAATTACTGAGTATTACTCATACTCATATTCTATTCAGCACTAAATTTTATAAAAATAAGCACTCCACGTCATTTGTTAACAATGGTTAACTTCCTTAGAGAAGGAGCCAAACTATTTGTGAACCATTTGAATTCAAGTTGTTAAAGGATATGAGAAATTACATTGACCTCCCATAAATTTTTGGGTTTAATTTATTTTCGTCCATGTATTTTAGGAAGATACGTGACTTTAGGAAAAATTTTGTTTAGTTTAAATAGTTTCTACCAGGAACATATCTTTGTTATGCTAGTCAATGTCGTTACATAAAAAATCAAAAAAATAGGGAGAAGGGAAATAATTAAGTGCTAATTTGTAAAACCTCGAGATACTTTGTGCATTTTATCCCAAGAAGAAAAAACTAAGTGCCGACTGGAAGAATAACATTGAGTGCCGACTCCAAACCCACATTTGAGAGTGAATTAGCAGCATCCAAACATGGTAAGACGACGCAGAAGATTCGATCAAATGAAATCTCATAGATTTAGAATTGCCAAACCAATCATTCACCAGGAGGACCATGAGACTTTGCTTCTGTGCCTGACTCTGCTTTGCATTTTGCTTTGCATTTTGCAAGCTCTTCCAGTAAAAGTCGCAGTTGTTGTAGTTCAACCGAAACATTCTTGATTTGTGATTCGAGATCTTTGATAATTGAATGACAACCTCCAACAGGATTAGCAGCACGCATCTCAGCTTCATAAATAAAAGTAGCCATTGCAACGTCTCTCTGACGAGGATGAAGTAATTTGAGCATCTTGTTAATTTTACCAACACCAAATAATCTATGAACATTGACGAATTGGGTAGAGCGATCGCAAGGAAAATAAGATGACAGAAGACAGTGACGACCGCATTTTCTGCGTTGGTATTTACAAGCAGCACAAGCTTTTCTACTACTAAAAGTGTTAGTGTTACTCTTACTAGCGGTTTCATTGTTCTCCATTGATTCATCATGCAGTTATTAGATAGATAATATTTTTTTTTTTTTTTCTACAGAAGTTATAGGTGAGACCATTAAATTATATTTGGAAATGCATCGTACTTCTATTTCTTTTGATAAATTGAAATAATTGTAACCAAGTTTATCAAGTTTGTTTTTTATGGAAAATGTAACTAATGAAGTACATCTTTTTTTATTTGTATATAGGAGTGAATGCAAATGATAAGAAGTGGATCCTGATGAGCCCACCCAGGGAGGAGGGGATGGGGATACGAGAATGAGGTTGGTCGTGGGATTCATATCTTTATTTAAGTTTGAAACTCCAAAGAAAATTTATTTGTAAAATGAACTTTAAAAATTCAGCTTTTATATATAAAAATATTCAGTGACCCTTTTTTTAGATTTTTAATTTTAAAAAATAAGAATAACTGTAAGCATTCTTTTCATTGTCAATTATCTCTACTCCTGTTATAAAAAATTATCTTAGTAAGTGGAAACCCATATCGATCTATTATGCAGTTACATTCTTCTCAATTAGATTAATTAATCAGATAAAATAGTTTATACTTATCTTCTTAAAGTTAAATTAGGTGTAGCTTAAGGTTGGAAACAATTCCGGAATGAAAACAAGAAAAAGATGATTCAAACGGTTGCGTACATGATAGGTAAAAGAATACAGAAGAGTACTTATAAGAACTACGGGCCGGAAGCAAGAGATGGCACAAGGCCCAATAGGTAAAAAAACAGACAGCCCAATAATGAAAAAAAAGAATTATGGGTCCAATAATTACACCACTTATCCAGAAAAAAACACAGAACGCAAACCCAACTAGTATTCGAATCTACCCATGCACCATGCACCATGCACCTGCTTGATTACCCGTAACACCCACTTCTCCAAAAGAAAAGACTCCAATTGAACCATTCGATCCCAAACTATATTTTTTTTTTATCATTTTTATTACATTTAACTCCTTAAATAGTATTTTTAAGACACTAGATATTTGCCAAACTTTTAATATTTTTTAAAATTTGAAGATAAAAATCTAACAATAAAATATTCTTCAAGTCTACGGGCAAAAATAATTCCTTTGAATTTCAAATAATCTTTTGTTGCATGATTTGCTTTTTCAACCACTTTTTAAATTATTCATCAAATAAAAATACAAAATAAATACATCTTAATTAAAAATAAATAAACAGACCTTAATAAAGGCAATATCTGCTATCTCTTTGATCCTTTATATATATGTGATGCAGAATTTATGGTAGCTTAGAACAATCAGACTAGAGCTGTTAAATGCCAAGACGACATTGTAATATTTCATTGCTCGGAAACATGTTTTGATCATTTTGAATGAACAAGAGAAGCAAGATAAATATTTGAAAGGTCAATATATTCTTAACACTCAACAAAGATTAACTCTAATGAAAACCTCAGCTTAATTAGAGCTGATGGAGGCTCAGGCCACTGGAGCCACAAGTGAAGTCTGCCTCATCAACTGTATCTACCACAAGTTCAGGGTCTGCTGATTCCAACTCCAGTATTACCTATAAATTAATCACATTTGCACTATGTATCAATTTTTAATTCTCAAATAAATATAAACAGCACTTTTTTCGAGCGTTTTTAATCCTCTCCATTATTTTTAGTGTTTTTCTCAAATTTTAACGATACCTAACGTGTTTCCTTTCAATATTTTCATTGTTACCTCCTTAAAAAAAAGTTATCCATCGGCATGATTTATTGAAATTCGGGAAAAATACTTAATGTATGACCTAAATTGAATGCTATGAAAAGTCACGGATGAAAGTGTTTGAAAAAGAATTAGGGGACTGAAATCATATGTTAAGACCAAAAGTATAATTAAGCCATACTAAAATTTACATTGCATTATACATGAACAATTATAAATGCTTGCAATAAATCATAGCTATTAGACATACCAAAGAATTATTTCCTTGCTTAAGGATTGGGGCAGGAACGTAGAGGTTGCACTGTGGTCCTCTCAACTATTAAAGAATAATGTTTGAAATTAAAAAAAAAAAATTAAAATTATATAAATATAGAGAACAACTAGCTATTAAAGTATGAAAAATAATCACAAATATAATTCATTCAAGAGGAGCAAAAGTCTATTTTACCGGCCAGTATCTTCCTATATTGAAGTCATTAACAAACGCAATGCCTTTTCCCCAATTGTCGAATGATAAAAATGTATCCTTGACCTGATTTGATTTTTCAATAAAGAACTGTCCACTATA
Source organism: Cyamopsis tetragonoloba (assembly GCA_037177725.1). Taxonomy (NCBI): domain Eukaryota; kingdom Viridiplantae; phylum Streptophyta; class Magnoliopsida; order Fabales; family Fabaceae; genus Cyamopsis; species Cyamopsis tetragonoloba. The sequence goes on along the minus strand of CM074124.1, from coordinate 57,612,726 downwards.
AAATGCAGGTTCATTTGAAGTATTCTCTGCAACAAAAAGAAACATCTTGATCACAGATTTCAAATCATCAATTTAAATTTATAAAAGTAGGTTTAATTAAAATTTTGATCCTTATACTTGACATTGTTTTTCATTTAGTCTCTGTCGTTGTAATGATGTTAAATTTTGCTTAGTTGGCTAATGTTTTTATCCTGTGACATACCAGAAAAATGATGGACACCTCAGCAAAATCTAACACTATCACAGCAGATGGACTAATCTGTAAATGATTTTACATTTAAAGACTAAATTGTTAGAGAATAAGGACCAAAATGGAAAAAAAAAAAAGTGTCAAGTACAGTACCAAATTGTTAATCTAACCAAAAAGGTATCATGTGTTTTTCTTCCGTTTGTATTTTAGTACATAACTACATACCAGACTTATGAATTAACCTTTCTCTGGGTGCTGACATTTGATTCAAAGCAGAATGTGTAGCTGGAACTTCATTAAGATTGTGCAAAGGAATACGATACATTTTCCAAAGTTTTTGTAATTTTCCGTCCAGATAAACAGAAGACAAAATTCCCTGTAGAAATCGCGACAAAGATCAACCAATTAAAAATCAAACTTTTAGAGAAATATCATCATATTCAGATGAATATTACCTTCCTGTCAAAGATGAAAGGCCCATAGTTTACACGACCCATGTTCTCAACCTACAAAAGAAAAAAAAATTCAACTAAGAATAGGTTGAATTAATCCAAAGATTAAAATAGTTTTTTGTACAGAAAGAAATCAGGATACATAAATAAAACAGATATATACCAGAATGAATAAGTTGACTTTAGAATCACATTTAACTTCAGGAAGGTTGAGTTTGTTATTTAACCATCTTTCCAAAGTACCAACATAAGTTCGCCCTGCGCCGGTTTTTTGACATGAGATAAATACTTGAGCTCTGTCATGCAACTGCAAATTCATCATTCATAATATTTAGAGAAGCTATGTTCTTCAAGATAGATGAGACATTCTTTAAGGGTCTGTTTGGTTTGCGTTTTATTTCCTGTTTCCAAAAATAATTACAGAATTGTCACCTTATCTTTTATTTCCAGTTTTCTGAAGTTTATATAGGAAAAATGGGAAATGAATAGAAACAAGCTCTTGCTTTCAGTATTTCCACTTTTTCTTGTACAAATTTCAGAAATCTAGAAACAAAATGGAAACTGGAAATTGAAATGTAAATCAAACAGACCCTAAACTTTCTACCAATTGGGTAATATAATAAGATGATAGTTTAAGTTCAGGAATGAAATAGCTAGAAGAATTAATGAAAGTTTCCAAATTGCACCTTTGGTATGTAAAGAACTCTTCTTCCTCTCTCCGCTTTGTATTCAGTGACGTACAATAAGTAACCAAATAACTGAACAATAAGGTATAAAGCTTCAATAATATTAAACCATTTGGAAATCTAGCATTACTATGAACAGCAATTACACACCTGGGCCACAGACTCCATTGACATTGGATCATCAGATACAAACTCATTGGAGGAATTGGTAAAATGAAATATATCAAATAAGGAACTTTTTCTTTGCAGGTGAATCGCTCCGTATCTTGTCTTTTCGGTATTAGAGGGAACAGGTGGAAGAGGTGCTCGGCTATGTCGGGCTATAACCCTCCGAATAGCTGAAACATATACAGGAAAATTTTCCTAGTTAAATTTACAAAATTTACAAAATAACTGAAAAAACCGGTTTTCAGTTAAAAGATACTCTGCAATTACTGATAACAACTGAATGATAAAGATTATATGCCGGTACAAAATTGATTAAATAATAAACATTATAGATTTTAAAGTTTCTCATAAATCTGACTCATAATACTGGAAATGTGATTGATGAGAGGACAGTTCAAACCGGTTTTCCCAGTCCGTTTTATAGGGAGTGCTTTCTATCTCTACATGAACACCCAAACTATAACAATATCATATTTTGCTATCCCTAGAAGGAAATCCAAATATCTTAATCCCAAAAGCCTAAGTTAAATTTGGGTGGCTTTTGAAACCTCAACTATGTTTAAAACAAGAAAACAAAAATGAAATAAATATTGAAAATCATGCAATGCAACATAGAAAGACATATTCTGAAACTGAAAATGTTGGAAGCATTAAGGACTATGATTACTTAGTATTGAAAGGCACTACTAAACTTTTCTGTATCCGTTATATACCATTGGAGTGCCAAAGAACTTCGAAATTAAAATCCAGCTAATGCTATTTGGACTTTGTTTCTGTTGATTCAATTGTGCACAGAGTTCTCTGTGCTAGGATTTGCAAATAGTCACTCAAAAAAACGAAGCTTATTGAAAATTTAAATATCAACAAACTCAAAAGTTCAGTATTAATAGCTTGACAACAAGTGAAAAGTACAGCATTCATACCATTGAATTTTGAGTTGTCAACATCACCAGCTTCCCTTATCGGTGCATCCTGGATGAGATAGCAAGTTTAGTTTGCAATACGCAGACTGCAATTCACTGCGGAAAATTCAACAGAGGGTGTAAGAGATTCCGAACATAATCATATGAAGTGAGATCAGGCTTGTAGTCAGTCTCGTCTGCCCCTGTATTTGCTCCATTATAAAATCCAAAGTTGGTCCCACCATGTGCCATCTAAAAAATTCAAAAACCCAAACCAAAAGGATTTTTCAAAATACAATTTTCAAATAGTATGAAAGTTAAGGTAGAGTTGAGACATACATAGAGGACTGCAGAACCATTTTTTTGCAATATTTCTTCAAGAGCAGATGCTGTAAAATCAGCATCAGTCTTAGCGATTTTCTCTCCCCAATGTGTAAGCCACCCAGTGTAAAATTCGCTGATAAGACAAGCGGTTTTAGTATTTAGCATTTGATGAATAAAACTAATATTCTAGGAATATACACCTACGCTGACAATGGTGGTGATTTTCCTGGGGCATTGAATTCCTTTTGTAACTTGAATATAGGCCAAGGGTCATCACCAGTAGTGAAGTCAACAGCTACAAAAAGTAAATACACATTAGTTAATAAGATCAGATGTGGTCAACGCATCGGGTGTGCCGGTTATGCTGATTTGAATAATAAAATAGGTTGATTCACTTATTCACAGTATTTTAATTATTCATGAGTCTTTCCATAAGTAATAGGGAGACAGAGAAAGAGGAAGATGACAAGATAAATTTTTGTAACACCTTATAATTAACACGATTTATAATGCAGGAACTTCACCTGAATAAACAGTATCCCCACGAATAGTTCCTTTCTCAAGATTTTCCCTGGACCCTCCATCTGTAGTGTATCTGAAAATAGTGAACACAAGGAAATTTAGGATATTGCACCATTGTTTTTAGCAGTATGAAATTTAGGATATTTAGGGATACAATTGTACATTAGAAACAGAAGTTCAAAATTCAGAATTCAACTACATCTTTCAGTTTTCAACCAACCCTTCCCATTACATTTCAATACCTTACTCTGAACAAGATAACCACCAATGAACATTATCTGAATTATCTCAAAACTTCAAAAACCCCATTCTAAAAGTGTGCTTGTAGGCAAGAGAAGACTAATAACATCACCTAATGATTGGTTTTACCAAAAAAAACTACTTAACATCTTTCAACTTCTTGTGCAAATTGTAATGTCTCTTGACATGAATTTCTATGAGATTGCCAACTAAATTTAGTAAACTTGATTGTTTTGACACATTCACATCTGAAATTCTGGCTGGTAAATTACTCTGCCACTGACAGATACACAGAGAATGGAGAACCAAAGCCATAATCTAACTCTTCAGATGACCCTGGTCCTCCAAAACCAAGTTTTTGGCACTAAAGCAGTACATCAATTATTTGACTGAAAAGGCATGTGTATTTAAGTAAACTTATTTAAATAAATTTATAAAATCGTACAACCATCTTCTACTATAACATCTAAATCATACTATAGATTATAGAAGGATACTTCAGTTTAAGAACAATGTGAGATAAGGTTCAAAAACACAAAATCTCTTACAAAATAACATCATGCCCGAGATGACCTCTAGATACATTGACCAGGTGATGGAGATATGCTTTGTCATCTCCATAAGAACCATACTCGTTTTCAATCTGTGTCAGAGAACGTCTTTTAAGTCAATCGAGTTCTTTCAAAAGATAAGCAGTTAAAATTCTAGAGGGAATAAGTACATAAATCTTTAGAAATATTCAACCATGAAAACTTTAAGTCCTATTGTAATAAAGAAATTCTAGCATTAAGGAATTCACAAATAGGAGATATCTTCGTATTTGGGCAAACAACTTACACTAAATGCTAAGAAACCACTCAAAATTTAAATTTTGGAGAAACAAATAGCACTCTTAATTCTTTTTGAGTCTTATGGTGTTAGTGGACTTATTGAGCTCGGGTGGTACCAATCTAGCTTTAAGAAGTAAGCACAATATTAGTATCTGATAAAGATTATCAGCACGAGGTATTAGTAATTTGTCTCTAACACATATCACATAAATTATTCAGGATATCTTTTCTCATCAATCCCTATAATTCGAAGGAAAATATTCCACTTTCCGACTTAAGTACATGGACTTTCGGTTTCTGGAAACAGAACATAATTTCATATAATCAATAAATTCTACTGGAAAACAACATACCTGAACCATTATTATAGGACCTCCATTGTGATATAGAAGAGGAACAAATTTTGGAAGCAGCTTACCCCACCATCTTTCAACCTTAAATGCCAAAGCTATAGTAAGTCCAGAGAGACTTCAAGCATATAGAATTGTTATCAGCTCAATAGTCATCAGAGTTAGTTCGAATGAAAACCATAGTTTTATTATTTACAATCTAGAATTGTTTTCAAAATGTTATCAGCTCTATAGTCATCAGCGCTAGTTTAACCTATTCCACTTAAACCACTATAAGACAGTTCCACGTAAACGGTAAACCACCATTAGACATAGTTACGAACTTACGATGAAGCCACAAGGTTCGGCTCTTCCTTTCAGAAAATAACCAAGAATGAGATTTGTGAATATAAAAAATTATTTTCCAGGTAGATCAAATTTATCATAAAACATAATAAGGAAAGCATACCATTTGAAGAAAAACAGGATCAGATGATCTTGGCTTGGGGGATGGGTCCATGGAATATAACCAACCTGGGAAACCACCCCAATCCCACTCTGAAATAAATAAACAGTAACTATCATCATCTAAAATATCAACATCAGTGGAAATGGTTATTATAAGGGGGAAAAGTTATTAAGTTGGGAATTGAATATTTGCCACCATGGATCACGATTATAAATTAATTTCACGTATGCCATTCAAGATGTTTATTTAACAGAAATATAATGCAAGCAGTAGAACGAGAACTACAATTTGAAAAAGATCATAAATTTTTATTATTTTAGTAGAATCACCTCAAAATGAAAAGCAAAACAAACCATGGCTTTCAGAATGGAGGAATTTGATAATTTAGAATTTCAGTTTAAGACTGGTCAAATATTACTAAAGAATTCCACGATGAAAAAAAATAAAAAAATCGTTATATACTTCCATCAAAACAAACTCAAGATGATCTGGCTTCACCAAACTTTGGGGGATGATGTTTTTATAATTTTCCTTTCTTGATATGAGAATATACAAATCCAATAGAGTACATACCAAAAGCTACATTATACACCATTAAAGTATACATGAAAATCAGCAAGTTATGTTTTAGTAACCTAGAAAAACTCAAAGCTCAATGATAGAATGAGTAAGCAGGTATTAAGTTACAGGATAGCTGACCTGCGCATATGTATGGTCCAGCTCGAACCATCACAAGGAGACCGAGTTTGTGACAAAGATTGAGGAATGATTCAATGTTTGCAAAACCCTCAAAATCAAGCATTCCCGGTATTGGTTCATGCAGATTCCACGGAACATATGTTTGAATCGTGTTCAAGCCCAATGCCTTGGCTTTTAACAGTCTATCCTCCCAGTACTGCAAACTAGAAGAAAAATGATATCACCATATAAAAGTATTTAACTTGAACATTATAAATGGATTGTGATGTCCTGTAGATTTAAGAGTGTGTTACATTTCAGAGGAAGACTACGAGAGGTGGTAGTGACAGATTGCTCCATTTTCTTACAAAGCAGGTGCTTTTACCTCTGCTTTTAACACTAAATTTATTATGTCTGATGAGACAAATACCTTGTTCTATCCTCATTAAGAACAAGAAATAGTTGGTGCAAGAGAGCTATGATACCCTAATTATTGCAAAATTTCCACGATTTCTCATGAAAGGTTGATGTGGAAAAAATTTCTAGGCAAGTAACCATATCGGCTCCTACTGACTTAAAAATTAAAACTAGCAGGTTAAAATCATGTACTAATTAAAAAATAAATGCTCTTCTGAAACTATACATAAAAAAGCATTGGCTCATTTTTTTTCTTTATTCCAACTCTTTAAATGTGCTGTTAGTTTTTTGTCAATGAACTATATATAGTCCCCTTCGCATTTCACTTGTGCCCCTTCACTTCAAAATATATTTGCCATTGGTGGTTCATCATAAAATACCAAAGTAAAAAGAACCAAAACCTATTCAAAAGGAAGAACTGAAGAAGCGATAATATTTCCATTTATTGTGATACAATTCTGATGAGCACTTTGTTGAAAATTCCTCCAACTAAACTAGGCAGCGAGATGTGTACCTCTGGATGCACTCTAAAATAATGCAAGTCACCGCCAATTATCTGAAAAGGTTCACCATCTTTCCAGAACATATCGTTGGCAATCTCAAACTTTCTGTTAGCCTGATTAAAACAACCAAAGGGGACTTATAACAGAAAACAAAGAACAAGCTATAGTTAAACTTATCTGAAAAATGAAAATGGCATATATGCAATATTATATTTGTTTCAATAAAATGGACAAGAAGAAAACTCATTAACTAGTTGCTCATTGCTCAACATAACTCCATGCTGAATTCTCCAGCCAACTTGGCAGCTAAAACAGAACAGATAGCTCATCTTTTTCTAACAACATCATAATCCTTCTGTAAAATGAACACCTAAAAGAAGAGACTTCAAACAATTTCAGATACACTTCCATTCTAAAATTCAATTTTCGCTCTTAATTTGAGCTTTATAACAAATTAACAATTATGAAAGGGATTTTTTATTTTATTTACTTATTATTCAATTTATTTGCAAAATTTGATTTTTTTTTTCTTATGTCTGATCATTTTCTCTCCGGCTATCCAAGAAGTTCTAATTTAGTTAGTGCCTATTTGATTGAGCTTCCATTCAATGCTACAGTGTCATGAAGCAAAATTAGTGATGGTAATTTTGTACTACACATATTTTGAAGGCGTTTAACAGAAAAAGATATTTCTAGCTTAATTTCAAAATCCATTGATGATGATAGGAAGTTTAAACAAACTAGCACTTAGCATTTAGTAACAAACAGCTAGCTCATGTCAAAATTCAAAAACGAAGCTAATTGGCAATACCCAGAAACCAAATTCCGTACATGGCGAAGCATAAGCATGGCCAGAGAGAAAAGCAGTAGTGGAAAAAGAGTAAAGTAACTTACTTGATTGGGACGAGAATGATGGGCATGGTGAGACTGAGAAGAGAAAGAAGGAAGAGAAGCGAAAACAGGAACAAAGGCACAAAATGCAATTAAAGAGATGAAGATCAAGAAAAGGGTTGCTTTGGAGCTTCGCTTCTTCGCCATCGCCTGCAATTTTGAAGCTAAAGCTTTAGAGTTGGTCTTCTTCACTCGGATTTTCATTCAGACATTCCTTTAACAGTTCAACTGAAAGACTACTTATTTATGGGGTAAAATGTCATAAATATGTCATCATCTAAGATAATAAGATAAGAAAAGGAAGTTTTACTTGGCCTACAAGTCACTATGAGAGCAATCATGCTCACATTCATTTTGTTTTTTTTTTAAATTTTTTGGTTTTTTCTCTTGATGACACATGTCATACTCACATTCATTTGATTTTTTTTTTCTATGTCTCACATTCTCTCTCTTTCTCCCTCATTTTCTTCCTCTCTATTTTTCTTTTATTTCCTCTATTATTTATTTCGGATGATGATAATAATAATAATTTTATTATAAAAATAATAATATAAATATTCATATGAATTAAAATAGCCATAAAAATAATAATATCCATTTTTTTATGAGACATGAAAATTTGTTGCCCAACTCACTTTTTCATAATCAAGCACTTAAAATATGTTCCTGAGAATTTTTATGGCTCTGTTGTGAAAGATTTCGTTGCTCACTTTTTTTTAATCAACGGGACATGGAGATTTGCAACTCATTCCTTCTTTTTCTATAACTATGCATGATCGTGTTGTGAAATATTTTGTTGCTTATTTTTTTTTCGTTGCCCACTCCTTTTTTATTTGATTACAATCTCTTTGCGATAAACTTCTTACTGTTTAATATTGTAAACTTATTGCAAGAAATGAACACAAAATCTCAAACGCGTAAACAAAAAGCCAGACATAGGCACAGGTCACATACTTCTAAGATATAGATATAAGACCCTACTTGGGCAAAGGGGACATGTGTCATCTCCTCACGAATCCTCTTTCCTTCCTATTTTCTATTCTTTTGTTTCCTTCTTATTTTCTCTCATTTTCTCCCATTTTTGTTCTTTTTTGTTGCTTTTAAAATTTGAAATTTCCTATTAGTCCCTCTCATTTTCTTTATTTTTTTCTTGCTTTTAAAATTTGAAATTTATATTTTGAATTTGACCATAACAAGTTATTGTTGGTATATTTTTTTGATTTCTCAATTTTTTCTCTTTCATTTTCTTCCTGTTTCTCGAAATATGGGCATAAAAATTTTCATGACCCAACCATGAAATATCCTGCTACCTTCTCCATTTTCTCAAAAATTAGAAACTTTAAACATGGCCATGAAATTTTCATAGCACAACAATTAAAGGTTTTGTTGTTTAATTTTTTTTTTCTACAACATTTTTCTCATTTCCCATTTTTTCTCTTTCTCTTTTTTCATGCACTGTTTTTCATTTTTCGAAATATGACCATAAAAATATTTCATGACCCAATTGTAAAAGATTTTGCTGCTCGCTCTTTATGTTATCCATGGGAAATGAAGATTTGTTGCTCACTACTTTTTTTATAATTAGACACTTAAAATATGGTCAAGAGAATTTTTATGGCTTCGTAATAAAAGATTTTTGCCAACTTTTTCCTTGTCCATGGGATATGGTGATTTACTGTACATTCCTTCTTTTTCTATAATTAGTCATGACCCTGATGTGAAATATTTTTGTCCCCACTTTTTTTTTCTAAGGGACACGGAAATTTTCATGTTTAGCGATGAAAAGATTGTATCCACTGTTTCTTTTTCGTTAATAAGGTATTCAAAATATGACTACAAAATTTTTGATGCTCACTATTTGTTCCGTAGTTGTACAATATAAATATGATCGCTGATGTTTTTTATGCCTTTAGCCGATGATAAAAGATTTCGTTATCCATTCCTTTTTATTTAATCATAAACTTCTTTATGGCAAATTTTTTAGTGATTACTATCATACATTTATTGCAAGACATGAGCACAAAATTGCAAACATGTAACCGAAGACCCGTCGTAGGCACGGGTCAAGTATTAGTGGATGTAAAAAAAAAAAAAGGGTGTTATATTTTTTCTTTTTGAGAAATATAAAATTCTATGAAAAAGAAAATGTTCAGCATAAAAATTGTTTGTATAAAATTTGAGAAATATAAAATTCTATAATAAGTGAAGTTTAATGTGATTGAATCAATTTTTTTAGATGCTAATTACAAGTAAAATGATTATTAACTAGTACATAGTGAGCCGTAAGTGTGTTTTTGGATTAATCATTTTTCTCTTCACATATTGATATTTTTTTTCGATAAATATAAATTTTATAAAATAATTAAGGACTTGTTTTAGTTTTTTTGGCATGAGATCTCTCGCTGTAAATCGTCTCTCCTATAAATTTAATGGAGCCTTACACCGTTAAGCCAATCATTAGGATTGGTGCTTCTTTTAGTTCAAAACCACTAAACTTTAATTTGATACATAAACATTAATGTGACTTAAATGAAGTTAATATTTATTTATTTATTTATTTTCAATTTTACTTAAGTTTTTCTTTTTTATAGAAAAAGTGATAAAATAACAATTTTATTTAGTAATTATGATTATTGGAGCAAGGCCCAAAGCCCTGAAAATACAGCAAGGCCTAGGTAGTGTTTTTGTCAACAAATGAGAGAATAAAAAAATAAGAGACATGGTTTTTTTACATAAGTCAACTGGCCCACTGAAAAAAACCAACAATGAAAAAAAAACATTTCAATCATCCTGCGCTGACTAAAAAATAATCATCCTGCAAGGCTGCAACTCTCAGTTTTTTTTTTCCCTCTTAATTTCACTTTTAGTTAATGTGTGATGTGTGATTGCACTTTTTCTTAATTTGGTTGTTTAGTCGTCTCTCTTATTATTTTCAGGACTATTTAGTTTATATCTTACCGATTAGTCTCGTTGATTTTTTTAGTTTTTTTTATTATTCTTTTGCAACACAACTGAAAGCAGGAATGAGTGTTTGTCTCACACTTCCCATACTTGAAAGTTTTCACATACAACTAGGCTGGAGCTATTGCTTGTTACTCATTTTTTATTTTTTTTAATAATAATTATATATTAATACTTTTAATTTAATTGATTAAAAAATATTTTAAAATAAGTGCAAATATATTTTTTGGAGTGGCATAGTAATCCCATTCAAACAATTGTGCTAATGTAGTTAGAATAGTTTCAAGATGTGGATGGTCAAATGTAAAATAGACATAACAATTTTTTTAGTTTCCGCTAACTCATAAAGTGAGTCACAAAATTATTGTATCTATATCTCTTATCATCTAGTGAATTATATTTGGGAGAACATGAACTCATGTTAATGACAACGGGAAAAACAAAGACCATAAGATTTTTTAACAAGCTAAGATTTTTATATAACTACTATTTATCAATGCAATATATATAACACATTCAACCACTTTTTAATTTTTATTTTTTTGAATAGATTCTAGGTTATATTCATAAATAATAATTATATAGAGAACAATATTCTTCTTTTTAGAAAGAGTGTAAAACTAAAGGCCTGTTTAGTTTATTTTAAAATAGATCAAACATAAATTTAAAATAAATGAAAATATTAATTAAGAGATAATGGTTTGATGTATATGACATTTTCGTAACTAAATCACATTGGAGAAAAGAGAGATGAAGAGAAATTATGAATTTGAACTATGAGAAGAGCATAATGAACGTGGCATACATTCTTATAAAGTAATTCCTTGAAGTTGTTAATTATTTCAATTAATTTTATTAAGTTTTTTTTTTATAATAAAATTGTGGAAAATATTATTCTCGTAATTTTGGAGGATTGAGCATTATGGTTAATCCCCTTTTTAATAAGTGCGGTTTTTACTATTTAAACTTATGTTATCATCTTTATTAAAAACAAAATTATTTATCACTTATCCAATATCTTATTAGTTAAACCTTTTTAGACATGGCTATCCATCAACTTGCCCATAATATTCCGAAACTAAAAAGACAAATTAATCCACATCACGACCACTACCAAAGTCCAAAGAATAATATATATATATGTGTGTATCAAAAGGGAACTAATATCATGGGGCAAGTTTCTTCTGGTTTTGTTTGAAATTATTATTATTATTATTATTATTATTATTATTATTATTATTATATATATATATATATATATATATATATATGTGTGTGGAGTTTCCTAATCTACACCCGTTGGTTATTTAGAAGCAACATATTAACAAACTATACTATGTGGTTGTATTTTAAAAAGTTAAGTTATAACTTGTTAAAATACTTCTTTTATAAAATAAGTTAGAGTACGTTAGCTCTTATGGTTGTTAACATACTTTCAATTATTTTACGAAAGAAATATTTTAACAAGCTACATTCAATAAAAGTATTTTAAAAAATTAAATTATAACATGCTAATATACTCTTTGTAAAAAAAGGTCAAATGCACCTTTTGGTTCTGTATATATTATGCTTATTTTATTTCGGTCCTATATCTTTTTTGGGTTACATTTTGGTCCTATATCTCTTATAAAGGTTTCATTTTGGTCTCATCCGTCAATTCCGTCACCCAGTTACAAGGTAATTTGACTCCTATCTTATTAGGGTTCACGTGTATGTTATAGTTTTTCTGGGTTTGAAGATAAATAGCGTAATTTGACTATGTTCTTTTTAGGTCAACTCTGTTAACGGGTGTGACGAGATTGATAGATTGGACCAAAATGAAACGTTTATAAAAGATACATGACCAAAATGTAACCCAAAAAAGATATAGGACCAAAATGAAATATACAGATATAGGAACAAAAGGTGCATTTGGCCGTAAAAAAATAAGTGTGGAAATATGTTAACAAATGCATAGCACAACAAATACTACCTCTGGTCCTAAATATAAGACAAAATTTTTGGTCCTATATATAAGATCCCTTACAAAGTTCAAGAAGTAATTATTAGTTTTTTCTTTGTGTATCATTATAATAAATGAAAGGATAATGAGTATAATTAATGTATTTATTAAAAATTTTGACTTTAAAAAAGGGTAAATTTGGTATATTATATTATTTTTTGATAAGACAAAATATTAATAAAATTGTTAGTAATATTCTTAATCCGTATGAATTGGTTAGAGGATTCTATAAAAAGGACTAAAGATAGGATAAATTGAGTTAAGATGCATATCATATATAGTCACTAATCCTCCCAATTAATGACAGAATCCAATGCATTTTTACATGCCCATCCCATCCATGATATATCTATCTTTTAACAAACTATTTTTTATTTTAATTTTTGATAAAAATCTTGTAAAAAACTTTACTAGCTCACAGTACAGCACATGCATACGTCCCCATAAATAAAACTCCTTTTGTGAATTCTGATAATATCGATGTTGCTTCCGTGATCTTTTGTGGCCATGCCTTGCTTCTTGTCGCTTTCTTTATAGTTTATACTATATTAATTACAAGTTCGTTTATGAATTATTTTTCAATAATATAATTTTAACGTACACATTATTCAACTTGATTAGATATATTTGCTTTGTTTCGTTTTAACTTGTAAGTCGTTACCCATATTTGTCAAAGACAAGTGCTCATTAAAAACAGTTGGCTTAATTATTAGGAAATTAAAGTTTTATTTTAATTTACAACTAAGTTTGGGTGCAAGTAATAATGATAGATACATGTTGAATGATTAAAAAAAAAAGTGGTAGTTAGTAATCAATTTTCACGTAGACGACAGAGAATATATATGAAGATTGAAAGCAAAATCATGAGAAATAACATGGAAATCAGAACGAACGCATCTCGTCATTTCATATATAATTACAAATTAAATTAAAACTTTTTTGGTACAAATTACCAAATAAGTAAAACTTAGTATCACTTATATCAATGATAATAATAATTAAAAAAAAAAAAAGATTCTGCGGGTTTGATCGTTAAAGAGTGGTCCACAATCCACATAATATAATGGACTAACCTAACATTTACAATTTTATCCAGTGATCGATGGATGGATATATATGATCCTCTCTCATCAATCATCGTGTTCTTTTTTTCTTTTCTTTTCTTTTTGCGTGGTCTCATATACTTATATGTGAAGCAGCTGGATAATTTGATTTAAAGGGAATTTTCAAAGTAGATAAGAAAAAGTAATTAAAAGATATATCTTATGACACCGATGATTTAGGGTGAAATGGGTGGATGATCATATCTGGGGTTTAATTTACGTAGTTGATTAATTTTAAAAGTAGAAATATAAGTAGTTAAGGAAGTAGCACAAATAAATTTATCCATTATATTAATAATGGTACATAATGCTTAATTATCTACTTTCTTTGGCCTCTGTAAAGCTGCAGCGTGAACTACATATAAAATAAGGAAGCAATCAAGCAAAGTATGATAACGACTCATCAATTATATATATTCCTATCACAACAACCCTACTTACATAATATATCCTTTTGGGAAGATCGACAAATGATGACATACATTTACAATTTACATAATATATAAATTCAAATTTTAACCGAGAAGAGATAAAATAATCTCATATTTATGAAAAAATAAATTCCAGCAATATATATAACAAAGCTAACCTTGGCATCGCAGGACTTTAATTTTGTGATTGATTTTGTTGTTGATCGATGCAGTTTCCCATTCCGGCAATAGTGAGAATATCAGTATGAGAGAGGGGTCTGAGCCCCAAGAAATCTCTCGTCAACCCTTCATCTCCTCCTCCGCCGCCGTCATCATGTTTGTCTGAATTGAGAATCCCAGCGAAAGCAATATCGTCGAAAGTAGTAGTAGTAGTAGTAGAGAAGGAAGGGTTGAACACGTGATGAAGAAGAAATGAATTGGAAGGAGAAGCCAATTCAGTAGTGTGGTCACGTGAAGACAAGTCGAAACCGTTGGGAGTCACGTGAGGTTGTTGCTGGTGGGCCCCCATCAGAGCTGCTTTCTGGAGCAACGCAGTGGCTGACACGTGAGGAGGAAAAATCATCATCGCTGCCAGAGTAGTGGGACCCACTCCATTAGGGTTAGGGTTTTCTTCAAGGTGGCTGCTCGGATCATCATCATCTTTTTCTTCTTCTTGTTCTTGATTCATGAAAAATGATGGTGATGCTGAATTATTCAATAATGTTGACAATTCATGAATTTGAAGATTATTGATCAAGTGAGAAGGAGGAGAAGGAGTTGGATTGGGAAAATTGGCTCTTACGCTTTCCACTGCCAAAGCGTCACAGAAAGCTCTGTGGGTTATGAAACTGTCCCTCCTGCAAAACACCAACAAACGCATAATAAAAACAAAACTACGCACTGTAACTAAAGAAAGTGCTATCAACACTTCACCACAATCACTCATTCTCTCTCTTCTTATCTCATCAACCATTTTTCATTTTTTAGTGCACCTTTGTTTTATGCTAATCCGGTAATCCCAATGGAAAGTAAAAAAGTTATAGTTTTTTTTTTTGTTAAATTTTTTATTTAAACAAATAAAAATCAAATTTGTTTATTATATGATTGTTGAAAGATAAGCGTATGTTTAATAATTTTAAGACTCGTCTATCAGACAACTGTATCGACTTTATTCCTTTGATAATTTTAGATTCAACCAATCAGTCAACGACAGATGCTTTGCAATTTGCAAACACCCAAAATCAGTGAACGCTAGGCACAAGCGGTGCATTAAAAATTCCATGCTGGTAACACTAATAATACCTTTTTCTTCGGATAAAAACACTCTCACGTTGAATATATATAGGAAAAAAAAACATATCTAATAATTTCCCTTTCTCTCTATACATAACATATAACAAACACGGAATTTCTCTATATATATATATACATAGACATTGGTGGAGATTAATTGTCAATGGCGAAGAATATAAGCATTAATTAGTACTAGTTAAATAATTAGTTACCTTGAGAATAGAGTTCCACAGTCACATCTATACTCTCTGGTTCCACAGGTCTTGGAATGTGCTTTCCAATCTGATTGAACCGCATATTTCTTTGAGCACTTGTCACATTTCCACTTCTTCTCGCCGTGCTTTCTGGAAAAGTGCTTCTTGATTCCTGTTAAGTCCCCTAGTGCCCTTGATGGGTCATGGTGGACACAACTTGGTTCTGGGCAAACATACACTTTTTTCCTAATTATCTCTTTGCTTGTTCTCTGCTTCAGCTTCCATGGCAAGTTGTGTCCTCTTCTGTGAAGTTGCAAATTCTGATCTCTTTGAAATCCTTTGTTGCAGATCTCACATATGAACCTGTTTGTTGCTACAAGTGACTTTGGAGATAACGCTATCACTTCAGCCCCTGGGTCTAAACATAATAATAACATTAATTAATTAGGAAAATATATATTTAGAATAACAAAAGGAAAATGGGTTTTCAAATTAAACAGCATGACATTGTGATTATACTTTGCAATGACATGACTCAGACCCCTTATAGTACAAGTGCTACTGAGATATCAAGTGAATATACATGGTTCTAGTCTCGCTAGGTCCAGAACTCTTTCACCCTTCTCTCTTAAAAAAAATTGGCACCACTCAGATTCTCTCCATCTTGGGCAGGAATTGAAACTACAGCCTTTCACCTCAACAATTCAACGGTGGATTTATAATTGACCTTACTTATCATGCTGTTTGGTGGAATATAAATCAGCCTTAGAATTGCTAATCGAAAAATTAAAGGTGAGAGACTGCAGTTGTAGTTATGGAAATTAAGGATTTACATCTACAATGGTTAAATTTAATGCAACGCAACTATGATCACATCCGACAAGAACATTTGCTAACATAAAAGATTAAGGTTACTTTAAACTATAATCACAATTGAATCTGTATGTATGGTTTTAATGACTACCAAAACATACATAACAATGATATTGAACCTTGCAATTAAGTTGAAAAAGATGCTTAATTATATTAGAACATTGAAAAATGAATTGAATAGAGTAATTAATTAAGAAATTAAACCTGGGTTGCCAGGAAGGTTTCTCTTCTTCTTAGGTGGAGTCTGAGTTTCCATGGGTGGTGGAGAAAAGTATTGTTGAGCAATTTGGACGCTAGTATCTTCACCAGAAGCACAAGTAGTCAAATTATTATTAGACATGTTTTCCTGCTGCTGATAGATCTTGTTGCTGAAACATCAAACCCTTCATCATCTCATGTTTAATTTCTTATGTTTTTAGTTTCTTGAATCTAAGTCTTTGTCACGAGACAGAGATCTGGAATATTTCATATCCTAATTACTCAAAAACAGAAAAAGGAAAAAAAACAAACAAACAAACTGGTCTTTAATTTTTTGAACCACTGGTGAGAGAATTAAGAAACAGAACAAAGAGGTGAAATTGGCATACATACAACTCAGGAATTAATAGTCTTTGGTATCCCAGGAAGCAAACAAATTTTTTTAAAAAAAAAATAAATAAATAAAATTGAAAAGTAAAGAGAGCTGTTTATTCTTACTAAGCAAAGCAAGTAAACAAACAAGTATATAAACCTGGATAGTTTCCTCTAGTTACTTGTTTGGCAGCAACCCAAGAGACAATTTTTTTGATGATTTTTGATAAACCAAGAAAATATAATGGAGTGATATAGTCACACTAATCTGAACAAAAATAGAGAGTGAGTTGTTCAAAGTTCAAAAACAGAAGAGAGAGAGAGAGATGAGAAGAGAAGAGTGAGTCCAAAACAATAATAATAGCAGAAGAAACCACAAGCTCAAGAGGAACCATACATACATGCATACGGCTAATTAAATCTGACGTTGCACTTTTTGTTTTTTTCCTCTGTTCTCTTTCTTAGAATCTGAAAAATCTTCTCTCTCTCTCTTTTTTTTATATATATTATAATTTTGTTTGAGTAACCAAGTTCAATGCTTTTGCTATAAAGTTTTATATATTATGCGCTTTCCTTTCCTTTCCCTTCTCTCGTAAAGTAAGCAGAAAAAAAGGGTGGAAAAGCAACAGCATGTAAAAAGAGAGTATCATTTGTATATGTAGATGGAATGATAGTTACATAACAGAGAGTGAGAGAGAGAGAAATGAAAAACAGTGAAAGATAATGATAGGTTTCACCTAGACAGATATTACACTTATCTTATTAGTAGAATTTCATTATGAGACGTATAATTATGCGTCTGTCTGTTTGTATTGACATTCATAAACGTAATTTTATTGGATTTATAAATTAAAAAAAATTACATTCATATTTGATTCTATTTTAATATAAAAAATTATTTTTAAACGTGATTTTAATTTTTAACCAAATATATTTTAACAAATTTTTTTTTTGTTTTACTGTGATTTTGTAACTGAAATCATGCTAAAAACACTAAAACAAATACATCTAATTTTGATTGAAATTGATTTTGTATAATCAATTAAAATTGATTTTGTATACATCACATCACATTAAGAATTCCAAGAAAATACTAAAAACGAATTAAAATTGAATGTTATAAAAATTTGAAAAGTGATATGCTTAAAAAGAATATAGCGAGATCAGTGAAATCATATATACACTACAAAAGAGTTAAAAATATAATTAAGGTATTATATTGTTTAACATGGTAGACCCCACCTGGCCTGCTTTATAAAAATTACAGTGACATGATTGATGCATTGATTAAATTTTTCTTACATTTATATTAAAATAATAATATATTTATTTTTCTAACCGGCAGCATGGCTAAAAGCTTCTGTCCTTAATCCTTTTTTATTAATTCTTCCGTAATTTTATTTTATAGGGTCCTTTTCCATCGTTCATTTCATTATCATTGAAAGTGTAACTATTATTGCCATATTAAAAAAACTAACTTAGGTTGAGATTTCTGACAATTATTAATTAAATTAAAAACAAATAAATATAGGTATTTCAATTTGTTAGGTTACGGATCTACGAAGACAAAGATGCCTAACATCTCTAAATCCTTAATTACTCTGTCATTTTTTTTGTCGGTCTTGTCATTTTCATATTTCGCGAACAAGGTCATTATCATTATCATTATTCAAAAAAGAAACTATTATTATACAGTAGATTTATACAATTAAGAATAATTTTTAATGCATGATTGAATTATTTAAGACGTACTTATCTGGGTACAGCGGAGCAGATTAGATTGTTTTTCTTTTGTTCAACTTTGGATGATGAGGTTGTGCTGCCTGCACCATATAGAGTATTTATATATATTAGTGACGACGACGGTCTAGCACTTCTCCTTTTCCATTTAATTTAATTTCACCAATTCTCTAAAAAAAGCAGCATCTATTAATCACTATGCCCAAATCATAATTCATAAGCTTTGAAACCATGAGGCAGAGCAATGTCAAATGAAACCCAATCCAATGAATGGCTCCATTGATGAACAAGCCCCCCCGTGGGGAAACCATTTGTTAGCTCTCACTCAGAAAAATCTCATTCGGAATTGGAGTTTATGTAGTTTTAATTGAAAATTACTAATATCAACAAGTATGTTTATGTAGTTGTATAGGCGTACGACTCAGTATGAGAATTACGTTTCAAATGCCAAATAGAGTATTTGCTGAGAGGCAAGTCTTTTTACGTCCAAGATATTAGTTTTCAATACCTTGCTAATAGGGTGACAAAATATTCCAAGAATTCCAAATTTAATAACTGTAAAATGGTAATTGAGGCAGGGTGAGAACTGAGGATTCCAGGAATTAGCCGCCGAAGGCCCAGGGCAATAAATAAATAAATAATAAGTTTGTTTATTTGGATTTTTCATAAAAAAAAAAAAGAGTTTTTCTCAAAATAACTTTTGTTTCTTATATATATAAGCAAAAGCACAGTCATGTAAGTTAAAATTATACATAAAAACTATTAGAGATAAAATATAATTGTAACCTTATTATAATTAATGTTATTAGTAACAATAATATTACGTCGGCAGGTAGTTAAATTCTCAAACTCAATTATGCGCATTATCAAAAATGGAGTGGAAAACACTCGAGCTTGACAAAACTTGGTAAAAGCGGGATTTTCTGGTCATAGTCGTATATCCACAAATTTCCTTTTTATTCTTTTGCTTTTTTGTTCTCTTCCCATTTACTCCTTTCTTTCCTATTTATAAGTCACTTTTTAGTTAGAAGTATTTTGTGTTTTTATATATAAGTTATTTTTTAAAGTATGTGATGCATTAAATAATTTTTTTTTCATATGTCCTTGTTGTATTTATTGAGTTTACAATTTTAAAAATAATGCCAACTAATAGCATAGCTCCATTTAAGGTAGATAGAGAATGTGAAAAGAGATCTGTAAAACAAAAAAAAATTAAATAAGGGTAGTTACTGCGTCCTTAAAATATAGGAACGACATAAATAAAGGTACCTGTCTAGGAGGTGATGATGACAGGATCACGGGAAGAACTTTGATCTCTAGACGCTCCGGCGGCGCTCCATGACGGCTGGTGGGGGGACCTGCAAGGACTCCGACGCTCAAGTCAATGACTGTATGGGTCAGAGTAATTATTAGTAGATTAGTAGCATACCAGAGTAATTATAATATATTATATTTATAAAGAGTTATTTAGGGTTTGCAGACTATATTTTAGGCCTCGTGGGCCTTGTTTTTGGGTCTAGCCCAACTCCAATAATATTAATGATATTGTGCCCGACATGGTATTCACGACCGGGATATCTCTTAATTCTGGTCCACAACATTAGTGTTGGAAAGTCAACATAAATTTTGTTAAATTCAATACCACAAACTAATTTTAATTACTTTTCTTAAGATATGTGAATTAGTTAGAAATGACTTATAAATAGAAACGGATAGAGTAGTATTTATTCCGAAAATAGTAACTAATTCTCTCTCTAAAACTAGCTCGCATGAAATCGTTATTTAATAGCAATGAAATGTCCACTTCTTTCTCACCAACAGATAATCAAATTTTCCATTTCCATCGACATGTGATCAAACTCTCATCCATATAATTAAGAGACAAAATAAACTATAATCACGTCATTACCGTACTTTGTGCTTATTTTTATTACCATGTTTATATTTATTTATTTATGTATACATTTTTCCACGTGCATCACATTCTAGACAGGCAAATAGTTAAATATAATTGTTCTCCATATGGTACATGCAGAAGCTATGTTTGAAATTATTGTGAATAAATTAATAATTAATGAGATACTACAAATTACTAGTAATATACTACTCCCGCATGTCCATTTATGTTATTATTTAATATTTCTCCACGCATATTAAAAAAATTATTAATTATATAGTACTCCTATTTTGTTATATTATACTATTGTTAACTAAATATTCTTATTTATATCATTGATCTTCATTTATTATATTACTTTCTAATAATTTCAGTATCCTCTTACATTAAATGTGGGTATAAATAAAAAAATTAAATAAAATTTCAAAAATATAAACAATAATAATACTTTTGAAATAAAAATTTAAAGGTTTTCATATACAGTGTCCTAATGGCACTAGTTAAAGTTACTAGAAGTAGAAAAATAATCATAAGAGCATATTGTTCCGTCTCTTGGAAATACAAAAACTTACGCATTCCAATATCTTTTTACTATATTTGAGTTTTTAAATAGTGCCCTTAAGGCACCAAATATTATGAATATTTGCCAAAATTTAAAGCTAAAATTAAACAACACAAAAGGAACCGAAAGAATTGCCTCTCATTTTAAATATAAGTAAAAATGAAATAATTCACGCTAATATTAAAAGTTAATTATCTTATTTAATTTTTTTACCACACCAAAAAAAATATGAGTAACTTCATCTTTTGAATCACCCTTATCATGAGTGAGAATAATTTCTCTCCACCTATGCACTAAAATAAATGAGTCGCTCGTCCGTGAATTAAATTATAGTAAACCAACAATTTAAAAAGAGTTTTATTAATAAAAAAATAGTTATTTTTACTTGTATTTTTTTTGTTTTATGGGAAAGTACAATAACCGAGAATCAAATCTCGTACTCACACATGCATGTCTTTATGTGCTTAACAACTGACGATGTGTTAAAGCAATAAAATATTGCTTCGAGATTTATGCCTCAGAATCTGTGTTTTATCATTGTAATATATTTGATTGTGTATGCAAACATGCACTGAGTTACATGACTAGAAAATTTTTATTTATATTTGAGATTAATCAAACTTAATCATTAATGACCAAGTCATTATTGGTCAAGCTTGTTTATATATAAAATCATAATTGTAAGAGAAGATAGAAATATAAATATAAATTTGCGCATTGGTTAAGGAAAAAAAGAAAAAGGTAAAATCCACATATCAGAGATTTTTTTTTGGTTACAATCACAGATCAGAGATTGATAACATTGTTGTTCCACAAGTTAAGAAATTATTTAATTAATATATATGTTTTTTATTATAATTAAAAGTATTAAAAAGTAAAAGATATAGACCTTGGGCTTTGGCCCCTTTTTTAAATATTGAGATAAAAGATTTAGTGTAAATATTAAAAATTTGAGATATATATGACATATGTATAAATATTTGCTTATAAAAAAGATTAGAAGAGAGAGTATTTAATATACTTAATGCATGTTTAGATTAGTTTATTTTAAAGAAATAATCGTTTATTTTTATGCTTTGTGACATAATTTTTAAAAAATAATAGATTATTTCTCTAAAATAAATAATCATTTTCAAACACGCAGTAATATAATACCCGATAATACACTGTACATGTTTATAAATAAACCTTTAAATGTTAATGTCGGTGTTTGAAGTTTGAACAGAGAAGAAGCAATGACCGCTTACAAAGCCATTGATACTCTCGGATTAAACATTACTATTTAATTTTTGTTTTTGTATATTATTTAAATTCTGTTTTTAGATGAGAATATGTTGCCCATGCCATGGGACATGTGCAAATTTAAAATGGGGAAATGTCTTTGCATGATATATATGTTTATTTTGGGTACCACTAAACTACCAACTCAAAAGTCATGTTTTACATTGAATTATAATTATAATTAAGAAGCTTAATACTAATGTGTTAATTAATATAATTAAGATACGAGACTCCCTCACTATTCATATGCATTAAAATAATTAAAATAAGCAACGTGTACGTGAAGGGTGCTATTTATATTATATTATAGTCTAAATTCACGAGAAGATTATTATCTGGATTAAGCTCCTCTAATCTAATGCATGGATCGGTAACATTTTTAACATTTAAGATTATTATTTAGATTTTTTATTTTCAATCTTCTACGAGACTTTTGGTATCTTAATTAATTTAAACTATTTAAGTGTGAAATGGTTTTGATAATATATATATATATATATATATATATATATATATATAAAATAGTAATAGAAAGAGAAGGTACTTGTGATGAAAAGAAAATTATATTTAACAAGTATATTTAGGGTTAATTTGGTTATTGAAAAAATGATCTTAAGCAGTCTAGTTTGAACCATATGGCGAGAAAATAAATAGTAGTTACAGTAATATAATGGTATATATATATATATTATGAATTATTTCTGAAAGATATTCAAAGTGTAACATTATATTCTGGCTTTATTAGTAAACTTGACGTGGAAGGTTATTTTTCTAACTTTGTTTTTTAGTCAAAGATTATTTTCCCAACATTTGAAGGAAGACTTTTATGCACTAATTAATATATAAGCCAAATGACTATCTTTATTTTATTTTATTGGTCTAAAAGGCAAAAGATAACTGAACCAAACTTTGCCATTTTGATTTTGGCGCTCATCAAACTTCCTTTTGTTGTGGAGTATATATCTTTTCTTTTTATAAGTATGATAGATTTTTTTCAATCAATATACTATTATTTATGTTTTATTTATACACGTAAATTAAATTAACATGTACTACTATATATTCAGTTTTTTTTTAAAAAAACGATTTTTTAAAAAAATTTCCAAAACAATAAATGCTTTAATTTGCATTTCCCAAAATGAAGTTATATTTATATCCTTAATACTCCTACTTTTGATTTGTGTCTATAAATAATGAGCCCTTTATAAATGCTACCCTATGTGTACTATTTAGCCACGTTGATGTTGCTATGTCCAAGAAAGTGATTAACATAAGAGGTATTTGATAACTACAAGTTATAAACTTGTAAAAGCTAGTTTTTATAATTTAGTTTATGAAAAGTTACTTGAGATAATTTATGGTTTATAATTTGTAGTAGTTTATAACTAATTTTCAATATTTTTTTTTTATTTTGTCTTTAGGTAATTTATTACATTTTACTTTTTAAATCATTTATTATATGTAATTAATGCAAGTCATTTTTAGTAATTTAACACACTTTTAGCTTGTCATAATCTAATTTTACCAAACACATCTATTTAACCATAAACTATAAGCTAACATTCACAAACTATAAATCATAAATTATAAGTTATAAGCTAATTTTACCAAACAGAACCATAATATTTTAATTTTAGAGAGTGCAAGTTGAATATAATTAACAAAACAGAGAGAAGAAGATAAAGATCTGAGATGGAACATAGATGAAACAGAGAAAGAAAAGAAGGAAAAGAAAGAAAACGGAAACAAAAAGATGAAACTGATATGCTGAATCAATTCAATTCATCAAAGTTACAGAAGAAGGTTTATATACAAAGCGTAGGGGGTAAATAGCAAAAAAAGGAAGAAAAGGAAAGAGAACTTAACAACTAAACAAGAATAGAATAATTGCAGATAGATCCTTGTTCTGTTGAGTAGTTAACAGAAATAACTAACTCAAATTAAAGGAGGGAAGCTTGGTAATATCCCCCCTCAAGCTGGCATGGATGTTGATCATGCCAAGCTTGGAAATGATGGTGTTGAAGCTGGCCTGAGGAAGCAGTTTCGTCAGAATGTCAGCTAAATGTTCTGAGGCAGGAACTGGTAGAAGCTTGGTAAGACCTGTGAGGATTTTGGTGCGAGTTATGTGACAATCTAGCTCTATATGCTTGCTTCTTTCATGAAAGGAATCATTATGAGCAATGTGTATTGCGGACTCATTGTCACAAAAGAGGTTACAAGGGATAGAGTTTGGTAACTGGAAAGTCTTGAGGAGATTGTGCAGCCAGTGTATCTCACATGTAGTGGAGGCTAAGACTCTATATTCTGCTTCAGTTGAAGATTTGGACGGGGTGGCTTGCTTTTTGGCTCTCCATGAGATCAGAGAAGGACCCAAAAAGATGTAGAAACCTGTGATGGAACGCCTTGAATCCGGGCAACCAGCCCAATCACTATCGCTGTAAGCATGAAGTTTGAGATTGGAATGGGTAGGGAAGAAGATGCCTCGTCCTGGTGATCCTTTGATGTACTTGAGAACTCTTTGTGCAGCTTGTAGATGAATCTGCGTAGGGGAATTGAGGAATTGACTCAATTGTTGTACGCTGTAGGTGATGTCTGGTCGTGTTGATGTTAAGTACAAAATGCGACCAATTAGGCGGCAATAAGAAGAGATATCATCAAGAGTAGATCCTTTGGCTTTGGATAACCGAGTAGAAGGGTCCATAGGGATGGCAGATGGCTTCGAAGCTAACATTCCTGCATCATTGATCAATTCTAAAGTATACTTGCGTTGATTCAGAGAAATACCTTTTGAGTTTCGGGCAATCTCCAATCCAAGGAAAAACTTGAGATCTCCTATGTCTTTTACCCTGAATGTGGCATGAAGAAATTCTTTAATGGCAGTTATTTCTTCAAGACAGTTTCCTGCAACAACTAAGTCATCTACATAGATGAGTATAGCCGTGAAGGATGAGGGAGTTTTCTTAATGAACAAAGTGTGATCAGCAAGACTTTTTTGATATTGCTTTGAGTGGAGAGTTGTAGATAAGGTGGTGAACCACTCTTTGATTGCCTGCTTTAGACCATAAATGGACTTTCTCAGGTGGCATACTTGGTTGGCTTTGTTGGTCTTGAAACCCGGGGGAATTTTCATGTAAACTTCCTCACAAAGAGTGCCATGGAGAAAAGCATTGTCCACGTCAAGTTGGTGTAAGTACCAGTTATGAGCTGCTGAGATAGCAAGAAGGAGTCTGAACGTGCTCATGCGTGCTACGGGAGAGTAGGTTTCCTGATAGTCAAGGCCATGAATTTGGGTGAAGCCTTTTGTAACCAGCCATGCCTTATGTCTGTCAATAGAGCCATCTTGTTTGTATTTAATCCTATAGACCCACTTGCATCCAATAGCTCTTTTGCCTTCAGGTAAATCCACAATCTTCCATGTGTTGTTTCTTGCTAAAGCATCTAACTCATCCTTCATCGCTGATTGCCAGATTGGATGCTTGGATGCTTCTGTGTAAGTTTTTGGTTCTGAGCAGCATGAAATATTGGCAATGAATGACCTGTATGTAGGAGAAAGTTTGCTATAACATAGAACAGAACATAAAGGATATAAAGGAGTGGAATCAATGTTTGAGTTCTTGGGAGGAAACTTCCCTATATTATTGACAATAGACCAGTGGTAATCTGCTAGATAATTAGGTGGATGAGATATTCTTGTGGAATGCCTTGTGGCATGTTGTGTAGATTGGTTGCTCATTTGATTTGATGGAGTATCAGCAGTAGCATTGGAAGGAATGCTGATATCAGAATCGTTGGTGATCTGAGAAAGAGGAAAATCCTGTTGCAGTTGCCTGGTATACTCCAAGGGATCTTGATATATTGGTTTGTAGGTGAAATGCACATCTCTTGACAAGAAAATTTCCCTGCAATTTAAATCAAATAATACAAAACCTTTGGTGCCAGATTTGTAGCCAAGGAAGATGCACTTACGCGCGCGAGGATCCAATTTGGTTCTGTTTCTTTTGAGAGTGGATGCAAAGCATAAAGATCCAAAGACCTTTAGATCAAACAGATTAGGCATAGTATGAAATAACATGTAAAAGGGACTAGATTCATGTAACACAGGAGTAGGTAAGCGATTGATTAGGAAAACAGCATGTTTAACAGCATATGACCAGAAGCATTTAGGAAGATTTGCTTGAAATAATAGACTACGAGTGACGTTTAATATATGTTGGTGTTTCCTCTCAACAATAGCATTTTGTTGAGGGGTTTCCACACAACTTGTTTGATGGATTATGCCTTTAGAAGCACAGTAGTCATGCATTTGGAATTCTAAACCGTTGTCAGACCTGATGCATTTGATTTTAGTTTGAAACTGATTTTCAACCATGCATATGAAGTCTTTTAATAACTGTCTAGTAGCAGATTTTGATTTCATGACATATATATATGTGTAGCGAGTAAAGTCATCAACAATGGTAAAGAAATAAGAGTGACCCTCAATAGAAGTGCAAGAAACAGGACCCCATATGTCACAATGAATGAGATCAAAAGCATTAGCAGAACATGATGTGCTTAGAGGAAAAGGCAATCGTTTTTGTTTTGCAAAATAACAAACATCACAGATAAAGTCTTTATTGCTTGATATTTCAGGATGAATTTTGTTTATAACAACAAGCCTATCATGAGGGACATGTCCAAGACGAAAATGCCATAAATTTGGAGAGATGGAATTGTCACTATTACAAGTAGCAGAAAAGTTTAAAACAGAAACATGTGAGCAAGTAGCAGAATCATGTTGCAGCAGGTATAGACCATCACGAATCTCAACTACTCCAATCCTCTTGGAGGTAGTGTGGTTCTGTATGTAACAAGAAGAAGGTGAGATGATGAGATCACAATGCAAGGAAACAGTTAGTTTTCGGACAGAAATGAGGTTAAAGTGAAAATTCTCAAGGTACAAAACATCTGTCAGGAAAAGCTCATTAGAAAATTGCACAGTTCCGGAGTATTTAGAGGTAATAACCTGACCATTGGGAAGATGAACATAAATAGGCTTAATTAACTTATAAGAAGTAAAATTGGACAAAGAACAGGTGATATGATCAGTAGCACCTGTATCTATGACCCAATTTTGAGAAAAAAGAGATTACCAATGGCAGAGGAAGATAAGTGTAGCTGTTGGACAGAGGTGAGATTAACATGAGCATCTTTATTGTCAGGTGTGGAGATGAGGGCCAAGAGTTTTTGATATTGCTCAGCAGTGAATCCTAACTTGGATACCTGGTCACACTGCTTAGGACTCTCATCATAACTTTCAGTAGCAACCATGTTGGCAGTTTTGAATGTTGATTTGGTGAATTTGAAACCTTGAGGAAAACCATTCAATCGATAGCATGTATCTCTAGTGTGTCCCTTTTTATGGCAGTAGGAACAAATTTTATCTTGGTAAGAAGCAGAAGTGTTACCGAGAGGAGATTAAGATATATTAGGCTTGGAATCAGAAAATTTAGCAGCAACACTTAGAGCAGTGGTTGGTAAGGGACTAGTGTCACCAAGTAGTTGTCGTTCTTGCTGAATTATCATAGAGTAAACACGATTAATAGATGGAAGAGGATGCATAAGCATGATTTGAGATCTAACCGTTTGATAGGTGTCATTTAAACCACGCAGGAAACGAACAACTATCTGAGTGTTGCGATGATGCTTCAGGTTCAGCAAAGCATCACAGGTGCATGTGGCACCACAAGTGCAAACAGGTATAGGATCAAGGAAGTCTAGCTCATCCTAAAGAGCCTTTATGGTTGTGTAGAACTTTGTGACAGAAAGATCACCTTGATGTAAAGAAAAGAATTGTTCTTGAACTTCAGAGATGCAAAATAAATCTGATCTTGAGAATCTTTCTCGAAGTTCAACCCAAATGTTTGAAGCTTTTTCAACTTTGATGAGGGATTGTGCGATATCCGTAGACATGGAACGATATAACCAGCCACGAACAAGGTTATTGCAGCGACGCCAATAAGGATGGATTGGACTGTTAGAAGGAGGTTCAGGAATGGTGCCTTGAACGAAAGATTCCTTGTTCTTGGTGAGAAGAGTCATAAGCATGCTATCGGACCAGCTGTAATAGTTTGATTCTGAGAGGAAAGGGGTGACCAGAACCATTGAAGGGTTCTCATTAGGATGAATATACAAAGGATTGGAAGGATCCTGCATGTCTTTCACCTCAAAAACAGCAGCCATGGTGACGAAGGAGAAGAAGCGGAAACACCTTAGAAAGGGCTCTTGATACCATAACAGAACAGAGAGAAGAAGATGAAGATCTGAGATGGAACTCAGATGAAACAGAGAAAGAAAAGAAGGAAAAGAAAGAAAACGGAAACAAAAAGATGAAACTGATATGCTGAATCAATTCAATTCATCAAAGTTACAGAAGAAGGTTTATATACAAAGCGTAGGGGGCAAACAGCAAAAAAGGAAGAAAAGGAAAGGGAACTTAACAACTAAACAAGAACAGAATAATTGCAGATAGATTCTTATTCTGTTGAGTAGTTAACAGAAATAACTAACTCAGATTAAAGGAGGGAAGCTTGGTAATAATAATTGCCTACAACGCTTGTAGGGCTTTTGTCCATTCTCATTTAATTTATCATTTATTTTCTTCCTTCATAATGAAACAGAAAAAAAAAAAAAAAAACAAAGAGGCTACAATGTCGGTTGATGGTGGGATTCTCTTGGGTTCTTTTTGGAACTAGAAAAAATCTCAATGAATCAATATCAATATAAGTACTTACCAATATTGCTATTTGGGCTATTACTACTGTTCACACAATTTAGATTACTAACTTAATTAATTTTGTGTGTTATAATTTTAAAATATGTTGAGACACAAATGTACTCTATGAAATGACTATATTGGCACTAAGATGAAAGAATTGATTTTCTTCTTCTATAGTTATAGGAGTATTAGATTAGTATAAATTAATAGTAGTTAATAAGCTTTACATTACTTATTTTAAATAGCATATATAGTATCAAGTACTAATATATATTTAGGGACCCTATTTTAAAAAAAATTACATTAAACATATGGTAAATGTACAAGAAGTTGAGACACGAATATATATAAACAAAAAATAGAAGTTGACTTTAGAAATAAAAAGTTGAGATACAAAATTAAATCTGCACATCTACCTTTACCAAAACAAATAATAAAAAATGTGCACATCTATAACTAGGGATATATATTGTAGAATATAATGTAGATAAGCACAAGATATATTCTGAGTTGGACATTATATTAATGGAATAATTCACCCGTGGTTTACGAAATGTCTAAAAGTAAATATTGTTGTTGAAAAAAAGAAAAGAAAAGAGAGATTAAATTCAAGTACTCCATCTCATTAATTAATTTCTTAGAAGCTTCATGTGTTCATATTCCTTTAATTAAACCAATAAAATAATAATGGTGTGGTTCAGATTTCATAACTTAAGTTTTCCGGATAAATGCAATTTCAATTTATTCATATTTCTACTTTCTCGTGTTTCTTGGTCAGCATCACCACACCATACACATCACCAATCTATACCCAAAACACTTTCTTTTTTTTTTTTTTTAGTAATTTGTAATTACGAAATATTTTAGTTCATAATTTTATAAAATGTTTGAATTAATTTTTATAATATTTTTGCATTCTATAGATAATTTAATCTTTAGCACTAAGTGATATTGACAAGGTATTTATGCGGCACGTTAAATACTTATGAGACAAAATATTTGACACATATATACGAGTTCACGTAAGTGATTAAATAACATTGTTTTACTTCATCTTCTATGTTATGCCTCATCTTGGGGCCCAAAATTAGGCTCTATTATATTGATTTAAGAAACTAATTGAGTTATTTATTTTGGGATTAAATAAAACGACATCGTTTGTTCATTTACATAAACTATGTGTGTTTAATAATATGTCACATTGGCACTTAACATGTAACATAAACACTCCATTATTGTCACTTAAGGTCAATGACTAAAGTGATCTACAAAGTGCTCTTGAACTAATTCAAATATTCTACAAATATATAAATTAAAATGTCTCGTAACTATAAAATTTAAGATATTTTAATAAATTACTCTTTATTTATTACAAATCTTTTCAGCTTTCGTATTTTTGTAAACCATTTTGCCCCTTCTCCATTGAGGATATCCTCTTTCTAACACTTAATTTTTTTTTTAATGTAAAGATTATCTAAATAAATTTTGTCTTTCTTTAAAAAAGAATATTTCTATACACACTCAAAATCAAAATTATAATCAATTTATTTTGTTCCATGCTAATTTGGGTTACCGTATCAATTAGAAAATGTAAAAAGTATGAAAAATGCTATATTTTTCTACTCATTTAATTTCTACAAATAATCATTTATTATTTATAAAAATAATAATTATTTGATACTTAATAAAAAATAAAAAATAATTATGGAAAATATTTAGAAGAGTTAGATATCACTCTTACTTTTTTATTTTACATGCTATCTCATTTTATAGGAGTTAAATTTATGAATAATGATATTAAGCCTCACCCTACCCAAAGGGTATCATAACCGTAATCCAAAAATATAATATCCCTTTTTTATTTTTAACTTGTGTGTGACAAAGTACCACTTATTAGAAAAATTCTCCCTTTTCAACGTATGTGTTTTTTTTATCATTTAATTTTTCACACAACAGTCAAAGTTTTATGTACAGTGATTATGGAAAATATTCACCTACATATGCGTGAACAAGTTGTAAACTAGTACTATATAAGTCAGGAAGAAATTAAAGAAAAATAATATTATGACAAATTGTATCTTATTGACTCAAAATCTAAATCTAAAGGCCGAAAAATCAAAGTCTTCAATGGAATTGGATAGCTACTACTGTTGTAGTATATGAGTAGTACTTCCTAAATAGTTGACTTCGCACATTTATTTAATTTGATATATATAAATTCATTATTTAATTTGAATACTCAATTTTTTCCTCCTTGCATCTCTCCCACAATCTTTGAATTTTCTTTATAGGAAATTGTTAATCAATTGGACAAATCACTTGCTTCCTGTGATTTCTTTCCCATTTCCCGATTTCACCAATAAGTAGAATTTTCAACATAAATAATAATAGCTTACAGTTCCAATATTACTTGTAAATCCAGTGTGCAGCTGCTTAAAATATTGAAGAGAAAATTTTGTCGTCTATAATATTCCTACTTGGCTCAACTTTGATAGCCTCTCATAAAAGATATTCCAGTCACTTTTAAAAAAAGATGCAAT
The DNA here is from genome assembly GCA_037177725.1 of Cyamopsis tetragonoloba. Classification (NCBI taxonomy): domain Eukaryota; kingdom Viridiplantae; phylum Streptophyta; class Magnoliopsida; order Fabales; family Fabaceae; genus Cyamopsis; species Cyamopsis tetragonoloba. The sequence continues at coordinate 57,580,942 of CM074124.1, read as the reverse complement.
GTTTTTTTGGTATTCTTTTATCTTATTATTATCAGGGTAGAAGATTAACTTTTTAGCGAGCGTTAAAAAATTTGTGCTTATAACTAGTACTTTCCGTAGATAACTAGTATTTTTGTGGAGTCCAAACGCGAGTTCTTTCACTAGAGTCACAATATGTCTATATCACTATCCTTACGTTTGTTTGATAATGCAGAGTGACTTAATATATTTTATTAAGTTTTTTATAATTATAATTTGTTCTAAAATCTAAACAAGTTACTAAAAGTCAAGATTGATTGAGCACATGAGGTTTTTTTAACAAGTTTAAGACTTTCAAAATCTATAAATAGATATGGCAGAGCACTAAGTTTCCCACATCCCACATTCATTTTTTCCATTAAAAGGCAACATGGCCAAGTTCTCTCCAATTTTCTTGTTGGTTCTCTTATCTCTCATTTATGACAATGGTGTTCTTGTTCCCATTGAAGCTACTCATCATGTTTACAGAAATCTTCAGAGTCTCTCTTCTCATTCCTCTGATCAACCTTATAGAACTGCTTATCATTTTCAACCTCCCAAGAATTGGATAAATGGTATATTTTCTACAAAAAAAAGCTATAATCTTACTTGTCCTTCTTTCCTCACTTTAATTTTCAGTTGGAAATATTTTATATCTCTAACTGTTTTTTGTTTTGTTTTTGCCATTTGACATGTTATGCTGAAATGGACATATTGCAGATCCCAATGGTTAGTTCTTCACTGTTGGATTCCTTCATTTATTCTGCTTTATATTTTTTATAAGTCCCTTCAAAATACCCTTTTCATAAAATATCAAAGCATTGCAAAATTCACCTAGAGATTTAAAAATGATTTGTTTTATCGTTCGCCTTAAGCGTAAGAAATTTGTGCTTTTATTGAACATGATTGAGATTGCATCCAAATAAATTATAACTCTTAATGTATTATAAGAACAAAAATCACGTCGGTTTAAACAAAAAAAACATGTACTATTGTAAATGATGAAATCCAAGACACAAATTTTGTGGTTGAGAGAATATGAGCATTTGATTAAACTTCATTTATTTCTTTTTTTTTATTAAATTAAATTAGCTAATCTGAAAGTCCATTCTCCATGCAACACCCTTTTTATATTCAAAACATGCATTTTTATAAATAACAGATCAAAGTATTATTTAAAAGTTGAAGCTTTGTTCTTTCTGTCCTTTTATGTAGGACCAATGAGATACAAAGGGCTATACCATCTTTTCTACCAATACAATCCAAAAGGTGCTGTTTGGGGCAATATTGTGTGGGCCCACTCTGTTTCTAAGGATCTAATAAACTGGACCCCACTAGATCATGCCATCTACCCTTCTCAACCCTCAGATATCAATGGCTGCTGGTCTGGCTCAGCCACAATTCTTCCTGGGGGCAAACCAGTAATTTTATACACAGGAATTGACCCAAATAAACACCAAGTTCAAAACTTAGCCATCCCAAAAAATCTCTCTGACCCTTTTCTTAGAGAATGGGTTAAGTCACCAAAAAATCCATTAATGGCACCAAATAATGCTAACAACATAAATTCAAGCTCATTTAGAGACCCTACTACTGCTTGGTTAGGCAAAGATGGGTATTGGAGGGTACTAATTGGAAGCAAAATAGACACTATGGGTATGGCAATTTTGTACAAAAGTAAGAATTTTGTTAATTGGGTTCAAGCCAAACAGCCCCTACATTCAGCCAAAGGCACTGGAATGTGGGAGTGTCCTGATTTTTACCCTGTTTTGAATAAGGGTCCTTTTACAATTGGAGTTGATACTTCTGTGAATGATGATAATGTTAGGCATGTTCTTAAGGTTAGTTTGGATGACACAAAACATGATCACTATTTGATTGGAACTTACAACATTGAGAAAGATATCTTCATTCCTGATAATGGATTTGAGGATAAGAAACAAGTCTTGAGATATGATTATGGAAAATATTATGCCTCAAAGACAATTTTTGATGATGGGAAGAACAGAAGGATCTTGTTGGGTTGGGTTAATGAATCCTCAAGTGTTGATGATGACATCAAGAAAGGATGGTCTGGAATCCATGTAAGTAACATTTTTTTCATTTTCTTAAATGCAAGAGAAGACTTGATTATCTATGAAGTCCTTTTAACTTGCACTAATTCATGAATAATAATGCACATGTATAATTTAAATTATTTGCAGACAATTCCAAGGGCTATTTGGCTTCATAAATCAGGAAAACAGTTGATACAATGGCCGGTGGAAGAAATTGAGAAGTTACGTGTGAACCCTGCTATCAACTTGCCCACCAAAGTGGTCAAAAGTGGTGAATTGCTTCAAGTTACTGGTGTTACTGCACAACAGGTAAATTTTTTGCTTCAAGTAACTAACTCCATATTAAAATTCACTAAAAATTAAAAATAATATCATCATTCATCAAGGCATGAGGATCATGCACATATAAAATATAATATGACAAACAGAATAAAAGGACATAATAGGTAATATTGATGAATTATTCCCTAAACAAAAAAAAAAGGGTATGATTTCGTTTTTCATATTAATTAAATAATTTTATTTTATTTTTCTTAACAGGCTGATGTTGAAATTTCATTTAAAGTGGATGAGTTAGGAGAGGCAGAAAAATTGGAGCAATGGATAGATCCTCAAATTCTGTGTGGTAAAAAGGGTGCAGCAGTGAAAGGTGGTGTGGGACCCTTTGGTTTGCTAGTTTTTGCTTCTAAAGGCTTGCAAGAGTACACATCAGTGTTCTTCAGAATATTTAGATACCAACATAAAAATTTGGTTCTCATGTGCAGCGACCAAAGCAGGTTAATTCAAATAAGTTATAATTATAATAATGCAAGCCACGTGTAATCTAAAAAGAAAGATACACTTAATTTTCACCAAACTTGTTGAGATGTTTGAACTTTTCTCTGAGATGATTTGTGAATATAATAACTTTGACAGGTCATCCTTGAATAAAGATAACGATATGACCAGTTATGGGACTTTTGTGGATGTGGACCCTCTTCATGAGAATCTGTCACTAAGAACTTTGGTAAGTTGAAGCTGTCGTTTATGTTATGTAGAATCATTTGTTTGTTAAAATGAAAACTCAGTAGTTCCTCAGCAATGTCGGCCCACCAAACATTGAATTAATCATCAATATCATAAGCCAATATTCCGACCACAATAATTCACTGTTAAATTGTTAATTATATAGTTAAAAATAAAATATTGTAGATGTAATTTCTCACTCACTTTTGCTAAATATATATAGGGTTGTCATCATGCTTCATCAATATTGAGTGTATGTTTGGTTTTATGTTAAAGTAAATTAAATGTAAATTCAAAACATAAAAGTTAATCTTAGTTGCCTTAAAATAACTACAAGTTTACCTTATCTGGAAAAATGAATTAGTTACATTGATGACAAATGACCACGTCAACAGGGTCTGCCTAATCCTTTTTCCTCTAACCATTTAATAATTTAATAATTTTTTTAGGCAACTAATGCATGAGGGCGTTTTGTCATTTAATTACAGATTGATCACTCAGTGGTAGAGAGTTTTGGGGGAGAAGGAAGGGCTTGCATCACAGCCAGAGTTTATCCTACATTAGCAATCAATGATAAGGCACTTCTTTACGCTTTCAATAATGGAACTTCCCCTGTCAAGATCACAAGATTCACTGCTTGGAGCATGAACAAAGCAAAAATCAACTAAACCAAGCAGTAACTTACCAACCAAACAGGAGCCAAAGACATGATTTTTTATAACAAATTGATGTGTTATTTTGTTAATGCCTCCTAATTTCATTGTAATACCAAGTACTGTGACATAGTGCTATTCAATATTCATCATCTTAAACGATATTCTATAAGAAAAAAGATACGTTCTGTAAGATGCCTGTCAACTTATTTTATTGGCAGGAATAGTTATTTTTTATGATCATAAGCATTTGTATTCCACCAAATAACGGATTCCACTACCAGTGAGTAATAATCAAATCGATTTTTTATGATCCACTTTTTCTGTCAATTATCAATTACAACCCCAACAAAATTTCATTGAGTTAGCAGATGAGAGATATAAGGAGAAGCATAGTTGCATGAAACAGAAAGAGGAATGACATTGAAATTGAAGGATTAGTAAACTGTGGGTTAATAGTATTCAGCCACTTCAGAAAGACTCTGTTTTGTATACTATATGATGAACCCAAAACCTCTCTTGAACCCTTCAAAATAAGTTGCATTGATAGACAACTCACAAGGCATGAACTTACGAATGGTCTCATACTAGTACTTTGTTTTTCAAGAGATTTTCTCACATCCGCAGATGAATCATTCATAGGGAGACTAGAGTGTTGAGACTTGAGAGAGAAGGAAGGGCCTCATTCTAGCTTGAGTTTATGCCACATTGGCAATCAATGATAAGGCACAACTATACGTTTAACGATACTGCAATGTCAACATCACACAAACATTCTGAATAATAATCTTTATCGCTAAAAGCTCATATTATGTGACAAGTACTGAGCTAGTTCAGTAAAAATTGGTAAAAAAACAAATTACTTGCTCAATTGTTTCTTTCGGGCATAATTCTATCAATTTTCTTCAATTGCTTGATTCCTCCTTTGAACACCATCATAATTCATACTAGTTCTTATCCAAACAGACCATTTCACAGAATTTGAATAATTTGGTAGCACAAGCAGATCTGTACAGTTTCGTATAATACACAAATAATATGGACACTGACATAAATATGCATACCATTTTCTTTGAAATCCATATCGCACAGAACCAAAAGAAACCACCAAAGCAGAGACCCAAAAAAATTACCAAAAAAGAGAGACCAGGCAATAGTAATTTTAAATTGCAAAGACTGAAATAACACAGACTCTACAGTAATTACTACTCTGGCATAAATATATCCTGGTCTACTGCACAAAGCTACATATTACTGCTGCTTGCATTCAGGAGGGCGCTCCGCCTGCTGATCTTTACCAGGTTGGGTCATGCCACTACTCTGCAGTTTAGACCAACAGAACAAAGTATACAGTAAGAATACTACTAATCAAACACGTTAGCAGATGGTTAACACGGTAATATACGATTAATAAGCAGTAATGAGTAATCTGATTCAGAACGAAATAGAATGTGTCAGATTACAGAGTCTGTCCATACCTTAATTTTGCTCTTCCGTTCCACTTCCTCATCATCGTCATCTTCTTCCTCATCCTCATCCTCATCCTCTTCATCTTCTTCATCTTCTTCACCATCTTCATTGTCATCATCATCATCTTCATCTTCCTCCAAGTCCTCAAAATCACTCTGTACAGCCTCCCCCGTGAACCATGACACAGCATGAGGAATAATTTTCTCCCTGATTGTAGACCTGTACATGCATGCCAACATAAGTACATCTGAAAACATATAATTCTAGTAAAACAACACCATAAACACTAAATAGTCCTTTGGTGACATTGGATGTCACCAGATTCCACAAATGCCAATTTTCGTCCATAGGTTAATGCCTGCGTGGTCTGATCTTTTTATGTTACAATAATAGCACAGAAGCAATCATATTTCTAATGACACGAATAAGATATATGACTCAATTATTTACTGGTCACTTACCCAATGTCATAATCATGTTCCATCAAATTCTGGAGCTCTTCAACCTATCCATGCAAGCATCAAAGGCAATGGTCAACAACAATCATTTGACAACTTTCCAATTAATTGTTATAAATTAGTGACATACAGCATCATCATCAATATCATCATCATCCTCAGGGACCTGGGGAGGGTTGAAAAAGTTGAAGAAACTTTCACATTTTTCAGTTTTCGTAATGGGTTTGGCATTCTTAGATCCTTTCCTTGGCTTCTTCTTAAGAACCTTTTGTGTCAAGCACTTTCCTGGATGCCAGTCAATCTCCGTCCTACAATGTTTCAAAAAAAGAGAAAGAACATATTCAGAGAATGAAACCAAAAATAAACCGTTGCAAATTGACAGATAATACTTACCCTATTGCTTTCTCTAATATAGGGTCATCTTCGTCAATCATGTGATATGTTTTTGATAGCACGGAATTTTTGAAATAAGGATTAGAATCAAAATAAAACTCCAGCTTGAAGCCCTTAGGATCGTCAACTCTACACCACTTGATATCTTTAAGATACTTGAGGGCCTCCTCATCGCGTTCAGTGATCTAGTAAAGGGGAAAAAGGCCGATAACTATCCAATAATTCTTTTAACAGATGGAAACTGTAGAATATATAAATTCTAATACCTCTTCAGCCAGTGTTTCATTAGCCTTCATTGCAGTTAGCCAGAAGTTAGGAATTCCTTTCTCTGAATAAAAGGGACAACCCAGAAGCGTATCAAAAGAGAATGTACATAGCAACATTGGTAAACATAAGTAAAATATCTTACCTTCTGCAGCTTTGTTTTCTTCTTTCGGTTCTGCTACATTTGTAACACCTTCAACCTCAACCACACCATTGACAATCTCATACCTCTATAAACCCCAAAAAAAATTCCAAGAGAAAAAATAATTTGTTACCAATGTGAAGCACTGAAGCTTAAAGTAATTCTGTCGGAAAATAATATATTAAGATCATATCCTTATAAGCCCATGAAATTATACGACCTTTTTGAGTCAGGAATTTCATAAATCAAAGATATCTGGCAAATAACAAGGTTCAGAACTCACTACCAATGAATGATATAGATACCTTTGTGTATAGTGGTTCATAAAGCTTCTGGTATTTAGCCTCCAACTGTGATCTCTCCTCTAAAAACTTAGCCTCCAACTCATCATGTTGGCTCTACAAGTTGAAAAGCAAATCGGTTGTTCACTTCTATCCCTCATTAATGTAAACTTAAAACTTCCAGCATGAAGCTGAAGGGAGTAGATATTCTAAGACAAATCTATTACAAATAGGAATTAACCACAAGCACTATTGTGTACTGAACACAAGGAAACAAGTATATCATTTTGTATGAGCATACAGTTCTAAGATATATTATTGAGAGTTGAGTATATTATTCAAACAAAATACCCTCTACGTGTTAGTACTGTCCCGTGCTTCTTCTTCAAGGTAACACTACAGCATAGCATAGATCAAGTGCCTTTCATTTATTGTGGGTTCAAGTAGAGATACAATCCATCACTCCAACACAAGGATCAAAATTTTAAAAACGAAGGAAATTAAGGCATCAAGGAAACAGAAGCTACGCATTCACTGGATTAAATTTCAAGATTTGTTTTAACAAAACAACCAGAGTATCCTTATTACACACATGAAAACATGTGACCATGGGAACACAAGAGATAGCAGCAGCATCGAACCTGAAGATCTCTGAGAACCTCCACTCGTTGCCTGACTATGGGTGACAGTGTCTCCAGGATGTCCACATGCTGCCCAGCCAAGAGCTGAAGCTTATCCTGCAAAAACACCAAAAGATATTTCACAAATAATCCCAGGAAAAAAATATAGCAAATTCACGAAATTGACACATCAGTGATAGCAAGGCAACATTTTGTTACTAATCATCGTTAAATTATCGATTGATTCCTTATGAAATTCTGAAACAGGTTCACCGCCCATATCGAGTAAAGGAAAAGGAAAATATAACGATTGAAATCAAGTTTCAGATTACTGGAAAGAAAAAACCCTTAATCATAATTCAGCTTAAATTATTATTATTTTTTTTTTTTTAAAAAAAACATGATATCGTCGTGAACTTACCTTGAGCGCATTCACGAGACCAGCACGATCCTCAGCACTAAGAGCTACAAGAAGAAGCAAACGCTAGAATTCAAACCTAGTTTATTCAATCGATGAATATCGACTTACTAGTTCACAGTTACTAAAGAGAAAACAGAGTAGAATGAAACGGTTAAAAAAACAACAGCAAACAGTGGCAATAGTTGAAGTGATTAGAAATTGCCGTTGACTCATCGACGATCGGAAAGGTATGATTGAGTAATAATTACCGGCAGCGGCAGCGGGTAAATCAGAGCCGAGATCAGACATGTTGATGAAGGAATCGGCGAGAAAATGGAGAAGGAAGGGAAACTGCCAACTAGGAGGGAGGGAAAGCGTGAATGAAAAGATACACGCAAGTTCTGAAATCCGAAACTCTATCTCCCGCTTGCTTACACGTGCAGGTAGAGAGCGTGGAACACGCGCTTTTATTGCTGGACGTTGGGCCCAATCAGTAGTGATTATGGGCCTTTTCTCGATACGAATACATGTTTTTTGTCAAGGTACACACGAATTCTTATCATGGGTCTGTTTTTCTATATACACCTTTTTTATTATTAGTGGCTCTGTTAAATGTTGCACCATCTTCAATTTTTTGTTTTTCCAAAATGGCAATATCTCTGTTTTTCGTAAAATATTCAGAAGATCTCATCCGAAATTTTTTCGGATATTCTAATTGTCACATTTTTATGTGCTGCTTTCGGAACAATATTTTTTATTGGAATAAGATAAAAAGTTGAAATATTTAGAAAATATATTTCAAAATAAAAAAAAAAACCGTATGAGATTTTAAAAAAAGAATTTGGATGAGATTTTCCAGAAAAAAAAGTATTTTCACCACGCCAAGAAGATGGCGCATTTAACGTGACTTACTATTAGTCGTTGACAAAAAAAAAATCACGTGACAAAAAATACAAAATGTTAGTGAAATATATTCAACATATAAATATCATGTTTTCTGTGGGAGGTAATCCTCGTCAACGCGAATGAGATAATTATAAAAGTCAAAGCTCTTGTATATTGTCGTCAAAGCTCCAAAATGCTATTCTTTTGTTCAGAAATACTTGGACCAAAACAAAAAAAAAAAAAAAAAAACCTTGTACAAGAATCACGAAACATGCATATACCTGAAAAAAGTTACATTATAATAATATAGAAATGGAGAGCCTAGCCTTTTTTTCAATAATAAAATAATAAAATTTTGGGTGTGTTGGAGATAGTAGTAGCTCATAGGGACAATAAATCTTTGAAGCCCTGTGTTGCAGTCTTCCAAGTTCCAATTTGAAGGTGTGGAAAGATGGGTTTCTTTCGTTGTTGAGAGTTTGCAACAGACATTTCATCATTTGCTAATCCTATAGATTGCATTCTGTTTCTGGATTCCAAATCCAATTCCATTTGCTTTATGAAACTTTGATATCCAGTATCGTATACTGGACACACTCCACACCCTTTTATCTTATTATTCTTTTGCTTTTCCCACAACTTTCCATTTTGGGCAAAGAACTCGAATGAAACCTTGGGATTATAACTAGCCTCCATAACTTTAAGTTTTTCTTCAATGCTTTGATTGCTACTGTCACATAATTCACGGTTTTGTAGCTGTAAGCAACATTTGTCATCGTACCAAAGACACACATGGTCGGAAAGAAATTCACAAGTATAAATACTAGACCATGTGTCCATCATGTTCCCATTAAGGTCGACACTTTCCCCATTATTATTACCAATATCTAAGTAACAATCACATCCTATGAAGCATTGGTGGGTTCCATCTTTGTCCTTATCGTTTGATGGGAACAACTGACCAACAACAACGACACAGAAGATGAAACCCACTAACTTAGAAGGTGGAGGAGCAGAAGAGAGATCAATAGTTACTACTGCTGATGAGTAATGATCCCCTGTTGTTGTCCTGTACATGAACCACTCTGGAACCTCACTTCCTGGGTAGATCACATCCACAGGACCATCAAGAAACTTGCTTCCCATTGTGAAGAGATGATCATATGCTACCTTTTTTATGTTCACGTGAGAATCCAATCCAATAACCTGGAGTGAGCGTTCATCCAACTTGGAGCAGTTTTCGAAACGCGTGAATCTTCTTATGTGATTTTTGCATCCAAATTCAGAAGTTAAGACTTGTACAGTTTCCAAGGATGAACAGTTAGTGGCGTATAACTCTTTCACAGATGTTGGAAGCTCTGGCAGAGAACTAAGCCTTGTGCAATATTTTATGTCAAGCTTTTCCAACTTGGATAGTTGCTTGATGCTTGAGGGAAATCTTCTAACACCTGTTCCTTTTAGCAACAATTCACGCAATGAAGTTAAGAGGTTGATGTTGTCTGGAATTTCATGCAAGGTACAACATTCTTCCAATTGTAACGTTTCCAAACACCTTAAACCATTAATTATGACATGAAGATTTGATGCGTCAAGTTGTGTGCAACCAAAAACATGAAGAGTGCGAAGAGATCCTAATTCAGCGATCGTGTTTGGAAGATTTTTTAGGCTTTGGCAGTGATTAAGAGTAAGAGTTTCCAGCTTTCTGAGTCTCCCAATAGATGAGGGCAATCTGTTGATGGGTGTTGAGGTTAAAGTCAAATCTTTCATGTCATCTGAGGTCACTGAAAAGTCCTTCAGTCTCGAGCAGCCACCGAGGAAGAGGTGGCACAGGGATCTTAAATGGCTATCGCTTCGAAGACTGGTAAGTGATTTGCAGTAAAATAGGTTCAACCGAATCAATTTCTTCAGAGATAAAACAGATGGATGAACATTACGTAGGTTTCTGCAATTATAGAGCACTACTTCTTCAAGATTTGATGCCTTTGAAAAATCCGGAAGCTCTAGCAGTTTTTTGGAATTGCTGAGATCAATTTTCTTTAGATTCTCAAGATTCTGTCACAAATAAAAGAGAGACTTAACATCATTTCTCAAGTAAAAACTATGTCATATTGTCATGTCATGTCATGTAATGTGTATTTATGTATACCTGGATCCCATCCCAAAGTTTTTCCACATGGCTCCCAGGCATATTGAGCTCAACAAGATTTTCTGGACAAAATGATTGAGGCAAGGATTTCAAAGGATAACTGACCCAATGAAAAAGTTTAATGTCATTTGGCAAAGATTCAAGGCCCTTAGGAAGATATAGGATTTTCTCATCGTCGTAATGTTGGGTGAATTTGATAAAATTTAACTGTTGCATCTCAGCAAACACTCCAGAATTGAGGCTCAGCTCATCAAGTTTTGAGACGTTCAGAGTTATGCTTTTGATGGCTTTAGTTCCCTGCAAAGAAAAAGTAAAATATTATTCAAAGCTAGATATTTTCATTTGCTTCCTCATTAAAAATGTTCTACTTTAGTTTAGATTCTCTATTTATATTCTAATAGTTTTTTCTATTAAAGTGATGACGCGACATATCGCGTGACACGTCATCTAACGCAAGTCACGTCACCTACCCGATCACCATTTAACTATTGGTGTAAGATAACATAGAATAAATAGAGAAGTTAAACAAAAACGTTCAAATTTTCACAGGAAATACATGCTTTATTTCCATTAAACAATCTCAAATTCGAATCGGAGCCATTGAGGATGGAAAAACATCCACTAGATCTAATAGATAAAACATAATTGCTTCCTATAAAAAAATATAGAAACAGAGTAATGATACATGTACACTTACTGTTGTTCACCTATCTCCAGTACACTAGGTTAAATGTGAATAAATATGTGGTAATATTAAATTATTACATGATTTGGTTAAATTATTACGCAATAATTTATACACATGTTTCTTCACTTTTAACCACATATTGTCACACATTTAATTAGGTATGCATACTTTTTTACGGCTAATTGTAAAGAAATATGTGACTAAATAACTAAGTAATGATTTAACCAAATCAATAATAATTTAACAAGTGCACTGAGTGTATATGAACAATCAGTGTAGACTAGACATTTTTCAAAAAAAATATATGTGGCTAGAAAAATAAATAAATTTTATTTTATTAGGCAATTAATTAAAAGAGTGAAATATACCGTATTATTTGTCAATACTTGATGAATGTCATTAGGATCCCATAACCTACTACGTTTGCCAGGATCTTCAACACATTCTTCCCTAACAATCTCCCAACCCATTTCTTGTATCAAATCATGCATGGACACAATTGATGTCCCAGAGCCCTTGGCTTCAATTATTAGGGCCTTATCTTGAAGGACTTTTAACCCAATAATTGTTGAGAAACCACAAGCATCAAGCAGAACTATAATTCGGTGTGATTCATATCCTTTCAAAAAACATGCAATGTATAGAAATATGTTCTTCTCTTCTCTATCAAGTCTATCATAAGACAATCTCAAAACATTTTGAATTTTCAAGTGAGGCATTTTCTTTAGTTTCTCCAATTGGCTTTCCCATTCTATTTTGCTCTTACCATAAAGGAAAGAACCCAAAACCTTCAAGGCTAGTGGGTTTCCACTAGCATAATGAATCACCCTTCTTGATAGCTCAATCCACTCCATATCAACACAACTTTCTTTGAAGGCATTCAAGATGAAAAGTTTAATAGCTTCATCAGCTTTTAATGCCTTAGCCTCATAAACGGTGTCCACTTTTTTACCGAGCACTTGTTTATCTCGAGTTGTTACCACGATTCTGCTACCGGAGCCAAACCAATCGACCGTGCCAACTAGAATTTCTAGTTGCTCTGAATCATTGATATCATCGAGAACAACAAGAACCCTTTTATGAACTAGCCTTCTCTTAACATAAGGGGGAACTCCATTAGGTGTGCCAATTTGTAGATCATTTTCCTTGAGTAGTATAGATAGAATTTTATTCTTTAGATAAATAATTCCATGTTTCTGTGATTCTTCTGTTATGTTTGCCATAAAGCAACACCCTTCATATTCAAAGCAAAGACGGTTATATAGTGCAGCTGCAATAGTTGTTTTGCCCATGCCTCCCATTCCCCAAATTCCAATGACACGAACATCTTCCAAAGACCCTAGGCACATTAGTGACTCCAAATGCGCGATCCGTTCTTCAATTCCAACCAAGTTTGTTAACTCACTCTGGTACATAAGATTCAACTTGGATGACAAACATTTGCCAATTTCTTCTATAAGCTCAACTTCATCCCTGTACAGGAAAAAGTTTAGTGGCATTATGTTATTATTAAGTAGTACCAAACATGGATGGGTGGGAGAAAAGTTAAAAAAAAAAAGTACTTAATTACCTACCCAAAATTCAATGAATAAAATCCAGAGAGATTAGCAGCTATATTCAAAGCAAGTCTCCAATTTTGCACCTTGGATGGAGGATTAGTATTTCTTGTTTCATGTTGGCAAATGCATCAGCATAAGTCCCTTTTTGGTGCCGTACATCGGATGGATCTACATTGTAGAAAACAGGAATCACAACCTGTTTATTATTTCTGGCCACCATGCATTCAATTATTTTGACAAGTTCTTCTAAGCACCACTTTGAAGAAGCATAGTCCTTGGAGAAAATGACCAAAGAAATATGTGAGCCTTCAATGGCTTTGACAAGTGATTGTGAAATTTCATCTCCTCCTTCAAGCCTTTCATCATCTATAAAAGCATCAATTTGCTTCTGACGCAGCTCTTTTTTCAAATGGCTCAGGAAACCGTACCGTATGTCTCTTCCTCTAAAGCTAATGAACACATCGTATTTGATTCCAGGAAAATGGGAACCAGCAGTATTTGAAGATGCCATTGATCATCGATCCATAACACTAACAGTTATATTAATATATAATATATAGCTTCCCTTGTTCTCTTACCACAAAAACAAAAGTGAACATAGAAGGGAAATTAATTAAATAATACCTTCAACTGAACTTTGAAAATATAATAATACTCCATTTAAAAAAGGAAATCGGACAAAACGAAAACTACTACCATGACAAAAAAAAAAATTGTACCTGCAACGTGTAAATCTGTTGGATCTTGATGAATGAAGATCTTCCCTAAGTCTTCCGGCCACAAGAGAAGATATAATTCACAAAAAATAAAATAAAATAATGAAATGCTGCAAAAATGTATAATAATATAGAAAATAAGTATAAAATTGATCAAGTTCTGGGAATTTCTGAGAATTGAGATGCCCTGAATTTCTGGGAAGTTTAGATGTGCAAAGATTCGTTTGGGGATAAACAGAGACCAATCTGGACTTTCATTTTCATTATTGAGGCTAGTCTTCTCTGCTGACAATTCGCCCAAGTTGATTTTCTTACTCACGTTAATATTAATTTATACGGTTCTTTTCAGTAAAATTAATTTATAACTTATGATTTATAATTTATGGTTTATATTTTATAGTTTATAATTTGTAACTTATAGCTAAATAAAAGTGTTTGATAAAACTAGTTTATGACAAACTAAAATTATGTCAAATGACCTAAAAAGATATACTTATAATATATTAATATAATATTAGTATTAATTGACATTATTGAAAAAGGATAAGGAAAGAATTAGAAAGAATTAGGCTAAAATACACATTTGGTCCTTTATGTTTTGTCGAAGTCTTATTTTGGTCCTTTATATTTATTTTGTCTCAATTTAGTCCTTTACGTTTGTTTTTTGGACCAACGTTAGAATCTTCTTTGAATCCGTTAGTCTAGTTAATCGAATTACATATGTGGCACCTACATAGCATTAACGGCGTTAGTTGTCATCCATTTTCAGACTAAAACGACACCGTATTGAATTTTTTTCTTAAGCGTATGCAGTTCCGTTAACTTAGACTAATAAGGGCACACTTAAGAAAAAAATTCAATACGGTGTCGTTTTAGTCCGAAAAGGGATGACAACTAACGTCGTTAATTCCATATAGGTGCCACATATGTAGTTCTGTTAACTTAGACTAACGAATTCAAAGAATAGTGTAACGTTGGTTAAAAAAACAAACATAAAGGACAAAATTGAGACAAAATAAACATAAAGAACCAAAATAAGACTTCGACAAAACATAAAGGACCAAATGTGTATTTTAGCTAAAGAATTATTGAAAGATACTTTTGATAAGCTAGCTTTTTATAAGTTAGCTTTCATAAGCTAGTTTTTATGAGCTAAGCTAGTTATCACCAAACACATCTACTTATCCATAAGTCATAAGCTATAAATAAGCTAGTTGTGTCGAACACACTTAAATCCAAAATTCGAGATGGAACGTGTCAAAAGAAAGTGAAGAGAAGAGAAAAGAAAAGGAAGAGATAAGTGAGAGAAAAATATAGTTGTTTGATAATAGAGAAAAAAGAAGAAAAAAAAGTGAGAAAAAAAGAAAATGTAAATGTACCGAATATCAATATTATCCCTATATTTCATGTTACTCTATTTTCAAAACAATTGATGATTTGGTAAAAGCATACACAACAACTTTCTTTGCTTAAGAAGATAAATTTTTGACATGGGTCCTACAATTTTTTTTCTACTCATGTTTTCTTACGAATCAAAGGAGAGATAACGTCTTGAAAGTAGTGCTTCTCTCCTCCAAGTTTTCTTTCCTAGATGAATCAGGAATGGTGCGAAACAAACACAGGGTTATAAAAAAATCCCTATTACCATTTTTTTTATATCTTTAAAATACGAGGAGTGACTTTTGAGTGGAAAAAATTATGCCAAAACCTTAGTTAGGAGCTAGAGCAAAATCCTCACTTAACTAGCTTAACTAGAATTTTAGCCCTGACCTGCCTTACTGTTTGAAATCATGTATCCTATATATTTTGGTATATATCCAGAGGACTACTCTATCAGGTGCATCAACTTTGGAGGAAATTGCAGAACAGTACTTGACAGAGTTGATCCATAGAAGCTTAGTTCAAGTCTCCAAAATTAACTATGATGGGTCGTGTGCAACTTCCACTAAGCATGCCACTAAAGTTTGAAATCGTGCAAATAAAAAAAATATTTCTGAACCATACAAAATGGTTCAAAAAAAATATTTCTCTCAAATGACTATTTTCACATACTTCTCTATTCATAGAAGTTGAGGAATGAAAGCTTATTTAAGAACATGTTTTCTGAAGAAAAAAAAAGAGTAAATATGTAAAAGCATCTTAGGACATTAGTATTTTCATGATAAAGTATATTCCTATAAATACTTCTCAAGAAACTCATCTAAACTAGCTCGTGAAAGAAAAACAAGAATAAAACTGAAAAGAGAAGACTAACAAGTGAAAGTAGGCATACAAAACAAAATATAATAAAATAATTAGTCTTCATTGTCAACATGACATGAGGCTGCAAGAATTAGGTATCCTATGGAAGAACATCCAAGGAAAAAAGGTTAATCAAACATCTACACGAAGTTTTATGCCCTTGGAAATATATTCCACATTTCCGGAATGCATATAATTTGACTAGCCTTACAATGTTCGTCTATACTTGATTGATTCAAGTTGCATAGCTCACTATGATTTTCATCTTAGACCTGTCTCTCATAAAAATGTCACTGGTTTTCTGAATGCTGAACTTTGGATTTTAATGCTTCAATGACAGCTGAAAAATCCTCATCATTAAGGCCATGGGATTTTGCAACTTTATATAATTCATTAGCAGCTGCTGCAATAGGAGTAGATTGGGAAACAGACTCTGCTAACCCCAGTGCAAGCCTTAGATCCTGCCACCAAAAATTTTATGCAAGAGCAAAATTAATTCTCATGTCTGAAAGTTATCAAGCCGGAATGTTCGTTTGAGAAAGTAATGCATGGACACAGTTTCTATAGGCACAAACTTATCAAAAGTTAACAAGGTATTAAAATAATAATAACCTTAACTTTGAAAGCTGTGCTATTATTATTTCAATATTAATAGAAACTTTTTATTGGATGTGTCTTAGATTTAAATTTTAAGTTTGTTCTCATATTAGAATTAATCTGTTCATTCACTTACCTTCTGCTGATGCTTTAAGGGGAATCCCGTTGGGTAAAGTGACTGAATCATGGACGGGCCTTTGGTTGAATACATTGGAGCACTAATTGCACCCTGTGAAACTACCTGCAAAATCGCCATTTAGTGAAGTTCTACAGAATGAGTCTTTCAGTACTCATGACAGACACGTACTTTCTCATTAACACAGAAAATGAATTTATTTATCTTAGTACGGAAGATAGTGGGCAAGTTATCCAACAAGTTATCACACCAGTGTGAAATAAGTTTATTTTCATCGTGAATTCTCTGTGACAAGTTATCACTTATCACCTATCATAATTCTCGTCCTCGGCAAACTAATGAATCACATTTGGGAAAGAAGTCAAGATGATCCTCAACAACCCAATTTTACTGCAGCCCAAAGTAACAGGTAAGATACATACAAATAAATACACATCCAAATAAGTAGATACATACATATAAATACACAGACAGACAGACGAACATAATTTTTTCTAGAAAAGCCAGATATTGTGTTCACTTATTTCCAACGGCAGGATGATCATCTAGATCTAAATTAAAATCAAATAAAACAATTCCCCCTCAAAAAAACTAAGAATTACTTTTAATTCAAAAGTTTCATTAGTAATTGAGTAACTGGAAAAAAAAAAAAGTAGAAAATACAAGAACCAATCAAATCACTATGGAATTGAAGGAAATGTTTCATAGACAGGTTTTATTTCATGGACAAGAAAATAGCTAAATACCTCCACTAGTACACTTGGATCCAGTCCAACTTTCTTGCTGAGAAGTAAACCTTCAGAAAAGGATGCCATCATACTAAGGACCATTGGAAAATGAAGAAAGAAAACAGTGTCAACTTAACCATCAGCACAAGGACAAATGACAACCGAAAAAACCGGAGAAAATTTTCAAAGGACCTGCCCATGATCATATTGACAACGAGTTTCATTGCAGCTCCATTTCCAACATCACCAAGATAAAATTTAGACTGCATAGAAGCATAAAACATACATATGAACTAATTCTTTGCTTTGCTAGGAAGACTGGTGTTTTTTTTTTTTTTTCCAAACTAAGGACTAGATATATATATATATATATATACTTTCCCCATGATGTCCAAGAGAGGAGAAACTGCTTCAAAAAGTTTTTTATCCCCTGAAATATTATATACAATACATTCAGTTTCTGTAAGTGCCTAATACCCTGTTGTGGAAATGCAGTCTGAAATTCTGAATGCATTCACCATGTAATGCACTATTAACTATGCAATTAATGCAAATGGGAGCTATAAATATTTATTTTCGTTACAGTGTGTCCGTTTTGAAAGACTTCATAAGTTCGTCATTTCAAATATCAACACTACCTTGTGTTGGAGTTGGCGTTGCAACTTACATAACACATCTCAGCTGAATTTTCTTCTTGGAAAAATAAAATTAAATAAGCCTTCATCAACTCTTTTCCCATGCCAAATTGAATTGTTAGTACTTGAAGAAGAATATTCACCTGCTGTAAGAAATATCAGTTGTCCATCTTCTGCTGGCTTTTTGGAACCTGAAACTGGAGCCTGTGGGTATACAGAAATGGCTTCACAGAGGTTACAAGTAACACACTCAATCATTCATCTAATTATCTCACTAAAGAAAGCAATGCAGTAATGCATAATCCTAATTACACAACACCCTGTATGTGTCATAAAGAATAGATATGGAAACTATAAACAACAGCACCTCCAAAAATAATGCTCCGGTGGATTTTATGCGCTCATTAATCAATTTAGAAGTGTCCCCGTCAACAGTCGAAACATCCACATATCTGAAATTAGATAAGGTATTATACTATTATGTTTGCCATCAGACTAAGGAAGCACAACACAGCATACATTATTAGTTGCCATGTGATCTATGTCTTTCATTTGTTATTTAAAAGTAAATAACCAGAGACATTAGTAATGCGGTGACTGATGAACAAAGATAAGAAATGTCTTGACAACTACAAATAGACTGTATGGGGAGATAAGGCATGGGGAGAACCAAAGAGAGAATTGTTGTATCTGATGTGCGTGTTTGTTTGTCAATTTAAGTAACACAACTCGCGTTCAGATAATATATAAATGGTTATGATCTACTTGGACTCAAATCCTAACCATGTTTAACGAAAGCAGCAAATTCTTGCTTCAAGTAAAATTACTTTTAAATTGAGCCAAAGTTAAAATAAACAGACACGGGTCAATATTCATTTCAAACACCATTATCTGTCATATTATAGCAATATACTGGATATATTAGTATGAAACTATGAATCTAAAAACAGCACCCTTTTCCTGGACCCATTCCATTTGCAACTCCATGTTTCCCACAAGCAACATCCACCTGAGTTACATGGAACAAAGAGAACCATCTCAGAACTCAATACTCATACATAAGCTTTAAAGAGCACGGTGAAATATACTGACTGCAGTTTGAGGATCGGCAAGCATGGCAAATGTGACATCGCAAGATGCTGCTACTTCCTCAGGAGAAGATTTGTATCTGCAGAAACAAATGCATGTTTGAAATTTGGGTGTGTGTGTTTTGAAATGGAAGTAAGATTGATGAATGATGGGAGAAATATGAAAGGGACTTAGTATATACTTAGCTCCCAAGCTGAGAAGGGGATCACATTTGGACTTGGTCCTATTCCAAACAGTGAGATCAACTCTACAAGACAAGAAGGAAAGTGAGAGGATACTGAAATTTAAAATTAACTGAACTGAGAAGTGTATAATCACAAATAATGGATCACCAGCCTTATACACAAATACAAGCAAAGAAGGAAAACTAACACTAACTTAACTTTTTATGGTAACACCAAGATATGCCGCGGTCGATAGTTGTAAACTAATCAGTGAAATGGATAAAGCCTCTCCCAACTAACTAACTAAGCGCCTATTTAGGTATCGGTACTATTTCCCAAGAAGTATTTTTATTTATAGTGATTTTTTATACCAATGAAGATCTAGCGAAAGTAGAAAATTCTTACTTTTCCAAAAGTACTTTTTCCTGCAGTAAAAGTATAAAAAAAAAAAAGGGGCTCTAACTAACTTACAACTAACTATTAGGTGTCAACTAATTCACTAACATTTCTAAACACAAGAAAAAAAGGATAACATGAAGTGAAAGGATAAGTGGAGATAGATAGATTACCCAGCATTGATGAGATTAAGGGCCATAGGGGAGCCCATAATGCCAATGCCTAAAAATCCAACACGAGATGGTGTCTCAAGAACTGAAACCAATGCCGCAATTGTTAGTACTAAGTAACAGAGTAAGTGTGAAATAACTACTACTACAGGAACATAGTTAAAGAGTATGAGAAGGGGAAAGGAACCTTGAGGAGGTTGAGATTGAGAGGAAAGAGAAACATTGAAAATGTGAGAAGAGAATCGAGTGGGAGATGTTGGTGCTCGAAGTCGAAACATTGGAATTTGAGAACAAAACGCCGACCTCATAGCCACCGCACCGGAGATTGCACTTCCACGGTTCCTACTCCTTCACTTCACTCTAGCTCTTGGATAATGAAATAGACACGACGCCGATACCAGAGGTCATAGACACACCAAATATTTTCTTTTCTTTTTTTTTTTGTTTTATTTTTTTTACAGCAAATTATAATTATAACATGTATAAATTATATTTTTTCTGGAAAAAAAATTATATTTTTTTTATACATGTGATAATTTTTTACTCACCAAATATATTTCTTGAGTCACTGGAATTGATTTAGTGATAAGATTGGATGATAAACATGAGATTTTTAAGTTCAAAGCTTCATTTGTATTAGACAAAAAAAAAAATTTCATCAACGTATTTTCTCAGCAAAGATGATTTAATATTCAATAATTAACATAGTATTATATTAAAAATAATTTTTAAGTCGTAACAATATTTAAAGGGTAAAAAAATTAAATTCACTAATTCCTTATTTAACATATATTAACCTATAAATCTAAAATGAAAGTATCTAAAAGAGTAAAAATAATACATACATGCACGTAAGTTGTATCAACTTTTATTATTTCTTCGCTTCAAAAAAGTTAGGTTTCAATAGTCAGTTGGAGATATTTTTGATACACGCTAAAAATTTATCATTTTTTAATTTTTTACATTTTTATTTTCTACTTTCACGTTATATAATTTTAATGTACTATTTATATGTTTTTTTTCTCTATTTTGCTTAATCTTTATTTACTTTTAGACATTTTGTGCCCTTTTTGTAAAGTCATGACTAAAATATGTTTTGAACTTTTTGTAAAGTTTATGTTTTTTTTATAAATATTTTATTTATGTTTTGCCCTTTTTTATAAACATTTTATTTATGTTTTCTAGACCAAAAATATTTTTAAGTTGAAGCTTGACTAATAAATTACTCCATAAGTAAGAAATTTATACAAATCTTTTCTAAAGAATGACAGAAAGTGGAGAAAATTTTTTCTTCATTAAAAGAATATGTTTATAATTTTAATATTTTTTTGAAAATATTATTTGGTTCAACTTTTGTTTATAAGGTAAGCTGAACTCATTTAAATGAATAGTCTATTTATTAAAAAAAAATTTGTTTATTAAGAAGTGAAAAGATATTTAATTTCAAATTAGTTTTTATTTTTATTTTTTGGGTAAGCAAAATATATTGAGGCTTCGTTTGGCCCGGCTTATAAGCGACTTTTAAGTAAAAGCTGAAAATAAGAGCTTTAAAAAATAAACTGAAAACTGCTTGACAGTTTTATTATTTTGTACTTTAAAAGCTACTTATAAGCAAAAAGTTGTTTGTTTAATAAAAGTATTTTATGTTAACTTTTTTAAGTTACTTATCATTAATTGTCATAATTCTTTTATATAAAAAGATAAATTAACAATATAAATATTTTAAATTGAAAGTTGCAATAAAAAATAATTTTTTTGATAAAAATCAATATTTTTATTTTTTTTTAAAAAAACTAAACACAATATAAATTTAACAAAATAATAATTTAATATAAAAAATTCTTAAATACGTAAAATTTTAAATAATAATAAAACTTATAAATATTAAAGTGAAATGAATAATTCATAAACGAGAAGACTTTTTAAAGGTTTTAATGAATGACTATTTTTACCAACGGAGAAAGAAAATATATTTAAGATTTTATGTATTAATTAGAATATTCAGGTATTAATTATGATGGACCCACAAAATAAACTAACTTTTTATTAAAAAGCTATTATTTTTATCTTCTGGCTTAAAAGCTAGTTTTTTTGCATTTTGTACTCAAGAAAAAAAACTAACTTAAATTTAAGAGGTTTACCATAAATATTGTTTGACTCAACTTTTAAAAAGCTGGGCCAAACACTACCTGACTCGGAGTACAAGAAGTACTCAATCAATTATACAGGGATCAAAATGCATAGCACATAAATCTCAAGCTAGTGATGTAAAATCTCTTCATAGTCTAGGAATAAAATCAACTAAGAGTATATTTTTAATTACTATTTTAAAAAAAAATTTAAATAAAAAATAATTTTAAAACATTTTAAAATGTTTATCTATATTTTAAAAAAAACACAAAGTAGTTAAATTTCTGTTATTTTAGAAACATAAAATAATTAGAAACATAAAAAATAGTTATTAATTTCTACTTTATTGAAATCAATTAAAAATATAAACAATTCTCTTTTTACGGTTCTACCTTTAAAATTAATTATTTTTAATACTAACAAAAAAAAGATGTAAAGTTAATGGGGTGTTTAACCGGGCAAGCCGGGCGAATAGTAAGGAAAGTTAGGGAGGGTAAAAATGCAAATTTGAATGATGGACGACGGCGCCGGAGATGGCTGTGAAGAATCCACGGTGACTGAGATCCAAGTGGAAGTAGAAGGTGAAGACGGTTCCAAATTCATCTTCACAAACGATGTTAAAGCAGAGTTTGGACGCGGCTCTGGTTTTAACACCGACGACCGAACAGTTTCTCGCCGTCACGTTTTGTTCCAACTCGACTACACCGACTCAGAGCTTCCTAGGGTTTCATTCGAAGTGATCGGAAGAAACCCCATTTGGGTTTTCATCAACAAAGACGGTGCACTTAGGTTGTTCAGGAAGTTCGAGAAGGGTCAATTGGAATTCGGTGACCGTTTCTGCTTATCTGCGAAGAAACCCCTCTGGTTCCGTTTGAAGAAGGAGATTTGCCGAATTGATGTTTCTGCAATTGATCCTGTTAAAGGTATCACCTTTCTCCAAAATTTTCCTTCCAACATCGTGACTCGTTCCATTGAAGCTTAGCCAGTTTTTCCATTTGAAAATTGAAACAAAATCAAATTCCTTGAGTTGATGATTGCGTGTCAACGACACATTTCCTGACCAATCTTATAGTTTTTTAGTGTTTGTGAAATACTATTATGTTGGATGAGTTATTGGTGTCAGTGTAGAGCTTTAAGGATAGTACAATTTGCTTGGGCGTCATTCCTGATGTAAATTTTGGTTGCTTGCACTGAGAATTAAGGAATATGAATGAATTTGAAAGTTTCAGAAGAGTTCATGAGCAATTTGTAGAAACAACTTGACCTTAAGTTATTTTCACAAATTTTACGGATATATTTAGTAGAGTAAGTTAATTTTAGCTTATTCAAGTCATTTTCATAATGATAAGCTCTAATTTGATTAATAGTATAGTGTGTATGTGTTTAATTAAGTTGTTAATCCAAATGCACCTTATTTCATGTAATGGTGGTCTTCTTATGTATCGATGTTTACGGCTCCGCTCTGTCTCCCGAACTTTGGTGCCGGTAAAATGTGCTGAGTTTTCTGTTTCCGGTGCTATAAATGGAAATGAAATGGTTGCTTGTGTGTTTCTTGTCCCAAAGTTTTTTCTGGAATAGCAAGATTTTACTGGTTTATAAAAATTACATGCAGTTTTAAGAGTCTGTGTAACCTTCCAAGTTCCAAGGATATTGTAATTCCTTGAATAGTTATTTTGGGTGTCTATTTATCATTTATGGATGAGTTGGTTTTTTGAATTCATAGTGATAGCTAGCTGAATCCTCTTTAAAGACAATATCATATGGCAGTTTTGAAAATGCAGAGTTTGGTTTTCTTGTGATGGGACATGAATTTGATCGCTATCCTAAAGGCATGATCCGGAATGTAAAGGATTGGGAGTGGTTCCTAGAGGAAGACAGGAAAGATAGTGAAGATGAGGAGGATTCCGGGAAGAAGAGGAAAATGAAGAGAAAGCGAAAAAAACATAACGACAATGAAGATGAAGAGTGGACTGGTGAATCTGAAGATGATAAGGACCTTGTCGCTGTAATACGGAAAGGTAAGACACCCAAGTACTCCACAAGGTCAAAAGACAAGAACAAAGGACAGAACAGAGATACCAAAGCTAGCACAAATTCTAAAGGAAAGAAAGCAACTAGTGTCAACGAATCCGATGAAGAAGCGGAAAAGGAAGATGATGACGATGAGACACTAGGAGGCTTCATTGTTTCTGATGAGGAAGATGATGCGGAGGAGGAGAACAATAAAGACGAAGATGAAGAGGAGTTTGAAGAAGACGATGATGAAGTAGAGGATTAATGACTTAATGTGTTGTACGTAAATGTGTTATCTGTGAATATTGAAGTTCGTTTCCTTAAATGTTTAATTCACCTTGTTTGTTTAACTTAATTAGCTTACTTAACCTTTAATTAACACACAAATATTTAAGTGAGTCAACTTAAATTTTTTCAGTTCCACATATATTAACTTTATTCATTATATGTTTATTCTGTTGTTAAATTTATTACTTATGTAATTTTATTTTTTTTGAAAGTTTTTTTTTTAATCCAAGGAAATTAACGACATTAGGAATTGAATCCTATACTACACACTCACACTCACATGTACTTGTCAGCTGTCGTTACGGGACTTTTATTTTTGAAAGTTAATATATTTTCAATGAATGAAAACCAAACTTTTTACATTTTTTTATTATTTCCCATATGATTAAAATAAAAATGTCTCAAATTTTCAAATTATTAAACTGAAAAATGGTTACAATAAAAAATTTATAAAGAAAAGTTTAATGAGACAAAATGAGAACTATATAATAATACTTATATTTGGAAGGTAATAACAAAAATACTGAGAAAAAAGAGAACCTAGATCACCACTCAGTATGATATGCTGCTCATATTACGGTAACTCAGCAGATGAGAAGGATTAAAACAATTGTAAGACAAAAAATAGTTACTCAAAAATAACAGCCCCATTTCTATGCATGTAAACATCACTTTAAAAGAGTTCTTGTCAAATGTTCTCTAGCTGTAGCCCATGCTTGAGTTAGTGTCTGCAATACAAAAAAGTTTCACTATCAATTGAAGTGGAATTAATATGATAAAATTTGTTCGCCAAACATCAAATATATTTATAACACAATTAACCATGCGAAAGTATGAGTTCGATAGAAGTAAAAATGTTTAGGGTCCTCAAAAGTAAGCATGAAGAAAACCAAGAAGCCTAAAGTCTCTATGTAACGTGAAATGAAAACATACTAACAGAAAATAAATAGAAACAATGTTGTATTACCTGCTCAGCCAAGGGGGAATCACCATCCACGCTATGAGAAGTCACTTTTTCAGCAATAAGTGGTCCATTTGTTTCAAGTATCATCCTTCAAGGTAGAAAATGTTTTACAAGAAATATCTTAAAATTTTATGCGAATAACAGATTAAGAATAGAAAAAACACTTACCCTCCATCAACAATTTCATCAAGGCATAAAAGAATGAGATCTAAGTTCTCAAGTGCCTCCCTTTTGTCAACATTGTTCCTATTAATGGCAAAAAAAAAAAAAAAAAGATAGAACATGATGAGTAAAAGCATATCCGTATTCAAAATCTATATAGCAAGATACAATCTAAAATACCTCAACAAAAGGGTCACTGCATCAAAGAATCCCTGGAGAACTGAAGCTAAAATGATCTCATTTTCATCATCATCACCAGTGACAAAGAAATGCAGGTCTTGTACAAATTTGTAAATAATGACATTGTTCTCAAGTAATGTTATCTCAGCTGTAGATGAAGCAAGACAATAGATTAGTTATGGGGAAAAAATTAAGATAAACATGACTATTTATTTATATAATAGCCATCAAGAGTTCCACCAAGTAAAAGCCAAAATAAGAGCAACAAGATAAAAAAAGGTCGCCAAAAACTCTCCAATTGATTTCTGTGAGCACCAAGAGAAGAGCTTATTATCTCAACAAGCATCAGAAATCAATTCTAAACTGAAAGTACAAAAGAACTTTTTGAGTAAAAATGCTTAATCCACTTTAAAACGGAAACCCCATGCACAAGGCTCCCACTTATTGGAGGTCTAGAGAGGGTAAAGATACATAGCCTCAACCCCACAAACGGAGAGACTTTTTCCAAAATTTGAACTCAAGACCTCCAAATCACGTAAGCACAACGTCCAAGGCTCACCCTCAAATGGTTAACACACTAACCAAATGACAAAAGATTTAAAAGATCTACATGATAGTATTATAACCAACAACAAAAATTAACTATCCATTCAACATCAGGAATCTTGTCAAACCAATATAGCCAACTGCCAACCCAAGGAAACCAACATGGAAGCACTCCATTTTAAATTATGACTTGATTTTTGTGATGAGTTCATGCCAAACTCTGAGATGCTTACCTTCTGTGCGAGCATTTGTCTTAACAGTCTTGCTGAACACAAACTTTTCAAAAGCTAGCTTTGCGCTGTTCGTTGGCCAGTCATCAGAGAAATACTTGACTGCAACACGCTTTCCCTCCGAGTCTAAAAGAAGAATGTTCTTTATTGATGGACATGAGCCCTACAGGTGAAACAATATACCAACGGGTCATGAAAGGGCTACCATATAAGATATCTGTAGCCAACACCTTATACAAACATTAAAAGCTCCCCTGCACCTTATATCTCTCCAAAAGATGTGAAATTGATAAATATAAAAGAAAAAATCAAGTAGAAATCAAGGTCCTTGCACATCTTTTTTATAAGTTTAGTAATAATCATACATGGCCACAGGACAACAAAGTTTGATCATATACTTTTGTATGAACAGTATGATATTAGTTCTTACCGAGCAGTAATTTCAGTACACGATCAATTTGACATTACAAAAGCCGTATAACCATATGCAGAAAAATGTTGAATAGAAGAATTTCAATCCATGGAACCACAATACATATATATAGGGTGATTCCGAGAATCAAATTATGATTTGCAGCATTCATTTATGACTAAAAAATGGGCGAAAATTAATAAATCGCTTTTGCGATCGATTCTCTCAGCACAGCAGTCATTGCAATACTTCTACAAATTGATGAAAACCTAGTTACATATTACTCAAATGGTGTTCGCCAAGTCTAGGGACAAATAGAATGAGATGTTGTATATGGATCTAAAATGTAAACAGACACAAATCTCGAATTTGAAATCAAATTCAGAGATACATCATTATTCAAATTGCAAATCACTTGAAGATCCATCCAACTAATGGAAAAGCGGAAAGATTTTGAGATTTGATCCAACACTTACAGATCTATGAAAATAATAATATGAAAGCGTTGATACAGTGAAGTAGCAGTAATCCTCAGCTACAACATTGTGATTTGAGAGCAATGAAGAGCAGAAAGAGGTATATGCAACGAAAATTATCAGAATTCGAACGAAAAGAGAAGAAGATACTTACATAGGACGCCATTTCGATGAATAAAACAGAATCAGTTACAGAATGTTGAGACCTTTGTGAATACGAGTATAATAACGGGATTTAACAAGATCAAGAGACAAGGGCAATTTAGTAAATAAAAGGCTTAATTGTATTTTCATTCTTTTTTATCTTTTATTTAACTTAGTAATTTTTAAGTGGCTAAAATTGCAATGAGCCTAAATTAAAAAAATTGCCTTTTTTTTTTTGGAAACCAAAATATTGCTACTTGATAATAGTCGTATATATGGTCTAATTAACTATTTCCATACCTTCATAATAGCTAGAGTATGGGTTCAACTAAGTAATTGTGAATTTTTCAAATCTTTTATATTTCTTTTAAGGAAAGTGCTAAACAATGTCTAAAGGACAATTTTTAAGGGATTAAATATAATAAAAAAATGTTAGAAGTTGTTATGTTTTGATATTTTTGAGACACGAATTATTTTGCACTTATAATTAATTGTCTTAATCTAATCTAGTACTTTAGACACGAATTATTTTTTTTGAGTACCCTTAACCTTCTTTTAATAACTTCATTGTTTTGTTTAAACAAATTAATTTATTTATGTTTATTTCCGAGCAATGTTTTGCACTGGGTCCAGTATAGTTAGATGATTTACCATATTGTTGACCCAATCTAATGGTGTTATAAATTATAATCGCATTGAAATATTTCAATTATATATATATTTGGTGAACATTTTTCTCAGTAGTCAGGATTATAATTTTATTTTTAAAGTATGATTCTCACATAAAAAAATTAAAAAAAAATTGTTAATTTAAAAAGCCTCTCAGAGTTACTATAATTGGGTTGATATCTCAGTAGGTTGGGGGCATAAAATTAAATAGGTTCCATAAGAGTTGAAGCATGACAGCACTAGTTATAATAAATAGGTTGCCATTGAGCAATTTGCCACAGATAGTAATGACAAAGATATTTAATAAGTTTAATTACTAAAACAGTTTGAAAGTTGAGATTTGTACAATGAGAGAATAAATATGAACCTGAGAGAGTGATAGATATAGGAATGAAGCTATGAACAGTCTATATTGAATGGGTATCAACACTATTGGATTGGAAGGGATTTACTCGTCTAAAGTAACTGCTATGATAAAATGATAAAGTAAACAAGTGATTTAAATCAGGGGCTATAGAAAGAAGGGCCACACTTGCATTTCCAGCTCTCAGGCTCATAATTTGCATACTCTATGCCCAAATGGCTGTTTGTGCTTGGCACTTGAATTGCTTCACAAGGTGTGCACCCATAACACTTGTGATCACAACTTGGTGGACTTGACCCTATTTTGCTTTCTCCTTCTTTTTCA
This sequence comes from Cyamopsis tetragonoloba, assembly GCA_037177725.1. Taxonomy (NCBI): domain Eukaryota; kingdom Viridiplantae; phylum Streptophyta; class Magnoliopsida; order Fabales; family Fabaceae; genus Cyamopsis; species Cyamopsis tetragonoloba. The sequence continues at coordinate 57,552,153 of CM074124.1, read as the reverse complement.
TCATATCCTTCTTCTTTCGTTATTGTTTCTGACACCTTTAACAAAAATAAAAATTAATTGGTTGGTCAGTTAATAAACTCAAATTTACATAATGCAATGGGAGAATACATACCTTTTCTGACTTTGTAGTATGAGGAGCTGAATTCAGGGGTGCTAGTGCATTTTTTGGACCTGATGAAGCAATTATAACATATGGGGTTAATGCTACTAAATAGTCAAGGTTTTGATTTTGGATTTCTTCTACTCACTCAAGAAACACTGCAACGTGAGGCTTCTCATTAAGTTAGACAACTCATATTCATATTCAATAAATTAAAATATTGGGTTTTTAATAATATTTCAATTGACTCATAAAAAAGTATTTGTCTAATCTTAATCAGATGACTCACATTAATCGACGACAATAAGAGAGGAAATGGAGTTTCAAGAGAGTTGAAGTTGAGGAATAATGAAGACATAATAATTGAAAGCAAAAGTAGGGGTTTATCACATAAAAAATGAAAATAACTAACCTGGATGTGACATGGCATGAATTGGAGGAAAGGGTCTCCAAGCTTCTACATACAGAGCTAGTAGCAGCAGAAAACAGAAGAATCTCAAACCTCCTTTCATTCTATGAAATGATGAATGTGATGATGAGTGACCCAAATCTTGCTTCACTTTATAACAAGTAACAACAAGAGGCAAAGCATGATTGCTGAATTGTAGAGTATAAAAAGGCAGAGAAATTAGCAGCACAAGTTGATATTCCCAAAAAGAAAGCAAGCAGAAGGTAGAATAAGGTCCAAAGTTGATTGGGTTTAAAATTTGAAGAGATAATTTTGGTTGAGAAGCAAGTGATTTGTAGCTTGTAACAGAGTTAGTAGTACCAAGTGCAGCAAGGAAGCAAGTTTCAGGTTGAATTGATTTGCATTGGATGAGTTGGAAGTAGTTCTAAAACTATAGGGTCTATCTGTGTCTGTGTCTTATGTGTTGTTTCCAATGAATGAATGTAGGGATATGTGGCTCTAATAAGGTCTATCCCTATCCCTATCTTTGGATTGCTTACCTTTTAATACAAGCCAAAGTTTTCTCTATATTTATTGCAAAACGCAAGTACTATATATATATATGGTGGAGTGTAGCATCAGCGGAATAACAGCAGCCCACACCATACTCTTGGAATTCTGGTTGGTTGTGACTTTTCTTAGAGAGTGTTGTATTCACTTCAATAAAGGGAGTCTTATTTCCTTTGACACCTCGAGTGGAGAGCGTTTGGGATGGTTTGACATCCATAATATAATATCCAAATATGGAAGAAAGAAAGAAATCAAATGGATGCAAAGTGGCAGTTAAGTTATTTGGAGTGCTGGGAAAGCATCACCGTCTCATCTCTCTGCAACATAGTAGTAGTAAATTACTTAAATGGGATTAATTAATTAATTAATGTGTGTACTACTCTGATCTACTACTACTAGCAGCAGCAGGGTCAACTTTTTATGAGTTGGTTGTTAGGGAGCAGATAACTTTCCTCTCCATTATCCAATATATGCCGTTGGATTAGATGCCATTCAATGATCAATATGATCTTCACCGTTCATTGCCTCCTGCAGCCTGCACCACAATCAATCAAAACCTGATTCTAGTTAGTTTATTGCACTCCAACTTAGTCACACTTTAAAATGATCATACAGTATGACCACAATAATACTGATTTACTGTCTCTTTATTAAAAGTTACAAAGTGTCCTCCTTGTTGAAATTTGTCTTTAAACAAGGTGGATTTTAGGGTGAACCATTTTTTCAATTCAATGGTGTACCATGAGACATTTTAAAAAATGAAATCTAGTGTGGTAAGGTACATGATAAAAAAAATTTAAGTTTTACATATTTATTATATAGTCCTTCTCATATTTAACTCACAAATTTTGTATAAATTTTGCCATTATGGTCGTGGGATATCAGAGCAAATTAATAAGTTCATTTCATAAATTAATAACCCGATCCTCTCATTTGTGAAATCAAACCCAGCACAATAATGGAGTTAACTCAATCCTCTCATTCGAGAGGACGAATTTACAGCGTCAATCTAAATACCTTGCTTGGACTATTAAACCGATTTAAAAATTTCTGGAATTTTGGGTGGGAATTTCTTTTGCTTAAAATGGAGAAACTTCAAATAACATGGAAATAATATGAATTTTAAAATTTCTTTCTCTTTCTTCTCCACGAGCTTCACTTCTCAAGCTGCCATGGAGTTTTTGACATTTCGCCATAGCTTACACAGTTCAGCTCCATACTTCAACGCTAACTAGGTTTCTTTGGTTTATGGGTCTTCGCTTTTCACTTCTTCGTTAGTAGATCTTTAATTGCATCGAACATTCTGATTTTTAATTAAAAAAAATCATTTAGCCAAAATCCCTAAATGAAACCCAGATGAATCCCTAACTCAAACGCTAAGCAGAAACAAAGCACCATGCATTGAACCCTTGATGACTTGCAAGGACCTTGCATAACACAATGAATAGATCCTTTTTACTATCAATCAGTAAATTATAATCCAAAACAAAAAACAGATCTGAAAGATGCAGAACAAGGATGAATCAAGAAAATCAGATAAAATCTTAGATCCAGAAATATGAAAATGAAGCATTAAAAACAACAGAATCTTAGATCTAAAACAAAAAATAGATCTGAAAGATGGAGAAGAAGAATGAAGCAAGAAAAACAGATAGAAATCATAGATCCAAAACAACAATGAAGATGAAGCATTAAAAACAACAGAATCTTAGATCAAAAAAACCACAAATCGAAGAACAAAGATGAAGATGGGGCAAATCTTTCTCCAACAGTGTCGCCAAAAATCACACCCAGAATCGGTGCCACATAGATTTGAGCGAGAACAACGAACCCAAGTAGTAAAAATCAAATCTTTCTAACCAACAAATGAGGGTTCCCCTGCTTTTAGGATCAATCAGTTTCAGAGTTACAACAAAATAACAGAACAACCCAGGTTTAGTAGAGAATGAATAATCCCTCAGATGAAATCATGAGTTTTCTCTCCATTTTGCTACAATCTGATGTTGAGAAAAACCTAGGGGAAGCATGGCGTGGCTCTGCTTGTTATGCAAAATAATGTGTGGGAGTTTTTAATGCTATTGGGACTTGTTTGCTAATTGAACTCTTTAAATATTACAAATAAATAATCACCGTTAGATTTTAATATGCATATCCAATGAATGCTATTAAACACTTTCCTATGTTGCACTTACACTAGAACACATTTTTTTAAATGGTGCACCATGCACACTACACCATTGAAAAAATAATGCACCGTAAAATCCACCTTCAAACAAATGTATTATTATATTACTATAACATAATTAATTTTAGCAATATAGTCTTTATATTTTATTTAAAAAAATTGTAAATATAAAATTGTAATATTTTTTAATAGTTTGATAATATTTTTAAATATTATTATTTAGCAACATTATCTTTATATAACATTTGTAAAAAATATTCTAAATGCAGAAAACTAATATTTTTAATGATTTGAAAATATTTTTTAATATTTTAGTAACATTTTATAAAATGGTGTTAAAGATCAACGTTTTTTTTAAATGATGCTAAAGGTTAATTATATTACAATGTATTTTGCCAACCAAAACCCAAACATGCATACACTTAATTAAGACTCACCGTGATGTTTTTGATTCATTAGTAAAGTCACATTGGTCATTAACTATAACCAAAGTTCATATCAATTCGAGATTGAAGTCCGGTTTATTTTACTTTCTAAAATTAATGTACAATTAATACTATTAAATTTAGTTATATTGATAAATAAAATTTTTAAATAACGATTTAAATATGTTATTGTATTTGTAAGTTCAACTTAGTCTCTACATTTTTAAAAAATTCAATTTAATCCAAAATCTTAACTATAATAATTATAAATTAATGACAAAAACTAAAATGAATGATAAACATCAAACTAAAAAATTAATATGATCTTCCATATAAAGCAGGAACTAATATAAACTATCCTCATAAACTAAACAACCATCAAAATGGTACTTCACTCTTATATAACTCATTGTGATGCTTTTGATTCATTAGTAAAGTCAATTTGTAAACTTGGTCTTGACCTTGAATGTGTTGATTATTAAAGAAGAGGTTAAGCTTAAAGTAATGTTGTTACTCTCTGTTTTTGTAAATTTTCTTTATTTTATAATGAGTGTCATTTTAAGAAATTAAAGTAGGTTTTTTTGTTTTTTTTTTTGAAAAATAATTGTCACTCTAGCTTTTCATTGTTAGATTGGAGTGAAAATAAATCAAATATAAGAGAAGTAGGAAGAAATTCTTTTATTTTATTTTTTTATATATTTTTTGTTAAAAGGGTAAAATAAATAATAAAAGAACAAGGGGGCTTTTCCTTTTGTCCTCTAAGATGGAGAACAGGTATACGAGAAAGAAAATTTTACAAAATGACAAATTTAATGATTTATTTATGTATTTGCTATTATATATTAAGAATATAAAACTGCTAAGAAAAGAAGAGTTTATCCGACTCAGAGAAGAGATTATTGGTGTCTTGAATTTGGATTTGGACATGGACAGTGATCAATCTCAAAGGTGCGTGGCCAACTCACTTTTTATTCAAGCTTATCACTATGAAGCCTTTCTTGATATATAAACTCTTTTAAAAAGTGCAAGCTAAGTAATGTGGGACTTCAACATTTTAAAATACTACAATATACAATAAAAACTACTTATATACATAGTTAGGTTGATTTTCTATTTTTATGAACTTTTTTATTTTGGACAACTTTCAATAGTCATTGAAAGAGATAAATTAAATTCACTCTGTTGATCATTATGTCTCAAAATACTTCGTTTGTAGTAGTTAATTGAGAGATATCATTTGTGGACATCTTAAAAAAAGGAATAATTATTTTAAAATTTCTCTAAATAATAAATAAGTCTTTTTTAATTATTTATACTATTTCCGAACTCAATAAAAAAATGTTTTGTGTATATCTATTAGAATGTACAATCCAATTACTCCCTTAATTTATTAAAATTTTAATATTAAAAAATAAAATAAAAACTTGATTTAATTGATATCATAAAATTATAAATAAATTGTACACTAATAAGTGTATAAGAATCATTATTCAACTCAATAATAGTATATGTTAATTACAAGCGGGCATCTAGCAGCTATTTGGTTTCTTCTTTACTCTACCTAAAAAAACAATTATATATGTGTTGTAAAGTTGCCATTTGGCTTCCTCTTAGTTCTGGAGAGCAATTTTAAGGAATTAAAAGAAAAAACAAAAGAAATGATCATGGTTTTACAGTATGTGTGGAATTAATAAGCCTTAATAAGATTGATAACGAATAGATGATGTTATAAAATGGTTACAGTAATTAAAATGACATCAATAGTTCAATAGGTCATCCATTAGTCATGTTTATTCTCATGAAGCAAGGTAAGCATATATATATAAGCAATAAAAAAAAAGAATAAAAGAATAAAAACAAGAGAGCATCTATTCATCTTGATTCCTAAGCAGAAGCAAAGCAATGATTGTCAATTGACATTAATATACTGAACAAGGATTATACTATTATTTTTAATTTAAATAATAATAAATTTCTTTCCAGATTTGTACAACATGCTTGTACAACAGGTAATACTTTAATTTGAGTATGTTTAAATTGACGGTGATAAAATTGATTAGGAGAAAAATTAATTTTATTAACTGATTGTGAGCAAAATTCATTTTGAGCATAAATTAATTTATGTTTAGAAAACTAAGACTATAAAATTAATTTTAAGAAAAAATTATGTTTAGGTATTGTTGTTAAAATTTATATTTTATAGGGTAAATTGCACCCAAACTCCTTGAAGTTTTAACTTATTGCACTTTATCCAATAGTTTAAAATAATTAGTAACTCACCCTAATTGAAGTTAACAGCATTAAGCATTAAATAGAATGAGAATATTCTGGTAAAGTTAACTATAATTAAAAAATAAAATAAGAGTGGTTGATTGCTAAAAAAAAAAAGTAAAGGGGAAAAGAAAAATTAGGATTCATAAACCCACTTCCATTCAGCAATTGGTTGATTCCATAAACCCTCTCGTATACAAGTTCATTGTTGATTGAAATTATGAAGTATTGGACAGCTTGAAATTTATCAAAATATGGAAAAAGTTTCTTAACCAATAAATTGTTGTAATATCAAGTGTTATTTCAAAGTTTAGGAAGTCCCACATTGAGTGGTTTGGTGCATTGTAAAGTCTTTATATACTAAAACAAACCTTAGGGGGTTAAAAGAGCTAGAAAGGGGATTGGGCTCACGCGCATGAGTTTGGGCATCGAAGGCCCAACTCGACAAAATGCAAAATTTTTCGAGCACATCTTTCCATTAAAATCCGAACAAATTTCTCAAATGCCTTTTGAAAACTTCAAGGATAATGAAGAATCAAGTGATCAATTGAGAAGAAGCAAAAGACAAAGGATAGAAAAATCTTTTGGAAATGATTTTTACACATACTTGGTTAACAATGATCCCTTGACGTTTTCCGAAGCCATCTCTTCTTCTAAATCACGTTTTTGGGAAGAAGCCATTAAAACTGAAATTGACTCAATCTTGAAAAACAACACTTGGACATTGGTTGATTTGCCTCCTGGTGCAAAGCCAATTGGTTGCAAGTGGATTTTCAAAAGAAAATATCATCCTGATGGTACCATTGATAAATACAAAGCAAGATTGGTTGAAAAAGGTTTTACACAAAAACAAAATTTTGATTATTTTGATACTTTTGCTCCTGTGACAAAAATATCATCAATAAGAACTTTGATTGCATTGGCTTCTATTCATAAGCTTGTGATCCATCAAATGGATGTGAAAACCGCCTTTTTGAATGGAGATTTGGAAGAAGAAATTTACATGTTTCAACCTGAAGGGTGCATTATTTCTGGTCAAGAAAACAAAGTTTGTAAACTTTTAAAATTCCTTTACGGTTTGAAACAAGCTCCTAGACAATGGCATGAAAATTTTGATAAAGTTTTATTAAGTAATGATTTTGTTTCCATAGAAGCTGATAGGTATGTGTACACAAAAGTTAAAAGTAATGATTGTGTAATCATATGCCTTTATGTGGATGACATGCTGATTTTTGGTACCAATAATGATATTGTCATAGAAACAAAATCATTTCTTGCCTCCAAATTTGATATGAAAGACTTGGGTGAGGCAAACGTGATATTGAGTGTTAAAATCGTAAGGGAAGGTGATAGTATTACACTATCACAAGGACATTATGTGGAAAAACTTCTTAAGAAGTTTGGCCACTATGATGTGAAGCCAGTAAGCACCCCTTACGATGCTAGCATTCAATTGAAAAAAAAATAAAGGGGATCCCAGCGCTCAATCTAAGTATGCTCAAATCATTGGTAGCTTGCTGCACCTAATGAATTTTTCTCGTCCCGACATAGCTTATGCTGTGGGAAGATTGAGCAGGTACACCCGAAATCCTAACCAGGATCATTGGAATGCTCTTGTAAGACTCTTGAAATATTTGAGAGGAACCATAAACACTGGAATAAAATATAGTGGATTTCCCGCTGTATTGGAAGGATACAGCGATGCAAACTAGATCTCAAGATCTGATGAGACGAAATCTACTAGTGGGTATGTATTCACACTTGGTGGTGGTGTGATTACTTGGAGATCAACTAAGCAAACGTTGATTGCTAAGTCCACTATGGAATCTGAGTTCATAGCTTTGGAACTAGCAGGAAGCGAGACTGAGTGGCTAAGAAGTTTCTTAGCAGAAATTCCTTTAGGAATAAAGCCAACCCCACCAGTATCAATGCATTATGATTGCCAATCGGCAATAGCCATTGCGAAAAACAATACATTCAATGGAAAAACAGACACATTCGTGTGGGACACAAAGCTGTCAAAAAGCTGTTGAAAGAAGGCATAATCTCCATTGATTATGTAAAGTCAGAAGTGAACTTGGCCATCCTCTGACTAAACCTCTTGGGAGGAAAATGATTCATGAAACATCGAGGGGTATGGGACTCGAGCCATTTTGAAATTAACAGTGACGGGAACCCAACCTTTGTGATTGGAGATCCCATGAAAAAGGTTCATATGGGTAAAAACAAGTCACGCGTTAATTCTGATAACACTAAATTTGTCCCTACCAAAGGTGTATGCGATAGTGCTAGACTGCAATGATGAGAGGTTGAGCATAAAAACTCTTAATGGTTTTCATAGCCCTCACTAGGGTAGTGTATAAATTGCAGTATACACTTGATGAAACCACCTATATGAGTGTCAAGTGGGGCCGCTTGTATGAGATTTGGCAAATCTCTAATAGCACTCATGAATACCAGGCATGCGCATGGCCTAGAGGCACAAAACCGCGATGACAGCAAGATCTTGTGGGAGTAATACGATTAGTGATCCTCTGATATACGATAAAGTGCTTTGGTTCATAGAGCTTGCTCCACCAAGTCACTTGTGTGTCAAGATTACTGATCTAGGACTGGTTCATAGTCCAAAAGACACCAGCTCTGAAAAATTGCTCTCGAGTAGTAACCCAGAGAGTAGTCTTTGCCTTGTATCCTAAACTTCGAAATAAGTGGGGGATTGTTGTAATATCAAGTGTTATTTCAAAGTTTAGGAAGTCTCACATTGAGTGGTTTGGTGCATTGTAAAGCCTTTATATACTAAAGCAAACCTTAAGGGGTTAAAAGAGCTAGAAAGGGGATTGGGCTCGCGTGTATGAGTCTAGGCACCGAAGGCCCAACTCAGTGCAAATCTTCCAATTACCCCCCTGCGCGTGATATATGGGTTTCACCAATTTTTTGTAATCCAAATATTTTGTTTTTTGGCCTTACCGAAAAATCCATGTTTTAGGCATGTGTTAAATTGGTTTGGGTCAAAACCAATTTTCTCGTGTTTTATGTGCACCGGCCCAAGCCTTGTGTTCTCCGCACCGTCCAAACCTCTAATTCCTATTGGACAGTCCAGTCTGGGTACTCACAAGTAGCATCAACTACTATGGGTAACCGAGTACTATATATACGCATCTATTATTCCCTTCAAAATATACTAGAAAATTACTTCCATCTCTTTCTCTTCTGTTCAACAATTCTCTGGGTTACGAGTTATCATTCTTGTTAGTTCTGCAGCCTGGTTCTTACTTACAACCGGAGGAGCTTGTTTAATCCTGGGAGAATTTCGATGTCATGCCGAATAATTTCTTGAGGACAGTGTCGTCGACACAACTCAGGCTTATTTAAATTCTTTCTCTAGCAACATAAGCACCATCACACGGTTCTCATTGCAATATTTTACAACATAAATAACTAGAAGTGTTTGAAATGTTACTGGACTTTAAAATGTGAAACTTTGTTGACATCTTGCTATAAACCTATTGAACTCTCAAAATTATGATTCCATAATCTGATTCAATTCAATTGGAAAACACAAGAAGTTGGCATATATCCAGGGTGTCATTATCAGCTATTGTATTAGAATGTGATGGTGATGGAAGATAGATTTTGGATATTAAATTGGAAACTAGAAACTGAAATGAAATTGAACCTAGGATATTAAATTGAAATTGCAGAAGCAGAAATTGAAATATAATAGAAATTAGGATATTAAACTGGAATTGATGAAGCAGAAACAGAAATGCAGAAATTGCACAAGCAGAAATTGAAATGCAAAAACAGCAATGAAAATGCAGAAATAGAACCCAAAATGCAGAAACAGAAACTGAAACAAAAACCGAAATATATGTAGGACAATCATAATAACAGAAAGGTTTATTCTAAAAAAGACAAATAATCATGGTAACCTTCTGTTAACCTAGAGTTAACTAATGGGACGGATTGCCAATATTTATAAAATTTTGGGTTGAGTGTAAGTTGAAATTTTAGGGGACTTGAGTGCAATTTATCCTGTGTTATAATATAAATATAATATAATGGATAATTGATCATCGAGTAAATTATGTGTCAAGAAAAATCATAATTTTTTTCTTCATAAAAAAATATATTAATAAGAAATTAAACCTAAATATCTATATATATATATATATATTCATGAATTTAATTATATGACTGAAATAAAAAATCATAATTTAATTAATAATAACAAAAATGAATCGAAAGATGTCATTGAGCTACTCCAGTCTCCAAACCTATTCTTTGTACATTGCGTGTGAGTAGTTTAATTAATTATTAATGATAACAAACAAATATTCCACCATCAGAAAAAAACAAATACTACTATTCCAGAATTCCACCTATCGAATAATGACGTCACCTGTAGCCATTTCTAAGAAAGAAAAGCCATTTTATTTGAATTGGTTGATAATGAGTAAAAAATAAAAATGTTTGAAAATCACAAATATTGGAGCACGCAACGCATGGGGTCACCTAAGGTTGTCGCTTATGGCCAGCAAGGGCCAATTAGGTCAACTTATCATCGCGTATCTCTCTCTCACAAATTAAATTACAGAGTAGTGAACATAATTAACAATTAATTAATTACTGCTTTCTAACTTGAGAACCAATAAAAAGTAGTACTAGTACAAAATTAACGAATAATTTGCAACTTGGCAAACATAATTATTGAGTAGGAGTATAAATTAGAGAAGGTGAAAAGAGGGAGAGGCACAGCCAGAGTGCTTCATTGGGTGACATTTGTACAACAAACGTTACCAGTGTACCCTCTGCTGTCACTTTGCCTCAATTGTATAAATGATGTTGAATTATTGTTAGTAGTGAATACTGATGAGTGCAACATTATTTCTTCGGATGCATTGCCTTAACTACGGCCTCAATTATCTTCTCTTTCACCCATTCTTACAAATCTGACCTCCTTCCACGTCATCACGCTTCAGGGGTATAAAGGTAAACTCCCAACTCTCACTTTTATTTTTCTCCAAATTCAGGCTTAAATCTTCACATTCATATCATTTTCGTTATACCAAAAAATTCAATATTATTGTACATTTATAGTAAACATAAAATTTAATCCTTCAAAATTATATGGACAATGCCCGTGCCTTTTGTTCTTACATATTTTTCTCTCATACTTTGTTTTATAAGACTTTGCTTTTTCGTAATAAAAGAAAAATCCATATTTAATTTAGAGACCAAATTTCACTATTCTTCTTCTTCTTTTTGGTAAAATAAATATCACTATTCTAACGGCTACCATTTAGGAACCAAAAATTCTGGTCACAACCAACAAGGTATGTATCGGCTAATAACAAATAGTTTGATTATCGGTAAAAAATAAAAACACAAATTTAAATTCTAAAATATATATTTTTAAAGGACAAATAGCCATAAATATTTTTTCTCTAAAATTATAAAATTAATGTCTCTTATAATTTTACTTTAAAAAAAAATCAATGTTGCGCAGAAACGCGTATAGACATACGTATTGGAAGTCGGCTTGGTCCCTCCACTCACTTCTCTTTAGGTCAATGTTTGCATTGAAGGGGCGAAATTTTGAGCAAAATTATACCAACATATTGAACAATGTTTTCTTCAATTATAATCAATTCACTAGATCAATATTGCAAGAATTAAGAAAAGTGATTAATTTAGTTAAATGTATTAAATTTGTTTAACAAAAAGTATTAATATCTAAATTTACTCTTTTAATCTCTTTCTAACCCCACACTCTCTCTTAATTAATGTTCATTAAAATTAGTTGAGTAGTAAGGGTATAATGATAAAAAAAAATTAAATGTACACAAAAATTCTCAAAAAATCCTATAAAATGGGACAAAGAAAAACTCTCTAGAAGGTCTTCAATTTTGGGACGGAAGGAGTATTAAGGGTCTTGATATAAGAGCACTAGTTAAGGTTACTAGAAATAGAAAAATAATCACAAGAGCATGTTTCGTCTTTCGGGAATAAAAAAACTACAAATTCCAATATCTTTTTACTACATTTAAGTTCTTAAATAGTGTCCTTATAACGCTAAATATCATTTGCCTTATATTAATATTAGAAAGTTAATCATAAATACACATTTTTTTGGTCTCTTAAGAAATAAAAAAAGTTACACTTTTCAAAATATTTTATTATATTTGACTCCTTAAAAAATGTCTTTAAAGACATTTGTTAGCATTTTTCATGAAACATATTCAACCAATAAAATGGAATTTTTATTGTATTTCATTGAATTAAGTTTTATTACTTCCTTCTATGTGATTTCATTTGTTGCAACCCCATATGGCTTTGGACGGGTTCTTTAATTTCTTTCCCACGCTTAACCTTTTTCACATCATCATAATATTCATATATGATCATCACAGTTTCTGATTCCAAGAATGTTACAAAACCTTGTATATGCACACGAGGCAACACACCTTTCACTCGCAAAATCACAATGTGCCCTTGATTTCAAATCCCTCGTGGACCATTCACTGTGTGGATCAACCCCTACAAGTTGAAGTTGTTCTAGTTTTATTCAGGACGTTAGAATTGACACAATCTATTTCACAAATGACACTTCTTTTTTCTTTGGAGAAAAGTCGGTCCCAAAATACTAATTTTTTTTTTTGTAAAAGCCAGCCTAAAAGTATTTTGTTAAAAGAAAAAAGCCAGTCTAGAAGTGATTTTTTTTTTTTCTGAAAAATTTTGTTCTAAAAAACCCTTTTTAAATTTTTGGATTAAGTTTTTCGGCCCTTTTACAAAAAAGGGTGGTGTCAATCCTAACACACTTTAATAAGTGGTATTGAGTTTAAATTCTGAATATTCGTCTATATTAAATAATAGTTACTCACAGTAGTTTTGTCCGACTCGAACATCATCGCCTCGTGTGTTAGAAAACACCATGTCACGTCGCACCATCATTTTCATTTTTTTTTCTCCTTTTCTATTCAATGTAACTCTATTAATAGGACTTCCAAGTTCCAAGATACAACTTTTCTATGTTCAAACCAAAAGAGTTGATTGGTAGCCAAATTTCCAAAGGTCCCCTTTTTGTGTATCCTATGTTTGTTACATACTTAAGCTACCTAACTTATTGCCTCTTCTAAACTTGTGCAGTATAAAATAGTTTGTTAAGTACCATTTCAAAGGCAAAAAACTCAGCATCATAGATGAAATTATAAACAAGCTTGTACTTCAAGGTGAACTCTGTCTCATCCTTTCTTATTTCTGTTACTTTATGTTATATGATTTCATATACCTAATGGCCTAGTCTAAAATTTCAGTTTTGAAATGCATAGAGTTCGAATTAGCTTCTCAAAAAGAACTTATATGAGTATAATTTGTTATATAAACACCAATGTCATAATTATAAAATTGTTGTTATTTCTGCAAATTAAAATTATAAAATTGTGGTCCTAATTTTTGCATAGGAATGGAAATGTTAGCGATAAGGAAGGAAGGAGAAATCACAGTGAGCTTAAAGAAAGACATAAAATCGAGTGATTTCTTTAAGCCAAATTTGTTAGGTGATGTTAATGGTGAAGAATCTTCAATCACCAAGAGAAGGAAAGTGAGAAATCTAAAGCTCAAAACCACATTCCCTTTCAAATATCCAGTTTCAATGAATTCTGGTTCAAAAGAACAAGTTGAGGAGGATTTTTTCAAAGTTTTGTTACCAAAACCACAACTTATGTTGGCTCCAAAGTCCATTTCTGAGCTTCATATGGCTGCAATTAAGGTGCAGAAAGTTTACAAGAGTTACAAGACTAGAAGGAATCTAGCAGATTGGGCAGTTGTTTGTGAGGAGCTATGGTTTGTTCAGTATCCAACCTTTTTATTTTCTTCCTTCCTTTTTTTTAAGTAAATTGCCACTTGTTTTGTCACATACTCACGTTGTATTCGAAGATTTTTTTTTTTTCCAGACTTAAAATTTAGTGATTAACTTTGTAAAATGTCATTAAAAAAAATCTTTTTCAAACTAATGTGATTGAATGTTTTATGCAATCAAAGACTAATCATTCACATTAGTCTGGAGATAATTCATTTAAATGACATTTTTCAAAATTAATGACTAAAATTAAATTTTGATTAAATGATAGACTAAAATGACTTATACATATCAAAGGATTAACATAGTGATTTGCTCTTTTTTTAACAACTAACAAAATTTATTACAGACAAAAAGTCATACGTATCTGTTTTATTATTAGCTCAACATAAAAGTATTTTAGTTAGAGTTAATAAATTATTACTTGCGTTAAATATAGTTAAAATCTCTTTCCAAAGAAATCATAACAATTTATATATTATTGAAACTTAGTGTGCTTTGAAGAACAAGTATGTAAGTTTATTTATTTTCTTGTCCAGGTGGAAGGCTTCAAACTCTGATAAATCTATTTCAAAATGGGCAATAGGTGGAAAAATGGCTGCTAAGGTACCCTTTGACTAAGGAATATTTCTTTTGGGATTTTGTTGATTAGAAATCAATGAATGCACTTTTTCTTTTGTTGGTAGGTGGGAAAAGGTTTGTCCAGAGATGATAAGGCGCAGAAATTAGCTCTAAGGCACTGGCTTGAAGCTGTAAGCACATTCTTCTTCATCTTGACTAATATACACTTTTAATTTCATTTTTCCATACTTATTAACTGTTCTTGTTTAGTCACATGTTTTCTTAAATTCTAAGGTACACCAATTATATTTCTAAGGTCATTTTCTTTCATAATTTTGATAGTAAAGGTTTTCTTAAATTTTGCAGATTGATTCCCGTCATCGATATGGACACAACCTGAATTTCTACTATGATGAGTGGTTTCTTAGCCAGAGTTCTCAGCCTTTTTTCTATTGGTAACTAAATTATTATGTATTAACAGGACAAGTGCTATCTTTATTTCATGATCCAATGTATATTATCTTGGTGACATGAAGGTTGGATGTTGGAGATGGCAAAGAAGTGAATCTTGAGAATTGTCCAAGAAAGCAACTGCAGAGGCAGCGCATTAAGTACCTTGGACCTGTAAGTTGTTTCACCACATGCCATTGACCATGCAACATATTATAGTATTAATAATGGTTTTCTATCTGAGAAATATTGCTAACAGTTCAAAAAATAAATATTTTATTAACGTTTAATTTCTTTTGTATTTATCATCATGCAATAGATGTTTAGTGTCGACCCGTCATAATAAAACATTTTGAATTTAAAATATTGAACTTATGTGAGATAAATCTTACTTATAATAGTTTGAAACTAATCTGTAGGAAGAGAGGGAAGAATTTGAAGTGATTGTGGAGGGAGGGAGGCTTATTTACAGAAGAAGCAGAGAATTTGTGCACACCACTGAGACTGAGGGATCAAAGTGGATTTTTGTTCTAAGCTCATCAAGAATTTTATACGTTGGGGAGAAGAAGAAAGGCCAATTTCAGCACTCTAGTTTCCTAGCTGGTGCTGCTACCATTGCGTCTGGAAGATTGGTTGCACATCATGGAATTCTTCACGTATATATGCTACACTTTTTAATTTAATACATATAAAAAATACATGGAACTTTGATTATGAGAATTAATTAATTAATTAATCTTCATTTACATGTTATTCAGGTTATATGGCCCTATAGTGGTCATTACCGTCCAACAGAGAAGAATTTTAAAGAATTCATTTGCTTCTTGGAGGAACATCACGTGGATATGACCAATGTAAAGGTGAGTCACATTAATAGATTGCCAAGCACCGGATCCAAATTTTCAGCAGTCACAAATCACTACAGCCGTCATTACAATTAGCTGACTTGAGCAATCTGATCAAGATTAGACAACTGAGATTTAATAAAATCAAACTTTTTTGATTTACCAAATCTAAGTGTTTTTTTCTTAATCAAATGAATCAAGTAAGCTAACTATAATGTGTGTAATTGCGGGAAATTCGGATTCACCAATCTTCAACTTGTTGAACCCTTTTGTAATGTCATGGTTACCTAATGTAGAAACATCCAGTGGATGATGATGTCCCACCTCCTAAACCTGTGGATGAGGAACAGAAGTTTGAGTACATACAAGGTAATAATGTGAATTCTAATGACTCTGCCTCTGCCAATAATCATGATCAAGAAAATCTGAGTCACTTTGGAAACAATGTGGAAGATTCACAAAAAGAGAACAGGGCAATATCAAGTAAATGGACTACTGGAGTAGGTCCTAGGATTGGTTGTGTGAGGGAGTACCCTACAGAACTCCAAGTTCAAGCACTTGAACAGCTCAACTTATCACCTAGAATCCACCATGGAACATTTGGAAGCAAAGTACCTATACCCTCTCCAAGGCCTAGTCCTAAAGTTCACCTTTCTCCTAGGGTTGTTAACTTGGGACTTCCTAGCCCAAGGGTGCATGTTCCTTCATTTTAGGGTCTTCGACTTGCAACATTTAATTTGTTTTCAACGGATTACCAATTCTTGGCGTCAATGCAAATAACTTATATTAGCCATCTGATTAATATTGATCGGTGCATATTTAATAAAAGATTAAAAAATTAAATTTAGTTTCATCGACATCTCAGATTGGTAACTGCAACAAATACGAATCTGTTGTTAAATGTTTTAGCTGAGGCATTGAGGTGCATAGGTTCTACTTTGGCTTTGGCATTTAAATTTGGATCATTATTACAAAATATAGGATCGGTGGATATAATATAAGGTCACAAAGGAGCTAACCCAAAATTTATTTATGATTTGGGTTTTTGTTGGCCAATTCTTTGGTACAGTTAGCTTCTGCTGAATCATTTTTTTCCAACCCCTCAAAAGCTTAGTTGCTTATATCCTATAGTTATAAGGGGGTTGGATCAATCATTCATTCTTGTATTCTATGTCAAATCATATATCAAAATATAAATATAAATATACGTTTAGCCTATCTTTCTTTCTCTCTCTATTTTTTCTTTATGATGTAGTTAGTAGATTAGGCATAATTAAGGTTTTAAATTGAAATTATGGTTCTATTGTTGTTTTAATTATATGACATTAAATGTAATTAAATGTGATCAAATGTCGCAATTATTTTTAGTTATTGATTTTTAAATATATTTAACTGCCGAATAAAATCTTTCTTCAAAGCGAATTGAAATTCACTCAACCACGACGAAAATTCACATTTACTTGTATTTGACTTATGTTTGGAACAAAATTCTATTAAGCAAATTGAAGCTAACACAAAACCAAACACTTTTGCACACCATTGCATGCAATTTGAAAACCAGTGGAGGCAACTTAACTTTAGACCAAACATATATAGCCTAACTGTTTTCATAAACTTATTTTCAGTTTTAAGCAAAGTTTATTCAGATATAATGTAAAACAATTAAATATATATGATTTAAATTAATCATCTTATATATCATTTAATATTATTAATTTAAATGGTATATATTTAATTTTTCTCAAATAATCCTCTTTATTTCCTTTTTTTTATTGAGTTCTTTTTTGTCATAAAGTTAGTTGTAGGCATTTTTGGTGCGACATACCTTTCTAAATTCGAAAAATCCTCGCTCAAATTGGTGAGTGTGTTCATTGTTCATCACAATTTTAATTTGATTTGATTTTTAGGCATCCGGTTACCGTTATGCTATGTTGCTATGCTCTGCTCCTTTTTTTCAAATTTCAAATCTCCCTTCTCTCTCTCTCTCTCTCTCTCTTCCTTAATTAACCCTCCACACACACTACACCTTCTTCTATACTCTGCATTTTCCTCTCAACTCTCATCTCCTTCTTTTCTTTTTTCTCCAACAATGGGCGCTTCCGGAAGATGGTTCAAATCAATTCTCTCTCTCAGAAAATCCTCTACCTCCACAACAACAACAACTCATCATGTAACTAACCTATTTCTCTCTCTTTCGCTCTCCTGTTACCCTTTTACTTCATGCCTAATTGTTTCTTTATTCTTCAGGATAAGCCTCCTCCTGCTGATACCAACACTCGTAAGAAGAAGTGGAACCTATGGAGGACCTCTTCTGAAGCTTCCATCAACAACAGTGCTTCTGCACCTCTACCCGATCTACATTCTTCACTTTCTGCTGCGTTCGCTGTCCTGCTCAGAGCTCCACCCAAACATTTCAACCTCATCAACCAGGAATGGGCTGCCACCCGCATTCAGGCTCTTTTTCGAGCCTTCCTCGTAACTTCCATTTACCTTTCCTCAACAATTCGTCACAATTGTATTTGCTACTACTATCTGTATAGCTTTTAAATCGCGATCTGTTCTGCAACATCACGCTCTATTATCATGCTTTTGCCAGTCACTTGCACAGCATTAGATCGTCATTGCGCTCGGCAATTGTCTCATTCAACCACTATAGCCGCATCTACAGTTGTCGAATGTGGTAGCTTTTATGCGAAAATCATAATTTCAAACCATTTTTAAACTAGATCTTCTTCAAAGTTCAACTAAGCACCATCTAATCACTATAAAATTAGGTATTCTGCTAGATCCACCAGTAGATCAGAATTTCAAGATGGTGTATGTTTATATGATTTGAATTTTGAAATCAGCTCACCTCAATCAAAGTCAAGTTGAATTTTCAACTTTTTTTTGTCCTGTTTAAGATAAGGCTTTCACTGTGAATGATGAATTTGTCACTTCCTCTCTTTTATTTGGGGAAAGGGATGAATGACTCTGTTTGGATGATAAATTTTGAGATTCTAGGAAATTCAGGAGGAGGAATTTAAAAATCCCTACTAACATAGCAATGCTCTTTTCAAAAGTAAGTCTTTCGAATTTCCAAACTACAATTTTAAAAATGAAGCAATTCAAATGGGTTTATCCAAACACAACGTTAGGTTTGATTTGAATGGTTTTGAACTTGTGATGCCTCTGCACTACGGGAGATTGGGAATATAATTCAGAACCTTGTCTATGTATGTCATGGTTTATTACAGAAATATCTACCACTCTTTTGTTCATTGTTTAAGGAAGATTTGATTAGTAAATTTAACATAATAAGTCTGTTGTGCTTGGTTTTCTCGGTGCTGATATTCTTCCCTGTATAGAACTTACTTCTGTTAATACACATTGCAGGCTAGACGAGCTTTGAGGGCCTTGAGGGCACTGGTAAGGCTGCAAGCCATTTTTCGCGGCCGGCAAGTCAGAAAGCAAGCCGCCGTTACTCTAAGGTGCATGCAGGCTCTTGTTCGAGTTCAGGCGCGGGTAAGGGCAAGGAATGTAAGGAATTCTCCTGAAGGGAAAGCAGTGCAGAAACTACTTGATGAGTATCGCAACCAAGCTGATCTTGTTAAACAAGTTGAGGTATCATAAGTTCTTTATAATTTGCTTCAAGAGGATGTAATGTAACATTCTTTAATGATTATTCCAAAGTGAACATATAATTTTCAGTTTTCATAAATAATTAGAACACTGTTTTCATTTTATTTTCAGAAATTTGTATTGAAAACTTTAAAAAAAAGGTAAGAACAAGGTGACAGTTTTATTGATTAAGGTATAGTTTCAAGTATTATTTGATATTTTTGCATGTTCTGACACATGTAGCTTTTCTTGCAATGTTATCAGCAAGGATGGTGTGACATTCCTGGAACTGCGGATGAAGTTAAAGCAAAGCTCCGAATGAGGCAAGAAGGAGCCATCAAGAGGGATAGAGCAATGGCATACTCTCTCTCCACACAGGTAATGAAGTTAGTAGTTACTAGAAGATATAACATGAATACATAAACAGATTAAAAATAAATTAGCCCCTTGAATTATATGTCATGCAGTTTTATGCTGATGCTGATATTCTGAAAACATGCAAAATAGTCCTAAAACCTGATTCTTTACGTGTTGTGCACTTTCTTACAATTTCATTAAAACCATTAAAATTATACACTAGTACACGACAATGCATTTAGTTCAAATAACTCTCTTCCTGTTTGTAGCAGTTAAGAATGAGTGCTAGTCCAAGCTCAAAAGCCACTAAGGCAATGACTCCTCTCAAGAATCACCAGCTAGACAACAAGAGCTTAGGATGCAGCTTGTTAGAACGCTGGATGGTTAACAAGCCATGGGAGAGTCCAATCTCAAGGAAGAGTGAAGAATTTCCTCCTCACTTTCAATCAAGAAAGAATGGCATGACAACAAGGATTTCTCTCAAATCCCTCGCAACCTCTCAATCTACTCCTTCATCTTCAACCATAAGTTCCTCTGAATACTTGTGTGATGATAATAGCCCTGCATCAACTTCATCCACATCTGGATGTCCATCAACAGAGGAAACAGATGTTCATCGACCAAGCTACATGAATTTGACCGAATCTACTAAGGCGAAACTGAAGTCCTCTTCTCAGAATTCGAAGAGACTGGTAACGGAGGACAGTCTTTCTCATAGCACAATAGGCTTGAGCTTTTCTGGTTCTGATCCTTCCATTAACTTGTGGAAGGATCTTTGCACAACACCTCTAAGGGCAAATTATCAGAAACGATACGCTGGGAGATGAAGAATTAACTTGTGATTATGTGTCTGCTTTCAATGAGTGCAACAGCTTGTTGTGCAAGTTCAGGATAATGACTATTTTAAAGTGTAGATAAGTAAGTGGATTTGTGTGAAGAATGAAATATCAAAGTAGTAAACTGATTTGTATGGTGTTCACAAATTTATACATAGTATAGTAGCTTTATGTTTGAAATGTGTAAAAACTCAAGTGGAAAGTCTGCGTTTAAGGTGAGACCACGTTGTTAAGTTTTTTGGAAGATATGGATTGTAGTTATTTCTTAACTGAGTATAGGGAGAAGCTTAATCTGGTAAGTTATGGGCTCTTCCACCCAAATAAGCTAGTGTATGTTTAGATTAGCTTATTTTGAAGAGATAATAGCTTATTTTCATAAATTTTGTGAGACATCTTCTGAAAAAAATGTGATTGTTTTCTAAGAAATATTCTTTCTCAAACATATACTGAGTCTTCTGGGTTATGGTGGTGCAATTCTTTATTGGCTTTTGAGAGAATTATTGTGTGATCTGTACCTCCATAGTATTCTTTCATGATCCTTTTGAGAGAAATATCCTTTCATGATCTCAGGACTTAATTACAAAAGCTGGGCTAAGATTTGTTGTTGATTTATGCCTAACTAACAATCATTTTCCCTGTGATATCAATGCACAGTAATGTGATCATGTGCAGTAGTACACATCACGGAAAGTTTGACTCTAATTGGTAGAGAAAACCATCACTTGGTATTTTGTGTTAAACATTAACCTGAAGTTTTTGTTAAACAATACTTCATGGTACTACTCAGTATCAGAAATTGATTTTAATTTAGTATCAGAAATTGAATATGCAAAGCATTCACATCAATTCCTAAATTAAAGAAATTAGCACACCAGTTCCTAAACTTGCATATTAGTTCCAGAAGTGAGCAATTTAGGAGAGACGCCAGTAAGGATTGATGTTCCTAAGAAATTGCAGATTGAAGAACTAGTATGTTTTTTTAGTTTAGAGTTTAATGCCAAGGTAGAGTGCAAGTTCCAAAACTAAGATAATCTTAATTTAACTATTCTTAAGCATTGAGAACTTTATACCACAATTACTGAAACATTATCTTATTCTTGTGTTGTTTTAAAAATCTTATATTCAGTGAAAATCAGGACACATCATAGCAAATTATCAATATAACTTTTCTGCAGAAATTTCTCTGTTGTTCTTTGTTGGACAAATAAAATAAGGAAAAACTGGCCTAAATACACACTTTTTTTCGTAATTAAATTACCATTCTTATTTTGGTAATTAAATTACCATGCGTTGGTTGCTAGGCTTTAATTATCTAAGTTGCTTTTGTTATACTTGCACTAGAAAAGTAACATAAATCTGCCATAAGTCCAGATTTCCCTTTGTTTTTTTCTTTTTTTCTTTTTTTCTTTTTTTACAGATTTCCCTTTGTTGACCTGCAGTATAATCTTCAATTGAATCAATCATCATAACCAGTTGTGGACCAAAATAAAATCATGTTTTCTTTTTCTGTCTCAATAACTCAATCCCTCAAGCCTATGAGTGTACCAAACTTTTAAATTCTCCTTAGTGTAAATTCAATTTAACTCAAAACTTGAGCACAGTAATTATCAACACAAAGAGAAAGATGCAAAATAGTATATGCATCAATTCAAGCTTTATTAGACATCTCTTATCTCCATTTAAGCAACATAAGAATAATTTAATAGAAAAAATAATATATCGTGGTCCAAATTAATAATAATATGTATGATGCAACATGGCTGTATGGTCCAATTCCAGTGTTTCTTGCTTTTGCCTAAAGGGACACTTTTATTTCTGCATAATTATTTAAATAATATCTAACAAAAATGAAATACTGTTGAAAGCTAAGGTGAATTTTACAACCATGGATACACTAAAGTTTGACTTGTGTATATTGCTTGTCTTTATGCCATAAGAAGTGAGGCTTGTTATT
Source organism: Cyamopsis tetragonoloba (assembly GCA_037177725.1). Lineage (NCBI taxonomy): Eukaryota > Viridiplantae > Streptophyta > Magnoliopsida > Fabales > Fabaceae > Cyamopsis > Cyamopsis tetragonoloba. The sequence continues at coordinate 57,529,750 of CM074124.1, read as the reverse complement.
TGGTTCACACGCTTCGAATTAATTCCCACGTGCGATTAGTTATGCGCTAACAAAGGCAATAAATCAGGATGTCACATAAAATTTTTTGAAATTTCATTTGATGGTATTCTCAAGTGATGACCAAGGAAATATTTTTAAAAAAAATAATAATAATAAAGTGAGAGATATCATATGCTTTGCATGCTTTCTGGAATTTGGAGTAAGTGTGCAAACTTCCTTTCATGGGGGATTGCCATGAATAGAAGGAAGAAGAAGAAGATGTGGGGCCCTCAAAGGGCCCATTTTCTTGGATATCCCTTTTTCTTTGCCTTTTTTTTTTTTTTTGCTTTTGTAAAAATAATAAGTTTTGTTTATGTTTTCATTTCTTATTTTATTATTGATTCTGTTTCTATACAATTTCAAAAAATAAAATGAGGATGCAAAGTTGACAGATCATAAAGAATAACTATATATAAGCTCTGTTTTCAGTTTCAGTTTCCTTTTACTTCTAAATTATTTTCAGTGGCCATACTGATAAAGACCAATGTGGCCCTTTTGTTCACAGAATCAGTTGCAATTATTTGATTGACTTGTGAAAATTCAAATTTGAGTTCATTATATTCATCTTTACCTTTATAGTTTAATTAATGGAGGCGTGAATCCAATGGGAAAACATGTTTATCATTCCCTGTCTTTAATATTCTTTTTTAATTTATTTTTTAGTAACCTAATTAAGTTTGTATGTGTATGTAATCAAAGCAAGAATTCAATTTTCTCATGTGGATCTATCTTATTGATGAACTCTAGTTTTGGTTCCATCAGCCTTTAATTTCTTAGCCCTATTCATCACTTAGTGTATGATTGTTTTTCAATTACACTAACAGCGTTTGCGTTTTTATTTTTATTTTTATTTTCTATTTTTCTTTAGTTTTATGTTTTTTTGGAATTTGTACGGAAAAAATAGAAACAACTGAAAACAATCTTTTTTGTTTATAACATTTTTTATTTTATTTTTTACAAATTTCAAAAAATAAGAAACAAAATGAAAATAAAAGATAAAAACGTAAACTAAACATATTTTATTTAATTGTTTGGTCATTATGTTTGTCCATTAATTAATTAAGCGATTGTGTAACAACTAACATGGCATATCAAATAACATGTCACCAATAAAGTTACAATAGAGATGAATTAGAACATCTAAACATCTAAACATAAACATGAGGACTAAATTGAGAGTTTTTTAAAAATGAAGTACTAATAACTTAGAAAATTATAGTTTCGTCTAAGACCACAGAAAAATTTTGGAGAAAAGAAAGAGAAAAGTAGGATTATTTAATTTAACTGAAAATGACTGATACCAAAATGAATCTAAAATGAAGAAAGGACAAGGAATTAACATAGGCATTGTTTGATGTACTTGTGTTGATATCTCTATAAGTTAGGGAAAAAAAACAAAAAGACTCTGACAACAAGACTCCTTTGATGGCTCAACAAATAAAGCAAAACAGTCCAAGTAGTATTAAATGTTGCATGTGCACCAATTAATTAGGAATCTTCTTTTTTTAACTATACCTATTTAAATTAAATTCAATAATTTCTTTTCTTCCATCATAGTACTAATAATAAGCTTGCCAATTTCCTACTTTTTCTCTCACAAGCAACAAATTAAATTACAGAAACTCCATCTTTCCTGGTAGCATATTATTATTTCACTCAAGATAAAGCATTTTGTTCTTATCTTATTTAGCAATCTTCAATGGGATGTAAGCAAATTTTGCATTTAAAATTAAAATGACACTAATTGATTGACTTTACTGTTGGAAGTTCCAAAAAGACTAGTTTCTTTAATTTAGCATGTTTAACAAATTGGATCAAGTTGTAATTAATTAATTAGTAATTGTAGTACTTTTTTTAAAGTTTATATGCATGCATAGACTAGTAAAACATGGGAAGGACATCAAATGGTCAAACATAATGAGTATGTAACAATAGTAGCTAAACAATCATACAAAAATAAGGTTGTCGATATTATTATTAATGAAGATAACATTTATTTTCAACCCGATTCCAAATTAAAGGTTAATTATAATTTGTCTTCTTAACTTATTTCATATTTGATTTAATACAAAAACTCTTATAGTGTGCGTATTTTTTATATGTCTCTAACTTTAAAAAAATAAATATGAGTAATTTAAATAAAAACTATCGCTAATTTAAATAAAAACTATCGCTGCACATTAAAAAAATATAAAGGACAAAATGCACACTTTCCATGGGGCTAACTATAATTAACACTAAAATTAAAATTAAACCAAACAACATAATACTAATTAGGTTGGGTGTTTCAGCCATGTAACTCAGTTGATGAACACATAAAGATATACGTGTGTGAGTATCTGGGTTCAATCCTCAATATTGTACTTTCCAATAAAAAAAGAAAACTGGGTTGAATTGAATCGAGCTTTATTATATTTTTTTGTCCACGTATCCCTTATGATTCTTTAATATGCAATTTATCATATTTAGCGACAGTTTTTTTTTTCTAAAAAAAAGTCATTTTGTCGGTATTTACAAAAATTGTGAAAATATTTACAATTTTACTAATCTTATAAATGTTTCGTAACATTAAAGTCAACTATTTAAAATTTTTTTATTAGATTAAAATAAATTTACATTTATTGAATGCAGACTAAATGCACCAGAAGACAAACATAAAGGACAAGGAAAGAAAGATAAAAAAATGATGGGATGCATAAATTTAAGTGCATTATTATTACTTTGATAATCTAGATCGTCCGACAATAATAGATTATTAGATAAATGAATTAGTATTTTTTTAGTACTACGACTCACTTTGCATGGAATCCCAAAACAGGATGGATGTAAAAGCACGTCTTTAATTTGCCGTGCTGATTTATTTTAATTTAATTTATCAAAATCAAAATCTGTACCTAAAGTGACAGACAATCATATTCTTCTCCTTGTCCCCATTACATTACATTACTCTCTTTCCATTGCTACTATCATTTTTCTAAAATTAGGAAAAATTAATAATTATATATATATATATATATATATATATATATATATATTTGAGTTCATAATCAACTCGATTTGAATTTAATTTAAGTAAATTATTATTAAGTCCAGCTGAACTATACCAACTTCGACTCAACTTGACTCATTTTTTATCATAATGTATGGTAGGAATTGGATGTTAAAAACCAATTTTTGAATCGAGTTGAGGAAAGATCTCGACTCATTTCTAGCCCTAGTGATAGCGATTTTAGAAACCAACATTTTGTGTTGAAATTTTTTACTGGGCTTTGGGCCCAACGACTGGTGAGTGGCCTGAAATATTGAGGCCCAATGATCTTGAACAATAGAATTTGTTAACTTTTTATATATTGTTGTATTCCAAAAAGAAAAAAAAACTTTTTCTATATATTGTTGACCCAAAATTCTTTTTATATATTTTCTAAAAAATACGAATATCTAGGATACTATTCTATATATATCTAATAATGTAGATTATAGGTATAGTCAACAACTAATTAAAAGGATTGCTTATGAATTAATTAGAAAAGTTACTATTTGGACATGCTAATTAAATTAGCTGGGCTTGATGCATCAATTTTAATATTAGAAAAATCTTAAAGATATTTTGATGCCTTTCTTAATTATATTACTACAATTGCACATCTGTGAAAGTCACTAAATAGCCGTTTTTTACAAATTAGTGATGAATTCTCTTAATTAAAATCACCTCAATGTTCTTCCTATTTCTGATGCTTATTATTAATTAATAACTTGATTTATTACTTTCAAAGTTGAGTGACACTATACACTTCAACGTTTCTTCTTCTCAAAGATATGAGCCTGGAAGTTTATATAATTTTGGAATTATAGTACATTATCATGTCACTTGTCAATTAAACATTGTTAGTCTTCAATAAGAACAACAATGATTAATCATCATTACTTGAGTAATTAATTATTCACTTAAATAGTCAAGTAAGTTTTAACTAAAAATTAACTACCAATTGACAAATAATTTTTTAAATTTATCTATAGAATAATTTTGTAACTAGTTAGCTATTTGAATTTAGTTTGAAAAATTCTGTAGCTAATAGGTAGATAATCCGTAATTAATATGATTTGTTATTAATTAACTACTATAGAGTACCAGTAGAATTTTTCTAAGCAAATTTTTTAAAAAATAATTGTATTGTTATTAATACTATATAAAATAATTGAAACTAACATCACTAGTTAAACTGAAACAAGCTTGTATTAATTAATGCACGTGGTTAAGTAAACTCAAATTAAAGTATCATCAGTTGAAGGAATGAAAATGTTATTTTTCTTCATATTTAAATAGTTTCTAGGATATATTGTATATAGTTGATGAATTATTGTGGGGTGCTAAGATAGTTCATCATAAATTTGATTAACGGCTTTAAAGATTCTCAAATAATTTTCACTTTATTAGCATAATTAATTAAGGTGAATAAATTGTTTTTATTTTATTTCATTCAAATTAGGCAAAATGACATTTTTTGTCTCTTAACTCTTTGCACAGATTCACTTTGGTCCCTTAATTTTTTTTTGACTCATTTTGGTCCCTTAACTTCTATGTTTAGTTCGTTTTGGTCCCTGACATTAAGTCCGTCAAGGATATTAAGAAATATGTCTTACATGACTCCTACGTGACACTAACTCCGTGATAACTTGATGGATGAGGCCCTGGTTAGTCTAAACGATGTAGTTTGGGATGAATGAGAGATGCACAAACTTGAAGTTGAGTAACGTGTGAGAGAATCCAAAATATTACCACCTGAGAAACTGTGCGCATTTGGTTAGGTTTGTGCTTCAATCTGACTCTGAAGCAAAAAATTTGGAAGGGCTTTGAATAATCGAAAGAGTGCAACTTAGAATCTCGCGACAGGGACCAAAACGAACTAAACATAGAAGTTAAGGGATCAAAATGAGTCAAAAAAAAGTTAAGAGACCAAAATAAATTTGCTCAAAGAGTTAAGAGATCAAAAATGTCATTTTCCCATCAAATTATTAGTTCTTAATGCTAATAATAGGTTCATTATCTAGGACACTTAATTTTGTACTATGAGATGAAAATTACTTCTCTACATTATATTTTAGCAATCAGATTAGCTTAACTACTCTATTATACTTTTGCTTGATTTCTTTCCTACTTAAAAAAAAGTAAAAGTGCTCCTCCATTTATAGAAGGGTTTTTCTAAGGTTAAGAAATTAAAAATAAAAAATTAATATAATATTAATTATATGTTAAATACAGTCATATTAAAAAAAAATTAATAATAATTTTTTTATTTTTAATTTTTTATTAAGTTAAAAAAACTCATATAAATAGATGGATATTATGCTATAGAAGCTCAAATTTAATTCCCTAAAAAGGGCACACGTGATTATTAAGTAATCTAGCAATTAATCACTAGCTTTGACCGCGTTTGGTGGCAATTTTCTAAAGTTCAATTCATACTTAGTACCACTCTTTTGGACACATCTCAAAAAATTACTTTTATGTTTTAAGAAAGGGAAATTAAATGCTATTCACAAATTAAAAAAAAAAAGAAAGGAAAATGCTTTCAAGTGCGCGCGGTTAATGGTAAAAAATAAAAATATTTTATTATGAATAATTATATTTATTATTATTTCGAGAATTAAAAGACTTATAAAAAAACTGCTTTAATATTACGCTCTTGTTTTGTAACCTTTTCACATAAACTAATGTCAACTTTTGACAATAAAAAAATTATCATTTATTCACGTTTTTTAATTTGTTAGTTTCTGTTTTGATTACTTACAGTTGGTATAGGTTTTATATGTTTCATAAAATTATCGCGTTACTATAGATATATAATATATATTTGTATTAATGGATAAATATATAATTAATTACTAACATATAAATATATTGGTATAAGTAATTAATATATTCTGCTATTAATTTATAGATCGTTAATAAATATTTTTAAAAATATATATTTTTTTATAGACAAATACTCACACTCACTCCTCGCACACCCTACACTAAATTATTTTCCTCTAAACTTTCAATGTCAAGGTTCGAACCTTGTACTTCCGACTTCCAAACCTTATATACTGATTTTCTTTATGGTACATTTAAAATTAAAAAAAAAAAAGAAAAAGAAAAAGACTACTACTCTATCTGTCTATCTCTAGGGTAGAAAGTGTCCAACTTAATCTAAAGCAAATTGAGATGAATATATGTATATATATCAACTTTTTTTTAAAAACATAACGTAAAATACAGTTTTAAAATATATGAAATTGACGAGCATCTGGAATGACGTAAAAATTTGTAGACATAATTTATTCAATCTTACAGTGAGTTTCGTGAAAAACATCTTTTGACAAATAATTATTAAACAGTATAATTAGTATAAGTTATACTGATATCATACATACATGTGATGGATATATATGACCATCCATCACATCCTTTGTTACTATAGTCACTACCACAAGGAAATTAATTATTATGTTCACTAACTGAATTACATGCTAAAATTTGAGTACCATATAAAACATCAATAAAGCGCAAGGGAAAATAAGTCACCAACCATTAAAACAGTTAATAATAATTAATCACAAGAGTAAATCTTATTAAATATGAAAAAAAGTGACTAATTCGTAAATGATTGTGGAAGTCCAAGCTTTAAACTTTTTTGCATTAAAAAAAAATTAAATATTTTGATCATATATATATCGATCATAGAAGGCCCCTTGGCCACCCTTGTCTTCCCCCTTAATTACCATACACTTTAATATGGATCGGATCGTATCGGATGCTTTTAGTTTTAATTATTAATTATTAATTGTATATAGATAATAGACACATACACACTTAGCTTTATTCATGCAATAATATATACATGCATGTTCGAGTTCACCAAATATTTTTTACACACAAAAACAGGGGAACAAAGTTATTACTACTATCTCTAACCATTTCATGAATTGGAATAATGGTTAGCCCTAATACAACTATACAATAAATAGCGAACACCAAATTTACATGTGCAAAACTAATAATGATAAAAATAGTTTAACTTTAGTTGTAGTGAAATGTTAAAGAAAGAATCCGAAATGATTATTGATTGTGTTATGCAAATTGATATTACCAGGGAGTTTTGACCAAAGGACAAAATGAAATAAAACTAGAGAGTAAAAATGGCAAGGCATCACATAAAGTATTAAAGATCAAGTTTCACCAACCAATTGAAAACAAAATTGTTGATTTGTTAAGGAAAAAGGTCCCAAGTCTCTGCATGTTTGACACGTGTAAGAGGTAGCCCAATATGTGAGAGAAGTGAGAAAAGAATGTATGGAATCCATTATAAGGCATACAATTTTTGCAGAGTGACTCTGCACCTTTTAGCCCTTTTCTCTACAAATTAAAATACTACTTTCCTCTCTTCTCTCATTAAATTCATTCATCACTTCATCATTCTCACTCACAATTCTTCATTCTCTCTTCCTAATTTATTTCCTTTCACTTTTATTTCATCCTAGGGCTAAACCTAGCTATCCTAGCTAGCTAGTACTCTATCTTCTATCTCATTAATTAGTTTCATCATTAATCTTCATTTTTTGTTTAATATATCTAATTAATTAATTATTAATTATGGGGCATCACTCTTGTTGCAACAAGCAGAAGGTTAAAAGAGGGCTATGGTCACCTGAGGAAGATGAAAAGCTCATCAACTACATCACCACTTATGGACATGGCTGCTGGAGCTCTGTCCCTAAACTTGCAGGTACCTATATATATATATTCATTCCAATTTCCAAACTCTCTCTTCATCTTAATAATTTCATTTCTTCATTCTGAGTTAGTTAATTTTAATTTAGTTAGGACTTGTTTATGTTAGTATAAGTTTGTGATTTGGTTTCACGTTGAGATTGCCAAACACAAATCTAAAAATTAAAGTTAGATACAGTGTGATTGATGGTTGAACTTTAAGATGAGATTATAACGTGAATCTGCTTCAACACAATCAAGAGTAATAACTTTCACATTTTAAATTCATGTTTAACATATATTAACGTAAAATCAAACACACATATTCTGTCGTGTTTGAAATAGATTTATGTTTGCTTAGTAAAAACAAACACATACTATGTTTACATCATTCTTGCATTATTAGAGGACTACAAAGGTGCGGAAAGAGTTGCAGATTAAGATGGATAAATTATCTGAGACCGGATTTGAAACGTGGAAGCTTCTCTCCTCAAGAAGCAGCCCTCATTATCGAACTTCATAGTATTCTAGGCAACAGGTACATACCAAAATAATATTGCTAGCTACCTATTAGACTACTAGTAAAAAAACTCTTCTTTTAATTTAAACGTGTGTTTAATTTCATGTCTTATGTCGAATGAGATAAATATGAATTCTTTTTAACACAATTCAGAGTAGTTTTCATGTTTCAAATATACCTTTGTCAATCCTAACAAAAAAACCAAACACACAATTCAGAAAATATGTATCCTTGTTTAACTCTAGCCTTATTGCTATTTGAATTAAATAATTACATAATGAATGACAAGGTCAACATTGAATATTAATTATTATGAAAAGTTATGTTTGTTTGTTCATTACTTTTTTTTTCTTCTGACAATTAATTAAGAGAGGGGTGTACATATGTTAAATGACAGGTGGGCTCAAATAGCAAAGCACCTACCAGGAAGAACAGATAATGAGGTGAAAAACTTTTGGAATTCAAGCATTAAGAAGAAGCTCCTTTCTCATCATCATCATCATCATGATGTTGTTCCTTCTTTTCCTACACTAATTTCTGATCATCACAACATTAATTATAATCACCTTACTCCTTCAAACAATACTACTATTGCTAATTCTCTAGAAACTAATTTCTTCCCTTTATCTCACATCAATAATAATATTAATAACAACCCTACTTTCCTAATTAATGACCAAATTCCCTTATTATTCCCACCCCCAATCCTACAAGCCTTTGATCATCATCATCATAATGATATCGAGATTCATGATATCATCATCAACAATTACAATAATAATCCCAATTTCCTTGATCATATTCAGAATCCAATGCAAGAAATAGTACCAATATTATCAAATAATAATGTTGTTCCATCCTTGTGTGAAGATGATGCAATATGGTCATTTCATCTCAATAATATTCCAAATCAAGAAATTATGAATCATGAAATGACCAAAAGTAGTAGTGATGCCACTACTACTACCCCACCACATTATTATTATAATAATAATAATGATATGGTTGAGAAATTCATCATCAATAATAATCCAAGTACATGGCAGCAGCATTTTCTACTTCATGATGAATCTACTCATCAATTGGTGGAACCAAAAGCTTTGTGTGAGAGCATTGAGGATTTTGTGATTTGTAGCAATAATACTACTAGTACTTCACAATTAGAACAAGAGGAAGAAGTTCTAGCTATAGCAAGAATTCATGGTTATAATAATAATAATAATAATAATAATAATGTTTGTCCACAAGATCAAGATCATCATCATCATCATCAAATTGTGGATCCAAATCAAGTGGAGTATCTCATGTCATCATCATTGCCATCCTCAACAACATCTTCCTCATCAATATCATTCTATCAACCACAAAATAATTGATTCAATCATCATCATCATAAATTTTCATATATTCCTTCAAGCTGGGAGTCTTTAATACTAGTACAATTTAGAGCATTGGTGCTATATATATATATATATATATGTATAATAGGTTCATAGGTTGAGTACTTAATGTATATAAACATATATATAATTGAGGGATTCAGTTTTTTTATTGAGCTAATTGTAACGTTATTATTGTATTTCAATCTCAAACCATTTGTAAAATTATTTTGGATGGTTGTGTATGTACTTTAAGTTGACACAATAACGATGGGTTGCTTTCTCTGACAAAATCCGTACACAGAATCACATAGAGCATAGTCAACTTAGGTTGTTGGCATGTGAATATAATGAGGCCAAAATGCCCTTAAATGTCACCAATTTCTATCCTACGACTTTAGCTCAGATGCCACTCATATCACATAATATAACATACTATGTGTATGATGGAATAAATTATTAAAATCCTCATTCACTTTGTTATTATCATTTAATTAAAATAATCTCTTACTTTAAGAATAAGTAAGAAGGTACCTGATTTTATTTTTTCTCGTTCGAAATGATCTTTTATTATGTTAAATAGAGTTTGATGCGACATGTTAAGTGTCATGATGAAAGCTTAAATTGGCGTCGCAGCATGTAAAAAATTTAAGTGTTTTTGGTCCCTGAAAAGTTGAAAAAACAGTTATTTTCCTTCATTTTCGTTCCGTAAAAAAAATAAAGAAAGAAGAGTGAGGATGAACGAAAATGACTCTTTTTTTTAACTTTTCAGAAACCAAAACATTTGATTTTCATTCACTTATTGATACGGCGCAATTTTGAGGTTCCATCGTGGCATTTAATAAGCCATATCATGACTTTGTTCATATGTTAATAACTGCTGAAATCATTTTGAGCGACAAAAGACAAAATCATAGGTCATTTTATTTATTCTTATAAGTGACCATATTGAAAGATTATGACAAAGTGAGATACCAATACTGGTTATTAATTTGAGTATGATGCGACCACAATGTTGAATCCAATTTAATTGGATTGAATATTGGGATGACATATTTTAAAAACTCAATCAACCCAACCTAACATGACATGTCCATACTTTCTTTTTTTTTTGAATATTCTCATTTATTTGATTTTTTATTTAAATCTTTCACGTAAAAAATGAAAATCAACTTTAAAATTTAAGTAAACATTGCTTATAAAAAAATTATGTAAACAACATATATTTTGACATTTATTCTCTTTTTATTTTTTATATTTATATTTTAAATTTTTGTTGAATTATAAATGTATACAAAAAGTTATCTAATGAAAGATGATAAAAAATTGGTTAAAGTTGTTTGAACATATATATGCAAACATTAAATGACACTAGAAAAATATTAAAGTTTGTCTTTTAATAAATGATATTTATAAAAATATGGTCTTTGACCAAACAATTATATATGTATCTAATTTCACCTATTTATATTTTTTTAAGATCTCTCCTACTACTGTACTATCGCCGTGTGATAATTGAGGCTTGTATTAAAAAGTAAAACAACAATTATATACTCCTTTTGTTCATAAACATAAATTACTTTTAACTGAATTATGAAAATTAAGAAATATAAATTAAATTATTAAATTAATCGGTATAAATGTGTTAATAAATATTTTAATTCAATTAATTTTTTTTTATTATATTATTTTTCCCTCTTCATTATTAATTAAACTTTTGAAAATTATAAAAGGGTAGAAACCGAAAATATTTATTAATAAGTTAATTAGTAATTTATATTTTTGAATCAATTTTTTTTAAAAATGTAACTTACATTCAGGAGTGAATGAAGTATAGTACCCTATTATATATGTAAGGGTCATTATCCTATCTTGAATGTTGACATTTAATTTGCTTCAGCCGAGAACTTGCGTATAAATTAGTTAAATTAAAGTTTTAGAAAATGAATTTAAGAACAAAACTTGCATGTATGATGCATGAACACTATGCAAAAGAAAATAACAGGTTTCACTTGAAAAAGGTGGAACAAGCTAAGTAACCATATCAAAATTTGTGTTATTTTAGAGTACAGTTATTGCACCAAATTTAATGTTATATGTATGTGACAAAAAGACAACCAAATTTAATTTGGGGCTCACATTGTAAAACAAGTTGTAAAGGAAAACTTTAAAATGGAGCAAAAGAAAAATGTTAACACAAAATTCCAAAGCTAGGAATAGTTTTAAAGATTCCAATGTAGACCAAAACTTGCATGTATCAATACAATGTCTATTATTGGCACAAATAATTTTTAAATTTAAGCTTTGATCTAATTATGCTAACCAATAATCGAATCATAACGTATATAAAAAACCTGTTTTAAGATCTCTATCTCTAAATAGATTAGTCTTTGACTAAAAAATTAAACCCTAATACAAACCAAAAACAAAAAAAAAACAAAAAAACAAAAAATAGACTTTATCATTATTGCAAGTTGCAACACATTTCTAATTAGTTGTGTTTGTAGAAACTATTTTCGTAAAAAAATATAAAATGAAAAAAAGTGTGGATTAAGTATAAATTAAATTTCTAATTAGTTGTGTTCCTTGTGCTTGCCGCTACCTAAGCATATTGTACATAACATAACAACACGGTTTTAACGTGATCACACCATTATGCCAATTACCCAAATAATGCTCATTAATTATATATATTACTTCCTTTATTGTTCAAAGTGAAGATTCTGATTTGAACAATATTACTCATCTATATTAATTATTATTGTTATGCAATTGCTGTCAATATGATCGATAAAGCAGAAAATGACTAAAATAATTAATAACCTATTAACCAAAAGAGGGTGAAAAAGTTAATTTATTTTCACATTGCTTCCCTGAAAGCATTTTGATTGTGGAAACAAAGGGAATCTTCTTTAAAGAATCTAACTTAGGGAGACACAACCCCTTTCAATCATAAAATGATTTTTCATCATAACAATGCCATTTCATTTCATAATTACTAAAATAATACTTTGAAGTCACAGGATATATATATGTTTTATTAGTAAACTTTTTCAAAGTTATATTATTTTAATAATAATGCGTGAGTTGATTTATATAAGGTCATTCTAGTTTAATCAGTTATCTAATTAGGTTCAAATCATACGTATTTAATTATGTGAAATACTCAAGGAGAAAATTTTCATTTATACTCCTATAATAATTAATTTTATATGACTCGAACAGAATTGTCTTTTATAAATAATAAATATAATTTAAAAAATTAATTACATAATTGAATTACTTTACAAGCATAAGAGAAGCATGTTTGGTTCCTTCCATGTGTTAACAATTATCTCTCTGGGTGATTGTGAATTTCTTTATATTATTGTCATTGATTTGCAATAAAAGAAAGAGCAAATAACTCTAGGGTTAGGGCAACCGTGCATGGCTCCGTTGTGTTTACATTTGTGAGGTCGATTAATTTGTAGTTCAAATAACATAAGGAGGAGCTCTTAGAGCTTAAGGAGTAAGGTTCGATTCCCGATAGCGTAAATTTAGAATTAGTGTAGTATTGAGATGTGTGTGTTTGCATAATAAAAAAAATTAATAAGAATTGCTGTGTTTAAACCTATTGTGTGCAAAATTTCCTTAAGCCAACGGCAACCATGAACCGCAAACGCGAATTAGTCTTGAGCCCTTTGAGCTTGAGAATACCTCATAATCATTTAAGGATGTTGGGATCAGTACCACCAAACTTGGATTTATCACCTTTTAAAATGGCATGAAAAGAAGGTCGTTATCCTCTCAATTCTGGATGGTAGCATCCGAAAACTAAACGGTGTGTGACGTTTATTTTCTAAAAGACAAGATTTTGAAAATTCTAAATAAAAGTATATCCAGAATTGGGATGATTTTGCCATCAAGTTAAAATATGGACTTTTTTTATAAAAAAAAATTTATCCAAAAAAAATTGTTATAACGTCAATTCCAATATGAGTGGTGCCAATTCCAACCTCCATCATTTAATATTGGAAAAAAAGAGAGAGAAAAGAAAGAAGAAAGAAAGAAGAAATAGATAGAAAGTTGGGGAAAGGCAAAGAAGCCCCCAGGGTGACAGCCGGCAACGCGTTACTACAATAATTTAGAACTTTGAAGGGCCCATAACTCTTGAAGTGGGCTCACTGATCTATTCTATTATAACTTCAATGTGGGCCTTAAAGGTGGGCCTTATTTTCCAAAGCTCGGAATCTCACAAAGTATAATGGGCCAACCTTCCTCAAAATTATTTCACTTTCTTAATCTTTGAGGCTTTTCTCCGCAGGGAATCAAGCTACAAAGTATGCCGTGAGAAAATTAAAGGTATTCATATCTAGTGTCCTAAGGGCATTAAATAAAGTTACTAGAAGTAGAAAAACAATCATAAGAACACATTGTCTCGTCTCTCGGAAATACAAAAAAACTATACATTCCAATACATTTTTACTATATTTAAGCTCTTAAATAGTGCCCTTAGAGCACTAAATATCATTTGCCAAAATTAAATACCGATTTTTCTAATGTTAACCACAAGAAGGTCACCATAAAGTATATAAGTGGTGTGACAATCTTCTTCTTATGAGTTAATTTTTGGGAGTGAGTTAAGTCCAAACTCAATTCTAATATCTAACGTGTGTTCATGAGTGGAATATAGGAAGTACTAAATATATTTTAATAAATTGGCATAAAAAAATATAATTTACTAAATATTCTGAATTGTAATTAAAAGTAAATTTTAAATTTGGGGTAATAAATACCATTTTTAACAATAATTTTTAATTCTTGTTTATAATGTGTTTATAGATAGTTAGATACTCATTAGAAAAATAGATTAAATAAAAATTGCGTTTTCACTCTGACCTCTTTTTGCCATATCAATCTGACTGAAGATTCTTTTTCTCCTTTTCATGATACCTTTTCTCCCATTTCTTTGATTTGATTATGTAATCAATTTATCATGTTTCATTTCCTCCCTTTCCTTGACAATTAAAGGAAGAAGTTGCATTCAATGTCAGACTCTCAAATTATTTAATCTTTATACATCTATGAATTTCCATCAGAAAGTAAATATAAAATAATATGAAAAAATATATAAATAAAAAATAAGAGTTTATAATCAATTTAAGTGCGTTAAGTTTACAAAAAATACTTTAATTCAAAACCCGTCAAATATATCTTTACTTTATTTGGATTATCTTATGAAATAAATCTAAATCAAACAACCAACAAGAATGATAGTATAGTGATAAAGACACATTATAATACCTAAATAGAATCATATTCAAATAGAATCATATTCAAATTTTAAAAATAACACCAATTAACAGTACACGTTTATATTTTTTAAAGAATTAATCTTCTATTTTAATAATAATTTCGGTCATACTTGATGAACCAAATAAAATCCAATTCAAATATATTAGGGAAAGCTTCAAATAAGAACTAGTATGATCCTACAATGACATGATGTAGTGACAATATTTTAGAATGAATGGGTTTTTTTGTTAGCTTTTCAAAAAAAAAAACGTAAAGTAAATATTTTTTTAAAAAAAAGTTATCATTTCTTTTTTTTTTTTTTGTTAAAAAATCATTGTTGAACCTGCAATAATTCTAAAATATAATGTTGATTGTCTTTAGCTCTAAGAGTATTAAGGCATTTGGTAAAGCTATACCTTTTCTTTAAAGGGTGAGACTACTGCTACTCTATTTTGTTTATGGTCACTTTTAATTAATTATTTTAATAATATTTATATATTAATATTTTGATTTATTGGTTAAAAAATATATTTAAATTGAAAAATATTCAACATGGAGTAGCAATAATCCCATTTTTACTTGAAGATGATAGGCTTGCAACAGCTGTATTTTCTTTAACCCTTGTTAAAGTGAGCAAAGGGTTGCTTTTTGTGCCCTTGTTTGTTTTTTTACGTTGCACCACCCACTTCAGGAATTGATTCAAAAAATAACTTTTAGAAATTAGTTACAGAAATGACTTCTATTTGACAAAAAATGGCTTCCAAAACAAAGTACAGCCTGCAGTTGAGGGCGACAAAAACAATGATTGAGTATAGAGTAGATGAAAAAATATATCTCATACGCACTTTCCTACTACTACGTAGAATAAATATTAAATAAAAATTAAATATATTTTCTATCTTCGGAATATAAATGCAAAATGACACTTTTGATCCCTTAACTTTTTACGTCAATTCAGTTTGGTTCCTTAACTCTTTTTTTTATCTGTTCTAGTCACTTAACTTTTATTTTGGATTCAATTTGGTCCCTTAACTTTTATTTTGGATTCAGTTTGATCCCTTCAGAAATGGTTTTTAATCCGTTAACGTCCTTGACAGATGTAACGGTAGGGGCCAAATTGAATTTAAAATAAAAGTTTATGGACTAAAATAGATAAAAAAAGTTAAGGAATCAAAATGAATTGGTGCAAAGAATTTTTTTTTTATCGGTCAAACACACACCCCACACTACCCAAAGAGTTAAAAGACCAAAAGTATCTTTTTATCAAATATAAATAACAATTAATAAGTCTCTCAACAAGAAAATAAGAGGATTTGCAAGAAGTTGAGGAGGATTTGAAATTATTCTAAAATTTATTATCTAATATGGTAGGTGTGATGAGAATCAAAGTACTAATATCATGAAATAATTACTCTTCTTCACAATATTAGTCTTGTGATTTTTTTTCCCTCTCTATCTAAGGTACTTACCATTAGAAGCACTAATTCCTTCTTCGAAATTGGCTCACACAAAACAGTTGTTTTGGGTAAGAACATTAATATTTAACAAGGTTTCAATGGGTTGTTTTGGCTGTACAAGTATACAATTAAAATTGAACAGTTTCAACTTTCTTTTTGTAAAATTTACTCATGAATTATTATTATTTTGTCTAGAGTTATTACTTTTATTTATTAAGGTACATATAAATTTTTTATATTTGATTTGAAACTCCACTTAATTTAATTATACTCCTATATACTACAAATTTAATTATAAATCAACCACGAATTAATAAAATTAAAGTGTCAATCAATATTTTCACCAATCTAATAAATAATCCAGTCTTCAAATGGCTGCCTTCAATGCTTCCATTCATTGTGCCGACGTTATTTTCCAACAGGTCCATGTGATGTAGGTGCTGTGTTTCACTGTGCTTGGGACACGAACGATAGTATGTGTTTGGTTTTACACAAAATTAGACCAAACATGGAATACTAGTGTGTGTTTGATAATTAGTTGAGAAGGGTAAAAGTACTTTTAAGTTGGTTAAATTGAAAAACAAAATTGTTTAATTTTCAATTAAACCAAGTTAGGCCAACTAGCTTTCAGCCCCAAAAGCACTTTCTCCCAACTTGGCCTAAGAATCTCTTGAGTTGAAAAAACTTGAATTTACAAAATATTAGTTATTGAAAGTATTTTCAACATCCTATCCAAATAATATTCAGTTGGTCAAACTTTATTTTATCTAAAAATATCCATACATAAATTTCGTTATGAAAACTGATTTTTATCCAACTAACTTGTAACCCAACTTATACAGAAATCCAAACACGCTTAGAATCTAGAAATTACTTTTAGTTATGTTGTACTACAACAAATTCAATTTTAATCTGTTCAAATACAAATAATTGTACCTATTTGCTAAATTGAAACCCAAATGCAAAAACTGAACTACATTGAAACGAATTGACGCACGTTCTAATAAATCATCAATCCAAATTTCAACTATCTTCAAACAAGAAAATAAGCCGAAAATTACCACTGCTCCAGTGATTTGCTAGTAATAGATAATACAAACAGACGAAATGGCATTTTTCTAAAATATGCCCAAGAAAATTACAAGAAGCATTTGCTTCAAATCAGAAATTACTAAGTGGCAAGGAACTGAAACAATGAAGAACCAAAAAAAAAATGTAAAACCAAAAAAGGGTAAAAAAAAGTACAAACTGAAATCGACTATATAATTGGCGTTACTACCGATTCTGCTCCATCTTAGCTTTAAGGAAGAAAAATGAAAAGAATTACCATAAATCTCAGATGTACATAATCATACTAAACTTATAATTTATTCTCCACTAGGAATCGCAGCAGAAATCCAATCAGAAGCTGACATTTGAATATCAGTCTCAATATGAGGAGAAAGAGAAAACGGTGTCACTGTAACCTGTTCCTCCAAATCACATGCAAGAATCGGTCAGAAAGGGTGAAACTTTGTACATGTATGACAGCACCTAAAGATACAAGCATGCACCATTTTATAAAACTAATGTTAATTGACAAGACAAGATTTTAATACTCCTGACTTACATATCCACTTTCAAGTGCTCTGTAATCCAGATCTTCATCTATTTCTTCCTGCTCCTTGTCCAAAAACTGAAGATACAAGTACAGTATAGCTATGTTATCTTCTACAAACAATTTAATACTATTTAATCAGCATACAAATATAGCACATAAATTCATTAAGAGAAACCGGCAACCTAACTCATTCGAAGGATGTGTCACAATTAATTTGTAAAACAGCAGAACACCCATGATTAAAGAAAATCTTTTAAAGGTTGCAGATAACATAACATATGAAAACAAATTCAAAAATTTCCACAAATTGCCATCTTGTAGACAGCACGGAAAACAGTTGACCTTAATATTAACAAGATTTGTCCATGATTGGAAATTAATGATTTTTCCCCTTCTATTTACCTCTAGTCTGAAATACCTCTTCACCCTGTTGGGATCAGATTTTCCTGCAGCTCCAATTGACTCAATAATCTCCAAATTCTTTTTCTGTGTAGCCAATCGGCGAGCTGCGCCCTGAAGTGGACAAAGGCAAGGAAGTTTAGGTATACTCATTAACAGATAAGATGCATCAAACGTCCATCAAATTACACAGAACATAAAGACAAGATTTGTAAGTACATAAGACACTTACAGCTGCAGATGCATCTCGACCGAGCTGTGCAAACTGAAGTCCAAGACCACCTTGATTGGCCAAGAAATGGCCGGGTGGATAGCGGCTAGTTGAAACAGCTAGCCAGTTTGGAGTGGATCTCCACATACTTTGCTTGGTCAATTTGAAGCCCTATCAATAAAAGGATAAGATTGCAACCGTGTAAACAGAATACAAAAGAGAAACAAACAACCATGAAACTTTTTTAAATCATTAAAATCTAATCAGTCAAGAACATTATCAGGTATGCACACTAGATTTTCTACAATATCTGGCCCAAAACCAGTGACATTTGCATACTGCAACAAAACATTTTCATAAATTATCCAATACAAAAGAAAATTTGCAGACCTTGTTACCCAAAGGTGACGTGGGAATTCCTATATTTAGAAAACAGCTTTTGGGAAAAGTTCCCTTTTCAACATCCCTGATAGCTGCATTTATTAACGGTAAACAGACTGTTGCTGCATCCTTGAAATCGGACTCTTGACTTTCATCCTTTTTCCTACAGCAGTATATGATATTAATTCATAATCTCCAGCATGACAGCACAGTTAAATCTGTAGGCATAGAATCATCAATTTACCAGTTTAATGATATTGATAACGAGGGTACACCACCTAATAATGCTTCTCTAGCTCCAGCAACAACCCCTGAGTAGAACCTATAGCATTTCAAAGCATGAGATAAGCATCGGTGTATGCATAGGGCTGCAAATTCTTGAGAACATATACACAGATACAGATTTAAATGAATCCAAGATGGAAATTCCAAGAGCGGTGGTGGGAACTGTATACTAACTCAGATTTATATATATATATATATATATATATATATATATATATATATATTTATCTCTAATCAAAGTACACAACTTACATGTGATGACCACAGCTTGATCCTCGGTTAATCCCACTAATCACCTGAAATTTAAACCGCATTATCATGCATAAATCTTCAGCAATTTGTCAACACAACAGGAACACGCATGATTTTTGGTCATAAGATATAAATGCTAACCAGCATAGGCTTTGACCACGAAAACAACGCCCCAGATAATGCCAGTGAAACACAATCCACAGGAGTTCCTGGATTGTAAATCAGAAAACAATAACAAATTCATGTGTATCCTAAGCCGAGAAACTCCCACTAATGTCAATAAATCCACGTCATATATGCATCAGGTTAACATGGACTTAACATATAGGAAAGGAACAATTCAAGCAATACCTGAAATCTCAAAGGCCGTAGCGCCACTAATTTTGGCAGAAGCGGCTTCAACAGTTTCTCGGATGGTTATAGAGTGACCCGAAAGCGATTTGTCCCTAAAGCAACCATTTCACGAACTAACAAATTACAAACACATCCCAGATTCAATAACAAGACGACAAAACAAGCACATCAAGGAAAATCTATCTCTAAGCTAAAAATGAAACAGAAAGAAGTCAGAAGGCAGAAGATGAAAATAAAAGTAGCGCAGTGTATGGAAGAAAAGCAAGACGCACGATTGAGGAACGCAAACATGGACATTGTAGAGGCCTTGAAGAACAAGAGCTTCAACTAGGTGCGTAAGACCGGGGGATTCAATCCCATCGCTGTTGGTAATCAAAACAATAGGTTTGGAGGGATCAAATTCAACGTCGGATTCCGCATTGTCATTGGATTGTTGAAGGTTTTTTTCTTCTCCCTGGTCTTGTTGTTGTGGTTGGGAGCCTTTGCGGTTGAGAAGCGCTTCCTGGAGATTGGAAACGAGGCCCGGGGGCATCATCTTGGAAGGACGTCGTTGCGAAGGGGGAATTGATGAAGGATGACGAAGAATTGAAAATTAGTGGAAGAATGAGGAAACCCTAAGGAATCGAAAGAGAAAGGGGGGAAAAGAAAGAAAGAAAGAAAGAAAGAAAGAAGAAGAAGATGATGAAGAAGGAATATTAAAATATTAATAAAGCGCTGAAAATGAAATGTAAGGAAATGAAATTGGTTGGATAGATGATAGACCGCTTCTAACGGCGTTTACGTGGAAACATAAACACACTGAGCGTGTAATTCAAAGAGAGAGAGAGAAACTTCCAAAATTAAATTAAAGAAAGAAACAGTAATGACTTGCGTAACCCTTCAATTATGGATGTGAAGATCTAATTAATAGTTACTCTGAAACTCAGTAGTATTGAATACTATTAATCATTAATTTCTTCTCCTTTTTTTATTAGGAACAAGCTGTTGCCATCCTAAAATTAATTATGTCTCAAATATAATTTAATGGGTCACGTTAAATACTGTGTTAAGGGCATTTGTTAAGATGCAATAAATACATCTTTTAAAATAATTAAAGTTACTATAAACAGCATTCATTAAGTAGTTTTTAAGTTTCGAAACATTAAAGTTTATTATTTTCAATAAAATATTACTATTTTTGTAATCTTAACTAGTGTCCTAAAGACACTGTTTATCATTTTCCTAATTTAATTATATTCACAAAAATTAGTGACTTTTATTTTTAGATAAATGCTAAATAATGTCCTTAAAACACTTTTTAAGAACACAAAAATGATAAAAAAAATTATTAAAAAATGTACCTTTTTACTATATCTAAACTCTTATCTAGTGTCCTTAGGGTACTAAATATCATTTGCCTAATTATAATAACCTGTTTAACAAGACATTTGTTTTTAATCTCTATAAATTGTGTAATATAGTTTGATTCTTAGCTTTATGATAAAAATAAACGAAAAAGAGAGGTCTTGAGATCAATGAATTGTTGATTCAAGAGTATATACTTTTTGTTTTAAGTAAAAGGTCTTGAGTTAAAAACTTAAAATTATAGTAATGGAAAAAATAAATAAATCCAACTAACAAAGTTAGTTTCATCCTCAAAGATAAACCTATATTCAGTTGAGAGGGTGTAACTTAAAAAATTTATAAGTAATGTTATTAATTTTAAATATTGTGCACCTCTACTCCTATATTTTTTAATTCTAAAATTAAATTTTTATATTTGATTTCTTAATTTTATAATTTTAATTTACTAGTATGTCATAAGAGTATATATTAAAAATCATTTTTAACTCCCCTTAAAAGTATTTATTTTGAATTTTTTTTATTTGTTATTTACTTTAAATTAAGTTGCACTCCTAATTATAGGTCTTAGGTTTGCCGATGTCTATTGTGAAGTGAAGTTTTTGGCTTGAACTAGAGAATAATGGTCACTATTAGACCAGAAGAAATGGATAAAAAAAATAAACGGTCAAATTAAAAAAATTAGAATCAAATTATAATTAATTTTAGTTAGAATCAATTCTAAAAAAATAATTCTTTACAGAAGCTATATTGAATCAATGTTATGGCCGAAACAAAACACACGCTTAATTTTCTCTTTGCTTTTCTCAGCTGTATGAAGTATAACTTAAGCCACGTCTTAGATTGTAGATAAATACTCCTTCTAAACTTTCTAACAAAACTTCTTATATACTATGTATAGAATGTATTTAATAAATTTTATATTTCAAGACATAATGTGTATTAATTTTGTAAGGAATAGCTCCTTTTAATTAATTTATTATTTTAATAATATTTTTAATTTATTTTCACTCTTAATTTATTACTAATAATATTTATTTATTAACACTCAAATTTAATTTATTACAATAATATATTTTAAATTAAAAATATTAAAAGTGAGTGAAATTGTCAAAAAAAAAAAAAGAGGAGTGGCACTCTTTTTTAAGTTAGTAATGTTTTCTTAATAAAATAGTAACGATCACAACAACCCGCTTAAGAGAAATCATAATCTTAAAATTACAATTAATCTTCTTTTTCTTTTTTTTTCTTTTTACCATCTCCATCTCCACTTTACCCATCCATTTTATTAGATTCCAAACAAACAAAGAACTTGGTTCTATTTCTTATGAATAAAAAAGCTTTCTTAATTTATTTATTTTTCAAAAAAAAAAAACTTCTTGAAGGACCACTCAATAATGGTTGATTGTAATAGAATCAACCCTCACCCTAAGCTAATTGCGTCTAATCTGTCAAGACCTTCGAAGTATAGAATTGTCATTTTAAGGAAATTTTGTTTAATCCTTAATGAAGCTTACTATAAAAGTTAATTGTTACTTGTGCTGATATAAATTCTCTATCAAAACTAAAATGACCCATTTATTTAACCCTAAAATTTTTAGAACAATTCTTTGATAAATATTTTTTTTATAAAATATTGGTTTTAACTACTATAAAACACAAAATCAATCTTCTGAAGTTTGGGTTGTTAAAAAAAAAAAAACTTTACATTAATGTTTTACTACCTTTTAAAAAATATACCTTTGATTTTGAATAAAAAAATGATTTGTTTTGAATACTAAAAAAGTTGAAACAGACGGGCTCAATCAAGATTGTACTGATTAAATTAATTTGAAAAAGTGTACAGGTGCAAGCTAATGGCCAAGGTAACAATCAACCTTTACAAGCTTTCAATGCGTCACACTTATTAATTTGAAATGATCTTTAATGCCACTTTATTAGTTGCTCCTCCACAATAATAATAAAAAAAAAAAAAACTGACTTCTTCATATGAATTTTACATTTGTTTAAATTGATTTCTTTTGGTAAATGAATCTCGGGGTAAAAGAATGGTGCATGAATCGAAAGATTTTTTTAAAATACAAAATTGTTATGCATATATATGATTTACATATGGGCAAAAATGATGTTCTTCATTAAACAAACTTTGATGTGATATTGATAAGGCAAGAATGGAAAAAAGATAGAAAGGTGGCGTCAGGAAGGAAGAAGTCAAAAGGGTGAAAGGCATTTCAAAAGAGGTCCATGTCGTCTTGCCAGCAATCACTATGATTATAGGAAGGAATTGGAGGATACAATCAAAATACTCCATTCATTAATGCTTATCCGATCTGAATCTCATAGTAGTAGTACCTCTTTTTTTTTGGGGGGGGATTTAGAACTTCTTGTTTACGCTAGGTGTTTTTAGTCGTCACTCAAGAACTAAATCTCCTATGAGGTAGACAGATCGCTAAAATAAATATACTCTTAACAAAAAAACAGAAAAATTATATGTACAATAAAAATTTAATCTCTAATCAGTATATTTAAAAGACTTAATTATCAATTAAATCTGTTGAGCTTTTGGTTGGTTGGAGGATTTAAAACTTGGTTTGCCAATTAATGGTGGAAAAGGTGATTAGAAGCAATAACCTATTTTGAAAGAATGATAAATATATTGTTCATGAGATGAGGATTTGCCTTCCAAATTCGCCGTGTGTATCATGAGACAGCACACTCCTACTTGGTTTATCAAAAATATTTCTACCACTTTTTAAACTTTTATATCATTAATTTGTTTTTAAACATTTTCTTAAAATCATGCTTATTATTATATTATATCTCATATTTGTTCCATAATTAAAGACTTTTTTTTTTTATTAAAAGCAACGGTCACAAAAGACTACCCAGATATCACCGGACAGAGATCGATGCCCAATCTGGAGATCCTACCGGCAATTGTGGACCGATACACACTATTTCTCATATATGTTCAAAAATTAGTTCTCAAAATTACGCTTTTTTTTAGTCTTTGGAAAACTACACAAAAAAAATGTGTTTGGAAAAAAATTAAATGGTCTTTTCTAATGACTAGAGTTCAGTTCCATGCCTAGAAAAAAAAAAATAGTTATAAAAGACAAAACTTACTTTAATAATCTCTATTTCTCCAATTAGAATTAGACTCTAGTAGGATAGAAATAGGGAGGAATAGGGAGGAGAGAAATAGGGTGAAAGAAAGTTATGGGAGGAGAGAAATAGAGAGAAAGAAAGCTTTTCAATTTTTTTCTTCTAGAAGTCAACTTTTTCTTTTTAATTTCTCTCAACCAAAAGAAAAAATTGCATCGTTATTCGTGTTTTTATTTTCTCTCTATTTCTTTCCTCTCAACTAGACTAGACGCAGGGTTAGTTATACCCATCATCGCACATATATTACAAAAAAATATATTATGACATTTCTCCATTTATAATTGCACCACTACTCATTTTCGGATATACCAAACCTTCACATTATCATTAATGTCACAAAGAGTGTAGTATTGAAGGCGACGAAATAGTTCAGTGACTTTAAGATGGTCATCAGAAAATAATTTGTTTTCCCTGCAGACAGTTTGTGAAATCATGCACCATTTCATCAGTTCCTATAATCAATACTACATGTTAAGATAATACTACTATAACTGTGTGATGCCATTGTAATTTCACGTTGGCATAAAGACTCGTTGACAATCCCCAAAAAAAAAAAACAATGCTATACATGAGAGAAAAAAGAAAGCAAATTCACCTTTTAGCCTTGTAATACTGTAATTTTCTGCACCGATATTCAATTCGTTATTTGGCTAGTATATTCTCATTATCTGCATCTTGATATTCATGGAAAAACTTAGTGACCAAAAAAAAAAAAGAGCTTGGATCATGCTACCGGGTGCAAGGCTGAGAATTCTGAGTTCTGAGTTCTGAGTTCTGACAAAGAAGGAATAATTACCGAGTCACATTCATACTTACACAAGGACAAACAACAAGTTAAAGATATAATTTAACGAAAGGATAAGGAGAACCTTTTGTCACATGGTGGTGTCTCTAACCCTACCCTTTCGTTTCCTAGCTCTACTTCTCAAAGCTGACATACGGACTCTGTTCTCTGTCTCCTGAAGAATTCAAAACATCAGTTAAGTTTCCCAACAGAGATTTATGTGAAACAAAAAAAACGTCATGAATCATAACTCACCCTTGTTACAATCATATGTTTCAAGGCAGCAACGAGCTCAAACAAATATTCATAAGCAGCCTTGTGTGGCTCCTGCAAAAAGAACCTTTGATTTAAGACTAGACGTATAAATAAAGATTATTAAAGTCACACACTGACTAAATATATCACCGATGACGGATCTAGAAATTTCAAATTGTAGAGGGAAGATACATGGATAACTTTGTACTATTGAAACATTATTTATATAGAATACTCACCAACAGCTCATGTATAGAGTACGTTTTCTCATATTGTATTTTAATTATTTGAATATGTATTTATTGAAAAAAAAAACTGTGGGGGGTTGCATACACAAATAAATCTGGACTGGGAGCATTTTTGTACTAATTATACATATGATATGAATAAAAAATCACAAGAGCTTGTGGGGGCACATCCCTCACCAAGCTTTTATAAGGTAATCCATATAAAAGATGCTACCTGTATGTTAGGAGGTAAAGGCAATCCTTCCACCGATGGAGCTCTTGGAACCTGCACAGCTCGAGTGCCGCCTAAACCATCAGGAAGCTGAACACTCCAACTCGGGCCATTGTATATGCCTAATGCATCAAAATCAAACTCGGGTCTCAACCCAGCCGGATAATATCTATGGTAATCAGAAAAGCCAGAGGTTGATGCCTGTGGACAAAAGTAAACTGCTTCAGTGTTTGCATCTTTAGCAGGCAATACAACAAAAATGAGTACGAGTAAAATATTGTTCGGGCATCTTATACGATTTGAGACGAGTCTAGTTTACTCAAGTCCATGTCATTAGCATCAACATCAACATAGGGATCCACCTGGGAAGCAAGCAACGCAAAAGTCAAATATAGTTGACAAAATAAGACACAGGTTTTTCTAACCTGCACAACTATTACATAGGATAAAAATCCCAAAATAGAAAAAAATGTAAGTAATAAATGAATGTTAAATACAAAACTCAATTAATTTTTATCTTTCCCTATGAAAAGCTTCTCCATTGAGATGCTTAACATGTGTAATGTTGCACAAGTTAGAAAAACCGATAAGACAAAACCATCTAGTATTTTATTTATTTATGATCAACATGTAAATGCATACTTTCTGAGAAATTGAACTTTTCAAGGGACTATTCTGACATTTATTGAAATATTTTATCATATAAATTCTCCTTGCACCCACAATTTTCAAATTTGATTTTTTTAAGGCTTCTCCAGATTCAATGTAAATCTCAATTTCTGCCCACTATAAGTCCTCCACAGTAGAAAAGAAAATACCCGTAGACATTGTATGTTAACTCATTACCATTGGTCTTTCTGCTGATTTGAATGAGTGAAAGGAAGGACTTGCAAAATCAGGCGACGTCAATATTGCATATGCTCCTTCATTGTTATATCTCCTTTTACCAAACTGCAACACAGAAGACCCTTAAAGAGATATAATACTTCAGAATTCAGATTTAGAGATCTCAAAGTCATGATTCCTTGTAATAAGCTACATTTCATCACTCAGACACAGTAAGTGCATGAGATCTGTTTTCTTTCAAGCGATAAGACCCACATGTCTATAACAAATCCCATGTGCAGAATTACTAATCAAATTTACACATGCTGATTTTGTATGAATTTTCCATTATTTCAAGGATAAGTTATTTAAATTGAAAACATGCATTCCTACATAATAAATTTCAAAAGAAACATCATGCACTGCTTACAGAGGAAATTCTAGTCATCTAATCTTAATAGGCTAGGGCATGAACAGGATGCAAATACATAGATGCTACTCATGCTAGCGCAAATGGCCAACTGAGCTTTCATCTTTTGCGTCCCCAAAAATAATTCAGTGAAGCAATTTTGACCATTTAACCGGAGCACTATGAATTATGATATTGCCATGGTTGCAGATGCTACAGGTGCAACAAATGCAACACTTTTGAATAAATGAATAATATTGATAAATATTGCATTTGCAAATTTGAACCTGTGGGTAGTCTGGAGCGCTAAAAAGTGTATATAGCTTTCCTGATTGTCCATCATGATCCATGCTGTATCCACTCAACATATCCCCAAAATCATCCCTACCAGCCCTTGCATCAGGTCCTTCATGTGATCTGATGATCAGCTATGCAGCAAGAATAATATATACTAAGCTTAAGAATAATACTTAGCAATCAAATAATGTTTACATACTTGCATTGGTTCTTTAAACACGTCTAAATTCTAAACATGCAATCCATCTTGCATAATGACAATTTGGGATAACATTTCCAAACATCTGATAGAAAGGTTAATGAAGCGGATAGGATTCTTTTGGTATAAATGCAAAAACGTAACTAGTTCAAGTTTATTGATGGAAAGGATAAGTATAGACTGTATAGTGTTTTTCTTTTCAGTTAACATTAAAATTTCCAATCGTAGGAATATAAAAAGAAAAAAAGTTAGATAGACTATTCATCAAGTAAAAAGGAAAGAGCAAGGGGCAGAGATAAGTAAGTTAGTTTAAAACACCATGGCTATAGTCTGCTAACAAAAAAGAAATGGTAGTCAAATGAAATACAATTCAAATAATTAGAAGATCGGGAAATCTTGATCAAACAACGTGTTATAATGATATATACATAAACAGTTGGCAACTCAGTTTTCGTCAAATTACAATTTTGAATATTACCTTTAAATTGTGCTGCTTTAAGAAAGCCTCGGTGCAATCAGGACCCCACCATAAACCTAATTTTCGAGCTGCATTATCCCTGAGACCATCCCTATTGGATGGTTTTGACCAGAGAATGTCACTCAATAATATGTTAGGACCTTCATTAGGGGAATCTACACAAGTTCTTTTAACTTCAGACAACTCAGCTAAAGAACCAAGGTCCACTCTATGTGACTTTTTCCGTTTGGGCTTTCGTGAAGGGGCAGCAAGTATGCTACGGAAAAGCCCTCCATGAGTAGTATAAACACAATTGGCAATAACTGAAGCTAACGGAAGCTCCTTGAAACACACAAGGAATTTATTGTAGACATCTTCGCCTTGATCCCCATACTTGGTCCACACCTCCTTCTTAAAACCATACTTTGTGGTGCAATATCTTGATTCATGATTTCCACGAAGTAGAAATACTCTGTTAGGCATCAAAACCTGAATATGCAATGACAGACTTTACATACTAATAAATAATCAGAGAGTAATATATATGTCAGTATTCTATATGATCACCAGCACAGTTACTAGGTCATACAAATATTTCTAAACAGTAGCCTTTTTTGCTCTTTCTTTTTCCTCCAGGTCAATATACACCAATAAGGCAACAACCACAAACAAAATCATGAAGGATCTCAACATTAGTCATGTTTCACGGCCATCACCTTACCTTCCAAGCAAGCAAGACCAAAAATACTTCAATGCCCCAAGCTCCTCTATCTACATAATTTCCGTTGAAAACATAGAACTGATTCTCAGAGGGTGCTCCTGCATGCCTCAAAAGAAACATTAAATCATGAAAATGCCCATGTATATCGCCTACTACAATGACTCTTGAATCTTCTTGACAATTAATCTCCACACAGTTTGGTTCTTTACATAAAATACTACAAGCAGCATCAATCAGTTTGTCCACCAAAATGGATGGCACAACATGACAGAACTCAGATGGCAACATCTTTTGTGAAGCCTGCTCAAGGATGAACATCATTTCTTGAACCCACTCTAAGGTGATGCAGTCATCAGCAGGCCACATTAGAAATTGCTGAAAGCATGATGGCAACAGAGACTCCTGTACTTCATCTATCCCATTTTCAAATCTCAAAACATTTTCCACATCCAATATCTCATCTTCATGCGTCAAGCTTTGAGCACCATCGATCAAGGCATCCCCATTGCTAATCTTGGTTGACCCAACCATGGGACTCTCTCCCATCCCGTCATCCACAAAGACAACCTGTAAAACTGATCAATGTACCTTAAGAGAGATCTTAAATCTATACGAAAAGGAAAAAGTTCAAAAAATTACTAAGACAGTCAGCATTAACCCCTTACTTGTTCGGCAAGTAAGTCAGTCCTAGTTATAGCAACTCTAGGTTGTTTATCAACGATCCCATGTGCAATTTCTTTCATCCTCAATACTAAATGCATCCTCTGGTCATCCAAGCCTTCATAGGACATCCTACTCAATAGTTGAATGATATCCTTGGATGCGCACACCTGCAAATAGCACAAGTCAGTTGAGTGAAAGAGAGGATGTTAATGTCAATATAATTCATCATGAATTAATCTATGGAAGAATCATGGCTAACCATTTTCTCAATACTGTGGCGCAAGGCAGTAATCACGTCATTCTTTGTGACCTGTAAATAGCAGTATAGCACCCAATTTATGAGCTCAGAACAAGGAAATTAGGGTTAAAAGAAGTATCAGCAGCTGCTTATCTCTTTTAAGTTTTACCTTTCTGTCTCGATCATCAACAACCCCACGCGCTATTTCTCTCATCATCACTAAGGAATGGATTTGCTGGTCATCTAAATTTACCAGAGACATTGAATTTATGCCATCCAAAATTTTCTGGCATCCACTCTTAACTCTCTCTTGATGGTGATCCATGACTATAACACTACATTAACTGCCACAAGTAACAACCAAATTATCCCTGATGAACATTTTCACTCAAATTCACATGAAGATAGTTAGACTGAAGCTAATTTAAGAACTTCAGAGTATACAATGGAGATGAAGAATGGGAAGCCAAATGATTAGAGGAATAAAGAGTGAATCAGGTGAAGCAAAAACAGCACTACTAGTTGTACCTGTTTCCTTCACTCGAATCTGAAGCACATAGCCATAAACGAAGGAATTGGAGTTGAGCGAGGTCTTTGTTTAGTGTTTATATTCTTCAATCTTCAATTTGGGTTGTAAATGGAAATCTGGTTGCCCCGATTCGAAAATTAGGTACGGCTGCAATCAGAGCCTCGAAACTCTTCTCTTTATCCAATAAGATGCTTGTTGTTTCCCGAAGGAAAATAAATTAGGGTTCGGTTTGTTTGATTGCTTAAGGGTGATTCAAAATTTCTAAAAAGGATTGAAAATGATAATTCAAGAAATGTGTTGTATCTCTATAAGATTTACAATTTTAAGAATTAATTGTTTATTTTACAAAATAATAAATTTTTAATACAAAAAAATTCATTTTACAAATTTTAAGATGTTTTTTATTCTTTTAAAACTGATTATAAGTAAAGTAATTAATTTTTTTAAAGTTACTTTTAACTTGTTTCAATTGTAATAAAAAAGTGAAACAATTAAAAAAACAATTGTTGTCACAATAACCAAATATGAGTAAATTATTATATTTATCATAAGTAATGTTTTATTCATTTTAAAAATAAATTATTTTTAAGTAATAATAAATTGACCCTTAATTTTTCATGTTCTGAAAAGTATTCCAAATATATGTTTCTCATTAAATAATTCTTTAAAAAACTTTATTATCAAATTAGCCTTATAAATATTTAAATACTATCAAATTAATATTTTAAAAAAATTAAAGTACTATTAAATTAATCCATTCAATATAAAAAATATCATCAAATTATTTTTAAGTAATAATAAACAGATTCTTAATTTTTCATGGTCTAGAAGATACTCCAAATATATGTTTCTCATTAATTTAGTTCTTTAAATTACTTTATTATCAAATGGCTTTTGCTAACCATTGGTTTTAAGGTAATTGATAAGCAACTCATAAATAAAAATTTGTTATTAAAAGGTGGAATATTTAATGTTACAAACACATCTTCATTAATTATAATTTTTATTATCAATTTATATTTATGAGTTATTTATCCATTATTCTAAGGGTAATGATTAACCAAACTCTTATTAAATTAGTCTTTTAAATCTTCAAATACTACCAAATTAATACTTCAAAAAATTAAAGTATTATTAAATTAATTCATTCAATATAAAAAAATACCATCGAATTAGTGTTTTGTGTCGTGGCAATGTTTTAAATTATTGAAAAACTAATTTAGTAATAAAAATCTTTAAGCGACCAACTTGGTGAATAATATATATTTTGAAAAACCAAATATATTTTTTCTCAAATTTGTTTATTATTTGTTTCTAGGTCTTCTTTAAAAAAAAATAAAGATAAAGATTAATGAATATATATATATATATATATATATATACAAACTTTAGGAGCAAAAATCAAGTACAAAATTTACAAAACCAAAAATCAAACCAAAAATATTTTATAGAGATAAGTTTAAAAAAATATAGATTTCTAACAAAATTAAATTATGAATTTTACAATAAATAAAATAATATTTAAATAAATAATTAATAATAAAAAGGGAAATTTTAAATCACGAATAATGGTTCCCAAATGCTTAAATACATCTTTGAAACCGTAAGTAAATTGTATTAAACAATAAATTATACCAACACAATAAAATTATTATATAGTACTATCTAATTTGAAGTCTCAACACTACCCGTCTGTATATTAATATTAATATTAATATTAGTTTGTCTTAGCTTATTCACCTTATAAATAAAATGAAGTGTCAATTTCATCAATATATATATTAATACGGAAAAAGCTATTCTATACAGGTTGTGACACATAGGTTATTAATAAATTAATAAATTAAAAATTAGAAATTTTATATTAGAAAAAATGTACCACACTGAAAAGATAAAACTCATTTATTACTTATATTTTTTGTTTTTTGAAAAAATTTAACGTATGCATTGATACATGAGATAGCCAAACCGTATTGATTTTAACTTCACATGCATGTGATAATCAAACTCTATACGTATTATTATCCTATAGGTAGTTTATTTATTTATTATAAACAAAATGCAACTATATATAATTTATTAATATTGACAATTCACGTAGTTAAAAAAACATATTTAAATTTTTAAGGTTAAAAATGTATAAATTTCTTAAATTTTAGTGTATGTGAATTTAGGTACAATTACTTTTATGTTTATGTTATACATTTTGATCATATTTACTTTTTTAAAGTGTGCATAATTCAAAAAATACAGAAAACCAGAATGCACACCTTAAAAATAACTTTTACTGTGAAAAGCAAATGAGAAAAACATGACACTATATATGCCCTTTTAAACAATTTTCTTATAAATTATGGATTATACTTTTAATAGAATATCATTTTACTATTTTTAGATTACCTTAGTGTAGATCTCACCTATACTGAAAGATTAAAGTCAAATTCATAAAAATTTGCTAACTTTATACACCAATAGCATATGATTTTAATTTTGAAAAAGCAACTTAAAAATATAAAATGATGATAATAAGCCCAATGTATTCAAATATGTAGATGAAAATTGATGGTGTATATACAGGTCCAAATGTCCATTTTCTGGATCTTGAGATTGTAAAACAAACTTCAACGCGATTATTCATATTTTTTAAATTTTAAAATCATAAAATCAAGGGATAAAAACTGTTAACTTGCTTTGTATTGTCAAAATTATATATATGAATTTTTTTCAAACACTTTTCATATTTTCTGCTTCTTTGATTCATCCGAAATTGCTCATGTAAAATGTTCTCTTCACACGGTCTTTAGCATCAAGGACCTTAATACCTTAAGTTATTTCTTGGAATGGAGATCTCATGTTATGAGAAGGACATTTTTTTGTGCCAGCGAAAATATGCTCTTGACCTTATGCACGATTATGGTTTGCTAGCAGCCAAGCCAAGCTCAACTCCTATAGACCATTTTACAAGGCTTCATCAAGATGACAAAGACTTTTTTATGATGTCACCAAATATAGGTGTTTAGTTGGGCGTTTGATCTATCTAACAAATTCTATACTTGGTTTGTCTTTTTCAATTGGAAGATTAAGTCAATTTATGCACAAACCCACTTATGCTCATTATCAAGCAGCATGTGAAGTACTCCGATATATCAAAAGCTGTCTTGCCAAAGGTGTTTTCTTTTCTTCTGAATCTGCTCTACGTATGAGTGGCTACATTGATGCAGATTGGGCCGCTTGTAAGGATAGCCGCAGATCTGTCTTTGGTTTTGTGTTCATGCTTGGAACCTCCTTATTGTCTTGGAAGAGTAAAAAACAGTCAGTTGTTTCGCGATCTTCTTCTGAAGCTAAATATCACGCAATGACCCCTGCAGTTTGTGAAGCAAAATGGCTTCACAACTTATTCTGTGATTTTCACATCTCTGACATTAATCCAATCTCATTATATTGTGATAATTAATCTGCATAACACATTGAAATTGATTGTCACACTGTTAGAGATAAGGTTCAAGAAGGTTTGATTCATCTTCTGTCAATTCCTTCTACTGAACAGCTGGCTGACATCCTAACTCAGTCTCTAATGCCTCAGATCTTCCATGATTTCATGTTCAACCTTGGAATGTAGCAATCTTGCCTTCTAGCTTGAGGGAGGATGTTAACTTGCTTTGTACATTATTTTTTTATTTCTTTAATCTTTATAATTTTGGTTAGTTACCTCATAAGTCATTGGTAGTTATGAAGTGGTTAGAGTTAGTTTTCAGTAGTTATGAGAATGTTAGAGTTAGTTATTCATTTTTTCCTTCTTGCTTATGTTATAAATATCTATTGTATATTCACACAGAAAAATTAAATGGATACACAGTTGAAATATCCATTTACTTTCTCTGACTCGTGGTTTCTATTTTGCATCTAAAACTTTTCTTGATCAGCAATGGAGAAAAACTCATCAATTTCTTTATGGAAATGGAGAGCATATTTATCCAATATATATATATACATGCATAATCCATAGTTCTTAATTCCCAGAAGGAAAATTACTATTGGTCTGTTTTCCTAACAAAAAGTAGCTAGCTAGAAATATATATGTCTATAGACTTATGTATTGTCAAAATTATTATTTTACGTTCAGTTGGTAGAGTTGGGTATACGATCCGAGCGGTACCAAATCCTGAGGCCCACATACATAGTTATTGTTTAACATGCACAAATGCATTCCTGATGTATGCAGGTGCCACCACCAAGTAAACCTTCAGCTATTTTGCAAAAATAGTCACATACTTGGTTGCCTATTGGTTCAATGCATCCTTCTGGGAACACCATACTTGCTTTCTCACAATTCTCACCCTCCACCTTCATTTCCTCTACAACAATATTTCCGTACGAAATTAACAAAATGTTCAGCAATCACATGCATATATATTTAATTGGAATAAAAAATAATTAAGTTTTTGGTCCTAAAAGTTTGTGATAGTAGATTTTTAGTTTATAAACTTCACAAAATTACACTTTTTGATTCATTATATTTATTTTGATTCACTTTAATTATTTATATTATATTTTTTAACCAATTTAATTTCTTATGTTTATTTTGATATTCTTTAGGTTCTTATGTTGTATTTTTTACTAATATAGAGATATAAAATGATGTCATTTTGACCTCTCTGATAACTCATTTAGACAAAATAAAAATAATCAAATTAACCTAAGAAATATGACTAATGTGAATCAAAATAAACATAAAAGATAACTTCGAGACCAAAAATACAATTTAGACTATAAACTTTAAAAATACATTTTTAGTAATTAAAATTTAGCAAGAGTATTTTTTATAATCTCTAAACTTTAAAAATGTATTTTTTAGTCCATGAATTTTAACGGAATTAAATTTTTAATGCCTAAATTTTAGTTGGATAAAAGGACTACAAATGAATTACATATATAGTCGAGAGACTAAAAATAAAATTTCACTAAAAATTAAACCTTTAAAGTCTAATGACTACAAAAAAAAAAAAGTAATTTTGCAACCAACAAAATCGGTTGCGAAATTCGTTTTTTCAGTCACAATATTTTTGCGGCTCAATTTGTGACCAAAATAACTTGCGACCCAATGTTTTGTGACCAATATAGTGGCAAATTCAGTCACTAAATCAATTTTCTTCGTAGTTAATTATAATTGAGAAGAAAATAACCAAAAATTTATATTATTTACATAAATTTTCTTTTAATTGATGAAGCTGGGACTCCAATTACATACACTTTTGTATATATCTACAACTGGCCATAGAAACAAAGAAAACCAATCACATTAAGATTAGACTTACGAGAAGTTAAGAGAACGATGAGGAAGAAACACAACCTAACAAGTGATTTCCTTTCCATCTACTTTACTTTGAGTGTTTAATTTTGATCGAGATCGATGTTTATGTATTTATAGAATTCTAATTTAAATGTTCCTATTATTAAATAATATATATATATATAACATACTACAAAGACAAGTAGTTGATTTGAAACAGAGATGAAATTTAATTTGGAGTAGCTAGATAGGTTACTAAAATAAATGTTCACAACTAATTCTATTATCGTGTGGGCAACCTTAATACTTGTCCTCATGCCCCTCTTGGTATCACCAGGAGGCTGGAACCAGCCATTAACCATATTTTAATTAAATAAATATTTTTTTATTTGCGTCAAAAGTATATTTAAATACAAATAAAAAAATATATATAAATACTTTTTAATAACAAGCAACACACACAGGGCCATTTAACTAGAGTAGTTTAAAATGTAACGAGCGTGACAAAGTCTCCTTGGAAACTTTCTCTAGTTTTACCTTTTATGTATCGATGTGTTAATTAATATACTTTGCACATCGTTGTTTTTATGATCTCATTGAAAACAATTAAGAATTACTATAAATTAGAATCGTAACCATCTTTAAAGGGTTATTTAGAATTTAATATAAAGTTAACAATGTGCAATTGCGAGGACACTATTTTTTTTTTCTTTTCTTTCAAAAAAATTGACATAATTAATTATTTTTTTTGGTAACAACATATATAGTTAATTAATTAATTGGCTAACTTGTAATAAATATTTACAGTTATTATGGACACCTCACGACATTCTCGAATTAAGCCCTCGCATACATTATTTGCTTAATATGTACACTTAATTAAGACAAGTTCTTAGATTAACCAAAAATCTTTCCTCACTATAAAGAGTCATAAATTTATACTGTAGATATTAGAAAAAGCCAAATCGTCTATACGAGACTATGGAAGAGTTAAATAGAAATTCCATTCAACGATAATTTATGTCTCACAGATTTGAAAATATTTTTTTATTAATATAAAATATTAATAAAAAAATTAACATGGTCTATTTCAACTAATTATTTTTTTTGTTGTGAGCTAGCTGTCTTAAATAAATTCATACTCTCTTCGTTCTTATTTATCTGTCCCCTCGAAGGTAAAATATATTTATTAAGAAATATAATTATTACTCTTATTTTCATTCAAATAATTTTTAAAGTCTTTATATTAGTCTTTATTTCTCATTATTTAATTGATTTAATAGTGAATTATTGATTAGTGACAAATTAAACATAGAAGTATAATTAATACTATCCTAAAAATATAAATGGACAAATAAATAAGAACAATTTTTTTCTATTTGTACAAATAAAAAGGAACAAAAAAGAAGTATTTTATTACAAATTTTGCAGGAAAAGTCGGATTGGAATGGGGTCTCAAGGATAAAGATGGCCCTCCTATATTTATACATATGTTCTTCATGCTTGATCCATCAACAACATGGGGCAGATTTTGATAAGGACCCTATACTACCATAGTCCTTGAATTAAGACCATTAATCTTTGAGAGAGAATGTATAAGAGAGACAAAAAAAAAAAAAACTCTAAAAATTATAAAAGGTTCGTTTGGTTTAAATTTTAATAAAATGAGAAGTAAAAAATACACAAATCAAAATCAATGTTTAATATTATTGATGCACAAAAATTAAAGTGATCCAATAAAAATAAATAATTTACTTTAATAAAAAATAATTTTAACCTAATTAAAATCTTAAACAAACTGGCTCAAAATAAGGTGACTATAGTTTGTAATGGGAGAAGTTACATAGGTGGTTGATTTGCCAAGGCAAAAAAGGGGTGAGAAGACTAATTTTTATTAAGAATCTAAGAAAACTAAAGTGTTTAAGAGTTTGCTAATTCAATAACCTATGGGAAAAGAGATCGTTAACCATAAAGTGGTTACTACTATTTGAATTAACTTCCTATTACACGCTTGGAATTGTTTTAACTATGATCGTGAAATAAATTGTAAAAATAAAATCCAATTGAAAGGGGAAAAAAAAACTATATAGAATTCCGAAAAAGAGAAGATTATATTTAAACAACTAAGGTATGCTATATAGTCCTAGCTAAGAATTTAATTAACTAGTCATGTCCGTGCAAGAAATTCAAAACAAGGATAATGAAACTCATAAGTAAACTGTAAAAAGAAGAAAACACCCAAATCTCCTTTTGTCGTTGTCAAGAGTTTTGTTCATTTGATTCCCATGGAGAGATAGGGCTAAAAGATGGTGGATAAGTGGCAAATAAAAAAATTTATGAAAATTAGTGTAGTTAATTATTACTAACAAAATACTCTTTCCGTCCCTATTTATAAGAATCTTTATAAAGAAATTGCTTGTCACTTTTTATAAGAACCTCTTTGAAATTTTGTGTCCATTTAATTTTTTTTTACTAAATTGCCCTTATTTAATCAACCATTTTTGTGTAGTTCAAAGTCAATAAAAATAATAAATTGATGAGAGAGAAATTCTCTCTCTTATGATAATTAGAGAAGACTAATTTAGTGGAAACAAAGTATTATCATTAGTTTTAATAATTAAGGGTAAATAGGGAAACAATACAAAGTTATTATCATTGGTCGAAGAAGTGGTCATGGCTACGATCCCAAAAAGTAAGAATAAATTTAATGTTTGACAGACATGTTTGAATAGAACATGGCAATGCGTACTATTTTTCGTTTGGTACATCAGTCAAGAGGAATATGACACTGAGGCAAATGAATAGGACATATAAAGGATGAAAAAGGAGCGAACAGAACAAAATACACACAAAAGAATTATCATTATTTTTATAGAATCATTTTTATTTTATTAACAAAATAATATATATTTAGATTCCTTAAACCTTACATTATTTTTTTCCGTCCAATTTTTTTTTTTAAAAAATTTACATAATAAAAATATATTCAACCTAATTTATATTTAATAATTAATTTTAAAAATATATTTAATAATTGTATTTATTGAGAGAAATTTGTATTTAATAATTTGTTTTTTTATAAAATATTAATTCAAAAATTAATATATTTTAAAATTACTATTTAGTTATATTCATAATTTTTCTAAAAAAATATATTATTTTATTTTTCTTCTAATTTTATACTTTTTATCAAGTTAAGTAAAATTTTATATGTATTACAAAAAAATATTTTCTATATTTTAATGTGCATTAAATACAAAATAATATATAGTTCTGTTATGGGTCACCAAACACAGTATACGATTCTGTTCCGTTCTATTCGTTCCATTATATTCCATTCTGTTTTGTACCATTACCAAACGCTACAAAAGGTTCATATTATGCAGATACTCATGTGAGAGAGGGGTATGCCTAAAAAAGAACGCTCAAAACTCTAGAATGGTGGAAAATCAATTTGAGGCTATCATTTTTTTAAAAATTTTAATTACATAACATTTTATCATATTTTTAATTACAATATCATTATTTATGTATTTAAACATATACTTATTATTATTTAGTACATTATTCAGTCTATTTATAAATTACTTATAATTGAATCAACCGAACTGAAGAGCGATATTTAATTAAATCATTAAATATATTTGCAAATATAAGTTTTGTCTAACTATATACATTCGGTATAAATACTTTGATAAATACTCCCATCGTCCTTATTTATAAGATTCGTCCTTATTTATAAGAATCTTTAAAAAAAAATTATTTGTTACTTTTTATAAGAACCTCTTTAAAACTTCGTTCACATTCAAATTTTTTTTACTACTAAATTATCCTTATTTAATCAACTACTTTTATGTGATTTAAAGTCAATAAAAGTAAGTAAATTGATGAGAGAGAAATTCTCTCCCTTATGATAATTGAAGAAGACTAATTTAGTGGGAATAAAATATTACTATTGATTTTAATAGTTAAGGGTAAATAGGGAAACAATGACAAGTTACTATACAAATTTAATGAATTTTTTTAGATTTACTAATTTCCTTAATTCTTGTGCTTTTTTTTAGAGGATTTTATATATAGAGACGGATGAAGTATTTATCTTTTATTAATTTTAGTACATTATCTCTATCACTTTATTATTAATTGAATTATTAAAAATTATATAAAGAATATAAGTAAAAATTATACATTGATATATTAGTTTGTGACTTACATTAAAACTTTTTTTTTTAAAAAATAAATTGACCTCCATATAGAACTATATATTCTATTAATCACTTACATTAAATTAAATAAATGTATAAATATGAAAAGCGTAAACATTCACTTTGGTTGGTAAAAGATATAAGTATTATTAAATAAATTTTTAAAATCTTTGTTATCAATTAAAAATTTATTCAGTGACACATCTAATATTTTAAGAGTTTATTTGATGTAAAAAATATTTCAAAAATTTATTGAATGACACATATATATCTAGTAGAGATCGAAATAAAAATCTACTTATTAAGAAGTTTAAATGAGTTAAAAATATATATATATATATAAAAAAAAAGCAATGAATTTATCAATTTATAAACTCAGATGGGCCATTGACTGTAGGAGCATGTAGTCTAACCCACCAATTTCAACCGAACCACTCACTTATGAATTATGATCCACGTAGCATATAGTGGGGTCACTTGTATCAAAACTATAAATGCGTTTATTTATATTTTTATTATAAATATTTTTTTTTAAAATTTTGTCAGATCTAAATTAAAATATAAAATACTTTTATGTTAATTAGTTTTAGTTTTTTTAACATAAAAATAAACCGGCCTCCTCTGACAACGCATTATTTTATTCCACTTATCATTAAGGTACATAACATAATAGAACGGGATAATACAGAACATAATAGAACAGAATAATATACAATGTTTGGTGACAACAGAACAAAATTCATATGTATTATTTTGCATTTAGTACGGATTAAAATATAAAAAATATTTTTTTATAATACATATAAAATTTTATTTTACTTTATATAAAATATAAAATTAAAAAAAAAGTATATTTTTTTAAACTTATTCTTTAAAAATTATGAGTATAACTAAATAATAATTTTAAAATATACTAATTTTTTATTAATATTTTATGGAAAAAAATTATTAAATACAAACTTCTTTCAATAAATACAATTATTAAATATATTTATAAAAATAATTATTAAACATAAATTATGTTGAATATATTTTTATTATGCAATTTTTTTAAAAATAAAATAAAATATTTTTTGGTTGCAAAAAAAATAATATAAAGTTTAAAAAATTTAAATTTATATTATTTTGTTAATAAAAATGACTCTAGGAAAACAATGATAACTCTTTTGTGTGTTGTTCTATTATGCTCTCTTTTGTTCTACCATTTTCAATAGAATCAATTTGTCTTGTTCATTGACTTCAGTGTCTTGTTCCGTTTCTCTTGACTGATGTATCAAACAGGGAATAATACATTATGCTCTATTCAAACACGTCTGTCAAACGCTACCTAACACCGAGACACGTTGGACAAATTGAGTCAATATTTGTTTTTAAATAATAGGAGTAATAAGAAATAATAATAAATGGAAAAAGATAAAAACTGCAAGTATGTAATGTAACAAATATTGGTATGAGGCCATTTGGCATTTACTTGCAAAACAGAAACATGAAATCAATCCAGGTTCCATTCCAGGCAGGCCAAGAAACCGTGTTGGT
The DNA here is from genome assembly GCA_037177725.1 of Cyamopsis tetragonoloba. Lineage (NCBI taxonomy): Eukaryota > Viridiplantae > Streptophyta > Magnoliopsida > Fabales > Fabaceae > Cyamopsis > Cyamopsis tetragonoloba. The sequence goes on along the minus strand of CM074124.1, from coordinate 57,488,476 downwards.
ATATTCCAATTTCCAATTCCAAATAAAAAAATAGAAGCTGGAAATGAATGAAAAACTAAAAAAGAAAGAAAGAAAGAAAAAAGAAGTAGAAAATCTGGAAAAATATAAATAAGGGGAAAAAGGAAAGAGGAGAGGGCCCCGGAAATTCGTGCGAATTGGTTCGGACTTGTGAGGAGAGAAAGGGACACAGTGACACAACTTACACGTCCCTTTCTCTTTCTCTCTCTCTCTTCCTTTTCCGGTATTTCTCTCTCTCTCTAGACTTTGTCTTCTTCCTCAATCCTGAATCTGAAACGCTCATAATCATAATCAAACCTTTTCTCTATCTAATCTATCTCTAATATCTAAGTACTTGTCTATTATCCATCTGTTTCATTGTTTACTTCTTCTTCTATTTGCCGTCCTCGACATGGACGATGCTTCTCTGCTTAGGTGCGTTTCTTCTACATTTTGTTTTTACGCCTAATGCACTTTCTTCATAATCTTCGCCTCTTTGTTTTTAACGTTAAATTCATGTTTTTCCCCTTTTCTAACGTGAAATTTTCTCTGCCTGCAATTCGCGTTCCTGATTTTTTTCTGCTTTAGCTCGGATTTTGTTAATTTTCTCTTCCTTTTCTTAATTCGGAAAGGAAAAATTGAAAATTGCATGATTCAGGACAACATTAATTTCTTTAAGCTGTTTTGAATTCTTGTGATGGACTTGTTCCTTCGCTGCATTAGCTCCTCAATTTGAATTCGACGAACCAGTAGGTCAGGAGATCTTTATTTAGCTTAATTTCCTGTTTGTTTCGGATTGGTTTTGAAAATTTATTTTTTTTATGGATAATGGATATGCGAGGAATTTGAATGATTGTTCTTTTGTTCCGAATTTCCAATCATCATTTTTTTTTGCTGCATGTTGAATTGGGCGTGTTTTGCAGTTTTGGTACTGTGCATCAATGATGATCATGTTTGTGTGCTCTTCTTAATGATTTTCCTTTTGGGTAAATTTTGTCAGGTTTGAGGAAAACAAATTGGGGTCAAAGCGGAACACCTGATTGTTCCCCAGGGGCAAGATTTACGTTTTGTTGTTGTGGGTATGTGTTGACAATAAATTACCTTGAGCTGATATCCGGCTAAAATGGCTCGAGGGAGGATTAGGGCAAGGCTCCGCAGGAGCAATCTTTACACATTTAGTTGCCTTAGGCCAACTACCACTGATGAGGCGCCTCATCCACTCCAAGGTCCTGGCTACTCGCGGACTGTGTATTGCAACCAGCCTCTGCTCCACGAAACTAAGTCTCTATTTTACTGCAAGAATGATATATCCACGACCAGATACAATGCTATCACCTTTTTGCCAAAGGCACTATTTGAACAATTTCGAAGAGTTGCTAATATATACTTCCTATTGGCTGCGTGCCTCTCGGCCTCTCCAATTTCACCTTTCAGCCCAATCAGTATGATTGCTCCTTTAGCGTTTGTTGTGGGGCTTAGTATGGCAAAAGAAGCATTGGAGGATTCGCGTAGGTTCCTTCAGGATGTCAAAGTTAATCGCCGGAAAGTTAGTATCCATAAAGGCAATGGTATTTTTGGTCCCAGGTCGTGGCAGAAAATTATGGTTGGAGATGTGGTAAAAGTAGAGAAGGACCAATTTTTTCCAGCTGACTTGCTTCTCTTGTCATCAAGTTATGAGGATGGGATATGCTATGTGGAGACAATGAATTTAGATGGCGAAACCAACTTGAAGGTGAAAAGATCTTTAGAGGCTACCTTGTCTCTAGATAATGATGGAGCTTTTAAGGATTTCTCTGGCGCAATACGTTGTGAAGACCCAAATCCCAATCTTTACACTTTTGTTGGGAACTTTGAGTATGAAAATCAGGTTTACCCCCTTGATCCTAGTCAAATTCTCCTTCGAGATTCAAAGCTTAGGAACACTGATTATGTCTATGGAGTGGTCATATTCACTGGTCATGACAGCAAAGTCATGCAGAATTCTACAAAATCCCCTTCAAAAAGGAGCACAATAGAAAAAAAGATGGATTATATCATTTACACTCTTTTCACTGTTCTTATATTGATATCTTTTATTAGTTCAATAGGATTTGTTGCAAAGACCAAGTACCAAACCACAAAATGGTGGTATTTACGCCCTGACAATATTGAATACCAGTATGATCCTGGGAAAATTGGATTGGCTGGAATGAGCCATCTGATTACTGCACTCATTCTTTATGGATATTTGATACCCATCTCGCTTTATGTTTCAATCGAGGTTGTGAAGGTATTACAGGCAACCTTCATTAACCAAGACATTCAAATGTATGATGAAGAAACTGGAACTCCAGCTGAAGCACGGACATCAAATTTGAATGAAGAGTTGGGTCAGGTAGACACTATCCTCTCTGATAAAACTGGTACTTTAACCTGCAACCAGATGGACTTTTTGAAGTGCTCAATTGCTGGTACTGCCTATGGTGTACGTTCCAGCGAAGTTGAACTTGCTGCAGCAAAGCAGATTGCTTCTGATCTGGAGGAGGACTTGGATCTCTCTAATTTCCCTATGGGTAAGAAAAGTAAAGTGTCACTGGAGAATGTTAGAAAAGCTGATGAAATTGAACTGGATTCTGTTGTTACTTCTAAGGAGGAGGAGGACCGTAAACCTGCCATAAAGGGATTTGGTTTTGAAGACAAACGCCTCATGAACGGCAACTGGTTGAAAGATCCCAAGGCTGATGTTCATTTGATGTTCTTCCGGATATTAGCTGTTTGTCACACTGCCATTCCTGAGCTTAATGAGGAGACTGACAGTTGTACATATGAAGCTGAGTCACCTGATGAAGGGGCTTTCCTTGTAGCTGCTAGAGAATTTGGTTTTGAATTTTATAGAAGAACCCAATCGAGTGTTGTCATACGTGAAAGACTATCTGCTTCAGGACAAGTGGTTGAAAGGTGAGGTAGACATTCATGAACTCTATTATGTTTTCTTTTGAATTATTTCAATTATATAATACTTTATACCCGTTTTATTTATGTTTTTTAATTTTGTGTTTTGGATGAATTATACAGAGAGTATAAAATCTTGAATCTGCTGGATTTCACTAGCAAAAGAAAGCGAATGTCAGTGATTGTGCGTGATGAGGAGGGAAGTATTAGTCTTTTGTGCAAAGGAGCTGACAGGTTAGCTCGCTAATGTGATTTCTGTTAATCTGTCTATAGTGCTGTCAGCTGAATGTATGGTGTTAATGCTCAATAAGGACCTTCAATCACTTTCCACAATTGAATAATTAAATCCTCTTAAGGCTTGTGGAGTATATATATTCTATTGACTCCTAGTATACTGTATAATCGTAGCAAATTAGCAACTACCTGCTTCCATAGAAGCAGATCAACATCTCTGTTGAAGTTTGACGTCCATTATTATCTTGCTTGGTTGTGCAGTATCATATTTGATCGATTGTCTAAGAATGGAAAAATGTATTTGGAAGCTACTACTAGACATTTAAATGAATATGGAGAAGCTGGATTGAGGACACTAGCCCTGGCTTACAGAAAGCTTGATGACCAAGAGTACGCTGATTGGAGTAATGAGTTTCAGGAAGCTAAGACAGCTGTTGGACCTGACAGAGAGGCAAAGCTTGAGCAGGTATCAGATATTATAGAAAGAGAACTGGTTCTTGTTGGGGCTACTGCCGTGGAAGACAAACTGCAGAAAGGGGTATGCTTTATAATTATTTATTATTTATTATTTATAATCAATAATCAATAAATCTTGCTGCTTTTCTCTGCGGCTGCCACTCTCAACTTTTCATTCTTTTCAGGTGCCTCAATGCATTGACAAACTTGCTCAAGCTGGACTAAAGATCTGGGTTTTGACTGGGGATAAGATGGAAACTGCAATAAATATTGGGTCTGTCTACTGCAAATTATTTAACCAGATGATGTGTTTTGTTTCTGTTCTAAATTTAAGTTTGTAAATTGCTCACAAAGTGCCTCAGTAAATGTGTTTGATGAAATTTTTGTTTCTGTGGTGCAGATTTTCTTGTAGTTTGCTTCGACAGGGCATGAAACAGATCTGTATCACTATGAATTCAGATTCAGTAACCAATGATGGGAAAGAGGTATTTTTCTCATTCGAGATAGAACAGAGAAATTTACTATATGGACATGGGTTTCATCTGATATTAATCCTAGTTCTTGTACCCCCTTAGGTCATCAAAGGCAACATCTTGAATCAGATCACTAATGCCTTGGAAATGATAAAGTTTGAGAAAGATCCTCATGCTGCATTTGCATTAATTATTGATGGGAAAACTCTAACATATGCTTTAGAAGATGATATCAAGCACCAATTTTTGGGATTGGCTGTTGGTTGTGCATCTGTCATTTGCTGTCGAGTGTCTCCCAAGCAAAAGGCATTGGTAGGATCTTTTTTCTTTTTTCTTTGGTGGGCTCTATTCTAGGATTTTATTTTTCATTTCACTAGTTATAACTGTAAATGGTGTTAACTGTGACTTAACAATTATTTGAGGGAAAATTAATGACAACTGCTCGCACAACTCCCTGTTGAAGTTGGAATGGGAAAAATTAGGTATGGATCCAGGTGTTCTGCTGTGAGCAGATTTGAAATGCTTCCGTTGGTAGAATTAATCTATAATCTAATCACTACCACCATATAAACTGTAAGAGTATAAAATGTGTAGTACTTTATTGTGTCTTAATCCTTTGGCGCCAGGTAACAAGGTTAGTGAAAGAAGGAACTGGGAAGACCACTTTAGCAATAGGTGATGGTGCAAATGACGTTGGCATGATTCAAGAAGCTGACATTGGTGTTGGAATCAGCGGGGTTGAAGGTATGCAGGTCAGTGTCTGACTCTTTAAAGTGTAATTAATCATGTCATACAAATGCTTCATATTTAAAATAGAAACCAAATTTTGGTTTTGTTTACCTTTCGTTATTTTAAAAAATTAATGTGACTGGTAGCACAGGGAACCTGTTATGTTTGTTTACGTGTTCGGTGATATTCTTGACTTCGTGTGATTATTGCTGAAAAATGTGATAGATAAGTGATTCAATTGAATTGCTGAGTGCTTTGTTAATAATTATTTTCCCACCAATTTGTTATATTAAATTGAGAAAACACTTAAAAGTCACCACTAAATGCTCTATATTTTTTCAAATTCTTTTACTGATAATAGTCACCACTAAATGAGGAACATCCAATCTGAATATACTTATTTCTGATAAATTGAACAAGATAAAATTTTAACGCTGCATTGGCAACAGTGTTCTCCAACCTTATCTGCTGCCATTCCATGAACGTCAAAGGTTCATGGTGGTTAATGTTATTTTTATATTATAGAGATTATTATATATTGATTTGATGTCTACTAGTTTCTTCTGTCTTACTAATGAATTTTGTTTTGAATATGGGCTATGTAGAACTTGTCATCCATGTAAAATAGTGCAAATTGACTAAGTTGCTGATTCCAGTTCATGTTTACATTATCTACCGTGAAGACTAATTTAGTTAAAATCCATGATTGGCTACACATTGTTACCATCACCATTAAAGTCAAGAAAACACAGTGTGTGTTTTCTGTTTAGAAGCGTGAACATTTGTTAAGGTTGTGGAACTCAAGCTTGCAATGTGTTTTTCAGGCAGTGATGGCTAGTGACTTTGCTATTGCCCAATTCCGGTTTTTGGAGCGGCTTCTGGTGGTCCATGGACACTGGTGTTACAAGAGAATTGCACAAATGGTAATTGATATGTGCATCTTCAATCTTGATCGTTAGTTTCAGATGTTGAATGTGTCTGTCATGTGTTGTACGCTGTGCACACTACATGGATTGAAATACATTTGGCATTCTTATTATTTTTCTATATTTCTATTATGAATTGATTCCTATATTTCCCCTTCTAAACTGATCTGTTATGCATGGCAGATATGTTATTTCTTCTACAAAAATATAGCATTTGGCCTTACCCTATTCTATTTTGAGGCCTTTGCGGGCTTCTCTGGTCAATCGGTTTATGATGACTGGTACATGATATTGTTCAATGTTGTACTTACATCGTTGCCTGTCATTTCACTTGGAGTTTTTGAACAAGATGTTCCATCAGAAGTTTGCTTACAGGTTTGTTCCGAAGAACTGCCTTCAATCAACTTTATATTTTCATTGTCATCCCGTCCGTGTTTGAATAATCTAACCTTTGATGTGGCGCTGCTCTTTGCAGTTTCCTGCACTGTATCAGCAAGGCCCCAAAAATTTATTCTTTGATTGGTATAGAATATTGGGATGGATGGGGAATGGTCTCTATTCCTCCATCATCATCTTCTTCCTTGTCATCATCATCTTCTACGACCAAGCATTCCGAGAAAATGGCCAGACAGCGGACATGGCTGCAGTCGGTACTACAATGTTCACTTGCATCATCTGGGCCGTGAATTGCCAGATTGCCTTGACGATGAGCCATTTTACATGGATTCAACACCTCTTTGTGTGGGGCAGCATAACCACTTGGTACTTCCTTCTCTTGTTATATGGCATGCTTTCTCCACAATATTCTAAGTCTGCCTACCAAATATTGGTTGAAGTTCTTGCTCCTGCTCCTATTTATTGGACGGCGACACTTTTAGTAACAGTTGCATGCAATCTTCCATATCTTACTCACATATCCTTCCAAAGATGTTTCAATCCTATGGATCATCACATCATCCAAGAAATCAAGTACTACAAGAAGGACATTGAAGATCAACACATGTGGACGAGGGAGAGGTCTAAAGCGAGACAGGAAACGAAAATTGGGTTCACAGCAAGAGTGGAAGCGAAGATCAGACAGTTGAAGGGGAAGCTGCAGAAGAAGCAATCTACAGTGGACTATTTGTCCCCATCATGATCGTTACAAAATAATAATTATATAGTTTTCAATCCTCTTAGGTTTTGGGGAGGTATTTTTGGTTTTGGCTTTAGCCTCATTTAAATTCTTTTCATGCTTATGTAATTTGCTTAAAGGGGGGCCAATTAAAGTCCCTTTCAAGAAGGAGAAAAGCATGGGAGTTTGTATGTAACATATTTAACTAGATCTCACCAGGTGTGTGTTTAGTTTTCCGTTGATAAAATTTGATTTGATTAAACTTAAGTTTGGTGAAAGTAAGTTGACTAGCAGAATACAGTATATGTTTGGAATTTGGATATGAGGATAAAAGAATTTTTTGTAGAGTATAAATATTCTCGGCCTAAATTTTCAAACCGAAAAGTGAAACTCTTTGCTTTCATCAAATTTTGGTTGAAAGTGGGTTGAGACACTTAAAACGGAAAACTAGATAATGAAGCACAAAGTTACATATAAGTTGAAAGTGTAAGTGGGGTGTGATAACTAATGGAAAACTAAACATAGCTAGTAAAATATGAATTATCAACTTGTAATTCTCATATATCAAATTGTTTTAATTCAAGTGATATTTTTTTTGGACGACTAATTCAAGTGATATTCAGTAATGTAATTAGTGTTTTTTCTGTTTCCTTTGGGAGGAGGGGGTTAACTGATAACCATTTATCTTTTGTTGTATTTGGATGGCAGGTAAAGAGAACGGGAAAAGTTACTTAAAAATCAAACCTTCTTTCAAAATAATTCCTTTTAGGGTATAAAAGAAAGAAAATGTTTTGTGAACATTTATTAATGTGTATAATCTATTTATTTTTTTAATTTATTAAATTTTTAATGTTAAAAAATTAAAAAATAAAATAAAAAGTTTGATTTGCAAAAATAAATATTGAAGAAGTACTTTCTTCAACATTCTCATTACTTTTTTCTTCTTTAATTGCAACAGAAACGGTAACAACCCAATCCAGGTCCCAACATTCTTTGACACTGGATCATTCTGGTGAACTTAGACTTTTGCCACCTTCTTAAGTGGCTTATCTCCTTCTAGGGACTTTCTGTAGATACGAACCTAGGACCAAAGGGATATAGCCCTTAAGTTCCCAAATCCACTACCAATTAAGCTACTAGCTTGAAATATTTTAGTGAATAAGTCATAGTGGCTTGAAATATCAAAACACATCATATTCAAGTGTATAATATACGATCTTTTAAAACATTGTTACAATTTCAAAAATATAAAAAACTATAAAAATTGAGCTAGATATTTCAAAGTGAATTAGTCATTGTTTTCAAAAAGCTTGAAATATTTTAGGTAATTAAAAAAATGATGTTTTCATTTTTATTTCGAAAAACACTATATTCTTCCTGAGTATATAGTACACAATCTCTACAAAAATTGTTCTAATTTTAAAAATATATAAAAGTCATTTAAATTGAACTAGAAACTTCAAAGTGAATAAGGCATTGTTTTAAAAAACATTTAAATAATTTATGCAAGTGTTTAGTACATGATCTTTAAAAAATCGTCGCAATTTTATAAATATAAAGAATAATGTAAATTGAGGTAGGAGTTTCAAAGTGAATAGTATATTGTTTTCAAAAAAATTTTAAAAATTTAGGTAATTTAAAAAATATGTTTTAATTTTTTTTTTCAAAAAATTGCATATTCTTCAAGTATAAGTACACCATCTCTTAATTTTTTTTTTACAATTTTAAAACATAAAAATTATGTAAATTAAGCTAGAAACTTCAAATTGAATAATTTATTATTTTATAAAAACTTCAAATAATTTTTAAAAACAAATTTTTATTTTTAGATTGAAAAACATCATATTCTTCCCGTGTACAGGACACAACCTGTAAAAAAGTATTGTAGTTTTTAAAATATAAAGATTATGTAAATTGTGCTAGAAGATTCTAAATGAATAATATATTGTTTAAAAAACTTCAAATAATTTAAGTAAATTGAAAAACACATTTTCATTTTTATTTCGAAAAACTCAATATTCTTCAAGTGTATATAATACACGATCTCTTAAAAAATTGTTGCAATTTTAAAAAATATGAAAATCATATAAATTGATCTAAAATATTTAAAGTGATTAATACATTATTTTAAAAAAAACTTCAAATAATTTAAGTAATTTAAAAAATGTATTTTAATTTTTATTTATAAAAACATAATATTCTTCAATTATATAGTACACGGTCTCCAAAAGAAGTATTGCAGTTATAAAAATTAAAAAATTATGTAAATTAAGATAGAAACTTTAAAGTGAATAATAAATTATTTTCAAATAAACTTTAAATAATTTGGGTAATTTGAAAAATATGTTTTTATTTTTATTTTAAAAAATATCATATCGACCTCTAAAAAAATTGTTGCAATTTTATAAATATAAAAAATTATTTAAGTTAAGCTATAAATTTTTAAGTGAATAATAAATTATTTTTAGAAAGCTTCTAATAATTTAGATAAATTAAAAACACCTTATTCATTTTTAAAAATACCCTATGTAAATTGAGCTAGAAACTTCAAAGTGAATAATACATTGTTTTCGAAAAAACTTCAAATAATTTAAATAATTTATAAAATACATTTTTTTTATTTCGAAAAACACCCTACTCGTCATACACGATATCTTAAAAAGTTGTTGCAATTTTTAAAATATAAAAAATTATGTAAATTAAGTTAGAAACTTTAAAATGAATAATACATTATATTAAAAAAAACTTTAAATAATTTAAGTAATTTAAAAAACAAATTTTTATTTTTATCTCAAAAAACACCTTATTTTTCATATGTATAGTATATAATCTCTTAAAAATTATCGCAGTTTTAAAAATATAAAAATTATGTAAATTGAGCTAGAAACTATAAAGTGAATAATATATTTTTTAAAAAAACTTCAACTAATTTAATTAATTTAAAAAATATGTTTTGATTTTTATATCGAAAACACTATATTCTTCAAGTGTATAGCACTCAGTCTATTAGAAACTTGTTGCAATTTTAAAAATAGAAAAAAAAATGTAAATTATATTAGAAACTTCAAAGTGAACAATACATTTTTTTTTAAAAAAAATTCAAATAATTTAAGTAATTTAATAAACTTGTTTTTATTTTTATTCTAAAAAGTATCATATTCTTCAAGTGTATAGTACATAATCTCTTAAAAAGTTGTTATAATTTTAAAAATGTAAAAAAAACTATATAAATTGAGCTAGAAACTTCAAGGTTGTTAATATGTTGTTTAAAAAAAACTTCAAATAGTTTAAGAAATTTAAAAATTGTGTTTTTATTTTTATTTTAAAAAACACCCTCTTCTTCATATGTATAGTACATGATCTCTTATAAAGTTAGAATTTATAAAATATTAAAAATTATGTAAATTGAGTCAGAAACTTTAAAATAAATAATACATTATTTTCAAAAAACTTTAAATAATCTAAGTATTTTAAAAAGTGTATTTTATTTTTATTTAAAAAAACCCTATTTTTCAAGTGTGTAGTACATAATCTCTTAAAAAGTTGTTGCAGTTTTTATAATATAAAAATTTATGTAAATTAAGCTAGAAACTTTAAAGTGAATAATATATTGTTTAAAAAAACTTCAAATAATTAAACCAATTTAAAAAATAGGATTGATTTTTAAATTAAAACATCGTATTCTTCATGTGTATAATACATGATTTTTTCTTTTTTGTAGATTGAAGAATACATTGTTGTAAAAAATGTACTAAAGAAATTGTTGCAATTTAAAAATGATAAAAATTATGTAAATTGATCTTGAAACTTCATGTGTATATATAGTAATTTATTTTCAAAAATCTTTAAATAATTTGAGTAATTTAAAAAAGATAATTTCATTTTTAAATCCAAACGTCGTGTTCTTCAAGTGTATAATGCATAATTTTTCTTGTAGATTGAATAATACGTTGTTTAAAAAAAATTTTTAAACAATTGTTGTAATTTTAAAAATATTAAAGTTATGTAAATTGACCTAAAAACTTCAAGTTTATACTAAATTATTTTTCAAAAAAATTCAAATAATTTAAGAAAGATACTTTCATTTTTAAATAAAAACATCATATTCTTCAAGTGTATAACACATGATTTTTCTTTTAGATTGAAGAATACATTATTTTAAAAAAACACTTAAAAAAATTGCTGCAATTTAAAAAATATAAAAATTATGTAAATTGACCTAGAAGCTTCAACCTTCAAGTGTACAATATATTGTTTTTTTTTTAGAAAACTCCAAATAATTTAAGTAATTTAAAAAAATGTTTCGATTTTTATATCGTATTTTTCTAGTGTATTGTACATGATTTTTTCTCTTAGATTGAATAATATGTTGTTTAAAATAATGTTCCAAAAAAATTGTTGCAATTTTAAAATGTAAAAAAAATGTAAATTAACCTAGAAACTTCAAGTGTGTAGTGCATTGTTTTAAAAAAATGTAAAAAGATTCACTAATTTAATTTACCATGACACAATTTTGATTGACTTTTTTTTCGTGTATGATTTTGCAAGTTTTTCTATAACGGATTTTTTAACTTATGCAATATTGCACAGGTTAATAATCTCAACTTAGAAACTATTCCTTGGGAATTACATAAGTTATATCTACACAATCTTTAATCTTTAGTTTCTTCGTATAAAATTTCTAAGTTGAGATTCTTAACATATGCAATGTTACACAAATTAAAAAAATTCTTTCTATATTAATATTAAGGTTTTTCTAACTTGTGCCCGATTAGATTGGATTTTTTAATGATTGAATTTGATTTTTTTTACTATATTCTATGTGCACTTTCTAAACTCCTCACTACCCACTACTTAATAATTTTCTTTTATATGAAATTTCATTGGTTATTAATCATTATTAACTAGGGCACAAGTTAAAAAAATCCTTACAAAAATTAGTAAATAAATATTTTACCTTACAAAAATAAGTTAACATTAAAAAGAACAGATAAAAAAATATCATATAAAAAATAGATAACATAAAAAATAAAGACATAATAACAATAAAATAATTAATTTAATAAAAAAATATTAAAATATAAATTCACCTTATAAATAATAAATTTTTTATTGTTGATTTATCTTGTTAAATTATAATATAGTAACATGAAAGGGGGAAACAAGAGGCTAAGAAAAGATCGAAAAACCAGTGTAAGGAGGTAAAGTCATAATATTAATCTCTAAGTGGAACTCCCACACATCAAATCCTTACAAGTGTCTGTATGGCATGTCAAAACAAATTCTTAGAACTGTTTTTTTTTTAAATTATATTTCTGAGCTGACAGAACCGTTTTGGATAGTAGTATAGCCGCAGCCTTCGTTTCCTTAGTTGGCAAGCAATAAGCATAAGCATAGAGATATTACTGCATTACAATTGTCCCTCTCACTCCCACCTGTCAATAAAAACAAAATAATGAATGAATCTTCCCTTAAATATCCGTATCTTATTTCCCTCTCTTTATGCTTCTCATTAGAATTAGAATAACAATCTTTATCCGTCCATTCAAATACTCCTATATTACTGTATGCCACCCGTGCTGTCTGTCACTCGGATGTTACATTTTATAGGAAAAATAATAGATAGATAGATATGTTCTACAAGGAGTAAAACCGCAAGTTGCTCGCCTAGGTTGTAAACTTACATATTTTAATTTTTTAAAAATTAAAATTAGAATCTATTTTATAAAATGACGAAATGAGATTCTTAGTCACTAAGTACCTTCGGACAATACGGTGCATGATGCCATTTTATGGGGCCATAATCAAATATTTAAATGGGACTTTATTCGTCAATTTATGGGTATGATTAATTGAACCGTAATAATAATTATTTTTCTCGATTATGAAAGCTAATTTGGAAGTTTTCAGTGAAAAAGTGCAATTTTTCCTTTGGCAATTATTGCAGGACGCGCTTCCAACAAATTTGAAGAGGTTCCGACGTCGTCTCGCAGCCACACCCGCATGTGCGCGTTGCGGCTTCCATGAAAAATCTACTGAACACTTGTTGCGCTTCTGCCCTGTGTCGCGTGCAATTTAACATCGTTTTCAGTTTGTCATTTCAAATGCAATTGTTGATGTCCCCTTCTTTAATTGGCTCTATGCTTTTCTTCATGATACATCCATAGTACTTCCGATAGTTATTTTATGATGGTTATAGAAATAACGCAATAACATGATTTTTGAAGATGAACATTGGCCGGAGGAACTTATCTACCGTAGTATTTTTACAGCGACATTTGATTTTGCGAAGTTTGGAAAGTTACAGAATTATGCCCATGTAGAGCTTGAGCCGCAACAGAGTTGTATCATAATGAACATAGATGAGAGTTGGTCTAGCACTTTGCAGCGAATGGGGGATGGTGTTGCTATTCAGGATAGGCATGAGCGTTGGATTTCCGGCATTACGTGTTAGCTTAGTTTGGGAAGTCATCTTCATGCTGAACTTTTCGCGACAGATAAAAGTCTTGAGCATGCTTGGTCTTTTTCGATGTGGTCGATGTCATAACGACACAAGTTAATCTAGATAATCATTGGTTGCGGGAGATTATTAATCGCATCAGAAGCATAATGCAGAGAGATTGAGAGATCAAAATTGTCCATATTTCTCGTGAAGACAATAAAGTAGCTTACTCCGGCTAATTTTGGTGTGCACAATACATCCACCATGCGTATATAGAGAAGTCTACCTATATGGCTCATTCCTTTGCTTTGTAGTGATTTGAGTAGCTAGTTTTCTTTGTTGTTGCGTCCTTATTTTCCTTTTGTATCCAAAAAAAAATGACAAATATTGTTGTCTTTTTTTTTTTCTACAAAATGACACCAAAAAGTCCAATGAGTAAAAGAACTAAAAAGTATTTTAATCTAAATTTTTGTTTTAGTTTATGTTTGTTTTAATTTATTTTCAAAATTATTTTAAATTGAATTGTGATAATAAGAGTGTTAGTGTAGTCTTAGAGGCACAATATGACTAAAAATCATGGTTTTAACTTTGAAAAGAAAATACGAATTAATATGTCCGATGAATTATGGCTTGCCTGGGTATGCATTCGGTAACCTCCAAAATTGATTTCGTAAAGAGTAAAATAAAAATCTTTGGAGAAAAGGGTAGAAGAGACTCATTTTTTCGTTAATATTATAATGTATCTTATCCAAATAAGCTATTAGTCTTTTACTTTGGTCATCATCGGACCAGCTTGAGGCTGAAGCCACCAAAACTATCGCTTTAGAACCTCAATTCTTTTATTATTATTACACATTTGTTTAAAAATATTAAATTTTAAACTAAAAAAAATTAAACATTATTAAAAAAAGTTATTTTTAAAAGATACTACGTTGAATGATACACTAATTAACATATTTAGTTATTAAAAAATACTTGAATTTTTTCAAAATGCATCTATTGTTTATAAAATAATATTAACAATTTTAAAATTGATTATTTTAGCGAAAAGAAGTTTTTCATAACAAAACTTAATTAAGAGCTATGATTTTTATGTTTGTAGTTACCATTCATTAATACAACTCACAGTTCATTGAACAAAACAAAATAACTTTTCTTTTTTTTGAAAGAATTGTGAGTTATATTGATGAATAATAGTCGTACAGAAAATATTTTTCATTATTAAAATCTTATCTTTTTTGGTAAGTTATTAAAATCTTATCTAAGATCAATAATGTCTTGACAAAGATTAAATATAACTAATTGAAAAATAAATATTAAAGATAATTAATTTTGATTGATTTATAAAAGTAAAGTAAATTATAATAATTTAGTAAATGATTTAACATTTAAATAATATAAATCCCAAATAAAATTTAAATAATGATATTTGATTATTATTCAACCTCAAAATTATATTTGGCTGGTTGGAAAATTTGAAAAAAATAAGATTTCCATGAATAAGCAAGGAATAGAAATATTTGCATTTTATATCATATCAGTATTATATATTAGGATAAAATGCACAAAGTATCCTTGAGGTTTCATAATATTGTACAAAACATTAAATTTTAACAAAATGAGCACTTTCCACCGAATAATCTAACAACTACTATGTAAGAATACTATGTTAAAAATCTTAACTATGGTTAACTCTAGTTTTTTTTCAACTCTTTTATTTTTCTTGCAAGACTTTTTTTTTTAATTATCCTTTTTATTTTTTCTAGTCATTTTTTCCCCTTAAACCACGATCTCTTCTTAGAGATTTTTTAGTTTTATTTTCAGGATCTCCTTGCATTATTTCAAACCATAAGTTGTGAAAACAATTTTTTTTTGTTAAAATAAAAAAACACAATTTATTTTAGCATCCAATTACATTGTATCAAATCCGTAAAACACATTGAATTTCAACAATTAGCATAAAAACCAGGAAAAACTAATGTTTCTCTTTCCGGAGTCACATCCACAATGAAAAGCAAATAGAACAGTCGAAAAACTATTGTGAGTTCATCGCCTCTTTGTCTTTCCTGAACGGGGTGATATAAAGGGAAAAGAGGAGAGAGGGGTGTGAATGAAAAAATGGTGCAGAAGGGCTGGGATGTTAGGAAGGGAAAAAGATAGCGAGCCCTAAGGCCTAAACGGGAACAAAGAAAAATGGCATCAAGAAAAGACCTAGCCCTAAGCCAAAAAATGAGGAACCAAGGGACAAGGATTTTAGTGAACAATGAATCAAGAGGAAATGATTTTAAAAATGAAGAACCAAGGAGAAAGGTTTGTTTTTTCACTAATTAATCCAAAATAATTTGTAATCATAGTTACCTTGAGTAATTATTATTAGTTTTATGTTTGATGGGGTCTATATTTGTTAAAATTTGGTGGGGAGTGTTTATTTTATTCAAATTTGATGTTTTGTGTAATATTATGAAATTTCGAGAGTACTTTGTGCATTTTACTCTATATATTATTATATTATTACGTGTCATGTAAGACAACATAATTGACAAGGACATGTCTATATGAGTTTGTGATACAATATTTAATCTAGTATTGTAATTTTCTTGTAAATCAAAAATATATTACATCGTATATTTATTATATTTACATATATTTTTTTCATCGGAAAGTAATTTATTATATTTAAAAAAATCCAAAGTCGATGCAACGTCGTTGCTGACTTTGATGTCTCCTGTAAAAAGAAGGAAAGAAAATCAGTTTGGATGAAAGCGCGAGGAGAGGAGAGGCGTCGCCACGATCCCCTCCCTCCTCTCTCTCTCTCCCCTCTCCCTGCGCCTTGATAAGCAGCTTGCTTTTAGAGAGAGAAATTCTTATTTCCAATTTTCTCCTCCTCCTTTTTATTATTTCTCATTTTTGTCCCCTTCCCTTCTCCTTCCCTTTTTCCGCACCAACGCTTACTACTCCCAACTCCTCTTCTCTTTTCAATTTTCATATTTTTTAGGGTTTAATTCCCCCCATCCTAGGGTTTCGTTCTGATCGAATGGAACCTCGGGTTGGAAACAAGTACCGCCTTGGCCGGAAGATTGGTAGCGGATCCTTCGGCGAGATCTATCTCGGTATGCTCTCCTTCCTCCCTACTGTGAATCCTATTTATTTATTTATTTTTTAATTTTTAATACTTGTGTGTGTGGATGAATCACTTTTAATTGATGCTTATTTACTTCCAATTTTTACGATCTTTTCAATTTGATTTATTTTTCAGGTACAAATGTCCATACAAATGAAGAAGTTGCAATTAAGCTCGTGAGTACTATGACTTACTCTAATTAATTTGGAAATTGTTGACTTCTAATTTTCCTATGTGCAATCCAGAACCTGATTTGTATGTGTGGTTGAATGTTATTCTAGCTCACTAGGTGTTTTTTTGTTGTTTATCGTCTTTTGTTGGGAAATTCTAAATGATTATATATGCTTAATGCCGTATTGTTCAATTTTTAATTTGTTAAAAATTGTTGCTATGAAAGTGTGCTTCAGGGAATGTGTGATAGAGGCTGTAGAACAATTTCTTTTTTGTATTAACATCTGTGGATATTAATGTGATCAGAGGTGCCACAGGGCATGCCTGTTTGGTTGAGTCCAATTCCACACCTTATGTCTTGGTTCCTCAAATCCTAGGGTTATTTAATGGCATTTGGGATTGTTGACTTATTGAGTGTTGACTGTTGAGGATTACATAAGTGTTTAATTAGATATCTTGCTCTTTCTTTTTGGCTTTTGATTCAGGAAAGTGTCAAAACCAAGCATCCTCAATTGTTGTATGAATCCAAGTTGTATAAAATACTGCAAGGAGGAAGTAATCTCCCTTCTTACTGAATTCTATCTTTCCAATCTCTTTGCTTACTGTATAGACTTCATCTTACTGAGCTTAAATGTTTTTGGTTGGCTACCTTTAATTGGCAGCTGGGATCCCAAATTTGAGATGGTTTGGCGTTGAAGGAGAATACAATGTCCTTGTGATGGATTTACTGGGCCCTAGTCTTGAGGATTTATTCAATTTCTGTAGTCGGAAATTGTCCCTCAAAACTGTTCTCATGCTTGCTGATCAGATGGTGAGATTTCCTGTATGGTGTATCACTCTTCTAATTTACATTTGACATTTTTTTTTAAAATGGGGCAATCTTCAACTGTTTGCAGATAAATCGAGTTGAATTTATTCATACCAAATCATTTTTACATAGAGACATCAAGCCAGACAACTTCCTCATGGGTTTAGGGAGGCGTGCAAATCAAGTATTAATTAATTCAATGTTTTCCTTTTCATTTCCCTTTTTTATCCCTTTCTGTAATCTCGTCAGTGTATATTTTTCAAATATACCTCTATTTTAGGTTTATGCCATTGACTTCGGTCTTGCTAAGAAATACAGAGACACCTCTACCCATCAGCATATTCCTTACAGGTATTTCGTGTCACTTTCTATTTTTCTGATTTTATGTTGCCATAGTTTACAGTTAAAACAAGTTTCATTGTTTAGGAATTAAGATTATAACCAATTGATTGTGGCTAAGTCAGTATCTGTTGTAAGTGTCTGGTTCAAAGGAAAGGAGGGGTTGGAAGATAAAACTCTCGTTGTGTTTGGTTCAAATAGAAGGGAAGGGGAATGAAGGGAAACTAATAGTTGTGTTTGGTTTACAAGAGGAGCGGAGGGATTTCAGGTGATTCACTTTACTATTCTAACTTTTCCTCCCCTCCCCTCCAAAACCATCCAATATTTGAGGGGAGCTAAAATTAATGAGGGATTTTAAGGGGGAGTGTTCCATAATAGAAGAGTAGAAGCTTTAATAATGGGCAGCACTAAATGTGTGTGGTGGAGGATGTGTGTGGTGCCTCTGGTTTAGAACTTTATGCAGTTGTAGTTGTCTTATTCATATTGTTGAAAGATGTTAAACTATTTTATCTTGCGGATGTGTGATATCGAATTGACCAATGTAGTAAATACCAGATTCAGATGTTTGATATGGAATTGCTGGAAGATCTTAATGTATCCACTATTCTATGTTTTGATATAAACTGAGAAAGCTAACTGAAAGGTGCTGTATTGTAAGAGAAATAAAATTGATAGGGGCAAGTAAAGTACTGACAGTATAGGTTCCACATTGCAAGTTATGAAGACAATCGATCAAATTTGACTTCTTTTGTTTTCCAAATAGTTGGTGCTATTTCTGATGTTTTTTTAAGTTCTAACTTTTGAAGAATATGTGACCAAGAGCTTTAGCTCAAATGGTCATGTACCAAGTCATAAGGCTTGGGAGTAGGAAGTCCAAGGTTCGAACCTTGGCAGAGGAGAATAGGAGAATAGTTTTGTTTAAGGTGTGTGTAGTCGGTGTGTGAGTATTTGCCTATTAAAAAAAAAAAAGAAGAATATGTTTCTAAAAGCAATGCTTTACTTGCTTACGTAATATACTCTAAGTTGTTTCTCTGTGATGATGGTGCTTTGGAATATTTTATTTTTTATATTAATATATTAATAACTTCATTCTTTTAAGTTAGTACTTGATTATTGCGGCTCTTTGTAATCAATTTACTTTTGTTAGGTTTCTCTGACTTTCATTTGTTTGTCATCCTTCTCAGGGAGAATAAAAATTTGACAGGAACTGCTAGATATGCTAGTATGAATACTCATCTTGGAATTGGTATGCTTCCAATGCATCTCTTCATCAAAATCCCTTGCCTCTGTATTATTGTTGCAATTGATTCTGAATTTTTCGAATGTCCTTTCATGCTTATTAGAGCAAAGCCGTAGAGACGACTTAGAATCACTTGGCTATGTTCTTATGTATTTTTTGAGAGGAAGGTACTTATCCTTGCTCCCCTGTTATGCTGTATTTTTTTATCACCTATTTTTATTCCAATTTTTTACTTGGTATTTCTACAGTCTCCCGTGGCAGGGATTGAAAGCAGGTACTAAGAAGCAAAAGTATGAGAAAATCAGCGAGAAGAAAGTTTCAACTTCTATTGAGGTAAAATTGTGAATAAAATAGGGTTTTGGTACATATTGTCTATTTTCCCCCCTATATCATAACAAAATGTAGCTTGCTTCTTTGTTAGTCTCTATGTCGTGGGTATCCCTCAGAATTTGCTTCGTACTTCCATTACTGTCGATCACTGCGGTTTGATGATAAACCAGATTATGCTTATTTGAAAAGGCTTTTCCGTGACCTTTTTATTCGTGAAGGTTTAGCCTTTCTCTTTTCCTATGAATATTTCTCTTTGGGATGTACTACAGTCTTTGATGACTAGATGGTAACTTGTTAATGACATTTCTGTGTTTTGGTTGGTGATCTCTTCTTGCTCCAGGGTTCCAGTTTGATTATATTTTTGATTGGACCATTTTGAAATATCAGCAATCTCAAATTGCTACTCCTGGACGAGCCATTGTAAGTGGAGCTTTGCTATCTCAAAACTCCCTTTCGTCATTTTTACAAGACACCATTTAAAAGCGTTTTTGATGGTCCTTTTTGTAAAGACATTTTGTAATATCCATGAAACATTTTTTTGTCACTTCTACCCTTAATAAATTCTTTAACTAGCTTTTCAGTTTTCCATTACCGATGGATAATAAATCCTTCTACCACACTCGTGATAGGGGAACCAAGGACAGTGTTAGACGTTAGGAACTTTATCGTTGTTTCTCGTGAGATGGATTAGCTTATTATACTACACTCAGACTTGGTCTGGAACGATTAGTTGAAGTAATGTTAGTGTGCTGTAGTTTATTGACATTATTAACTAGGGGTAAATTTTGGAATGTTTTGATAATTTTCAAAGAATCAAGAAAATCAACTAACTTTAACCACTTTTATTGGTCTGTGTAATTTAGTTGAAAATGTCTTATAAAAAGGACAGGAGGGAGTACCATTTTTTACTTTGGAATTAAGATTATCTTACTGAAAGTAACATTTTCAGGGTGCTGCTGCTGGACCAAGCTATGGTGTTCCGCCCGCTGTTGTCAACGCTGATAAACAGACAAGTATAAGTCTCTCTGCTCTTGATTTTATGACTTTGATTTCTTTTTTTTTTTTTTTTTTACTAGTGTGTGGTTTCGTACGTTCTATCTGTTATTCTATATAGACACTTCTCTTTTTATTTTAGGTTATCTCAACTTTTTCATGTTTAATGGTATGTTACTCATGCTTTTTGGTTTTTAATTTGGCAATTTCTTTGCAGGTGGAGAAGAGGGTAGGCATGGTGGTTGGTCTTCATCAGATCCTGCTCGCAGAAGGCACTCTGGACCTATTGCAAATGATGGAATCTTGTCTAGACAAAAAGCCCCAGTTACAAGTGACTCAGCTGGATCTAAAGATGTTCTGGTGAGTATATTGCAAATGATTGTGAGCGGAGCATGTTTCGTGTGTACAACCAAAGTATCGGCTAAGCAAGTAACCTAAATGAACTTCAGAAGTCAGCTTAATGTTGGAAAAGTTACCATATCATTTATTGGACTTAGCTTCTTCAAATCTACTGTAGTTCTTGTTTCCTGACATCCTGTAATTGATTGCATTATCAGATTGGTTGGTTCATGATTTTTATCATATTTGCATCGTAGTTAGTTTCATGTTTTATGTTAACTTTTGGGTATGGTTAATGCAGTTGCCTGGTTCTAATATCTTCCGGTCAAGTGGATCTGGTAGGCAGGGTGCTGTCTCCGGCATTCGTGATGCAGTTGTTGGCGGTGAGGCTGAGCCCTCTCCAGCAGCACTCCGTAAAATCTCGGCCTCCGGTACTCAAAGAAGTTCCCCCCCTATCCTGTCATCTGAGCGCAACCGGACATCCTCTGCCAGAAACACATCAAACGTTAAGAATTTTGAGTCAACACTCCGAGGTATTGAAAGCCTAAATTTCAATGACGAGAGGGTACAGTATTAGTAGCTGCCAGTGTCGATCAACTACCTTTAGTAAATTCATAAAGTTTTATGCCCGTCCTCATAAACTGCCAAGTGGAGTGTTGTTGGCTGCGACAATTTGGGGCACACAAGAATGATTTACTTAGGTGGTGATCCTGACAAATCTGGCCGACAAAAATGCTTGTTAATACGCTGTAGTGCTGTACTGAAATTGGTTCTACTTCACTTTTACCGTCTTTTCCTCTTTTATATTATTTATACCTTGTTTGGATTGACGATATTAGGGAGAAACTATATCTGCACATTCAAAGGTTCTGCGTAGTTTTCTAAGACCCAAGTTTGCTCATGTTTTTTAAAGCACATTTGATTATAAGTAAATGGATGTCGACTTTTTCGTTGAATTAAAAGTTCTTATTAAATTTTAACATAATCCATTATTAAGATTAATTTTTTTAACAATTAATTTAAAACCTTAAAATAATATATAATTGAGCTTCGGAATGTTTACGTAAACAAAATCCTCTATCTTTTTATATTCTGATAAATCCTCTTTTTTTTCTCCTGAATTTCAAATAATTGTGGGTTGTAAATGTGACCAGTAACTGAAAGAATCATTGCTCATATTTTATATCAATGTAGTTTGCATTATGATAAATATAGATTATTACTACTATGATTTTGTGTGGAGTATATATCTCAATCATGTTCACATTTATAACAAAACTCACTTCTAAAAGGGTCTTTGTGCCTGTTGAATAATAAAATTAAGAAAAAAAAGCTCACTTCTAAGAGCTTTTACGCCGGAAGTCACGGAAGAATCAACAATGTCCTATTTTCTCTTTGTAATAATACAGCTCAGGGCAGTGGATCTAGAACCATTACCAAATACAATCCTCTGGGACATGATACTCTTTTGTTTTCTTTATGTTTAGTGTGTAGATATGACATGATCAGCCATAACCTATTTATTGTCTATTTCTTGAATAACCTAATGAATTTTATCCTCTATTAAAGAAAAGGATGGAATTTGAAACTTTACAATGATATTTCTGTATATATCCTCTATTAAAGACAATTATTGTATAATAGTATGAAAGGAGAAACCCTTCTACTTTTACCATCAGTTTCTTCTTTTCTTTCTTTTTGGTTTCAATTTAGCAATATCAAGTAGAAAAGAATGTTTAATCTCCTAAAACTAATCCAAAGTTTGTAGTTTTTGAAATGTATATTATCAATGAGACCACTGGTCAATATGAGCGGCCGAAACGGAATGGATTCAAATCATGTCCCACCAATTGAATATTGCTATGTCATTAAAAAATTCTATTAGGAAAGGAAATGTTAAAATTAAAGAAAATATTTTTAATGCCGTGACGATATTCTATTAGTGGAATATGATTGGGGACATGATTTTGGGACACCTGATTTGTATCCAAACAGAACAGTACTAGAGTAACTCTCCCATAAGCCATTCATTTATATATATTTACATAATCTAAACAAAAATCCATATAAAGAATTCAAATTCTAGTTCATACCCAGCAATATTAATTTTAATCTGGAACTGTGGACTCTAAATTGGACACCCATAAACAGACTCATAATATAAACAATCACTAAATCACAATTCAAGGCAAAAAGTAAAAATAAAAGATAAAAGGCTTGCGGTTTTGGATCCCGAGTATGGTCAACATGACTTTAGTTTTTCGATTTTTTTCGAATGTTTGTAATCTCCCATTTTTCATAATGTTTAATTTTGATTTTTCCTTCGATATTTTTTTCAAATTCTAACCGTTTATGCTGATTAATGTAATCTTTTCAACAAGATTACAATAAAATAATAAAAGGAAAAAAACAATAAACATCAAAATGATCCGTTAAAATTTGAAAATGAAAACAACAAAAAGACCAAAATTGAACGTTATAAAGAAACTGATGACTGAAAGTACTCGGAGAAAATCGAGGGATTAAAGTCGCATATTGACCATAAAAGAACTAAAAATGCAATTGCGCCAAATAAAAAAATAATAATTATATTCACCACCAACCATAGACAGCATGAGTGTATGTGTCCTTGATCCACCTTAAACTCTTCCTTAGAGACCCTTTCATTTTCCCTTCAGCAGCATATATTTTATAGCTAGCAACTCTCTTTTTCCTCTGCAATTCAGGATCATTGAAGCTCCAACTTTTTGATGGTTTCACAACTTTCTTCATCTTCACTTCCTTACCAATTTGGTTTGGATTAGCACATGAACCAGCATAACTAGCACTATAGCTTCTCAGATCTTTCATGCTTACTGGGCCCACCTTGCTTCCAGAGCAGTTCTCAATCTGAACCCCTTCATCTTTGCATGACTTGGATCTGAATTCCATAATAGAAAACACAATAGTGGAATACCCAAGAGTGAAAAAGGAAAAAAAAAATAAATGAGGATCTGTTTTAGGCCAAGCTAGAAGAAGCAAGGAAGAAGTTAAAATAGAGTTGATTGGTTTGCTTTTTGTTGTGAGTTATGATGTTTATTGCTTCACTTTACTAACTTTAATTTAGACTAAACTATAATTTTGGTCTTTTAAAGTGAACTAACTTACATTAATTTAGTTGTTTTAGGTTTTTAAAAGTTTGGTATAATGTTAAGTTATAAGCGGCATTTAAGTTATTTTAATGCTACTTTAAGAGAAAAATATTAATTAATTTATTTATCATCAGTTTGGTCTCTCAAAAATAAAAATTTTATTATGAATATTTTAATGGATTAATTTAATTATATTTTAAATTTTTAAGAGACAAATTTTATAGTGTTTTAAATATTTAAGAATTAATTTGATAATATTTTAAATTTTTTGAAGAACTAGTTTCATATAAAAATGATAGTAGAAAAAAAGGTAGCTGTGAAGTAGTAGCTGGTATTTTCACAAGAATACAAAATTAATGAACTGCCTTTTTCTTTATTAATTTTTACCCTGCTAATATACTTTAGTCCAACATTCAAAGTTCCGTTGGTAGAGAGTAGTGTCTATATATATTTCATTGTCTATATAAGTTACTAACAATTTTCTTGAAAAGTTGCTCTGAGAATTTTCCATAAGTTTTAGCCGAAAGTTGAAGCTAAGTTTGATTATTAGCATGATTAGTGTCATTAATAATCCTCTGCGATGCAAGCTTAATTGCACCCGTCCCACAAGAAAAGGTACTAGTACTTGATAAGGAAGTTAGTGGCATGTATGTGTCATGGTGTCATTTATCATACACAATATAAATGTAAAGAAGTTTATGTGACATAAATCTTTCCATTGATTTAAGGTGTGACGTTGACTTTATATTTTTTTAATAATAAAGGTAAATGATATTTAGTGCCTTACACTATTTAAGAGCCTAAATATAGTAAAAAGGTATTGGAATGTGTAGTTTTTTATATTCTCGAGAGACGGGACAATGTGCTCTTATGATTATTTTTCTACTTCTAGTAACTTTATCTAGTGCTCTTAAGGCACTAAATATCAAGACCCAATAATAAATCAATGACAATAAAATCACTTATGTATTCATACATAACTTTTCACTTACGCACCATAATTAAAATCATTCTCAACTAACTCATACTTTAATCATGCGACTTTGAAAGCTACTAGTACTACTATTTTTAAACTTAATTAGTCTTCCATAATGCATTTTAATTTTAATGTAGTTAAACTTGTTAGGTTGGGCAGTGGGCACTCCAACTAAGTTACCTTACCTTGATAACACTAATGTGCTTCTGTCCTTACTTTCCCCATAAATTTTGTAGCATCGGTTTGCAAGTTTTTTAGTATGTTCGAAACGAAAGAAGTAAAAAAAGAAACTAAAAGAGGTGGAGATAAATTACTTAAAAGTATAAAAGACGTTAACCATTTCTGTCACTACAGATTGAACCAGAGCGGGAAATGAAACAGTATTAGGTACAATTACAAAATTGCCCCTACAACAATTTGAGAAATTATATGCCTTAAAACAAACATTCTTAAATTTTTTATTTCTCTTCAACTAAACATCTTTCAAATTACTCCTATTTCTATCAAATATTTCTTTTCGAAATAATTATTATATAGGTCATCAACTTTACAACGAAAGTTTACCTAGGTCCCTGACTTTTATGAGAGTTCGGTCTTTGACTTTGTTCAATGTTATTCACATAGGTCTCTGACATTAACCACCGTTACATAGGGATTGATTTGAACTTTTAATAATAAATATATAGACTTATTTGAACTTTTGATACATAACAAATAGACTGATTTGAACCTTTATTAATAAACATAGGAACTAATTTGAACTTTTGATTCAAACATAGAGACTGATTTGAACTTCTGTTAATGGTGTTAAAACGATAGTTAATATTAGGGACCTAACTGAACAATATTGGATAAAATCATAGACTTAAATAAATTCCCACAAAAGTCAAAGACCTATAAACTTTTTTAATAAAATTAAAAACCTACGCAATGCTTTACTCATTCTCTTTCACGTCTCTCTTTTCTAAATTATACCACTTTAGAACCATAGGCTCAGGAAAAACTCCACCAAAGAAAACAACCTTGTAAAAGCAACACTTTTGTGTATATAAAAATCTTTGTTTTGGTTAAAAAAGTAGGAACACGTAATATAGTGAACTGAGAGAAGGTAAAAGATCAAGGACTTCTTTTGTTAACTATTTTTTAAAATAGTATAGAAAATTAAAGGCATGTTTATTTTGTATTTTTATTTTATGTTTTCATTTTTATTTTATGTTTGTTTAATTTAAAGAAAGAGAGAGACTAAAAAGTAGTGTATTTATATTTAATTTATAAGGAGAGATGAAGATGTTTTACAAAATATTAAAAATATAAAAAAAATTATATAAATTGAGCAAGAAACTTTAAAGTAAATAATACATTATTTTTAAAAAGTTTTCAATAAGTTAGGTAATTTAAAAACGCCATATTTATTTTTTATTTCGAAAAATACCAAACTCTTCAAGTGTATAGTACAAGATCTCTAAAATAACTGAAGCAATTTTAAAAATACAAAAAAATTATGTAAATTAAGTTAAAAACTTCTAAGTAAATAATCCATTATTTTTAGTAAGCTTCAAATAATTTAAAAATGTATTTTCATTTTTATTTCGAAAAACATCATATTCTTCAAGTGTAATACACGATCACTGAAAAAACTATTACAATTTTAAAAATATAAAAAATTACGTAAATTAAGCTAAAAATTTCAAAGCAAAAAATATATTGTTTTTAGAAAGCTTCAAATAATTTAGATATTTTAAAAATACCCTATTTATTTTTATTTTTAAAAACACCCTATTCTGAAAGTGTATAACACAAGATCTCTAAAAAACTGATACAATTTTAAAAACTTCAATGTGAATAATACATTATTTTTGAAAATCGACAAATAATTTAAGTAATTCAAAAACACCCTATTCACTTTTATTTCGAAAAGCACTTAATTCTTGAAGTGTATATAGCACAAAATCTCTAAAACAACCGTTGCAATTTTAGAAATATCAAAATTTATGTAAATTAAGCTAGAAACTTCAAAGTGAATAATACATTGTTTTCATAAAGCTTCAAATAATTTAGGTAATTTAAAATCACCCTATTCATTTTCATTTCGAAAAACATTTTATTCTTCAAGTGTGATGCAATTTTAAAAATATAAAAATTATATAAATTGAGGTAGAAACTTTAAAGTGAATAATATATTATTTTAAAAAAACTTCGAATAATTTAGGTAATTTAAAAACACCCTATTTATTTATTTTTTGAAAAAAAAATCATATTCTTCAAGTGTATACTACACAATTTCTAAAAAAACTCTGGTAATTTTAAAAATATTAAAAATTATATAAATTAAATTTGAAACTTCAAAGCGAATATACATTGTTTTCAAGAAGCTTCTAATAATTTAGGTAATTTAAAAATCATGTCTTCATTTTTATTCGAAAAGCACCCTATTCTTCAAGTGTATAGTACAAGATCTCGAACAAAAAATGTCATAATTTTAAAAATGTAAAAAATTATGTTAATTGAGCTAGAAACTTCAAAGTGAATAATATATTTTTTTATAAAGCTTCAAAATATTTAGGTAATTCTAAAAATACAGTTTTAATTTTTTTTCAAAAATACTCTGTTATTCAAATGTATAACACACGATTTCTAAAAAAATTATTACAATATGAAAAATATAAAAATTATAAAAATTGAGTTAGAAACTTCAAAGTGAATAATATAATTTTTTAAAAAGCTTTAAACAATTTACATAATTGAATGTTTTTTTCCTTTACATTTGGGAAAACACCCTGATCGTCAATAGTATAGTACACAATCTCTAATTTTTTGTTTTTTGCAATTTCAAAAATATAAAAAATTATTAAAATTGAGTTAGAAACTTCAAATTGAATAATAGATTATTTTTGTATAGTACACAATATCTTAAAAAATTGTCTAAAAATTTAAAAAAATTATGTAAATAGAGTTAAACACTTTAAAATTAATAAAACATTGTTTTTCTAAAGCTTAAAATAATTTATATAGTAATTTATTTTTTTCCCATTTTTATTTCAACAAATACCAAGTGTATAGTACATGATCTTTAAATGTTTTTTCAATTTTAAGAATATAAAAATTGTGTAAATTGAACTAGAAACTTCGAATTGAATAATACATTGTTTTCATAAAGTTTCAAGTAATTTAGGTCATTTTAAAAATATATTTTTTATTTTTATTTCAAAAAAGACCATATTCTTATCTCTAAAAAAAACTTTTTCCATTTTAAAAATATAAAATGTTATGTAAATTGATGAGTTATAAATTCAAAAAGAATAGCATATTATTTTCGAAAAACTTCAATGATTTAGATAATTTAAAAACAACATTTTTATTTTTATTTCAACTAATTCTATATTCTCTAAGTGTATAGTACACGATCTCTATTTTTTTTTATAATTTTAAAAATATAAAAAAATATTTAAATTGAGTTAGAAACTTCAAAGTAAATAATACTTTGTTTTTAAAAAGATTGAAATCATTTATATAATTTAAAAATTTTTCCTTCTTTTTTATTTCAAAAAACACCTTGATCTTTAAGATTATAGTACAATATCACTAATTTTTTTTTTGCAATTTTTAAAATACAAAAAAATTATTTAAATTGAGCTAGAAACTTCAAATTGAATATTATACTGTTTTGATAAAGTTTCAAATAATTTAGGTAATATTAAAAATATAGTTATTAGTTTTATTTCGAAAAAACATCATATTCTTCAAGTGTATAGTACACGATCTCAAAAATAAACGGTTGTAATTTTAAAAATATTAAAAATTATTTAAATTGAGTATTAAAAAAAATTCAAATAACTTAGATAATTTAAAAATATCGTTTTCATTTTTATTTCAAAAAACACCATATTCTTCAAGTGTATAATACACGATATCTCAAAAATGGTTGCAATTTTAAAAATATAATAAATTGTATAAATATAGTTAGAAACTTCAAATTGAACAACACATTGCTTTCAAAAAGTTTCAACAAATTTAAATAATTTAAAAATTGCGTTTTTTGTTTTTCTATTTTGAGAAACACTATATTCTGCACGTGATATTACACGATCTTTTTAAAAAACTGTTGCAATTTTAAAAATATAAAAAAAATTTTAATAGGGTTAGAAACTTCAAAATGAATAATACATTATTTTTAAAAAGAATGAAATAATTTTGATAATTTAAAAATTATTTTTCTTTTTAATTTCAAAAAATGCAAATTTTCATGTATATAGTGCACGATCTCTTAATTTTTTTTTGTTGCAATTTTAAGAATATAAATAATTATGTAAATTGAGCAAGAAACTTCAAATTGAATAATACATTATTTTCAAAAAGCTTCAAATAATTTAGAAAATTTTAAAATAGTGTTCTCATTTTTATTTCAAAAAACACCATATTCTTCAAGTGTATAATACACAATCTCTAATTTATTTATTTTTTTTGCAATTTTAAAAATATAAAATTATGTAAAATTGAGCTAGAAACCTCAAATTAAATAATACACTCTTTTTAAAAACCTTGAAATAGTTTAGATAATGCAAAAATCAATTTTTTCATTTCATTTTGAAAAACACTTTAATCTTTAATAAGAGTATAGTACACGATTTCTAAATTTTTTATGCAATCTTAAAAATATAAAAAATTATGTAAATTGAGCTAGATACTTCAAATTGAATAATTTAGGTAATTTAAAATAGCATTTTTATTTTGATTTCAAAAAACTACATACTCATGTGTATAGTACATGATCTCTAATACTTTAGGTAATTTAAAAACACCCTATGTAAATTGAGATAGAAATTCAATGTGAATAATATCTTGTTAAGAAAAATTCAAAAAATTTAAGTAATTTAAAATACGTGTTTTTATTTTTAACCCAAAAAACATCATATTCTTCAAGTGTAATTATACATGATCTCTTAAAAAGTTGTTTCAATTTTAAAAATATAAAAATTGTCTAAGTTGAGCAAGAAATTTCAAAATGGATAATACATTGTTTTAAAAAAAATCAAATAATTTAAGAAATTTAAAAAACGTGTTTTCTTTTTTATTTTGAAAAACATGCTATTCTTTAAGCGTATAGCACACAAACTTTTAAACATTTGTTATAATTTTAAAAATAAAAAAAATTATGTTAAAAACTTCAACGTGAATAATGATACTTTTATTACAAAAAGGCGACTTGTACTTTTTGCAATGCTTCAGAGTAGATATTATCATATCTTTTCTTGACTTGTGATTTTGCTTCTATATTGTGAAACACGTGTTTGTCTATCTATAGTATGTCCAAATCATTTAGAGGTCTGGTTGCCATCAAATTGTTCTATCTTCTCTTCGTCGAAACTAGATTTAGGGTGGAATGCGGTTTTGTGCACTTTCTTATGGATTGTTTGGAATTAGAGAAATGCACGTATATTTCAAAATAAGTATATGGTCAATGGGGCTTTGACTATCTTGTAGTTGTAGTTAGAACTAACCGTTATGTTATGCCTTTTGTGAGTTGATATTCTGATCCTGTAAGGAAATGTGATTATACTAATGCTATTTTGACTTATTTTTTCGTTTTCCCTGAAAACATAATGAAACTTGGTGGCTATTGTTTGTGCTGCGATTTTGGTACTTCTTGTACCAAGTTAATATAATTAAATTTGTTGTTTCTGATAAAAAAAAATATTTTAAAAAACTTCAAATAAGTTAAGTAACTTAAAAAATGTATTTTTTTTTATTTCAAAAAATACTATATTCTTTAATATGTAATACACTACTTCTTAAAAATTTGTTATAATTTTAAAAATATATAAAATTATATTAATTGAGCTAGAAAGAGTAATACATTGTTTTTTAAAAAATCAAATAACTTAAGTAATTTAAAAAATAAGTTTTCATTTTTATTTCGAAAAATATCATATTCTTCAAGTGTATAATTCACCATTTCTTAAAAAGCTATAACAAATTTTAAAATATAAAAAATTACGTAACTTCAAAGTGAATAATACATTTTTTTTTTAAAAAAGCCCTTCAAATAATTTGAAGTTATTTAAAAAATGAGTTTTTAATTTTATTTCGAAAAACACTATTTTTCAAGTGTATAGTACACAATCTCTTAAAAAGTTATTGCAATTTTAAAAATATAAAAAGTATGTAAATTAAGCTAGAAACTTCAAAGTAAATAATATATTATTTTAAAAAAATTAAAATAAGGGTGTGTTTGGATTAGATTATGTTCCACGGCATGTTGGATAGTTATATTTTGCACTTAAAAAAGTTTTTGGTTATTCTTTTAACAAAGAAAAAAACTTTTTGTCCATCTGTTAAAAGCTTCAAAATTGCTTCTCACAACTTAAAATTATCTTAAAAATCGATTATGTGTAAGACAATCAATTTTTTTTCGCAGTTAATAACATCTAATCCAAATACACCCTAATTTAAGAAACCTAAAAAATACATATTAATTTTTAGATAAAAAATCATATTTTTATATGTATAGTACATATTTTTTCCTTATTGTAGATTGAAGAATACATTATTTGAAAAAATATTCTAAAAAAATTGTTGCAATTTAAAAATGATAAAAAAAATATATGAATTGACCTGAAAACTATAGTACATTATTTTTAAAAAAACTTTAAATAATGTAATTAATTTAAAAAAGACGTTTTTATTTTTAAATCAGAACATCGTATTCTTCAAGTATATAATACATGATTTCAGATAGAAAATCATGGAGTGAGCCTTCTGTTTTTCTATGAGAACGAAGGATAGGGCTAACAACGCAAAACGGATAAAATCAATTGTTAGAGTTTAGTTCGAGTGACTTATAAAGTTTAGAGTCAGTTAGTGCTGATAAGATTAAAATGGGGATCAATCAATTCCGCACATCGCGCGGGTGCAGATCTAGTTCTTAAAAAATTATTACAATTTAAAAATATTAAACTTATGTAAATTGGCCTAGAAACTTTAAGTTTATACTACATTGTTTTTTTAAAAAATTCAAATAGTTTAAAAAAGACACTTCGATTTTTAAATCAAAACATCATACTTTTTAGTAAATGATTTTTCTTTTAGATATTTTTTTGTTCATAGGAAAGTAGTATGACCGCGGATCGAAGCCCGTACCCACACACGCATGTCCCATACGCTCACCAACTGAGCTGCATGACTGAGACATTGAAGAATATATTGTTTAAAAAGTGTGTTTAAAAAATTACTGTAATTTAAAAAATATAAAAATTACGTAAATTGACCTAAAAACTTAAGTGAATAAGTATAATACATGGTTTTCAATTAATGTTTTGATTTTTAAATTAAAATATTATATTCTTCAAATGTTTAATACATAATTTTTCTCATAAATTCAATATAAATTCAATAAAGAACATTGAACAAATAATATAACCAATGAGATATACTAACTAAGTAATTTTATTAAAATAGTATTTTCAACTTACTAAGTTAGGTAGGAAAGAACATTGAACAAACACACAATCACGAAAAGATTTATTAACTTAATTATAGATAATTTTTATTTAAAAAATAATAACAAAATATTTACCTTACAAAAATAATTTGACAATTAAAAGAATGAATAAAAAGCATGATGACGTAAAAGGAGTATCGATAACATAAAAAAAGAGACATGAGATAATTAATCTAATGGAGAATGCTAAGATGTAAATTCACAATGAATAATTAATTTTCCCATCCTTCTGTCACTTCCTTTATTTAGTTATAATGTGATATGATTTCTTAATCCTAGTACAAATACTCAGGACAGAAAAAATAACGAGAAGAAATACAAACAGTATATTTGAATTTCTAGAAAAATAACCAAACCATCATTTTAGCAAGTAACAACTAACAAGATAGAGTTATTTCATGTAAACAAGTTATCTTAACGTTTGAATTGTCATATAAAAGTCAATTCAAAAAACAACTTCAAACTGATTACTTTGATCCCCCATTAAATGAAAAACCAATGAACACAAACTTGGTTTTACTAACAGAATTAATGCACGCAAATTAGAGTTGTCGTTATGCAGTTCAAACATGCAGTCAACACAACGTAAAAAAAAAGGTCGACCAGTCCCACTAATTAAGCAATTAAACAAATTTAATAGAATCCATGATAAATAGAGTCAGGTGTCTTCGATCTCTAATGGGTAAAAATTGTAAAAAGTAAAAAAAAAAAAAACAAAAAAAAAAAGGCAGAAAATAGTATTTGTCAAAGTAAAAGCCCTGATGACTTAACAAAGAACAAAATTTAACTCATCAGAGCAGATCAGCAACATTTGATGGCAACTCCTCTACAGTCACATTGTAGAACTTCTGAATATCAGACAGCATTCTTGCATCATCCAATGTCACAAAGTTTATAGCAACACCTTTTCTTCCAAAACGCCCACTTCGCCCTATGCGATGAAGATAATTTTCAGGTTGGGTAGGAAGATCATAGTTTATAACCAGAGACACCTGCTGCACATCAATACCACGAGCCAAGAGGTCAGTGGTAATCAGAACTCGAGAAGACCCAGAACGGAATTCACGCATGATGATATCGCGAGTGTTCTGATCCATGTCTCCATGGGTGGCTGAGACTGTATGGTCATTGCTTCGCATCTTGTCAGTGAGCCAGTCCACCTTGCGCCTTGTGTTCACAAAGATGACACTCTGGGTGATAGCAAGAGTCTCATAAAGGTCGCATAGTGTCTCTAGCTTCCACTCTTCCTTCTCAACATTCACATAAAACTGCTTGATACCCTCAAGGGTCAATTCATCACGCTTCACCAGGATTCTCACTGGTTTATTCATGAACTTCCTTGTAATTTCCAGGGCTTCTGGTGGCATTGTAGCAGAGAACACTCCAACCTGAATTTTAGCTGGTAGCAGCTGGAAGATGTCATAGATCTGCATTCCACGCATTAAAGAACATCAAACCTTCAGAGTTGTACATAATATGACTTCATCCTTTGATTGTGTGTGTGTTTTAGATATAGAGAAAGGTGTTTCAACTTTCAAGTTGAACACAGAACATTGATCAGGTTCTCTCATCCATGAGAGAACATGTCTAAGACAGCCAAGAAAGACATACCCACTGGATTTCAAAGTTTAAACAAACATAAAAATCAACAAACCTGGTCCTTGAAACCACGGGAAAGCATTTCATCAGCCTCATCCAAGACAAACATCTTAATGTAATCTGGGCGAAGAGACTGTCTCCGAAGCATGTCAAACACACGCCCAGGGGTTCCAACAACAGTATGGACACCAGCTTGGAGAATGCGCTGATCCTCACGAACACTGGTCCCACCAACACAAGCATGAACCTTAACGCCAAGATAATCACCAAGAGCACGCATAACCTTCTCAATCTGCTGCGCAAGCTCCCTTGTCGGAGCCAAAACCAAGGCCTGGCACTGAACCAACCCGTAATCAAGCTGCTGCAAAATTCCTGAACAGAATGTTGCTGTCTTCCCAGTACCAGACTGAGCCTGTTGTATCACATCCAGACCTTTGCAGAAAGGAACAATTCCTCTTTGCTGGATTGCCGAAGGCCTCTCAAAACCTTTAGAACAAGAATATAACAATAACATCAAGCTTCATCTTGTAGTAGAGTTAAAGGTGTTTTACATCTATTTTTCTCTTCTAAAAAAGCAAAACAAATGCCCCTTGTTAAAAATGTTTTGAGTGACAACTTTCAAAACACTAAGAAAAAAAAACCATTTTGATTGTTGGCCTGCAAGAACCACTTCTCAATCTTCTATAAATTAAATGTTTTCAAACAGAAACTGAGTTTCATTTATAAACACCATTTCAGGCACATACGATTGAAAACAATTCAATCCCCTTTTATTTTAACACCAATGGGCAACCTGCTGCTACAAATCTCTCACTGTCAAAGGTGTCAAGGCTTAGTTCAGACCTGCTGTGTGGATCAACAGTAGGCAGCCTAACCTTGCAAGAGGATTCCTTTTTTAAAATAATATTCAGGATTTTTAAACTTCAAATAAAAACACTTCAACATTCAGTTAGCCCAGGACAAAATAAACACAATTTTTTTGTTGCTGGAAGTATTACTTAAATTGTAAAAAGGTCCAGATCTTCCGATTGCTCGGACAAACAACGGAATAGTATAACTTCAATAGTTCAAAATTGCACAGAACAATGTCTATATGCTAAAAACTGAGGTCGGTTCAGTTAGTTCACACTATCACATTGATATGAATGAGTATAAAATGTGTGAAACAAAGGAAAAATCATCAGCCATACCATAAGCATATATGCCTCTCAGAAGATTTTCTTGTAGTCCCATTGCATCAAAACTATCATATACTTCATCATATGAGGTGAAGAATTCTTCTCCATCAGCAGAAAGCCTGTAAGTAATTTTCAAGCATCATAATTAGAGAAAATAACAGGAATAAAGAACTTAAGCTATACACTCAGCTAAAAATATAAACTGAAAGAACTTACAATTCACTCATCTTAGAATCATATTGCCGAGCATCAAACTGTGTTCCTTCTGGAGCCAATCCTGCCATGACTGCAGAAGAAAAACTTCAGTCAAATTTAATAGATTCACAAGCTTAAGAAAATCTAGCAGAACTAAAACCGAAAACGAAAGGGAGTTCTATATATCACTGTCAGACAGCACAAGTTACAGAAAGGAGTCTTTTAGCTATTGCAAAACATTTTTCCCCCTTGATGATAAAGAAGAAAAGAACACTAACTAAAAATTCAGAAACCCCAATAAATCAATAAATATTTTAAGACTGAATTTTCAAACAATATCATTACTCTCTATTTCATGTCAAAATAAAATTAAAAACCACTAATCATAAAAACTCATCCTCCATCAGATACATGCAACAGCATAGCCAAATTACAGCATTTCAATGTGACAACGTCAAGGAATGGCTTCAAATAGTGCAAAAACAGAGGGATAACGAATTTAAAAAGTGATGATTCAAATCCTAAGTTCGAACTGAGTATACAACTTATCATAATCATATTCATAAAAAAAAAAAAGGAATTACATTGCTAATCTATCGAGAAAAGAAATAGCGCGCATAATATCATATCGAAGCCTCTAAACTGGTAAAAAGATAGCATATTTGTAAGAAATCGATCAGATCAGCCACGGATTCAAAACATAAAGGCAGTGATATGTCTAAAATATCAAACTTCCAGAGCAAATAGAGAAATTAACAGTCGATTGAAAAATTAAAAAGAAATCGAGGAGAAAAAAGAGAAGAGGTATACCTGGTGGTGAGAGATCGAGAATGAAGGGGATTGAAAAGGGAGAATTAGGGTTTCCCAAACTCCTCGGATGAGCGCCGTGGAGTTGAAGGGAGGCGAATGAAAGAGAAAGAGAAAAGCGTATGAGTTTAGGTTATGAGGAGTGAGGTGGGGCCTACTTACTTACGTGACCCAAAACATAAACGAAAACTAGACGAGGCACTAAGATATGATAACAATTTTATCTAATTTTATGATTCCTATTATTTGGCCACATATCTTTTTAAACTACATTATATATTTATCTTTGTTAGGAGATTATAATTTGGTTTCGGCCGGAAAAACACCATATAACAGTTTAACATAATTTAATCTAGAACTAGAATTCAGGTACATTTAAAAATTAAAGGTTCATTTAATAGACGAGATAAGATAAGAATCAACATGATAAAAAAAGTTAGATGGATGAGAAATAGATAAACTCTTATTCTACCAAATAATAGGTAGGATAAAATTACATTATCATAATTATATTTTAATTTAGTTAAATTATATTATAGTAAATATTATTTTAATTATATTTTAAATACTTTTTTCAATTTATTTCCCCTGAAAAATTATCTCTAAATTTTTTCAATTTATAATTAAAAAATAGAGATTTTCTTAGTTTACACGTTATATTTTTGGCAAAATGATATTTTTCGTCCCTTAACTCTTTTTTATTCGTTTTAGTCCCTCAACTTTTATTTTGGATTCAATTTGGTCCCTACGGTTACATCCATCAAGAATGTTAACGGATCAAAACTCATTTCTAAAGGAATCAAATTGAATCCAAAATAAAAGTTAAGAGACTAAAACAGATCGAAAAAAGTTAAGGGACCCAACTGAATTGGCGCAAAGAGTTAAGGAACCAAAAGTGTCATTTTATCTATATTTTTTTATTAATAGTTTACGCTATAAAATTTATCTCTCTCAAATTTTTCTTCTATTTAAATTTTAAAAATTAAAAGTTAAGTTTGAATAAAATCACAAGTGATAGTGAAAAGGCCTGAAAATTTATTCCCATGCGCGGGGATCCTCACGGTGACGGCCCCGAACAAGGCCTCAAGATGAGGAATTTTTTTCCGTGGGGATAATGACAAGGATATAATTCCCCCGAGATAGGTATGGGGACAGGGATGTGGATCGCACTCCTCGCCACGCAGATCCCCAAATTCTCGATTTCTCTTTAAGTTACTAAAATACCATAGTTAAACACATGTATATTTAAAATTAAAGGGATTTATAAGTCTTTTTAATTTTATAAATTTTAACTATTTTTATTTTTTTATAGAAAGGAAAGTGAAAATCGTAAGTATGTATATAAAATTATATAAATACTCTAATTTAATAAAATAAATGTCATTATTCATTTGTATATTAAAAAATAATATTACATAATTTTGTTTTACATAATTTTAGTACTACTCATTATACTCATTACATAATTTTGTTTTACATAATTTTAAATATTTTTTAATAATTTATAACTTATATTGAAATTTATTTGTGTGACAAGAGTATCCGACAGCCAAAATCGATTACTTTCGAGACATAAAAATCACTAATAGACTTTATCTCTCTTAATAAATAGTGGATTTTTCTACGCAGAGCCAGCAATCAAACCATGGCGAGGTCTAAAGAACAGGACTATCCACCAAATGTGTTAAACCATATTAGTATTTACATTGAAAATTTTACCTAAAATAAGGGTTTTACTATTCATTATCAAAAGGATAATGGTTAAGAAGTTAATAAATTGGAGTTCATATAGGAGAATGTAATGAAAGTGTATTCGCATCATGTTTTATTTTCCCATATAAACTTATATTTATTACGAGTAACTTGTTAACCATTGCACTATCTGTTAGGGCAATGATTTACAACACCCATTAGATAAATACATTTATAATGATTGAATTACTTACTAAAAATATTATAGCTTCCAAACAAACTTACACTTCTATAATTAGTTAACTTTAAAATATGAAAAAAAATAATGCTTCAATAATTTTTATGTCATATTGGTTAGTAACAAACTACTCAATTGGCTTCAGGTGCTCCCACTTTACAGAAACAAGTAAATCCCAAGTGTTTAACCAAAAAAAATCCTACAAGTGGAATACACCACCCTCGAGTTCAGCTATACTAAAATATAGTACTCCACATGAGATTCTTTTTTCAATAATCATCTGGAAGACAGTTATGATGAATAATATCTACATAACAAGGAAGACATAATATAAGCCTCGAAGAAGCATAACACAAAAAATACCAACTGGCATGAGAGATAGAGATAGAGAGAGAGCATATTAAAATGCTATTTTACTGAATCCACGAATTTACATATAGAAACCAAAATACAAAAAATGTATTTATCAGCCTTACGTTTACCAACCTAAGCCAATAGGATAATTTCCCCTCGCGAACCTGCCATCAATGGAATCAAATAAACAAAAGTTACTTTAACTTAATAATGATTGGGAAAATTATTAATGAATAGTTGGGTTGCTTATCTGCAGTACATTGTTCATAAATTTCTTTCGCAAGTTGTAACGTTGAATCAGTATCTTCAGCTAGCCTTGAGATTTTTTCCACTTCCTTGAATGCCTCAGCGGCCAAAAATGATTTGTTCTCGGCTTCTGCAACTCTGTAGGCTGCAGCTTCAGCAGCCTCCTTTATTGATGCATTAGTTGTCAAAAAACTAGACGCTGGTGATTGCCATGGCAAAACTTCCCTTTGTTTTGGTGCAGGGGATTTTGGTGCAGGTGGCTTTGTCCCCGATGATGCATCATTTTTTATCTTGTAACAATTTTCTACCTGCAAGAGATGTAAAAAGTTCACAAATCCGCATCCAATCAGTAAAACAAGCTTCAAGATCATTAAGCTTTGTTTTTCTTTTGACAAATCAAGATCATTCAGCTTAATTATGTCAAATTTCAGCTTATTCGCTGATAGAGTAGAGTCTACGAGAAAAGGTGGGGTCTATAGCCTGTTGCCTGTTACAATCCTAGAGCAACGTTTTCTGCTATATATGATTTTTTTCCAAACCTTATGAAGTAAAGGAATATAAAGAAGCAAAGACAACACATTTTGCTCTTAAAACCAACAAAATTAAGCAAAACAAAACAAAACCATTATTGATGCAAAACAGCTCCCCAACAGAGGCATATCTATTATCTAGCATCAACATTTCCAGAAGGAAACCCATATGAGAATAACATATTCATGTTAGCAGAACCAAATCTGGATATAAGAGCATCAAATCCCATGCGAAAGAGGCAAGTGTGAGAGTCAAGTCAGCTAAGTAACATGATTCAAGGATAAAAACTAAAAGGACTGAGAGTTTCTTTTATGGTGCAGCAATGCCATATTTTATTTGAAAATAGGAATCGGTACATAGCAGAGCACAAATATTATAGAAATAAAGCAAAAACTTCGAGGTTGGAAGAATGCAAAACTATAACATCATACAGGACTAATTTACCTTTTCAAGTTTCCCTTGATTAAC
The DNA here is from genome assembly GCA_037177725.1 of Cyamopsis tetragonoloba. Classification (NCBI taxonomy): domain Eukaryota; kingdom Viridiplantae; phylum Streptophyta; class Magnoliopsida; order Fabales; family Fabaceae; genus Cyamopsis; species Cyamopsis tetragonoloba. Next base: position 57,448,920 of record CM074124.1, on the reverse strand, counting down.
AAGCCTCCTCAACCTTGAACCTAATGCCTTTCTGAAATTTTGAGGAACCTTGTGCTTTTGCTGCAGAATTTATTAATTTATAAGAAGCGTCATCATTCATTGTAAAGTCAAAAATAAAAGAATACTAGAAGGCACCCCAGTATTTCAATAGATCAATATGCAGTTATGCACAGTAGACACTACACGGTAACACAAAAATAGTGACAAAACAATAGATGTCATTGCTAAACTACATTTCCACCCCCACCCTGCAATAGATACCAATATGCAGTTATGCACTACAAGAAATGTATTCAGAGATATAGAAAAATATTTCTCCCAAAAATTAAATCATCTGACCGCGATGAAACGGATAATGGCATTTATGTCAGAGCCCTTAGCATCGTTGATAGTGGATAAAGCTTCAAAAACCATTGCATTGTACCTGATAAAATGAAAAGAATACCAAAAAAACAGTAAGTTATATTAAAAGGCTACATCTAATTTATAGTTATCAATCCTGGATAGTAGCGCGTAGCGGCCAGCCATGAAAACGCTATAGCAGGAAGCCCGCTACTGCAAAATTATAGGAATGAGATATAAAAAATTATGTTCCACGTATACAAAGACAGCAAAACATAAACATAACCAAAATTAAAGACACATTGATATTTTAGAAGTCATTGTCACAAAGGATGCCATGGTTAGGTGAAGCAAGAACTTTGATAGGATAAAAGGGTAAGTGTGCTTTGTAGATGTTAACTGAGTATGTTAGAATGAGGAATATCAGAACAGAGACGGTTTCTCATTAGTAGCAATGGGTCAATGGGAAAGTAGTGTTTTTTCTGAAGAGCTGAAAAGGGGAAGAAATCCCCACTTAGTCCCCAAAAGCCCCTAAAACAGCCTTGTTATTAGGGTAAAAATGAGTTTTTTTGGCTTTTCAACACAGTTGCACCGCTATAGCGGCTGCTACCACCGCTATTCAAAAACGCTCTGCTATACAGATCCCGTAGCGGCTTAGGGCCGCTCCGCTCTGCTATGCCGCTATTTCCCGCTATTGACTACTATTCTAATTTATGGTGGGTGTATCATGCACCCTTGAATATAAATAATATAATAATGAGATGTGAGATATTTTAATGACAAACTATTTTATGATAATCAGGTAAAAAGGATGAAAAGCATAAGTGCATAACTTTTCTTTTTATCGGCCAAACACACACCCCCACACTACACTACTCCCAATTTTACTCTAAATCTACCCCATTAAAAGCATAACTGAAATGAATAGTGTGGAATTAGTGAACCAAAATTGTGATTCCACTCCATTTGCATGGAATTCCAAACTAAAGATTTTTTCTTATTTTTTCAGAAAGCAAAAATCCCCTCTCTTGATGCTCACTTCCCATCAGTTGAATTCTAAATCGTCGAACTTTTTCTTTGGCAACAAGGTTTTAAATTGTGGTGGTTCACTCTGTGACATCACCCCATGGTTTCAACAACATTCACCTAAACCGTATTAGACGATGTGATTGCGGTAGCATCCAACCACATTGGGCGAATCACAATGTGACGTGAAGACGACCCGAACCACAATTTAAAACACCTTCTTAGGCAGATGGACAAACAAGAGGGGGGCGGGCTTTTGGCATTTTGGTGCCTGTGCTTGGCTTTTACAAAATTACACAATCCTGTTAGTGTGATCCCTCTTTCCCTATAACAGTAACCGAAATTCTCCTTCTACTCATACCAATACAATGGACACAGAAATTCAATACTATTGCATAGAGAGGGGAAACAAAAGGCCTATACCGAGGAGAGTTTTTGAGATCGACAGCATCTTCAGAAGATTGGACAATTGGATTTTGAGGAGCAGGAACTAGAGCTGAAGCAGGAGAAGGAGCTGGAGCGGGAGCAGGAGCAGAAACAGAAGCAGAAGCAGAAGCAGAAGCAGAAACAGAAGCAGAAGCAGAAGCGGAAACAGAAGCGGAAGCAGAAGCAGTTGCTTTGATCTTTGGTGTTCTCGACTTCTCTTTAGAGATTTGGCCACTGGCAACACCTAAATTGCGCCATTTATCCTGTACAATCACAATGATTTAAATTGCAGCTTAAGAAGGAAACCCTAATTCTAACCCTAACCCTAATCCTAATCCTAAACATAATCATAATGCTGACCTTGAGGTCGATGTTGGAACGGTTGGTGAGGAAAGGAGCGAACTCGGGATCTCGAAGGATGTTCTTCCACTTGCCGGGACCGTGCTTCTGGACGCCACGATGCAACGCGTCTTCTTCCTCCGACGTCCACTTCAGCTTCTGATTTCCCATCTTCTCTGACTGTAACAACAATTTCAGTCACTGACGATGCCTCGCGTTTTCCATTCCAAATTCTATTGATCTCTGTTATTATTTTATGCCATATTCCCGTATCTGTATTTCTTTTTGGTTCAATATTTTTTTTGAGTTACATTTCAGTTTTGTATCTGTTATAAAGGTTTTATTTTGGTCCTATCCGTCAATTCCGTCATCCTGTTACAAGGTAATTTGATTTCGTTTCACGTGTATGTTATGGTTTTTTCCGAATTTGAAGATAAATGGCGTAATTTGACTCTGTTTATTTTAAGGTCAATTCTGTTAACGGGTGTGACGGAGTTGACGGATTAGACCAAAATGAAACGTTTATAAAAGATACCGGACCAAAATGTAACAAAAAATAAATGTAAGACCAAAACGAAATGCGCATAATAAATACAAGACCATTATTTTATCTTATCACAAATGACAAATGACTTTAATAAAAAAAAAGTCATCTTGAATATATTAAATATAAAAAGAGTTAACTATCAATTTGTCCTCCAAAAGATTATGTCGTCACCAATTTAGTCCCTCAAAGAATTTTGTCACAAAATTAATCCTCTAAAGATCATCTTTGTCACCAATTTGGTATATCAAACAACTTTGTCATCAAATTAGTCCTTCAAAGATGTGTAAATATACTAAATTAGTCATTTAAAGATTTAAATATATCAAATTGGTCCATGATAGAGGACTAATTTGGTAGACTTTTAAATCTTTGGAGGATTAATTTGGTGACAAAGTTTTTGTGGGATTAAATTGGTGATAAGGTAATTTTTGGAGGACTAATTTGATGAAAAAATTCTTTAAAGGACCAAATTGGTAACATGATAATCTTTGAAGGACCGAATTAATAATTAACTCATATAAAAACTATTACTTTAAAATATACGTGTGTGTGAATATCTAGATTGAGTTATTGAATTTTTTTATAAACCGAAAAATTAAGATAAAGCAATATCCAAAATAAGGGGTACTATCAACTAGTATTACTTTTTAGTTTTTTACTTTAATTTTAGATAAAAACTTAGAATAAAAAAATTAATTTACTTTTCAATTATTATTTTTCAATTTCTTATTTTAATTTTAGATAAAAATATAAATTTAGTAATTTTTTTCTATTTTGGAATCAAAATGACAAAACAAGTTATGAATATTAACAATAAAGGGTGGTTTCAAATAATGTGTTTGCAAATTACTCCTTCACGCAATTAAGAAGAAGTTCTTAATGTGGCAAGCTCTCCATGATGCAATTCCATGTAGGAAAATACTTAATAGCACGATTAATTCCTAGCACGAAATTCTTTAATTAAATAGGGCCATTGATTTCCTTTTTATTATTCAATTTTTCACCCTCCATTATGTTGCTATTAGATCCAAGTGGTTGATTTTCATTTTGTTAACCTTCGTGCTTTTATCTTTCGCACGATATAGCATAACTTTTTCATGTAATTACGCTCAGCTTAGGAGAAACCTTGATTCTTTTTCATCCTATGATGTTTGCAATGGTGCGATTGAGGACATTTTATATTGTTTTTGAGATTATTCATATGCTCGGCGCTTTTGAAGGCAGTTGATTTTTCTCAATTTTAAGACTTCTTCAATTCTACTATCGCCAGAGTTCGACCCAGCCCGATCCATATTGGCTCTCGATTAAGCGGGTTGGTTCGCAAAATTCACATTCTAAATGATCCAATATTTTAGCAACCTGTATAAATCTACAATTAAACGTAGGCGGTCTCATATAAAACCATTAAAAAAACTGGGTTAAAAAATTATTTTTATTTAAAAATTCATATTTAAAGTATGTTTTTAATTAAAAAAATTTAATTTATTTATAATAAAATTATTATTGTAAAATTAAAATTACACATAAAAATTTAGAAACTAAGAATTAAAAATAAAATCTTAAATTAAATTGTTATTTTTTATTTTATATGACTCACGGACCAACTTATGAGTCATACTTATTTAACATGTTATTTAAACGGACTAACCTAAAAAAACCCATTTTACAGGCCGGCACAAACACCAAGGAAGCTTCTACAGGGGTTTCCTCTATTTCGGAAGTCGCTCACTCTTTATCATAGATGTTCACTAGTTTTTTATTTTTTAATAATTGAATAAGGAATTGACAGTATTAAGAATAATTAATGAAAGAATATAAAAACATTTGAAGACAAAAAATAGATAATAATTAATTCAAAAATCACCAGCAATCATTAAATGGATAAAAGTTACTTATTGCGACATAATAAAATTTTAAAACTAATTTTTTTAATTATTTGAACTAACAATAATATTAAATAAATAATTTTGGGAGGCTCAGGCACTTACTTTTTTCCCCTTAAGACTACCCACAACCTTATTTTTTTAAGCAAGTACAAATGTATCCGTTATTGATAACTAATCTCTTACCAATAATAAAAAGATTAATCCTATAGATTGAATAAGACTATCTAAAACCTTATTTGAATCCAAAACCTTGGTTAAAAAGAATATGTATCACCAGTTGGTTAGGATTTATAATAAAAAGTATGCTGTAAAATCTAAATCAATTAATAGTTATAAGTAACACATTAATTATCATTTTACATGAAATAATAGCTTGAAATTTTCAGGCTATACAACTATTTCACGGAAAATATATTACAGCTAAAAGAGAAAAAAAGATATGAGCTAGTTAAATACAAACTAATAATATCAATCATGTAGATTAGTTTATAAATACACGAGAATACATGAGTTTGTGTATCCAAATTCAATACTCGTCTCTTATACTTTCAATGAAAAAAAAAAAAAAAAAAGAAGAAGAAAACAAAACTAATAATGCCCTTATATTTGCAAGCCAAAATAGCCATATTGAGGATTATTCAAATGCAACATATCTAAAGTTCTAAACATTCATTTGATAATTAAAACATATACTAAGAGATAATAGTAGTATTGCACCTTTTTGTTGAGTAACAATAGTAAAGGAAATTAAACCATCGTATGATCCTTTAGATAGAAATACTATTTGGAATTCCTCTAAAACTTAACCCTTCTTTACCAATAGGATGAAGCAAAGTGTATGGCAATTGGACAGGGCCAAATCGATTGCTTAAACCTGGATCGCTGTTCTTTTTTCCAAGGTTTGCTTCAATTTCAGTGAGCTTGTTTCCAAACTTTTGAAAAGTTGCAATGCTCTTGGATCAGAGGTCCAATGTGGATTTTCCCTTTGTCCAAGGTATACCTCATCAGAAGCATGCCTTGACAATATTTCTATCACTGAAAGGTCAATGAGAGTTTGAAACTTTGGTGTTATTGTTCTCAAATAAGCCTTTTGAGGACTCTTCACCATTTCTATATACTCTGCAGTGTCTTTTTCAGGAAGAAATCTTCTACTATGAGTTGGACGGTTCAGGATCAAATCTCCATAAGGGTATTGTCCAAAATTAACAGCAGCATGAAGTGCCGAAGCGATCCATATGATAATTGTGCAAGTTTCAATAAGCTCTTCAAGTGTTTGCAACTTAGGCCACCGTGACTCATCTTTTAAATCACCATGACCTACCTCCACAGCTTCTATCCACCAAAGTTGGAGTTCAGTGTCTGTGGTTACATCACTATCTGTTGCATAGTACAATGAGACATAATCTTTCACCCATGACTTGATAGCAGCCCATATCTCTAATCCATCAACAGCATAAGGGTAGTCCTCTATCAGAAGATAAGTCCATGAGAGGAAGATGAATCCACAACTGCCATTCCTCTGAATCAAGCAAATTAAATGTTTACATGTTTTATATTATCTATTAACATCAAAAGACACTTTTGAATTATTAGTTATTCCAATATTTTGGATACACACAAGATTTGTAAGGATATGCTTGATTGTAATTTTGATTTAAAAATATCCCAAATATAATTGTAATGTATCGTTACATATGGAGTATAGGTATCCAGAAAATATCCTAACAATAATTAAGTTTTAAATTTCGGTTGTGGTCTCGTAATGGTCACATTTGCATTGTGTTAAATGTGACCAAATTTGGTTGGATGCAGTCATTGCGTTCCACAATCACAATATGATATGATTTTAGAGGCTCCAAATTAAAAATATAATGTAGTGAGATGATGTCACGAGGCAAAGATTTAAAATCTTGATATAATTAATTAAATCACATTTTCTAGTGGTCTATTTTATGTTTATAGAGATTACCTCTTGATGAGATCAGCAGGTAATGCTTGATCAGGAAAAACCCAATTCTTATAAACCTCTGAAGACATCTCTGCAGAATATTTAGAGGGCAAAAATGATTTCTCTATTAGACCATCAGCATTGATTAGAGATTGCCTGGCAAGTGCATTGATGTTCATGGTGTCACGATAGTGAGGAGTTAGAAGCTTATGAATTGGATGAAGCACACTAAGATTTCTGTTTGTTGCTATGACGAATGGCTCAATCACTGCATGAGTGTTTAACCTAAAAACGCATTCAAAGATAAAATTGAGACATCAAATTCATACTATAAATATATATTGAGAGACAATCAATAGATAAGGATTGAAATCACCTGTATCAAATTCCTGTCTCAATAATTAAAATGACACATAATTAAAAAGCGACGTTTTCTCTCTTGGTAGCTAACTTTTTTAATTATGCATCAATTTCTTATTTGAAGCGGCAGAAAATTGGGACAGAAGATTTGAATCGAGGGAGATAGAGATGGAATTTGTATATGTTGTTGCAATAACTAGATTTTTTACCAGTGACTCATGAGTTGATGATAGCAAGAGTCATTTACAATGACATAAGCTTTGGCTAATAGCCAAATTGTACTCTCAACACCATCATTTGCAGGTAAGATTACTTGACTGATGGCACCTGATTGATCTCCATCAGGATGTGGCAAGCTTAATTCAATGGCCACTGGTTTTAAAGTGCCATTTTCTTTCAAAAAGAGGATAGTTCTAGTGGCATAAGCCTTGGCATTAGTCTCATTTATCCACCTCAAATATGGCATTAATACATCATGGTAATCTAAAATAAATAACCTTCTACTAGCAAGTGCCTGTTCCACAAAATTAAGCTTAAATAATCACTTTCTAGATCAAGTAACCTAAAATTTGTATGGCTACGAGACAATTATAATGATAATTACCTCATCCATTGTGCACCCATCTAGGTCAAGGACTTCTGATGTTATCTTACTGGTTTGATCACCATAGATTGTGGGATCTAGATTGCTTTTTGGGGGAAATTCCTACCATACATCAAAGAAGAATATCATATATATGTATGAATGTGTATAAACTGCTTATAGGACTCAAATCTTGTGTCAGATATTCATGTTTCATCTCTTGTGCCTCTTAATTGAGAAACTGATGCAACAAATTAAAATTACTAAGAGATCAGACAATAATATCAAAATATCACTTCTTACTCAATGTGTCATTTTGCAATTAGATGGACACATTGAAGGACATAACTTTGGTATAGGTGATTTTGATGCTCAGTTTATCATATATGGTTATGTTTAATTGTTTCTAGCAATTGATAACAAATCAATTTTAACATGTAGATCAAATTCTGTTTTTTAATAATTTCTTAATGATAAACACCAGAACTTACTTGAAGACTGCGGATTACGCAAGGGTTTACACCTGCAAGCATCTCTCTTGCAAATTCTTCATCAGTCATCCATGCAGACTTGCTCACTACTCAAATAAAATATTAAAGCATGAATTTTGCATTTGTTTTTTATATTGGCAATTTGATATAAGGTTTCAAAGTGTCATCTCATCCATATACCTTGAATAATATGAGGTTGTGGAAATTTGAGAACTTGTTCACCATCAGTACGGAAGAGTTCCTTGATCACTGGCAAAGGGTTAATAGTGCTAATTACATCTGTAGGCAGCTTAATTCCACCTTCATAGAGGTCACGCACATCTTGAAAGCTATCAAATTCGTTCGGCGTGAAATTTAAATCGAACATAGATTCAAATGCTGGTAACACATATTGTGATAAAGATTTTATTCCATATATGAGAAAGTCTGAGGATTTCAAGTGTCCAAAATTTTCGTCCCTTGGAACATAAACTTCGCCTGGTTTCTCACACTTTGGATCTGTAAACAGCAGGGCATATTGATTAGGAAACCATATCTAACAATTGTGGCCATTAAATCAAGTAAATATAAATTATGGAATCATTAAAAATTGTCTTATATTAAAAATTCACACATTATACTAATATATTTAAAAGAAAATCTATGGGTCTGTTTGGTTTGGTTTGCTTTTCCATTCCCTGTTTTCATTTCATGTTTTCATTTCATGTTTTCATTCTATTTCCGATTTTCTGATAAATGCTAAAAACAGAAAATCTACCTTTTCTTGTTGGATATCGACCGGTTCTTCCCCTGCGAGGGTAGGGATAAGTGCTAGACCCTCCAAGAATTGGGCGAGCATGGTTTTCGTCGCTATCTGGATTGCCTAAATCATTATAGACATCGTAGTCATATATCCTTTCATATTCCTTTCGCTCTCCTGTTCCATCTCCTCTTAAATTCTTCAATTCTTCTTCTCTATACTTAACTAATGGTGCAGGAGTTTCACTTGGAAGATATGTCTGTATCATGTTAAATGATGTTTTTCTCATTTATTAGGAAAGTAACGTATATCCTTCTACTTATCCTTCTATTATCATATAAAGTATGAAATTAAATACACTTTCAATCTTGAAAATATAAAAAAGCAAAAATTACTCTTATTAGGATTGCACAACAAAGTTCAAGAACAAGCAAAAATAACCAATATTAATATTTAAATGATAACTACCCTGTTGGCAAAGAAAATGCGTTGGTTTTTGTAAAGTTTGGAGTTGTAAACCCATGAATTGCAGACAAAACGGATGGTTCCATGGTTTGGAACATCTTCAAGAGTTAAAGTCTTAAGGTAAAACTCAACTTGCATATAGTTCTTTATGTAAAATGCACCAGGAATTCCCATGCTATCGTCCCATTCAAAATGAATGTTGAATGCAGATTCCCCTGCTCCTAATGTTGGCAATGAGGAAATAATACCTTCCAGAAATGTATCCTTTCCAACTTTCCCTTTTCCATTTTCTAACAAAAAAACAAAACCAGCTCAAATAATAACATGAAAATAATGATAACAAAAAAGGTGAAAATAAAGAAAAAACAAACCATCAGGCTTGGTATAACTAATAAGCTGGAGGCAGTAAGGCCATCGACGGTTGAACCAACAACGTTGAGTCCTGTTCCGATGATTCCCCCAACGTTTCCAGTCGTAACACTACTTATGCTATTGAAATCCAACACATTCTTCCTCATCAACACTACTGTTCCTCTTATCTTTTTACCCCAATTCAACATTCCTGTCACGCCTGAATACATCTTTAATTATAATTAGCACAAGTACTAACTCTATTCTTTTAATTTCATATGCAAGGTTTTTGTAACTAAGATGATGTATAATCAAACAAGAAAGAAATCTTTCTTTACTCTAGGGATTTATCTGATATTTATCCTGTGTATGATGAAATCTGAATCCTCAAAATGCCATGTGTCACACAGACTCCATGCAAAGAGGACAAAAGGCATCAATGAATAGTTGAATAATAATTATGCATATTATTTTAATTTGACTCCAATTGCAAGTGTCAATAGGACAGCATGCAAGAAAGACACATCCCATACCAAGTCACTATAATACTTATCATTTTGTATCAGTTTATTTTTTAATGCAAAAAGAAATGTATGTATAAACATAGTCATTTTAACTTATTCAAACAAACGTCCGAACTTATTATTCTTCAAACTTCAGTGAAACTAAAAATCTATAGAGATAGTAGAAAATAAGAAGAGAGCAACTCAATTGAATGATGATACAGGGCAAGTACAAGGAATTGTCCAAACAGTCAAATTTTATTATACATAACTTCAATGACAAAGTATCAATTTACATGGACAAGAAATGAACCAAAGAATCTCAAACAAGTCTTTCAAATGTTTAATTCAAGGACCCAAATGGTAACAATCTACTCTTATTAGCAAACAGGCTAAGAGAATTCAAATTATTTGAATAGAAACAATGTAATCCAACATAATTACAGGGTAAATGGCATGGATTTTCATCTAGATGGAGATGCTATTGGGAATTCCTCTGTTTGTCAATCCTTCTTCACTGCTAGGGTAAAGCAGAGTATAAGGCATATTAACTGGTCCACTTCTATTTCTCAGTTTCTCATCTTTGTTTCTCGTTATGAGTTTTTCTTCAATTTCTGCCAACCTTTTTCCAAACTCCTTGAAAGCTTGCAATGGCTTTACATCGGATGTCCAGTTGGGATTGTCTCTCTCCCCAAGGTAGTACTCATCCGAAGTATGCCTTGACAAGATTTCTATCACTGAAAGGTCAATAAGAGCTTCGAGTTTCGGTGTAATAGTACTCAAATAAGCACCATGAGGGTTTTTTGCCATCTCATCATACTCCGGAGTTCCTTCTTCAGGGATCAATTTTCTGCTAAGAGTTGGACGGTTTAGGATATAGCCTCCATAAGGATACTGTCCAAAATTAACGGCTGCATGAAGAGCTGAAGCAGTCCATATGATAATAGTGCAAGTTTCTACCAAATCTTCTCGAGTTTGCATCTTGGGCCACCATGGCTTGTCTTTTAAGTCGCCATGGCCAACCTCTACAAGCTCTTTCCACCATGATTGGAGTTCAGTGTCTTGTTTAACCTTTGCATCAGTTGGGTAGTAGAAGGAGCAATATTCTTGGACCCATGTTTTAATGGCAGACCATATCTCTAGCCCATCAACCGCATAAGGGTAATCTTCTATCACAAGGCGAAGGCCATGTGGAGATGCAAGATCCTCAATTGCCATCCCTCTGGTTCAAGCAAATTAAAGTGTTAACAAATCATCAACATCAATCAAACTTTTTTCTATTCAATGGTATGGGGAATTATTGAAAGCAGAAATTGTTTTCAACCTTGTCCTTTTCCCGCAAATCTCAAAGCCTAAAAGTTTAAGCATAATTTAGCTTATTTTTTTAATATGGTCTATATTTTTGAAGATTACCTCTTTATAAGATCTTTTGGTAGAGCTTGCTCAGGGAAAACCCAATCTTTGTAAACCACAGATGACATCTCCATAGCATACTTTCCTGGCAAGAAGGAAAACTCTATGATGCCACCAGCATTGATTAGAGCTTGTCGGGCAAGCGCATTTATATTCATTGTATCACGATAGTGAGGATGCAGGAGCTTATGAATGGGATGAAGTGCACTAAGCTGCCTATTTGTTGCAATGACGAATGGCTCCATCACTGCATGAGTTCTTAACCTGTGACCATATATGAAAAGAAAAGACTTAGAAAATTAATTTCAAAACTGCAACGAGTACTAATTTTTTTGTATTGATTCTATTGACAAAGTTTATACCAGTGACTAATAAGCTGATGATAGCCAGAGTCATTTACAACCACATAAGCTTTCGCCAATAGCCAAATGGTGCCTTCAACACCTTGTTCTGCTGGCAAGTACACTTTACTAACAGGACCAAGTTGATCTCCGTGAGGATGTGGCAAACTTAATTCAATAGCCAAAGGCTTCAACGTTCCATCATCTTTCAAGAAAAGGATTGTTCTACTAGCATATGCCTTTCTAGAAGTTGCGTTTATTCGTCTCAAATATGGCATGAATGCATCATGGTGATCCAATATGAATAATCTGTTACTCTTGAGTGCCTGTTTTACAAATAAAATATAATCACCACATTTCATGGCTAATGTTCATAAATAAAAATTCAGTTTGAGAGGTTCATGTGTAGATTCAATGTATTCAATTAGTAGGGTGTATCAACCCAAAAAGTGTACCACATCAATGATACAACAATGAACAAATAATTTTATGATATGGAAATAGTTTATTTATTGGCAACATGGTTTTTTCAGCTTATTCCTTATACAAACACAGCATCTAGGTGTATTAAAAAAGGTTTATTCAACAATTACTCCGAATATATCCCGAAAGCAATAATATAATTGTCCTTATTGTTGCTGTAAAATAGTACAATGCTATGTACTTACCTCGTCTACAGTGAGTCCATTTAAGTTGATCTCCAAGTGTTCTTTGGTTATTGTGCTAGTTTGATCACCATAAACTTTACTATCCAACTTACTTCGTGGGGGGAACTCCTGCATATAATTTAACAAAATATCAGGATAATAGAACATGACTATTGATTCTTCACTAGTCCATTTCAATATCAATCAAGGTTCTCAAAACAAATTCAATTTTTAAGTCGAGCAGTAATAACAATTCAACAAACACTTTGGCTTACTTGGAGACAAGAAATTACACACGGATTTACACCAGCAAGCATCTCTCTCGCAAATTCTTCATCGGTCATCCATGCTGACTCATTCTCTATAAAAAAAAATTAAAAAATAATGAATACTTATTTACATATGCTACATGAAAACAGGAAAAGCCTTACTAATCTCATGAAAAACAATATGCTAATACAGATTCATATATAAGTTAATAAGTCACAAGTGGCTCAACTCTCAAGTAAGAAAAGTAAAACACCTTTAATGACTTGAGGTGTTGGAAATGCCAGGAATCGTTCACCATCAGTTCGGAAAATCTCCTTGAGCAATGGTAAAGGTAGCTTCTGAGTAATGGCCTGAAGTGCACCTGTAGGTGGCTTATATCCTGTGTCATAGAGATCCCGGACTTCTTCAAAGCTGTCAAACTCATTTGGTGTGAAATCCGAATCCGTTGCAGATTCCAGCACAGGTTTGACATTTTGAGATAAAGCTTTTAATAAATATGCTAGAAAATCTGACATCTTCAAGTGACCAAATCTTTCATCTCTAGGGACGTAAATGTCAAAGTTTTGGATTATTTGAAGAAGCCTGCTTTCAGTGCTCGGATCTGCAGAGACAATATATAGTTCAAACTTCAACATGTGAATGATAATCAACAATTAATACCTTATATATTTATTTGTGTTCTGGCGATTGTATCTAATGTATTAATACATATAGAGACACACACATGAATTGAAAGAGTATCTAACCAGACTTAGCAGGAGCACGGCCAGTTCGTCCCCGGCGAGGGTAAGGATATTTGGCAGAGCCTCCAAGAGTTGGACGAGCATAGTCTTTACCCTTATCAGGATTACCTAAATCATTATAGACAGCATAATCATAGATCCTATCCCACTCTTGACGCTCTCCAGTTCCATCTCCTCTTAAATTTATCAATTCTTGTTCTCTGTACTTCTGTAATGGCTTAGGTGTTTCACTAGGAAGATAGGCCTGGATGCAAGTGCAACATATATTTGAATAATGATCTGAATTCTCACAACTCATGGAGACATAGTATATGATAGAGTGATAGTGTGTGCGTACCTTGTTGGCGAAGAAAATGCGATCGGATTTGTAATTGGAGTGAGGGTAAATCCAAGAGTTGCAAACGAAGTGAATGGAACCATGATTGGGAACGTCATCAAGAGTCAAACTGACGAGGAAGAACTCAGTGTGAAGATCGTTCCTGATGAAGAACGCACCTGGAATTCCGATTTGATCGTCCCAATCGAAATGAATGCTGAACGCACTCTGACCTGCTAACAGCGACGGCAACAGTGTCGTGATGAATCCTTCCAAAGGAGCAGCTTTTCCAACTTTACCTAATCCGTTTCCTGAAATTCAAACCTTACAAATTACAAACCGCACTTAAAATCTTTTTTTTTAAGTCTAAAAAGTGTCCCTAAAATATTTTAAATTTTTTCTAAAAATACAAATAATTTTGAAAAATATCATTTTTTATTTGTAAACCTACAAATTTTCTACTTATTATTTTCATATAACTTTAATGAATTTATTTAATAAGATACACGATTTATCAGTGTTATACTAACAAGATTTTGATTGTTTATCCAAAAAAACAAGATTTTGATTTTTCAAATACATTAATACTGAATTAAAGAATCTTTGATTAACCAAAAAAAAAATGTCTCTTTGGTAAACAGCACCTAAAAGATACTCCATTAAGTTGCAAAAAATGCACTTTCTTCAATGTTATTTTTTTAATTAGTACTATAAAAATATATATTAATTGTGTTTTAAAAAAATTAAAATAATAAACTTTTTTTTTTGTATTCAATGGGGCAAACAGCCTAAAATAATAATAAATATTTTCTGTCTCAATAAAACATAGTCACTTGTAAGAAAAAAGAAAATATGATCACTTTTGTATTAGGATTCTCCTTTTTATAGAGATTAATTATTCATCCAAAATATAAATTATTAATTCATATAAGAACTGAAACTTGTAATTTTTTTTTTGGGGAGGGTAACATCGTGCTGACCCCTAAACTTTTTTCTTGTTTGTAAATAGTCAATTAAATTTTCTATTGATATTATTTAAACCTTAAACTATACTTACTAAATAATAAAAGTTCCTTCTAAATTAATAATGAAAATTGTAGTGTAGTAATAAAACTTGTGATTAAGAGGAGAACCTACTGTTGTATTTAGTAGAGTTTAAGAATTAACTAGGACAAATTAAAAGTTTGAGTACTTATTTATAAATGAGAAAAAGTTTAAAGGGTTAGTATGCTCTTTCATATAACTTTTTTCTTGAGTAAAAATCAAATATATAATAATTATATTTATTTTTATTTATTTCAACAAATATATTACATTTTATACAAGTAGACAAATAAATCGTATTATAGAGTAAATCCTCAAATAATTTTTTATTTATATAATATTTTTTAATGAAGCACCTAAAACAGAGTCAAAGCAAACCTTAATTTAAGAAACATGCCAAACCTAAACTGGCCCAAACCTATTTGTACCATTAATCACAAGTTTGACTAATACTCTCAAGTAGTTGGGCTTGTATATTCAAAAGTTGCTCAACTATAATTTTATGTTTTGTTTAGCAAGATACGATTCAAATGAGACTATCTTATTTAAATATCTATATTTTGATGGGATTAACTATTTTTAAAAGAGTAACTCAATTATATATAAAATAAATATACAAGTTTATCGATTTAATTAGAGTTATATGGAATTATTTAATTAAGTTTTGTCTCCTTTAAGAATTTTATCTCTATTTAAAATGGTTGCTGATAAGTAATTTATAATATACATGGAGGTAAATTTTGCTTTTAATATTTAAGTCACTTTAATATAATTTTATTAGTATCTAGAAATTATTAATTCAATAAATTTTAAAATGTAATAATTATAAAATTAGGATTTTTATATTTCAAACGAAAAAAATTAACTTGATAATTTTTACAATTTTCATTTGAAAATCTTAGATCCGAATATGTTTCTCATAAACGATTTTAGTTGTGTAATTAAGAAGAATATAAAGATTGAGAGATATCAAACTTTGAGAAAGATATTATATTTGCTTTTGAAGTTGTTGTTTCTCGATATTAAGTGTTGGTTTCTAGATTTATTTTAGCATGATTTTATTTTGAAGTTTAAATTTTAGAATGTTTTTTTTTACAAAGTTTCAATATGATTTATGTTATTTTAAAGAAGAAGAAGAAGGAAGAAATAAAAAAAAATATATATATATACCAGCAGGGTCAGAATTAAGAGAACTAATCAACTGGAGAGTAACGGCACCACCGAGCAACTGACGGAGAGCGTTGAGAAGAGATTCAGCAATACCAATACCCAAATGGATTCCAGCATCTAAACCCAAATTATCAAATTCTAACACTTTCTTACTCATCAAAACCACTCTTCCTTTTATCTTCTTCCCCCTTTTCCCTGATCCAAACATCTTTAATCTAATTAATGCTGCACGCAGGTGATGATCAGAGAGAAAACCTAATTATATATATATATGCACGTACGTGATTAGTTATACTCCTATTTGTGAAGATGCAAAGCATATATGGTATTCTCAGTATTTATATATGGAATGGAAGGATATATGACTCTACTTACATTCACATTTTAAAAGATACATTCAAATATATTAATTCTCAATTACAATCATATTTTATATATAAATATCTTAAACATATCGGATCATAAATTTTTTTTAAGAATAAATGTATTTCTAAATTTAATAAGTATCATAGTATCTATATTACATATATTTTCATGTGTTTATTAACTAAACTATATGACTGTAGACGAAAAAGCATGCATGTTTTATAAATAGATAGCAGTTAAAAAAAATAAAATAAAATAAACAAATAATATAGGTAGCAGCCAGGGCCCAGGGGGTTTCCTCTTGAGGCTTAAACCATGCGCGGTATATTGTTGAACCATTCGCGTCTAGCCACTAGCCACACAGTCAATTAATTTCATCGCTAAACTTTCCTATGCTTGCTTAATTATTTGATTTGATTTGATTGATGGAAAAGTATATAAATTATAAAATTAACGAGTAAGAATGTTTCCGTTCTCAATTGGTTAACTCTCTTTTTTGTTCATAATAATAATAATAATAATAATAATAATAAAATAATAATAATACCTTGTGGAGTTTTTATATTCATATATATACTAATATATACTTACCTGCTTCTACTACGTCTGCGCGCGCGGATGATAATAATTAATTATATATTACAGCTGACTAATGAATTTATGCTCTGAATCTATACAAGTAATTAAGTATATTGGTTAATCACTACTAGTAGTATATGCCAACCTAGCTCGCCTAATAAACAATTTCCCGGTCTTTAATTAATCTTTAATCTGTAATTAAAAATTAAGCAAATTCAAGTACTAAATCTGCCTATGAATCTCAACAACTATATTTATCATTTCTGGCTATTTTCAGACTATTTAATTAGTTTTAATTTAATTCAAACAGATAGAGAACTGATCCAAAACTAAAATCATTTGTACCATCATCAGCATATCTGTTGTGAATTGTCAATAAGATTTTCAGATATATTTGATACTAACAATTATGGGTTTTTTTTTTTCTCATTTTTTATAATCACGTTACTAAACTTCTCTGTTTCTTTTCTTTTTTCCTTTATTTCTGTTTCTTCCTACACCTTCTATTATTTGGATAATTGTATGAGGATTATATTATTTGGATCTCATTTGATAAAACATTTATAAAGCTAAGTCTAAAATAAAATGTTGCAAAAGCTAAGCAACGTAACAAGGTGATGATTTGAATGTTAATTAATATGGAAGAGGCACATGGTCAAAATATACAGCTTTCGTTGGTCATATATATCCTGTGAAGAGTAGTACCAAAATCAATGGTCTTCTATAATATAATAAGAATAAATTATCATGCAAATTGCAATTGTGGTACATAAACATGGTCCTAGAGTTGGTAATTGAATTAAGAATGTGCATAAAGATGTGGAGGGCAATTGCGCTTATTAATTTAATTTAATAACAAAGGCAGATAGAGAGGAAGGTAAGAAATTAATTCCTATATTGGGTCCATGGGACCATACCATTACCATTGCCATGGGGTTATAATGTTTCTAACTTTACCATCTTCTCTAGGTTGGCTCTAGCGACGATGATAAGTCCACCATTAAAATAATACTTCTATTTTAATTAAGTAATTAATTAGTATTTTAATAGATAATATTTTAATTTAATATTTAATAAAAATTTATTTTAATGTATTAACTTATTAAAATATTAAATATATAATTAATTGAGTATTGAAACATGTTTCCATTAAATAGATTCGTGAATTTCATGACATTTATAAGAACCCATGGAATTGAGCATAACTGAATTAGTTTAAAATTAGAGCCAGCAAAAAAGGGTCAACCCGAATAACCAATAAGATGGGTGAGTTTAAATGGGTATTTTAAATTCAAGTCTATATAAAACTAGGTCTTTTAGTCCGTTCTAAAAAGCCTGCAAAAAAATGAGTTTGGGCTCAAAAGAACCCACAGACTAGGGCTATCAACTTGAATATTTTTTTTTATAAGAAAAATGCTACTTATCAAGCATTCACTAATTTAAAAAATTACATATTAGTCTACGACTCATACAAATCATAAGAAAAAAATATTGAGAATGGATAAACAGAAGAAGTTAAATAGGATATACTACCTCGGGTCCTTTTTATAAGTCACTCTAACTAATTAACACGGATTAAGAAAACTACTAACAACCTTATTTAATGTCTTGTTTTTTCAAAAAATAGTACCATCTACCAAATTTATCCCTATTCAAAGTCAATTTTTTAACAAATGCATTAATTGTACTCTCTATCCATTCATTTATTATAAGGGTAGACTAGAAAAAAGTTAATAATTGCTTCTTAAAATTTGTAGGGGATCTTATATATAGGACCAATAAATTTCCTCTAGAGGATTTTATATTTAGGACCAAAGGTAATATGTTTTTCTTCTCAATAGTGAGAAAGTTAAACCTAAGAAGATTTAGAACAATTTTTCAAAAGAATTATTGTCGAAAAAGAGAGATTTAATTAACATGTTTACTAATAAGAAAATAATGATATGAAGAGACTTTTTTTTTTCAAAGACAAAAGTAACAATAATAAAAATAATATATTTAATGTAAAGGAAAAAAAGTTAAAATTTTAAAAAATGGACTACCCAAAAAGTTTGCTACCCACATAGAGCTGAATTTGGATATCTAAAATAAAGGCTCGAATAAATGCGGGTCTTTTAGGCCCAGACCGAAAAAACTTGCTACCCGAACGGTCAAGCCTATAAAGTACCGAATAGTTCGTTTTGACAACTCTATACATGTATGCATACGAATTCAAGTCCTCTCAAGTCCACTTGATGTTAAGTATAAAAAAGATAAATACAAGGGTAAATAACAGTCTTCTCCCTTGAGGTTTACAAGAATGACATAGAATGTCATTCTTAAAAAAAAAAAATTACAATCCAACCCAAAGAATATCTGACACTAACAGCCATTATAGAAAATTGTAACAGAATATAACCATGGTTAGTAGCGACAATGGTAAGACCCTAGGGCTTGGGCACAGGACATGTTTAAATTGCTCTTAAACGAGCACAAATATACTTCGATAGCCACAAAAGGACACACAAAAATAGAGCTTTAAACTGAGCATTGCGTGATTAATCTCCATCGTCATTTCTCAACTTGTTGCTGGACATGGATGGAAAATTTTTTCCCCTCGGGACTCGGGCAAAGGCCCATTGTTATTGCCTTTTCTCCTTTGTTTCTACAAGTTAAGGGTGGACTGAAGTTAATGGCTCCTTCTCCTTGGTTCCTACAAGTTAATGGCTCATTATTATTATTTTTTTTGATAAAATGTGTAGCTTCCATTATTTGTCACAACTCACAAGAAAGAAGAAACCAAATCAGAGCATAAGACACAATAAACATGAACTCAAAAGAAAGGAAATCAACACACAGATTTTCAGATGATGAGGAGGTGAATGGCATCATGATCAGTATTACTTCAAGTTACTAGCCGTACATGTTCTGTAATGGAGTGGGCTGCAAATTATTTAATATTTTGGGGTGAAGTGCAATAATGTAAAACTTGGAGAGTACTTTTTGCTTTTTACTCTAAATACAATAATTTTGTGGATCTCACTTGTTAGTTTAAACCCATAAAATTGTTGTGTCTATCTCTCTCATACTTACATCAAATGGACTTGAGAGGAGATCCCTACCTTCCCTCCCATTCCAAGCTCCGTAGCACCGGCGACAATGGCACAATTTCTTCAATTCTTCAAAAGCATGTTTTGAGGTTTAACTGTGTTTCCAAGTTTCTGTTCCCCTCTCTATACTTCAAATATTGAGATAAAAATTGCAAGACCAACGCCAACAACACCAACAAAAGGAACTAGAAGAAGAATCAACACGAGTAACCTGCCAGAAACGCCACCGCCCTTCATGGTTGGAGAAGAAACCAACACGAACAACTCCATAACCCCTATAAAATAGCTCCACTTTGTGTTCAACCCCAACCACAACGCTGACAGATTCGGAAAAAATAAAAGAAAAAAAAGAAGAAAAAAACTTCAACAACTGCAGAACACTAAACACTACTGTATTAAAAAAAATGCAAAAAAAAGAAGAAAACCCTCCTCCACATTCCCAGATTTATTCTGTCCACCAATAAAAGTGTTGAAACTAACAACTGGGAATTTCATCGAACACCATTCGTGCATTCTCAGTATCCTAAACTTCAAAAAAAAAAAAAAAAAACTTTACAAAACCAATGCATAGAAACATTTAAGTTTAGAACTTTTGGTAGAAACCCCCACTTCAAAAGATCCAAATGAAATTTCACAAGCACTTAGAGGAGGGATTGAAGCTCCAAAAGTTCCTATCTTTTGCACGTGAAGCAGATTCCGACAAGCACGGAATGAGATCAGAAAATTGTTCTTCAGAACCAAACAAAAACACATAACAGCATCAGAAAACAACCCAGAATGAGCGAAAGCGCAAATCAAAGCATCAAAGGCGGCAACCCAGCTCATGCTTACGGCAGCGATTGGATGGTGGAGACTGTTGATGGCAGCGATTGGAATGGAACTGTGACAGAGAAGGGAGGGGAGATATATCAGATGTTTTATTATTTTATTTATGTTTTAAAGTTATTTATAAAATTTTGCAATTGTATCCCTTTTTATATATGACCATCATGGTCAATTTTAAAACTTGACCTTGTTAATGGCCTCCTTTTTCTTATTAATTAAATCTTTAACTTTCGTTGGTTTACAATCAGGCACCCAAATTTATTTTTCCCCAATTATTAAACACTGAATTTTCCCTCATTTGCAGTTGGACACATTATACTTTCATTTCCTCATGCTGCTAAAAAAAAAAATCCTCGTATTGCTTCTATTTGGGTTTTTAGGGAGGATGTCCTGTTGCATTGATTCATATGTCAAAACTCAAAAGGATGAAATTGAAGTAGGGAGACGCCCTTGTTATTCTTCCTATTTCTAATATTGGTTGAGGGGATACATGAATCATCGCATATGTCAAGGCCTGTTTGTTTATACTTTCTCTAAAGTAGAAGTAACCTCAGGAAAAGTAACAAATTTTTATTTCCGTTAGAACTAGAATCCGAAATCACCAGTAAAAGTATCTTTGAAGTTTCCTAACTTGTAATCAAACAGGCTAATAGTTTTTCCAGGAGATATAAGCCTACAAAATCTATGCACTTTGAACTCTATTCTAGAAGTTTAGAAGGTTTAATTAAGGTGAATTTCTTGAAGAATAAAATTTTTGGTGTGAAGTGGACTCAAATTACATCCTGTCTTCAGGGTAGAATTCTCAAATGTAAAATTGATTCTACCTTTCAAATATACTATTAGAAGAATTTTACAGAACTGAATATGAAAATGTAACTCATAGAAGTGTAATGAACGAACGACCTAAGACTAATTTACAGAGACTATAAACATAAAAGGGAACTAAAAATAACAGTAAACAATTATTACTTATTGTGACAGCTGGTTGACCCTATGGAGAGTTGATATCAAGACCACCCATATTGGGTCATAGATATTGAGAAATTCAACTTGCGTATGAGCTTTACAAGGGTGAAGACATTTAGTAAGCACACCTGCTAGTTGGTTTCCGGTTGAAACAGGGCAAAGCTGAATCAGTCTTCCTCATGTTTGAGTCACACAAAGTGAGGTCCACTTCAAAAGGTTTAATGTGCTCATGGATAGTCAGGTTCTTGGTGATGTATATGGCAGAATGATTGTCACAGTGGGTATTTGTAGTTGTACACAGAAAAGCTCAATGAATACTTGTACTGTTTTTGTTTCAACAGAAAAATTCTACAAGTAACGATGGCATCAAACAAGAGGTAAAGGACTAGTAGGTAGTTCATGTGCTCACTGCACCATACGAATAAGTAGCAGATACACCCTACGCTTAGTATGCCTCATTGTTATATATGAGAGCTAAACAACAAGGGAATAGAAAAGCTGTCAATGTGACCAAATTCAAGTTCAACTGGCTACTGAAGTCCTGCAAAACACTAATTACATGTGCTAACATTCATTTGATTTACACAAGCAATATCCACAAGTAGACGATGGCATCATAAGATAATGTGTAATTGAGGCAGAAGACAATAGCATATGTTTTATTATCTCATATAGCGAGGGAAATCTTTTATCTAAACAGAAATTACCTAAATACATGACAAAGACTTCATTGACAATACACTAGTAACTCCAACACAAGGTTACTTGAATAAACACTGCCAATCTATCAGCATGATTGCATGAATATTAAATGCAAAGACCATGCATAACACACGCCCCTATACTTGCAAGGTAAAAATATCTTCTATGATAATCTTTCTATCAGAAACTACCAAATGATACATAATATATACTGACCCTGGCCACCCAATCAGAACTACCAATGCATTATACTAATATCAGAGAACAAATTGACTATACTCTGCAGGTGAAAAAAAAAACACAATCATAAATCCTAAGAACATAGTATTAACTATCAAAGTTAGACTAACCACAGTTACTATCAAATCATATACCACAACATAATCTTTATAACACGGTTTACACAATCTTCCATTCCCGTGCAATGACAGTGCAAAAAATATTTTTGATACTATATGCAGCACTATGCCGTCCGAATTATTCATTGAGGATGATTCGACGAATTACATTAGAAAGGTTAGCCATTATGAAGCTGAAAAAATAATGATAAAACCAATTGTTTGCAACAGCAGCATCAACACACACTGGTGTAATGCTTTAACCTCAATAATCACTCAAAATTGATAGTAACCCAAAAAAAAAAGAAAAAAAAATAATTGAGAGCTCACACGAAGCGGTGTTCTCATATTGGCACGTAACGTTTCAACGCCTGCTTCGCCGTGACAGCAACTCCAACTACAACTCCACCGACGGCGCCAGCCACTGCAGCCGATCGCACTCCTCTGGCAGCTCGATACAACGCGCCCGTGCCGAGCCCAGCCGCCACGCTATTCCACACATCATCAGTGTCCCTCACCGCGACGATCCCGCTCTCAATCCCAGCGTAAAGTAACCCGATGACACCGAGTCTGTTACCCCACGCACGACCGGAGTGGCCGGAAGAGTTGAGAACGCGGTTGATTCGGAGCTTTGCAGTATCGCCGGACTCGAAGGATTTAACACCGTCGAGGAGGCCAACGGCGGCACCCCCAACGGCACCGGCAAGGTAGCCGCATCCGGTATAGAAGGTGAGATTCTCGCCCCAAGATCGATGCTTGCGGCGAGCCTCCTCGACGAAGAGGTGTTCGGGGGAGGTTGGGAGCTGGTAGAGGTTGCGAATGGGAACCTCGAGGTCCTTGTAGGGGTTGTAGAGGCGCGTTTGGTTGTTGCGATCGGAACCTGATTCGTGATCGGGGGTCTGGTACGCCATGGGTGAGGCTTCCAGACGCTAGGGTTAGGGTTTCGTTGGTTGGAGAGAGAAACAGAGTATCAGAGGAATCACGCTGTATGTAGCGGATCTTTGAGATTTGGGGGAAAATTGAGCCCGTATGGCGGCGCGTTACGAACCGGTCCAGTTAGATTTGATTTGATTTCAAAGTGAACCGGGTCTAGTTTCAACCGGAACAGGTTTTTTTGGCTCGGGACCAAAAATTGACACGTGCTTGCAGAAACAAAACCAGCGCCGTTAGTCAATGTTCAACTCGAAACTTCGTTTCAGTCCATCTGGGTTCTGGACCATGCTGACGCCACCGTTACGATGCTATTAAGAGCCAACAAGTACAGTACTATTTTACTGAATAAAGTAAATTTTTTATTAAGTTGAATTAAATTAAATTATTATTTGTTCTTCTAAAAGTTATAAAGTAATTCAATATATATTTTCTAAAACAATTTATTAATTATATTTTTGTTGGACTTTTCTAAAAGGATAAATTGCAATAAGCCCCCTTGAGATTTGAGAAAATTACACTCCACCTCAAATTTTATCAAAATTAGTACTCAACTTCATTTTGGTCAGTTAACTAGCATTTTTAACCCATCAATCTATCACATAAGAATTAAAAATAATTTTTAATATAAATGGAGGGTCCAGAACTTACATATGTGACAAACTGACATGACATAAACGTTAATAGTATAGCAGTTAACTAGCATTTTTGTCTCGCTAGTTTACTACATCATCCTTAAAATTAGTTTTTTAAAGCTAACAAATGAACATATTTGTAGATGTGACAGATAGGAACGACAAAAACATTAGCTAGGTCAGTAATCAACGGTCAACGATTAAAGAAATGGAGTGGAATGCTAATTTTGGTGTAGTTTGGGGTGGAGTGCAATTTTCCCAAACCTTAAAGAGAGTTATTGCAATTTACCCTTTTTAAAATAGTAATTTAATACGTTGAATAATATTTATTTATTTATCTTGATAAATGTCATTTAATCTACACACTAAGATTAATTTAGTCATTAGATTATTTAAAAATATATTAATTTAAATATCACATTCAGAAAATAAGATTTCCTATATACTACCTTCGGACGTGAGGGGTTGATGTTGATCCCTTGTTGTTATCATATGAATCTCCGTGGAATTTTCCATTTCCACGTTAGGGTTCATTTCCTTCCTGATTTATTACATGGCAGAAAATCATAATTTAAAGTCACTAATTCATGGAAACGTATATTACATGACATAAGAAACTTTAAGCCAAGGTATAACTTTATTTGTTTTTTGTTTGGCATTGAGAAGTAGAATGAAAATAGAGTGAAAAAATAGATTACGAAATGAAAATAGAGTGAAAAAACGGATTATAAAATGAAAATAGTTGATTTAGAGAAAATGTTAAATCACTTCTTTTCACTCAATTTCTTTTCTTCTCACTTTTCTTATATAAAACAAAGGGTTAGTTTGATCTCTTTAAAATGCCAACGAAAAACCTTAACACTATGTTTGGTAGAGTAAAAACAGGGAGGAGAGAAATAGGGTGGAAGAAAATTATGGGAGGAGAAAAACAGAGAGGATGGAAGTTTTTTAATTTTTTCTCTCTAGAAATCAATTTTTTCTTTTCAACTTCTCTCTAACCAAACAAAAGAAGTTACATCGTTATTCGTGTTCTTTTTTTTTCTCTCTATTTCTTTCCTCTCAACCAAACGTAAGGTAAGGGTTGGCTTAGCGGTGTAAGGCGCCGTTAAGTTTATAGAAAGAACAATTCACAGCGGGAGAATTCGTATTCAAATCTTACCTATGTCAAATACTTAGGGGACCAATGTCAGCCACACAACACGAACGAGATTAATCTCATCAAGGTGAGAAAACCCGTAATTAAAAAAATAATGCCAACGAAATAAAATGTAAGATGGGGACAAATTTTAATAAATGTCAATAAGTAGTAAAAATTAAATTAAACTTAAACTTTTTACAACTCTTAAAAAGCTAATAATAAAATAAAAAATTGTTTTGATGGGTTAATCTGTATTTCGCTGTCCTTGATCCGTAACATAGAGTTGGCAAAATGAGCCGGTCCATTAGAGCCAGCCCGAATAATCGATAAAATGGCGCGAGCTGGAGTACTTCAAATTCAACCCTAAAATACAACTGGGCCTTTTTAACCCGCTCTATAAAAACTCCCAAAAAAATGAGCTCAGGCTAAAAAAATCCGCAAATTAAGGCTACCTGCGCCGAATAAACTTTTTACAAGAAAAATACTAGTTATCTAGCGTGTACTAATTTAAAACATTATACTTATTAGTCTAGAACACACACAAGTCGCAAAATAAAAAAAAATGAAAATGAATAAACAAAAGAAGTTAAATAGGAAATAACTAAAAAAAAAAAAAGAAGTTAAATAGGAGATATTTTTTGTTTGTCAATAGTTAAAGTTAAACATAAGATGATTTAGAACAATTTTTTCAAAAAAAAATATTGTCGAAAAAGAGAGAGATTTAATTAATATGTTTAATAATAAGAAAATAATGATATTTTTTACTTAGAGATTTTTTTTTCAAAGACAAAAGTAACAAAAAAACTAATGTAAAGAAAAAAAATTAAAATTTTAAAAAATGGGCTACCCGAAAAGCCCACTATCAGCATAGGGCCGAGTTTGAGTATCTAAAATAAAGACATGAATAAACGGGGGTCTTTTTGACCCGTACTAAACAAATTCTCTATCCGAACAGACAAGCCCATATAAAGTTGGATAGCCCGTTTTGACATCTCTATTATAATATCCCACGAATTAATAAAATAGGTAAAAAAGTGTGGTAGATTAAAAAGTACAATCCAACCAATCAAAACAAATGAGTTAAATGTGTTGGAATGCTCATCATTTCTCTCTTTAAACTATTAAGAATGCTCTTCATTTCTTTCTTTAAACTTCAGTGGGTCAAATTATTTGCCATCTCTAGTTGGAATGCTCTTTATTTCTTTCTTTAAACTTTTAAAGTATTTATTTTATTTTTGAAACTCATTCATTATTTTTTTAATGATATACATACTTATATAAGAATCTAATATGAAGTAGAAATACTAATCTCACGAGTTACTTTTACATAAATTTTTAATGACAAGTTTTTGAAATGAGCATTCTTGTGCCATATTTTTTTTTAAAGAAAAAACAGCACAAAACTTCTTTAATAAGCAAGTATAAATGGATAAGAGCTTTTATAAATAAACACTTTTTTACACAATTACAATAATTGAAGTGTTGAATGATGAGAAGCTATCTAAGCTTATCCAAAAATGTTTTGTTTTCTATACACTTAAATCATGTTGAACTAGTGGCTTCTTCTCCCAAATTTCTGAGTCTCATAAGCTCGGGCAAAATTTCAGAACCAAGATTAGGTCTATTCCTTTTTTTCATCTCACAACATTTCAAAGCCAATTTTGCATATGACAAAGTCTCTTCAATAGGCCAATTTGTCACATTTGGATCAAGAACTTCTTCAATTGTACCATTTTCTATAGCCTCCTCAACCAATCTGGCCACACCCATTGGAGATTTTCCTGTAATAATTTGTAACAACAATACACCTAGCGAATATATATCTGATTTCACACCTAATAATCCTGTTTGTTGGTACTCCGGGTCAATGTAACAAAATGTACCAGCCGCGGCCGTTTTGTGGTATTGTGTTGTTTTGTTTGCTATAGAAGGGGGAACCAGTCTGGCCAAACCTACATCGGCGATCTTGATTGAAAAGTCACGGTCTAACAAAATGTTGGCTGGCTTGAGGTCACGATGCACAATTGGCTCAGGTTTCGTCTGGTGAAGGAAAAGAAGGCCAGTGGCGATTTCCGATGCTATTCTGAATCGGACCGGCCAAGGAATTGGGGGCGTGTTGTCTTTTTGGAAGAGGCGATCCTCTAAGCTTCCGTTTTCCATGAACTTGTACACAAGGCATCCATACTCAGGACAGGCACCTATAAGTTGAACCATGTTTGGATGTCTTATGGCGCTCAAAACATTAACCTGCACTCATTGGAACATTTCAAAATTCAATGCTTTACAAATGTGATATAATTTGTTTTTTTTTTTTCCATTTTATCCTGATAAAATTCAATCGGTTAAATCACAATATTGATGCTCCTATTGTAAATTTCTTCCATAATAAAAGTATGGTTTACTTATTACCTCTTGATAAAATTGCTTTTCCCCTTGGGTGATGTCAGGTCTCAAGGCCTTAATGGCAACAACAGTGTCACCAAAAAATCCTTTATAAACAGGTCCATATCCACCTTCAGCCAGTTTCAGAGCATTGTCAAAGTAATTTGTTGCAACTTCAATTTCTTTAATGTTGTATCTTCTGCACTGAAGATTGTTATGTTCACTTCTCTTCTTCTCTTCTTCCTCATGCTCTCTTTCCTGAGTACTTATTTCTGCAACCCTACTTTTTTCTACATTCTGTTCTTCTTGCCTAGACCTTTCAAGTTCTGTTGCCTGAATGACAATGACTACTTTTTTAAAAGATCTCATATAGGATTCAGAAGATAGTGTTTGGTTTAATCAATTTATAACTTGGCATTACCTTTTGTTTTGCTGTAACAGCGTTGTTGCTATTCTTTGTTGATCTCTTGGTTTCTAGTTTTAATTTCCTTAATTCTGATTCCATGTTTTGCTGTAAAGAAAATGCACGCAAGGCGGTCAAATGTTATCTACTTATGAAGGAAAAAAAATGTGTAGAAAATCTCAAAGCCAATGTTGTTAAAATTGATCTAATATCACTACATTCAAACTTAAAACCAAACACAGAATATAATATAAGTACTTACAAGGGAATCTGTAGAAGATTTGGTCTTACGAATGTTAGAAGTGTCACTGGAGAGGAAGGAACTACTGCATTCATTTGAAACCCTTGATGAACCATTTTCTCCAATATTGGACACATGTGGTGAACATACCCCACCATTACTTGAACCTTGCCTATTTCCATGCTTGCACAATTTTCTATACAAATTCGAATGACATATAACCATCAATCGGTCAAAGAATTGGTGTTAAAACTAATGCTTGTTTACTTTTACTTTGGAATGTGTCAAATGTAGATCAAAATGTATAACCTTCTACCGGAGTGTGTTTGGTTTTATATTGGAATTAATGTTGCTAAACATTGGTTCTGAACGTGGAAGCTATTCTTACAAATTACTATGTGTTTAGTTTCAAGTTAGAACTGACTAGAGATTACTTTTTTAATTGCGTTGAAATAGATTCATTTTTATCACATCCTAGTTTGAAACCAAACGCAAATGCATATGTGCATGTTTGGTTTCAAGTTTGGATGAGCTAAATGTAAATCCAGTT
Source organism: Cyamopsis tetragonoloba (assembly GCA_037177725.1). Taxonomy (NCBI): domain Eukaryota; kingdom Viridiplantae; phylum Streptophyta; class Magnoliopsida; order Fabales; family Fabaceae; genus Cyamopsis; species Cyamopsis tetragonoloba. The sequence goes on along the minus strand of CM074124.1, from coordinate 57,419,826 downwards.
CAACATAAAAATTCATAAGAGTACCTTTCACGCTTTAAATCCTTGTTTTGTCAATATCAATATAAAACCAAACAAACAGATAATTTTTACATTTTGAATCTACATTTGACCTAAATCAACGTAAAACCAAACACGCATTTTAATATATAGAACCACAAGTAATAAAGTTACAGGCACATACCTGCTTAAACTTAGGGACAGAGAAATTGCCTTGGGACTAGAAATGTTTTTCAAAGATTTGGTTGCAGTGAGACTGTTAGTATTATTTTGAGAACGAGCAGGTGATCGAATGTTCTGAACTTTTCCTTTTGAAACAACATGCACAGTGCACGACTTTGGTATGGATTTTACTAAGCTTGTTGACACATCTACATCTTTAAATTTCCTGTACTTATATGTAAAAAATAAAGAATTGCATATAAAATTACAGGCAAAACATGCTAAAAATTATAAACTGAAAAGTTAATAAATGTCCCTACTCTTTCTTAGTGGTTATAACAAAGACACGCTACAAAAACCTATTAAAGAAAACAAAAATGAGAATGGTCTTTCTAAAATCATATTTTCTGTTCATTGTATACAGTCAATTTTGGGAATGGATTAGGCAAAAACTTTTGTATGCTGAATAGATATCGTGTCTTAATGTCTTTGAATATATAATTTGGAATGCATCAAAGAATTTTTTTTTTAAAAAAAAAAACTAATATTTTCATGAATGATCAAAACTTTTTTTTTTTTCATTAAAGAGAAGGGATAATCACCTTATAAGAATATTCCAACGGGAAGCACCAACAACAATATTGGTGATAGAGTTGTCAATTATGTAATCAGTTAGAGCACTTGGAACATCAATGTCATGCAGAACCAATTCCTTTGCTGTAATCTGAAATGTTCATTGTCCAAATATATTATCATGAACTAAAATGATCTTTACATATCTTTTAATTTCCAATCAATGCTTGGAACTATCCACGCTTCATTTATACGACATTATTCATGGTTGTTGGATCGTCCCACATAATCTTCCGACATATCAACCAATATGCGAGGGGACTACAACTATAATAAACAAAGTCCTGAAACTAAATAGATTTTATTTAATCACATGATTGATTTGCCATGATAATCATTACTTACCCCTTTTCTAGCACAAAATCCTCGAAAGGGAAGAAAAAATTGGTGCAATTCTTCTTCCGTCGGTGGACGACCTTGTTTAGGAACAACATCAAAATCATCTACATGTATAAAAAAAAAAATTATTAAAAGAGAAACACATCTAACAAATGAAGCTCATTGTCTCAAAAAAGGGCTTATAGTAAATATGTATAATAATTATTATGGTACCAAATAAAACAACGTGTCTTTGTTTCGCTTATTTTAATGAAATAATCTTTATTTTCACCTTATTCTTAGAAGTTTTTTTTTAAAAAAATATATATTAATCGCTATAAAAAGAATCATATCGCTCCCAAAACATGCTTGGTGCTTGTTTGGATCCAATTCTCAGAATTGAAATCGTGATTCCTTTTATTAAACTTGATTTTCACCCAATTTAGCATATCTGGATGGTTTTTAAACAATTGGTTATGTCCAAATCTAGTTTTTAGAAGCATTTGCAATGGCTTTTCCAAAACTAAAGAACCAATTATGCAAAACACACACGTTATGTATTGATTTGGTAAAAGCATCTGAATTGGGATAAACAATGATCTAAATTGCTGTTGTGGTGGTATTGTGGTCATAAATCATAATTGTATCACAGTAAATGTTGCTATTGCAATTATAATTATGGTCTAAAACAAATTTAATTATGATCAGAATTAGGATATTAGGGTGTGATGTTGTGCAAATATGTATAAAGATGATGAAAAACAAAAAAAACTTGAATTTTTTTTGAAAACTCATAAAAGGAAGGGTACCTACGGGGATGCAAGGTGTTAGTTCTAACGTGAATAAGTGTGCAACATGGATTTTTGTCCAGAAGGTTTTCAACGGCCCACTTGACGGCGCAATGGCTGTTTCGGTCTTTGTTAACCGCGATCACGATTCTACCGCACCCTTCTAACTCTGTCTTTGGCGCCATACGCTAACGCCGTGCGATGAAGAAGATTAATTAGTAATTAATTGGGAATTAGTATTACGGAATTGTTGTTAATTAATTAATTTCACAAAAAATAATGGAGAATTAATTAATGTAACAGCAATAACCAAACGTGACAATGATTTATGATAGCTATGAGGTTTTGAGTTGTGATCTTGAACCCTTTTAATAACTATTTTTGACCTCACTTCTGGAATAAATGTATGTATTCATGAGTTGGATCTCTAACTGCAAAATCCATATTTAGCGTATATTGAAGCTAACTCATCATATTGTTCAAGTTACGAATATTTACTGTAACTATGATTACTACTACAACCTATCTAATCTAATCTAATGTAGTTGTAATCTTTAATTTAAAACAATAATAATTATTATATATACTTATATTCACTTTATTTTTCTTCTATCTTTGACTACACATCATTTTTTCTTTCTTTCATTTTTCATCGCATCACCTTTCGATCTCTTATTTTCTCTCTTTTACTATTTTCTTTTCTTTATATCTATTTCTTTCTATACATTTTTAGACAAAAATTGGGTGTAGAAACACCATTGCTAAATTAAAAAACTTGATATATATAGTTGATAAAAATATATTAAATTAAAAATTTAGTCTTTATATTAAATTAAAAATGTATTAACATTTTTTAACATTTTTCAATTCAATCTCTAAACAATGATAAATGCTTAATCACATGTCTTTATATTTGACATAATTTAGAGAGTCAAATTAAACGAAAAAATATTTTAAGTAAAAGAACCAAACTAAAATTATAAATGTTGGTATGTATAAATACCAAAACTAAGTGTTTTTCAACATGTAAAAACTAAAATAAAAATAAATAACATGTACAATTAAAAACAAAATTATTGACCAACATGTAATTTTCATAAAAAATATTTCTTAAATATAGTGTATGTAATTTTTCATTTAATATGTATGCGAATATATATAGTAAAGCTCATACTAAATAATATCGGACTTTCTATCTAAAATGTAACATGTATTTTATTTTATTTTTGAAGAAGTAACATGTGAATTTAATTAATTACTTCTTCTCCAAAATTGCTTGTGGTATCGAATAATAACTAATTAAGGTCCTCGTTTATAAATTAGTTACCTGTCTGCTAATTATTTTGGTTAATTTGGAGGCCATTGACCTCTCTTTCTCTTAATTATGGACAACTATTTCACGTGTACTTTCCATTCCAGCAGCATATATATATATATATATATATATGAGTCTATCACACCTTAATTAATTAGCATAAAACAAAAAAACAAAACAAACTGTATTCTTCCTTTCAAATTAAATTAAATAAATATTCCGCAGTCGCATTACCAAATATTTTATCATAAATGTAATAAACAATACTACTACATATATTAAAAAATAATGTACAATATAGAGTATAATATTTTTCCTTTGATCTGAAAACATCAAGGAAGGTTCAAAGGAGTGTTTTCTTGTACATAGGGTCACGGCTAACAGTTTAAATTAAATTAAAAGACAGAAGACCAAGTCCAATATTATTAATTAGAGTATTTCTTTTGAAAAGACAATATTAATTCTTTCTTAATTAATAATTATATACATAACATCACAATGGAAGGCTTGCGGCGAAAGATTTGAAGAGGTTGCAATTTTATTAGACTGTGGTTTTATTTTTTAGCATAAAGATTAAAAGTAAGATTAATAAATTAAATTAAAACTCACACGCTGTCGATTATTAAGACACAAAACAAACATTTGCATATAACACGCTTTCCTCTTATTATTAGAAGTAACATTATCATATAATGCTCTACTTCATCTCTTCATTTAATAATACACCATGTTTTAACTTACTCTTTCTTATATATTTTGTAAATTTTATGTGAGCTTTATTATATAAGATTTATGTTATTATTTAACGAAAAATCATATAAAACTTATCTACTAATAATAAAAAATATAAGTCACGATCAACTGAATCAAGATGTCGAATCTAATTTAATCAATAAATTATGTGATACTATCCTAAGACCTAAAGTATTAATTAGATTTAAATTTTATAAAATTTTGTTTGGTCGATAAAGTCCTATAATAATAAACTCTTAATTAATTCTAAGGGGTTGATAAAATTTGCTGTTAATAACATATACTTTATGTACTCTTTTTAGTACTATTTTAATTGCTAATAATGAATCGCTCTTTAATTACTAAAAATCACATGAATGATTGTGTTTAATTAGATGTGTATATATGTCATTTTCATTAGTAGTGATTAACTTTCTAAAAGTAATGCAATCACGTCACTCAAAAATTGTTTTTTTTTTTATAATTAAAATTGTTTTAGGTCTAACGACTTTGAGTAAAACTTCAATTGTCTCACGCGAAAAGTATGGCCATCACTGCATCATCTAAATAATCAGTGAAGATTATATAGTTTTTTCACCTTCTTAAGAAAAATTAACCTAAATTTCTAAGTTTATAAGAGTAACTCATGAATATTTTTGAATTATACGAAATTAAAGTTTATACAAGATTCATTCATTTGGGTTTTGTTGAATACAAGATTCATTCATTTGGGTTTTGTTGTATGAAAATAGAAGCATTAACAACAAATTAAAATCCCCCAAGGACGATGATGTTTAATTTATGATTATGAATGAATTGGTGGATAAGTAACGTGATAAGACATGAAACGAGTTATAGCCCAATGATATGTCCCTTTGTAGTACTTGTTTGCAAGTTTATGTATCAAATTATATTATTTTTTAAATAAATAATAAATAATATTATTAGGTTTGGGGAAGAAGTGAAGTCAAGGTTATTATTAGAAGCTTCAATTCAATTTTGACAATTTGGAAGGGACAGATGGACATGCCTTACCACTATTTTCTCTTCTCTTTCGCTGTCTTTGCATCAATGACAGCCAAACACACATTCAATTGCCAACACTTTTTTCTTTTTTCTTTTTATATAAAATTACATTTTTTTCATATCATTTCCATGCCTACTAATTCCTCCAAAAAATGCTGCTCAATTTTTTTGATAATTCTTTTTTTTTTCAATAAAGTAAAACTCCTTTTCATAAGTGCTACTAAACTAGTTAAAATATAATTTTTTATTTGGTTCATGAGAAAGTACATCAACTAGAGATTGAATTCGGATATTCACACACACATGTCCTAATGTGCTCACCAACTAAACTACATAACTAAGGTAAGTTAAGATACAATTTATAATATTTTCACTTATTTTTAAAAAAATACACCAAATGAATATTGAACTTTTCAAATAATGTGGTTTTTATCTAAAAAAACCAATACTTTAAATATTTAACAAGTGATTATGATAGTGTACCCAAATAAAAACAAGTAATTATGATCTCTAATAAGTTAATAGGTGGATCTTTTGAAAATTTATCATTCAAATTTATATCTACATTTAAAACCAAACTCTACTAATAATTAAAGATAAAATAAGAATATATAAGGATTTATTAAAAAGAATACTTTCTCTTTTAATATTACATATGATTTAAGAAAAATGATTTCAATAAGTTAATACATAATTTTTTTATAAAAAATATTACATGATTTTGAAATTCAAACTTCACTATCTTTCAAAATTGTTAAATTTTGCTTATCATTTTTTCAAGGATTTGTTTGCTTAATAACTAAGGCTGAATTTATTTTTTATTTTTTTAAAAAAATCGTAAATAGTCCGACTTCTAAATATTTGTGAAAGCTTAAATTAGGAGACACCAATTGTTATTCCATGTGCTTGTAGTAAGTAACATTAAATAATTACGTCATTTTATAATAAAAATAAAAATAATAATTATGTCACATTTCACTATATAAGCAAGCGAGTAATGCAGAAGGCAGAATCAAACCAAAGCAATTATATTTCTACGTATCAAAAAAAAAAAAAATGGAAGCAGACGAAAATATCAATATGTTCTGGCAGCAAAATGGCGGCGGCGACGGCCGCCGTCTCCGCCGTTCATACTCCCTGTTTCTAACATCCGGTACTCTGTTCTTATTCCTCGTGGCGATTGTACTTGCATTCACCATCATCGTAGTGCCTACATTACAATCATTCACTTCCCAAATTTTCAAACCTCAATCGGTGAAGAAAAGTTGGGATTCCCTCAATTTGCTTCTCGTTCTATTCGCTATAGTTTGTGGATTTCTTAGCAGAAACACCTCAAATTCCGACGAAGATCAAATTCAAAGCTTCTCTGACACGCCACCAGAGTTCGGAAAACCAATTTCAGAAACAACGTGGTATGACTACGAGTACTCTGATCGAACCCCTTATTACAGGTTGAGGAGTTTTAACTCCTACCCGGATTTCCGTGTTACCGCCGATGAACGGTGGAGATTTTACGATGATACTCATGTTAATGGATACCGGCGAAAACTGGAGACCGGTGAAGAAGAAGAAGAAGAAGAACAGAGCATCAAGAACATAGAAGTGAGTGCTTTTGAAAAGGTAGTTCCCAGTGCGCCACCGCTACCGGACTCGCCACCGGAAACTCCGGTGGAGAGGAAGAGTGGGAAAAGAAAGAATGTTAGCGGCTACCGGCGGCCAAGACTGGAGACCGGCAATGAAGAAGAAAAACAGAGCTTCAGGAGCAGAGGAGTGACTTCTGTAAAGAAGGTTCCCAGTGCGCCGCCGCTACCGGCGTCACCATCGTCAGCTCCAGCTGAGAGGAGTAGCGGGAAAAGTAAGAATAAAAGAGGAAGTGCAACTAAAGAGTTTTTGACATCTTTGAAAGGAAAGAAGAAGAAGAAGAAACAGAGACAAAGAAGCGTTGAAAATATTGATAGCATTGGAAGGTCTGAACTTTCTACTCAGCCTTCACAATCCCGACCACCACCACCACCACCACCACCTCCACCTCCACCGCCGCCACCATCCTCTGTTTTTCACAATTTATTTTATTCAAAGAAAAGCAAGCACAAAAAACTTGACTCTGTTTCGCAAAACAAAGTATCGAAAACAGAACCGTTCAGTGATACCTTGAAACCACGAATAGAGGATTTGTTTTCCTTGGAAGAGAATGTAGTTTCTGGTAATGAGTCACCCTTGATTCCAATACCTCCGCCACCTCCACCACCACCGCCGTTCAAAATGCCAGCGTGGAAGTTTAGGGTGCAGGGTGATTTTGTGAGGATAAACAGTGTTAGTAGTTCGATTAGTGATTCAGAAGATATATACGAAGTTGTGGAGTCACCAAGGGGTGAAGCTAGTTACTCCCACGCAGATGCAGATGGAGAAGAAGAACCCGGAATTCCATTGTTCTATCCGAGCCCAGATGTTGATACAAAAGCTGATACTTTTATTGAAAATTTCAGAGCTGGTTTGAGGATGGAGAGGATCAATTCCACAAAGGAGAAGCAGAAGATAGGGAGGTCGTATCTATATCCTTCCCTAAAACCACAAGCCAAACAAGACATTAGACCAAAGTTGAAGGGGTGAAAATTAAATAGATAAAATACTTGAGTTCACTCTATTTGCCATACGTATATACATTGAGTTCAGATTAAGGATAGACGAATAGGAGGGTTATACCATAGTGCTTTTGCAACAGAGTTTTTACATATACATATACAACTTCTTCTTTTATCAAATTAGTATATAAACGCTTCAAATCTTTAGTTTTTGACTTTATGGCTATTAGATTAAGATTTAGAAGGATATCAAATTGAATAATGGCTCTTGATTTTGCATAACCCTTCTCCCAAGATTCTAGTTGTTACAACTTAGTACTATTCTTCTCGGAAAACATACATAAATTGTTCCAGAAATTTCTGTTCGGGGATGGTTTGTGTAGTTTTCAGAATTAGAGAAGCGTTGAGTAAGATACAAGGGAATGTAGAAGTGTTTGATTCATTATTTTTATATTTTACGAAAAACTCCATCCAATATCCTTTTCATCAAAGTTTAGAACTCAAGTAATAAATTTGATTATGATGTAAAATATGACTAGGAACACAAGTCAATTTCATCTTCACGGGGAATTATACTGATTTTTTTTTACAAGGGAATTATATAAAGTAAATATACTAAGATATAGAAAAAAAATAGGTTTAATTAATTATTTAGTCCCTACACGCGTCATTTATTTTCATTTTAGTCTATATACGTAAACAAACGTTCGTTTTAGTCTATATATTTGTCCGTCATTTTGGATTGATCCCTATAATTGATTTCAATACTAACTTTATGTTATGGAGACAGATTTTATGAGCCAATCAATGATAAATACATGGACAGCTCACATGAAAATTATTTAATTTCTATACATGTATTTATTTTTTGTTTTAGTCCATGTATATATATTAATTTTTTATTTTAATCCCTATACATGAATTTGTTTTTCACTTTAGTCCCTGTACATGTATTTATTTTTAATTTTAGTCTTGTACTTATTTCTTCGTTTTATTTTGTTTGAGCAATGCTATATCCTTCTAAAACATCCTCCTAAATATTCTCCTAATTATTAAGTGGAGAATGTATTTTATAGTTTTAAAATAAATGCATTTAATTTTCTCCTTCAATACATACTTTAAAAGGAATTAGAAAAATATTTAAGAGGATAAATCATTATTCTTTTGTTTTAGCAAGGACTAATGGCAAGATAGCAGACCAAAGCACTAACATAAACGCGTATAAAGATTAAAGAAAACTTTTTTTTAGTTATAAAGACTAAAATGAAAATAAAAGACACATATAAGAGCGTATAGAGACTAAATCATCCATTTAAAAAAATAAAAGAAAAAAATCTGAAAGTACTTTAGTTTGGTTGCCAGAGCCCAAATGCCCTTCATATGAAAAAATAATGTGAATATACTAGGGCGTTAGCCCCTTTTTATCACCAAAGAAAATACTAGAAAATCTGTCCCCTTTATTTTCTAAGGTAAAATCTGTCCGTACAAATGCTTCAACCACAGAGGGGAGAAGAAGGGGAAGTATCTTCCAAGACTTACGTGTCCAAGAATGATTCTGAAGATCAGAATTTGAAAATCTAAATTATATGAATGAGCAGATTGAACTTTGAAGGCAACTGTCAAGTGGCAACACAGTAATTTACCACCAAATACAGAATCTAGTTGCTCATGACTTGCACAAGTTAATTTAACCAGGGAATTCCAATTTGTTATCACCTTGTCTACCCAGAAGGTGAAACCTTTCCCTCAACCATTCTTTAACTGCCTAGAGTTGTTCTTAACTCACGCCCTCCGCTTCATCTCCAGCAAAGATCCGGACAGTTCATCACATACTCTCTTTCTCAATTACGTGTAATGATGAATCAACGACTGAGATGTTGCTCTCGAAGTTAACTGCATGGAAATCCTGCTGCGGGAATCTGAGTCCGAGTTGTTTTGTAACACTCACCTTTAGCTCAATGCCACCAACATAACAAGAATGGAATTAACTCTATTATATATATTTTTAGGGGATTTTTATTTTCAGGGAGGGGTTGGATTGGAATCTTGTAATATGTCAATGATAAGCATTCCTCATCTATTCAAAATAATTTCTAGGAGAGCTATTAAATGCTCAACAAAGAAAATCTAGAACAGAACAAGTGAAGCAAGGCTGCTCCAATACGAAGCAGCATATATAATGCAAGCATTATTAATACAAATACAAGACCCAAAGCTAATAGAAGCACAATTCACTGCCTAAAGTAAATAACCATAAATTAAGAATGGATACATGAGCAACAACACTTGCCATGCTACTTTGGAGCCTTACTCTTCAAATACTTCTTCAAAACATCCATAACTTTCCCGAAATCCGCCTTCACTTGCACTGGCGGGTTGGCAAATCGGCAAGCCATGTCCTTGATTTCCTTGGAATGGTAATCAATTTTCGACTGGGTGAACTTCAATCCATGAGCAGTACTCACAACGACAGTCCTATCAGTAGGCTTAATCACCCCACTATTCCTCAGCTTAAAAAGTGCAGTCAAAGCAACACCAGTATGGGGACAGATAAACATGCCAGTGGAATCTGCTTGAGCCATAGCATCCATCAACTCTTCCTCAGTAGCTTCCTCAACAATCCCAAGAGAATTCTTCAATGCATAAACAGCCCTATCTATAGAAACTGGATCACCAATTTGAATGGCAGAAGCAAAGGTAGAACTAGCTTTGACAGGCTTGAAGTCTTTCCAACCAGACTTAAAGTACAAATAAAGAGGATTAGCATTAGCAGCTTGAGCACAAACAAGCCTAGGAATCCTATCCACGAGTCCAAGTTCTTTACACATATGAAACCCTTTATAAAAAGCATAGATATTCCCAAGATTCCCACCAGGCACAATGACCCAATCAGGAACCTGCCAATCAAACTGCTGCAAAATCTCAATAGCGGCAGTTTTCTGCCCCTCTAACCTCAAACTGTTCAAAGAATTAGCCAAATAGATAGGTAATTCAGCAGTAACTTCTCTAATTAATTGCATGCATCCATCAAAATCAGTGTCAATACTCAACACAAAAGCACCATTAGCAATAGGCTGAACTAGTTGTGCAAGAGAAATTCTATTAGAAGGCAAGAAAACAATGGAAGGAATTCCAGCAGAAGCACAATAAGCAGATAAAGCAGCAGAGGTATCACCAGTGGAAGCACAACCAACACCCACGACAGGACGATTCATCTTCATCAAACGATTCACTTGGCTAACCAAAACAGTCATACCCAGATCCTTGAAACTCCCAGTGTGGCTAATCCCACAGTGTTTCACCCACAAATCGTTCATGCCCAGAAACTGTTTGCCGAAACGCTCAGCCCAGAAAAGGTTGGAATTTCCTTCAAAAGCGCTAACAATGTCGTCGCTGTCGATCTCAGGAAGCACCCACTCCTTCTTGCTCCAGACGCCGGAGCCGTAGGGCCAGGTGGTTTTCCCCACGCGCGAGTCGAAGAGGTTCCGCCAGTACTCGCCGTCGAATCGCTTTAACGCTTCCATGTCATGTTCGACGTCGAGGAGGCCGCCGGATTGGGATCGGTAGACGACCTCGTCGAGGGAGTAGGACTCGGTGGAGGAAGGGTCGGCGTTGAAGGGGACGTACCTGGCAGAGAAGAGGTGGTTGTTCTTGGCATTGACGCGGCGAGCTTCGTCGCGGATGTTCTCGTCGGCGGGGCGGCGGTGCTTGGGAGTGGCGGAGGAGGAGTTGTTGTTGTTGTTCTGAGTGAGGGGCGATTGGGTGGCTCTGATGGTGAAGAAGGTGGTAGGTTTGGGTTTGGGAGAAGAGTGAAGAACAGAGGATTTGGATTTGAAGGAAAAAGGGGAAGATTGAAAGAGAGAAGAAGAAGCCATTGAGAGAGAAAGAGAGTGAGAGGTTTTTGGAATTGAAGGATCAAAATGAATCAACTTTGTATTTGTAGTAGTTGCGAGCCGCCGCGACTATCACTCTAGTCTCCACAGTCTAGATCCATGCTCTGCTTTTATTTCAGTATTTTATATTTTTCATAATAAATAAATAGCCCTAATTCATCTCCCAAATTCACTTCTATACTATTTTTAATAAAATATTAATTATTTAATTTTTAATTTTATTCACCATTCATTTCAAGTGAATCAGAAATGATACCCTATTACTTTCCTACTTTACACACACTATCACTCTAGAAAAATCAAATCCATAAAATTATATCATATATTTGATACCTATGCGTCAAATTTTCATCTACCTTTTTCTAATATTATAATTAAACATTTTTCATAACGTGTGTCTATATATTCACAATAAAAAATTCTTCAAATAATCACAAAAAGCATACATTTAATGTTATTTTTGAATTTCAAGTAATAAATAATTTTGTTTATAATAGTAATATTTTTATTTTTATTTTCTTATTGTATTTTTATGGATACACATTAAAAAAATTGTTAATTAAATACAATTTTGGATATTATACTTTACACCAATTTAATTTTTAGTCCTTATATTTAAATATTTTAATTTTATTTCCCACACTTTTACTCTGTTAAGGATTTGATTTTTGCTGTTTTGATTTTAGGACTAATTCTTTAATCGAAAGAAACTTCAAGAACAAAAATCAAAATATGAAGTATAGAGACTAAAACCAAAACTAAGATAAAATTTAAGTACTTAAAATATATCTAAACCTAATTAAATGACATTAAAATATGTAATAACTTTTCAGATTGAACCTTTATGGATGTACTTTTGTCAAAAATACATTAAAATATATAAATTTAAAAAAATACATTAAAATATATAAATTTAAATATTCAAGACGTCAAAGTTTGTACAAGGAAAAGTAATTAATAAACTAATACAGTTTGATTTGTTTTTCATTCTTTTAATTAAAATTTTGCACAACACTTGATATGTGCATCATACTAATCTTTTGTGTTGGTCATAAATTTGGAACAAAATCATAAATTTGCATCCCATGAACAAAGGATAACCAGCAGCAGCCACCAAAGACTCTTCCATGCTTTAGATGCACAATAACCACACTATGCATGAACAAGAGTTTGTAACTCACATAACATAAGAATAAGCTATTAGAGCTTGAAGGGAGGGGTCCGATCCCAAGTGAGGTGTATATAGGAATAGATTTAGGAGTAGAGTAATATGAAGATGTGTGTATTTAGCCGATAAAAAAAAACCACACTATACATGTTACATGGACGGATATGACTTTCTCGATCGGGATATGACTTTCTCGATCGGGTGTAGTTTAACGACATGATTTACTTGGCCTCAAATGGTTAATGTTTTGTTTAGACATGTCTTGTACTTGTTTAAATCGACTATCTTGAAGAAAACTTGGTTATTTTTGACATACAAAATGAGAATCGGTGTATCCTCCTACTCATTCTCTTATACATCCTCTTATTACTATATAGCGTAAAAATTAAATCAAAAATTAAATGCATTTTTGTATCTTAATATAAACAACAATAATACATTTCTCAAATGTTAAGATGTAAAATGTTGTCAAATTGGGACTTTACCACCTCATGTAAACCAAAAAAAAAACATGTTGTCAAATTCATTTTGGTGCAAATGTAGTACTTTGATTTCCACACGAGACCAGGAGATTAAGATTTCTACGAAGCCATTGCCGAGGTGGTTTCCATAGCTAAGAGAAGACTAGGGTAACTTTCCCAAGTCAATAATACTTGACTACAGACAGATAGATAAACCGAACAAGTCATAAAATGACTTCCAGGTGATGACAAAACCGACACATCATGAATTCTACACACTAGAAAACAAAACCTACCAAGTATCAAACAGAAAAAACAAAACAAAAAAACTATCCATCAACTGCGTCTAGAAAGAAAAGCATATTAACCAGATCAGTAAAGACTCCAACGAGGTTTGTCGATGATACAAACTTTGCTTAGCGAGCTCTCTTGTTATTGCATGATGGGCACTTGTATTGCTTGATATGCTCTGCCCTAGCAGGGGTGATCTTCACACATTTGCCATGGAACCACTTCTCACAGATGTCACAGCAAATCCAAAACTCATCAGTGCCATAATTCTCACCACACGCCCCACACAGGGTCTCTCCATGTTCATCATCGTCTTGCTCTTCCAGTCCTTCATCCTCATCTTTTGGTTGTAATGCCTTTGAATGTCTACCTTGAGTTTCAGGAGCTCGCTGCGCCACCAGCCAATAGTTAGTTGATATCACAAATTATACGAGTGAAAGGGAAACACAAGCAAGACAACACCAAGTATACTAGTCAGATATTCATAACCTACGACACTACTTTACATGTACCTCCACAGGACCCAGTATGCATTCGATTAACAGCTTTGCCAGGTAATCACATTGAAAACAGTAATGAGATACCACTATCAACAAATATCCACATTCTACATGGTAGACATGCTGAATTCAAAATAACAATAAAAAACATTATACAACATATTAGGATCCTTCAGTCTCCTATTTTGATTTCACCATCCCTTTCAGGATATGGGGCGGCACTCGCAAATCCAAACAGAGAGAGAGTTCATCAAAAGTTAAAATCAAAGTTTCACCTAACAAGTATGAAGATCCAAAAATTAACCAGTGCAACCAACATATTCATCAATTTACATTTGAATGTGTGGGCAAGGTCAAAACTAATGCACAACAAGCAAGGCTGAGGATAAAATTCTTTAATTATCACAAAAATGTCAATGAACCACCTCAGTCTTTAAGAAGTAAGAACACAGGATAATGATGGGGAGGTCAAGTTGTAACAAGGGCATACAAGACTAGTATAGATGTTTCCCACGCTGTCTACCTTTTTTGGGTAAATGAAAAGGTCTTGAAGTTGAACCAGGAAGAGCTCTTCCTGGTGGTATTGATCTAATGGATTGTTCCCTTTTGGTCTTGCTCAAAGCAACCGACTGAACTAGTTCTCTATCACTTTTTCTTCTTTTTTCAATTCAGTCAGCCAATTTAGATCATAGTTAATACTAAAATTTTGACCCTTGACATGGGTAAGGCAGACACAGAAAGTTAAGCAGTAGCCACAACCCATTTTTTCAAGTATTCTAAGGTTTATCTTAATGCTTCTGGTTCTAATATTCAAGTCTTCATATCAACCTTCATCGTAGCACGTGTACCACGTCAACCTACTTCTTTATTTTATACTTATTTAGAGAAAATAGAGAATGAAGGTTAAACTGAAAAACAAAAACCTTACCCCTAAAACGTAGCTTCTTATTTTTAGGTTAAGGGCTATTTCTTTCAAACACCATGGTACTAAACTCCTGAGGCATATATGTGTAATAAGGTAATTTAGCTTACATAAACAGAATATTATAAACTTAACTTTGGACAATACCTTTTAATGTTACTAGATTTATCTCGTGGGGATGATCATATAGATTGAATGCATATGCAGTACATTCTTTAATCCTTTGCCTCGGGGACTTAAACTTAAAGAGTGTTTCTATAAAAAAACTGCCTACCCATGAAAGTCATTTTACTGCAACTCGGAAAGACAAGTATTCATGAAAAAATATTATTAGTCATGTGCTGGTGTGAGGAGAAAATAAGGTTTACCGCTTTAGAGCTGGACTTGGATTTGCTGCCACTATTGTTTGAAACTGAAGACTTCTCTTTAATAGGTTTCTTTGCTGTACCAGTAACAATTTCAAATATTGTTGGTAGTTCATTAATCATATTGAATAGTCGTTTCCTGCAGAAAAAATTACAAATCACGTGTTGATAGATGCATATGAAAAAAATATGTTGCCAGGTATCAAGAATTAATAAACAGATTATTGAATTATACTGAAAGAGCACTGATGTGGCTGCCAAACAAAAAGACCACTTGATAGGGATCTTTCGTTCACATGATAACCAATATAAGATTCCTACTTGTCCTTCTTGCTCTATCTTAGGATCAGTCAGTACTCAGTAGATTTCAAAATGCTATGCTTTCTCTTGCTTATTTGTTTTTTCCCTCACAAAGAAAATTTTAAACAGGATACTCAAGGCTTAAACATCTTTGCCTCCCTCCCAGGCAGCAGTCTGATTTAGCAATAACATATACAAGAAAACAAAATTTAAAAAAAAAAAAAAAAACTGAGATAAAACACTGATGCTGCAAAACAACTATTAATTGGAAACGAATGTTCATACTAAGCTAGAACAGAAGTACAAAACTCCTACTCAACAAGGGTGAACGAAAAAACAAGAAAAAAAAATCCCAGATGACAGTATCTGAACCAATGCGATAAATCAGACAAGAGCATGACCCATACTTCTTTACAAGTTGATTATGGGTATAAGCATTATGCTCAGCAGAAGATATACCTGTCAGACTTGTCAAACCCAAATCTGGCTCCAAAATAGAAGGCAAGGGAAAGTAACCATGTATCACTATGAACAGCAACTAAAGATAGCCAGTCTTTTTCTTGCATGCCATCCCTGGCAAAGTTAATGCCCAGCACAGGTTCAGGAAGCTCTGGAGGAACTTCTTCAACAGGTAAATTGACTTCCCACAGCCCATTAGGAAATCCATATAAGCACAAATTCTCCTTCTCTGAAAGAACAGAAAACTATGAATATACACGGAATAAAATAGTAAGAAACGAAAGCAATTTAATATGGATGGAATAATTTGTAATTTAACCTCTAGAGCATATTTTTATTTGCAGCTAGAATAACACCTTTAATATCTGTACTCCCTAATAAAATTTACTGTCAAGAAGTTTTTGATAAGTATCAAGCATTCCATATCACCCAGCTCTGCAGCTAGGATAATAGTACAAAAATATCCATGAAAGAATGATATCAGGGATGGAAAGCAAATATATTTCCCACAAGGTTTCAGAAGTGCATGTTTTACAACAATGTAATCAATCACTGACCTAATGGGAGGAAACGTAAACCATACCAACCCCAAGTGGCCAACTATCATTCTCCGAGTGCCTACTATATATCCAAAATTTACAACATGCTTGAATACCATATGCAACTATAGTTAACCATAGAAAACATATTAACCTAATTACAGTACATGTGTTAGAAAAAAATAAAAAAGAGAAAGCATCCAAATTACTCAAGGAAGTAACTGCAAACCACTAAAAGGAACAATTCGAACCAAAAAATTAGCACAAAAGAGCCTTCGAATGTCACAGTGAATAAACAGAACGATATGTATAAAAGGCTTAGAAAAAGTAATCGAGTGACTAACCAGGGTCACATTGGCTGAAGAAATCTTCAACATCTGCAAAAGCGTAACAAGACAAAGCCAAAAAAATCAAACGAGAATGATTTTTTTTAATTTCGTTTTCAAAACCTTAGTACAAAAAAATTAATAAGCAAATACAAAACGAAAAGCAAAATTCAATCAGCTTGAACAATCCAGCGAATCAACTTGAGTTACAGATCTAAAAACACGAAACGAGCTATGCATACGAAGAAACCGCTACGGAAGATTGAACAATCCCTCGCCGTGAGTTAAATTTGGTCAATGAATTAGGAGAAAAAAAATCAGAAAAAGAAAAGGTAAAATTGGATAAATGGATAGAAGAAGGAAGTGGAAAGCACATTACCGGTGGTAAGGGCTTTGATGATTCCGGCTCGACGGCTCTTGAAATCGTCGAAGATATCTTCGACGGAGCGACTTCGCGCTTCCATTCGCAGAGAGAGAGAGAAGAAAACGAGGTCGTTTAGGGAGTCAGTGTCTCACTCACACTCACTGAGTCTCTTGCGTGATACGATACTAAACAAAACTCTACAAACACACAAATTTATTTCACTTTCTTTCACAACTGACGCTGCGCGAGAACAAAACGACGCAAGCTATGTGGTGGGATGAATTTATTTGCATGATGATGATGAATCATCAATAAGACTTTGATCCTCTGCGCTCACATCCACAAGATCAATATAGTTTTTTTTTTTTTTTTTTACGAAAAAAGTATAGTTTATTATTATTTCTATGTATGTTCAACTTTATTAAAACCACATATAGAATAGTAATTTATTAGGCATAAATAGATTCTCTATATTTGTTATAATATAGAATTTTTTTAATTTCTGTTCATAAAAGATAAGTTAATAATAATTAGCGATCAATAAAATTTTATATAAAAAATTATTAAAATATGAATGAATTTTATATCATATGTAATGTTATATGTTAAGAATATTTAAATAGAAACTTTTTATACAAATTTAATTTATTACATATCGTATGCATAATTTATAGAATGTTTATTATTTTTTATAAAACATTTATATTTAAATTCTCTTAGTATAAAATAGAAAAAGTCTTAAATAATAAACAATATATGATAAATACTATACTATACAGGGGAATATGCAATGATGCAATCATGTGGGACCCTACCAATTCCGCAAGTTGCTAAGGATGTCATTCCTACGTGTATCAAACATTTTTTTAAAAAAGTAGAAGTATTAATAAACTAATTAATTAATTGAATAAAAAATTACTTTTTTTTTGTCTGAGTTATCTCTCATGAATAAGTATATTTTGTTGTTTTCAAATGTTTATGATCATTTTTTTTATATTAAAAAGCTTAGTTAAGGAATAGGTTTATTCCGTAAAGATAAGAACATATTATAATTTTCATAGAAGAGTTATAGTAGAGTTTATAAATCGTCCACCGATAAAGAACAAATTCAATGAAATAAAACATTGAACCCTAAACCTAAATTTATAATCACTTTTAGTTAATTTTCGTTAAATTAATCGTCTAAAATTACTAACATTTTACTCACACAGACTTGCACAATGCCACTATTGCCAACACACTATTATATATAGCTTATATATGCCACATTGTTCTTTGTTATTTCAAAATTACCTTTCTTTCATTAATTAAATATCGAGCGAACTCGATAATTAGAAACTAAGTGGAACACGCAACAAATTTTTAATTTTTAGTTTGTGTGGTTGCTCGGAATTTAAAATCAGTTTCTATAAAAATTCAGAATTATAACTTTTAAACTATTGGTATTTAATTTATGTGGTCGTCCAATATCTAGAAACAGAGTTAAAACGAATTTTAAAATCCAATTATATTAACAAATGAAATATATCACTATTAGATTTTAAATTTCGTTTTCGCTGAATTTTCAAATGCCATTTTCATTCATTGTAGCACAACAAAAAATGCACCAATAGTAGCAGCTTGCATGGTTAGTACATAGCCTCTTTAATGACTTTTCCATCATGCATATACGTATAATAAGGCTTCATTTACTATACCGACCGAAAAAAAATCATCATTGGATGGTGATTTTTTTTAGGAGTTGGATCTAAGATATTTGAAATTAATGGTGGTTATTAAAACTGGCTATAAAGAAAACTTTGAAAGAGAAAAATAATATTAAATTTGTTCATATATTCATTGTTTAATAATTTTTCAAGAAAATTGTCCAAAACATTGCAATTTCTCTTTTCGCGAGGGGCGGAGTTATGTTAAAATATTGTTAACATGTATATATAATTTCTTAAAATATAAGTAAAAATTAATAGCGTTCTAAGTAATTGGTCCTCCAAAATTTTGATTTATTTAGTTATTTATATTTGGCCCGTCAAAAAATTGGGCTAGCTCCGTCCCTGTTCTAGCTTGGTGTAGGAAATGAAACGGTCTCATATTTTGAGCTTCATACCAGATTCCACAATGAAACTTCTCAATGCTACTATTGTTAGGTAACAACTCATCACCATGTCTACGAGACTATAGTTCTGTTTGGGGTGGTCCATTTAACCCCCTCAATTTTTACCCACAATAATAGGTTATTTGGTTTTTTTTTCAAATACTATTCAACAAGGAAAAAACAGCTCCGATCCGTCCTATGGATACCTTCATACCACCGCCGCCACCCTCTCTTCCATTTGAGACCACAAGATTTGAATTTCCATTGCCTGTGCAAGCCAACTTTGTCAAAATCGATGCTACCGCTGCTGCACGAGACACACTCTATTTGGTTCGTTGACGGCATCGCGGTTCTATGAGTTCTTGATGACTGTGTTCGACGGCATACTCCATTTACTTTATTTGTTTATCTTGATGCAAAGCACGTTTAGATATGGACCGACAAGGCTTCATCATTTGCAATTGCAACAATACAATAAGTGAATGATTTCACACACAAACAATACTGATGAATCTAAAAATTTAAATTTTTTAATATGGTTCAAATGATTTAATTTTTTTAAAATTTTTTTAGATGTTTACACGTTGGGCTGCTTCCATTGATGTCTAAGAGGGTTATTTGTAAGATTTATTCTTTGAATTGGTTTTAGAGCAACATGAACGATAGATGAATCTGTCGAAGACGCTAAAATGATGACATCGACTATGTCACTGTCAGTGAAGTGCTTCTCCATATGGCAGTTAAGAAGGCTATATGTTTTCAGGATCAACGCCAGCCATTTGAAAAGCACAGGTTGAAGACGATAGTAGATGACCGTACATAAAATTGAAAAGACAGTGGATGAAACTCTGATTTTAATCATAGTTTAGAAAAAGTTGTTTTATAAATTTACTAATACAGCAAATTGTCAGTAACAAATATGCACCATTCATTAAAATAATTATATATCTATGATAAAATTGCATACGAACCACCGATGATAGTCTGTATTTTAAGCGGAATACTTTAAATAGTACCACTTACATATAATAATATATAGGCGTCTCTTTACTTGCGCTGCAGTGTTTAGAGCTCAATACCATGAAATAATTGTATAGCTAGCTTCCCCATTGACACGTCACTAGGCTTAATCTGAATGTATCAAATGGACAAAACCAATAATCTAAAAACCTTGTAGCATATCAGAATTAATTTTAGAGCTGATATAGCAGTAATTACACAAGTCTATACTTTGTGTGAATATCATTTGTGTTTTGTTAATACCCGTACTTTTTGTCGTCAGAATGAGTTGAATTCTGCGGATGAGGAGTTTAATCTAATTCGTATTCGGTCTTTGCAGTAGCATAGAGCTAAAGGAGATTTTAATTTACTTTATTCTTCTTGGTGTTTTGCACCTTTTATGTTTTTTTTAAGGCTAAAATATAATTTTGGTATTTTATTTTTTAGCAAATTTCTATCTGGCCATTTATGTTTTAAATTTGTCAATTTAGTCCTTTATCTTTTTTTATTCACGCCATATTGGTCCTTTTACGTTAACATCATTAAGTGCTTTCATCTATATTTCCACAAAATCACTCAATAGTGTTAGCATAAAGGACCAATATAGTGTGAAAAATAAAGATAAAGGATCAAATTGACAAAAATAAACGATAAAAGACCAAAGTGAGAATTCGCTAAAACATAAAAGACTAAAGTTATTTTTCGTATGTTTTAAATAAATAAATAAATAAATAAAATAATCTGTATCTAAGTGACTTATATAGTACATTGTTTGTAGACCTGCACTTTTTCCAGATTAAAGATTGAAAGGAAGCTCACTCATAATCATAAATAGAAATGAAAACTTTTCTTCGCCAATGGTTGGATTAAAACTTTATCACGCAACCATTCATCCTCTTTATAATTGGATGAAAAAGTTATTAAGGATATAATGTGTTAAACAGTAGCACATTCAGCACCATATTTCAGTAGGGGAATAAAAAATAGTAATAATAAATGAGGAAAAAATAAAAATGTGAAACTAAAAAATGCGTTTGAGATGATTTTGAAGTGAAACTTTAGTATTCTTTGACAGTGTAAAAGATACAAAATACAAAAACCTAAGCCTTATATTGAGTGGATTCAAAAGTTTAACAATAGTGACAAAATACACAAAACATATTACTGGTAAGTTTCTCAAAATAAGGAAGTATATTTGCCCACCCTAAGATACACATGGTTCCAACACTAGTGTTAACAACACAAAGCATTTGTGAGTAAAATTTCAAAATTTATATCACTGTAGAATTAGCCAACTTTCCAGGAAGCCTTTAGAAATCTTCCTATCAGCTGCAGATATCGTCATTTAAAACTTTTCAGAACATCCACTTAATCTATTCTTTTTCAAGCAAGGAGTTAACTTCCCAAGAATGCGGTCAGCCAAATAGTCAATAATCACGTCCCTTGTATGGCATTTCCTGTAAAATAAAAACGTGAGAAGATCTACTCCACACAACATTAAGCACATAATAAAGTTACCTTAAAGTATACTATGAAATTTTAATAAAAATTAATAACAAAGTATACTATGAAAGTTTTAATAATAAGGGTGAAAGAACGTCCAACATCAAGGTGGAGCGTGAATAAGCATTAAATAAGGGTGAGATATATAAAAGGGATCAAGAATAAATGTAAATGATAAATTATAAGCAATTTTCAACTAACACACTTTTTTTTTAAAAAAAAAATATTAACAAGAGAAGTAAATTAATGGGAGTTCTTACAGGTGGATAACTGGGCATGTATAAACCTTGCCTAGGATGATGACCAAGAAGCTGTCCATACTGCAATTAGAGATTAAGCAATTATCTTAAAGCACCAATATATTCACGTCATAGTCACCATGAAGATGTCATAAGCTATATGTATACCTGTGGCACATTTGGATGAAAATATGCTTGGGGTGGCATTTGTGCTACCTGTGGATTATATATGATATGTTGTGGCCCGGTAAAAGTAGGTCCAATCTGCAAAATAATCCAGTTTGTTAATGGGACCCAGGTGGCCAGGCATTAAAGATTCAAGCCAAATCCAATTATTTTGCACCGGGTCCTCCGCAAACTTGTTTAATAACAGCTCTATGAAGAAAATCCCCAGAGTATCTAAACTAAAGTCCCTTCCCTATCCGCAAAATGGACCGTATTTCTCTAAATAAATTATTTAGCTACCAGAACTTTTTTTTAAAAAAAAAACTTGGGTTAAATGTGTTTTTAGTATCTGAACTTCCGCTAAATTTTTTTTTAGTCCCTCAAGTTCAAAATGCATGTATTAGTCCCTAAACTTTGGAAGTGTCATCTTTTTGTTAGTCTCATTTTTCGCTAGAATCCAATATTAGTCCCTCAAATAGGTGCTGCTAAGGACAAAAGAGGGACATTTGCAAAGTTGAGGGACTAAATGCATGTCTTTTGAACATGAGGGACTAAACTCAAAGACAAAAAACATATTTAACCAAAACAAATTTAAACAGCATAATATTGTATACCACACCGGTAATTATCATAACCTGCATAACACAAACATTGATATGTTGTGGTGGTAATGACTGTGGAGTGACCAGGTCAATTGGCACTCATAAGAATAATTCTAAATCTTCCTACGAAATATTCCTGCAAATCCTCCAATTTAATAATCGAAAAATGCCTTCAATACTTTTTATGATTGCAACACATGAAATGCATTATATTTTTCATTTATTATTTACTTTATGAGGTAGTAGGAGGATAAGTAGGAGGAATTTTAAGAAGATATAACAACACTAATATTAATGCTTTAGTTTAACAGTAAACCTTAGGAAGTAACTCCACTCCATAACTATGCATGATCATGATGCTTTAGCTTAAGTGTGAGCCTTAGAGAAGAAACTCTACTCCATTACTATGCACTCCTATTCTATATTTTCAATAAAGGCACCGAATGACTTACTCCAATACCCACGGGCATGCCAGGCATATTTGGTACAGTAGTTACGTTAGTCGGAAAATAGAAGGAACCATCCGAAACGGGAGTGGGGGGCCGAGCAGGTGATGGAATAAAACTCTCTGCATTAGGGTTGAGCTTGAATTCCTTACAACATGAAAGGGAAAAGAACAAAGGGGAAACTCAGTTGTGCATCCGTAACATAAAAGACTAGAATCAGCCAATGAAATATCTCATTTATTAAAAAGCCAATCTCAAACTTTCACACCTTTGCATTAGGATTCAGAGTTGATTTTTCAGAAGACAGTGAACCGACAGATGAACTTGGAGATAAACCAGGAC
Organism: Cyamopsis tetragonoloba; assembly: GCA_037177725.1. Classification (NCBI taxonomy): domain Eukaryota; kingdom Viridiplantae; phylum Streptophyta; class Magnoliopsida; order Fabales; family Fabaceae; genus Cyamopsis; species Cyamopsis tetragonoloba. The sequence goes on along the minus strand of CM074124.1, from coordinate 57,396,297 downwards.
CAGAAGATCCTGTCACACCTCCAACAGAATCAAATCCAGATGATGTCCCACGTGAATTAACAGAATTCGTTTCCCCATTAGCTTTGCTGGAAGTTGACCCCTTAGTCAAATCCTCAGGTGATCCTGTCTTCTCATGAGATTTTGATAAAGTATGAGATGAAGGGGCATAGGAGCTGGCATTAGGAGATAATACCCCTTTATCAATGGCATCTTTCTTCAAGTAGAGTGATGCCTGTGAATCTGCACCAAATTTTACTGAGATCAGAGGAATTACATATATAAGATGAAACAAGCAGCCAATAGTAAGTTTTTAGATGTCAGTGAGAGCTGCCATTCAGAAGTACTACTGAGTACTGACAAAAAGCTTCTGTATTTCCTTTATAACTAACAGACTAATCATTTATACGAGAATGGTTTATTTTCATCCGCATCATTTCAGGCATAACAATCGATCTGCTCAATTTCGAAGAAGCCAAGACAACAAATTCACAAACCCTCAGATTTTGACAGTTGAACGCCCTCAGCCTGCTGCATCAATTAGGAAGAAAATAAAAATGAGATTTGGGAGTGTTAGAACTTAAATCTAATAGCAATCTCATGTGAGATTATCTATGTAGACACAAGTTAGAGTAGTAATGCTGAAACTTCAACTTACCCTCAGGTTTTCTTCCTTTGTATTACCATTGGCTCCATGTAGATTAATATCTGAGTTCTCCTGAATCCTGTAAGGTTGTTAGGTATGAAAACACATAATAAAGCTGGTTTTCATGCTTTTAAGTTCAGAAATGACATTTTGGTAAAATAACATTAATAGTTACAGTGGAAACAAGTAATTATGTACAGAAGCGAAAAATGCAACAAAACCTGCTTTCCCCATCAGAAGATGAATAGATCTTGGCCGGGAGTTCCGATGCTAACTGCCTGGCGTGATCATAAGAACCAGAACGACTTAAATCCACACCAGTACTTGACTGAAATGTCTGTGGGCAACCCTGCACGCACAATTAACAAGAAGTATTACAGTGAATTTATAAAGTAAAATAATTGCTTTGTAAGAGGAAAGGAAAGCATGGCAAATAAAATGAGAGGCAGAAGAAGCCAAAAGTCAAGAAAGAATTTTGATATCACATTTTTCATCAACAAGGCAATCCATAGATTTTAGTATTGTTGGAAGTTAAAGCCGTAATATTTTCAGAAGCATAACAAGACTCAGAATTTTTATCACTTTCAAACAGAATCTGTTCATTAATATCTAAGAGTTCTTAAAAAATAACGGTGTGTGCCTGACTTTTTGCTAATATATACAAAATATTCTTTACTAATCTACAGTTTTTACAGTCATTAATTAGAACATTTTGACATAATTTCTCTCTCACAAAATTAATTTATTTCACTAATATTTATAGTTACAAGACAAAAAAAAGAGTTAAATTGATGTCTACTAATTTAAAGGAGTTATACACTGACGTTCACTAATATTTCTTTTTTCGGTTACAACATTCACTAATATTTGGAAGCATCATTATCAATTACCATCTTATTCTCTCATTAAAGTGAAATGATAATGAGCCAAACTAATTGTAGTGTCTATGTAAAACCGATGTTGCATACTAATTAAAATTTTAGGGAGAGTAGAAAACAGCCCCCCACATTTGAAATACCAATACACATAGCATCACAGACCTGATAACATTATAAGACTCCAGAAAATCTAGCAAGTCTTTAGTTCCATTGGGACTAACTGCATTCAGTCTGATAACCAACATTTTAAATTACAGAACCAAAATATGGAAACAGAGTATGAGACAAGACAACAAACCATTGTGTGTTAGCATAACCAAAGATTTCCAAATGGAAGTAAATCTAGAGAATATGGTACTATTTGAACAAAAAAACGAGAGAAAGGACAGTCCAATGCGCTCAAATGTGATAAATGAATGGAACTCTTTTAATAATTAAATGGACTAAGGAGATACCACAGAAGAGGAATTTGCCAATGTTCGAGCTCCGTCATTTCCTTTTCTACCACTTATATCACCAGGCTTCTTAACGACCGAACCAAATATACCACCAAAAGTTTCTGAATTGTGTGAATCAAACACTAAGTCCTCATTTTCGTCATATTCACTATCATCAACAAGTTTACCCCTATAGACAGAAGAGAATCTAGTTTCTTCATCAATGTCAAAGTCTTCATGTAAGTGAAGGCCTCTTTCCTGTTGAGAAGATTCATATAGCTTGAGGAATTCAAATTGACAATGAAACCAAAAACTGCAGAAGCTCAAAAGTGGCAAAGAAAAACAAGAGAAGTTCTGAAGCCACACTAACCTCAGCAAGATGAATATCTTGGGTTTCCTCACCCTCAATTTCTCTAGCTATTCTCAAAGCTTGTCTTTCCAATTCTCTTGTCTGGGGCCCTTTTTCAAGCTTCGTTGTATAAAGTTCTTCATTGAATGTGCTTTTTACACCAAACAATGTCTCATTTGTTTCAAACTGATCCCATCCCCTTGAAAAAGTAAAAAAGTAAAAAAAAAAAGGAAAAAAATTACCAATGTAAACTAGAATGGAGAAGCAGTTAAGGAATCAATTACCAATGTAAACTAAAATGGAGATGCAGTGAAGAAATTGAAATTTAAAAAAGAAACAGAAGGGTAAAATTGTATACAAAAGATAATGATAGCATTGTAGTAACATTCATATACCCAATCAAACCTCTCTTCATAATTATGGATATACCACAAAAGTCCTGTTACCATTTGCTATATCAACAATATATTCATAGACAAATTGTGTGCCAACGACCTTTGATAGTTCCCTGGCCATTGTTTCTTAGCTTCAATTAATGGCTATACACCTAAAATCTGAAAATGCTCGAGATATTGCAAGAAAACAAACAGAATACCTATAACTCCTCATAACTTTGCTAAAACCTGGTCCCAAACAAAGGCCCTAACAAGAAATATGGTTCCAATAGTGATCAAGAAGAATGGCAAACAAGCCTGGAAAGTAAATGAAAGTGTGAACGGAGTATGAATTCTCAATGTTCAGTTTTTAATTTCCTTAAAATCCAATATCAGGTATCAATGATATACTTTCAATTTTAAAAATGGGAAGAGAATCATTCTGAAATTTACCACTTAGAATCTCTTATTTTAAAGAAAAACAATATCATATTGAAGACTAAGAAGCGGATACATGCTATAGTTTGCCAATCTTCTCAGCTAAAGATAATAAAGGCTACTGAAAGCATGCACATGAGTGTCGAAGTTCCAAGAAAAGAGATAATTCTACCATTCATAAAATTCATTTAATCAAGAAAAACCAACCTATTCCAATGGCCGTCAAAGATATTTTCTAGTTCAGGGCATTGTGGATCCTCTTCATCAGGTACCCAAGGTTGTAATTCTCTCCCTAAATCAACATGACGAGATTGAGATATTAATGAATCAACCATGATTTCCTGATGCATATCAAGCTGAGATTCACTAGATAGGCCATCCCTGGTAACAGCAACACCCTGCCATGATTGGCAATTGACACACCAAACATATCATCAGGAAACAAGTTGGGAATATTTCAAAAGCCCTTCACCGAATCCTAGACTAAAATTTCAACAACTTTGCTCACTATAGCATCCTAATAAACACTGATAAGATGGCAGATATTTAGCTTAAGTACCACAGCTTCTGAAATAAATTGCAAATAATTGAAAAAGTAGCAAACCTGTGCTATAACTTGTACAAGTTCTTTGGCAGGTATAATCAAAATCTTTGTGACCAAATCTGCACCAGACTTCTGCCCTTGTAAAGAACCATCCTTTATTAAGCGGGCCATTTTCAAAACGATCCCTAGAATAAAATAATGATAAAAGCAAATGAATTCAAATTCCTTATGGCCACAAAACTAATAATGAAGATGAGTAGCAGGAGTCAATTAAGATATAGTGATCTAGAATGACCCTAGACAAATCCTAATTTAATAATTTAATAACAACTCCTAAAATAAAAAATCTTATTAAAATACAACAAATCTCATTTTTTTCCAAAAATACAAAATAACAAAATATCCCTAAAATAAATAATGATCCTAAATAATATGCTTATCCAATTCACTTTGGTCAGTTGTGCAATTATCACCAAAACCAATAGACAGAATATACCAAAATCTTTGTCTGCATTTGTTGCATGAAATATTCCAGAATATATAGATCCATCTTTCACTTGGACTTCTACTGGATGCCCAATAAGACATGTTGTGACATATACTAGTCGATCATGTGAGGTACTCTCATAACTACCACCTTTACTGCCAGTCACTGCACCTGTGACAACTGACAACAAATATCAACATGGAGAATAATACAAAAGAACAAAAAAGTTAAACTATTCAGCTAAGAAGTTCACCTGTACTAGTCAACTTGTTGGTATTTAATTTTCCAGACAGGGTCTTATTCTCTGACTTAGTTGCCGCTTCTCTTTCAGATTTTCGACGGCCATATCCATTAGAGGATTTAGGCTGCCCAGCTTGTTGCAAATTCATCCTCACTTACAGCCCCTGCCCCTTTAATCTAGAATACTAAGAAATTCAATTACAATGGTACATTCAATAAAAGATGGCAAATGAATGAATAAACAAATATTCATCAGACAACAATCCCCAAAACTTTAAGATTTCAAGACTGAAACCTATACTTTATTAGTTTATTTAAGCCTTAAACATAGTTGTCAATGTTATATGGAATTGGAAGCTGCAAAAAATCTGCCTTAGATTTATGATGGATTACCTTGTTGAAGCAAGGCACATTTCAAAAATGATGTAAAACTTGAATAAATACCTAATGGTGGGGCAGATCTTATGGTTATATTGAGCACAATGAAGATAGTAATTAATTCAAGCAAACCAATTCATCATAAAGCGCAAGTGGAAAGCACAAATTGTCACAAAATAAAATATAAGTGCCACCGCAGGGTATTAGGAGCTAACATAAAAGACGTCTCCTTTAAATTTATAAATAACAGCAGCGGAAATTCAAAACTTGGGGAATAAAGGGGGAGCCAACAACAGAATATCAGAGAAGACGGAAAAAAAGTCATCAGATAATTAAGATTACGCCAAGAGCTTGCAGCTCAAATGGCACAAGGAGAAGCTCTTGGAGCTTGAGGGGAGGGGTTCAATCCCCAGTGGGGAGATTTAGGAGTTAGATTTAGGAGTAGTGTAGTGTGGGGTTGTGTGTGTTTGGCCGATCAAAAAAAAAAAAGATAATTAAGATTACAATGTGTTGGAAAAAAGAAGCAGAAGGTAATTCCATCCAGGTTTGTGGCTGTTTTAAGTGCAGCAGAGCTGGTAAACGTGCGGTGTTGCAGTATCTGTCTGTGAGAGGTGATCAGAAATGAGATGAATGTCGGTGCAACTAATCTGCTTTTAGTCAGAGGCAAGATAAAAAAATGACTTAAAAAATTAGCAAGATCATTGATTAAAAGCAAAACAGATGAGCCATTTCTCTTCTGTCACTAACATATCAGTATGAGGGCTGCCACCTGTCATACCAAGCAGTGCCATGGTGCCGTAGCACCACCATGATTATAGGAGGAATAGTAGAATGGAGAGATTCTTTACTTTGTTTTAGGTCACTATTCATATTTAGATATCCTCCTACAATGCCACCCTTTGCCTATCTGTAGCATTATTGGTTATTGCATGTACGACTACAAAATATACTGAAATTTTCACCTATTTTAAACCCATTATAGAGATAATTTAAAAGGAAGTCTCTAACCTGAACAATTAAATATATCAAAGCCTCTCATGTTTTGACAGAAACAAATTTTTACTCTTATGGTGCTTACTATCATATGTCTTATTCACAATTCCTCAAATTATTGTCTTATCTTGGGAAGGTGAAAACCTTTAACCGGATAGCAGTAATAATAGGACCAACAGAGTTGAACTCTTAATTCTTAAATGAACAAATATCTAAAATCAAGTATTCAAGACAAGAGAGCAAGCCCAAACATGAGCAACACAAAGTACTAAAACAAAAATTATTAAACTAACTGCTTACAATATGAATTTGATAACAATCTAACTCTAATTTAATCAAATTAATAGTTACCGTTAATGCATAATTTTGTAAGGAAAATTTTGAGAATTTGACCTACTTTTAGCTGAGTTACTAAACGATGTTCATATGACTGTATAGTAACCAGGACACGGGCAGTTCATAAAGGTACATGCCTCGTTACTTTTTAAATGAAACATCGAATTTAGTATGCTAGAAGCAAGATTTTAAGGAGAGTGGGGACTAAATGAAGCTTATTTTTCAAATCAAATGTGGGGAGTGGGGACTAGCATTCATGAGATTGCTATCCTTACCAGTGAATACTTTAATATCTTATATTAGATTTAGAAAAATTTAACAGCCATTTCCTAATCTTACGTTACTCATATTGAAATGAACAAGCAAAATACTCCGATAAATGCACATAGAGTCAAAAGTAAGAAGCAAACAACAAACCAGCCTGGCTCCACGAGAAACCCGAGGTTTCAGGGGAAATTACCAGGTTACCCCTTAACCACTCCCATTCCAACCACAGACCTAAAGTCTAAATCTAAGATTGCCTACCCTCACTCCCTAATTCGCATGACTCATGCTAAACAGAATCGTGTATCATCTCTCTAAGAAGAATCACGTTTCTTTAAAATAGTGTTTTTTATTTTAACAAACAACGAAAGACTTTTTGGAAAACAAATTTGAGCAGATGAATTACAAGAAAATAAAGACATGTGAAGCACTATGATGGGGAAATTATCAAACACTGGCCAATACCATTAATCTTAAGTATAGACACCCTACATTGCCACCCTATACGAGGCTCTTATACTACCTCTTGACTCGAATAAGCAAAAAACTTCTCATGTATCGTGGTCTAAAATATAAACAAATTTCAACTACTTCTCTCCAATTTAATGTTATTATTCTTAATTTACCATTTATTTATTGTTACAACTTTTACTTTGCAATAAATATTATGAAGGTCATTTTTGTAATTCAACTTTATCTTTTACCTAAAATCAAGAAAATTAAATGCAATTAACTAACCTTCTTAATATGCTTAAATTAGGTAGGTAGTAGCTCGCATTTGCAGGATTTCAAAATTTATTGGAAATTACATAATTTCAAACCTCGCAGCGCAGGAAAGAGCAAATTAAGAAAATGAAGTTTGTTATTTGAATGTTTGATTATATAGAACCCCCCCCCTCTCTCTCTCTCTCACTCATTTCCTCCCTCAGCGTGTGTGGAAATAAGGATTAGGAGTAGAAAGCCATACAATCGCAAGGTGTTAACAGTTGTGAATCATGTTTACGATACAGAACGAAATGTTGGTTTGAGGTCGTATTTGGGAACGTATGGCTCCAAATAAGGTGAAATCCCTACTTGGCACAGCAGTTTGAATAGGATCAAAAGATAAAAAAATAAAATAAAATAAAATAAAAATAAAAACTAAACAGAGCATGCGAAAGAGAAACGAGGGAGAAGGCAAGAGGGGAAATGAGAAAGGAAGTGAAGAATGAAAAGCGTACCTGTAACTGTAAGAGCTTGATCACAACCTAATTGCCGGATTGCAGAGCAAGTTGAGAAGAAGAGCAGAAGATTTGTGCTGCGCCGGCTAGGTTTTATGATGATCGAGGGGCTGCGTCGGAGAAGGCGACGGAGAGAAAGTTTGGTTCTCTGAGAGAGAGTGGATTTGGGGATTTTGAAGGGAAGGAAGTGCAAAACAGAAGAGCGACAGCGCTACCAAGCAGAAGAAGAAGCATCCAAAAACCAATGAAGAACTGATCTGGTGTAGTCGGGTCTATCTTACGGTTACCTTTATTCTTTTATTTATTAATTATTAAAATTAGAAAAATATACTAAACTGTATCTTTAATGCACTTGTAAGAATATAAAAATACAAATATTTTATTAGGATCGATAGTATTTATTGTTTCGAGAGTTAAAATTATAGTTAAATGCTATTAATCCCAGTAAAACATTTTTACTTTTGTATTTTTAACAAGTGTCCTTAGGGATTAAAAGAAATTTTTTTTATAGAGATTAAATTCAAAAATAGTGTATTTTATAGAAATTAAAAACTTATTTCATCCTTTATATTTTATGTTTGCATTTACATCTAAGGTGTCAATAAAATTATGCACCGAAATGTCCAAATCATGGAAATGCGTAGGTATGGTATCCAGATTCAATCTCTGAATATTGCATTTTCTTATGAAAAATATATATATGCATAAGAATTGACCTAGTTATAAGGGAATTTAGTAGTTTACATAAAGTTTTAAATTTAAAGTACAAAATTTGTCTATTTTCATTGTTAAAAAAATGTGTGACTGTAATTGGATAATTAAGGCGTTGTTTGGTCTGCGTTTTTATTTCTTGTTTTCACTTTATGTTTTATGTTTTATGAAATTTTACGAAGGAAAAATTAAAAATGCTGAAAATAGAAATTCTCTGCTTTTAGTATTTACTATGTTTTTCTTTGTAAAATTTAAAAAATAGGAAACAAAGTGAAAGTAGAAAATGAAAACAAAAAAATGAAAATGCAAACTAAACAGTCCCTTTCAATAGTTAAGTGTGCATTTTTAACACTAATTGAGAGATTTGTGTTTAAGAATTTTGTCTTCTCATCTATTATTAGGATAAAAGATATTTGAGAAACTAAAAAACATATGAGATTTAAATAAATTATGATTAAAGGAAAATTTATAAATTTAAATAAAATTAAAATAAAATAATTCATTCTAATAAACTTCTCATGAAACCTATAAAGAAAAAGTTAATTACTTCTAAAAAGTGTAAGTTTTTGTTTCAAATGAAGGGGAATGTAATTTTCTAAAAAGATAGGGGGAGTGTAATATTTGAAAACTTTAAGCGAGATAAGTGTTATTATCCTAAAAGTTAATTAAATGTAGTTTTAAAACTTAAAACTTAAAATTTGCGCTCAATAGGTTGATTTAGTAGTTGAACAGTAAAGTTTTGAGTAGCAATTCTCAGTTTGAATTTTATAGGTACATTTTACCAATAAAAAAAGAAATAATTACCATATAGGTCTCCAACTTTACAACGAAAGTTCACCTAGGTCCCTGACTTTCATAAGAGTTCACTTAGGTTTCTGACTTTGTCCAACGTTGTTTATCTAGGTCCCTGACGTTAACTACCATTTTAACACCGTTAACAGAAATAACATAGAGACTGATTTGAACTTTTAATAATAAATATAGGAACTTATTTAAACTTTTATATATAACATAGGGACTTATTTAAACTTTTATTAATAAACATAAGGACTAATTTGAACTTTTGACTCAAACAGTGATTTAAACTTCTGTTAACGGTGTTAAAATGATACTTAACGTTAGGGACCTAACTGAACAACATTGGACAAAGCCAGTGACCTAAGTGAACTCTCACAGAAGTCAACAACCTATGAATTTTTTTAGTAAAGTTGAGGAACTACGTGGTGTTTTACTCTTAAAAAAAATCTTAAAAAATGAAACTCAAATTAATAATGAGATGACAGTTAAGATATTGACTTTTAAAGGTAAATAAATGTGACACTTTAAAGACCATTAATTCTGACGGTCATGACAATATGAACAATATTGTTGAGTATATATAAATGTTTGAATTTACATTCATACAATAATACAATAGGGTAAATTAGCTGCTATGAAATCTCTCAGTCTTATAATTGAGTGTCGTTTTTGAGATTTTTTTTTTTTAAATGATAGTCACTTTACATTTTTAATTTTTAATGTATTATTATATGTTTTTTTCTCCGTTTTATTTTTATTAAACAATTAATGTTAATTAAAAATATAGTTAAATAATTAATGTATTAATTATTAATATAATTATTTTAGTAAAATGACTCTACTAATTATAATATTTATTGTATTTATTAATTTTTGTAAAATAACCTTAAATAATTATCATTTTAAAATGGAACAAATAATTACAAGTGCTAGATTAGAGATGGCTAAGTTTTCATCCTTTCAAGTTTTTGCTCTTACTCTAATCATCCAGTTTTTTCCCATTATTTGATTTTTTTCAATATTTATATCAGTTTGGGGTTTTCATCGGGTCGAATTTATATGATCATTACAATTAGTGTTTTGTATAGATGCATAGAGTGTATTTGATTTTATTTTGAGAAAGTCAAGTGTGGAGGTTAATTAAACTTCTCAACAGTATTTTAAGATAAAATATGTTGATTTTAGCTTTAACTTAGAAAAATTTGATTCAATTGTGATTCTAAGAAAAGCAACTCACTTATAGTTTGTTTGGAAATCCATTAAAAACTCACAATCATCTAAAAGTAACAAAATATTACTGAGATTTATGCCTTCAGGACCCTGATTGCTGTTTCCTTTTAGCTTGGTTATTTCGTTTTTTTGTACTGTTACTTAAGCACTCATTGTGCTCTTGTCCCTTTTCCTTTTATTTTTAATAATATATGTTTGTTTGCTGATAAATAAATAAAAAAAAATTACATTGAGATTTATGCCTTAAAACCTGTATTTTATGATTTCAATGCATTACGTCTATACAAACATGACTTAATTGTTTTTGGGTTGAGGTGAGAAATTTTGCACTACATTTTTACAATAAATATACTTTTGAGATAATTTTTTTTTAAAAAAAATAATATTATGTTACTTCAAAATCAATTTTGTATAAAAATTATGTTAACCACTTTAAAATTAAATAGGAGTACACACTTAAGTGGTGAGAGCTAGGTTCAAACCCTGCACCCTCTACTTCTAACTCCTGTAACCCCTCTCTCTCCTTCCCTTAACCACTACTCCAAATACAATAATAATAATAATAATAATAATAATAATAATAATAATAATAATAATAAAAATAAAAAAAGCAATCATCCCAAGCCATTTTAATTAGCTTTGGAACGAGTATGGGATATATAGACTATAGTGGATGTATAGTTTGCGCACAAATTATGCTAACTTGGACCTCTGACCCAATCACTTAAACAAGCCTTTAATTTTCAAAAAAGGAAATAAAAAAGCAACTGTGAGCTTCTTTTCTTTTAATTAGTCCTATGATGTCCTTGTTTTTTCTATATTTTTGAACTTTATGCACAGTTGAATTTGTTTAATTCGGATTTGCTGAAAATACTTAAAAATAAATTGGATACGCCAATTCAAACATGATTTGTTTTTTTACCTATAACTAAAAATGAATCAATTAGGTGGCTCGTGAATGAATGTTAATGGTAAATTGTCTTTCTAATGTTGTTTTGTGTTTTTGCAGTAATTGAGATTGGATTGGCTGCCAACGCAGGTTGGTCCAGATGGTGTGTGTTTAGACTCATGATTTTGAGGTCATGGGTTTGAGTTCCATCTTGTTGAATTTAGCTCCTGTTGATAGGTGATCTGTAAATTCCACTATAAATCCTCGTTAAGATTGGTGGTATACCCTGACCTTAGATGGAGTAGACATGTCCCTTAACTAACCTTTTATCCACCAAAAAAAAAAGATTGGATTGGCTAGTGAAGGTAAGTCACCACCAATGTTTTAGCCGCCACTGATGTGTAAGCCCGCCATCGAGTTTTTTTCTTCTAAAAGTATATTTAGAATGAGTTAAATTCATAATAATTTGTTAATTTAAATAAATTGTTACTTCAAAAAAATATGATAAAAACATTATTATTTTCTTACTTCACACATTAGAATGTCTTGTTTATAACCGAAATAGAAAATAAAATTGCAAAGTAATTAGACCTTAAATTTACACCTACCCTTTATTTAAAATAAGTCACAATTACATGATGATACTTTAGTTTCAATTAATGATAAATACACACTTGCTTTCTCATTTCATTCATTCATTTACTTTAAAGCTGTTAAATCAAAACATAAACATAAAAGCTACTTTAAGTAATGTTAAAATAAATCAACGTTTTATTGATTCCAACCTAGAACCTAACATAAATTTATTCAATTTGTTTGAACACAAATACGATCACAAAATCTCAGTGAAGCAAAGATATAAGAAAGACACACAAAATCATTTAAGGTCAGTAATTGTTTCAAAGTCAAGCAGAATATAAATCATTTAGGTGCTAGAAATTTTATCACCAGAAAGACCCACTACATGGTTGAATCTTGGGGAAGGTTTTGCAACTTATGTTCAACCACAAATTCTGGGAGGAACTAGGGAAAAAAAAAACATAAATTTTAAAAGTCAATGTTAAACTAATATTAGGTGATCATAAGGGTGTGTTTGGATAAGATTATTTTTCAATGTATGTTAGATAAGTGTATTTTGTACTTACAAAAGCTTTTGATCATTCTTTTAACAAAGAAAAAAGTCATTGGACATTGTTTTAAAAAATTTCAAAATCGTTTTTCACAACTAATAATTATCTTAAAAATTGCTTCTGATAACAAATATATCCAAACAAAAATTGATTATGTCTCTGACAATTGATTCTTTTTCATGACTTATTTTCACAATTAATCACAACTAATCCAAAGCAAGTAATCAAATGAAAGTCCAGCCTATTTAGCTTTTTTTTTTTTTTTTTTTTTTGCAATAAAGCCTATTTAGCTTAGTTTCTTTTATTTCACATCAAAATCTATGACCCATTTTGTGTAGTGAAGTGGAATCCATGTCAAGGACTTGTTATCAAACTCAGGCTGATAGTTCAGCTTCTCCAGCTAGCACTCAGTAAGTTGGTTTGGTGGCTTGAAGAACAAAGTTTTGAGTAGTGGATCCTCAACTCCGAAACCATGTGAGTGCATTTAGCTTATAAAAATTTTTTTTAGCTTCCTGTCCTTTGCATCTTCAACTCCAGACAGTAAGCAAAGCTTGCCCTAACAATAGTGTGACCACTGTCACATACCAAGAACAAAAACATTGTAAGTGTAGCCTAGTTGTATGATAAAAGTTGTAGATGTCAAAATCAACATAGAAATTTACGTTGATGAAGTAAAGGATACCTTGTTAGTTTTGGCAGTATATCATTACATTAGAGATATTAATTATTTCTGTGATCCTACTATCATATTATGAAGAATATCGTGTCCTGACAATGTAATGGAAGTAATTTGATAACATTAGATTTCCATTGTAATGGAAGTAATTGTTCACATACCTCCTCGTATAGTTTGTACAAATATCTTTTTATTCTTTTCCTTTGCAAACAGAGAATTCAACAGATTCATTCAACCACAAAACCAGAGCGAGTATTCAATGAACAACTTATGATCCCAGTCCCCCCTTCTAAACTAGGTACTTCTGTCATTTCCCAGGTGGCAAAATCACGACGATGGCATTTTCAGCAAGTAAAACAACAGGTTGAACAAATCCTTGTGAACCGCAAATTTTCTTAGGTGTTGGAGCAAACCTCAGGTTTTTCGGGAAATGAAATTCCACCCGATGTTGTTTGGTAACCAGCAACAAGTCAATGCATTGATTAACATCATGAAAGTATTCGAGTCTTTCATTATAAATTGGAAAATACGCATGATAAATTCCATGAGAAGAAAGTAGACCTATGCTTGAATATTGATATCATCTACTGCATAAGACGATGCTTCCATAATTCCCAAGTAAACCTTCTCCAACTCTGCATAGATTTCATTTGATTGTTGATGTGTTACATCATCAATTGCAAACACATGAAACTGCTGATCTACCTCCACCCAACTCCATCCTGCAGGTTTTCTTACTCTCCTTTGTTGCATAAGACTTCTGACTTTAGCTACTTCATTCCATAAACCTTTTCTTGCATAGATATGTGCTAGTGTTAAATATGGTGCCGCGTTACACGGGTCCATCTTCATGAGCTGATCAGCAGCTTCCCTTCCAAGCTCTACATCTCCATAGATCTTGCAAGAACTCAATAAGGAACTCCAAATTACATAATTTGGATCATAAGGCATTTGTTCCATCAAACCCCTTGCCTTCCTTAGGTTTCCATTTCTAGCATAAAGATCAATCAAGCAAGCATATTGATCTATATCAGGAGACAACCCATATTCTGTTTTCATTTTGTTGAAGTATTCCACCCCTTTGTAAAGAAATCCTGCGTGGCTACAAGCTGTTAAGACAGCAGTAAAGTAGACATGATCAGGAATGAACCCATGTTCAGTCAATAAACAATCAAAAAGTTCCAAAGCCTCCGAACCTCTCCCACATTGAGCATAACCCACAATCATGGATGTCCACAACACATTATTCTTTGTAGAAGTCTGATCTAACACACATCGAGCCTCAGCAATATCACCACCCTTTGAGTACATATCAATCAAGGCACTAGCAATGAAAACATTCCTTTCTGAACCCATTTTAATAACAAGAGAGTGAACCTGTCTTCCTTGGAGAAGCACCGCAAGGCTACTGCAAACATTTAAAATGGTACATAAGCTATGATCAGTAGGACTCAAATTATTTTTCCTCATTTCTAAAAATAGCTTCAATGCATCTTCACTATACAGATTTTGAGCATATCCAGAGATCATAGAATTGTATACAACAGTATCCTTCTCACCAGTTTCATTGAATAATAATGCGGCATCATCAATTTGTTCATAATTTGCATAACAATCAATTAATGAGCTGACCACAAAATTGCTAGTATTCAATCCCCGTTTGATGACATGAGAATGAAGAGTTGAACAATGATCAAGGTCCCCATTTTGCCCCTTACATGCGCTAATGACACTGGCAAAGGTAAAACAATTGGGCTTAACTTGGGTACCTAACATCTCTTTGAACAATAAGAAAGCATCTCTTCCTTGTCCGTTTATTGAGAATCCAGCAATAAGTGAAGTCCATGACACATGATCATGTATTTTCATACCACCGAATACCTTTCTTGCGTCCACAATAGCAGAACATTTTGCATAGAAATCAACAAGCGAGCTACTAAGAAATAAATTATTTTCATACCCGGATCGAATAATATAAGCATGGATTTGTATACCCAAATGCCAATTGATGGTTTTTGCACAAGAACTAAGTGCAGTACAAAGATCAAAGTTTGTTGGCTTTGCCATTAATCCATTTATTCGGTTCAATGACTCTAGTGCTTCGAAGGTACTTGCATTTTTAGAATGCTTTCTAATGCAATCATTTTTACATGTTCCACTAACGAATTTCTGCATCAAACCATAAGCAAAAAAACTTTTAGAATATGCATCAAATCACATATAAAATCAACACTTGAAGCGAAGTCTAGTATTCCAAATTTAACCCAACAGTTTAGAAGTTTGTGTGACGCTTACCCACTTTATTCTTATCATGAAACCAAGAAGGAAATTCAGCTAACAGCCTCCTGTCTTGTTGATTTTTCTGCAAGAATTAATCAAAATGTGAATTAACCAGATCACCATAAATGACAGAGACTAATGAACGAAATATTATTATATGATATTTTCAAGGTTTATTATTTAATATGTTCAATGAATTAAATATTAATTAACAGTCAATTGTGGGCACTTCTTCTTCTATTTCAGTGCAATTTTTCTGGTTAAGAGAATTAAAACAAAACAAAACAAAGAGGAGGAGGATGAGATTCTTTGTGTAAGATAAGGGAGAGGTGTGGAGCTGTGTGAAAGAGAAAACAAGCTACAAACACATCATATTTAGTATTAATCTTGTAGTTATAAGGATAGCAAGGCAACAGCACCTATCTGCAGCAGTCACTAAAAACAGCAACAATTTCTTTAATTTCAGTATTTCCTCCCTCAGCGTGTGTGGAAATAAGGATTAGGAGTAGAAAGCCATACAATCGCAAGGTGTTAACAGTTGTGAATCATGTTTACGATACAGAACGAAATGTTGGTTTGAGGTCGTATTTGGGAACGTATGGCTCCAAATAAGGTGAAATCCCTACTTGGCACAGCAGTTTGAATAGGATCAAAAGATAAAAAAATAAAATAAAATAAAATAAAAATAAAAACTAAACAGAGCATGCGAAAGAGAAACGAGGGAGAAGGCAAGAGGGGAAATGAGAAAGGAAGTGAAGAATGAAAAGCGTACCTGTAACTGTAAGAGCTTGATCACAACCTAATTGCCGGATTGCAGAGCAAGTTGAGAAGAAGAGCAGAAGATTTGTGCTGCGCCGGCTAGGTTTTATGATGATCGAGGGGCTGCGTCGGAGAAGGCGACGGAGAGAAAGTTTGGTTCTCTGAGAGAGAGTGGATTTGGGGATTTTGAAGGGAAGGAAGTGCAAAACAGAAGAGCGACAGCGCTACCAAGCAGAAGAAGAAGCATCCAAAAACCAATGAAGAACTGATCTGGTGTAGTCGGGTCTATCTTACGGTTACCTTTATTCTTTTATTTATTAATTATTAAAATTAGAAAAATATACTAAACTGTATCTTTAATGCACTTGTAAGAATATAAAAATACAAATATTTTATTAGGATCGATAGTATTTATTGTTTCGAGAGTTAAAATTATAGTTAAATGCTATTAATCCCAGTAAAACATTTTTACTTTTGTATTTTTAACAAGTGTCCTTAGGGATTAAAAGAAATTTTTTTTATAGAGATTAAATTCAAAAATAGTGTATTTTATAGAAATTAAAAACTTATTTCATCCTTTATATTTTATGTTTGCATTTACATCTAAGGTGTCAATAAAATTATGCACCGAAATGTCCAAATCATGGAAATGCGTAGGTGTGGTATCCAGATTCAATCTCTGAATATTGCATTTTCTTATAAAAAATATATATATGCATAAGAATTGACCTAGTTATAAGGGAATTTAGTAGTTTACATAAAGTTTTAAATTTAAATTTTAAAGTTCAAAATTTGTCTATTTTCATTGTTAAAAAAATGTGTGACTATAATTGGATAATTAAGGCGCTGTTTAATTTGCATTTTCATTTCTCATTTTCACTTTATCTTTTATGAAATTTTGCAACGCTCATTAATGGCGAAACCCTTCAACTTAGGTACCAGTATTGAATGCATTGGTGCCTACTATTTCAAAACGAAATCATAAAGAGGACTACTTTATAAATTGAAACTCATAAGGGCATTCTAATAAAACAACTAAAATATATTTAAAATCAGTCAAACTAACTGGTTCAAGGTCGACCATACTTGCTACCACAAGTCACTAGTAAAATGGTGGATTCATACATCACCTGCTAAATTATTTTTTAAAAGAATCTCATGTTCATGTTTTATAAATAGACAACAACAAAATAATTACAAGAAAAGTACTTTTATTTTTTAAAAATATTTTAAGATAACCTTTTAAATTTTTAAAAATAATCACAAGAAAAAGTAATTTTCTTAACAACAGATGTTCTTTTAATAGAAAAAAAAAATCTTAAAATGCTTATTATTCTTTTCGATGTATAATTCATTATTATTACCATACATATAGTTTAAAATTTTTGTAATCGGTAGAAGAATTAATCACTTCATTACCCAACCTAAAAATAATTTCAAACCTGAAAAAAAGTACTTATTTTTACCAAAATTATAAGGATTCATGTAATTTAAATATATATTTCGACTAATAAAATAACAACTAATATTTAAATATTATCTAAATAGTTAAATATAAGTGATAATAAAAATAAAAAAGTGACAATAGTATTATCCAAATTAAAATAACGTACTACAATTACAATGATAATTATACAAAACTTGATCTAATAAGAATAATAAAAATTATGCTGAGAGGCGAGAGCACTTTACTACCAACTATCCAATGCTTTTAGACTGAATATTCCCAATGACGCGCAATATGACAACAGGGCAACCACTGTAATACAAACTTAACCTATTACACTTTTCACCAAAAAAAACCGTAACCTACTCTAACTCAAAGGTTGAGTTACAGTGGTCAGCATAGGAACTACTTCAGAATTTCTGTACGAAGAAAACCAATGTGCCGTCGCCCAGATAAAAGTAACTATCCTTGACTATATCTTACAATTCTGTTGCTTCATGAACAATAATGGGATTTCTGAGGACCTGAGGTTTCAGTTTTAAGTTTATGTTTTGTTTCCTGGGCATAAGCCACCAACATCAAAGTAATACAGAAAAGTCACTACTCCTTTTTCTGGATTAAGTAATCCTCCTCAGGCTGTTTCTTCCAAAAATAATGTGCAGCCTCTATCCATCGGGGATGAACCAAAAGCTTATGCTCTTTCACCGCCCAGCGAGCCTTCTCTGTTCCAACATCGGTCGCTATTACATGTGTCACTGAGGGGTCAAGTTCTGTGCAACAAATGGCTCCCATCTGCTCTGCCATTTTTTTGAGACCAGGCAAAGCAGTATGCAGAATTCGGCTGAAAACAAACACACATCCCTTCAAGACTTCACTTCGAATCATTTTCAAGACCTGGAAAAAATTGAGTTATTGTTATTACGAAAGTCGGATATCATCACAGTAGAATATTCCAAAATTAAATAACAAAGAACTAGAAGTGAGAAGACAAACAAATACGAGCAGCATATTTACCTGCCTCACATCTCGGTCAGCAACATCATCTTGCAGTTCCTTCAAAAGATATCACAATAATATTTTAGCATTACATAAGGAAAAACAGTCTTTACATAAAAGATGAAAAAGTGAGAGGTGACGTACATAAAAAAATGTATGATGAACTCGCTTGAGAACACTAAGAATTCTTGCAAGTGCTCCATCAGGTTCACTTTCATCGCTCTTCAATTCAGTAAGAGATTTGCAATTCAAACCAAATTGCCGACAACTTGAAGCAAAAAAATGATATCTTTCCATCAATATCAGATTATCTTTATGCTTCATCCATGCCTACAACATTTAGTAGAAAAATATTCATATCGCTTATTAAAAAAAAAAAAAGAAAATAGATGTAGTTCATAAAATACTAAATTACAGAGAACAAGCTCTGACAGATTGAGTGGACATATAGAGTGTTCCACCACTATACAAAGAATGAACTTTAACATAACAAAATTCAATTCAAGAAAAATGGACATTACTAAAAGTTCAACCTCTAGAAATGGAAACTTGGAAGCTTGTGCACGTAGTTGAATACGTATGCATCCAGGTGTAAATGGAAGCAAACATATATTACTTCCTAAAATAAATACATCAATAGACAAGTATCACTAACCTCAAATGAGTTCAGAGCCACATTTCTAAAAGTCAGTTAATATTTATAAGAAGGCAACATCAAAAAGAAAAAACAATTTCTAGTTCTTATCCTTGAGGAAGAAAGTATGACAATCTGAGGTAGGCTGACACCTTGGTAAAATTGTTCCTAAAAGAGACTTTTAGAATTAAAATAATGGCAATGGCATCACTTTCCTAAATAATAAACTTGGACTTAATTCATTTCATTCTTGCACACTGGATTGTCCCTAACACCAACGCAAATTCAAAAACAGTAAGCATGTACAACTGATTTCCTATTTCCTCAGCTCAATCTCGTAAATTATGGTAGTAGAACTTCATTTGGATGCTAAAACGTTTAAGGAGGAGGGAGGTTGCCCTATTCCAAATTTGGGAACCAGGGGCTAGTGGTACTGAAAAATAAACTATGTTAAGATTCACCAGAGGGCGAACCCAGATTTCTTGTCAAATCAGTAGTATACTAGTACAGCTTCATTATTCAAATAATAGAATCATTTTCACTTCTTTGATCCAAATTGAAACTTTTCATTTCTTCTATCCAAATTGAAACATTTCATCAGACTCGTGGATCAATGGCCTTTCCCTTGTCAACAGGTGTATTTTTTTCCTATGTTAAGTGTTAACTAAATTTATCGTAAACTAAAAGAAATAGACTTGTGCATATCTGTCAAACAATTGTTTCATTCATTCAAAGCTAGAAGAAACAGAAAATAAATAAATAAATAAATAAAAACCTGAGGAAAAATAGCAAATAGCAATGCACTCACGTTTTCTGTATCATCAACAATCAAAACAGCACTTTCTTGCCCTAACAAAACGTCAAGACCCTTTTGATGCCTTTGAGTTCCATCATCTCGTGAAATCACCTTAGAGTTGAAATATTCTCCTCTAGGATCAAGCAGCCTAGCCATCTCTAATGCATAGGGCCGATCACCCATGGTGTAGATGTACAACTCAAACATTTCATTTGCTTCTTTCAAAAATGTGCGAACAAAGGGCCGCAACTTGGTCATCATGTGCATATGCTCCAATTTGAAGAGGCTGCCTTTGGAGAAATCAATTTGTTTCAGTAAACATTAGTTTAGAAAGGAAACACATTTAAGAAGCCTTAAAAACAACACAACAACATGATATACCTCCCATACAATCTGTCTGGGTAACTAAATGCACCTCTTCTGAGTTTAAATCAGCCAGCAGAGTGGAATTCAGCAATGTGTGATCTAGGTCAAGAACCAAATTAAGCTTTTTATGGCGTAATAAATTCTTCATGTCTGTGTTGCGCAATCTAGAAATTTCCTGATCATTAAGTCTCAGTTCCTGAAGAAACAGAAATTTAGTAAACTATTATTTTGACAACATGGCCAATGACTCAATAAGACAATAATAACTTAAATTTATAGTTCAACAAGCAAATTATCCAAAACCATGTTACCTTGTGTATGTAACCAAATGTCAATCCAGATTCCCCATCCAACCGTTGTCCACAACGTATACACATATCTCCAAATGATCCAGGATGCTTACATACATCTACCATCTCAGATGCCACTGCTACAACAGGGAAAAAAAAAGAGTAAGTTACAATACAAGTCAAAAGATTGTGCAGAATCTGAACTGTTCAGCATAAGTTTAAGTCGGATCCAGTTGTTATTTGCTTTACAACAAGCAGAGAAAACTAAAAAATAAAAGGTTTGGAAGAGAAAGAATCTATTTGTGTATGTACCGTTGCCCCGTGAATCCACAAACCACCAATATATTTTTTTGGAGAATGGTAAAAATCATGGCTTAAGTAAACCAAGTCACAGACAGGAATTCAAGACCCAAAAATAAAATTTCAGTCAAACCAGTGGAATGGTTCAAGAAAGCTTTAGAAGTAGATAAAACTAAGAAACATTACTAAATCAAATTTTTCTTCTCTACAAAAAAATGCTGTGTTCTAAAAAATTCTGCGATGTTGAAATATACACTCATTTATACATGCAAAAGGAAGGCTTCTAGATTCTAAGACAGACAATATAAATATAAATACAATTAAAAAGCAAAACCTACCAATATTACATTCCACGAGTCCTTCTGAAGTAGAAACTTCAGTTTCGTCAATGCTCTCTACTTTACGTCTTTTTATTCTGCTTTAATTCATAAATTCAAATAGAATCATGAGACCAGACCAAAGCATAAGGAAAAAGAAAAACATATAATGGTAGAACTATCTAACTCTTCTGAAATAGCACCTGGCACTCTGAACATCATCTTCTTCCTGTGATGATGAATCAGGTGAACTCGCACCAAGTGCAGTATCAAGAAACGCAGCAAAGTCTTCGCTACTCGATGAATGTACAGGAGACTCCGTCACAAAACTCATCTGTACATTAATCATAACAACCAGTAATAATAATTAGCAGATTTAGAAAAGGTCTTATTGAGGGAGTAAACATCCAAATCCAAATAAAAATAATGACCCAAACACAAAAGTGAAGATTGAAGGTCAATATTTTGTAAACATCCAAATCTTCACGGTTGTTCTCCCGTGTTATCAGTAGTGGGTTAACAGTTGTGAATCATGTTTACGATTCCCAAAACAGAACGAAATATGAAAAGCATACCTGTAACTGTAAGAGCTAGATCACAATTGTTATATCTGCTACTGCTATTGATACAGGAAAGTTCTCAAATTGGGATATGCTAATTATTTTGTATTATCCAAATTAACTTTAACTAATCCTAATAGTTTAGTGTGACAGAGACAGGGACAATGAAATCTGGACAGGGAATGAATTTCACAAAGGCTTTCCCCTCACAATCAAATGTGGTTCTGTATACAGCTTTCGGAAAGAATGTCAAAAACAAAAAACTCGTGGCCAAAATAAATTGAAAGATCTAGGTAATTAATCGCTAAATCGCAATGAACATGACACAATTCGCAGTATATATGAGTAGCGGCAAAGAAGGTCTACCAGAAAAACGCCACTGCATCAAAATTCTAAAAAGCTAAAGCTCAGGCACCGAACAAACACAAATTCCACGTTTTGTAACTTGTTTCAAAGTGAGGGTAAAAGGTAGAAACGCGACGTTTCTTACCTTACCAAACCAGAGTAAATGAAGAGCGAGAGATGAGACTGAGAGAAGTGGCTCCGATGTTGACTCCGTTTCTGTCGCAGTCTTGCAGATCACATTCCGTGCGATTCTCGTTGCCGGCAAAACTCAATATGTTGCTCCTTGCGACGTACCGTGCGGTCTCTACCCTAAACCTGTAAACGACACAAACCCCAATTAGTTTCTTTTTTTATTTTTTTTAAGATTAATACTAAATAAAATCTCTTATAAATGTTTTTACCTACTTAATTTTAATAAGTGTCATTTATCTTCTAAAAATAAATATTTAATAAAAGATAAAAAACACTTGTTAAAATTAAACTGATAAAAAAATTTATAAGAGAACTTGTTAGTAGTAGGAGAATTTAGCTTTTATTTTTTTAGGATGAAGCTAAACTTGCGCCGTCGTAGATGTTCAAAATCCTTTATTGATCTTGTTTGTGGGTACCAAGCATAGGGATTATCCGAACATACTTAGCCTAGTTTGTATTTTATTGCTTGTTTAATATGCAGAATAGTGTTCTAGTGAACCTTATGAAAAAAAAAACACCCAGTGAAAGTAATGGTGAAACCGTGAAACCCCCTGGTGATACAATAAATGAGGAACTAAGTTATCCTAATTTTAAAAATTAATAAAGGGACATAATTAAAAAGTGAACTAATATTTCAAAATTGAAGTTAACCTGAGAAACCTACTATTAGAGTCTTGGAGGTAAATATTTCAGCACTACCGGTAATGAAACCCCGAGTGATCTCTCTCAAGTTGTTGGTACACACAAATAAGGCCAATGGCCCAATAAGGGGAGCCACTGGATGATATACTAGGCTCACTTGTGAAAGCGCCAACACACACAAATAAGTAATTGGTTTTGTCAAAAATTAAATAAAAGATTAAATATGTTTTTCGTTCCTGAAAAATAGAAAAATTATGATTTAAATTTCTAAAAAATGTTTTTTAGGATTTAAATTCTTAAATTGGGGATTTGAGTCATTAAATCAGTATTTTTCAAGGAATCATATCTCTTATTTTTGAGTTTTTTAATGACTTCAATTCTAAAATATATTTTTCAATGACTTAAATCCTTATTTTTCTATTTTTTAGGGACGAAAAACATATTTAAGCCTAAAATAAAATAAGTTGCTAGTTGTTCTTAAATTTTGAATGAATAGATCAAATTAAACTAGGTGAAGAAAAAATATGAAATGAGAGGGATAATCTTAATATTGTCTTAATCATCTTATTTTCTTATCTTATCTTAATTTTTATCTTAATCTTATCTTAATCTTTTAATCTTGTCTTAACCTTTTTCTTATCTTAATCTCATCTTAATTTTAATTTTATTTGATCTTATCTTATCTTAATCAGCAAAATTTGTAGTAGTCACGTAAAAATCATGCAGTGAATTTAAGCCTTCTATTTTCACACTCATTCGGAGTACGAAAGGTAAAGCTAACCAAGAAAAATAGAACCAAATGGAATTAAAAAAAAAAGAAAGGAACCGAACAACATAACACGACTGTTAGAAATAATATTTAATTAGTTAATGATAAGATTATTTAATCAGAGCGGAGTCACTTATGAAGTTTAAAGTTTAGAGTCGTTAGTGCTGATAAGATAAAAAATGTCTTAGTTAGTTTTAAATATTTTATTATTTAATTTTCTCTAACCAAATGGAGTAAATAAAAAAAAGGAACAGAACCATATAAATGTTAGAAATAATATTTAATTGGTTAGTGATAAGATAATTTAGTTAGAGATATAATCAATTATTTAATTCTTTTGTGTCACTCCATCATGTTTTTCCCGCAAGAACTAAATAACAGAATTATAAAGCTAACCGGCAGAAGAATCCACTGACTCAGAGAGTAGAAGAATCCCGAAAAGAAGGCTTTTGAAGATTTTTTGTCAGTTTAATTATTTTTCATTTTGCTCTATACATAGTCCTCGATCGGAGTTTTTTTGTTCTTTTATTTGTGTTATTGTTCACATGAGAGAGGAAAGAATTATTACTAAAAAAACACATTTGGCACCCATGTAGGTTTGAGTCTAAGAATTGCTAATTAAATAGTTATTCAATAATAAATAACAATATTTAAATGATTTATATGAGAACTTTGAAAATCAATTCATTTCTCGTATCATGCCAGTGCAAATCTAGTTAAATTGAAATATAACCTTTGAAACATGAAAGAAAATGTATAAACTATGTATCACTATAAATAATATAGTTAATAATATTTTATCATTAAAACTAATAAAATATTTTCTCCAATCCTAAATATAAGTCATTTTTAACTGAATTATCAAAACTAAGAAAAGATAGTTAGCTTATTAAATTTGTCTAAAAAGATAATTTTTTTCCAACTATACCCTCAATATAAATATGCTAATAAATGTTTAAGTTAATTAATACTACTATATCTTTTCCTCTCTTTCTCACTTCATTATTAATTGGATCTTTGAGAATTGTATAAGAGTCAAGGAAAAAACATGCATTAATGAGTTAGTTGGTTACTTATATTAAGGAGCAAAAATTTCTTTTAGAATGCGATCAATATATAGAACCAGAGGGAGTATATGAGAAATAGGCAAAAAAAAAAAAAATTGATAATACATTACAATAAATAACTAATGTTTTAAATATCTTTTGTCGATCTCTTGTCCAAATAAAATGTATTTTTATTTATAAATTAATATTTTACTAACTATTCTCATTATGTATTTTTCATTATTTTTAATTTCTTTATAGACAAAATTTAACATTTTATTAATAAGTTTTAATAATTAATTTTTTTTATTGAATTAATAAGTAAATTCTTATTGACTTAGCTTCTTGATAATATTAGGGTGCGTCTAGCAGACAGAATATGATAAGAACGAATAGAATAGAAGAAATAGATAAGAGTAGAGTGAGATATTAGTTGAATAACTCATATCTTATTTAATGTTTGGTGTATCTATAAAATATCACAGTGGATAGTATATATTACATTTTCACTTAAAATTATGTTATAATAATCAAATTTCATATAATTTCCTAAATTTCATTTACACATTTTTGTTGTTGTTTACTACACTAATTAAATCATAAAATAATATAACAGTTAAAAAATACTGATAAAATTATATAAACTATATTACGTAATAATAAATAAAAAGTCATATCTTAGTTTTTTCTAAGACTTAGTTCGGGATGAATTTCAGTTTTAATTTCTTTTATTTTAAATTTATTATTATTTTTAGTTATTGTTTAATTGGTATGATTTTCAATTTTAAAAACTATTATAAATTGTATAAATTAAACTAAAATTAATTTATAACTAAATCATAATGACAAAAAAAAATATCCCAACATGAATTAGTAGCTATTGTAATAATAAATATATGTTACGTACAAATTAATATATAGTATTATTATTATAATTACTGCAATGATGATGATGATATTTTTATAATTAAAATAATAATATCAATAATCAATGATAATAATAGTGAAATATTATATGATAATAATAAAGGTAATAACAAGAATAATAATAATAATACACATAAATATATATTATAGTAATATATATTAACAATAATTTAATAATATAGTATTTATATAATAATAATAATTATTATTTATAAAAATAAATGTTAAGTTGAGAATATGTATTGTGAGTAAAGGTAAAGTAAGAAAGAAAATCCTTATCCTTTTATGTTGACCTTTAACCTAACCCTCTCATCAAGAGAACTTTTGAACCAAGGAACAATATATGATAAATTAACATGATAAACTTATCATATTTTACCAATAATGTGGCCTAATGACGTCTGCTTGGGAACTTCACTTTCAGGTTATGTGTTCAAGGCTGGATAGAGCTTTTTTTGAGTTTTACTGTTTCAGGTAAGGCATGGTCAAAAGTTTGATTGTGTGAAAACGGGTTCACCTGCTAATCGTTAGTTCTCAAGTCAACCGGTCAAATTGGTCTGTCCGATTTGAGTTTAATAACAAATTAAGGAGCTGAAGAAGCATATTAACTAAAGTTGGTGGACTACATGTGTGAGTAAGTCTAAACAAAACACACTAAGATAAATTATAAATTAGAGTAAATTATATTTAATTTAATATATAAAGATAAATTACAACTTCATTGAAAATTTATGGGAAGTAAAATGGTTTTTAATCTTAATATTATTATCAACTTCTTATTAATTATAGAGTGTTGATATACAATGTGCTTAAGGCACACTTAAAGTCACAAGAAGTAGAAAAACAATTATAAGTAAATATTGTTTCATATCTCATAAATATAAAAATTAAATTTTCAAATGTTTTATATTATATTTAACTCCTTAAATAGTTCTCTTAAAACATTAAATATTATTTGCTTTAATTACATCTAAAAATTAAATGTTATGTTTTTGCTTATGTAAGAATTACTCATTTGAAGTGAGTGAGTGAGTCATTTAAAAATATCCAACATAATTAGGTCATTGTTGATGTGCTCAATGTTAAATTTTGCTAGGTTTTAGTGGCAAATAAAGTGCAGTCACTATTTCTAACTTTTAGCATCTGAATATCTTTAATGCAAAATTTTTTAGACAAATGTTTTTCTTGTAAGGTGCATATTTACTAGTGGACGATGGTGGTGCTCAATTGGCGCTAGCCTTGGATTAGAGTTGGGTATATGGTCTATTGTCCGCGAGTCGGTAAGTAATTCTTGAATCTTTGTGGTTTTAGACAAAAAAAAAAAAAAAAGACCGCTTATAAAGTGGGTTTCATGAAAAAACCTATTTAAACCGCAGGTTAAATGCGTTTGCCTCACGAATTCGTGAGTTGGCCCGCATGCCACGTCTATAAAATAAAAAATAATTTAATTTTAAAATATATTTTAAAATTCTTGTGTGTAGCTTTAATTTAATAATAATACTTTTATTCCAATTTTAAAAAAATTAATTTTTTTTAATTTAAAACATATTTTAATTAATATTTTTTAGAATAAAAATCATTTTTTAATTCTCAAAAAACAATTTTAATAAAATATTTTACATGAGTCGACTTGTTTAACCATGGATATTCACAAGCCACTAAATATACTCGACCATTGAGTAAACAAGCTTTGTGAACCAATCCGCTTAACCTGTAAATTAGTCCAAGCGAGGCCATGCCATATTACCTCATATACCCACTTCTATGTAGGATGGAGCAATGGCCACATAAATGGTTTGGTGGAGTGTTCATTTCAGTGTTATTATTAAATTTATCATCTATAATAAATTTATTTATTTTTTGATTTGTTCCTACTTTTAATTTTTGGTAGGCTGCCTCAATAGAGTAATCAAAATTGAAAAAAATAAAAATAAAAGACGTATGATATACAAATTAAGGAATCTTTATTCATTTCAATTACATGAGTCGATATTTGCATTAATGGCTTCCTATCTTTCTATATTTTAATACTTAAATGGAGTTAATATGTAAAGTTAGGATTTTCACCTCTAACAAAAAAAAAAAAAAAAAAACAAATAAGAGCAGAGGGATAAAATAACTAAGTAATCTCTGTAGTAAATTTCATTACATACATGTATAGTACACATTCGATTTTTTCTTTTTTTTTTTTTGATAAATTGTACGTATTTGATAACTTCACAATATTATAATTTATGCGGATAATCCAAGAAAAACAGAAACTGCAACACCAAGAGAGTAAGCTCCAATGAAGGTCCCAAGCAACTGAGGACCCGGACGAGTGACGACACCAATTCCTACAATACCGCGATGCCGACAGGAACACAGAACATAGTCGCTTATCCGACAGCGGACAAGATTGCGTCAGTGTACAGCTCGAGGGCCCAATCTTTGAAGGGGAGGAGTCCGAGGGCGCGGTCGTGGTCCGACATATACACACGGCGGAGGGCGGCATCGACCTAGGATCAATCGGGCTGTGCGGGGAGCCACTTTCGAATGAGAGGGTGAGAATTTGAGGTGTTGGCGTGGATGTGATCGGAAGCGGTTTTGAGTTGGTAGGGGTAGACTCCTTCGAAAGCGTACTAAGTGAGAGACATGCAATGAGCGAAGGCTGAGTCGTGCCCAAATTTCGACGAGTTCGAGAGACTGTTCTTAACTCGCTTCGACGCCGATAGCCCCATCTTTGAATTCAACATACCCTGTCATGTCATCATCTATAATCTACTAGAGAGGATATCCGTTATAAGTTTTCAATTTTTTTTAAGAAAAACTAATTACTATTTTATTAAAAAAATTATTTAGGGCAATGATACTGTTATTCCATTTTGTCTATCGTTGCTCTTTTAAATTAATGTAATAATATTTATATTTTTATTTTAATTATATATTTAAATTAAAAATTTAAAAGAGAATAATAATTAACAAATTAAAATGATAATAGCCTCGTCTATTAGTTAACTTCATTTATTTTTATTTAATTTTATTTTTTTTCGTTTAAAGTACTCATAACTTGTTAATTATAAGAAAAAAAGTATATTATTAAAAGTATCAAATAAATTAATTGTTAAAAATATTTTAGATCTTTTTTGTTAAATATAGTGAAAACTGAAAATTATTGAATTTGTTTGTATTGTTAACATAAAATTCTAAAAAAGAATAGCTTATAATCTATGAAGCACCGATTCCGACCCGACACGGACACTCATACACATCAAATGTCCAAAATATAAGACATAGGGACACTATTTATGTATATATATATATATATTAAAAAATTATATAATATGAAAACTATAAGGAATATGACAAAAAAAAAAACTTTGAGGCATTATCATAAGCATGAGGTATCTAAAGAATTCTACTATCATCAAGTGATCCAAACTCATCTCCTAACATAAATTACTATGAGCAAATATTAGATCTTCTGCCATATATGGTATCATCTTATTCCTCTTTAAATATTTTCATTCGAATTTTATTTTTGATATTTTATTTCAAATTATAAAATTATAATGAATTAATTATACTTTTTTGTTTTATTTTATTTGGCATATGATATTTTTAAATAATTTTTTAAGGGAAAAAATTAGGAAAAGTGTCTTTGATGTGTCGAGTTACACACATATGTCGACTCAAAGTGTCGAATTAAATAAAGATGTCGGCTCGACATTTAAAATATATTTTTTATTGAATACTGCTTAAAAGATATTGGAGACATGTCATAAAGTGTAAGTGTCAAACTTGTGTTAAGCACACAAAATAAGTGTCATTCCTTCGTAACTTATCATAGTAGCAATCTTTTATTATTTACTTTCATAGTGAAGTAAATGTATATGTTCTTCACAAAAGAATATATATATATATATATATATATATATATATATATATTTGGCTTAAACGTATTTTTATCTTTCTGGCTCAATCTTTTATTTTTGGTATACTTGGCGTGTGCATATTTTTAATTACGCACATTTAATAGAGAAACTATTATCACTTATAATTTATTATTTTAATAATATTTTTGTGTTAATATTTGATGTTTTTTTGTGAATTCAAAACCTTAACACTTGAATTTGATTAGTTATAAAAATATATTTAAATTAAAAAATATTAAATGAGGAGTGACAGTAGACAAAGAAAAATGATAATAGTTTCTCATTTCTTAAAATTGTGAAAATTACTCAATTGGATCATAATTCATAAGCTCCTTAATTATTATTAAGGATTTGTTTGGTAACACAGCTTAATTAAATATTTAAACAATAAATTCTTATTGAAAACGAGTTTATTTATAAATAAAAGTATGAAACTTAATTAAATAAATTAAAAATAATTTATTCAGATAAGTTGTTCTAGGAAATTTATAAAAATAAACTAAAAACAAGTCATAAAGACATTTTTCATAAAATACGCATAGCTGAAAATAAGCTCTCAAATAACACATTTGAATGAATGGAAAATAAATAAAAATAAACAAAAAATATACTTTCTTTTATTTAGTTTGTGAAAAAATAAAATTATTTTTTCTCTCCTTTTATTCTTTTTCCTTCCTCTGTATTTACTTTTTTTTTAATTTAATTCCTCTAAATTTTTACTCATCCAAAAAAGGGCTAAAGAAATATATACTTCCTATCCGAGAATAACTTGGTTAGATACATCCCAAAAAGTGACCGGGTGGACACACCCAATCACATGCAAGTATTACAAGAAAATATAATAAAATATTTAATTATAAATTTAAATATAATAAATAAATAATTTACTCTCTCTCTATTAGGTTTTCTTTTCACCTGTATTGGGGATATTATTGCCACCTCTTCTTTTTCCTCTGCACTACATATTTTTTTTAAAAGTGTCATTCGTTTGGTATTTAAAATTCGAGTGTGTTCAAGTTTTAAAAACTAAGTGAAGTAAGTTTTTCACAAAATTAACTAACTGTTTTTAATTAATGGGTGCACCCAATTTTTAATTACTAGTAGGTATTTTGAGAAATCCTTTTACACATTCGCTTGATTTTAAATTACCGTGGACACCTTTACGCTTCTCACCGCCTCTGAAACCTTCGACGGCGACAGAGGTGTCGCACGAATATAATCTACCATTGGTAGTCTGGAAATTTGACTCTTACATCGTGTTTCACAAAGTGACAGAAATGCATTCCTGACAGAAATAAAGACGTTTGGTAAATAAGTTACTGAATAGCAAATCAATTATTATTTTTCAAGAATGCATTCCTGAAGAAATAAGAAAAAATAACATTTTATTTTTAGGAATGCATTTTGAACCGTACTCTAACCGAAAAATTACTCTAATTGTATTTTCAGAAATTCATCCAAACAAAATTTATTTTCAAAAATGCATTCTAAACTTTATTTTCCTAAATATAATTCATTATTCTAAAATCAATTCTATCAAAATCAAGATCATGAGTTTTAGCTAAATGGGTCATGTACCAAGTCATAAGACTTGAGAGCAAAAAACCTAAGATTTAAATCTTAACAGTAAAAATTTAAAGAAGAAAAAGAAAATAATTTAATTTAGAGTGCGTGAATATTTGCTTATAAAAAAAAACTATCAAAATCAATTCTTCAGCAAATAATTTTACAAGATCTAGAATAGTGGTAGCTTAACTAAACTGACCTGCTATTCTCGTGCTATCCCTCACCGCCACCGCGGAGCTTCCGTGAACTAATTAGTACTCCTTCATCCTCCTCGGCTCCTTCATTTTCACACCGTCGTTCCATCCTTGTTTCCGGCCGAACCTCCGTCAGTTCCTCCGCCCTGGTCGAGGTATATGTCCCTCACCTGTCCATTGCACATGCTGAACTTGTTCATTCCATTCTTTTATTAACATTACTGCAATTTATGCTGAGAAAGGTAGGGAAAAGAAAAGAGATGAAGGAAGAGATAGAAAACGTAAGGATATAAGTTCTGTTCAACTATTGATATTGATATTGATATATAAAGCATCACTCCATTTCATTTTTAGGATTTCGAGGCATAAACGAGGGAACCCTAGAGGAAGGGAAGAGAGGAATTGAATATGATACTGAGACTGAGTGAGTCGTTGGTTCCTGTATGGAGTCTGCAACGCCATGTCTGTGCGAATGTGAAATCAAATAACAGAAAAGTGATAGTATGTGGACTCCGTTCAAGCTACAGAAAGCGGCCGCCATCGAGGGTCCTATCGAAAGAGGCGATTCAAGTGATTCACGCTCTCAAACTCGCCAAACCCGATGACCTTCCCCAAGTCCTCAACACCAGGCTCACCAGGCTTCTCAAGCCAGATGTATTGGATCTCTTAGCCGAATTGAAACGCCAAAATCAACTCCATTTATCCCTCAAGGTAGAATAATAACTTTTGTTTCATTTCATTATCTATTTCTAGTTTCAATTTGAGTAAACTACCAAATTAGTCCCTTGATTTATAGACATCCTTTCACATTAGTTCTTAAATTAAATAAAATAAAAATTCGTATTTGTTCGTAATTTGTCGGACATATTTGTTGGAGGACCAATATGCTGAATAAATTGCAAATTGGTTCCTTCGGCTTAAGGAATAATGCGAAGACCTTATAGTTTGAGGACTAGTTTGATGGTTTTTTATTTCAATTTTAATTAAACGTGAATTTGATTGAATCGTAGGTTTTCAACTTTGTTCGGGAGGAACCAGGGTACGATTCGCTGCTGCCAATGTACTCAGACATGATACAATTGCTGGGGAGAAACAAAATGACAGAGGAGGCTGAAGAGCTGTTCTCACAAGTGGTGGAAAATGGGTTGAAACCCGACGCGAGATTATGTAACGAGATGATTGGGGCATATCTACGGGTTGGGATGACAGAGAAGGCAATGCAGGTATACGAATCCATGAAGATGAAGGCTTCTGGGTGTTCGCCTGATAAATTGACATTTACGATATTGATAAGAAATTTTGAAAAAGCTGGAGAAGATGGCCTTGCTGCAACTCTCAAACAAGAGTGTGTTGACTATGTTGACTCACCCGATAAATTCATTCGGGAAGTCGAACAAAAACATGTAAGTTTTCCACATTTGGTTTGGTTGTCATTGAAGTTTTAAATTATAGTCTGCACCTGCACCGACTGACTCAAATGATGATCGCGGTCAATGGCCGCATGTCCATGATATGTGACCTAACCGCAACGTGACTCCAGCCATAGTTGGAAACCTTGGATATTAGACATGATGATTCCATAGTTTGGCTTAGGAGGTGAATGTGCTTCATTTGGCAGAAATGGAAGTGGAAAACGTGAAAGTTTCAGTCAAATTAGTACATCATTTTTTTGTTGAAGAAATAATATGTTCATTTACTAATTTTTTGAGAAAATTTTAAAAGAGTAAATCTTTTCTAAACTTGTTATTAGTTGTTAACACTTTTAATCAAAGAAATTATCATGAGTGTATTTTATTATATAAATTAGTGTTTGACAAGGTTTTCTTTTTCTTCAGGTAAAAAAGAGAGATTTCGATCTCGTGTGAAAATAGATGCAACTTTGTTGTTGTATTCTGTATCATTTTCTGATGGAGTTTTACTGGGGGCCTTAACTTGTAGCTTCAGTTCAAATTCATCTGTTTTTGTTGGTGGCAAAGGCCCAATTGAAGGAAATGATCATAGGTGATAGATGGCAATTGTTATTATTGAATGGTTTGTAGGCATGCTGCTGATGCTGCAATGTTGATGATATTATTTGTGCTTTTCAGTTTTGACATGTGGAACAGTTATTGCAGCAAAGCTGGCTATTATCCATTTATTCTAGAACTCAAAACCAAGTTATATTGTATATTATCTGTTCTTGGCTCAAGTGAAATAAGGGGGAATTTAATATGCACAAGAGAATATTGTGTATGGGTGCACAAAAGATACTTTTTTATTAATAACTATTGTTATATTAATATAAAATTACCAATGGTTCAGTTTTTTTGTTTTAATTGTTTTTTATATATTGCCAAATAATCCTTTATTTTTGTTCATTTTCATTCCCACTCTCAACCTAATCTGAACAACTCCTCAGCTGCCACTTTGAATTAGTGCACTGCAACAATGGCAAGCACTCCCACCTCTAGTCTGCTAGGATTGACCCCTTCAAAGCCGACCCTCCTCCACCTTGATGTCAAACACGACATGGACGGCGGATTGGGATAGAAATGCTTTTGTTGATGGTGGCGGTTGAGCTTCCCGAGGTTGTATAACATAAGGATTGAGCATAGTAGCCATGGAGGATGGAGGAAAGCTTCGGTGCTTTGTAAACAATAGAAACTTCAATAACATGATATGTGAGCCTCAAACCACAAGCCGACGGTATCAGCACTTCAACCTCGCTCATCCTGACATGTTCACCGTTGGCGTAGTAGTTGATGTCGTAGATCTGTTCAAGATCGTGAAATTAGTAGTGAATGTGGTAGATCTGTCGACCTTATCCAGATCCGAGGATGATGTGACAGATATTGTGGTTCTTCATGGTGGCGCAGAGGCGGGGCTCAGGAGATCTTTCGGTTTTGTGATGAAAAGGTAAGTGCTGATGGACTTCGAGGAAACGCTTTGCTGGCAATGGGTTTTGTTTCTGGCGAGATGGCATGCCAGAATGGAGGTCTCAACGGCAGCTATGGTGAAGTTTTTCATGGTGATAGGTGACAACAGAGACATAAGAAGAAGAAGGCAATTTATCAATTTAAAATTTTCAAAAGGACTCATTTATAATATGAAATAAATAGGAATATTCCATAGAGATTCCTTATGCATACATGCATAACTTTCAAATTTGTGCAGCATAAAAGCGCCCGTGAAATAATTTTATATAAAAACGTACTAAATGGTCAGCTCGTTAATGTTGTTGAATTTGTATCCTATGAATTCAACCTAGAATTTGTCTGCTAAAGAAATGAAAGTAACTAACGTTGGTTTCTAACATTAATAGAATCAAAATAAATTAATACAGCAAAGAAAGCCTCTCTTTCTATCTCCTTTTCTTTTGTCACTTTACAAGATATTACAAGTCAAAATACATATAAATATTGGTTAAAGAACTCAGTTCATCTAACAAAAGCACCACATATTAGGAGAAAGAAGTAACGGTTGGGAGGGAAATAGAATAACTAAAATCTCAGGTAGCTAAATGGCTGGGAGAGTTGTTGAACATGCTGTGCCACATAAATGCACGCGAAAGCACCATCTCCAGCTCCTGGTGAGTCCAATTCTGAGTTGGAGGGTGTTGAAGGAACATTACTAACTCTTGGAAATCAAGCTTTTGGAGTTTATCTGACCACTGAGAAAATGATAAATGATTTCAGAATATTCACTTTCAACTGTATTACAGTTGCTAAAATAAATAATATGCAAATTGTCTCAAGCAGCCATACTGCAAAATGTAGGAGACAAAAAAAGAATATGTAAAACAACCTAATCAACCATACTTAAAGACATAACTAGATTATGGGATTTGAAGTGGCAATGGATAATCAGAGAATCGATTTCTTCACTAATTAAACTCAATGAGCATTCAATAACTTCTACTAGACTCGAGAAGTAATAGCAAAGAGCCAAAGAATACATAAAATGGAATACGAGCAGCACTGCATAAAACCCACATAAACCAAGAACTAAGGATCCTACACAGCTTCTGAAAACTAAGCATCTTTATTATATAACGCATCAACATAATCACTAATCAACCACCAGGAAATTATGAAAGACTACACAGTACTGCAGAGATGGCCATAGAATGCCAGATTGTTGCTCCATTTTGCAAGTAAAGCACAATTTTCAGTATGACAGTAAAAAGACAATAAATCACATCACGACTATGTGTTTTGTAGGTTATTATCGTAACTTGTAAGAATGCATCTCAAAGAACCCATTTGAGCTGAGCGGTTTGATACTTTTATGTTTCAGAATTTTTCTCTTTCAGAATGATATCTAATCTATACAAAAGCACTTCTTTTTTTTATAAGCGAAAGTGTGTCCACTAGGGTTTGAACCGAGGAGCTACTACTCAAGGTAGCACTCCCCAACCAAAAGCACTCCTAACCATAAAAAGTGGCACAAAAGGCAAGTTTGTTTTAGGTGAAGAAAATTGCAAATTATAATTACTAACATCTACTGAAATGCACCAGAGGAGGTAAAATAATGCGTTAAAAAATTGACAACAAATCCTAACATCGTCATCTTGGCTACACAATGAGATTTTCATGACAAGGTTTCAACAAGTTTCACATTGGCTACATAATGAAATTTAATTCAGATAAATTATTTTAGTAAAAATGCCAAACTGCCAAAGTATCAAGGCTCACCGTTAGAAGAAAACTGGCGGATATATACACAAGGAAGTCTGGCAAGGCATCTCCTTCAGCAAGATATGTGTCCCAAAGACGTGTGACGAGATGGAAAGGTATCTAATTACATAAATCAGACATTAGACTTAACAAAAGCATAAAATCATTCCAAATATCCATAGGTGATCCCTCTGATCACACTTAAAAGCTCTTGAGATTTGATGTGCAGTGACTTTATAAATTAAATATGGTGTTCTTCTGGACACATAAGAGATATAAAATTCAAGCAAACCTCTCGGATTAGAAGACAGTTGAACCAGCGGAAAGCAAATTGAAGAAACTCCAGTCCTTGATTCTCCATATGGCTTGAAACAGGATCTGGGCCAGCTCAAAAGTTCAGTATTAAATTTTATTTGAAGATTGGAGATATATAAATAAAAATACATTTCAAAATATTAGTCTTTTAGAGAAGAAATGTTGTTCTATTGTTTGTTACTTTAGAAAACCAAGTCATTCTTTTTTTCAATTTTAACTTTATCTCTTGGTATTCAATAGCGTTTTTAATCCTTGTACAAAAAAAAACTTAGTGGGCACTGGGCTTAGCCCTCCTTTAGATTAAAAAAAACTTCATAAAATATTTTAAAACAGAGGTAATAACAAACAAAAAGAAATGAGAAGGTTTGGTAAAATTAATACAGATCCAAATCCATATGCAAAAGTGATAGGACCCGGATTGTAAAATAGGAATTATCATGAAAGGTTAAGAAAGAATCAGAAAGATAGAGGAATGATGGATGTATTACTGAAACAGAAAAGGGAAAGAATACAAGAAAAAGGGAAACAATTCCCTCCCAGAGGGAAGCTCCTACTAGCGACTAAGTCTCCTAATTCCGTTCAAGAATACAAATATTTTCCTGTCCCTACCTCTTACTATTCCCATCCTTATATAGCCAACAGTTCAGCCTATGTAATGGGCCTTGGCCCGAAGGTCTAGGTCCTATCAAAAAGTGGGGTATTTAAGTTCATGGAATCACAGATGGACTAAAATCACTCATCTCCATTTTGTGTCCTCTTCACTGTCTCATAATTAAAAAATCACCTAAACAAAAAAATAACAACTAGGAGAAACAGCATTACTTTCAGAAAGGAATAGAAATAGATTTTTTTTTTATTTTTTATAATGAGAGTCCTTTTTAAATCAAGGAGGACATGCAAGGAGACAGAAAATAGGAAATGGTAATCTGTATCCATCATAGTAATACTTGAAGGGGTGGAAAAAGCCAGAGAAAAAGTTTACCATCGATCCTCCTGACCAATTCCTTCAACTTAAAAACAAGCCTTTGAATTCCTGGTTGAGCAAATGTGTAATGATCTTGCATACCATCAAGCAACTTCGACAAGCACCAATAGCAGTCAGCCTCTACATTAGAGATTTTATCAGTTGATAAATCAGACATCAACCAATTATCTATGTCCCCTTCTAAGTATTCTGATATGAAAACAACTAAAAACGGTGTAACAAGATCATTTATCCCCTGAACATATCCACTCGCAGGATGCCGAATGGCCCTGGCAGAAGATCAGGAAGTCACATAAGTAAAAATAAAAAAAAAATAATAAAAACATACATTAGTAAGCAAAGATTAGTCAACAAGAAGGATGATCCAGAATTAAAGAGCCCCAAAGTATCTATCACAGGCAAAGAGTATCTCTATAACTTATTACAGCATGTTGTACTCAAAATGGGAAAGATAGACCATAAAGACAAGAGCCGCTGTTCTTCTAGCATATTTTCCTATTTTCCCATCCCAAGTTAATCATTGCTCTAAACTGCTGCTAAGGAGAAACTAAAATACACAATACAAGAGCAACTATTATCTGCATCTTCTGAAAGTGCAATAAATATGCACCATCATGTAATTCAGATCATCTCATTGGTTTCTAATGCTGAAAACATTTCTAGAAGAGAAATCTCCTCACAGAATCCATCAAGATTATCATTCAGTAAGATAAATAAAACCAAATGTAGGATCAATCAGAAAATGGACAAAATAAATCCATGATATGTATCATCTATTTACCAGAGGTTAACTATGAAAATAACAATATATGCTACATAATATGCTAACCTACAGGCTACAGCAATTACTCCATCAGCTAACTATTTCAGACAAGATTGATTACAATATCCAAAAGCCTTGTGTAGCTTTCCTAGCTAAGCTAAGGACCATCTTTCACCTCAGTAAAAAAAAATCCACAACAAAAAACACCATGATAAAAGTAATAACAGGGTCTCATTAATATCTAACCATGTGTAAAGAATACGTTCCAGTGATTTCTGAACTTGCTGTTGCTGGAAGAATGAAACATCAGGTACAGTTCTTGGACAATCAACAGCAATCTAACAAACACAACGCAAACCGTAAAGAAAAAAGAATCTTATTTTAACCAATAGGCAAGTTAGGCATATATTATAACTGAGAATACCTGGCGAAGCATATTGATCTCATCGTCTGAGCGTTCTGTATCAGGAATATCATAATACTGAGAAACACAGTCAAGGTACTCAAGGCGCTTCCTTCTCAAAACTCCCTCCCTTCTATCTGAATTAGGTGGTGCATATCCCTATTGTCAGTACATAATTAAATTTTCAAGAAACCCCATTGAAAACATGTGGTGACATGTGGCTGACCTATTTACTTTGGAATAATTATCTATATGATAAATACTCATCATTTTTGTTTACAAAATCATCTGTACAGCCTTGTTTCAAAAGAATTTTCATATAACCAGCATCCAGATTTTTATGAAAGAATGACTCTGCAGCCCACCGTCGATAATTTTGTTGTTTTTGATTTCATACATCACGAAAATAAAACAAGAACCAACATACCCTAATAAATTCCGATGTAAACTCCAAATCCATCATTGATGTACTTCTTATGACTTATAGCTATCATGCTGATTGAGCAATAGAAATTTGAACATCAAAGAACTTACCAAAAGAAGTCTCCACACTGTAGGACGCATATTATCTGGAACACCACTCCAAGCTAATTCACGCAATTTCTCTATAGGATAGATAAAGAAGAAATAAGTTGCCTATCATCAGTTCATCAATCATCACTAAATAATGGAAAAATAAATGAATATTATTGTTGCACAAGAACTAGTACTTTACACTATAAGTGAACATGAAGGTTAGATGGCTGATAATGAACAACATTTTAAGCCAACAATCAAGGGCGTGAAAGATATCATCTTGAAAATCAGAAGAGAGGAAATATCAAATTATATATGTATAATACCAATGCCATTAGTTTGTCTTGCAATTCATTTCGAACTTTACAACCAAAAATATCTAGGGAAAGGCAACTACGTCGTGAATAAGATTATCTGAGCACACACCTTATAATTGAATATGATACTTCCATAATTAGAAGTAGCCACATAGGAGCAACAAGAAAGAAGTCAATAAGTGATATAAAAGAATAGAAATAAAGAAGTTTAAATACCTAATATAACCATGGTCCCAGAAAGCACCTTAGTGAACTTCATAACTCTTGCAGAATCTGTAGCTCTTGCACCAATGGTAGATTTCTGGACTTCTTCAGTTGGGTTCTCTACATGGGATGTTGATGTTTTTGACTTATTCTCATTGGAAATACCAAATGATTTGCTTGTACTATGAACTTCCTCCTGTGTTAAGAGTAGAAGTCTCACTCGATTAAGTGTCACTGATCAATCCTATAAAGATATGTAAAATCACATAACTAATTAACTATGAAAAGTAAATAATGAAACCGCCTTACTATCTCAGATGTGTGATCACTTGTGCCAGCATCACTGTAAGAGGAACTCCTTATGTAAGTTGGTGAGGCCAAGCTTGAGTTATCTACCGGATCTACCCTCTGGCTCAGTAAAATTTTACCAGGAATGTTACGCCCTTTGAGGAACCTTGACAAAGAAATAATATAAATTCCCATCAATTGTATGATTCTCCTTGCATGTGAAACCAACATACAATCTATGAATGGAAAAAAAAAAAAAACTGTTGTTCAATTAATCAACTCACTAAAGAGGAAGAAAAACAAAACATCAAAGACCAATTCTGCAAATTCCTAATGCGTGTGTGTGTAAGGAGAGAAAGAGGAGTAACTGCCCCGTTAAGCAAAAAAAAAATTGTAAAATAAAAATGTTATGTAACTACATCTGGTATATCATCTACAGTTTTTAACAGCAACCAAATCTAAATTAATAATCGGTAACAACTAAAACTTCGCTTAGGAATCTACATGTTTCCTCGCTTCCATTATCCCAAAATTTCATAGCAATAATCCAGAATACCTTGAAAAGAAGCTATCCGGTTTGAATGCACGATACATCATCATTTGGTTCTATCAGACACACATAAATCACTCCAAACATGCCTTAGAATTATATCCATTACCATTAGAACTAGTGATCTTAAGGTAAAAAATATTCATTAACAAGTGAAGATTAGCGAATCGGGCAGCGAAATCCTGGAGATCATAAAATTTCCAGAAAATGTCCTTTTTTTCTGAAATTCTGAGGGGGGAAAAAATAACAAGCAACTAAGAAAAGAGGAATTTGAGGGGGTGTACCCTTGAACATTTCGGAGGGTCTGGTTGAATCGGGAATCGAGGATTCCAACGGCAGAAGTGTCTTTGTTGTGGTGATGTTGTTCTCGATTGTGATTGTTGTTGTTCATGGTTGATCTCTCAGAATCGAATCAGTGGCACTTGTTTCTTTCTTTCAGAGCTAGTGTGACTCTGTGTAAGAAATACTAGTATATATATACTCCTACTACTACTACTACAGTATGACATTGCGGCAACAATTTTCTTCTTTCTTTTTGTACTAGTCAATAATCAATAATATTAATAATTAATAATCAGTGTAACATTTGTCCTTCCTTTGTCCATTCGATTGAGTAATTGAAGGTCTGAGATTTGGTGTAAGAGTTTAAACTGGAAAAATATGTTGTTTAAGGGGTTATTTTGAGCAATAATTCTTTGTATGGGGCTATTTTTAAAAAATTCCTACATGGGACTCTTTTCCTCTCCAACTTTTTTTTTTTATAAAAAGATATATATATACCAATGTTGATCTCATTACTTCGTGGAGAGACATAGTCTTCCTTTTATTTTTCAATTGTTACATCTAGTTATTTATAATACTTTTTAAAAAAATATATATTACACGATATTGATATCACCACGCTATAGAGTGGGTTACTTCTCTTTTCATTTTTATACTACTCCATCTATTTGTTTATCATATAAAAATCAAAAAAATTAAATTATGCATGATAATGTCATCACCACATAAAAATGTGTATTTTTTCACTTATTTTCTTACAACTCTATTTATTTGTTCATAATATTTAAAAATTGAATGAGTATTATTTAACGATAATATCTTTTTTTTTCTTTTTTATTAAATTAAGGAGTGAGTAAAGCAGTCCTATTTTTTTAAAAAAAAATATTCCAACCCGAAAAATATAATAATTTAGTGCTTTAACACCTATGATGGAAAGCACCCGTTTAAATTTATACCTGATATCAATAGGTTCTATTCTATCTCTAATATTAATAGCTAGTAACACTTAATTTTTTTTAGAGTAATCCATTTACTATTTAACAGCTAGTTCCTGAATGTATAACTAATAAAGTAATTCTCATAACAGTAAATAAAATTTCAAGGTACAATTTATTATTATTTAAAGGTTAAATTTTAATCATTATATCTCATCTCTATATGTATCTTTTAAACACTTAAAAAAATAAAATACATGTTCGAATCGAAGAGTTGTTACAACTAGATTAACCTGTTGAACGTAATATATATATATATATATATACTTTTAATTTATTTATTATGTTTCTAAAATTTATGCTTATACAAGAAATGTTCGTCATAGGTGGTGGAATCAGCTCATTATCTTTAAGTAGTAACAATAATATCCTGAAAATAAATTTGAGTTCTGACATTGATTACCCTTTTTCTTTTGTTACAGACATTGATTATCTTGAGTTCTCTTAATTTACTTACTCATTAATTATTTGATAAGTTTCACAATTTTATTAGGTGGTATATAGTTCTTACAATTAATTTTTTCTATTAATTTCCAATATTTTAATTTTCAAAATATCAACTAACTTTTTTAATTCTGTTGTGCTTTTTTGCATACACACATATAGTTTAATTCATATCTCTTCTTCGCAAAAGACTTTTTTGGTGTGTATCGAGATATTTTTCGACCGACAGCTAAAGACTAATTTTTTCAAAGCGTAAACATCATTCAAGTAAATTTTATCTTTTCTAACAACGTATTCTTGCTATAAAACTTCACATGTGATAAATCATAAGGGTGTACGACAATGAAATTTTTTCTAGGCTGATGGCCGAAATTCATTTTGCAAGAAAATATTCTTGTTATAAAACTTGACACATTATAGATAATACACGGGAGTATACCCATCCCTCACCGCACTCGACCCTAAACTTAGTTTGAGTCCAACCCAAATAAGCCTCAGACTATACAGATCTAGTTAAACTCAGATAAAAAGGAAAGGGTTGACCTAAACTCATACTCAAATAATTTAATACAAACAAATAACAGCCATCAAATATAACATTACTCAATTTTAAATATAGTCTGCAACTGTCAACAATTCATCAATGCTAAAATTAACAGTTGAGAATGATAAAAGAAAAAATATATGGTAAGCTTGAGTTTTGAACACACTTGAGAATTAATATTCTTATTTCGGAAGAAAAATAATGATACATATAGATAAA
Source organism: Cyamopsis tetragonoloba (assembly GCA_037177725.1). Taxonomy (NCBI): domain Eukaryota; kingdom Viridiplantae; phylum Streptophyta; class Magnoliopsida; order Fabales; family Fabaceae; genus Cyamopsis; species Cyamopsis tetragonoloba. The sequence continues at coordinate 57,353,462 of CM074124.1, read as the reverse complement.
TACAACTTCAAATACTTTATCAACATATAGTACATTTCGCTTATTAAAAAAATTACGAAATTCAAGGAAAAAATATTATAAAACTAAGACCACATATTAACTATAGTAAAAACAATATAAATGCAATTTACGCCTTAAATTTAACTCAAACTTTATATAACCATAATGTTACCAAAAAAAACTTTATAAAACCATAAGGATATGTTTGGTATATCCTCATGTAAATGCAAATTTGATATCTGCTGACAAATAAAAGCACAAGAAACGAAACAAATGGCCTCAAAGGAATGAAAAATTATATTCTGGATACAAAATTATACACATAAATAACAAGTAGCAGCAACATGCAGATTCAAAGTAAACGCTAACAAGGTAGTATAACGCAGGGATGGTGTCTTATAATCAGAAGATTCAGCTTCCTGTAAAATCAAGCACTAACCCTGGCGATGACGAAAAACTGCTTACTGAACTAAAATTCATAGATACACATGAAATCTGCAGCTTCAGTATATTCATTTGGAATGCTGCTGATTCTTCATTTCGATATAATTGGACGCACTATTTAAGCCAACTAAAAGTTACCATATCATATCATTGACTGGCGTCATTTCCCCAAACATTATCCCAAGAACCACTAGGAGCACCCTTTGGAGCCTCAATATAGTTTGTGTTTTCAGAAGAATTGGGTGCTCCGGGAAGTGGATGTCCATTCAGACCAGGCGGGTTAACCATCTTCGGCTTTGTTTTGACCCCAAGCAGCCGCAGCACAAATCTAGCTAGCTCTCCATACAACATACCAGAGCGATCAAACAGCTGCAGCAGAGACCATATAATGATCTAAAAGTTAAATTTTATTTACTAACACATGATAACAAGCAAGTGATTATAGAATATAACTCGAATTTCCCAATGTGCTGTGCGAAGGAAAATCAAGATGAAAATAGAGTTCCTAACTGCTATATCAAAATAAAACATCACGCAAGGTACAGAGTGCATTCAAGTGAAATAACACATCCACGAATGAGTGCGTGCTTATATTACATTGTTTGGTTACTTTCCAAAGATTGAGTGCTTTTGTAGTGGCAGATAGGCGCTTGCTTTTGATTTTTCCAGAATATGCAACCATACACCATACGTGACCAAACTACACCTCAAATTTGTATAAAAGGTAATCCATCACTTAAATATACCCTTTTCCATAATTTAACGCACAAAAGAAAAAATCATATTTCCTGGGGATACGCAAATGAGAACAATTACACAGTAGTTTTAAGAGAACATTCGAATACCAACAAATGATTTCTAAAAGAAAAAAGTTAAGAAATTATTTCAAATCCAATTATTGTATAAGCGATCCTCTGCAAAGCAAAAATTTCCCAGCAAAATTCAACAAAGTGATTTCATTTTTCACTTCATTTCCAATATTCCAACAGCCAAATGAGCTGCATATACAATTAGAAAATAAACAGAATTACATGAAATGGGAAGAGAAAGATTAACACAAAACCTGAAGCATTGCAGTCATGAACATATGGAAAGCCTGTGTGTTCTGGTCTATAAGTATTGATATCCGACCAAAAAAGTTAACCACACCTTGCATCTGTCATTGGAGGGAAATAAGTTCAACATAAGCAATGTCTTGGGCAACACAGAGCAAAAAACCATATTCATATTAAAAGAACTCAAAGGGGGAAAAAGGATAATAAACAATAGTGAAAAAGGTAAACGGAGTGCAAATGCACCTAATTACAATTCATTATCCTAATCCTTATCTGTTTTAATAACTACGGTTTGTCTAACCTGTGCAATATTGCACAGGTTAAGCATCTCAAAGGAGAAGCTTTTCATAGGGAAAGACCAAAATTAATTGAGTTTTGTATTTAACATGCATTTATTACTTATATTTTTTTCTATTTTGGGGTTCTTATCCTGTGCAATAGTTGCACAGGTTAGAAAAACCGTAATAACTAAGTACTTCTAAATACAAGAAGTTTCATTAGAAGCCTATAATACGCAATTACAAAGATTAACATTATTACTGTTACTGTACTAGTGTGTCTTGTCTCATGTGGAGAGGCACTCCAACTAATACCAATACCATGTTAAAGAATCAGAGTTTGATCTAGAACCAACAAACCATCACCAGTAAGAGTGAATGGTAAAGCATTGTGTACATGACTTAACAATCTAGTAAACCTAAATGGGAGAAACCATGTCCATGTTACATGTTCATCAATCATCCCTATGGAAGCAAAACTAAAGTCACTGGAGCCTCATATATCTCACCACGCGTAGAAAAGACATCCAAAATCCTGGCGGAGATGGAGGGGCACCATATGGATTGTTGGGATCTTGATCTCCATAAGGACCACCACCCATGCCATAACCACCCATTGGACCCCCAAAGCCACTGTTATACATTCCACCCCCATACATCCCAGATGAACCATAAAGACCACCATATCCACCCCTGTACATACTGTTACCATACATACCCCCTCCATACATCCCTCCTCCCAGTCCCCCATAAGAAGATCCATACATTCCAGATCCGTATCCAGAATTATAATTCATTGCAGAACCATATCCTGCGTATTGTAAGAAAAATAAAAAGATTCATCAAAAAAAAAAACAACAAGGAAAATCTTGAAGGGAGAAGAATGGCTTCAACACCACAATAATTCTTTAACAAAAAAAAAACTAACCTCCATAGCTGGTATTCCCATAATTCTGCTCCCATGGCCTTGTGGGAACAGGCCTCCCAAGTGAATTCCTGTTGGCAGTTGTATTCCTATCAGAACTCGAAACAATTTCCCCAGGTTTTGCAGTTCCCGAAGCCTCAACTACATCACTTGTGGTTCCAGCTGAAGGGGGTTTAAAAGGTGCAGGTCCAGATGAGGAACCTGCTTGTTCCCAAGGTTTTGGTGGAGGACTACTTGCTGCATCACAAATTTATTTACAGAACAAATAAGTTATGAAATATTTTCGGATGATGAAGTGTAATTTGTAAATGTTCGAGAGCACTACGTCGAATCTTTGTTCCCATGGCTTAGAAGGCCTTGATTTATCATATCAGGTACGAAAGAATTCAAATTTCAAAGAAGTAACTAAATAAGAGACTGTAGCTCGCACTAAGTGGGAGAATTTCTACAAACTTAGGAAGTTTGATGAGAACAAGGCGATGGATCGTTAATGGTGTCAGATGGGAAGGGTTTTTGGGCTACGCTAATAATAATAATAATACTTAATTGGCAACAAAACGCGTAGCCTAACGGGAAAACTAGCGGGGAATTATATGAATTGTAGCAAAATCTATCATGGGAAGGTTAATTCATTGAGGAAAAAGAAATGAATCGATATGAAAGGGAAGAGATTAAAAGAGAACGAACCTGAAGCTTGGGCCATGAGAATTAATTGGAACTGGAGAGAAACACCATATAAACTCTTTCTCTTTCTCGAAGCGAAGGGGATTATTGCTATGATTGTTTATGGGCTTTAAAAGAAGAAGAAGCAGAAGAAGACGAAGAAGAGAAGGTGAAGAAGGAGGCAGCTATTGGCTGCACCTGCACTGCACCTCTATCAAAGTGGACCCACAACAACTTGAGGTAAGGTAATAGGTAACTTCTAATCCAAAATAAAATATGGTGCCTTTTAAAGTACATCACTTTATAGGTGCTGTACGCGTCCACCATCAAATTGACTTGTGATAGAAGATTAATTTTTCTTTTTTTCTATAATATTATTTTATTAATTTTAATTATTTCATTAATTTTAAGTATTGTTTTGTGATACTTTTTCTTTATCTTCTCGGCTGGTTAGAATCTTCACGTTTGGCTTGTTCACACCACTTTAGTCATTGTCGAACCCATCGGAGTCCCAAAGTTTGGTTGCGGTGTGCTTTCTCTCTGTGCCCAACTTTCTACCTTGGCTCTTCACTTTAGAAAACGTCTCTACTCTTTTTAGCGAACCTGTTTCCATTGTTGCAAAATGCTATAGATTTTGTTGCTAGTATACGAATTGAATCTTAGACGTTGAGGAATGCCACATTAGTGTTAGTGTGCATCTTGTTTTTATCTTATTAGTTCCCCGACCTTGTTGATTTTGTTTTCAATGCAAAGGGGAAGTTTGCAAAAGCAATTTAGGGTTCCATATAACTTAAAATTTGGGATTTTTGCAGTTTTCTAGCACTAGTCAAATATATAGTGAGTAAATGCATTAGTCGACTCTTCATGATGAAATGAAACAAAATGATACTTTGTTTGGCTTGTAGCTTATGTGCTCTGAACTTAGTGCTTTGATATGTGTAGCAATTGTAAATTAGAAATTGAAACATTTCTCTTATAGTACTTTTGTTTTGGTAGTGTTGGGTGTTTTCTTGAAAAAAAAAAAGAATTGGTCAAAAATCCCTTTGAAAAATTAAATTAAATTAAATTATGGCTTTTCACTATCAACTCTTGCGAGTGACAATCTTTTGTTGTTGCTGCAATAAAGCATTCAAATGGAAGGCCTGAAACACAACCATCGAGTCTCGCTTTGTGGCTGAAGGTTAATATATCTTATACATGTTCTTCCTCCCTTAATTAATCACACTTGAACTAGAGGGATTAAGGGAGGTAAACATAAGTTCAATCGAGTGAAACTAAAGGAATTAACGATTTTTGCATTTCATTACAACATGTTAGTTTAGTAAATAAAAATAATTAATTATTTAGTGTGACATTTAGTTTCGGTCAACAGTAAAAATCATTACCCTTAAATTTAATATTATTATATCTAACCGTATGATTGATGTTTTGTGTTCATACACCACCTATGAGCTGGTGTATTCTATACGTGGCCAATAAAATATACAAGACAAACTTTTTTGGTATTGAATATTAAAATAATAATATTAATATATTAATGTATATTTTGCTCCCAATTGAATGATTAAAGGCTCCCCAAACTCCATTATTGACACTCCCCAAACGCCATTTAAAATAAAGGATTTTGAAGAAATAATCTTTTTATTAATTAAATGTTTTTGGAGAAAATGTTATTTTTAGAAATAAGTAATCAAATATTCTAAAAGAAAAATAAAAAGTGAAATATATATTATATATATACTCTTGATTTGAAATGAGTTAAACTTAATATCTTGTTCAAATTTAATGTAGATTTTCTTTACCTTTCTATTTATACAGTTTCTTACTTAAAAAATAAATAAATTCTGAAACAAACGGTGGTCATAGCTTTTTTTTTTTAGTTATGAATTTCAAAAGTTCGAAGAAAATAAATATATTTGATATTTAATAAATTAAAGAGATTATGAGCATGTTTGTTTCAGCTTATTTGATAAAATAAAAACTTATTTTAATAAAAAATGTAGTTATAAAAATTTTAGTCTATTTGTTTGTGCTTTTGAAAATAATCAGATTGTCTGCTTATTTTAATAAGCAGGTAAATTGTTTTTCAAAATAAACACAAAATCTTATTATTCTTATGATAACCAAACATATATAGTTTCTAATTTTTATTATAATCACTTAAAAAATAATTAATTCTTTACTTATAAAAATAATCAATTATTTTAAATTTAAATAAACATACTCTAATAATATGTTTAAGAGAATGCTTGTACCCTTCGAAATTCGAATACAATTTTTCAGAAAAATAGTTATATGTTTTATCATTATTAAATTTATTTTGAAAACAAGTTTGATAGACTAATCATGTCAAAAGATTAGTTATTTTACCTCGGTTATAGGGTAGAGGGTACCGAACAAAAAAAAAAAAGTGTCACCATGTGAATCTTATGTGAATTAAGTAGGCCTATTAGCTTCCTACCCATTTAATTTTAATAAATATCATTTATCTTCTATTTAGTATTTACTTTTTAAAATATAGATAACACTTATCAAAATTAAGTAGGTAAAAAAATTAATAGGAAGATTTAGTAAAAGGATTAAGCATTATACATTAGCGGCAAGCCAAAAAAGTTTTAGCATACAATTGAGCCTATTTAGGTGTATTTGGGTACACAGCTTAATTAAGTACTTATGCAATAAGTTATTTTTAAATTATAGTTTTTTCGTAGAAAAAATTTTAGAACTTACTTGAATAAACTAAAAACAACTTATTCTAATAAGTTACTTCAAGAAGCTTATAAAATAAGCTGAAAACAACTTATAGGAACCCATAAGCTATTTTCATAAGCTGCACATAAGCCTTTACAAATAATGCCTTAATAAAATTAGTAACTTATAACTAATAATTTATTACTTATAATGGTATAGATCTATTAGGCAAAATTAACTTATAACTAACTTCAAATGTGTCAAAAGGTATGTACTGGTATAATAATTATATTTATAATATTTATAATTTACACTGGAGGGGATTAATAAATTGTACGCTATGCAAACACTACCATCATTTTTTTGTAAATTGAAGTTAGTAGCATCTCTGGCTTTCAAAAGGTTCATGTCTCAAATGGTACTCTTAAGATAAATTAAACAGTTAATCTTAGTTTCTCTGTTGCCGGGACCCATATGAGAATGATAGACAAAATATGCTTTCTTTGAAAACAGGGGAAAATTATTCAGAATAAAATTCCATTCACCAAACACCTTTAAGATCTTAAGCTCCTAAATGAGCAATAAACTACTTTATCAAACACAGAATTATATACATTGAATAAAATCATATTTTAGTTATATTATTTGATTAATTGATGGGAAATCTATACAATTACAAACTGGGATTACAGCACCGCAGAGGTATTTACCTCAGTCCTGACTACTACTGTAAATTTCTATGGTGCTGCTATGTGTTCAAATATACAACAGAACTACAATTTTACATGCACATGCTCTCCGATATGAACCCTATCTATCTATCTTCCAGAAAGCCACTGTGAAATGACTCTTAGCTTTTGGCATCCATAAATGGCTACGATTCAAACTCTTCCTGATGCAGAACCTTCATAAGATCATGAAAAATTAACAAAATCTTATCAAAGCAAGACTTGAATTGCACAATAAAGTCATCCATAACCTCATATGCTATGAGCTACCTCCCAAGTAACCACTATTACTTCCAGAGCTACCGAAAACGCAAGGTGTATCACGAACAAGAAACCTCACACTACGCGTGCCTGTATCATCCATTATTTCTAAACACTCTTGCAAATCCGAATCATTGACCAACATCACCCATTCCTCTTCATCATCCAGATATTTGAGCTGAAAGGACCCATTTTGCAGTTTGAATCTCGCGGCAACTTCTTCGTATAGCTTAAAACAACCAGCAGAAGGATCAAACTTGAACCTGATGGTATCTTCCCCGTAGGTAGCCTTGACACTTATTTTTGAGCCGCTATCAACGATGGTTGATTTGGCTTTGGACTTATGCTGATTCTCAAAGCTCTGAGAATCTGATGAACTTCCATGCATCATTGAACCGGAGCCACTTGATGAGTCTGTCAAGCTTGAAGTAGTAGGTTGGTTATGTTCAACAACGACATCGTCCCATTTATTCACTTCTTTTGCAAGAACAGAACCAGAATAAGCTTGTTCCCGAGACCCATCATCCATTGCCGTTGATTTTGAATCTTCACTACAAGATGCAGGAAGTACTGAATCTGAGTCTTGTGTAACAGGCACAGGGTCTTTTATGGTACCTTTCTCAGGGAACAGAACAGATTTACTTGCATCAATTTCTCCGATGATTGACCCTCCGGCAACAAATGCCCCCATTGAGGGATCAAACTTCAACCCTCCTTCCACTCCCTGGACAGAGTCAAGCACAGTCTGTATTTTCCTCAACGAGCGATTCACTTTATTAATTTTGCGGGATGGCCATCTCGAAATTCCATGTTGCCTGCATATCCTTTTCAGAGTTGTTGGGCAAACTGTTCAAAGAAGAAATATTTGTTAAGAACAAGCTAGTTTCAGTTCATGAGAATTGTCTTCCAGAAATATTGAACATCATCTTTGTACAATAAAAGGGCATTCTTTCTTTTAAGATAGAAAAGTTGTGGCTGGAATCAACTTAAATTGTTTCTAACGAGAATGCTACTGAACTACACTTAACCTCGAAGATAGCATACTACGAACATCGTTTGGTAAACAACTCTCATATATTTCAATATAAATATGACAACTGATTGCTGCTTAATAATACAAAGGCATAACATGCAATTTGCAGCATTGAACAATTTCATAATAAAATGCTTATTGGATTGCATTCATTGTTTTGCCTACTAAGTTGTAACTATAGAAGAAAAATGAAACCTACAATGGCTTTCAGAACCTGAAGGTATACAGTTCAAATGATAGTTAAGAACAACCAACGTAACGCAACCAAACGCAGATCTTATAAAAGCTAACAACTGTCATCATAACCCAACATAAATTTGCCAGGTCAAAAATACAGAGAAATTAGCACAAAAACGTTGGAGTCTAACCACCAAGGCTTTTTGCAGCATCCTTCAGACTACCAGAAAAGTATTGTTGAAGAACGCTCAAGCTAACATTCTTCTCTGTCGTACTTCTGTTTTTCTCACCCTGCCTTCCTGGACCATTTTTTTCCTACATGACAAAAAGCTCGATCTCAGGAAATATATAAAACTATTATACTACCAAAAATTATAAAGTTGATGCATAAATAAGTTTTTGCTCCATTAGAACATCAATGGAGTAAGATGGATATTCAGTAATTTTGTTTCCCTGTTCTACTCCATGATTCATAAACATGTTAACATATGTTTACTCATATATAGCATTGATTTCAAATTATCAAATTAAATTACAGTTATAATTATGATATTAAGTTCTTCATAGCCAATCTTTGAAATGTAGCCATAGTAAGTAATTATCAATTCCAGCATTTATATAACGTGCACATTATCTTTCAAACAGAAGAAAAAATCATCATCATAACTCACAGCACAACATTCATTGGTCATGATAGATATAGAAGATAAGGAACTCTCAAATAGTTAACACAATAAGAGGATCAAAAGGCACGACTTATACTGTTTAGAATAAGAAAAGAGTAACGCTCTAACAAATATCATAAAGGGAATTTAAGTGAAGAAAAACCATCTTTGAATAAATAAATATAAATGTTGGTAGCTAACATTCTTAATTAGCGTGAGTTGGTTAATTTGCTTATACTCGAGTTCGGAGGTAGTGCATTTGCTAGTTATGCATTCAGGAGGAGAGTTATTCACAAACATAGAAGTTAACAAGAACAAGCTACCACAATTTTTGCAAAATAATAAAATCTTTTATTAGGGTCAAAGGACAGCTGGAGAAGCATACCTGGTTGCGAGAAGACTCGATTCCAGTGTTTCTTGGGTTAGATGCCTTCACTCTCACTGACATCTTCTGGACAGAATCGTCGTTTCCATTTGTTAATGGTGTTGGAGAGTCTCCCCTCGACATAGGAAACAAATCCGGGACATTGTTATTTTCAAACCCCACTTGTGAGCTTTGAATTCCTGATATTTCAGCATCCGAAACTGTCCTCAAACTCCTACAAACTCTCTGCATGGTACCTGAGAGATTGTCTAATAAAAGTTGCTGCTCTGAACACCCTCTCATATTGAGAGGCAGAAAGAATTCCAATACGTAATCATCATCATTAGTATAAGTACTCCTTAGCCTTATTGCCACAGCAGCATTCAAGTTATACTTGCGTGCGTGATGGACAAGTGGATATTCACTAATATCATACATCTTCACATCAGGATAGAAGAAAGGATGATTTGATTGGAGAGCTTTTCCAGCTATACCTTTCCCTTCCTCAAGATGATGTTCAACACATGCACGGACAAATCCTTCCACATCTCTATCAGTTATATAGCAAGCCGATTCTTCAATGCAAAGTATGTTTTTCTCAGTAGAACTTGAATGGCTGTCTTTAATCTGTAACCTAGCTTCACCTCTTGTGCCCTCGGCATAACAGCAAGGAATCCATGTTAATGCCAATGGCAATCTATGTGCATGACACACTGATCTTAACACATCAACTATCTCTGTTAAAGCAGCTTTTTTGTTGTTTGAAAGACACTGCAGAAAAATGAATATATGTTGTAAGAAATGAGAGAATCAAGATGAAAGCAAATCGCAATACCTCAATCCCCACCCCAAAAAACACAACTCGTAATCTCATATTTCAAGATAAATTTACCACTGCTTGAATTTTTTCCACTTATCATTATAGTGGGGATTGGGGGATCAATAGGCAGAAATAAATAAAAAAAAAAAAAAAAAACCAAAAAACAGGTTTTACAAATACCTCGGGAAGAAGACGAGGAGGCATAGTAGTCCTTAAATTTACAAGCTGCAGAAAGCCAAGATAAACACACTCATTACTACCTTCAATTGTAATATAACTTGCAAATTTTTAGAACATAAAAAAAAAAGGTTAGTTATTCCAGCAAAATAAGAGTGGGAGGAAAAAAAATACTTTTTCTAAGCAATTGAAGAGAACATCTATAACTGAATTGATTTAGATGCAAGATGGTCTTTGAAAGACCTTAACAAAAGATAAAGAAATTTCTCGGCCAAATGAAATATGAAATGCATTTTGAAATAACTTAACTACTCAAGTATGTGCCCTGAAGAATGTAAGACATGTATACAGGACAATTTTTTACTAGCAAACATATAATATCACTGATTTTCTTTTCCAATTCTGGCAACAATCCTTAATGGGAACAATGGAAACATGACTACATAAAAATTCATCTGGCTGTCTATGTGCTCCTCAATCATGTTCTGACAGAAAATGGTATTGACCAACGAACACATAAGATACTTTGTCAGCCAAACTAGGAAATTCTCCATGATAACTTTGTATTGACTCGAAAGTTCCAAACAGTTTTTTGAGAATAATAAAAAGTCTCAAATAGTGTATACATATCTATCAAACAAATCTTCAAATATATTCATGTCACATTGTGGGCTAAATTCTCGCCAAAATCCCTGCAATCTTTCTTAAACCAAGACAACATACTTCTATATAAATTTATACTCCCTCCGTTTTCGATTATAAGCAAAAATTACCTAACTCACACCCTTTAAGAAAATTAGTTAGCCTCATTTAATTTTTTTGAATCTATCAAAAAGTCAATTTGTTTTCCTAAATTACCCTCCATTAAGTTACTCTCTCTCCTCTTCAAAATCACTATAATTAATGAGATGGTTAATTGAGTGGAGGGTATAATAGAAAATTTTTCATTAAATGCAAGTGAATATAGTTAGTTTTGCTTATATTTAAAAACATAGTATTGTGAAAAAATTTGCTTATATTTGAAAACGGAGGGAGTATATAGATATGTAGACATTATATATAAGGCAAATTAAAAACAGTATTGTGAAGACTACCAGGTCAATTACGACCACTCCATCAGACTCAACATAAGAAGCAGTGAAATAGGCAACAGAAGACAGAGTTATGCTGGAAACAGAAAAAGAAAAGTCTACCTGGAGTGCACGGCAAACAATTTCTAATTCGCTGTCAAAATCAGGTTTTTCCTTTGTGGTGACAAGTTCCAGCACAGCACAGCATGGCAGTTCAGAGTGCGGATCAGATATGGGGAAAGCAATTGATCCACGAACCTCGTGATTAATCGCATGCTCGACCCTTAGGTACTCTTTCATACTGTAATAAACAACATTGGAAGTCCACTCGGGAATTCTGGAGATAAACACACGACCAGGAAGTCCTAGAAGACAACCAGATTCTCCTTCTGCAGAAAATGTAAATGTCCTTGACACTTCACGATACCCTGCAAGCATTTGATCTAGCAAATAAGGTTGCTCACTTGTGCTTAAAATGAATTGATCACCGTGCTTTATGGGTACCCAAACTTGTGCCAATATTCCTCCACCAGCTGATTCCTTAAAGAAGGATAAAGCCCTCAGCATTCTCTCATCAAGTGACAAACCAGGTGGCCTAGGAATAATATAATTATCCGTTTCAAAGGTATCAAAATTTTGAGAAGAGCTATTCAATTTTTGCTTAGAATTTAAATCATCTGTGTCATCTAACAAACCAACTAGGGTATCCATTTGCTGACACACAACTTTCTCCCCATAAGAACTATCAGTTTCATTGTAATTTCTGCCAACTACTGGTATATAGCACTGCCCACTATTTTGCTGTACAAGATTGAATCCATCGGGCAATGGATATGGCACTGGGGCAAATGACGGAATCTCATTGGCCAATATCTGATCAGTCGTCAATGGGCTATTGCACAAACCAGCATAAGTATCAATGTTCATGAGCTCAGATAAGCTGTTTGGCATATCCTCTGACATCGAATTGCTCATCCCAGCATCCAATGATGCTAATCCCTCCAACTGAGCTCTAGCAGATTGCCAATACCCAATTCCTCTTCCCTTCGGAGAAAAAGGGTATTCCATACTTAGGTTGGAGATCAGAATCAATTGAAATTCAGCCAACGTTAGAGTTCCTTGGTGTAAAAAATTGCACAAGGCATGGGTTCCCTGTTCGACAGCATTCTTGAAGCATGTAAGTTTGTATATTCCAATAAGCCACCTTCATCACCAAGCAAATTAACATGAGCATAACCCCAAAAACAAATTTTCAAAAAATCAAGGATTAGCAAACCTAGACCACCACTAAACAACAGTAGATTTAAGTTTGTCATGTCAGCACTGCACAAGGACGAGCTCAAGGCAGCATAACTTAGCTAAAAATATTTTGAAAACAAATATATGGTAATAACAATCTCAAATTCTCAACCCCTCAAGCAAAAAGGCAAGCTTCATAGGCAAAACATTGCTCACATTAAACTTGCTCTTGCCTACAAGAAATCTGCATGGAGAAAGTTTTCTAGGGAAACAAACACAACTCTAGTATACATATTTAGAATTTGATATTTGCAATTTTGCACCAGGCTTTTCTGTTAAACTGATTTAAAGTCCTCTACAATCTACATATCAAATATTAATCTAACATCCATCTTTCCCACTCATTTTCAACAATCTTCACCACCACAAAAATCCACCACCATACTTAGCAATTTAGCTTCTCTGTTGATCTCTTCCTGGTGATCACCTACTGACCTTGGAATGAATGGTTGTGATTATTTGATTTTTAAGGTGAGTGGATTTGAGATGAATGGTTTAGATTCAAGTGCAATAATATATGTGTTTGGTTCAGCTTATATTGAAAGAATAATAGCATATTTTTGTCAGCTCCCTAAGAGAGCTTTTGGAAAACAAGCCATTAAAATTTCCCCACATTTCAGCATCTCAAACATAAACTAAAATCTTGTCTTTGAAACTAGCGAGGATGAGAATTAAGGAATTACCACTCAAACCGTGCAGTTCCCAAACCTCAAAGGTGTGCATCAAACACCCAGGGAGAATCTCAACTTCAGAAAGGCACAATTGAACAAGATGATGATGACTTAAGAACAGGGAAATTAGGGTTCCCAAAGCGTCAATGTTGGGGAGCAGAGCTCCAAATGGAGTAGGACGACGAAACGGCGTATAATAAACGGCAGAAATTTTCGGAAGGTTGTCAACGATTGGAAGCAAGTAAGAGCGAGGAGGAGTCCAATCGTGGTTAATTGTATTGTATATTGTATATTGTATATTGTATATGACAAAAAGAAGAAAGAAAAGTAGTACTGTACTAGCAATTATAGAACCAAATTGGGAATTGCCTGAATACGAAGGAACCCTAGAAATAGGAAGAGACAAGGAATGAAGCACCGACCTGAAAATCCTCGAAGATGACGAAATCTTAGCCCATGGAATTCAACAAAAGAGGCAACTCAGCTATGAAGTGGACGAAGTGAGAGTTAAAGAAAAGATGAAAACGGAAGCGTTGAATGCTAAAAAAGGGAAAAAGTCGAATCAGCAAAGTGCGGAAGTTTAGCTGGGGACGGAAGTACCACAGAAGCTGCTTGCTAAAAATGGAATGACGGTCTTTCCGAGCCGTTTTCCGAGCCTTGTACGGTGTACTTTACGAAGCAACTACTATCTCATCATCGCTTTTGTCCCGCTGGGATTTTTTTTATAATTATTATATATATATATTATATATTATTGGCTAAATTACTTTTTTTACATGTTCCAGTCATGTAGCTCGGTTGGTGAGCGCATAGAGACATGTGTGTGTAGGTACGGAGTTCGAATCTCGATTGTACTACTTTCCTATGAATAGAAAAAAGGGTAAATTGCACTCACTACCCTTGAGATTTGGCTAAATTACACTCCACCTCATTTTTAAGGTAAAACTGTACTCCACCCCATTTCATTAACTATGGTTAGTTTCATTTCTTTTCTTTTTTTTACAATAATTAATTGATTATTTTCTACATTAAAATTGTTAGTTTTTAGGTTTGAATAAGTTTTTAATTTATTAATTCAATAATTTTTGTTTTTCATTTTAATCCAACTTAATTAAAAAAAATTATTTTTAGTTCTTAATAATGTTAAATTTTTTCATAACATTTTTTAGGGGATCAAAAGAAAATTAAATAATAGGATTAAAGTTTAAAAAATTATTTTTTTTATTGAAAACTAAAATAAAAAATTTAAGAGACTAAAAATTAAATTTTTGAATTAGATTTGTCAAAAATTAAAAAATAAAATTATCGGGCGAACCACCCTTTGGTTAATTACAAACATTTATTTTTAATTCACATAAAATTTTGTTTCATGATAAATATATAATTTTTTAGTCCTTATCATTACTAATTTTTATATTTGATCCATTTTTTTCTTACTTTAATCCTGTTATTTGAATTATTTTTCGTTTGGTCCTTGAAAAAATGTGATGCAAAAATTTAATAAATTGTTGGGACTAAAAGTTTCTTTAAACTTAAAAACTAACCATTTTAATGTACCAAAAAAATCAATTAGAAAATTTTATTTTTAGTTCCTTAAATTTTTAAATTTTAATTTTCAATAAAAAATTTAATTTTTTTAATTTTAATCTTCTTATTTAATTTTCTTTTGGTCCCCTAAAAAATGTCATGAAAAAATGTAACATTATTAAGAACTACAAATAAAATTTTTGAGTTAAGTTGGATTAAAAAGAAAAACAAAAATTATTGGGATTAAAAACTTATTCAAACCTAAAAACTAACCATTTTAATTTAGAAAATAATCAATTAACCATTGTAAATAAAAAAGAAATGAAACTAACCATAGTTAATAAAATGGGGTGGAGTGCAATTTCAACTAAAAATGGGGTGGAGTGCAATTTAGCTAAACCTTAAGGATGGTGAGTGCAATTTACCAAAAAAAAAAACTATAGGGATATAGTTATAAGTGTAATTTAGTACCCCAAACATTTTTTTTAGTTCAAGTCAATACCTTAAATCTCTTAAATAATTCACGTTCATCCTCGGCATTAATAAACCATTATATTTTAACAGTGGAAGCTTAACGACGTTAAATTTGTACATGTGCCATTTTGAGTGATTCATCAATAATATTAATAATAATAATAATATTTTTTAATTAAAACAATTTTTATATTTAAAAATGAAAAAAATAATCTTCTTCTTCTTCGTTGCACTAACCCCTATAGTTTGGATACCAAAAATATAATTTAACCTATATTATATTATATTTATATCTATATCTATATATCTATTTAATATTTTCTCTAAAATTGAGCTCAATTCGCAAAAACAATTGTTAGATAGTTATGAAATATAGCTTCATTATCATCGTCACTAATAAAGAGTCAAACTCCCACACATGTAATTAAGAAATAAGGTGAACTACAATCAAATTATATTTTGTGTTTTTTTTATTTTATAAAATAAGTTTTTTTTTAAATACAATAAGTTTATGTAAAATAAGAGTTATTTTAAAATTAATCCTTAAAATTGTTGAAATTGATATTTTATTCCTTATATAGGGGTCCATCCATGCGCGAGAGACCAACCCAATTTCTATTCAAACTTACCATGATACCCTCTTTAATATATAAACTCTTTTAAAAATTATAAACTAAACAATATGGGACTTCAACCTTTTTGAAATACTGCTATTTCTAACATTATTAAACTGCCATACAACACAATTTAAATTTATTTCTTACGTGCTTGATTTAAAAATTAATCACCAGAACAGCACAAAATTTGAGATGCTAAATAACACAAATAGGATAATTTTTTATTCCACTAAATTAAAGAATAACTTTTTATCTCATGCACAATATTAAGAAAAACTAAAATTACCTTCACATTTTCCTTCAATGCCATAACTACATCCCCCACTTCTCCGTTATTTCACTGATAATTTTTTTTCATTCTTTATTAGTTATCGGATATATATGCATGTATGTGTGAAAAAAATAAAAATTATTAATTAAATGATAAAAATATAATTTAATAATAAATATTTAAAAAATGTGTTAGTATTATTAATGATGATTTACACGTAATATACATATTATATCATAAAAAAGTATTATAGTAAAATTTATGTTTTATTGTTTATTTTTTTGTTTAGATCATCAAATAGCACGTAGAACAAAAATTTGTCTAATACCTTATTAAATTTTATTGTGTTATATTATTTGTACTAATTTTAAACAAATATCAAATGCACTCTTATATTTTTTTAATGTGATAAAATTATTAAAATATCTAATATTTAGATCATTGTGATTAGGTTATTGATAAGGAGTTTAGATAATGTGCCTGAGATACTTTACTACTCCTAATATATTAAGAGAAAATGTCAAAAATTTGTGTAAATTCAATATTAATTTAAAGTTTTTTAAAAGTATTCTATATCGTATTATCATAGTACAAAATAAATTTAGAATGTAACTTAATATCTCCTCTGAAACATTTCGAACCCTAAATATTCTACTGGAACGGCTATGCATATGAAAGATTTAAATAACCTATTTCTACAATTTTAAAAATTGGTTTATAATTAAAATGTTGAAATGTTATACTCTTTAATGTCAAAACTAATTTAGAAGTTTACTCAATTTGTCTATTTTTAATTTGTGGTTGAGATTTATGCAACTACCAAATTGCTCTCGACTTTGTAGAATCTCATGGATGGAAATTCTCTATAAAACTATAGAATCAGTGATATATGGAGTAACTTTAAATCTTCCTAATAATTTTACTACTTATCTTTTTATTATTATATAAAATATGAAATTAAATATATTTTTAATTTTAAAATTATAAAAATATTAAAAATATTCTTTAATAAATAAGTAGGAGAATTTATAACAACATAGAGTAAAAGAATTATGAAGAATTTTTGATATATGTCACTGACGCAAGAGAAGATATTTTATTAAAAAAAACACATGGTTTTGTACGTTT
The DNA here is from genome assembly GCA_037177725.1 of Cyamopsis tetragonoloba. Taxonomy (NCBI): domain Eukaryota; kingdom Viridiplantae; phylum Streptophyta; class Magnoliopsida; order Fabales; family Fabaceae; genus Cyamopsis; species Cyamopsis tetragonoloba. Next base: position 57,336,124 of record CM074124.1, on the reverse strand, counting down.
TAACAAAAGCATAGAGATGAGATATTTTGGGTCAACTTTCAACAATTGAAATTAAGTATCTTCATAAACAATTTTAAGAGCATATACTATATATTACTATTATTATTTTTTTTTACTGGATCACGAGGTATAATTGTAAAGTTCATACACTACTTGCTTCAATTTTTTTAGAAAATTTTAATTTTGTTGTATGACTTAGGACTTGTTTGATTTTTGTTTTGGAAAATAGTTTTTTGTTTTTAAAAACAAAAAATTCAAAAAATCGTTTGGTAAACGAGTTTTCAAATTGGGAACAATTTTTATTTTTCAGTATTTAAAAACCAAAATATGAAAATATCTAAATTTAAAAACCAAATTTTAATTTTTGTTTTTCAGTTTTCTGAATTTACACGAAAATTGGTATTGAAAACTCCTCTCATTTTTTTTTAAACTGTTTTGAAAAACTGTTTTATATATAATTCAATTTTTAAAATGCCTACCATAAGGAGTCATTTTTCTAGTAGACTTGTAGTGTATTCTATAACCTACCTTTAAAAAGAATCTTATAAATTCTCTTTTTTTCCCAATTAAAGTCTAACGCAAAGTTAACATACTCACTACGTGTGTATTTGGATTGGCGTCAGATTACGTCAAATCATGTTAAGATAGATAAATCAATGGTTGAGATAAATTTGGCACATAAGCCGAGGCTGATCCAATGAACGCAACAAAAAGTAGCGTTAAAGTGGATCCACGTTAACGTGAATCCACTTCTATCCAAATAGGCACTACGTAGATTTGTGAAGGGCGGGTCAATAAAACAGGCTGTGGGAGAAAGAGGACACCACTCAATTTGAGAAATGCACCAATTCTGACGCTATTGTTCGAAAAAATAAGGGTGATTTATTTTCCATTTTCACTATTTTATGAATTCTGAAAGCTGCAGTTCGAAAATGGTAGTGTCGTTTTCAAGTAGAGTGGTGCTAATACAAGCGGCCTTATGTTTGAGATAAATAGGTCTAGACTTGTAAAAAAAAATTTAAGGAGATATTTTTCTCTTTTTATTAATTATTATTTTATTTTTGTTAAAAAATTAATTATTATTTATTGTGACAAAATACATGGAATAGTAAAAAAATAGATAGAGATATACCTCTTCATATAGAGGTGACATCATCGTCATTAATTTTTTATTTTTTTATATTTAAATTTTAAGTATTGAACAAGTGGTAGAAAAATGAATAGAGAGGTAATCCTCTTCACAGTAAAATATCGTCATCTTATTATTAAGGAGAGAAAAATAATTCCATTTAAGTATTTGTAAAAACTTAATCTTTTATATATAATTTTTATTTTATTTTATTTTATTTTAATCCCAAAAATTTTAGGGAACCGAAGATTTGAGAATGTGTTAGGCTTGGAACATCAAAATGATCAGATTCCGTTCTATTTTGGGATTTGATATCAAATTATCTTTGCATCTGTTTCTGATATTCAACGATTTGAATTTCTATGGCAGGTTGGCAATTAGCCAGCGCAAACAAAGTTATCAAAAGAACGTGTTGACCTCGCCAAGTGTGTGTAATGTAGTAAGCGGTTGTAAAATTAATTTTAAATAAACTTAGATTTTATAAAATAAGTTTTAATTTTAATGTAAAATCATTTTCATTTAAAAATTTTGATGTTAAAATAAATTTAAAGTAAAAATATCGTCTTAAAATTTCATGTCAACTTAAAAGCAACAAAATTTGATTTAGTTAATTTGTCATTAAAATCATGGTTTATTTTGGAGCAGAATTAATTCCGACTAAAAAATCATGTTTAGTAACTTTTGGTCATAATTGATTCTGGATACAAAATCTAGATCCAAAATCTAGATTTTGTGAGAAACAACTTTTTTTTTTTGCTTCTACACTTAAATGTTTGAATAAGATTATGAACAAGGATGGAACAGGCTTTTTTTTTCTTCGGTGTGCCAACATCCTACCATATTAATTATTAATTAATCTTATATGTAAGAATTCTTTTTTACTAATTATAAAAATTATAGTGTCTTTTTTAGAGGTATTAATTGTCAAAAAAAAAAGGTAAAAATTATGTTCTTTTCACTCTTAATGTGAATAAGTTACTCATTTCCATTATTGGTAGATGTATTAATTATATGAGTATTTAAACAATAAAATTCAATTTTAATATTTTTATTATTTGAAAAATATCATTAATTTCTATTTTACCTATGTAAAATCAGTCCTATGTTTTTTCTATATAAGACTAGAGGCAGTACTATGATAAGAGACTAATCCCCAGTACATAATCAATTTATGACTTAAAAGGAAAAAATAGTTACAAAAAATTATTATGTCGTTTCCCATTTACTTTATATTATATCTATATTCAAAATCAACACAAGAAATTTAAGGATATTGGATTCTACCCGTAAACTTTTTTTTTTTTTTTATAGGCAATTCTACCCGTAAACTTGATAATTAGATAGAAATAATCTCATTGCAAATACCTTAATTTGTTAGACAGTTATGTATCTCAAATCTTATTTTCTTGTGATCGAGTCATTTTATTCTTTACCTTCTTGTGAAAATCAATGAGATTTATATATGCTTTGGGCAAAATTTTTTTACCATTTTTTTTTTTGTATTGATCCATTATGTTATTTCTCACAAATAACTCTTCATTTGTAATTTTTTGCGTACTCTTAATACTCCTTCTAATATTATTTGTTTTGCTTATAAAACAAATATTCTTATGTAAATGTGCACAAGAACAAAAGCACTTGCGTTATATTATCTTATATTCAATAAAAAATTAAATCATAACACTTGATCGTGTGATTTTAGTTTCTTAACTTTATTTATTGTGTGATTTTAATTCCCTACAAAATTTCAAATTGTGCAATTTTCTTTAATTAATATATATTTTGTTAAGAAGCTAACAATTAACACACCCAAATCAATAAAATAAAGTGTGTAAGAGCACTAAAATCATGCCGTTAGAAAAGTTTCAAATTAAAATCGCACAAATAAAAACTCATTATATGAGTTTGACCATTAATTTCTTTACGACACACAATTAAAAAAGTTTTGAAACCAAAATTGCATAATTGACAAAATGAAGGAACTAAAATCGCACAATTAAAAAAATTGAAATACCAAAATTACAATTAAGCTTTTTCCTATAAAACCTTTATATTTGTAAAGTATTTAAATATGAATTAGCACAAAAAGAAATAAGATATTAATTATCAATAGTTTTAGAGTCTCTCTTGAGATTAAATTAACAATTTAGTTCATAGTACATGCTATTCATTTTTGTCTTAGTTTTTACATGCTTCTTGCACATGTTAATAGATTTATGTTTTAGTTTATATTATTTGATTCTTGATTCTTATACTTGGTAATATTTCTGTTTTGATCCCTAAAGTATAATATTATTTTCCATTTTAATCTTTAAATAATATCACGTATAAAATCATATGACTGAATAGTTGTCTTTATTTATAGGGGTTAAATACAAATATTGTAAAATAAAAGGACTAAAATCAAATAATAGAAATTAAAACAAAAATGTTAATATATATTATATCATATATCATCATCTATCATGTATAATAGGAAAATAAATTTCTTCTTGAACCCCAACCAACATTTCATGTTTCCTCACATTTATCAAACTTCTCTCTAATTTTTTGTTTATTATTATTTTATTGTTCTCTTCTATTTTTTTTTTTGTCTTCAAGTTATTTTATTTGACACATGTTATTATAAGAATGATTTAATATCTCTCATAATTTTTGCTTGCTTAAAGATGAGAAAAATTTAAAATTTCAATAATAAAATTAAATTTCATTATTAAACTCTTTTTTTTTTTTTACTTTTTTTTTCTCATTCTTCTTTCTCCCGTTCCCATCATTTCACATTTCTTTCACTATCACTTTTTATTTTTTTTCTCTATTTTTCATTCTTTCCTTTCTCTATTTTCACCATGCATCTTTCCCTTCCATTTTTTCTTTTACTTTAATTTTTGTGATTTGTTATTTGACATAGGTAAGATTCAAACACGGGATCTCCTGCTGTGGATCATCCCTTCTATGAACTTTGCAGGCCTTACATCGCTAAGCCAGCCCTTTGGGTTAATTTGTTAAATTAGTTATGAATTAGATAACATATTTCTTAATACATTAACAAGTTTTGTTCAAGAATGAACTTATCATTTGTCTATTTTATAAATTTTAAAGCATGTTATATGTGATTCACAAATATAGAATCAAACTTCAATTAAATTGGTGTACTTAATATCACAATTTTTTTATATGTTAACTTTTGTAAGTTTTTAGAAAGTTAGTATGCAAGTCAGTATATAAATTTTTTACTTGTAGTATTTATTTTGCTTTTTGCAAGTGTGTTATCATGTTTTAATAATCTTGAAAGTTTAATGTACTGTGCAACAACAGTCTTATAATAAATTGTGGATGTATTTTTTATATTTAATTAATAGTTTTGTGCAATAATAGTTGAGGTGTGAAGATTATTTCACTGGAGAGATTGTGTCGATAAAAAGTAATTATTCACAGGAGAGATTGAGTCGACAAAAAGTTATAGATTAAGGTATAGTTAAGGTGGAAAATTATACTATTGTATATTTATTACAAAACATTAACATATATTTACAAATACGTAATCGAAGATCCGTGCAAACACACTGATCACATACTAGTTTAAGGATTAAAACGGAACTTTTTGTTTAATATTCAGAGCAAAACAAAAAAATGGCATGTTGCGTGTGTAGAATTAAATGGTGAATTTAACCATCTTTTAATTGTTGTTCCTTGGTAAAAACTTTAATATATATATATATATATATAGACTTGTTAATCTATATCTAGTGATTTTTTTACATTATTACCAAGCTACATCTTCTTAGCGTATTTCAAAAAGTTAAGTTATAGTTTGTTAAATTTTTTCTTTAATAAAATAAGTAAGAGTATATCAATACTCATAGGTGCTAACGAATTCCCACTTATTTTTATAGAATGAGTATTTTAATAAGTTACAGAAGTGAAAGTTTTTCTTAGAAAAAATCAAATTATAACTTGCTAACGTATTCCTTTTAAAAACAAGTGAGAGTCCGTTAATAAACCTTATACATATAACTATAAAATATTTTAGGCTTAATTGCAGTTTTGGTTTAATTTTTTGTATTTTGGGCAATTTTCGTTGCTCAAATTTTAAATGTGTGATTTTGATCTATTTTGGTTCCAAAACAGGCCATTATGGTATCTTTATTACTTTTTCTTTCAAATTAGTCGTAATTTTTAGTCAATTTAATAACAGTTTTTTTACAAATTAATGACGAATACACTAAAATCATTTATAGATAGAAAAATTTTAAAAAAAATAAAATTTAATGACAACTTTATTTCAAATTAGTGATCAGCTTCATATTGTTTACTAAAAACAATTAGAAGAAAAATTGTAGCAAATTAATAAATTTTAGGAATACATTTTATCAATAAATAATAAGTTAAATATATTTTTAGTCCCTAAACTATGTTGAAAGTATGTTTTTAGTCCCTAAACTAAAAAAAGTTTGCTTTTGGTCTCTAAACTTTTCGAGATGACTGTTTCTAGTCTATCTCTCTAATTTCTGTTAAATTTTCGCTGACGTGGCCAATGGAGTCCACGTCAGCATTGCTTAGACGGAGGGACTAAAAACAATCATCTCGAAAAGTTTAGGGATCAAAAGTAAACTTTTTTTAGTTTAGGGACTAAAAGCAGACTTTCAGCATAGTTTAGGGACTAAAAACATATTTAACTCATAAATAATTTTAGTCCATCGTGACTAAAAATCATGACTAATTTGAAAGAAAAACTAATAGAGGGACAAAAAATCATCCATTTTTAACAAACGAGACCAACATACCCAAAATGAAAACAAGAAAACCAAAACTGCAATTAAGCTAATATTTTATTTAATAAATATTATAATATTCTTTATTTAATCTAACCTTTTATAATAAGCTGTTATTTCATAAAATTTAATAATTATTATTTTTTTGATAATTAAAATTTAATAATTATTAATAAAAGATTTTTTTTAAAAAAAATTTGAAGGAAAGTTTTTTTTTATAGCAAAATTTTATTTAAGAATTCAGTAAAGTTACCCACATAATAATTTAGGTTAATTTTGTTCAGTTGAAGATGTGACCTGCTTGTGAGATCATTATTTTTATGTTAAAAATTAAAAATCCATTAAAAACTGTCAAGCATGGCGTGGTAAGTTATTATTAATATTAATGATTAATGATAAATTAATATATTCATTAATAATTGTTTTGAGGTAATATTAGCATTTTTGGTAGAGAGTAATATTAACATTTAGCACTAAGCAGGAGGCAGTATAGGAGAAGAAAAAAAAAAAAAAAACACAAAACAAAAACAGAGAAGAAACGGTCTTTTCAGTGCTTTATGAGCGAATGACGACGGAGGCCAGGAGGAGCTCCTCCTCAACTTGAATCACTTTCTCTTCTTCCATTTTCTCAGATCTCATCCCAAATCCCTTTCTCTCCCAATCAATCAACCTATCATCTTCTACGATCGTCACATTAGTTTTTCGATTCCATTTCGCTGTAGAATCCTATTTGCATTCTGGTATGATTTTATTTCGTTAGCTTTTGAATCTCTTTCTTTGCCATTTTCGTTTATCGCATTCTCAGTTTCGTGTATTTTTTCGATTATTGCTCGTCCTGTCTCCGCAATAGAGGACATATTCTGTTTTCGTTACTTACGCCATTTGTTTTTTCAACCTTGGAATAGTATAAGCATGACTTCACTTTTCACATAAAATTAGGGATTTATTTATTTGTATATTGACATTGTCGTGCTTGATGATTGTGGTGGTGGTTGGTGGTAGAGATTGCTGAAAAGGTAGAGAGACAGAGAGTGAGTGAGAGAGGAGACTGATGTATTGTGGCGAGGAAGACAAGCAATGGAGTTGCGGAAAAGCTGGGACTGTGAATTTGCGAAAAGTGAATTCCATGGTGCGCGACATTGGGGATCCTTGCCTTTCTCATTTGCCTGTAAAGGTTGTTTTAACTGTAAGACTACAACTCTACTGAGTTTCATTAGTTGCTTTGGTTATACTCATCTTTCATTTTTCACCAGTACACTCTCAGAGTATTTATTCTATATATACGTGTATATTTACTCTAATACAGTTATTAGGTAGGATTTTATTATTTCTTGAACAATCTATGAGGTTTCCTTCTCACCATAATTTTTATTGGAAAGGATCGGTCTGGGGAGTCTTTTGAATCATGCACTTTGTGTAATTGGCTGCCGATAGTGGGCCTAATGCATCTCTTGCACTTTAGTTTGATGCTAGGCATTGCTAGCTCATCTATTGTTGATGCCCTATAACTTCAGGGATCCATTTTCTATAGTGAAATACATGTTGAGATTTGTGGAACTCTTTTTGTTTCTGTCTCACTGTCACATTTCCACTCTGCGATATATTGACTAAATACATATTTGTGGAGATCCCTCTTGATTTCCGATGTGAACTGTTGGGCATATGACAAGATCTTGTTGTTTATTTATTTTTGAAAAAAAAATTGTTATAAAATGCCTTGTTTAATGATATTTTTTAGTCTTCATGGAGCAGGTGAACAGAATGCTTAAGCCAGACAAATGGCAAGCCCTGTCTGATAGTGAAGGAAAGGTGTTTGGTTTCCGGAAAGCACTAAAATTGATTGTGTTAGGGGTATGTTGTCATTCACGTTGCGATTCTGTTTTCTTCTATTCTTTTTCTATATCATGATTTCCTTCATTGTAACCATAAACTTCTTTAAAACCTGGATGCTTCATCATCATCACCACAATCTTTTTCTTCAAAATATGGATGCTGCATGCTCATGAATTTGGCATACCTTGTCATATTATTAGCTACAATGGTTGTCCATGGTAGTAATGGATTTGAACTTTGTTTTAATTAAACCTGCCCAAAATTGTCTAACATAGGTGGATGCAAACAGGTTGGATGAGTTGAACCTAGTGTACATTCATTGTGCCACATTTGTTGCTTTCTTCCCATTTCCTGACAAATAATTAGTTCAATCAATAAGGTTCGTTTTCATTAAAGCACTTATAGGCAATGCTTACGCTCCATATAATACTAACTTTATGCTCATAACGAATTTGGAATCAAAACGCCACTGTTCATCATAGGCTTGAGTTCACCTTTGGGATCTTATCGAGCCAATTTTCAGCTTTCTTTTTTGAGGTTGCTTCATGGCTGCTTTAATTTTCATATATAAAAAAATTAAATCAAATCATTATATTGGTTTTTCTAACAAACATTGGCAATTGAAATATATTATTTTTACCCATGTCGATGACTTGTTTCTTGAGTTCATTTTTTTTTCAAACTCTTCAGTAAATTGTTTTCAACGTGATTTGCATTAGGTTCAACCCATCTAACGTGTTTGCATAAGGCCTAATAAAATGGAATTTGTTTATCTTATCTTATTTATAAAACACTATACGAAATGATTCTTATATATTTTTCTCATTACCATATGCCACACCCAAGAAACATGCACATTTATATTTCACAAGAGTTCATCATGTTACTCCATCAGTCCATCTATTAAAATGAAAATAAATCTTTCCAGGTGCTGGAAAACATCCACAATTACATTAAAAAAACATAAAAATATCCACCCTTCTGTTGTGTGCAATACCTGTGAACGATTTCATTTAGATAATGAAAAGAAAAAAAAACTCCCTTAAGTTGTGGCCTGACACACAACTGCAATTAAAAATATTATCTGACATATATTAAAGGGGCAATTTGCCCATCTTGTTGTATCTGTGGAATGGAAAAAGATGTTTTTGTTATTACATTCTGAATATTTTATTGTAAATTATTTGATGTTTAGTTTTAATCTGCAAGTTAATTTGGTTTTCCATCAATATGAAAATATACATCTATACTCTGGATCGGGAGATATCAGACATGCAAATTTCAGAATTTCTTTTAAAAAATTAAGGCAATGTAGGAATTGTTGGTATTTTTTCTGATTGGTTCACTTCTTTTTTTCCTTGTGTTAGGGTGTAGATCCATCAATAAGACCTGAAGTTTGGGAGTTTTTACTTGGTTGTTATGCACTGAGCAGCACTGCTGAGTATCGAAGAAAGTTGAGAGCAGCTAGGAGGTGTGGGTCCGTCCACTTCCTTTGATTTCTTTTCATGTAGTATTTGCTGGATCTGAAATACGTTCATTTGCACATGATGAATATTGAGCTATGATCTTTTGCCATGAAACTTACAACCTTTTGAACTTGCTAAATTCATTATCTCTATCATGGATGAATGCGGTCATTTGTCATTGCATGCATGGATACTTTCCTTTGACATCTGGAAACTACTTGTGTAACCGTGCCAACAATCGGAATCATGATTATACATTGGGCTTTCAATGGCCTTATGATTTGTTTCAGCTAGTTTAGCACCTTTCCTGGGTTCTTGAATATGTAATTGTTACTAATTGACATCCACGAGGAACTGTTCTTGCAGGGAGCTTTACAGCGATTTGATTAAGCAATGCCAATCAATGCATTCAAGTGTAGGAACTGGTTCATTGGCATATGTTGTTGGATCCAAAGTTATGGATATGAGGACTTCATCTAAAGATGAACGGAAAATACAAGCTAAAATAGAAAGATCAACTTCTAATGATAATAATATTGAAGTAGGAAAATTTAGTGATAGTAGCATTATTTGTACAGAGGCAGCAAGTACAGGCCATCAGGAAAGCTTTAATGACTGGACTGACCTAGTTAATTTGAGAGCAAGCTCTGATAATGCAGCATATGATTCTTCCCATCAACAAAACTGCAGTTCCCCAAAGTTTGGGAGAGAATCAGATGGACCTCCTTATGTGATTGGCGGTAGTTTTGATTTTCCTTCTTTACCTGTCAGTAATCTATTTGAGAAGAGTAGTAAGGGTAAAAAGTCAGGCACAGAGCGTGGTGATAAACTTTCTGCACGACATAAAATAAGATTTGAAGATGACAAAATGCATAGCTTTCAAATCAATAACAATGCAGAGTTAATTATTGAATCAAATGGCCAACAAACTCGAGACACCTTATATCCCATGGAATCTGAAATAGAAATCGCTTCACCTGATACGGATGAACCAGAATTTCTATCTGACAATCCAGTTTATGAAGCACAGATGGTAAATCAACTAAAAATATCTGATGTACCACAGCCAACAATGATTAGTGCCTCAAATCCTCAAGGGTGGCCTGTCGGTGAAGATAGAGTATCAGAATGGCTTTGGACCTTGCATCGGATAGGTACCTAAGTTGTACAGTGTTTCCTCCTCTTCTCCTTTAGCTTGACAGAGGAACTTTATCTTGTTCTTCTTGACAACAGCATATGTTTTATTCTGTTATTATTTCTAGCTAATAGTTATTCATTTTCAGTTGTTGATGTTGTGAGAACGGATAGTCATCTTGAATTCTATGAGGACACAAGAAACTTAGCTAGAATGTCGGATATTCTTGCTGTCTATGCATGGGTTGATCCTGCAACAGGGTATTGTCAAGGTTATCTTTTTCCCTGGGAAGCTTTTGACTTTTTGCCGATGCTTATGTTCTTTTTAATTGTCCTTAATCCTAATACACTGAATTTGGGAACCAAAACTCACATCCTTTTTACCAAATTTGGATTTTAGGTATGAGCGATTTGCTGTCTCCATTTGTTGTAATCTTCGAGGATAATGCAGATGCATTTTGGTGTTTCGAGATGCTTTTAAGGAGAATGGTATTTGCAGATTTGTCTAAGACTAAGAAGTAATTTTCCTTGCAGTGACTGACTTGTTTTCTTTCACATATTTCCAGAGAGAAAATTTTCAAATGGAAGGCCCAACTAGGGTGATGAAGCAGTTGCGAGCATTATGGCATATTCTTGAAATGTCAGACAAAGAAATGTTTTCCCACCTGTCAAAAATTGGTGCCGAAAGCCTTCATTTTGCATTTCGTATGTTGCTTGTTCTCTTTCGGAGAGAGTTGTCCTTTAATGAGGCTCTTTCAATGTGGGAGGTTTGTGCTTCATTCTTCCAATAACTCCTCTTAAAAAAATTTGTTCATCTTTTCAATTTTTTTTTATGTTAAGTTAAATTTAAACTTTAGACTTGATATTGTAGGAAGTAGGAACCACTTTCTTGCTTGTCTGCTTCTGCTTAGTTGCTCAAGCATATCTTGTGTTTCTGTTTGTTTGAGTTATTGTTTATTTGATCATTACTGTAAGTCAACTGAAAGGTGAAGATTAACCTTTCATACCATCTGGTTGTTTGATTAAGTCTTGTGGAGTCCTAGGAAATATTTATATGGTTTTTCAAGGGTAATTAATGACGTAGTGTCCCCCCTAACCCCCCTCCCCCCCAAAAAAAAGCATTGGGCTTATGGATTTGAAATGTCATGGTAAGGGAAATTTTAAGAATGATGCCTATAATTTTAAAATGGATGATGCTTTGTGCCATTCACTATTGAACCCTTCTGACAGTAAATCATTTTAGTTTGCCAACACTTGATCACTATTCTTTTGCGATGTAGATGATGTGGGCTGCTGACTTTGATGAATCCTTGGCTTATGATTTAGAAAAGAATTGTCTGGAAGTGTTAGATGTACATCTTCCTAGAGACTCGAGCAATTATATAAGAGAAGAAATTGCATATACCGATGATGGTAGCCAGAAGAGTGGTTCACAATCAAATCATAATGAAAATGCCAACACTAGAGCCAACCTGCGGTCAAATCATGGGAACACAGATCATGCAGTATGTGATGTCAAATTGAAGTCACTCTCATCCCATTCCTTTTGTGGCTTGGCAAGGAATATCTGGCCAAGAAATGATCGAGTCCAAATGAGCACTATTTCCTCCTTAACAAGGAAAGAAAATGATGAGTTGGCCACATTCTGTGTTGCAGCGATTCTAGTTTTAAACCGTCAGAAGATCATTCAAGAAACCCATTCCTTTGAAGATGTGATAAAGGCAGGTGCATTGATCTTTTGTTGATATTCTTTTGTTCAGCAATTAATTGCTGTTACGAAAATCATAATTACTATACAACTATCAGATTGTTTTTATTTATATGTTTATAGTGTCGGGTGCTGAGGGAACCTTGGTTTGGATTGCGTTTTGATCTAGAAATCTGAAGTTGATAGTGTATAAACCTGGTTTTCATGAATCATTGCTTGCAACCAATTTCTGCATATGCTTAACAAGATCTGTTTTCAACTTTGTTTTTCCAATTTCCTTTTCTTTCCCTGGGGTGTTCTTTCAGGTTGTAATGCAGACAGAGAAAAAAAATTAAATTCAATTGAGGATCATCGTTCATTCTCTAACTTCAAATTTGCATATTATAGATGTTCAATGACAAGATGTTGAAGATCAATGTAAAAAGATGCGTAAGAATGGCAATCAAACTCCGAAAGAAATATTTTAACAAGGTAAGTCGTAAATTAGATATTTCCCTCTACCTGCCACTCATAATAGAGGAAATTAACCGCTTTTGCAAACTTAATGCCTTTTGTTTTTTGGTGAATGCTCAATATCCTTCTTTAGTCTTTTATTGATCAAGCAAATTGTGGAAGTGCAATAGCAGTGTATTTAGTCTACTTCATCTTATTTTGATGAATGGTGATGCTTGCTTTATTTAACACCAATGCGGACTGATACGATAATACTTAAAAGATAGAGTATATATCTTTCTCTATATTCATTCAAAAGAAAATCTATACATAAAACAGTTTCTTTCTTCTATTTATAATTTTGTGGCAATGAAATTTGAAAAATGCTTCCTCCAAATACACGATGTAATTTTATGTATATCTCTAATATTTTAATGGTGAAATTGAAGTCTCGTCTCTTGACAGGTAATCAAGAGGAAAAACTGTGTTGCTGAGAAATAGGACTAGGGCATTAGCATATTGCCAATATACTCAAGGAAGAAGCATTCAATGGCACAGAGTATCACTTATACTGCTCTGCATTTCCAAATTGGAGTTTGGGGTTAAATTTTTCTCATTACTTATCCACTTTGGATGGGTGACCTTGTAGCGTAAAGTGTCTTTGCTTTTGGAGCTTCATTTCATCCAACTGTTGTACCTCCATAGTCATTATTTTTTATAAGGTAATGTCACTTTGTTCAGCTCAACATTTTGTTTAATCGCCTAAATTTTGATTGCTTACTTAGGACCTGTTTGGTTTGCATTTTTATTTCCTGTTTTCAGTTTGTTTCCTATTTTCTAAATTTTACAAAGAAAAAACTGGAAATGTAGAAAACAAAGAGATTCCTAGATGGTCTGTCACTCTCTCCTGAGACTTCTATGTAATGTGTTGCACTCAGAAATTCAGGAATAAACGTTACGAGTGTATGTGTTATTCTTTTTGGGGGGGGGGGGGGATCTGTGTGTTTCTTTGAAACTGAACCGTGCAAAACTAAATGACTAAAATAATGCAAGGTTGCTTTATGCTTTTGTAGCATCTGCTGGATGAAGAAAATTATGCTTCCCTTTAACTGGCTTCCCCGGGCTGGATGTGCATATTGGAATGAACGCTACATCCCCGTTAAAGGGATCCTAAGACATTAATTTACTTGTTTCAAACTTAGGAGCTATTCATCTATTTTTTTTTCTAATTGGAGTACTGCGACTTTTTTTCTCACAATTATACACTTTAGGTTGTTTGTCAATAAAATGTCAATCTGTAACTGTTAAAACCTCCCAAATATCCTGTTTGATAATTCACTAGCTTCATCAGGTAATGAAATTTCAGAAACATTTTCAATTTATTGAATACGGGAATCTTCTATGAAAATTTGGTTTTAGATTATTTATTTCAAGGCTTTGAACTGATGCAGTCGATTAGAAATCTTGTTTGAATTTGATCAAATTGGGATTCAATGCAATTTATTTTCTTCTTGAATTTTCCTGTTTAGCTTTCACCATTTAAGCAAGGAGGTTATTCTGTGAAGGATGTGTTCGCTAACTTCGCTTTCCTAAAGATCATGTTAAATATTTGTTTTCCTTTTAGTATTTGATTTTTTCCGTCGCTTATGTTGTATTCTCTCTCTCTTTTTCTCCTCTTGAATCCAGTGAAAAGATTGTCAAGGTGATTTTTCATCACTCTGGTTGCTCCCTGGTATGATCAATTTGCAGTCTTGGATGCTTGACAGTTGACACAGGTTATGCAAATAAATTTTCCTTCTTTGAACGTTTGGTTGATCTCATATTGCTGGATAAAGTATGTAAATATATTATTCCCAAGAGGATTCAGTTCAGAAAAAGGTCACGCTGCACACACACAAGTAGAAATAGATGTGGATACGAGAGAGGGGGTTATTGTAGTATATGGAAAGTATAGCCAATTTTTGGTGGTTTTTTAGTTGGCACAAGAGAAGATTCATAATGGTTTATACATACTACTACCAAAGTCTTTTTTTTTGTGTTTATTCCAGAGACTTCTTGTCTCTTGTACTGCTATAACTTACAAAGGACAAATAAGGTCTTATTTGCGTATTATTCAATACCTTCAAAACTCAAACAAATCTGTTTATACTGGGCATATCTTAATTAAATCCACATTAGACATTTAATTTTGCTTACTACTAATTTGAGTTGCCCTTATTACTTATTAGTGAATCGACAATTTCGGCGTATCTCTCCTTGGTTTCCTGTTAGAACTTTGTTGTTCCCCATCTTGAACATCGAAAAAGCAAAAGCCTTCCGAAAATCTTCAAATCCAGCAGCAAACTCCTCGCTGATCTGTTCAGTGTCATCACCAGTTATTAATTGTTGATCAACTCCCAGGACAGCCACGTGGTTTAGGATCCTTCTGTAGTATGATTCTGTGAAGTTGTAATGTGATCCAGATTCTGGGTTGAGGAATACCAGTGGGTCTGGTTGTCCCTTCTTTCTTGGCGGACAAAGTTTTCTCAGTGTGTCTAGAAATGCACTATTTATGCTTGGGTCTGGTTTTCCACTACCATTGTAGTTGTACAGCCTATCAACAATATAGCTACAATGTGTTCGTCCCAATGTGTGTGCTCCTGCATAGACACGAAACACGCATTCATTTAGAACACATTAGTATGTAATTCCTAGTGAATTGTATGCTTGCCTTACCTAAGAGCGTCGTCATATCTAGTACATTCAAGCCCCTTGATTGGAAGTATGCTAGAGCTTCCTGCCGTGAGATGGATGGTGATGGCAGGTCAACCGATGTAGCGTCGGATTTCATGCCATCCTTTCTTCCTGTTTTAACTGGATAAGCTGGTGCACCTGCCTGTTAACATAAATCCTTAAATCAGTTAAGCTTTTTTTCTTTCAAATTCCTTCTGCCCCTTCCTTGGGAGTTTGGTATGAAGGGGCTAGTGGAAGAAGTTGAATGAAGACTAGTCTATTTAAAGGTGTTAGTGAGTGTTGAAAGATCACCAGATGAGCAGCATCTCTGGTGGCAAGGTGGAGTATATCAGCGCAGGAGACAACTCCTGGGCATCGCGCTTCCAAAACACGTTTGATTTGATCAATCAACACAAATCCTCCAAGACCCCGGTTTTGTGGTGCTTTTTTCTCTGGATTTGGTCCTTCGTCAAGCAATATTGATGCGTCACATCCCTAGGCCAGAAAATGTGATTTGTGTTTACGGAGAAATAAAGAACAAAACATTTGTTATGAGATGAATGGTGAGCAAAAAATATTCTTGGGTGTTCTATGCTTTAAACTCTACTGACTAAACTAGTTTTGTGAGCAGTTGATGAAAATTAAGTGATTCTTAACATGCCTGTTAACTATTTTTCCTTAAAATAAATTCCATTTATGTTATTTTATTAGTGCAACTTCAGTATATCTCTCTCAAGAACAGTATCTTGTTGCCAAGGGATGGATATGTTGTTATGTCTACTCTGTTGTACCTGATTGTCAGTTTTCCTCTGTTAAACTCATTTCTTAGGTGATAAAGTAGCTTAAGAAAAAAAAAGGGTTTTAATGAGTTGAAAAGACTAGAGTTTTTTTGATACGGAAGGGGGGGGGGGGTTGTCTACAAGAGAATAAGTAGGACATACAGTGACAAAACAGTCAGAATAAACCAAGCGGAGGAGCTTTGCTGAAATGCTTTTGTCATTCTTCCAAAACAACTGCACTTGGTGCCGCACATACTCCTCTGCATAGCGGCACGAATTGTGGTTCCTATAGTAATGCCACTCCAACTTTGGCTCCGACGGTGCCGCTGCTGCGATCCCATGACACAAGCTCAGCACTGCAAGAGCTACCAGTGGGAAAGCTACACTCATAATTCTTCCCATTTTGGGTAACTACCTCTAGAAAGTTCCTCTTCCTCTGTGTGTGGCACCAAGCTTGTTGTGTAGCAATAAGCTTGTTATGCTTTTATAGCGCAGTGTCCTGGTGGCATAACCGACCATGACAATAGAATGGAATAGAATAAAGAAAGAAAAGTTGTAGAATAATGGGTTTTCCAATTTGATTTTGAAATCTAAAATCCAAGCATTACGGCACCGTGTGGCGGAAGAGTGAGGCATGGAGCTGTTCACATGCACCAAGGCAAGGCAGGCAGTTTCAACATCCCTTGTAAAGCTCATTTGAATGCTATTACGTGAGTACTAAGTGACGTGCTTTCCATGTGACCTATACTTCGATTTTGGTGTATCATTTAATTTTATACCCTAAAATGGTTATTTTTATGATCCAATATTTCCTAAACTATACGGTTTTCTATGTATACGGTCTGCATTATGGATACAGGGCAGTATACTCCATAACCGGTTGTAACCTATCTGTCATTCTGTGATTATTGATTAATCATTAATCTATGGAATGGCATGTGCCGTCTGGGTAGAAGATGGGTTTTACTTCTTGATGACAGGCAAGGATGGATCCGGTTATCATGAATCTTCAGTTACATGCAGCTGAATAACGTCCTAATCCCGATCCCAGTGACCTCTGAAACAAATCCTTAGGTGATTCGCCAAGTTGTTGGATTAGTGTTAAGCTGTTAAGTTCGAATTCTCTTAAACACTTATGGAGGGGGAATAATAGTAATTCTCCATTTTCAAAATTGCGATACCAATTAAAAAAAAAAACAAAAAAATGATAATGCCCCAATACGAATGATCATTAAAAAAAAAAAGAGAAGCAAAAAGGTGTATATGATCCCCCTAAACTTGTAGTCATTTACAAAGAGGCACTTTGACATATTTTGTGTTCTAAATTAAACTTTAAACTTTAATTCATTTGCAAGCACCTCAAAATAATAGTTATTCTCAATTCAACCCTCAACTTTCCGTCACTTGCAAAAAGAAATTTCATACCTTTATTTTATGTATGTGTGTATGAGTGTGTGGTGCAAGATTTAACTCGTGTTCTTGTAAACCAAAATAAATAAATAAATAGAAGTATCGATTTCACCCATATTAAAAGTTTAAGGTTTAAATGAGAATAAAAAAAATGTGTAAGTTTCAGTTTGCAAAAAATTTAAGATTTAATTCGGAAAGTATAAAAGTACAGTGTGTTTAATTGCAAACAAATGAAATTAGTTCATTATGCCAACATACAAATAACAAAAAGTTTAGGGGTAGTTTTCTAAAAAAAAAAAATCATGAAGAAATACTCATATCACGTTATACTCACCCCTAACTAAACATACTTTACTATGTTTACTTTATTTTAAAGATTTTGACTGTTTATTATGGAAATTGTCCAGTTGGATCACACGGAGTATCACACCTTCAGTTTCGCTTAATTGGCTTGTACACTGTGTACTGGATATATAAACATAATGGCAAAAAAAAAATAAAGGAGAAAACAAATTTTTTTTTATTATCAATTTTTTTTTTCTTTTTCTTTTTTAGAAAGAAAGATAAAAAAGTTTTACATTTAATAGGATTCGAATTCTATACCTTCAAATAATATCTCAATAACACTTCACTAAACTAATATAAAGGAATAAAAAAGCGAAAAATTATAAGATGTGTAACAGGTAATTAATCCTCCTATATAATCCAAAAAAATTAGATCATTAATCCTCACATATAAGCAAGATAAAGAAGTCAAGTTGTAGCTATTTTGTCGGCGGGAAAATAAAAAGTGTTATCAACATTTTTAACATCACGATCTAGAATCTAGAAATTAGAAATAATGAGCTTAAAATGTATTGAAACCAGCGAAAGGATGCTTCGTTAAAGAGGCTTTATATGTTTTACTAGTTAAGTAAGTAGTATTAACATAACATAACATTTAAGTCTCAAAAACCGTTTAGTTTAGCGTGACATTCATTTTTCTTCTAAGGATGATGAGTAGTGATAAAGCGTGGTCATAACTTGCAATTAGATGTGCTAAGAATTTAAAAAGGAACTACGTAAAATATGTTTTAGTCTTGCGTCATTAAAATAATTGCATAAATCAAGGAGAAGATAGTTCATAATAACTTTTTTTTTTTATAAAATTATTATTAGTTAATTATTAGTCATTCATACATACACAATTTTCTTTAATTTCTTTATTTCATTTTTAAAATTTTTTGTCAATATAATGATCCGATCAAATAACATCATGTGCAAGGTCGGCCCAAGCTACTGAAGCAAATTTTTTTTTTAAAATGTTCATAAATAATTAGTAAAATATTAATTTATAAATAAAATTAATATTACAATAATATTTTTTTTGACAAAAGTAAAAAAAAAATTTAAAGAATTAATTATTTTTTGATTTGATTAAAGCATTAATTATTTATGTTAATGAAATAAATTTGAAAATTTCTAATAATTAAACTAAAATAATATATTTTGTACTAAAAAACAAAACAAAATTATCCAAAAACATGCTAAATTCTCATTTCCTCATCCATGCGTACTTGCACTATTTTCTTTCATTTCTTTCTTTAATTTTTTTTTCACCAAGAGTATTCTTCACCCGACCGCCAAATCTATTCGGCGCGTTGGAGATAACCGAAGTAAATTTTGGCTTTTCCAACAAAACGTTCTCTATACACAATGTCAAAATTCGAATCTATATCAATATGCTTAAAAAACCCAGCTATCCACTAATTGTGTCATACCTAACTTTGTTGGCAAAACATTAGAATCTAATTTCGTAACAACTTGATAAAATGGAAAACAAAATCATAACAATAGGATTTTGGAGTATGGATACCATCAAATATAATTTTTAGATATAACCAAATATGAGAGAGATTCATAATAATATTAATAATAATATTAACAATAAAAGTAATTATAGATCCAAAAATTTTAAATAGTGAAGACAAACTTATATAAATTTATAGCAATGGAAAGATAATATAGGACCATGATTGAGAATTGTTTGATCGTCTTTCTTCAAGTAATAGGCAAAACATAATCAACTTGAATTAAGGACAACTATTTGATATCCTAGTGAAAGACGGGATATGTTTGGACAAAAGTCAAATTCGTTGACTCGATTGTAAACTCGTGATTTTATAAGAGTTTCAATCCATTATTTCATGTTACATGTGTAACATCCCAAAAATCCATAAAGGAGGCTTAGGATTTAAGTGATTTAGTTACAAATTACAAAGAAAAGGAAAGAAGGATTAGTTGTAAAAAGAAAGGTCAAAAGAGGGACAAAGATAAGTAAATATTTGAATATGAATTATCATATTCGAATAATATTCGAATATGCCTTGTCATATTCGAATAGTATTCGAATATGCAAGCTAATATTCGAATATGTAGGTGAGGAATTGAAAACAGGGGCCCTATATTCGAATATGGACCCAAAGTCTATATATAGGAGTGCTTTGTCTTCAGAACTCATGGTTTTCCCTCTTCCTCTACGCTCCTCTTTGATAAACCTCTGTCATGAACCAATCACATGCCACAACTCCTTCATCTTAAGGTCTCCTTCTCACAGTAGGATTCCAAGAGTTGAGATTTCAACTCAGAGATAAAGAATGCGGAAGAAGGGAGTTGGAGACCGAATTGGAGATGGAGGATAAAGGATTCTGAGAACCCAACGTAACTCTGAAAACCCCAAATCCTTAAATACTAGGAATTTAGGAACATGTGACTAGGGAATGATAGGAACATGTTATTAGGGAAATCAAACTGTTATGTTTTGTTTAAGTCTGATAAATGATGCATACTATGTTTGAAATATGCATAATATGGTTAATATGGTATGATTTTGATAGGCTTTATGTTGATGAATGATGCATGTGATATTGAGAGACATGTTAAAGATATAAATAAGGTTTTCCAAAGTTAAATGTGACATTAACTCGGAATCTGATATTTAAATGATTTCAAATTGGTTTGAAAAGGATTGAGTCCCAGTATTAGCATATTCAAATATGTATTTGAATATGGAATGCCATGATCAAATAGATATATGAATATAACACGTCTGTCACATATAATCCGAATAAATGAGAGATTGTAATCGGATAGGTGCATATTGGAAATCCTTGTTTATATGCTATATGTTAAATGTGAATGTGTGATGCATTAGAACTGTAAATGGAAATGTTAAAAGAGGCTCTTCCCACTCAATAGAAATTGAGCAAGAGGGTTAAGTTCCGCCGGAAGTAGACCGGGTAAGAGGACCTTTCCCACTAAATAGAAATTGAGCAAGAGGGTTAAGTTCCACCGGAAGTAGACCGGGTAAGAGGATAGAGCAGAAAATGGGAAAAAGATGAGAATGTAGGGTTATCCCGAAAATGGGAAAATAACCTGAAGTACTGGACTATCTTTACGAGGTAGGTAGTCTAAAGTACAAAGGGTACTATCTTCACGAGGTAGATGGTTCCCTGGGCTAGCTCGAGAGAGAGTTAGTAGCCCGGTAGGAGGATCCTTGGGGTGACGCTCGCCAGGACCGTGGTGATGATGAGCTCAATACGCGTTACTGCCACGTGTTTTGGTGGATTCCCGCTGCAAAGGTTTCCCGTTAAAAGAGGAAATAAAGAAAATGGAAAATGATCATGGCATGCATACATGTTATATTGTCATTGCATACATTCTGTGTGTGCGCTAGGTAATTGGATTTGGGGCAGTTTTCCAGCTAGACTGGCTGCAATACTGTAAAATGTTTTGATTAGACCGGGGGTTACTCGGTTATATGTTTTACATATAACTGACGGTCGCAGTATTGCAGGTATTGGAAGACTGTGGAGCTAAAGCAATGGATAAGACAAAACATTAGGCTTTGCATAGGAAAAACCACACTTGGTAAACCTAAACCTATTGTTAAGAGATTATGTGGTTCAACTGTATAGGAAAATATAATTTAAATAAAAGAAGGTTTCCGTTGTATTTTAAATAAAACCAAGTAACCAGATTTGTATTTTCAAGAAAATTTTTAAGTATCAAGTTTTCAAAGCTAACATTTTTCAGTAACTACTCTTTTCAAAATTAGGGTGTTACAACATGAAGATAGGTTTGGATAGAAAAGTTAAAATCGTTAACTCAATTGTCAACTCGAGATTCTACACGAGTTTGAAAGAGTTCATCATAATCTATTATAGTTTACCCAAAAAAATAATAATTTGAGAGCGAGTTAACTCGTTTGCCTACCTAGCTTGTCTCATAAACTTGTAAGATTTTATGAGTTGACTCGACAATTTGATGTCATAACCATGGTTAGGATCAATGTGTGACTTCAATCCGTTTATTTTTTCGTAGCGATTTTGGTTTTAATTTTTTGTAATGTGTTATTTTAATATTTTTTACCATATTTTCCTCAAATTTAACTCATCATACTAATATATATATATATATATATATATATATATATAGTTTTCTTAATGACATCGTAAAATCCTTAACATAATCATTAAAACTTTTACTAAATTAAATTATTGAATAAATTATCAAAATTGCATGGTAAAAAAAGAGATTAAAAGTGTTTAAAAAAATATAAGAGACTAAAGTTACAAATTAGCCATAATTAGGAGACTAAAAGTGCACTCAAACCTAAAAGTATAAATGTAAATTGAATTTTTTACTCATTTAGTCTTTCATTTTGTAGTCATAGGACATTTTAGTCTCTGACACTTTAGAATACCTATATTAGTAATTGATTTTGTAATCGATAAGACATTTTAGTCCCTATTATTAGCTAACACTTGCGAAATGCCTACATGACACGTTGAGTACCTATATGGTACGTTAATTGACACTTAAGAATTTCAATGTAAGAGACAAAATGACGTTATTTTATTTAGATATACGTGCGTCCATCCCATAATGAAAAGACATTTTGTTCCCCTACATTTTTAGTGAAGTGATAATTTTCACCCTTATATATTAAACTAATCACAATATACCCTAATTTAATATAATTTATCTTAGTATGTGGTTTAGACTTAATTACATATGTAGTTCTCTTACAATTACAATAGTTAATGTAATTGCCGGTTAACACCTACCATTTTTTGAAAGTCCCTCAACATTTGACTTGCATTTGTTAGTAAAAAATAGGGTGGAAAGAGGCCAGCCGGTTTAACAGGGGCCTATGGCCTAACCTATTTAAAGTTTAGGTTGACCTAGCCTGTTTAATAAAGAGGTCAGGTTCAGGCTTTTTAAAAAGCCTATTTAAGTAAAAAGGTAAGTACAGACCTTTAAAAAAGTCTATTAAGCCTAATAGGCCGACCTATTAAATCTTAATATATATTATAAATTTTATAAATATAAATAAAATATTATTTTTTTCAAAAATTAATATATAGCCTATTTAGTTTGTTGGCATATTTAATATAGAATTGTTGGCTTTTTTTAGAGATCATAAGACAAAGTAGGCCTACTAATAGGCTTTCGGACCTTATAGGCTTTCAAATAAACTAGGCTTAGTCTGAAAAATGAGCCTATGATAGACCAATAGGCCTGGCCTAGCATGTTTCCATCCCTAGTCAAAAAACTCTCCTCAATAATGAGAGAAAATCTTAGGGGCAAAGTGTCCTCCTAACATGTCTTTTAAGATGTTAAAGATATTATTAAGAGTTTGTAGCTCAAGTGGTATAACGAGAAGTTCTTGTAGCTTAAAGAGAAGGGTTTGATCTCCAAGTGAAATAGATTTAGGTGTAATATAGTGTGAGAGTGTGTATGTGTTTTGCTGATAAAAAAAAAGAAAAAAAAGATGTTAATGATATTATTATTGAATAAATAATATCTGCATCAAGAAATGGAATTTCACGCCCAAACTCATCCAAAGATTTATCCCGTCTTGGGATTTATCCTGAAGCTCCACCTTAGGAGGCTTCAATCCGATCTAATGTTTATGAGAGACTTCTAACCTCAGCTGATTTTACATGATTTCAGGTTCATCATTTCCCTTAAAAACTTCAAATGATACAATGAAACAAAAAATTAATTTAAAGCGTTAATATTATAAAGAAGTAAAAAAAATTAAACTATTAAAATTAATTAATAAAATGTTAATTTTTTTACAATAAAAGTTTCAAAAATGTTAATAATCTTAATAAAATATTAATTTTTAAATAAAAATAATATATTTTATTTTGACAAGAGTCAAACAAAATATATTTAAAGCATTAATTACTTTTTACTTAATTATAACATTAATTATTTATCTTAATGAAATAAATTTGAAAAATACTAATACTAATAATTAAGACTAAAATAATATATTTTGTACTAAAAACAGAGCAAAATTATCTAAATGCAAGTTAACTCAATACAGTTCTATTTGATTCAGTTTTGTTTTTTAGATTTTTTTTTTATAAAAAAAGGATAAATGAGTTTTCAAAAGTCAAACCTGTATTAGCTGTGTTGGTGAGCACATGGAAATAATACTGGTGTGAGTATTTGAGATTCAATCCCTAATCAATGTACTTTCCTATAAATAAAAAAAAATTAAAACCAATCTACAAACATAATTTTTTATTTTAAAAATAGAAAATTATTTTTAAAACCAGTTTTCAAACAAGCCCTACATTTTTTTTTTCAACAGAAAACATCTTTTAGAAAACTATTATTAAAAGCTGATGGGTTAATATAATATTTTATTATTATCTAAAAAAACTTACTTAATGAACTCAAATTATTAAAATTAAGTTCTGAAAATTGAAACAGCAGATGTCCAGCCAACAGAGAAGGCAAATTGTTATTTATAGTCATGGACAATCTCATCTTTAAGTAGATAAGTACAAATAAACTAACAATAATCTTATTTAATAAAATATTTATAATTTTCTTTAAAAAGAAAATGA
The DNA here is from genome assembly GCA_037177725.1 of Cyamopsis tetragonoloba. Lineage (NCBI taxonomy): Eukaryota > Viridiplantae > Streptophyta > Magnoliopsida > Fabales > Fabaceae > Cyamopsis > Cyamopsis tetragonoloba. The sequence goes on along the minus strand of CM074124.1, from coordinate 57,311,841 downwards.
GTTTTCAATTAAAATTAAAATTAATCTATTTGAAAACTAGTCTGCAAATAAAAAATTATTTTTAAAACTAGTTTTTAAACAAACCCTACATCTTTTAAAAAGTACTAATAAAAGCTGATCGATTAATATAATATTTTATATTTTATTATTATTAAACTTTTTTAATGAACTCAAATTATCAAAATTAAGTTCTGAAAGGCCAGATTGTTATTTATAAAATCATGGACAATCTCATCTTTAAATAGATAAGCATAAATAAATTAATGACAATTTTATCTAATTGAGTACAACAAGTAGGATAGAACCGCTTAATAAGATATGTTCATAACAACTGTTTTATCTTTTTTTTTTTAATCAGTTTTTTAATTTAAATTTAAATTTTTATAATTTATTTATATTTTTTATATTTATTTTATCCTTTGAACGCTTTCTTCTTCGAAAAATCCTCTACTCTGTTTCGGTTTGCTCCTCAAACCTCGTTTCTCTCTCCGTTTGCCCTAGCCTCAGGCCTTACTTCCGTCCGGCGACGCCTCCGTCCGGCGATTCAATCTTAATCTCGTGATTTGCTGTCTTTCTCTCTTCCAACTTTTCCAAACCATCGCCTCTCTACGATTCCGTCCCATTCCCTCACCTTTCTACTTTCGGTGGAAACAGCGAAGGCACGAAACCCTCAATAAAACCCTAAGTCCCTGCACTGTGCTACGGTAATTATCCATTGATCCCAATTCGTTTAAAGCTTAAGAATGCTTAGTCGTTGATCAATCAAAAACCCTTTCTGTTCGCTCTCTTATCTCTCTTCCCTATTCTCTTCCTTCACTCTTACGCCTATCGCCTTCAGCCTCCTTCCTATCTCTGTGTTTATCGATGGCGAACCCTTCCGGGAACCATCAAGATCATACTCACGGGTCTTCTTCCTTCAACGGAAATTCGGCTCCTGAAACTTCTGGTGCCATGAAGCACAACCCTGGCTTATCCATCGATTGGACCCCCGAAGAGCAAGCCATTCTTGAAAGTGGACTCTCCAAGTCGGTTTTTCTTCTTTTTATTTTATTTTTTTATTATTGTCATTGTTATTGTTGCTGCGGCTAAAATTCTTTGGTTTCTGGATTACCTTTCTGGTTATCAATTCTCATATTGTGGTGTCTTTCTATGATACTTGCCCTTTTCTTTATGGTTTATGTTATGGATGTGTTATACTGATATTGGAAGTGGGTTTTAATAGCTTTGTTTGTAGGCTAACTCCGCTTCAGCAAGAATTCGAACTCATTCTCGTTCTAGAAGCAAGTTTAATGTGCTAATGATGACTAGCTCTAGTATTAAGTAGTTATTTTATGTTCAATTTTGCTCGAATTTGTAAATTAATATTCTTTTAAATAAACTTGTATTTATATTAAGCTTTAGCTAAAACATACTTTAGTCAAACTAAGCAAAAATATGAAATCCTAAATCGAAACTTATTGAAAGTTGTACTACTTTGATAGTGATTTCCATTCAAAAAATTCTATTTATTGACTCCTTAACTGGATAGCAAAACCCTTATTATAATTATGGTTATTAAAAAAATGTAGATATATTATATATCGAGCTGGCTAGCTAGCAAGTCAAGCGCGCTTCATTTGCGATCTTAGGTGGTCCTAATTGGACAGGTGGATAAAACTTTTAAGCTAAGATTTCAGCATGACTTGTAGTTTCCCAAATTCCTGCATCAGTTTAGGCTTTGGATGTTCAGAGCTTTATTCAAAATGAGTTCCTATTGTCCTTTTGCTGTCATCTTTTAAATGCATGCTTCTGTTTACACAGATTTACTAGAAACTAGGGCATCCAAAAACCTGATGATGTGTATGAGTGAAGGCTTATTCTATTGGTTGACTCTTGTATTCTGGATGCAGTAGCTGTTGGAAACGGATATCAATATTGTTTGTCAGTGTTGATATTTAATTAGTTGCTTAAATATCAAGTTTGATTTGCTTTCTGTATTTTAGACTGCACAGTAAAACCGTTTTTGGTTTCACACTATTTAACACCTGTCTTTTGATTAGCAATGTATATTCCAGGTCATTAAATAAAGAAAATCTCTAAATTTTCCTTGTAGGTTTGCCTCCCAACCTATCGTAGTACGCTATGCAAAGATAGCCCTAGACCTACACAATAAGACGGTCCGTGACGTAGCACTGCGAGTCAGGTGGATGAATGTAAGCTACATACTCATTTACTGCTACCCTAATTTATTTATGTTCTTGTGATTGTGAATGCTATAAAAAATTTAGAAAGCTACTTCCCCCAAGTTAATAAAGTTGCTAGTAACCTGGTACTGTAGTATACATTATGTATAGGAGTATGACCGTTGATTGTTGAACCATTTGGATCATGTATCAACTAGGAAGCAGGTTCTAACCTTTTATGATGATCTTTTTTGGAAGATTGTCATAGAAGTGTTCAGGGGTTTAATGCTGGTACTGTAATGTTGTGAGTCTTTTTTTTTTCTTTGTCATTGCATGATAAATTTCCATCAAATATTGGAATTTTTTATTTACAAGTTTTATTAGGTTTTGTCCTTTTGTACCCCCTTGTGGATTTTTTGCAACCTGTTCTTCGGCTTAGATGATATTGTTTTAGTGAATTTCATTAGATATCGGATAAAGTTCTTCAAAAGTAATTTATATTGTGCTTTTCTGAAAGAAAAGGGTATTTGATGACTCATTCTTCTATTAGAATGGTACAGTCTCCCCACCCTTTAAAAAAGCAAAGAAATTAAGCTTACTGTTAGTTTTGGCTTGTGAGATGCTTTTAACTTAGTTTGTTACATGTTTGTTTTTTCATTTTCTTACAGAAGAAAGAAAATAGCAAGAGAAGGAAGGATGACCTCAATTCGACACGAAAAAGTAAAGATAAAAAGGTAATGCTTCCATTTTACAAATATATATATATATATATATATATATATATTATTTTGTGAGTATTTGTGCCACGCCTTTGGAGACTCTCTTATGTCTTCTCTAATCTATAGATGTTGGTTGTGTCTAGAGTCTAGACCTATCTATCTATGTGGTTGTTATAATGTTGAATATTCTGTTTCCCTTGAACATGGAAATATTATCCTCTTCATTTCCATCTGTAAACATGCAAAAGCATTTCAGCATTATGATTTTCTTGCACCTTCATCTGTTTACTGGACTTCTTAAAGCTTCATTTTCAAGCAGTACATGTTGCCTGAATTTTGATATGGACTTTCAAGTTTTGCTTAATGCATGTTCCTTTTGAACATATCATTATTTCTCAGAAAATTGCATTATGATGGTTGTTGTTTTTCTTTTGGAATTGAATGAGAATTGTATTCTCTGAAATTTTCTAACTAGGAAGAAGGTAGTAAATGTATGGCATTTTGTGTTTGTCACCCCCTTTCATCTGACATCTTAAGCAAGGATCAATTTAGCATCTTGGATGAAAGAAATACTAGGAAACAAAAGATAACTAACAAAAAGGAAGAAAGTTAATGGTGTATTAGTGGATTTGTGAATACATGAAACTTTAGGTTCTTTCTTTATGTTTCTATTTATATGTTCAATGGAACTTTATATGCTTGAAAAAATTTTGTTTTTAATTTTCAGGAAAAGGTTTCTGATGCTGCAGCTAAGTCATCCCACTTTGCTGCTCGGTCCAATGCCCCTCCATATGCTCAACCAATGATTCCAATGGACAATGATGATGGCATCTCTTATTCAGGTAGATTCTGTACCTTGAATTTTTTTCATAGCTTTGGATGTTGTGGTTTGCAAACAGACATTAGAGGCTTTTATGTCTCAGGCTCTTCATTCTCGTTTGATAAAACTTGTGTGGTTGCATGTCTTTTTCTTTGTAAATAATTATTATTAAGCTTCCATTTTTTATTTTATTATTTTCAGCAATTGGAGGTCCCACTGGTGAGCTATTAGAGCAAAACACTCGGATCTTGAATCAAATATCAGCGAATCTTTCTGCTTGCAAGGTGATTTTTCTGCTTAATTGATGTTCTGAAAGTGGTTTAACTTAACGGTATCATTTACTTTGTTAAGCCATTGTTTAATTTGTAGCCGTAAAGCTTACCAATAATCTTTTTTGGTTTCCTTTATCTCTTCTCCAGTTAGAGGACATCATCGATCTTTTCTGCCAGTCTAGGGACATCATGAATAAAATCTTCAATGAGTGAGTTGTACTATTTTTGTTCTTATCTATTTTTAATTTAGTATAAAGAAGTAAGTTAGTAGTGTAAGTTGGCATTTTTAATTTTGAAGGAAATATTATTGATGTGTCCGTCTCTATTTTGTTGGCAGTATGAATGATGATACGTCTGAGGTGATGAAGCAAATGCCGCCTCTTCCGGTGAAGCTGAATGAAGAGCTATTGAATATCATGATACAAAGTACTATGCCGCCGCCACGATCTCAATCATGATGATGGACAATGCTCGCTCGCTCGCTATTCGATCGTCTATAATGCTACCTGCACTAGGACTCATCTCATTTACCCAAAAATGAACCAATAATTGTTGATATTGATCAAGTTTAATAATGTTTTTTTCCCCCCAAGTGTTGCTTTTCCTACTCTTGCTGGCTCTAACGTAGGTGTTCTTTAGGAATTACTTAGTATTCTTGGTATTTATTATTGAGTTAAATTTAGGCAATAAGTTGTGGAATAATTTTATTTATCGTCTCTTAATTTAGTTGGAACATTTTATTATGCATATTGTATTAAATAGTATATATTCTTATCATGTTTGTTTCCGCGTCTAATGAATGTAAATGGATAGCGTTGGGGTACTGCTAAATGATTGAAAAAAAGTATACTAAAATTAGATATGTGATTTTATAATTTTTTTAGTATATTATATTATAATGTAAATGTAAAGTATGTTTTTTTTAATTATTATCAAATTTAAAAGTGATAAAAAGAAAAAAAGAGTGGTTTATCTTGCAAATATGATTTTGAATTTAGTATGAACCCAGGTCAAGGGATCGATTAACTATTATGTGTTACATATACACTCTGTTTCATTTTTTTTTCTGGCAATTGGATGTCATGTGACACTGGCATTGAGAAATATTATGTACGTCAATGATTAATGCAGAATCCATTAGACATTAAGATAATTAAGATAATACTATTAAAGTGGATCCTATAGATAATTTCAGAAGATACAGAGGAGGATTTAACATCACCAACAAGTATTATTGGAGTGCAATTTTCTATCGCCCTTGTTGTTTTTTAATTTTGTATTGGGATAAATTAAACGTCGACTTAAAACATGAAAATTACTTTTTGGTATGCTTAAATAAATGTGTTTTCTCCATGCGTGTCTGGTTTAGATAAAATGGAGTAAACGTAAAGCCGTTTTAAAGTAACTAAGAATATATAATATAACATAAAGCATTGAAATAAAAAAGACACTATCTCAACGTGAAATAAAATATACACTCAAATTTGTTTACAAGAATGGTGTTGTTAATAACACATTGGTAAATTTTTTGTAGTCTTAGGTTTGATATTCACTGGAGTATATGGATATGGAAGGTTTTTTTGGTAGGAGTAATGATTTTTGTACACAATATTTGTGTAACAAATGTACAACACTATTAAAATAATAATATTTTCTTGACTCTTAACTTGCATTATTTTAATTTAAAAGAGAATATTATTATTTAAATAGTGCTGTGTACACACAAAAATTATTACTCTTTTTTTATAATATCGAATTTTTGTGAAAAAAGAGAGAGGAAGAAGGCATTATTAGCCATATAGGTCATTCATTCATCCTTTTCCGTAGCCTAAGTAACAATTAATTCTGAATGAGAAGATGCTGAATGTGAGTTCAGTGTTGAAAGAAATAAGAAAGGAGTAGAGTGAGTTAGTTAGTTAGTTACGTAGTTAGTTATAGTTTCTGTTAGAAAGAAGTTTCTGAGTTAGTTATTTAGTTAGTTTAGTTGGTATGCATTTGAATTCTTTTCTATTCTTTTCTTCCTATATATATGTATATATCGGCCTTCGTCGGAATTGTGATCAGAGCAGAGGGGATCGTGAATTACAATAAAGAGGAAGAGGAAGAGGAAGATCGCTTCTAAGCAGCGACAGCGATTGGATAGCATGGAGCATAGAATCGCATCACTGGAGGCGCGCATGGTGGCAATTGAGTCAACGTTGACAAGGTTGGCGGCGGTTGCGAGAAATTCCGCCGGAGCTGAGCCTGAGCCTGAGCCTGAGCCTGAGCCTGAGCCAACGGCAAACAAGGTGCACGGTTTTTCTTTATCATCTTCATTTCCATCTGTAAATTTAATTTAAGCATTAGGTTTTTGATTTCTTGCTTCCTCTGTTTTTAATTTTCTTTCAGGAAACAAGGGTTTCTTCTGATCCCGCAGCAGCTAAGTCATCATTATCTAACATTGCAGCTCAGCCAATGGACGACGATGATGGCGTCTCTTATTCAGGTACATTCATTCATTCATTATGTACCTACGTATCTTGTCAATTATTTTCATAGCTTCCTAAATAATTAATTATTATTTTATTTTTTTTCCAGCAATTGGAGGTCCCACTGGTGAGCTATTAGAGCAATGCAGACAGATCTTGAATCAAATATCAGAGAATCTTAATCTTTCTCCTTGCAAGGTGATTTTTCTGCTTAATTCATGTTCTGAAACTCATTTACATTGTTAAGTCATTTGCCACTAGTTTTTTTTGTTCCCTTTATCTCTTCTCCAGTTAGAGGACAACGTCAATCTTTTCTGCCAGGCTAGGGACATCATGAATAAAATCTTGAATGAGTGAGTGAGTTTGTTCTTATTCTTATCTATTTTTAATTTTTAGTATAAAGAACTAAGTTAGTAGTGTAAGTTGGCATTTTGATTTTGAAGGAAATAAATAAATAAAATATTTATTTATTGATGTGTCCGTCTCTATTTTGTTGGCAGTATCAATGATGATACGTCTGAGGTAATGAAGAAAATGCCGCCCCTTCCGGTGAAGCTGAATGAAGACCTATTGAATCTCATGATAGAAAGAACAACTAAGCTGCCGCAACCGCAGCCGCCGCCACCGCAGCAGCCGCAGACGCCACCACCACCATCTGAACGTGATGATGATGGGCAATAATGAGGACTCATCTCATTTTCTGTTATGTTGACCCGAGATTTACCTATGACAAAATAAAGAATATATGGATGAATAATTGTTGATACTGATCAACTTTAATTACTCTTAATAATAATAAATAAGTGTTGGTTTCCCTACTCTTGTTGCCTCTAACTCTTCGTGTTCTTTTGGAATTTCTAGTAATAATAATCAAATAAAACTCCTCTCAACTAGTAAATGGGGGAATAAAGTAATAAAATATAGATGAGAAAAAAATAAGTGAGAAAATTTTAAAGTGCCTTGTAAATTTGACTATTTAAACTTTCTTCAGTACTGAATTTTCCAGTATTAGAGAGGAAAAAAAAAGGAGAAAATTTGTGGATATTTTTACTTTTTCTCTCTAATACGGTAAAAATTGGGTGATCAGAGAAAAACTAACAAATTAAATCCACTCTAAATTAAAAGTAGATATTCTTACTTTTATATTTTACTAGAATATATATTTCATGGGATGTCCGTATCACAAAATGCGAAAAAAATTATATCATTATATTTATTAAATTTCAAAAATTGACATATTGTATTATTAAATACATTTTAGTTTTTAGTTTATCTTTCAGGTTTCAGTTTTTAAAATTTCTTGTATGATTTTATCTTTTTAGTTATTTTTAAATCATTATTAAAAATGAGTGTCATGTAAATGATGGGAAAAATAGAGTGAAAATTAGGATAAGATTTTCTTAAAAAATTTCTCGCTTTTATCTTTTCAGTTATTCATTTACTCAATTTTAGAAGAGGAAAATCCAAAAGTGATCCAAGCTAGTAGGCAATTTCTTAGTGCGTAAGAAAGATTAGAACTGGAAATACTTCAACACGACGGTGTATATCACTTTTTTTTTAATTAAATTTTATTTATTTATTCTTCATTTCATTGTTTAAAAATCGCCTTAGACGTTGACCAAAAAATCAAAAATATAAAACTGCCTTTGGAGCATCCCACACCATTGTTCAATTTCATGGAGCACACATTTAATACAAAACAAAAACATTTACCCAACACCAAAAAAATTAAGTATATAAAACAGAGCAAGAGTTCAAACAAACACACACGGAGCCAGCATAGTGCATGGTCCTAATTTATGCGTGTTATCAATAATCAATAATAATAATAATAATAATAAGGTAAATTACAATAATTATCATTGAAGTTTAACAAAATTGCACTCTACCCTAAACTTCACAAAAATTAACACTCCACCCCACAAAAATTATAATAATAACAACCCTTTCAATAATAATAATAATAATAATAAAATAACTTGAAGCATTCTGGTTCTTCATTTTGGTAAATGTGTTTTTTTGGTGAACTTGATTTCTTAATATTATAAAAAATATTTTAATTATTAAGTCTAAACTTTAGTAGTATGATTAATTAACAAATGAAAAAAAAAATTAACGGCTTTTAAATTTTTGTCGAATTAACTCCAATCAATATAGATTTTGTCAGACAGAATTAATCTATTTATAAAAATGAATAAACATATAATTACTAGCGTTAGATGTATATGTTTTTCCTGTTCACTAATGTGGTTTTTTTTTTTAAAAAAAATCATATTAACAAGTAATGTATAACAAACAAAATGAGACGATTCATATCCCATGAGCATTAGCAACAAACCTTTTATGTTGGTTTAATTTAATATTTGTTCGATATGAATGACATGGATTTTTAGTTCAGTCGTATGTAAAAATAGTTTGCAGAATACCCTTGTTGTCATTTGCTGTGTTAACCCCATTTTTGTATGGCAGGGACTTCATTGCAAATGTTCTTTTCATATGAGGATCAAATTAAAAACTTGTGTGCATATATATAGGGACTAAATTTTTATCTTCTCTTGTTTAGTCAAAATTTTTACGGTTTTGTTTTTTTTTTAATGACTTGGTTGAAATTTAGAACTTAAACATTATTATGTTTACAAAAAACAATAACCTCTTATTTTCATCAACTATTTTAAGAATCTTTTAAAAAATAAGTGATTATCTTAAAAAAAATTAACATACATGTTTCTCAACGATATGTGTGTTAATGGTGCATAGCGAATTAAAAAATAAGTGCTCCTTAGTGCACGTGAACTCGCCAGTTCAGGATCTTCTTATTTGGGCTACTAATGTTCATGGCTCTTATTCTTCTCGCTCTGCGGCGTCTTAGCTCCAAGATCATTGGCAATCTCGACATTATACTCCTCAAATTGCTTGGGTTTGGCGTCAACCAATTAGTGAGGGTAACCAATTACTGAGGGTATAACCTTTATGTTCTGGCTTTGCTTACTTGGTATTCTCCTTACGAATGAGCTTCGCTACCACTGGAACTTTTCGACATCTGCTATGTACCAGCGTTGTGGCTTGGTATTCTGCATTGCTTGCGTGACTGTGCTCAAGCGAGAGGTATTTGGCGCCGCGTTGGTTTTCGTGAGGACGCTCAGTTCTTAGATAGTAACGTTGGTTCTTGGGCTTCTAGCTTCCTGAAGAATGGCAATGGAATCTTGTTCGCTTGCACCGACCGCGTGGCATGTGTGGTGCGCTCGTAATAAAGCTGTTATTAGTGGTAAGATCATGTCTTACTTTGAGACTATTTCAGCGATTCATAGCGATGCCTCCGGCTTGCTGCACCGGTTGAACACTTCTATCTCGCGGGTTTCCTTGCAAAAAGAAGTCTATTGGTGCGCTCCGAGGGAGAATCAAGTGAAGTTGAATATCGACGGTAGTTGTATTGGCAATCCAAGTCCGGCAGGGGCTGGCGGCCTCCTCCGTAATCACTGCGGAGAGTTGCTTTTTGGCTTCTACGAATCTATGGGCGATTCCACGAGTTTTCATGCGGAGCTTGTCGACCTCTATCGTGGTCTTTTCCTTACATGGGAACTTGGTTATCGTGATGTTGTTTGCCACTCTGACTCGCTCCTTGCGGTGGAGACCGTCAAGCTGGGTGCTGGAGAATTTTATCTTTATTATGCATTGATTCAGTCCATCAAGGAGCTTTTGTCTCGCAATTGAATTTGTCGGTTTGAGCATGCTTATAGGGAATCAAACTTCTGTGCTGATGCCCTTGCGAAACTTGCATCTGGCGGTGCTTTCCCTCTCACAGTGATCCACTCTCTTATCCCTCAGCTGTCTAGTTTGTTGTTGGCTGCTAGGAGTTGTTCACTTTAGATCCATTCCGTGTTTTTTTAGTTTTATTTTTATTTATTTTTCCGATGTACCAAAAAAAAAAAGCCAAATCTATTATATGTAATTCCTTTTTTTTTTTCTTTTAAAAAAGTCAGTAATTTATTATTCACTATTTAGCAACCCTTAGAAAAGAGAAAATTAAAGGTGTGTTGCCATTTTTGACCCTAAACGGCCTTCCTTTGATTGCGGCAGGCAGCATAAAGGCCGCCACAAGGAACTCTCCTCTCCTTCTTTTAAGTTTCTTCAATTCAAATCAAATTAAGAAATTAATAAATAATTTTCTTATTTATTTACTTCCCAAATCTCCATGCAAAAATGATGGTGATGGTAGTATTGGCATATATTACATGGTACACTTAACTTCACTTATTCTACAATACAAAATATATAACAAACTTTAAAATTAGTTTGATTTAGATTTTAATAAAATAAAAAATAAAAAACATACAAACTGAATAAAAAATGAATAGTTGACAATATTGACATACAAAATCAAAACGACGTAAAAGAAGTAAATATTTTTAATTTTAGTTAAAATCACTTTTAATCAAATCAAAATTCTTAAAAAACAAGGCTCTTGTTTTTTTTTCCCCTTTTGTGGACAATTTATTTCATTTTAAAACTCCCCACTATTACTTTGATTATATTTGGCATAATACAAAACGAAAGTTAAATTAATTGTCATTTTACAAAATTAAATACCACTACCATTTTTTTTAAAACAAAAAAGATGAATGACCCACAGAATCGGGAGAATTAACTCAAAAATAGAGTATTAACATATATATATATATATTTGTTGAAAATATATAATAGTAATAGCATATTGTTTGCAACGACGGCCATGGCAGATGCCTCTGCAGGTTGGTATTACCTTGACCAGAAAGTCATGCGTTTGTCATATTTTGACTTTATTTTATTGTTATTATTTAGAAAGAAAATGAATGAGGTTTTGGTTTTGGTGGAACCTTACCATTTCATTTCATTTCAGGTTCAAAGTTTAGTCAAAATTGCACTCATATTTTGAATGGTTACGTTAATTTGGAGTTGTTGTCTGGAGTATCATGTTAATTAGTCACAGTCAATTTCATTGAAAATGGTGAGAATGGTAACTTAATTAACATCGGATAATTATGATTTAATGAGTTAAACAAATTATGATATACTTTAAATCAAGTCAAATATATTTTTACTTTCTCACTTCACCCTCACCTTGCTTTAGAGGAAGTTGAACCATAATTTTAAGTGAATGAAAATTCTAGTCCTTAACCTATCTATCACTTCACTTGTTTAGGTAATTCTTATTATTTTTTTAATTTATCACCAATGAAATGAAAGCAGCATGATGGTTAATACTAATAGTAATACTCACAATTGATGACAAAAGTTTTGACGCAGATAGATATTTTAGGCAGAAAGTTACATGTGAACTCAAACTTAAAATGAGTTAAATGATCCATATCTATCTATCTATGGTTACTTAAAGCAAACCAACCAACCCATATCCATGATTTTCTTTATTATTTTATTTAATTTGTTCTGTTCTGAGAATTAGTTGAAGAAAAAAGCTAAGGAGGAACACAGAGGATGACAAAAATCTCAAAGTGTTTCAGTTGAGGTTGGATTTGGCTTCTTGCTCTTTTTAACAACTAATGAAATTTGACTACTCTCAAATATATAATTCTAATTCTTTTCATATTAATATGAAATATGAACATATATATACACTTTTTCCAAACCCTTATGGCCATTTTGATTCACACCTGCAATTCTTTGAACAAAGGGGTTTTGGGTATCTGCTTTCTTCAGATAAAGTCATTGAAGCTTGTTGCAGGTCTTGGAAACTATTATTTCCATTCTCCTCTCTCTGTTTATGTTTAACAAGTAAGAATTTGTTTGGTCTGTGAAAGCGTTTTGTTTCTATTTCCTGTTTTAGTAAACTGTTATAATTTTGAAACATGATTTTCATTTTGTTTTTTATTTTCTGAAATTAGCACGAAAAACATGAGAAATAAGATAATCTTGTTTTTTGGTTATTTCTGGTGTTTTCGGTACAAGTTTTAGAAAACAGAAAATAATAAAAAAGTGATAATTTTGTTTTTTCTTTATAATGAAAATAGAAAATAGAAAACATAGAATGTTTCCCTTAACTGTGAAAAAAACTCCATGCGCTTGCAAAGTAAAAAAATGTTCTTTCCTTGTAACCAACTCATTCCGTGTGAAACAGAACTTTCAAAAGTTCCATTATCTACACAATAGCTTATATGCAAAATGCATTGAGTTGAAATTGTTGAGCAGAGAAGAAAATATCAATCTTTGATTATTTTGCAGATTGAAGATGGTCATAACAAACACCACCAAAAGAATTGTATCAATTATAGTGATTACAGTTGTGATTTCCCCAGAAATTTCAGCACAAGCAATCTCACCAGATGATTCTGCAGCAGGTAAGATTCAGTTTCTCATATAGAATCATAGAGAATTTTGAAAATACTTTCTGTTTAGATAGAATTTTAAGATTCTAAATTGTTATATCTAAATAGTATATTTTACTTCAAAGTATTTGGAATTCGTTTACAAAATGAATTTCACTCTTGGCAAGGTGAATTTCAGATTTTTCTGCAATTGTGATATCTATTATACGTGTTAAGTGTTAATTAATGTATAAATATTGAATAGTGTGGGATAGATGAAATTGTTTAGCTCATATGATTGAACAAAAAGGAGTTAACTGTCAAGTGTCATGAACTAAATTCCCAAATGGGTTTAGCTTTAGATAACGTATACGTCTAATAGTCACACGTAACAGTGGAGAACAAATAGTCATAAATGGAGGATTCAGTTTTGAGAAAAAAACAAAAAAAATGGAAATTAATGAATATGTGAATGTGATGATGATATATTCATTAACATTTGATAACAATTACTAATTATCTAACCCTTCATGCTGTAAAATTATTCTATTTGATTCTAGACGAATTGTCTCCTATAAAAAATATTTGTGGTCTTATACCAAAATAAGATATAGGTAACTGTAATCTTATAATTTTATTTTTTAAATAATATATATTATAATATAATGTAAATGTAAAGAACGCTTTTTTGTATTATCAAATTTAAAAGTGAAAAATGAAAAAAGAGTGATTTATCTTGCAAACATGATTTTGAACACTGGCATTGAGAAATATTATGTTATGTCTATGATTTAATGCAGATAATGTGTCAGAATCCATTAGACATTCAGATAATACTATTAGAGTGGATCCTTTAGATAACTTCAGAAAATACAGAGGAGGATTTAACATCACCAACAAACATTATTGGAGTGTAATTCTCTCTCTCCCTCTTTGTTTTTAATTTCACATTGGGATAAGCTAGTCGATCCAAAAACTCGAAAGTTACTTTTCTGTTGCACTCAAATAAACCTGCGTTCTCTTTATGCATGTTTGGTTTTAAGTTGGAATGGAGTAAGCGTGCACCTATTTCAAAGTAACTAAGAGTAATTTTTACGTTTGACCTATCCTAACGTAAAACTAAACTATGTGACATGAATGATGTTGATAATAACACATGTGCTTAAATTTTTTTGTAGTCTTTGATATTCACTGGAGTATATGGATATGCAATTGGGTTGCTCTGCCTTTTGTGTGGAATAGCATATGGAAGTTTTTTGGTAATATCCAATTTTTGTAAAAAAAGTGAGAGAGGAAGAAGAAAGAAGAAGGCATTTCCTTGTAATTACAAGAGTTGTGATGTTTCACTAGTTCTTCCTTTGGCTATATTGCTCACTATATTAGCAATGTAAGTCATTCACCCTTTTCTCTAGCCTAAGTAACATGAACAAATTTAGTTTTGAAAGTAAATAGTGAAAAGGAGAATTAGAGACTTAAATTTTCCACATCACTCAGTGATTTTTAATGCATTGCCCTTGTTTTTTCAGAGCTGCAACTGCTCTAGTTCTAGCAGGGAGTGCAAGATTCCATTCAGAAGCTAAAAAATCAGTAAACATCATAATAAAGACAGCAAATGAGGCATCAGAAACAATACACAACACAACAGGAGCCTTAAAGGACATGGAAAATAATTTGATGGAAGCCAATGTCAATAATGCTGATGAGGCTTCTGTGTATCTTGATTCCACAACTGAGAGACTCAATGATGCTTCTGAAAACATTGAAAAGGAAGCTAGGAAGAATAGGAGGCTCATTAACAAGGGTTTGAAACTAGTGTAAGAATTTTTCTATCTCTTGTATTCATGTGAAGTTAAATGAATGGAGAATTATGTTATGATAACTAATAAGGGAGTGGTTTTAATTGCAGGTTTGTAGTTACCACTGTGATTATAAGCTTGAACTTGGTTGCTGTAACTGCTTTATCAGGTATTTTTTATGGTCCTGGCTTGCTACGGGAAAAAATATCTATGGTCGCTGTTATTAGCTGACGTGAGCTGTTTGATTAAAATCGGACGACTGAGATTTAGTTGGTCAAAATTTTGAGTTTTTTTAACACTTCATTTAATCTCAACTGATTTATTAAGTCTCTACCGTTCGATCTTAATCTCAAGGCTCAGGGACTGCATGGATTTTGATTACAGAATTTCAAAGCTTTACATCATGTTTGGATTTTATACCACATGATATATGGTTCTTATCAAATGTTGTATTTTTCTATGAACAGTTTCTGGAATTCTGAGGTTAAGGCGGGCACTATACCTGTAAGCAAGCTAAATTACATTTGCTTTAACCATAGTAGCAAAATTAATTTTTTTTACATGTATGATATGTGTTGCAAATCTAAAAGTTTGTTTATTAATTTTATTTTATTTTCCTCTTCTTTTTCACAGGCTTGTCATTCTTTGCTGGTTGATGACAGTGATATGCTGGCTATTATTTGGAGTCTACTTCTTCTTAGAAAAGTAATTAAATCCAAATCCCTTCTGCATTTCAGATTTTCAACTGATCACATTTTTTTCCTTGCAATATGTTATTAAGTAGAAGTTTGAGTTTAATTAAGACTTGTTTTATGTTGTAGATTTTCTAGTGATGCTTGCACAGCTCTTGACAACTTTCAAGAAAATCCCTATAACAACAGCCTAAGCTCCATTCTTCCTTGTGATGAATTGCTCTCTGCAAAATCAGTTCTTTCTGATGTAAGTGCTGGCATCTATGACCTTGTTAATGAGGTAAGTTTTGCATTATCTCAAAGCTTTTGTTGTTGCTATTGTTGAATCCAGCATAGTGGGAGTGATGTTTTTGGTTATGGTGAATGTGCAGGTGAATGCAAACATATCAGCAATGCAGGGAACAACAGATACAAATGTTGTTAATTATGTTTGCAATCCTTTCTCAGCACCTCCTAACTATTCATACCAGCCTCAGAACTGCCCTGCTAACACTATAAGAATAGGAGATATCCCAAAGGTATGCCACTGTCACACATGGAGAATTATGTTTTGATGACGCCATATTTAACGATCAACAGTCTTACTTATTCGGTCGTTAAATTAATTAAATATGTGTTTTTGTTCCCATAATATAACTTTTTTAATAAAACAAATTCATATAATTAAAGTACTACCTGAGAAAACCTTGTGCTATGCAAAAAGCATTTTTATGGTGATTTTTTTTAGGTTCAATTGCACTTTTTCTACTTCATATGGTCATTGTATGATTCTAATACCTTTTTGGGGTGCTTTCAGCCCCTCACATGTTTGTAATGTTCAAACTTCAATCTCTATTCTTCTTTTGGTGTTTTTCTTAAATTTTTATTAATTGTGCTGATGTATAATTATTTTTTTCAACGTGATTACATTAAAAATTAAAACAGAAAATATTCTATGTCAACATAGTTTGTTAGAATTTCATAAAGAGACAAAGAAAAGGGCCAAATTTAGATGTAACTATATCGTGAAGGAAAAAAAGCTCTTGAGAAAAAAATACTAAGGATACTAAAATCACACATTGGTCACATTTAAGAGACCAAAAGAAAATTAAGATTTTTTGTTAATATCAAAAATAATTTTCCAAAATGCAAATCTATATGTTAGCTTGCGCTCACAATTTAAAATTTCTGCACTATCATTTCCCTGACCCTCCTCTATATTTAGGTATTGAAGCCTTTTACTTGTTTGGATGCCAATGATGAAACATGTGGCAATGGAGGCTTCATACCAGACAGTGAATATGTGAGAGTTGAGGCTGTGACAAGTTCAATTCAGGACCTACTGAACATTTACCCTAGCATGGAACATTTGTTAGAATGCAAGCTAGTACAAGATGCATTCTCTCAAGTACTTGTTAATCATTGCAAGCCTTTGAAGAAATATTCTAAGATGGTTTGGGCAGGAATGGCGTTTCTTGCAATTATCATGGTGTTTTTGGTTGTGCTTTCGACTATAAAAACTCGTCACAGGTATAGTTTTTGTCTTTCCGATGGTTCTGTGGAGCCTCACTGTGAAGCACCAAAAGGATTGGAATCAAGAAGAGCTAAAGAGATTGAGATTTGATAATTACTGCATTGTTTATCAATTTAACTGTCAGTTAGAGAATATTCTTAATGTAAAAACAAATAGTAATTATTGATTTTGCTTTTAGGTCACAAAATTAGATAGTGAATATTGAGAAACAAATGCGCAAGCAGCTTCTCAAATAATGGATGTGTAACATTTTTGTACATACATACACAAGACAAAGGATATACCAAGGGTGCCTAGACTTTACCTTTGGTCATAGGGTATAGTTTTCACACAATTTTTTTGCTTTTTTTTTTTTTAATAAAAAAATATCACCTTGAGCATGAATTTGAAAGGGAACAAACCCCATACATATATGTATGACTGATGAACATCAATTAGTGAAATGAGATTATGAATATTTAGGGCTCGTTTGATTTCTCTTTTTAAAAATAGTTTTCTATTTTTAAAAACAGAAAACTAAAAAATTCGTTTGACTGTCGAGTTTTCAAAAATAGTTTTCGGGAACAGTTTTTATTTTTCAGTATTTAAAAACCAAAATATGAAAACATTTAAAACATGTTTTGGTTTTCAGTTTTCTGAATTTACACACAAATTTGTATTGAAAACTCCTCTTACTTTTTTTAATTTTCTGAAAACGGTTTTATAATATAATTTTTAAAAACTAAAAACTAAAACTGTTTCAAACAAGTCCTTAATCTACGTCAAGTTCTTTTTTATTTTATTTTTAAATGCAATGTGTCCATCTGAACTGTTATTTTTAGATATATATATATAAATTCTTGATATTGTGTATAAAAAGGACTTTCTTAAATGAGATGAGTGTAATATTTTATCTAATATTTACATTTCTTCCTCGGAGACTTGGCATGAACAAGGGAAGCATTTTTTTTACCACACTTTATTTTCAGGGCACCATACGTCTTATTTTGTTTTTCCAAAAATGTCATTCGCTTGGATTTTAGCAAATTTTAAAAATTCGAGCGAATAATCACACTTACTAATACAAATATCTGGATTTTCCAAACGGATTTTAAAAATCCGAATACACTTGGATTTTTAAAATCCGAGTTCTACATAGTCTTGATAGCGATGAAGGTCACGCTGAAATGGAAACAAAAAAAAATGGAGAGTGAGAGAATATTAGAACTGACCTAATAATAAATGGAATACTCCAAATATAACACAATTTCAACCAAGATTTATAATGTAAGGTGGAATGAGTAAGATTGTGCTATATTAAGAGAGTTTCCCAACTTTTGAGTTCGGATTTTTAAAATTCGAGTGAATTCGGATTTTTAACATTCGTTTGAAAAATTCGGGTATTTATATTGGCAAAATGTGGTTATTCGCTCGGATTTTAAAAATCCAAGTGAAGAACAATTTTGAAAAAAAAATTAGGACGAATGATACCCTAAAAAAGAGTGTGATAGAAAAAGTGTTGCCCATCAACAATAGCCTTATTTGATTTTTTGGAATACGAACAATAGCCTTTGTTAAAACAAAAGAACCTCGTTGTCCTTACTGGGTCAACTAAAAACATGGGCCGGCCCACTATTCCGATCCGCAAAAGTAAACAATGAACTGGCGGGTCCATACTACGGTCACCATACATATTTTCTTAGTCACTGTTTATAAAAAATTTAACACTTTATTTTATAAAATTACTCTACAGGTTTTAAAAATTCATAACACTATTTATAAAAAATTTGTCTTTATATTTTTAAAATTGTACTACAAATTTTAAAAATTCGCGGTCTACGGATTTTAAAAATCTGCAACCTACGAATTTTAAAAATTCACCACAACATTATTCATAATTTTTTTTTGTATTTAATAAAATTGTACTGCGAATTTTTAAAACTCATAGTCTATGGATTTTTAAAATCTATAGTACTATTTTTATAAATTTGTACTGTTTAAAAAAAATTAAAATGTATGATAAGGAAAAAAATGTGTACGATGAAGAAAGTATACCCGAAGGCGAAGAGCAAATAAGCTTGTTCCGTTGTTCGTAGTATAACATTTATTTTTTGGTGAGCAGCTTTTTTTTTTTTTTGGTAATAATTGAATGGAAAATGGAGAAGAAAGGTGGTACTGGTAATGGGTGTTCGTCTCACTCTCCGGTGAAGCTACATGATTGTATAGAAGAGCTTATGAACTTCACTCTCCACTCTTCTCTCTCTCATCTCAATCTCTCTTCCCAATTCTGCTCCAATCTTCTCAAACATGACCCAACGCACACACCTTCCTCACACTCCCAACCACAAGGTAGTAACCTCACAATTCCCAATTCTGTTGTAATTTTCAACCTCTCTTCCAAAATTACTTCTGCTAGGGTTTTCGTTATAAAGCTGTGAACATTTCTTATGCATGATTTTGCAGGTTCTTTGGAAGGAGTTCCAGAGCATCCCTTGTACAAGCGTCTTGCTTCAGCTCTGTTGAGGTGTATCGATTCCGAAGCATTTTCTTGGACAGCCTCCAATTTATCTATTAACGATGATGTAGAAAATTCTTCCATTCAACAGAAACGTGATGAATGGCACAAATTGATTGTGGAGCAGGGGTCTGAAATAGTGAACGTAAATAAAATGCTATGTTAATCGCTCCATTTTTTACTTCTTTTATTCACTGAATTGTTGATTAAGGTGGTTTTGATATAGTATGTAAACTTGTGTTCAAACAGATTTTAAAGAGTGTTTCCGTTGAACTCCATGTTCAAGAGCCGTATTTTTCGCTGCTAAAAGGTATTAATTGATCATACTCCATTCGAATATGATGAAGATTGATATTATCTTAGCTAAAAAATATATATATGTGCATAAGCCATGTTGCTGTCGTGAAAATTTATATATATTTGGACATGACACTCTCATTCCTACTACAGTTGAACTCTTCGAAATCTTATATATGATGCTTATTGCATGCAGATGGAGTGAAAACAATTGAAGGGAGGTGTGCCGGGGGTAAACACAGCAGGTTTCAATATTGTTTAATTTAAATTATATGCTTTGATACCTGTAGCCGTTATTTTATTTTCATTTTCTATTTAAATTTTACAGAACAAGCTTCATAACAAAATCCATGAATGCATACCACACGATATTCTGTCATGATCACTTTATTTTCATTTTCTATTTTAATTTTTATCAGAACAAGCTTCATAACAAAATCCAGGAATGCATACCACACAATATTGTGTCATAATCACTTGAGTCATGTTAACAGCTTCATGTGGAAGTTTCTTAAATTTTATTTTCTCTTAATTTTTGGCTATTGTTTTACTATGAGCTATATATTATTAGCCATTTAACTTTTTGTAATTATTTTTTGTGTTCTGCTTTTTTCTTTCTTATATATAATTTGGTTTTCAGGATTGAATCAGGAAATCTGATTCTCATAAATAAATCTCTGGTGTTTGAAGTTCAGGTAATGGTTTGCTTCGTTAATAATTGGTGCTTCTCTCTGCAATGACTTTGTTCTGCTCTATTGATTTCATCAATGTGTAGGGAGTAAGGTGGTATCCTACATTCTTTGACATGTTGGAGGCAGAGAGCCTTGGAAAAGTTCTTCCTGGAGTTGAAAGTGTTGAAGAAGGTATCGGATCTCCTGGTTATAGACAAAGAAATGGTATCAGCATTTGTAGCTAGAAAAATAACGAGTCCAACATTATTAAACTTGAAATGAATAACCAAAATGAACTAAATGACTACTGAGCTAATTAACCAATAAGTTGTTTAGAGGAAAGAATCACTAATTTATGTCTAAGTCAATTCCATGTTTTATACCAATACTCCAAGAGTGACACTGGCAAAGCATTACAGGTGTAAACGTCTACCGGAGGTTTTTCACAGAAGAGAAGGAACACACAAATGGCGTTCTTGCTATCATTGTTTCAAAACACGCCCTTCAACCATATACTTCTTTGGCCAGCTTATTTTGTGTGGGTTTACCTTCCTGTGAAACTATAGCAACTGGTCTCTTGTTGGATTTGAAAATAACATACAAACCCTCTAAAAGGCTGATTCAATATGATCTAAATGATTGGTTATTTGTTTGATTTTGTCTTAGATTTTCTAAATATTATTAATTCCCAATGATCTTCATAGCTCATAATATTTATTCCATATTGGAAAAAGTAATGATTTGTTTTGTAAATATATATTGACATTTTGCATAAGGTGATCAGATTATCAGAAACAGCTAATGACAGCTACTAATGCTTCTGTACTTATTCGTGTCATGTTTCACTTGACCGCATGTGAACTAACGCTCGAATGTTCTCATCTAGAAATTCACAAGATTGTTCCTGACTATTGTACTTTCCTTGTTTTATATAGGGATTAGGCTACGAGGGTGTTCACTATCTTCTAGGTCTAATGCATACGACAGGGACAGTTCCTGACGCACTTCCACCACCAAGATCAACTCTATTAGCATCATTTAATTTTCCATGCAACCCAAATGTAAGAAAGTGACTTTGTTGCATTCTGAATTTTTTCGTTAATTTTGCAGTGTTTTAGTCACTTTCACCTCTTAAAGGAATTTTTCTGGATTGCTTCTATCTAAATATCTATATTTTTGAAGAACCTTTAGGAGCTAATCTTGCCACATTAACAATGAGAAACTTCCTTGGAATTTTCACTGTTCCTGCTATAGCAAAATTTTCATAACGATTTTATTGATACCTTATGACAAATTATATATGCACACCTTGTGATCATTATTCAGGAAAGCGCCTTGACTCAAGGAGCTCGGGCATTGGCCAAGCATTCTTGTAGGAGTAGCAGTGGTTATTGGGGTTCCTTGATTGGAAATGGTGAGAGATTCTTTTTTGAAAGAAAATCCTTGAAAAATATCTTTGGTAATTTCTTTTCAGTTTCCGTTCTGCCTTGGTTTTCCTGGTTTATCTTCCCATGGAATCTGTTCCCATAGAACAATTTGTCTGAAGATGTTTTGAGTTTGGTCCAGCTTGTATGCTAAAATGTTCAATTTAGTGAGTACATTAATTAATAATGTGCCTCACTCTCAAATAAGTTGATCACATTGTTTTTACTCATCCTGATTTTGTCAGTGTTACTTTCCAGATCTTAATAAAAACAGGCTTGCAGTGGATGTTATTAACAACTTAATAGCACATTGTTGTTGGATGAATTTGCATACTATCCCACCACATGGAGTTGTCTTTGAAATAAGGGTTGCTGAAGGATATGGTGCACGTTGGACAGAAGATGGAAGTAAGGTATTTTTAAATTTAAATATTTGTTATGCTGTTGAAACTTCTGCCAGACTTATCCACTGTTTGTTGGTGGGAAGTAGGAACTAAGGTTTCATCCTCAAGAAAAGAAGTGTTTTTCAAACTTGCAGGATTAATTGTTCTTTAAACTTGGTAACCAATGTAATGTTGCCTGTTGATGCCTTCATAGATTTGATTAGATTTAGATTGTGGGAGTGGTTTTGTTCCCGGCCTTACAGGTTCTAAACTGGCTGGGTTAGTTGTTTCCAATTGGATCTCAAACCCTCTTGACTGCTTAAGGATATGTTCTTGAGCCCTCCTTTGTAATTATCTACGGTTTAGCACCTCTAGTGCTCCTTATTGAATTTTTTTTTTTTTTTTTGCCTGAAATAAGATGAAGAAAGAAAAATAAAGCTTGTCTATGCAAAATCTATTCTCAACTACTTCTTGTCAATGCATTTTTTTCCTTCAGTTTATTGGATTTTTAGAGCCCTACATGCAAGATGGTCACTCGAAGGGATGGATGCACTAGTCCTGCTAGCCACACCACAACAACAATGATCTACACATATCTTTGTAATTGAATGCCACCTTTTCCCTTTTTTTAATCGTGTGATGCAGTTGTGTTTATGACCTTATGTACAGTATTTTGTTTTCCCAATTTATTGGGTTTTTAGAGCCCTTCATGCTGGATGACCACTTAAAGGGATCAAAGCACTAGTTCTGCTTCTCAGGTCACAACTACATACTGTACATCTTTGTAATTGAATGTTACCTTTCTCTTTTCATCTTGTGATGGATTTGTGTTTATTTTACAGTTTTTTATTTATTAATTTTTTCTTTATTTTAACTCGTCAGCGCTGGACTTCAGCTAACAATCAGCTGTCATACTTCATAGAGTTGTCGGCTTTCTACTGACTTTTGTATGCATGGTAAACAATTAACCGTAGATACTGCATCTGCATGTTTGGGGCTATGTTTGCAGCACCCAAACTTGAGTTTGGAGAGTTAAATGTGATTTTACTTCTTCAACATGTTTGGAAAAACATTGGCATAACGTTTCAAACGTAGAAATGATAGTTAAATGTGATTTTAGAGAAAGTAAGTTACTCTTGTGTAGCTTTTGTATTTGGTTGAGAATTTTATACTAATTTCACTACAAAGTTGATCTTTAGATTAAAGTTTTGAAACAAAAGTTAGTTATTATCAAATTAAATTTCATTAAATTAATTATGCAAAATCAATACCATCCAAATTTAAGTTTATAAATGCTCACAAAGTTTCCGTATAGCTTAAGTCGGTTTTTTTTTTTACTGGCTCAAGGTGGATAAGTTATTAAAAGTTGCTGACAGGTTCCATTATTTCTCCTTTTTATCTTATCCATCTGGGTTTTGGTAGTCTATTTTTGGTTAACTTTTGTTTGGTAGTTTTGGGTCCTTGACATTGCAATATTGGGCCTTGATGGTCGGTTTCTTAAAAGTATTTTTGAGCCTTTTTTCTTTGTTTTTCTATTTTCATGTTTTCTTATTTTTCTTCCTCACTTGCCATTGTCATCTTTTTTTTTTATCGGTCAAACTCATAAACCCACACTATACTACTCATAAATATACCTCACCGGGGATTGAACCCCTCCCCTCAAGCTCCAAGAACTTCTCCTTATGTCACTTGAGCTACAAGAGGGCTTGCCATTGTCATCTTTATTCCTTCTTATTATTGATTTCCCTATGCAGTTTATTCAACTATATACAGCAGCACTTCTGGTAATACACTAGATATACTAGAGGCTCAATGGATTATTTTTTATTGTGCTCCATCATAAACCAATTTTAGTAAAGATGTGTGTAAATTCTCCTTTCAACAAATGAAATACTTCCAATGTTTAGGTCTAATATTGTAACATTAAAACTTTATTCCAATGAAAAAAATTTGTAAAACTTGATTCAGGGATTACCATGGACAGTTAATCCTTTTTTTCCCCCCTAAAATGAAGTTTAACACAATCTTCAGTGTAAATTTTTTCCTGTGGTAACATTACTAACTATCTACTGTTCTGTTGCTTTCGTATTAAATCTGTTTCCCTGATACATCAAAATAATCCCCCCCACTCTCTAGATGAAGGTTGCGGCCAGTTTTTTTTTTTTAATTACGTCATATCATAAGGAGACGGTAGTCTCTATGTAGTTTACAATTAATCATGATTTAAAAATGTTCTTTCAATATTGTGTATGAATATGAAAGATTATTGCTAGTTGGGGAGTCATCATGCACTAATCAAACCAAATATGGCCTCTGTTTGAGTCTGATTTAGGTTCACATCAAATTTGATTAAAAGATGGATTCAAAAACTTAAAAATTACTCTTCGGTGTGTTAAAATGAATTCACTTTTATCTCGTTAAAATGTGAAACAAGAAACACACATAGACATTGATATGTTACTATTGTTCTTGCAAACCTATCACCTTCATTAATCATTATTATTACCTTAAACTCTGCTAATTCACAACCATTCTATGTCCTGCCACTCCACTGAATTACAGTTAAACATGTTACACTGACTAACCTGTGTTTCCTGTTTATGGTTATCACAGCTACAACTCTGCATTGGGTTGCACGATTGAGGAAATAGTACAAGTTCTGTTTACTGGTAATATTTGTTGTGTAATTGTCTACCTTTATTTGTCTGCATGCTTTTATGCATATTTGTGTGAACAACAACCATAGAGACATCTGAATAAGCCATGAAATCCGATGTCTCCTATCCTAATCTATGTTGCACTTCATTGCTGTCCTATTTGATCATCTTGCAATATATAAATTAATATTCCTAAAAAATTTTCCATTAAGAAAACTTAACCTGGGGTCACAATACAGGGTTACCAACACGGGTGTAATTAGCATAGTATTAAAGGCACACTAAGCCTTCAATAAAAAATTGTGGTTTGAGTTCTAGAATGAATATCAGTTGAGAGATTAATTTTCTGCCTAATAATAAGATGGAAATAGTTTCCAAAGTGAAAAAAAATACAGCATATGAAGAATTATAATTAAGCCATTGTTTGGAATGGGGAAGTGGGAAGGAGAGAAAAAGTTGCAGGAAAGAAAAGTTTATGATTTTTTATCTTTAAAAGTTAAAATTTTCTTTGCATTTCATCTCAAATTAAATAAAAAAGAATTATATCGTTATCTATATTGTTCTTCTCTCTCATTATCTTACCTACAATCAAACAAAATGTAAACAATATTGAATGCATAGATAATTTGCGAATAGGAGAAGAATCCAAAGGGGGCGGGAAATTAGATTTGGAGAGAGTTAGTGGAGGCATGTCTGTCAAAGTACGTGGTGCATATATGCTTATCATGTGACTCAAATTTTCTTTAATACTTGTATATGAAGCTAGCTACCTGACTTTGATAAGACTATGATAACCCCTTTTTGCATCTCATTTCAATGAATCTACCTAGCATGCTTGCTCAATGCATACTTACTGATAAATATATACGTAGCTCCTTGGCTGATTTCCATTCCATTTTTCAAAAAAATCATTTCCATATGCTCTTCTTTTCTTTTTCTGTTGATTTACTGCAATTTTAGTACTTAAGATTGTATAGATGTTTCAGTTGTGTATTTTTAAAAGAGTTTTGTTATAGTCACTGACTTTTATCTCAGTCATTCAATTTGGTTCCTCGTAGCATAATGTCATTAATAAGTTTTATTTTACTCCCTCACATTTTCTAAAACGATTTAAATAGGTCCTTGAGTTATGTTTAAAATTTTCAATTTAGTCCTAGTAACTAAATTTTTTGAATGGAATTGAGGACTAAATTTAATTTTTTAAATGAACTCGGTGATTAACAGGAATCTTATTAATTAATTTCTAAATTAATAATAGAGACTGAAGTTATAAATTAAAATAAAACTCTTTTAAAGTCAAATACAAAACTAAAAAATCTATATAATTAAGAAACTCTTTTTTATGATAAACAATCACCTGTGTATTATTTTAAAGATTACAAGTTATATGCAAAAAATACAGAAAATGTCATGAACCTCCCTTGGCAATACAACCGAATGATCAATTACACCAATATGGAAAAAAATAGGATGAGAATAATATAATATGAGAGAAGGCTTTAGTCAAGACCAAGACCTAACTAAATTTGGTTAAATCTAATACCTTAGTTTGTTTTTTTATTGGCAAAACACACACTCCTACCCTACACTACTCCTAAATCTACTCTTAACTTATTGAACCCCTCTCCTTGAGTTCTAAGAGCTCTTCCTTATGCATCCTAATTCACATTGTTTAAAAAAAAAAATTTTATGTATCAACAAAATCATTTCTATAATCTTTGTCATGTAGTTCAGTTGGTGAATACATGAGAACATACGCGTGTGATTATTTAGTTTTAATCCCTAGTTATTGTAAGGAAAAAAAATTTATTTTCCATATGCTCATTAACGATTATTCATATATAGTTTACATGCATTTAGTCTTTGTAGATTTAATTAATTCCAAATTATTACCCCTACTTCGCTGACCCACAATTCAATTTGATAATCATGAGGGACCAAATTTACAATTTTCATCTGCTGTCAGTACTATTGCTTGGCAACATTCAAACATGTTCACATTAATGTTTTGTTTTTGGTTTTCCACCAATAGAAAATTAACACATCATAAAATACATTGGGGGGAAATTTGAGAGAAAACAGTAATTAATAGAAAAAAGAATATCACTTTTTTTTAATTAATGTAACTTTCATTTGGAGGATATACAAAATAAGACACCGCACCGTTATCAGATAAATTATTTTAATCCGAGTAGAGATTAGTATAATATCGGTATCAATTGTTTGCATAAGATCTTAATATATAGAATGTGCATTATAATCATGGCGGTTGAGATGATGAATTTCATTTTGTGATGACATGTTTTGAAGCAGATACAACAAATTTCATCTCTGAAAAATTTTCTGCCGAACGCACTCTGTTGTTTTTTTCTGTCCACACATTAAAGAATACACTTATATATATATATATATATAACAAGATCAACTGATTGATTTTTTAACTCCTTTTTTTTTGTTCATATTATTTTTAACTCAATTATTATTGATTGAGAAAAAACAATTTGAGTCACCCTGGAATATCAGCCAATCATTCTGTTAGAGGGGCTAGTGACAATTTGTTTAGTCTAATATTATTCTCATTAATGACGAAATTATATCATCAACATTACGTTCACTATATATATTATAATCATGGAATTTAAATTGTTTTGTTGAAAAATCGTTTCAAAAGGTACAATCCTTGTTTTTGAAAAAAAAAAAGGATTTCATGACATATATCTTTATCTTGTAGAATGCGATGGGTAAGCGACACATGTAGTAGACAAGGAAAGTTGCAAAATGATGGACCACCATCAATAGGATCGCCCAAAAACCTTTTTTAAAACAAAAAGTAAAATAATTAATTAAGAATAGGGCAAACACCTTTTCTCCAATGATTAGATGGTATGTTGGTAACAAGAGCTTTTCTCAATAATCTTGTCTTCTTGCCTTATCATTTGTAAGGAATAAATTCCATTTGATACCATATAATTTCGAGTTAATATTGTTATTTTATTTATTTTATTTTTTTTTCTTTTAATTATATACATTATATTAAAAAACTAATTTCTTTAAAGCTTGTTTAATTAATTTTCTCTCTAAAAATCAAATTATAGTTTTTCTACAAAGCTATTGTTAGTAATACCAATTTTGTTGGTTAGCTATGGTTAAGTTTATATTTTTTTATTGACAAAAGCACATTTATTACCGGGAGTACAAGGAATATTCTATTCCATTACACAATAAAATCGAAATCAAATCAAACAAAAAAGCTAGCAGAATATCAAACTACATGAAACAATAGCTAGAATTCAAACACTAATCCAATAAACTAATAGAACACCCAAAGATAATCCACTTCCACGATCACAATTTAATCTAATATGCTATACAGTAACATCTGCAAGACTTGGATTCATTTTTTCTTGGGGATGAAGAAACATTGCTAAATTTAGAATGTTTATGTTTGTCAACAAATTAATTAGGGATCAAATTTCATGTTGACGGATGTTAATTACTTATTTTATTAGTGATATTTTGGTTACCTCAAAAAAATTAGCCTTTGACTTGTTGATGGAAAAAAATAGCTTAGTGTTAAAAACACAGATTAAGTGTAATAATTTCGTTATATCATACTATATATAAAACTGAACAAAAGTAAATGATGGGTCTTGCAACCCTAGCTAATTTGCCATAACCTTATTTCACATGGTCCTTTCTAGCTTATTTTCTGTTTTATATATTTTATCTACTTCTCTATTGACAAAGTAATTAATCATATTTGCTATATTTTAGCAATTAAAACATTTTTACTTGTTATAATTATTTTTTAATCTATTTTAGCAACCTTAATATTATTATTTGTTGTATCTATAACTATATCTATTTATATGTAACCCAAAAAAAAACTATATCTATTTATATTAAATAGAAAATAATTAAACAAGTCTAGTAATCTTAATTTGTCATAACCCCTTAATTTACTCTTTGTTTCCCACTCATTTGTCCATATTTTTCTTGCCACACATCTTTTAAAACAACTGACAAATATAATTTACTCAATTTATAAGTAACTATTTGCAATTCACCTCTCATCCTCAATTTTCTCTCAATTCTTTTAGTCCACGTATCTCACAAGGCAGAATTACTTGTGTCTACATTAATTTACAATTTTAATTAAGCTTGTGAAAAGAATCTAACTTCGATGCACAAACACAACAAAGTCATTATGTCCTCTCCGAGTCTTTTCTTCCTTTTGATTTCTTGTAATAGGATCATATAATTTAATTTTGCAGATTAACACTAGAATATAATTGAATTTTTAGTCATATGACATTTTTAGGGCAGTTTTAACCTATATCACATTCTAAGTGATGTATGGTATACCATATGAAAAAATATATATAAAATTCAACCGAAACATTTAAAATAATAAGACCATCTCCAATAGAGATGTACTTAATTAGGTTCTTATAAATTAGTTTATTATATTTTGTTAGGTCTCACATCTATATATCACTTTATCAATTTAAGCACCCGAAGCACTCCAATGCAAGTTCTTAAATAAGCACTTCGGATGGGACCCACATGTACCCACAAATTAACTATCTCATATTTATTTTTTTATTTTTAATACAAATTAGGCTCACTCTTTCTATAAGAACCAGGTGCTAATTTAAGCAACTTTGCTAAGCACCCCATTCCACGTCAGCATGCTCCAAAGGAGATGAGGTGCTTAGCTGGGGTGCTTAAATGATAAGAACTCATTTAAGCACCCTCATTGGAGATGGTGTAATAAATTATGTATTTTGTATGTATGTATACCTCTTTTATTTTTTTTTCTTTTAAACTGGATATAATTAATTAAATAATATCATGACTTGTGTAGGTACACTACTTTAAAAGTGCTGAATGTTAAAATCTACTCCAGTTTAAAAGAAAAAAAATAAAAGAGGTATACATACATACAAAATACATAATTTATTATTATTTTAAACATTTTCGATTGAGTTTTGTATACATTTTTTCATGTGGTGTACCATACACCACTTAGAATGTGGTAAATGTTAAAACTGCCCACATGTATATAATATTTGAAAAAATTTATTATAAATATAGAAAGACAAAATTATTTTTTAATAATTTGACCATTTTCTAAATGTTGCTACCAACATGGTGTTTATACTGTATTTGTCAAAAATATTATAAATACATAAAAGTAATATTTTTAACGATTTGACAATATTTTTTAACAATTTAATGATATTTTTTAAAATATTACTAAACGTTAATTATGCTTTAGTGTGTCTCAGTCATGTAACTTAGTTGGTGAGTGCATATGGACATGCGTGTATAGGTACGGGATTCGAGTTCGGACTCCAGTTGTACTACTTTTCTATAAACAAAAAAAAAAATTGTTTTTGTGTAAACTACAATGACTTTTTTTTTGTTATTAGAGTAAAACAAGATCGAAACGACTATAGATTTTAACTTACTTGGCCATGTATTTTAATGTTTAGGAGGTTAGTGATTCAAGGTTTCAACTTAGAGTTTTATGGTAGAGTATTGGAGTTTAATTTAGGTTGTATGTACATGCATGTATTTGTTGATAAAAAAAATATTAAAGAATGACAATTACCGTGGATTGGGATTATTTTTATATACTTAAATTTTTCGCGTGCAATCAATTATAACATATATCCCTCAGCCTCAAGATGCCAACTCAAGTTGGAGGGAGGTCATCTTCATCAGGCATCTAGCCATGTTATTAATTATCATCATAATGTATTTACCCAAAAAAATTATCATCATAATGTTATATAGTCTAATGTTAAATAAACAATTAATTAAAATATCATTTAATACTCAGTTAAATAAAAGGAAGATAATGAGAGAAGAAATAGACAACTGATTTAAGGGAAATAGTCTTATGTAATAGAAATTATAAGATGTGCTGTGATAGTTTATATCTTTTCTTAATTATATGTGTGGGATTCAATCATTGTTGTGGGAACAAAGTGATATTTTGTGGTCATCTCACTATCACTTTTTGCTAGCTCAATTTTAAAAAAAAATTAAGTTATTTTTTCCGGCAATGGATACTCGGAAAAAAAAAAGCAAAAAGAAAATTAAAAATAAAAGATTTTTTATTAAAAAGAAAATTTTATAATATGGTAAACATAAAATGTCATTTGTTATTTGTATATAATCGGAAAAAAATTTTATATTTAGTTTCTTAAAAATTAGCTATAGTACCAAAAATGGAATATATATGATTTAAGATTAATAGCGAGGTCAACAAAGTTTAACTAATAATTATCTAGCAACATCATCAAGTCGTATTATAATATGTATATATAGTTATAGTATTTATCAATATCGTTTATCATCATCTCCTTGTTCGCATTCCCTAAAGTAATATATGTTTTGTTATTTTTCTTTTAGAATGATCTGATTGCCATTCAGTGCTGTGAGAATTTATGTTCTATCCCTTCCAAAGCAACTTGTGCAAATTAAACTAGACACTATCATGACAAGCAATTTTGATGGATTCCATTGGTCTCTTATCATGCAATGTTAATACTAAGCATAGAGAGGATATCGTGACCAACTTCAAGGAGAAGATTAGTTGCTACTTTCGGTCGTGGATACTTTGAGAATAGAAAAAAAAAATACTAAACTTATATTTAATTTAAGAAAATTCAACTATACGTTCATAGTTATTCCTGTGATTATAATTTGGTCCTTAATTTTCTTTTTCATTTGTTGTTTGCATCCTTTTTGTAAAAGATAAGGACGTGAAAAAAGATAATTTTTTTTAAAAAAACTAGCGACGATATTAAAAAAAATTAAAGACAAAAATACTTGAAGAAAAGGACTGAAAATGAAATTTAATAAAAAAAAATAATTTTAGAGGTTATAATCTCAAAACTCATATTTTGCACGGAAAAGAAATATATTTAAACCTATTAAATTTGTCAAGAGCACATTATTTGGCATTTTGAATATATTTTGTATTATTAGGTTGGTGAATTTTCATTCTGCAATAAAAAATATATCTCTAAAAAATTTAAGAGCATGTCAGCATCAATCGTCCCTTCTTTAATTAAGTTTAAAAGTAGAATGAGAGCTAGCTAGCTAATGGTTTTATTAGTTGCAATATACTAATATATATAAAGAGTTGGTACACACTTCTGTTACACTTCAAACCATTTATAATTGGGTTAGTCTTTTTTTATTAAAAAAAAGGACAGGCGAAAACCGCAATTAGAGGCCATAGCACTAATTGTTAATAGTGTGTACTTATTGACATTAAATTTTACCGATCAAATCGTTGAGTTAAAAGTTTTTATCATGATTATTGTATATATTAAATTTTAAAAAAATAGATTTTCTCTAGCTTCTACTCTCTGTTATATAATCTGAACCGTTTATTTTGCTTACATCATACTCTCTTTCAATTTTCGTGTAAAACTAAGATAAATGGATTATTAAGCTGTTATTTGTTGGTGGCCGAGAAAATAAGAACATGAGAAGATCCGGATAACGAAATAGATATATATACTTGCCTTTTGCATAATTATTTAAAGAAAAATATTTTATTTATATCTATTAAGGTGTACAACCCATTTACTCTCTTAATTTATTAATATTTTAATATTAAAAAATTAATTTAATTGATATCAAGAGAATGAATTATACGTATTAATAGGTTTATTGTTATTCAAAGCATCAGAAAGGAGGAAAAACATTATTATTGTGACCATGGAGCCGCAATAACCTTTGTCAGTGTCACTTCACAGTTAATTTCTTTAGTGCTTTCTTATCTTCTTTTTAATTAGTTCACCTGTAACTATAGCCCACCTTTTTTTCCTTTTCTAAAATGATTAGGATGGAAGTTTCAAATTCTAAGTGGCAGTTATAATCGTATTTTACTAAATTAAATGTAAATAAATATAATACAATCGGATATGATCATTGTAAATCATAATAATAATCTAATACAGTTATTGTGGCTATCAAAACTTTAACCCTTAGCATGAAATTATTGCATAGTACAGTTGACACCCTGATCAAATTTGACTCGGTATTAAGTATTATGCAACTCTGTTATATACTCTGTTATCATGTTCCAATACTTTTTATAAGAAAAATAAAAAATACTATGTTATATATCACTGTTATGACCAAAATGATAATGCCAAACCCAGTGAAAGTATCACTGTTATGAACCCTAAAAATTAAACATAACAGCTTTCTACCAAACAAATAAATAAATAATAAACATGTCAGCTCACATCTATTGTTGGAAATGTCAACGTTTTGTGCAGGCTACGGAAGGTAAAAACACAATACCATACACCCAAAAAAAAAAAAAAAACTATTACATAGCTACACATTCTCTGTATATTTAATTTCAGTATACTTAAATTATCTATAATCATTAGCATTAGATATATACCTGCCGTGTAATATACACATACAAGCAAAATTATTAAAATAGAGACAATTACAAATTGTGACAACGATCCTGTATATATATATAATTTTTTAAACCATGGTTTTGTGTTAACTGTTAACCATATTTGTGAGCCCCAAAAGAGATTGAAATTTCAAATTTCTCCCATTTAATTTATTGCCTTTTGAATTGAGAGAGCTACTATCAGATCATAGTCATATTAATAGTCCATATTTTGCATCATTAATCCAATCCATATAGTAGCATAGTAAAAATGGACATTACTCCATATAATATCTCAAAAAAAACACAAACACATACACATATGCATTTACTCCGTGTTGAAGAATCATCCATAGACATGCATCACCAAAGTCACACATCCACCAGCCGTTCTTCTGACTCAAACTCCTCCGGCGAAGACACCGTTAAGTGGGCCCCGAAACTCCTCTGCGAGTGCGCCGCCGCAATCTCCGAAGGTGACTCCACCAAAATCCACCACCTCCTCTGGATGCTCAACGAACTCGCTTCCCCTTACGGCGACACTGACCAGAAACTAGCCTCATATTTCTTACAAGCTCTATTTTGCAAGGCCACGGAATCAGGCAACCGGTGCTTCAAAACACTCTCCTCCGTCGCCGGAAAAAACCACTCCTTCGACTCCGCCAGAAAATTAATCCTCAAGTTCCAGGAAGTTAGCCCTTGGACGACGTTCGGACACGTGGCGTCCAACGGTGCGATCTTGGAAGCCATGGAAGGCGAAACCAAGCTTCACATAATCGACGTGAGCCACACGCTCTGCACGCAGTGGCCTACTCTGTTAGAAGCGTTAGCGACACGTAACGACGAAACGCCTCACTTGAGACTAACGGTCGTAACGGAAACGTCAGTTATGAAGGAGGTTGGACAACGGATGGAGAAGTTCGCGAGACTGATGGGTGTTCCGTTTGAGTTTAACGTGGTTAGCGGTTATAACCGTCTCGCGGATCTGACGGCGGAAATGTTGGGGATTCACGCGGATGAAGCCGTTGCGGTTAACTGTATGGGGGCGTTGAGGAGAGTGGAAGTTGAGGAGAGGGAAAAGGTGATCCGCGTGTTCAGGTCGTTGAATCCACGTGTGGTGACGGTAGTGGAGGAAGAAGCTGACTTTTGCAGCTGCAGGGATAATTTCGTGAAATGTTTCGAGGAATGTCTCAAGTTTTATACTCTGTACTTTGAGACGTTGGAGGAGAGTTTTCCGGTGACGAGTAACGAGAGGTTGATGTTAGAGAGGGAATGTTGTAGAAGCATCGTTAGGGTTTTGGGTTGTGATAATAAAGTATTGGAAGATGATTGTTGCGAGAGAAGGGAGAGAGGAAATCAATGGTGTGAGAGGTTGAAGAGAGAGTTTTCGACGGTTGGATTTAGCGACGATGTTGTAGATGATGTAAAAGCGTTGCTAAAGAGGTACCGTAGCGGATGGTCGCTTTTGGCTTCTCAATCTCAAGGAGATAATATTAATAATAATAATCTCTCATCATCATCAGGAATTTACTTAACCTGGAAAGAGGAACCACTTGTTTGGGCTTCAGCATGGAAACCCTAGCTAGCTACCAACTTCAGCATAGAATTGAATTGAATCTGATTGCAATTGATCATTATATTGATCTCAATTACCCTCCATCAAATTATATATATTTCCTTCTCAATTGCAATCAACGAGCACGAGAGGATCGGATCATCATACACATGGAATTAATATATATACAAGTATCTAGCCCCTCTTCTGCAAAATATTAATAGTTGATTGATCTTTACTTTACACATGCAGCAACCAAGAAGAAGAGATCAGAGTATGTGATTCACAACGTAACTATATATATGATCATAATGGGAGAGACTCTCACTCAAATCCTCATTTTGGAGATAAGTTGCACTTGCAATTGCAATTTCCATCGGTTGATTCATAATTAAACTTATAAAAAAACCGTAAGTGCAATTTCCATCCAAAATAAAAAGAATCCGAATGGGGGAAGACTCTACCGCTAGAGAAGAGAAGGATTGAATTCATCTATATATATAATTATCTGTGCTATGTTTATATAAAATATATCGTATCATATGGAGCTTGAAGATGGACATATGTGGAAATCAATGCATGCATCTGGATTTTGCTTTTAACTTTCTCTCATGATTTTTCCATATACATACGAGTACTTTGTAATCTTTCTCCTGTACCCAAGTGTGTGTTCTTAAAGAGATGGTGTTTTTGCTTGGGAGTTTGTGTGTTGTTAACATTATTAGCTAGCCTTCTTTTGCAGTATTTGTATTTTATAACTTTATATTTCCAAGTTTCTTTAATTTGCAACTCTGATCTTGTTTGAAGGTGTTTGATCTTGTGCTCTTTAATTTATTGGTGAATTCCTTCCATGACTTCTTCTTATTTTGCTACTTCGTCAGATTATTATTATTATCATTATTCAAAGTGATGATTATGTAACCCCAAGGGTTGGGTTAGCGAGGTAAGATCCCTCTAAGTTCATAAGAGAGACGATGTAGAACATACAAAAACCTATTTTTTCGATTAGATTAGTAGTCGTTGATATAATTTTTGTCTAACATAATTAATCTGATAATATAGACATATAATATTTATAAATAATTAATATATATTATCGATTTATAAATTATTAATAAAACGGATAAATCCATCCGATAAAACGTTAATAAATATAATTTGTGAGTGCATATATTCACTCTTTATACTCCATCTAAACCTTCGCTTGTTTAATTTCTTTCGGATAGTTTGTAATTGTTTTTTTGTACCTAGACTACTTGGTTCTATAACAAAATCCATTTATGTTGCCGATTTAAAAAAAGAAAAAAAATTCGCTTGTTCTATCACCTTGATTTAAATTAAATGAAAAATAACATAGTATATTTTTAAATTTTTTATTAAAAAAATTATGAGTATAATTAAATAATAATTTTAAAATTTATTAATTTTGTATTAATATTTTATGAAAAAAATTAAAATTATTAAATACAAACTTCTCACATAAGTAAAGTTATTAAATATATTTTTAAAAGTAATTATTAAATATAAATTATGTTGAATATATTTTTATTATATAATTTTTTAAAAATAAAAAATAAAAATATTTTTTGATTGAAATAAAGAAGATAATACAAGGTTTAAGGAGTTCAAATGTATATTATTTTGTTAATAAAAATGACTCAATGAAAATAATGATAATTTTTTTTGTGTGTTCTGTTCTCCTCCGTTTCATCATTTTCAATAGAACCAAATTGTTCTGTTCATTTGCCTAAGTGTCATGTTCAATTCCTCTTAATTGAGGTGCCAAACGTGGAACAATACACGCCATGTTCTGTTATGTTCAAACATGTACGTCTGCCAAACGCTACCTTAAAGCTTCACTCCCCAATTGATTGCACAATTTTTTTATAGACAAATGTGTACCATAGAAATTCGAATAAGAGAACTATTACTTAGAGTTTTCACTCTCCAGCCACATAATTATTTTTTTAGTAATGATTCTTTTATAATTATTATTTATACATGCTATCCACAGCCGAAGGAGAAGAAGAAAAATAATAAGAATAAGACTAAAAAGAAGAAGAAGAAGGTTGTGGGAGTTGGAGGTTATTGGAGATGAAAGTCGTCGGAGTTGGAGGTCGCCAGAGATTTGATGAAGAAGAAGTTAATAAAAGAAGAAGTGAAAGATTTTGTTGAGTGGAAAAAGATGAAGAAATTAATTGAAGAGAAAGAATAAGTGAAACATTTTGATGAGTGGAAAATGATGAAGAAATTAATTGAAGAGAAAGAAGAATTGAACGGTTATATAAAGAAGAGAAAGAGTGAAAAACCACGGATCCCGAAGTCATTGTCTTGGCCAATGAGCCAGTAGTGACGGCCTAGACCGTCGCTAAATTAGCAGCATAACTTTTTTTTAAAAAAAGGAAAAAATCCCACCCTTATAGTGACGGCCTAGTCTGTCGCTAATTAGCGACAGCTAGGACCGTCGCTACCACTACTATACTAAAAAAATCCTGCCCTTATAGCGACGGACCGTCGCTATTTTGCCACCAAAAATATTATAAAAATAAATAAAAGATTTCCTTCCATTTAGCGACCGTAAAAGTTGTCGCTAATTTAGTGACGGCCGACATCGTCGCTAATTTAGCGACGGCCGATATCGTCGCTAATTTGCTGCAAAAATATTGCAAAAATAAATAAAAAACTCTCTCCACTTTAGCGACGGTAAAAGCCGTCGCTAATTGTTAATATACTGTTGCAACTTAACGACAGTGTCAAGTCACCACTATTTTTACGTAGCTAAATTACCACATTCTTGTGAACACACTACATTATAATTAACTTTTAACAATATTTTAAAAAATATTATCAAATGATTAAAAATTATTGTCTTTTTTTTTTGATATTTTTATCAATATTGTATAAAGATTATGTTGTTAAAAAGTTTTATTAACACTTTAAAATTTTTTAACAGCATTTAGAAAATAAAATGTTATAATGATACCTGTATATAACTGAAACCCCATCTTGAATAATTAATTTAAAATAACCTCATATTAGTTTATCTAGCCATGAGTGTGTATTTGATGATAACATGATTTAAGTAGTTTATATATTGACCTAACTAATTTTATAAAGACCTAATATATAATATGAAATACATGTTGAATCTGATCTCTCTGCTATGCATGATCATGATGGCAAACTATATGATATCTAATTAGCTGCTTCTTTATTATAAAATTTTAAATAATTAAAGTGATTTGAAGATGAAGAAAAGGGTTTTGAGAAATTAAAGAGAGACAGACAGCATATATGTAATTAATAATATAATTGAAATTGATAGGGTCGAAGAGTTCCGGAAACATTGTGAAATAGTGACACTTTAACCCTTCTCCTTGTACAGAGGCTTTCGCTTTTAAAAAGGCAACTTATTGGTGAAAAAGAAAGAAAACTTAGTGGGAAACATATAAATATATGATTGGAATGAAACGTTCCATGTTCCATGATTTTCAAAAGGTATTTAATTAATTTCTTGCCCTTGCATTTGGGCCACTTTAATTTATTCGTTCTCTTTTTTTTTTTTTTTTCTCAATCCCGATTGCTTTTGCACCTTTAATAATTCTCCTTTTTTTAATCAAATTTATCGTTAAATTGAAACTACTTATCTTAATAGATTATGTTTATAAAATTTTATATTATTATAAAATTATTTAATATTCTATTAACATACTAAAATAGTAACTTAAAATATAATTTTAAAATATATAAAAAATAACAAACATTTTAATAAAATATTTTTTAGTATATTAACGAATTGATATAAGAATTAATAAGATAAATTACACCGATATCATTTGATATCCTATTTACATATACGAAAAATCGATATGCATTTTAAGTATCAAATATAGTTTTAATTATTATTTGATCGACAGCATCACTTTTTGCATCAGATACACATCTACCATTTTCTTTTTCTTTAAAAAAAAACATATATATATATATATAT
The DNA here is from genome assembly GCA_037177725.1 of Cyamopsis tetragonoloba. Classification (NCBI taxonomy): domain Eukaryota; kingdom Viridiplantae; phylum Streptophyta; class Magnoliopsida; order Fabales; family Fabaceae; genus Cyamopsis; species Cyamopsis tetragonoloba. Next base: position 57,273,188 of record CM074124.1, on the reverse strand, counting down.
ATGTATATATATATATATATATATTAGAGAGAGCTAGCAGATATCAAGAGTTGAAAAAAAAATACAAAAAGGTGAAAAAATGGAGGCATATATGTTTACCTTACATTTTTGTTTTCCGTGTTTAATTCAAATAATAAGAGAGAAAAATAAAAAATAACATAGTGTTTATACGAAAAGATAGATATGTTTTGCAAAGCATTAAAAAAATTTATAATAATTATTTTGGTTGTTTATTTTTAAAAGGAGAAAATAAAATAAAAATAATGTGATAATTTTTATATTGTAATTACTCATAAAAGTAGAAAATATAAATGCAAATTGAATAAGTCCTTAATTTCTATTTTTATTTTTTATTTTTATGAGTATCTAATACAGAGCACTATCCCTCTGTTTTTATTTTATTTTCTAATTTGAATACTTATATAATAAACATCAAAAGCAACAAAAAAACAACTATAATTTATTTTTTATGATCTGTGAAATCTTTTTCTTTTTCTTTGTAAACTGAACGCAAAACACTATTTTTTAGCCATTCATTTTCATTGTTTGGATCAAACGGATACATAAAATATAAAACAAAAAACAAAATGAAAAATATAAATTAAACCAACCCTAAGTGATTGGGATTTGACTAGTGGTAAGAAGTTTAATGAATAAAAATAAACATTCACAAAACCTCAAGTTCAAACTTTATAATGTTTTCATTTATACCAAAAAGGAAAGGTAAAAAAGATCTGGATGAAAAATTCTAGAGAAATCAATAACTCATGTATCCTCATATCAATACTTATACGAGCCGGCTAATCTTGTGTGTTTACATATGCACAAGTTTTTTTTACAATGTAAATCTCCTTAGGCAATATTTTTTAAAAATAACAAATAAAAATTCAACATAATTAATAGATACTTGAACCTTTAAATATACTGACTGTATTCTTTAAATCCAAAGTAGTTGTTATATATCTTGTTAATATATTCTCCCTAGCTACATATGAATATGTATTAATTAATTAGTTTGAATGATAATCTTAATTAATTAATTAGTGGATGTTTACAATTGGGAGGTAGAATAGAAATAAAGAAGAAGGAGGGGCCCCATGAGAGACCTTGGTGGCTAGCAAGGAGGGGCTGCCGACTAATATATATGATATGATGCAAATTAAAGTAAGTGTGGCTTTTGGTGCAGTGTGATCGATTTGAATAGCATATTTGCCTTTTAACTAAATTAATCATTTCTATTTAGTTATTATATATAGGCCAACATTATTTAGTGGCAAGCAACTTTTTCGAATTAGATTGGACTTCTTTGGTACCTTTTAGTACTCTTTTATACGTTACTTGCTTATCACACCCCCAACAATAATATAACCTTTTTTTCTTGCTTTCTATCTTTCCTACACATACATATATATACATACATGCACAACATTTCAAAACACCCATCCATACATGCATCACACCAAAATTTATGACTAATCAACAAATTATGTATATATTACTATGATCAACATGTATAGACTAGATTACCAAGGTACAATTTTATTTTATTTTATTTTTTTATAAGCCAAAGTGCATCACAAGAGTTTGAACCGATGAGCTGCTACTCAAAACTTCACTTTCCGGCCACTAGACCAACCTGTTGGATGCACCAATTTGGTTGGAAAATAATTTGGGCATTTTTCTTGCTCAACAATAGTATGACTTGGGCCAATATAGCATTATCAAAGAAGATTGGGCCCAAAGATTACACGGAATAATTGAGGTAACTACTATTTGCAACCTTTTTTTACCATAAAACACCTTTTTTTATCTATATACACCACCTAACTTTTGGATAATTTCCTAAAAAAAAATTTTAAAGTGATTTTTTCTCTCTTCTGAAAATTAGATTTTAGAAAACCACTTCAGAAAACTAATCATTTTATCTCTTTTGAAATTCAGATTTCAGAAAATCACTGTCAATTTATTTAAAAAATTAAATTTTCAAATTATTTATGAAAATCAACTTTTTGGAAGGAATAAAAATTTATTTCAATTTTTTTTTTTAAATAGAATAGAAAATCTCTTCAGGGACATCAGATAAAATTAGAATAGAAATTCACTTTGAAGAATTAGTTTTCGGAAGGTGGTGGTATAAAAAGTAAACAACGCTAACAATTACGTAGGAAAAGCCCCGAAAATTTTAGCGTAGCCCAGAATGTGAGCCCAGTTTGTGATCAGAAAGGCCCATTTAAGTAAAGGATATCAGCGTCATTTAGCTAAAACTCCAGGGTGAAAATGGTTGTAGGGTTTAGTTTATGAACCCTAATCAGAAAGATTCGAAATCTGAAGTGGAAGAGTGAAGATACAGGCTGAGATTGAGCCTTTGAGGAGGAAATCGCGTCGCAGTGAAGTCCACAATGGTATTTCTTTCTATTCCGATTCCGATTCCGATTATCTTCATCAACTGTTATCGATTCGCATCTTCGATTTTCATTTGTTTTGCGACTTTTCCCCGATTAGCTATTTAGCGTCGCGAGATTATGGCATTTCACGCCCCTTGATATTTTGTCATTAATTATTTTTGTAGTGAGAACTGAAATCTTTAGTACATGGGCGAATGTGATTATGAAGCTGAAATAGTTTTGTTATTCTGCTTGCTAGAGATTAAGCAATTTCGCTTGTGTAATTCTTTAAGCAGTATAGATTCGACACATTTTTCACTTGTATAATGTTTGTTTTGCTTTGTGCGCTGGTTTAAGTTTCTGTATTTCACTTCGACTTTGTGTGTATATTGTGTATTTTCGGAGTTTTGAATCACCAGTGGTCTATTTGATTCTGGTAGTATGAAATCATCTGATTTAATAAATCAAATTAATAACATAGTAAGCAGTTTGATTTTGTGAATCACCAGTGATCCAAACTCTAAGTGACCACCGCAGCACCGGACTCTGTTTTGAATTTATACTTGCCTAAGGTGTTTTTGTTACTGTGCTCACCTGTGCTCCCTGGTGTGTTGTGCAGCCTAAGCAAATTAATGAAATTAAAGACTTCCTTCTCACTGCGAGAAGGAAGGATGCACGCTCCGTGAAGATCAAGCGGAGCAAAGATGTGGTCAAGTTCAAGGTCCGTTGTTCCAAGTATCTCTACACCCTCTGTGTATTTGACACTGAGAAAGCTGATAAGTTGAAGCAATCGCTTCCTCCAGGTTAGTCATTTGCTACTTTTTCTGCTGTTTGGCTGCTTTTATGCTGCTACATGTTGATAATGTAAAATTGCAAAACTGTAAGTAGGTGAATTTCATAAATGGCATAGCTCATATTTTGGCTTAAGTTGGAAACATCCAAATTGTTTAGGTGTGACTCTTTGAAATGGAAAAGCAAAGGATTGGATTTTTTTCATCGATGATGTAATTTGATGAGAAAGATCTAGTGGAGATTTTAGAGTGAATATTTAACTTACTCTCTGAACTTGCATTCCGCATTCATGTCAATCTCCAAACTAAAGAAACTACCAGCTTAGTCCCTATTCGGGCACATTAATCCTTATTGACGTCTCAAATTCCATTGTTTGAAAATTAATATGCTTGAGAAATTGTAAGTTCGGGACCGATGTGGAGATTGTTTAGTTTAGGAAATAATATAAAGGTAGTGTGTAACTTCAGGGACTAGATTGAGTGTTGACTCAGAGGTTTTATGGCATTCTTTACTTATGTATAGATGACTTGCCTTTGCAGGTTTGAGTGTGCAGGACCTGTGATTCTGACTGGTAGACGAAAATCAAATTTTGCTTTGGATTAGTCAGTAAATCGGTTTAGATATTGTGCTTTTTCATTCTTGTGATTGGTTTTATGTTTAAGACAGATACAACTTGCTTTCGGGATTATGTGGCTAATTCATTAAAATTAAACCCCCTTAATTTTACATTAGAGCATTTCGAGATGTTTTTTCATTCTGGTTTTATGCTGAACTATACATCAGGATCCTTTTATTCTATCTCCATAAAAGCAAGAATACGTTTAACGTTTTAAGATAGCATTATTGCTTTTTTTTCTTTTCAATTATACACTTATTTTTAATTGATGTACAATTTAATTCTCCACTATAAAATCAACAAAAGAGATAATATAAAGATTTTTTTTTTTATAAATATAAGAATAATAATTCATTTCTTAACATGTCAGGATGAGATAAAAGAGAAGGGGGAGTGTGATCATAATAACTTGGCTTTTCCTATTTTTTGCTTTTGTGTTGAAACATTGATTATTATTAATAGTATTGGATAATTGAGTGTTCCTATACTTAAACCATTCAATTTTATTTTATTTTATTTTTTTTGTAAAATTTGGACCATGCAGCTTTACTTCTAATATATAAACAGGAAAGGATAATTAGGTGTTCCTTAGACCATTCAGCTTTACTTTCTCAACTAATTTGTGGACAGGATTTTCCATACCGCGTGGAATATGCGACTCTAAAACATTCAATTTAAAGTATACTATTCATGGACCATAGTCTACAAAAAAAAGAGCCATTCAGCAAATGAATTTGATGACTAGGAACTTATAAAAAACTAGAGCCCTGCACTTTCCAATCATACAAATCCCCTACCTAGGTTTATTGAGAGTTTCGACAAGAAGCTATGGCCCATAATTATGTCTATATTTAATCAATATTGGAAGAGATAATTGAGCAATACAATTAGTAAGAGAAGTGTGGAATTTTCAAGTTCTTTGGAAACTTGTGGTCTAATTTGGAACAACAGTTCACATATTCCAGGGACTATAATTTAGTAAACAAGTTTTAACGGATACCGATTTCAGTATTATTTTCTTGTTAAAATTGATGTTTGATCTTGGTAATCTCTACTAGCTGTTTTTCTATCGGTTCTCTGCTAAATAAACACGGATCTTTATGATGTGGATTACTAACGTGAAATTTTATTTTTTAATTTTTTAATGGTGAATTGGTGATTAAATGTTGTTTTTTTATTTAGAGAAAAGTACAAATTCTGTATGTCCTCATGCGCTCACCAACTGAACTACATGACAGACGATTAAATGTTGGTTTGTTATTACTTAAAAACACTCTTTTCGTTTCTATTTATTATTTAAAAGTACTCTTTTTGTTTCTATTTAAATGTTGGTTTGTTATTACTTAAAAATACTCTTTTTGTTACTATTTATATTTTCAGTTTTTACCCCCTAATTAACGAGGGTATTAAAGTTGAGTTTTAAAGTAAATGTGAGTTTTAAATTTATTTTAGATACTTATAAATAAGAACAAAAGAAGTAAGTAATTTTGAAAATGGCTAGATAAGTGATTATTTTTTGCAGCAAAAGATTTTGATCAAAATCATAAGCTTTCTTGGATATTATAGATATAAGTGCTTATTTTACCTTCTCTTTTAATATAATTGGTTATTTTGATAAATAGGTCAGAGTTGATTCTCCAAATCAACCGACATTTCGTTTTTTATAAGTTAAATGCGTTCTAAGTTTGAACTGAGGAATATATACTTATAGATTTACCTCCTAATTATCAAACTAACATGCTTGGTGCAAAAATCTCAGATTTTTTTCTTTTTCCTTATTGCTTATAAAAGCATAAACGCACATTCTGAAATTTCCTAAAAATGTTTTCTTAAAAATAAAACAAGTGTTTATTTTATAAAATTTAAAATAACAAACAATCTCCAACGCAAATTTTATGTTCGGTTTGTAAGAAATGGAAAAGAGAGAAATGTAGGAGTGGGAAATAGAAGAGAAATAGTCCACTTTGCTTCCTAGGTAAAGTGAAGATATAGGTTTTTTTTAATTACAAAGTTTTCTCCGTATTATTTATTTTGAAATTTTTAACTCAATTTATATAATTATTTATATATTTAAAGTGCAACAATTTTATTTAGATATCGTATATTATACACTTGAAGAATATGGTATTTTTTAAAATAAAAATAAAAACGCGATTTTTAATACCTAAATTATTTGAAGCTATTTAAAAATTGTTGCCAAAAAAAAAGTTATTTGAAAATAATGTCTTATTTATTTTGAATTTTTTAGATCAATTTATATAACTTTTTATATTTTTAATATTGCAACAATTTTTTAGGAGATCTTGTTTATACACTTGAAGAATATGTTGTTTATCGAAATAAAAATAAAAACATGATTTTTAAGTTGTCTAAATTATTTGAGGCTTTGTAAAAATAATGTATTATTCACTTTGAAGTTTTTATTTCAATTTACCTAATTTTTTAATATTTTTTAAATGGCAACAGTTTGTTTTAAAGATCATGTACTATACATTTGATGAATCTGATGTTTGTCAAAATAAAAATGAGAACTCGATTTTTAAATCACCTAAATTATTTGAACCTATTTGAAAATAATGTCTTATTCACTTTGAAATTTCTACCAAAATCTACATAATTTTTTTATAATTTTAAAATTGCAACAAATTTTTTAGAGAACATTTTTGATGCACTTGAAGAATAGAGTGTTTCTCAAAATAAAAATGAATATGGTGTTTTTTAGTTACCTAAATTAGTTGAAGACTCTTGAAAACAACGTATTGTTCATGTTTAAGGTTCTAACTTAATTTACATAATTTTTTTTATATTTTTAAAATAGCAACTATTTTTTGAGTTTGTGTACTATACACTAGATGAATATGATATTTGTCGAAATAAAAATGAAAACTTGATTTTTAAATCACCTAAATTTTTTAAAACTTTTTGAAAATAACATCTTATTCACATTGAAGTTTCTTGCTCAATTTAAATTATTTTTTATATTTTTAAAATTGCAACGGTTTTTTTAGAGATCGTGTTCTATACACTAGAAGAATAGAATGTTTTTTTTAAATTAAAATAAAAATGTAATTTTTAGATTATCTAAATTATTTGAAGCTTTTAAAAAATAATATATTATTCACTTTAAAATTTTAATTCAATTTACATAATTTTAATACTTTTAAAATAGCAACGGTTTTTTTAGATATTGCTACATACACTCAAAGAATAAGGTGTTTCTCGAAATACAAATGAAAATGCAATTGCTAAACAACCTAAATTATTTGAAGCTATTTGAAAACAATGTCTTATTCAATTTGAAGTTTCTAGTTCAATTTACATAATTTTTATATTTTTAAAATTAAAATAACTTTTTAGAGATCGTGCACATACACTTGAAAAATAGGGTATTTTTCGAAATAAAAATGAATACACGATTTTTAAAAATATGTAATTCACTTTGAATTTTCTTACTCAATTTAAATAATTTTTAATATTTTTAAAAGAGCAACAATTTTTTAGAGATCGTGTGCTATACACTTGAAGAATAAGGTATTTTTTGAAATAAAAATAAATAGGGTATTTTCTTAGAGCACCGTTTGGCCCAGCTTATGTTGGGCTTATTTTCTACTTATAAGTCAAAGTCGGACCAATCTGAAATATTAATAAGTTCTTAAAATTTTAAGTGCCTTTTTTTTTAATGAATGAAAAAGAGAAAAAAAGAGTTTTAAAATATGTCACAAATAGGAGCTTTTGCTTATTTTTCCAATCTCTTATTTTCAAACTGTATTTTATGACATTTATTTTAAACTTCTTATTTATAACTTTAACTTCAAAATTACTTTTAAGGTAAAAAAAAACTAAATCAAACTGTATCTTAAATTATAAGTTCCATCTATCATACACCACTTTAAGTGGTGTATGATACACCACTAAATAAAAAATGCACAAAAATAAATAAAAAATATTTAATATAATAATAGATTATGTTTATTATACACATGTATATATATTTTATTTTTTAATTTTTTTAATCAGTTATAATCGATTAGATAATTTTACGGAAATTTTTTTGAATTGTTATAATTGATTAAAAAAACTTAAAAAATAATGAATAGAGATAAACAAATGATACATAGAGTAATACAGTTAATACAAAACCGTCTGTAACTCATTTTGACTTATTTGTGTATGATACACAATTTTAAAGTTATGTATGTTAATATCCACCTAAATTATAACATTTGTGAAAGTTAGAATAGTTAAATGGACTAAAATATGACAATCATTATAGTAGGGAGCAAACACTGCAATTTAGGTCATTGTCATTCTTTTTACACTTCTAAAGTATACACTACAAGTGTGATTAGTGAATGTTAGATGTTTTGAAATTGTCAATAGTAATGTAAGGTAACTAGTTTATATCCATTCAAGTAGACACTGATGGGTTGGTTAGTTTTTCTAGTGAAAGTTTCTTTAGGAGATTTGAATCCGAGACTTATTATTTAAAAAAGAATTAAGAAAGTACTACTCTAACAAATCAGATGTTAATTTATTGATGTAGTGTTTATGCCGTGGAAGATAAAACTTACTTTTTTCTTAATTAATTAAACTTTCCTAGCAACTAAGAATGACAACTACTTTGATATGCTTCAATATTTTACAAATTGCCATTTTTTTCTACTGAAATGGATAAATTTCTTAGCCACCTAATGATTAGGTAATCAGTCATTAAACTGTGGTATATATTCCACAATCTACCAAAAGGAAACAAAATCTGATTTAAGTTACCTAACAGGGTCCCTTATGTTTTGGCAACATTAAATTTTGGTCTTTCATTAATTATACTTGCGAACCAAAATGTAATTATGCCAATTTGAAAAAAAAAACATAAATCGGGATAAATCAAAAAAGAAGCATGATGTTGTGTTCTAAAAATATAACAACGGCATAAATAGATAGAGATATTTAGTTAGAAGGTAATGATAATGGGATCCACAGGAAGAAGTCAAGTCTCTAGGTGCTCCGCCAGCGCTCCACAAGGGTGGATGGAGACCTGCAAATACTCCGACGCTCAAGTCAATACCTGTTTAGTGTCAGAATAGTTATTATTAGATTAATAGCATACCTGAGTAATTATAACGTATTGTATTTATAAAGAAGTATTAGGGTTTGCAAGCTATATTTTGAGTCTCAAGGGTCTTGTCTCTGGGTCTATCTTAATCTTTATAATAATTGAAATATTGAACCTAACATGGTATTCACGACCGAGAGATCTCTTAATTCCGGTTCAAAACACATCCATTAGCTAAATTAATTGTCACACATAAGCTTGGCATCTTATTCAATAAAGATAGGCTAATGTAGTAGCTTTCTTAAGAAAAACAGTTTAGCCAAAAATTTAATTTAATTAGTAAGTAAAAATAATGCTAAACTAACCGAAAAGTTAAAGAACAGAACAATTTTAATTAAGGCAGGTATGGAGAAGCGTAAACTACAAAACACTGAAATACGTCCAAACTCCAAAGTTATATATAGTTAGGTACCATAACTTTGGGTACTTAATTTTTAATATATAATAAAACAATAAAAGGCATGCAAGATAAAAGAAAAATAAAGGACGAATATACTTTTAATTAGTTGCTTTTGTTTTTGGGTAATTAATTAGTTGCTTATTTAATTTGACTTAAATAAGCACTTGCTTCTGTACTTTATAAACAGACATCCCACAAAGAATTTTATTTTTATAACTAACTAATGACATATGTATGGCTTATTCTAGAATGATTCATAGTACAATTGAGTCATGCATATGAACAATTTATAACTTACATTATAACTGTTTAATTATACTACTACTTAATGAAATTATTTTGTTTAATTTTCTTCATTAGTATAAAAAAGTTTAATATAACAATGCAATTTAATAGTAATATAAATTGTATGGTATGGGAAATGGGTGTATGGATTCTCTTTATTTCTTACAAGATAATTGAAATAATAAAAATGGTAAATGTAAATGATATTGATAAATTGTAATCTAAAAAGAAAAACTATTGGATAAGAACAGAGTAAAAATGAAGAGGATATAAATGGAGCAATTTGTAGAATGTAGAGAATTTATAGAAACTGGTTGGAGAAATATATATTATTTATTTAAAGTAATAACGTGTGACTTCAGAGAGTCATATATATATATATATATATATATATATATATATATATATATATATATATATATATAATTGAAAAAGGGCACAAATTAAATTCTCCTTCCACTGTATGCAATCCAATGTGAATGCAGTGTCAGTGACATCAGATGCAAAATGGTCCACACTACACACCTTCGACCCACAATATATATATATATATATATATATATAATAATAATAATAATAATAACAATAATAATGATGATAATAATAATCTTTTTTATGTAACACTCCGCCGGGTGGGACGCTAACCACCATCTCCGAGAGTGTTCTTAAGAGCTTAGTCACCCCTTTAAGTGGTCTATCCCTTGCGAATAAATCTAACTTTATTTCAAGATTTTGGGACCTTCCGTGGTTTAAACCCATGACCAAAGAATTATGGTGGTTAGCATCCCAGCCGAGGTGTTACATTTTACATCTTTATTTACTTTAGTAAATGATATTTAATGTTTTTAAAATATTTTTTATGAAACAAATATAATAAAAAATTTAAAAAATAAAATAATATATATTTATAATTTTTTTAAAAAAAATTTAATAACCTTAACAAATATCGGGTAAAATTTTATATATAATCAAGACCCTTTATTTATTTATATGTATCTCTTCTTTTTCCTAGCATACTTCTTTCTTTCTTGTATTTTTTTTACATAGGAAAAAAAAACTTCTTTTTTAGATTTAGTTCCTCTAATGTTTGAGTTTGTGTATGTAAAATGAAAAATAGATCTACTCTTAATTTAAATTGTCATATTTCATAACTTTGATGATTTACTTTTAATAAATACATTCTTATTTTTTTTACCTTATACAAACTCTTATTTAAAGGAGTTAAATTCTTATTTGGACAAATAATATAATATTTAATATGATTCCACAATTAGATATATGCAGAATTCCAACAATTTTCTTTTGTAAAATTCTTTTTAAACATGATAAGTTAGAGCAGAATATCAAAGAGTATTGTTTAAAGTCGGCCCAACAAATTTTGAGCCATAATACGAATTATTATTATGGATATTTTCTAAATTAATAATAATAAATATTTTTTAAAATTATTAATATTATTAAATAAACATCATATACATTTTATTTAGGAGAAAGAAATATTTTGTTAAAAAGAATGATAACTTTATATATTATAGAGTATTTAATGTTTTAAAAATAAAAATATATTTAAATGAGGCCTAAATATATTAATAATTTTATATATTAATAATTTTGTATATTTTTTTGGGCCTAAAGCAAAGGCCTAGCCGGCCTTACCCTTAGGTCGGTCCTGGTACTATTTAAAATTTCGTAAAGTATTATAATCTTTTCTAAAGTTTTTAAAATCAAAGATATTATTTAATTTATTTCCTTAAAATTACAATAAAAATTAGTCCTGATCGATAATTAATAAAAATCAATGAATGCTTATAAAAAAATAAAAATAAAAATCAATGAATTTAGTCCCCATATTTATTTATTTATCCCTAAATTATTTAAAAGAACTAAGTTAATTTAACCTTCACAATTTGGACTAAGTCTATTTAATTTTGATGTTTAAATAGACTAAATTCATTGACACGTTTAATTTTGGGTTAATTGTTCTTTTAGTTTTTTTTTTTTAATTAAGAATTGTTCTTTTAGCTTGCAGGTATGATAATGTGTGGTTTCAACCCCCTCAGATAATTTATTTCAAAATCTAATAAGAGTATAATATAAAAATAGTTGATAATTTTGACACAGATAAAAATATTTAATTTTTTTCTTATGTGAATTAACATTGAACAAAAAATTAGACAGTATACAATTTGAATGGAAAGTTTACTTTTTTGTAAATGAAATATAAATAATATGGAAAAATGATAGATTTTGTCTGTTTTTAAATATTTAATTATAAATACATGATTTTAACATATACTACTTATACTTAGCCCCAGTTTACCCCATATGCTACTTACCCCTAATATATGGAAAGTTTTGATGCTAGAGTTCAAATTTTAGAAAATAAATTGAAATTGCAACATAGTCCTATTTTTATTAGGTTATTAGTTATTATTGGGATTATTATTTCGAAATAGGGTAATTCAAGCTGGTCACGCACCGCATTTCCCAATAATTTTCTCAGCCACCAGCAAGCAGTGACTAATAAAGAGCCAATGAATAAAAACAAAAAATTAAATAAAATTCATTTACTATTATTTATTTATGTATTTATTTATTAGCCACATATATATATCGAATAAAAGTGCATTGGTTCCACATGATCCTTATTTTTATTGGTAGCCGACACACCTCATTACTTTGGTCTTCGCAATAGCGGTACCTCGCACATGCAGCTATTTCCCTTCATTCCCATGAAAATTAAAATACTAAAAAAAAATCAACAATATAATTGATTAATTAATTTATTAGTATTCACCAATTTTCGAAGAATTAGTAAACAAGATAAAAATAGAATCATTAATTAATTTAGGCCCTATCACATTCCCTTTATGTCCTTATGGAATTGAATTTGTTAACCTTCACACTCTTCATCTGCTCCCACCAAGTGAGTAGTAAGGCCGTGTTTGACTGCGCTTGAAAAAAATATGTAAACATGTTTAACAACTTAAGTTACAGTAATAAGAATAACAATTTCTTATTGAATATACCTGTTGTCACTTCACCTCACTTCAATATTAGTTGAAGTTTTCTGTTAACAATCACAATAAACATAAAAAATTGTTACTAAATATTATATTATATATTTTTAATAAAAAAGTTTTAAAAAAATGATCAGCAAAAACTGGTTTTGAAAAGCAGTTAACCAAACAGGAATGAGTGGGTCAGGTGGCTCAATATTGTATGAGAAATGAGTCTGAAGAGCATGTGTTTGTCAGACACTGACAGCTCTTTGCGTACCAATCATGCAATAACCCCTGCCGCCAATTATCACCATGTTTTCTTAATTTTCTTTTTCTAAAATCAATTTTTATCCATAATACAATAATTTCAAAATTTAATGAAAATTTAAAAAAAATATTTCCTTCTAAATTAGTAGTTTTATTTGCAGTGAAAACTAAAATAAATGTGTTTTTAGCAGATACTCCCTTCAACTACTGTCTAGTAAGTAGAAGAGAAGCATCTCGACTATTAATTCATCTTAGTACTCCACCAAGTTTAAGATAAAAATAAATAAATGTTTCAGTAGAATTTAAATATAATAAAACTGTTGAACCCTCTAACGCGGAAAAGATCCATTTGGGAAAGTACCAAAATTTTCTTCTATTCTCTCTATTGTACCTTCTCCTAAAAGTGAATTGAGTTTCATCTCTTCTAAATTCCCCTTCTTTTTGTATAACCCCCCTTTTTTTTTCTGGAATTCCCACAAAAAAAACTGCCACAGTTTCTGTGATTCTTAGCTAATGCTTTTGGGTTGTTGGGTTCTCCTAGCTGTACTACTCCCATAAAATGTTAGGATTAATCAATAATACACTTTATTAGTAGTGTCATTCACTGTCTTATTAGTTGTTTTTGTTCTTTATTTTAATTCCTTAAAAAAAATACTACTATATCATTCATATTCCTACCTAATCCTGGTTTTCTAAATCCGAATTATTATTTCCGAAACTGAGAAATTTCTCTCCTTTTTGGAAAACCCATGATTTAGCCCATATTAGTTAACAGAAAATTCTTCTGGGCTAGTGATTTTCTGCCAAATTCGTTTGCATCGAATCACAAGAGAAGCATTTGGGGGTATTATGCATATTGTAGGTGTTCGCGAAAGAAATGGCGAATCTGGTTCCCGGAGTTCTTCTGAAGCTTCTTCAACACATGAACACCGACGTCAAGGTCGGAGGAGAACACCGTTCGTCGCTATTGCAAGTCGTGAGTATCGTTCCGGCGCTAGCAGGTGGAGATTTGTTCCCAAATCAAGGGTTTTATCTCAAGGTTTCGGATTCTTCTCACGCTACCTACGTTTCTCTTCCTGATGAACATGATGATCTTATTCTCAGCGATAAGATTCAGTTAGGTCAGTTTATTTTCATTGATCGTCTTGAAGCTGCTTCTCCTGTTCCAATTCTCCGTGGTGTTAGACCTGTTCCTGGAAGACACCCTTGTGTTGGAACACCTGAAGATATTGTTGCTACTCATTCACTTTCATTCCTTAACAATAACAATAATGTTTGTTCTAATACCTCTGATTTGGATAGATCAAAATCTCCTAAGAAGGAGAGAAAGAGTAGTGTTAGTGGTAAGGGAGAACAATTAGATAAGAAAAGTTCTGTTTTAGCTAGATTGAAGTCTCAATCTCAGCCTGTAAAGGTAGGATTGAAGGTGGATGTGAAGAAGGAACCGTTGTCTCGAATGAAGTCGAGTAATTCAAGGTCGATTCCTTCTTCGCCGAGTAGTTGCTATTCGTTGCCTAGTTCTTTTGAGAAATTTGCCAATGGGGTGAAGCAGCACCAGGCTAAGGTTACTGCTAAGGGAGTGGATAAGGTTGCTGCTAAGGTTGGGGTCGTGGAGGCGGGGAAGGCGGTTCGCAGGGCGAGTCCGGCTAGGAGCAAAATTGCGGTGGGGAATCCGATTAGAAATTTTGTGCAGGGGATTGAGTTGGGGGCTAAGGCTCTAAGGAAGAGCTGGGAAGGGAATATGGAGGTTAAGGGTAGAGAGTCGCCTAGAATCAGGGGTGCTTCCAAGCTTGATCCAAAGCCTGAAGTTCGTAGTTCGGTAAGTTTGATTCACCATTTTCTACATTTTAGCTACTCTTGAATCTTGATATCAAATACTAAGGCTTGTTGCTGTTGGATTCAATTGCATGTTTTCTGTTCCTTTTTTATTCTTTCAAAATGTTAAATGGATTACTCTGCTGTATATTTGTATGTTTGGATATCTATTGACAAAACTGAGTTCTTATCAAGCTAGCTTTCGTTCAATAGGATGAAAGTATCACTTTCGTTCAACGGCAGTTTGAAACTCTTTTCATTCGAGCTTACTAACTTTCATCCGGTAATCCATATATCAAAACACTTTGTATGGGGATGAAAGTCAGTTTCATTGCTTCAATGGAAATCCAAATACACTCACATTAGTTGGCATCGGTTTGAGATGCTTGGATTTTGTTACCTTTATCTTTTGAGTTAATCAGACAATGATCCTCTTTCTTTCATTTTATGGTCTCTATCAGACTCCTAGGAGAAGCATTTCAAGTGAAAAGGCTCCGTCTAAAGAGTTGGGTAAGATCCAAGCGTCAGCAAAGTTCTCTAAGGAAGAGCATAAGACTCAAATGTCTACGAAGAAGGCTACTGCTAATGGAACAATGGAGGAACCAGAAAAGTCAAGTAAGCCAAGAAATTCTGTCGGAAAGAAATCGGCAGAGGGTTCTAACAGTGGACTTTCAGCAAACATGGTCAAAGTATCTCTAAATAGTAGAAAAGTGACAGACACAAGTGTTCAATGGGCTACACTCCCGTCATCTATTTCAAAGCTTGGAAGGGTATATCCATCGGAAATTTCTTGGCTTTTACATTTAACTTCTTTGATTCTTAGCTTTCAAAGTCTATATTGCTGAATGACAATTTTATGGGGGAGAAAAAAAAACAGAAAATAGAATGGATGGCAAGTGTCTTATAAAACATGTTCCATAAGTTTTGTTAAAATGACTCAAATGAGTATAATGTTGAATTCGTAAATACATATTAAGTATGCTGCAATTATGATTGCTTTACACATTTCTCTGTCCATGTTCCTGATACATTTCGGTACAGACTGGATGCACTGTTTACAAGATTAGACTGCTTACTGAATCCTTGTGTTTCACATGCGAAATTTTGTAAGTGTTATCTTTCGTTAATCGTTCTTATACTCTTAACATTTGTGACAGGAAGTAATGAAGCATAGAGATGTGGCACAGATGGCAGCAATTGAGGCTATGCAAGAGGCTGCTGCTGCAGAGACTTTGCTGCAATGTCTAAGGTATGAATATATTAAGGAAAATAACTTCAGGCAATTAAATACGAATAATCCTTTTGGACTGCTGAATTGTGAACTGTGCATACCTGGAATTGGCAACTTGGGTTTGAGACCAAGTTATATAACTTATATATTTATGTGTTGATTCATCACTTGGTGAAGCAAAGCACCTCTAAAGGATATGCAGAACATTGCTTTTTTTTTTGTGCAGTTGTTTGGATGAGCTTTTGCAGAATTGTTTGTAGTGTATAATTTATCATATGAATATTAATATATTAATGTTTTAAGTTGTTTTTGCATAATTTTCAATGGCAGTTTTTTGAATAAGATTTTTACCTCAAATTTTCCAAAAGCTACTTGAGATAGGCTTTTGGAAAAGTTGAGAAGGAAACTGACCTTTACAATGTATATGAAAACAGCTTAACACGTTGCATAACAAATTCTACTACACGATAAGCACTTCTTGAGAAGCTCATCCAAACTGGATCTTAACTCATTCACGAAGTCAGTGTAGTTCCACCAAAGTAATGTTGATGCTTTACAATAAATATTGTTTTCATCACTTCTGCCTTGTTCTAGGTAGTCATCTCATAATACTGACAAGAATATTAAATCTGAAGCATTTGGAGTTATATTCCCCCTAATCTATTATGTCATGTATCGGTTAAAATATTTTATAGTTCCTTGTGTACCTCATTATGATAGACTTACATTATGAATTCTGCTATCATAATATAATTTATCAAATTAAAAACCAGATCTGATGAAGTTCTGTTTGCACTTAAGTTTACTTGCTAGTTGCTGAGTACTGACAGCTCCTAGTTTTGTACAAAGTAGGCTAACAAACTCAGATCACATGTAGGTTACGTGTAGTGTAGTAGTGTAATTCACCCACTAACAATTATGTGTAAGCAAGGCTGGGATTTCTTGGACTCTTTATGGAGATATTTGGATAATAAGTGAAGAAAAGTGTATGAATGCTAAAATTTAGCTGTGGTTTGATTTGAAAGGATAATTCTGATATACATATCACATATACATTTCACAATAATACTGAAAACATTTTAACTCAACGCATGGTGAGATCCCGGGTTTAATGGTAATGTGATTCACCCTTTTTGTTAGATTATCATCTTTCATGTTCTAATTCAATGCCACGTATGAGGTTGTTGCTGACTTTTTCTGATGTTTCTGGCAGTATATATTCGGCGCTAACTAGTTCTGCTAAGGAACACAATCCTCAGCCAGCAGTGGAGCAGTTTTTAACTCTTCATGCTAGCCTAAATAGCACACGGACGATTGCCGAATCCTTATCCAAACCCATCCCTGACGGTTCATCTCCAGATTACGAAAAGAGCGCAGCCAAAGAAGCTCTAGAAGTAAAATCAGATCGACAGAAACAAGCAACTTCCTGGGTCCGGGCAGCATTAGTCACCAATCTATCATCCTTTGCTGTTTTTACAAGAGAACCCCAATCATCCAGTCTTGCAACTTCAAGCAATTCTCAAAATCAGAAGACTTCGGTGGGAATTCAACCTACATTAGTCCTACACAATTCAAAAGAAGACACATCGTCAAAAGTTCACGGAAAAACTCGTCCGAATGCTAATTCCAAGCAAGGAAATCCTCGTAAACAAGGTGATGCATTAGCAAATGGGCACAAGCAGCTGGTCCAACCTCTTCCCGAGTGGGTTAAAGGAAACAGCCTCAACGAGGTGGTTAATTTGGTTGAAATGTTGCAAAACCAGTCACGAGACTGGTTTTTGGGATTCGTTGAGAGATTCTTGGACACAGATGGGGACACTACCCTGTCAGATAATGGCCAAATAGCAGGTATGCTCACTCAACTTAAGAGTGTAAATGATTGGTTGGATGAGATAGGGTCGAACAAGGATGAGGAAGAATCTTGCCAGATATCGGCCGAGACAATTGACCGATTGAGGAAGAAGATCTATGAATATCTTCTTACACACGTCGAATCAGCGGCTGCTGCACTTAGTGGGGGATCACAATCGTCGCCTCAGATCCAAACAACACAGGTTAAAGCCAAAAGGTGAATTGAGTAAATATCTTAGCTTAACTATGCATAAATAGGGCAGAGTGGATTAACCTTGGTCACTAAAAGTTGTGTCCAAGAAGCTAGGTCCCCTTTAATATTCACATCTTTTTTATTTTTTACTTTTCTCTTTATCGTTTGTTTGTACATAATTCCAAAATGGGGTTTGAGGTATAGGTGGAGTGCTAATTATTTATTAGGGGATAATAGCAAATATGATTTGTGAGGATATTCCCTTTTGTTCAGATGAAATTATACAAATTGAAACAGAAGCAGACATCACATTATCTCTTTTCTAGTTCTGATACTCTGGCTTGATTCTTTTCCAAATCACGCACACCACACGTGGTTACCATTCTTATCAAGGCGCCGAAGTATAAAGCCTGAAACACACTAATCTTGTATTCTAGCTGTCAACTCAATACCATTGGTATGGGATTTTCTTCTAAGTACCAATCACGCGGAATATATTAATGCTTTGTTTGGTAAGGAGGAAGTAGAGGGGAAGGAAGATGGAAGTAGAGAGAAAGTTACTATTTCAAAATTTTCTCTCTATAAGTCAATCATTTTCACCTTATTTTTACTCTATTTTTATTCAATCAAACAAAAAAAAAATTACATCGTTGTCCGTGTCCAACTTCTTTTCACTCTATTTTCACTCTACTTCTCTTGTCCTGAACAAATCTCTTCTTGTCACTAGAGGGAGTTGGTATGAAAGAGAAAAAAGAATGGGTGGGTGGCTGCCACTCTAATATGTGGATCTGCACTCCTATTCTGTCTTTCTCTCTCAAACTAAATCTCTTCAATGACTTGATACGGTTCAAACCTTTAACTAGATGTTAACAATATATGTTTGAAGATGTAACAACTAGAAATCACGAATAATATTAAAGTATTATCCGAGTAGTACTTTGCGCACTACAAATTTATTGGACATACTACATGCTCACTCGGTAGCGTAAAACAAAATGGAACATTGGTTCTCACGCAATTTTTCAATTACTACAAATTAACTTTTGAGGTGTCCAAAAACAATATGTAACATGTAAAGTAGTAGTCCATCTATATATTATATATATTAAATCAGATTGACTCAATATACTCATACTCATACTCAAGTAGAAAACTAATATTGATAAAAAGTTAATAGAAGATTAAGTATTTAAAATTAAAGTAACACAATTTATTGAAAAAGTATCATTCCAAAAAAATTTAAATAAAAACCAACAAAAATACATTCTAATGTTTAATTTTAAATCTAATCAAATAGATTTTAAAGTGCCTTTTTTGCATTGTATTTTTCCTAGAATAGCCTATGTTTATAACTATACTCCACAATCTTGCATTAATTAAAATTAAATTACCGTGTTGCTACATTAATTTTTTACCCACTTGGCACAACTTATTTGCAGCACTATACTCAATTACAACCCACTTTTCTTTTCTCCTACCATAATCAATCATTTCTTTAAATACAATTCAAATAAAAATTTAACAAAAAAAAGTTAACTCAGAGAATTTTTAAAAAAAATAATAGTTCAAATATTATGATTGAAATTTAAGTACAATTTTAATGAAATTAACTGTATCTATTAATATTATTTATATATATGTATATAAGCTAAGGTCAAAGATAAGAAACTGACTTTGAAGTTTCTACTTTTTTTAATATTTTTATTATTGCAACAATTTGTTTAGAGATCAAGTCCTAAACATTTTATGAATAGAGAGTTCTTTGAAATAAAAATGAAAATATATTTTTTAAATTATCTAAATTACTTAAATATTTTTGAAAATAATGTACTATTCACTTTAAAGTTTTTAGCTTAATTTACATAATTGTTTATATTTTTTTAAATTGTAACAACTTTTTTTTAGAGATCGTGTACTATACGCCTGAAGAATAGGACATTTTTTAAATAAAAATGAAAAAATATCTTTTAAATTACCTAAATTATTTGAAGCATTCTAAAGACAATATTATTCACTTTGAAGTTTCTAGCTCAATTTACATGTTTTTTATATCTTTAAAAATATAACTTTTTTAGAGATCGTATACTATACATTTAAAGAATAAAATGTTTTTTGAAATAAATAAAAAACACATTTTTAAATTATCTAAATTATTTGAATATTTTTTAAGATAATGTGTTATTCACTTTTAAGTTTCTAGCTTAATTTAAAGAAGTTTTTATATTTTTAAAATTGCAACAATTTCTTTAGGGATAGTGTAAAGAATAGGGTGTTTTACTAAATAAAAATGAAAATGCGTTTATAAAGTTACCTAAATTATTTGAAGTTGTTTGAAGACAATGTATTATTCACTTTGAAGTTTCTAGCTCAGTTTAAATAATTAATTATATTCTTAAAATTGAAACAATTTATTTAGAGATTGTGTACTATTACATTATTCACTTTGAAGTTTCTAGCTCAGTTTAAATAATTAATTATATTCTTAAAATTGAAACAATTTATTTAGAGATTGTGTACTATTACACTTGAAGAATAGGGTAATTTTCCAAATACAAAGATAAACATGTTTTCTAAATTATATAAATTATTTGAAGCTTTTTGAAGATAATGTATTATTTACTTTAAAGTTTCTAGCTCTATTTACATAATTTTTTATTCTTTTGAAATTGCAACAATTTTTTTAGAGATTGTGTACTACACCTGAAGAATATGATGTTTTTCGAAATAAAAATGAAAACACTAATTTTTTAAATCACCTAAATTATTCTAAGCTTTTTTAAGACAATATATTATTCACTTTGAAGTTTCAAGTTCAATTTACATATTTTTTATATTTTTAAAATTGCAACATTTTTTTTAGAAATAGTGTACTATACACTTGAAAAATAGAGTGTTTTTCAAAAATAAAATGATAACGTATTTTTTTAAATTAACTAAATTATTTGAAGTTAAGACAATGTGTTATTTACTTTCAAGTTTCTAGCTCAATTTAAATAATTTCATATATTTTTTAAATTGTAACAATTTTTTATAAATTTTGTACTATTACACTGAAAGAATAGCGTGTTTTTCAAAATTAAAATTAAAACATATTTTTGAAATTACCTAAATTATTTAAAGCTTTTTGACTACAATGTATTGTTCACTTTAAAGTTTTTAGGTCTATTTACATTTTTTTATATTTTTAAAATTGCAACAATTTTTTTAAATATAGTGTAAGAATAGGGTATTTTTCGAGATAAAAAAAGTTTTTTAAATAACCCAAATTATTTGAATCTTTTTTGCGACAATGTGTTATTCACTTTCAAGTTTCTAGCTTAATTTACAGATCTTTTTATATTTTTAAAATTGTAATAATTTTTTTAGACATCGTATACTATAACCTGAAGAATAGAGTGCTTTTTGAAATTAAAATAAAAACGTATTTTTTAAATTACCTAAATTACTTGATTTTTTTTAAAATAATGTATTATTCACTTTAAAGTTTCTTGCTCAATTTACATAATTTTTATATTTTTAAAATTGAAACAATTTTTTAGAGATCGTGTATTATACACTCGAAAAATAGGGTGTTTTCTGAAACAAAAAATGAAAACGCATTTTCTAAATTACTTAATTATTTGATGATTTTTTAATACAATATACTATTTGCATTGGAGTTTCTAGCTCAATTTATATTTTTTTTTTTTGTATATTTTTAGAATTGTAACAATTTTTAGAGATCGCGCACTATACACTTGAAGAATATCGTGTTTACAAAAATAAAAAAAAAATATTTGTTTTAAATTACTTAAATTATTTAAAAATTTTAAAGACAATGTATAATTCATTTAAAACTTTCCAGCTCAATTTAAATATTTTTTTTAATAAATGACAACGGTTTATGTATACATGTATATTTCTCCACTCTTAAGTCGCTTATCAGCAACAAATTTCCTTTTCACGCTAACTTCCAACTTGGCCAAGTCCACTGGCACTCAAAATCTCAACTAATATAAAATTATTATTATTATTATTATGTTCATAAAATTAGAGCGCATCATGCCCCTCAAAAATACTTGTGATGTGGAGAAAAAAGGGGGGGAAAAAACTTCGATGCAATTTGCAAAAATGAAGAAAATAAACAAGGAATCTTTCTAAGGATGTGTTGATAATATTGATAAGGGAAATATTTGAGGATTGAGATTTGAGAGTGGCTGTCCACGTGGAATACATTAGTACAACTGTGTGGTCGTGTGATTCATAAATAATTAAATCTTATTGCCCACCTCACAAAACTGAAAAATAAAAAATGACTAGTGTGTGTATAAATAATAACCGTATATAAATAATAGCCGTATATATATTTCTATGGAAGAGAGAATTGTGAAAACGAAGAGTGATGAAGGAACATGAAGTGGTGGTGGTGGTGGAGGACACAGAGGTAGGAGGAGAGCAAGCATAAGCAACTTCGCTTTCAGCGAAACAGTAAACAGTGCCAAACAAACTCTTCAAAGCCAGATGCAGTTGCAGTTCCAGATCCTCTCTAAGGCTTCATCCGCCATGGCTACCTTTCCTTGTTCTAGGGTTTGTCTTTCTCTCTTTCTTCCCTCCTTTTCATTTCCTGGTAATTCTCGCCGTCTTTTCCCTTTCGATTTCGTTTAACCGGAATTTCTATCAGAATGACTATATAATATATTGAAATTTTGTGTTCCTATGCGTGTTTCCGAGGGAACAAGAGAAAATGGATGCTGTACTTCAATTTTTTTCCTTTAAATTAAAAAAAAAAAAAAGTTTCTACTATTGCTTGCATATTCGCTCTGCATTTGACGAATAACATGAAGATGTTTTGTTTTTGGTCTCTGTGTGAGTCTGTGGCAAACTGTTTTATATCAGCAGCTAAATCATGGACTTTTAATTTTTGAAACAACCGCAAAAATCACTGTTCTTCTTGCTTTCCTTGAGGATTATATGATAATCTGTATGTTCATCAATTGATTTGGTATATAGTAATATATCCGTTGTTATCTGGAATTGCTTGACTTGCATATTACAATTTAATTCTTGATTGTTTTTAAGGCACTTAGGTTACTTCTTTTCATTATATTTGTTATTTGCCTGTGAGTTGTGACTAAAACCTGAAGTGTAGTTTTTGACATGTTAATTTGATTGAAGAGGTGACTATTGATTATATGATAATGAATGTTTATTATTCTGTTTCTTAGGTGAGAACTGGGTTGAGCGTGTGGCCAAATACGAGACAACTTTGCTTTAAGAAAGGCATTCTGTATGGATTTATGCGATTCCTTTCTACACCATTAAAAACATTGCGTGGAGCCAGTCGCACACTTAGAGTAAATCAGTTTTGCAGTGTCGCGAATTTGTCTTCTTCGTTGCAGATTGAACTGGTGAGAGCAGGTCTCTAGCTACTTCTATTAGTTGTCGTGGTGCAACTGGATTAATATTATGTGATCCAAGATGATAAGTTTTGTGAAGAAATATGCCGAAAGCCTAATTTGTGATATGTTATAATGTTGTCTATTAAAATTGTTAGGTACCTTGTCTGAAGGACAATTATGCATATCTTTTACATGATGTGGATACTGGAACAGTTGGTGTTGTTGATCCCTCTGAAGCCGTGCCTGTCATAGATGCCTTGAGCAGGAAAAATCGAAATTTGAACTACATACTCAATACTCACCATCATCACGATCACACTGGTGGAAATGTGGAATTGAAAGCAAGATATGGGGCTAAGGTATGATATTTTCATCTTCTGCTGAAGATTATTCTACCTTTTGATTAATATTCTTTAGCTATATTCTTTATGTATATTCAGTGAACATCTTCGGATAATAATAATAATGCAGTTTGTGTTAGAAATTGAAATACAGTTCTGTGGTTAAAAAGCAGATTAGAAGTGAGGTTTACTTTTGTCTGTTTGTGTTACTAGCTGCGTCTCATTTCTGTGGCATCCTTTGGTTCTCCCCTCGGCAAGTGGCAACACCTTTTTTTTTTTGTCTTTTCTTTTTGTTATGGAGAAGAGACTGCCTCAACCCTTTAAAAGATGAATAGACTTAAGTGCAAACTTTGGCAAAATATATTGTTGCAAATTCAATAAGATTAATTTTTGTCAATTTGACATATTAGGTTAATCAAGCACTTTGGAAGAGTTTATTCCTCTTACGGTCTTACGGTTTGTGTTTTTCGATATTATGCCTATTTAAGTCAAAGATTTGGTTTTTCTAAAAGCGGCATTCAATATCTCTTTTTTATGCTTACTGGTTTCTGCTTTGTGTAAATGTTTAGTTGTTAAAACTTCCCATGTTGCGTTACAGGTGATTGGTTCTGGAATTGATAAGGAAAGAATTCCTGGCATTGATATCTACTTGAATGATGGTGATAAGTGGATGTTTGCTGGCCATGAGGTCCGTGTAATGGACACACCTGGTCACACCCGAGGTCAAATTCATGCCCCACTTGCATTATTAACCAGTTTTCTTAATTTTGAAATTTGATTCTGAAAGAAAAACTTAGCTCAGTTTTTTATTTTTTTATTTTATTTTTTTATTGTGTGGTTCATTTTTCTAATTATCCCTTTCTTTATACTGTGAGCAGGCCACATAAGCTTCTACTTTCCTGGATCTGGGGCAATTTTCACAGGAGACACTTTGTTCAGCTTATCATGTGGCAAGCTCTTCGAAGGAAGCCCTGAACAGGTTGGTTTCCATTATGATAACTTTTCCATTTTGTTTTAAGGTTTGAGATTCCTATCCAGTGATAAGTCATTGCATCTTGTGATGTGTCTTATTTTGTATATCTTGTTTTGTCCCTTTGCTTGAAAGAAGTTCTTGAAACTTTGAAATACCATCATAAAAGAACTTGTTATTTGAATTGCAATCAAATGAGGACTCTGATAATCAGTTTCCTTTTCTGTGACTCGTAAATTGTTAATGTGAAATGCATGTCTAAATATACTACAGTTAGTTACTTACTTATTTTTGAAAGGCCTTATCTAAAATGAGCTTGGAAAGTCTTTTCCATACCCCATATATATGTTCTTATTCATAAGTTGCTGGTATATAATATTCCAGATAATTGCTCCCCAACCTAAGTGTATGAAATGTTGAATTGAATTACATGTTGCCATGCTTATTATTAGAAGTCATCACATTATGCAATATTATTTAGTTATTACTAATAACCTCGTAATAATACGAGGTTGTACACATTTTTCACTTGTATGCTTCTTGACGTCTATTTCAAATAATTCTTTGTTATATGAAAATATTGGATATTCATTGGTTAGTAATCTATGGCTGGTGCAAAATGTAGTCATAAATGAAGTAAATTCTTGCGTGGTATCTGCAATTATTGAGGGTTTCATTCATGTTACAGATGCTGTCTTCTCTGAAGAAGATCATGTCTTTGCCAGACGATACAAATATATACTGTGGACACGAGTATACCTTGGTTAGTTATGTATACTTTTGTCCTTCCAGTTCTTTGCTTTATTTTCTTAGCCTAAGTGCTGTGACAGTAACTTTGGTACTTCTGAGTTATGCAGAGTAATACAAAGTTTGCATTGTCTATTGAACCTGAAAACAAGGAACTTCAATCCTATGCTTCCCATGTAGCTTACCTTCGAAGTAAAGGCTTGCCCACTGTAAGTTTTAGAATTGCTCTTCTTAAATGAATAGTTTGAACTTTGAAGCGTATTCCTCCATTTATATAAGTGCTTAATTAAACTGTTCCTCCAAACACACATTTAGTCTATTTTAGTGCTTGGAGTTTTGCCTCAAACCAAATTGTAATGAGTTCTGTTTCGCCAGATTCCCACTACACTGAAGATGGAAAAGGCTTGTAATCCATTCCTTCGTACATCAAGTGTACAAATCCGGCAATCATTAAACATCGCGGTCGCAGCAGATGATGCAGAGGCTCTGGGTGTCATCCGCAGAGCAAAGGATAATTTTTAGTCATTTTTGTTGAAGTTTTAAAAGTCTAGATATACATATTCTGTATAGAGTAGGGTGATAAATCCTTATGTGGAACATTATGTGCTTATGCAATCTTCTGAATGTGATTTCTGAATTTTGTTTTGGCAAATACTTGGTGCTTTGATGAAGTTGTATTGCGAATTGTTGTAGATTTGACCCTCAAGGATTATCAATATATGAAAAAGAATAGTTCGTAACCCTTATTAAATGTTAAGAATGTTTTATTGTATGTTTTATTATATGTTCTCAATAACATGTTGGGAATCTTACTTACGTAGTTTCCACTAGTTAGTTCCTTTTATGAAGGAGTCAAAAATATTGATTAATGATGTGATTTACGGGTCCAAACATGAAATGAATGATGAAGAGTTGTAGCCAGATTATGAAATTACTAACATATATTGACAGGTTTGGAAAAATAACCAACATGACATTCAAATCGTTTCGTTTATTCTGCGTTCTCCATGAACGTGTAGGTAAGCCTGCACTTAGAGAAAAATGTTCGTGCCTATTTGGCATGATCAGTTGATTTTCTGTTTTTCTTTGTTTGTTACTATTATTTAGTACAACTTTCTTTCTCCGACTCTCTAAATTTAGACGCAATTTCTTTTAACAAAGTCTTTAATTTAAATAATAATGTTCCTGTGCCACGAAAAGGTGATTTGATGTGGTAAATTATAAATTCAAGATATATTTTCATCTCTGAATTTGTTTTGATGTTTGACTTCTGACCAGAAAAGCTGTCCAAATAAGACTGCTTGAATGTTAGTTCAATCAATTTTTTTCAACAGTTATTTAATTTATTTATGCAAAAGTATGGACTAAGGAGCATCTGTTTTGATGTTTTTTAAGATAAGCCCATTTTTTTTTATGTTAACCACAAAGTCAACGATACAGATTACCGTTGACTTCAAAATTAAATTAAATATTTTTTTTTTAACTTGTGTAATATTATATAAGATAAAAATTCTAAAGTAAAAATAATAGTAAATAATAAATATATGTTCAAACATATCTCAATTAAATTTTGTATTTTCTCATAAAAAACTTCTCATTTGAGAAGCTTAACCTGTACAATATTGCACAGGTTAGAAAACTTCAATTAAAAAAACCACGGCTATGAAAATTTTAATCTGAAATCGGAATTCGTGGTATTTTCTGAATTTTGCGAATATTGGAGGAGGACCCAAAGTTACTGTCCTTTTTATTCATATATAAATAAGATTTGAATTTCATAAATATTTATATGCTAGATCGAGTGGCATAAGAGAAGTAAAAAGTTTCTGTTTATTCTCTAAATTATAAAGAACCAATCTTGTCTGCTGACCATATTGTATTAACATACATGTGGAATAAAGTCAGAACTAAAACTATTATACATGCATATTATACTATTTTTTTCTGATAAATTATTATACTTTTTTGCGTAAAAAAATGATTACTACCTCCGGCCTCAAATATAAACAAATTTGGATCACTTTTTTTACCAAAAAATATAAGCAAAACCCAATTAATTTTCTTTTAATTAATGCTGATATTCCAAAATTACCCTTGTACTAATTGAGTCTCTATTTCTAAATTTCAAGTACTGCACATTTATTTAGGTTATTGAGAGGAGAAAGACCCTTCTTTAAAAATTTATAAAAGAGTAATTTAGGAATTACAGTTATTTTATTTATGAAATTCAAAAAATTAATTACAATTACCTACTTTTCTTAATAAGTGTGATTTGGTCTCTTTTGCTTATATTTGCGATCAAAAATAGTACTCCCGTTTTTTATTATAAACAAAAATTATCTAACTTACACCCTTTAAGAAAATTAGTTATTTTCATTGAATTTTTTTAATCTATCAAAAAATCAATTTGTTTTCCTAAATTACCCTCCATTAAATTACTTTCTCTCCTCTTCAAAACCACTATAATAAATGAGAGAGTGAATTGAATGGAAGGTATAATAGATAAACTTTCATTAAACGCAAGTGCAAATAGTTAAGTTTGCTTATATTTAAAAACATAGTATTCTGAAAAAATTTGCTTATATTTAAAAACGAAGGGAATATCTTTTAAGCTCGAAAAGACAGTTTAATGGTATTTACAAAAAATTCAATAAATTCAATGAGCAACAATGCTTTCCCAGGTAAATAATATAAACCATAGTTAAAAAAATTACTAAAAAGTCACATTCAATGTTGTCTTTTTGATTGTTATTATATTGTTATTGTGATTTATACCGATCAGATAAATTAAGATACAAAATTTTGAATGACAAAATGCGTTTATAGAATTGCTATTATTTAAAACTTTACTCCCCATTCATTAGATTAATCTATTAGATAATTAACATATGAATTTAACAATAATAAAATGTAAAGAAAACTTTAAAATGTCATAGTATTAAAAGAAGAGTCAACTATGCATACTATGAATTTTTTTTTTTAATTAGAAAAAAAAACATTCCCCCAGAAATTTATATTGATAGATGACATAGATTTTATTTTTATTTTTTTGATAAAGATAGATACATACGTTTGAGTGGTGTATTATTTAAAGCTTTATCCAAAAAAAATTCACAACCCAGAAAAAGAAATCGTATATCTATTATTGATTGATTTGATGTTGACATATCATTTGTTAATATATCCTGGCTTCCCCTGGACACACGCATGCGAAATGAAAATATAACACTTGGCGATTGCATGAACTCAAGTGATCTGGATAAAATTATATACAGTATTATATAATATTTTGCATATTTAAGGGGCTAATAAGTTTAAGAGGTGAAATTGCGTAGTCTGGATATAGGAAATTAGAGAACCAACAAAAATAAAGAAATATAAGGAAAGAAAAGATAATAATAGGAATAAAAATGAAGAAACAAAGCTAAAAGCTCGTAGCTCAAGTAACATAAGGAGGAGTTTTTTGAACCGAAGGAGAGGGATAGTGTGTGTTTGATCGATAAAAATAATTTGACTCTTATTTTTAGAAAACATATTTCTTTTGTTTATGAGCCTACTATCAATACAATAAAGTATGTTATCTATATAAGAATATTTTTAAAAGAAAATATTTTTTATTTTAATAAAAAAGAATATTTTTTTTTATTGTAACTTCTATCTAACTATTTTAATAATATTTATATACTAATAATTTAAATTTATTGGTTAAAAATATTTTAAAAAATTGACTATAAATATATTAAACAAAAAATTAGTGCTAATAAAGTTATCTTCTTTCTTTTTTAAACCAAACAAAAATTGTGTTACTATGCACTTTTTGATATGAAAATTGTTGGAGACATTCTTAAGATAATTTTAAATAATAAAGTACTACTTTTGGTGAAAAATGATTTTTTTTACTTTTTATTATAAGAGACTTATTAGTTAGTATTACCTTGTTTATGTGTATTAATCGTTAAGATAATATAATTTATTTTTTATTCTTAATTTATTATGAGTAATTTATTCATTTTTTATATTAGTGAATGTGTTAATTACATAATTTTTTTAGAATAAAATTTAAATTCATCACTTTATTAATTATAAAA
The DNA here is from genome assembly GCA_037177725.1 of Cyamopsis tetragonoloba. Taxonomy (NCBI): domain Eukaryota; kingdom Viridiplantae; phylum Streptophyta; class Magnoliopsida; order Fabales; family Fabaceae; genus Cyamopsis; species Cyamopsis tetragonoloba. The sequence continues at coordinate 57,243,715 of CM074124.1, read as the reverse complement.
GATCTTATTAAATATATTTTATTATTCTGTATAAAATTAATTACATAATTCTTATATTTAAGAGAAGAAATAGAATTTATTATTACTCCTTTCTTTTGATAGGTGCCTTTCTAGATATTTGAATTTGTATTCTCTTAAGACCAAATTATTGACCATATTAGACTTAAGTATAAGAAAGAAAAAAAAAACGCAATTTATCTCGTTTCAAAATATAAATAAATTTTAATCATTTTATCCTCATTTTATTTTTATTGTATCGTTAATTTATTGAGCTACTTTTTTAAATGAAAGAGAATGTGACTTTCCAATAAGTGAGATATGAAGGACATCTCAATAATTAAACTTTATTTTTTGGATTAAAACAAAAAATAAATATAACTAATTAATTTTTTTAATATGTATAAGTTATTTTTTTTCTCATTTTTTTCTTATATATGAGCCTGAAGGGAGTAAGTGGTAAGTACTACAACCTTTGGTCTTATAAGCAACAAATAATTTTATTGAAAATGTTAAACAATGCATTTAGGATATTTATTAAGAATATAAAAATTAGGGTAAATTACATTGACTTTCCCTGCAATTTTGAAATATTACACTGTCATCCTATATATTTCCAAACATAACACAGACCTCTTCTGAAGTTTGTTTACGTTACATTGACACCCATTCACGTTAACAGATAGTTAAATTTTTAATAGATATGTGACTTGCATACGGCTTCATAGTTATCAAAAGACAATTTGGCCCTTAATTGGGAAAGTTACAGTAAATCAAACAAGTATTCAGACTTTTACTTTAAAAATAAGCGATTGAGATTTAAAAATAAAAAAATATTTAATTGGTAAAACATCCCTAAAATATCGAAAGATCACTTAAAAATTGTCTCTTGGACAAGGTGAAGGTGAAGATGAAGTGGTCTCAAATTAGAAATCCTATGTGGTGAAGATGAAGAAAATCGAAGGAATAGTTCACGAGAAAGAAGAACGATTTGCAGTTTGAGAAGGTCGAAAAGTTGAAGAAGGTTTTGGGAGGGTCGCGGGGTTTAGGAAGTGCTTTGAAGGTCGTAGGGTTGAAGAAGGGTCGCGAGTTCATGAGCTTCAAAAACGGTGGCGAGGTCACGGCCTGAAGAACGGAGACAAGGTTGAAGAGGTTGTGGGTTGAAGAAAGGGCGCAAGGTTGCAAGGGTTTCACTAGGCTGAGAAGGTTTGAGATGAGGTGGGGAGTTGTTCTCTTTATTAATAAAGGATAAAATCGTCAATTCATATATAAGACCTACAAAGTTAATGTCTTTATCATTTAAGAGAGGGCTACGTAGTTTTGGAAACATATAGGGGAGGTCTGTGTTATGTTTAGAAACATGCAGGGGGACAACGTAATACTCTATAAGTTTAGGGGAGATATGCGTAATTTATCCTAAAAATTAAAACTTTTATTGGATTGTAAATATTGATTGTTTTGAAAGTTGAAAAATTATGTAATGCACATTTTTAAATGAAATTCAAAACATTAAATGTAGTTTATTTAATGCATGTTAACAAGCGTTCTAAGAGTATTGTTTAACAAGACTTTAATATTTTTCTTTTTGAATCTAATTATAAAAAAAAATATTAACAAATACTCTAAAGACACATGTTAAAGACACCAAACTATAAAAGTTTTACTTGACTTGATAACATTTATTGTTTGAAAAGATAAAAGCTCATTGAAGGCATGCCTTTTATAGTAGTAATTCAAAGTATCAAATATGATGTAGTTATTGTATCTTAACAAGTGTTTAAATGTATTGTTTGATAAGACTCTTATAAGAAATATAGTACATCATTTGTTTCATATTATAAGATTCTTTTTGGATAATGCTAGTGTTTCAAAATATAAGATCCTATATAATTTTCTATGAATATTCATTGTATTTTTTTTATGTTTACCCATTATAATTAATGGGATTTTATAAAGACATACTCTCTCCGTTTTCGATTATAAACAAAAATAACTAATTTTACAGTTACCATTAATGTTGGTTAATTTCATTTAATATTGTTAATTCCAAGTAAAAAGTAACTTATTTTTCTAGATTACTCCATATCAAATTTATTATAGAGAGAAACATATTTATTTCAAGTAGCAAATGAATTAATTATTAAGGGTATTTTAGATATATCCTCATCAAATGCAACAAAAGTAGTTAAATTTGTTTATAAGCAATAACATCTGATTTTTCAAAAAATTGCTTATAATTGAAAATAGAGGGAATAGTGAAGATAATTAATGCATGATGAAAGAAAAAAGAGGTAAGTTAGGAAGATTATATATATAATTAATGTATAACTTAATTTTATTACATGTTTTTTTAATAAGTGTAATTGTCCAAATACGATCTTATAATATGTGAAACGGAGGGAGTACTATTTTTAAATGTATTAATTAGTAAAAGAAGCAATGTGTTTACGAATTTTTTATGAAAATAAATGCATTAACTACATGAGTATTATAAAAATAAAATTTGAATATATTAAAAGAATATTATTAAATATGTTTGTTTGATCTATGAGAAAATAATCTTATATTTATTATAAATAAGATCAGAAGTAGTATATTATGACATGTGTTCTTTTATATAAATACTTACCAAAAAAAAGGAATATAAAAAATGTTAACATCTAGAAAAATGCATTTAAAAGTCTTTTGGTGTCGTTCTTATTTTACTCTTTTTTAAAGCTCACTTTTACTCTAAAACTAAATTCTTTTACTCTAAAACTAAATTCTATTACCCTTATTAATTTTATTTTGTGTGCTTATATATAGAAAAAAGATGTAGTAATAAATTATTATAGTAAGAGTTTTTTTGATCATTAAGGTTAAATGCATCTTTTAGTCTTGTATCTTTTATGTGTATTTCATTTCGGTCCTATATCTTTTTTGGGTTACATTTTGATCTTGTATATCTTATAACGTTTCATTTTGATTCAGTTTGTCAACCCGTTAATAGAATTGACCTAATAACAATAGAGTCAAATTACGTCATTTATAAGAAAAATCATAACATACATATGAACCATAATAAGAACAAAGTCAAATTACATTGTAACGGGGTGACAGAGTTGATAGACTGGACCAAAATGAAACCTTTATAAGAGATACAGAACTAAAATGTAACCAAAAAAGATATAAGATTAAAATGAAATGCGCATAAGAGATAAGTGATCAAATGATAGATTCAGCCATTCATTAAACAACCTATTAATATAAATTGATAACAAAAATTATAATTAATAAAGATATATTTATAACATTAAATACTAAACTTTTTAATAATCCATTTTTATTTATGAGTTGCTTATCCATTATGAGAAATATTTGCATAAAATATGTTTACTAGAAACAGAGTGTTAGTATTTATCTTAAAATAATAAAAACACAATTTTAATATTGATGTTATTATTATTTTAATATTAAATCAATTTTTGATTGATGATATCTATAAATACATGCATTCATACAAGTCTAGCTCATTCATTATCATTGCCGCCAGACTTATGAACACATGTGTCCAATGACACAACCCATCAAAAATTAATTTAGTATTAAAATAATAATAACATCAATATTAAAACTTGTATTATTATTCTTTTAATATAAATACTAACACTTTATTAATTGTGTCCAATAAGTCCATTTCGTACCAGTATTTCTCTTATTAACCCTTCCTATAACTATAAAGGCAGATTGATGTCAAAGCTAATTTCACCTACTTTCTTAAAAAAAAATATTTTTGAAAAAAGTGATATTCAACTCCTAACGTGAGAATAAGAAAACATTTAAGTGGATGGTTATCTTATACCAAATCGTTGATTGGCTTAGACTATGGACACATGTAACCAAAAAGTCTAGCTATGGTTAATAAAACACTTATAATAATTATTGTAAATAAATAAATATATTAATATTAATAATAATAATAATTATAATTAATGATATAATAATATTATTATTGCAGAGACAGAGAGGCCGAGGGGTAAGGGGGTATGTCTTGAGCTGGAAGCTTCGCTTTGGGGTCTCCTTCTCCCCACGCCCACACTCAGATCTCCTCTTTCTCTCTCCTCTGTTCCTCTTTTCCTTCATTTCCATTTCTTCGATTTCTCTCTCTGCTTCGATCTTCCTTCTCCGAGTTCCATGATCTACGCTTCAAGGTAAAACTCATTTTCTCCTTCGGATTCATTCTCTTTCTCTGTTTCTCTGTCTCTCTCTATGCACTCAACTTTAAGCTTCTGTTTAACGTGCTTTGTTTATGCTAGAAATTAAGAATTCACCATTGCATTCATTTTCATCCACGAAATTGATATGAAGTTCTGATTTTCATTTTTTTATCTGTTGTTCTGCTACGAGATGTTACTAGGGTTTTGAAGTGATTGGAGTGGATTAGCAGTTGGATTTCGTGAAGTTGTTTAGGATTGAGGAATCTCCATGGATAAGGACAAATCTCTAGGTCATGGCGGAGGTTTTCCACCTCCCTCGGGACGTTACTCAGGTTACTCACCCCCTGGAAGCGCCTTCAACGTGAAATCTGAACCGTCCTCGTCTTCATCGTCATATCCGCCACTGGTTCCAGGGACAAGTGCAGATTCTAGTCATTTTGGACATGTAATGTCCACAGACTCCAGTGGATTTAGTCATGATATTAGCAGAATGCCTGATAATCCCCCAAGAAACAGAGGCCATAGACGTGCTCATTCGGAGATTCTCACCCTACCAGATGATATTAGCTTCGACAGTGACCTTGGTGTAGTTGGTGGTGCTGATGGACCTTCTTTCTCCGACGACACTGAGGAAGACTTGCTGTCGATGTATTTTGATATGGATAAATTCAATTCATCATCAGCCACATCCACATTTCAAATGGGCGAGCCATCTACTGCCACGGCAGCTTCACCTTCGGCACCAGCATCGGGAACACCAGCCTCTTCTGCAGAAAACGTTGTTATGGGTACTAATGAAAGGCCCAGAGTTAGACATCAGCATAGCCAATCGATGGATGGGTCAACTACCATCAAACCTGAGATGCTAGTCTCTGGTTCAGAAGATTCTGCAGCTGATACCAAAAAAGCAATGTCAGCTGCTAAGCTTGCAGAGCTTGCATTAATTGACCCCAAGCGCGCAAAAAGGTATTATTTTTGGAAGAGTTCTTTCTGTTTTGTGATTGCCTCTGGAATTTTTTTTCCTTTTTTAAATACTGGCCATGGGGTGACAGGGAACTGCAGTTTAATTTTGTACCCTAGTATATCTGAATTTATTAATTATTATACTTATTTGTAAAGCAATCCTCTGTGGTTTAGGCGATCTGCACAATAATTTTTTCTTATTGTTATATTTATGTGTGTTTCATTCATAAATTAGGTACTATATTGAATATCGATTATAAACATGTTTGACACATTCTCAAAATCCACTGTGTAGGTTTTACCTCATTTCTAGTTAATACTGCATCTTTGTGACTGACTTGGGAATTAGGTTTTAGTAGTAAAACTATAAAGTTTCAGAAAATGAATCATGGATAAATTATTGATGACTAATAAAAAATTTCCTTTGTGATTAAATTTAGAATCACAATAAAAGGCATGATATGATAAAACACAAGTTGTAAGATAGGAGGCAACAGCAATACTGTATAGGAATGTTCTCAACTAATATAAATATTATGTATACTGGTAGGTGTTGCAACCCTTTGTGATTGATAGATGACATTATGTCTCTAGTTAAGTAAGCTTATGACTTATGAGCTATATCTTTGAGCAAAACATGCTCGAGAAAGTTTAGGCTGGTGTGATCAAACCATAGTTATCAGTCGCGGATAGCGGTGCGTTGCGGCTGACCCCCAAAACGCTATAGCGGGATAGCAGATAGCGGGATGACCGCTACAGCAAAATTTAAATACATGAAAATGACTTAACATACAAAGTCATATTATACTCAAATAATTGCATGAAAATTTTTAAATACCTAAAATTAAACATAATTTCATTTTTCATAATGATTAACCATAATTTCATAGTGTATAAAAGCATAGCTATCAGTCGCGGATAGCGGTGCGTTGCGGCCGACCCCCAAAACGCTATAGCGGGATAGCAGATAGTGGGATGACCGCTACAGCAAAATTTAAATACATGAAAATGACTTAACATACAAAGTCATATTATACTCAAATAATTGCATGAAAATTTTTAAATACCTAAAATTAAACATAATTTCATTTTTCATAATGATTAACCATAATTTCATAGTGTATAAAAGTCACATCAAAACATGCAGAAACACAAATTCAGATATGCAATAATTCTAAAGTAAATGACTAAAGCAAAACTAAAATATTCGAAAAAGTTAATCCTAAATGTCTAATGTCCTAATCACTATCGTATCTTGAAGTTGAAGATAATCCTCTTCTTGATTATAAACTATAAAGGAGAAAAAAACAGAGCAGGGCATCAAAGGAGAAAAAATATAGAGCAGGGTATAAAGGAGAACAAAAACAAAGCAGAGTATCAAAGGAGAAAAAAAACAGAGCAAAGCAGAAAAGACAAACCAGAACAGAACAGAGCCGCATAACAGAAGATGAGGCACATGCAAGAAAAGTGGAAAACAGCAGAGTGAGGCACGCTAAGTGCTTGCTCTGTTTTACGTTCTTAAAGTTGAAGAGGAGAAGATTCTGTTTTAAGTTCTTAAAGTCGAAGAGGAGAAGAAGAATCGCTGAGAAAACTGAGCGTGTGGGGCAGTTATGGATATAAAAAAATAGTGTTTTTTATGTTTAAGTGGGAGTGGGCAAAAGTCCAAAATAACCCTTTTATAACCCAATCAAGTGAGTGCTTAAACTTTTAAAATTCCTATGTTAGAGTTGCGCCACTATAGCACTGCTATTTGGCCGCGATTTGCACCGTTACAGGACCGCGACGGCCGTGACTTCAAAATTGCGATAGCGGCGCTCCAGCGTGGCGGATGGCCACCGCTCCGCACCGCTACGCCGCTATAGCGGCCACTACGCCCGCTATTGATAACATAGATCAAACCAATATGTCAAAGGAAATAGTGAAAGATAGGGAAGCTTAAAGTTTTAAGTTGGTTTGGTCTACTAAAAGGAGAATGTTCACATTTTGCTGGCCATGACTCTAATTGGTTTTAAAGTAACTTTGTTCTGAAAGTGATGGCATAGCCAGTTACTATGTAATTTTTTGTTTCAGGTTGTGGTTATTTCATCCCAAAATTTCTTAGTCTTGGCATTTTTATCCTCTGCCCTCACTATAGAGGGCCTGATGCAATATTGCTTGGACTAGAACCCCCTCCCGTCACGGATTTTTAATTATAGTAACAAAAATTTCTGTACAAGAAATCCTCTGGACCATCTTTATCTCCTTCACTTGAAAAATGGAGGGTGCATGGACTGTTTTTTGTTGTCGCTTATTTCCTCCTTTTGTTGAAAAATAAATCTTTATTTGGGGGGTGGATGACATAGAGAGGGGAGATCTCAATGACGAACTGCTTTTGGCTGTGTTGTAGGATTTGGGCAAATAGGCAGTCAGCTGCAAGGTCAAAAGAGAGGAAGATGCGGTACATTGCTGAGCTTGAAAGGAAGGTGCAGACATTGCAAACGGAAGCAACATCGTTGTCTGCACAATTGACTCTCTTGCAGGTATTGACTTTTGAGTCTGTTATTTAGACTTTTTATTGTGCACTACTATCACTAATGTATTACCATATTACTTTCCAATTCGAAAAATAAGGAGGATTATAATTTATGCATTTTGGTCTATTGTGAGCAGAGAGATACAAATGGACTGAATTCTGAGAACAGTGAGCTGAAGCTGCGGTTGCAAACCATGGAGCAACAAGTTCACTTGCAAGATGGTAAGCTCATGCTTTTACAAATGTTCTTGAAGTTAGTGCTTTACCACTTTTGGTAGCTTCTCTTTCTATTTCAATCTTTGAAAAAATCTTTGTTGATAGACCATTTTAATCCTAGGGGGATAAGGCTTGTTGTTGATAGACCATTTTAATGATATGATCTTTGTTTGTAATATTTTGCTCGCACATTTTGATATGATATTAGCCAGCATTTCCTGGTGGATTAGCATATATATATATATATATACGTCTTAGATAAAGGTGTATGGTGCATGTTTAGTGTAAAGTTGGCTGCATATTGTTTGTTGGATTGGTTTGCTGGATGATTAAAGGTGATTTTGTTTTCAAGTATGCAAGTTTGAGGTCATCTTGAAAATAATTCATTTCTTTCCTTGTAGCATTAAATGATGCTTTGAAAGAGGAAATCCAGCATTTGAAAATACTGACCGGGCAAGCTATGCCACCCAATGGAGGACCACCGATGATGAACTTTGCTTCTTTCGGAGGGGGGCAGCAATTCTATCCCAATAATCATTCCATGCACACCCTTTTAGCTGCACAACAGTTTCAACAGCTCCAAATTCATCCTCAGAAGCAACAGCATCAATTTCAGCAGCAACTTCAGCAACAGCAATTGCAGCAGCAGCAGCAGGAACAACAGCATCAACAATCAGGAGACTTGAAAATGAGAGCAGGTACACCCTCTCCTGGCCCCAAAGATAATGCTTCATCAGATGTTAATCCTTCGGGGGCAAAGGATTGTTGAGTTGAGACTGCTCATTGTCTTCTCTATTGCCTTTTAAACTTCCCTTTGTCTCGTATCTTAGCGTGTTTAGGTTACTGTCTTGTTATATTTGTTTATTCTTAAACTCTAAAGTATTCCTAGTTAGAGATTCAAAACAATGCTCTGCATCTTTAGTTGTATAATACTGAAATTCTTTGGCACCTAGTTAATTGTGTATGGATACAGGCGTTGGTTTATGATTGCTTGCTTTTTGCCAACTATATTTGCGGTCTGAAAGTGCGTTTCCTGAAGGACAAAATTAGCGTTTGCCAATCTTGCGTTAGTTCATGTCTCGTGTAAAACAGTTTGAGGCGGGCAAATCTTCTTCTAAATGAGCGCGACTTTGTTTATATTTGACCCTCTGATTTTCCAAGGAATTGTGTGTACCTTTAACACAAGCTCTGTTGTAATACCGAATGAATATTCAAATTTGAAGCTTCATTTCTGTTTTACCCAGAAGGGAAATGCAAGAGGTTGAGGCCTGTAACAGGTAAAGGAAACACACTGGAAGGGTGGTAAGTGGGGCCAATACTTTTGACGCCACATGTATCTCAGGCCACCACATGTTCTCTCGGATTCTCAAAATTCGAGTGAATATTTTTTGAAATGGATCCTCAGAAATTCGAGTGAATATTTTTTGAAATGGATCCTCAGAATCCTGTAGTGCAATTGGTGGTGCCGAGAGTGTTGGCCCGTAAGTGAGTTGGAGGTTGACTTGTGAACTTGGTGGACTTATTTGAGTTGAGCACAAAAATGAGTTGGTTTGGATAAAGGAGTCAGTCAGATTTTTGGTCCAGTTTAAAACGGGGAACTTTATTTTAAACGGTGAAGAGCTAGATCACTCAATGCAATTTTCTTTCCCTTTGCCTCTTCTTTATCATAAGATTCATTTCTGTTGGTCGAACATAAGATTCATTTTGAAAACATCTAAATTCAGCTGTAGTGTAGCATGTTATTGCCAGTCGGCACCATAGCGTATCGCTTAGTGTCCACATTTTGTTATACTTTCCTACTTATATCTGCTTGCAAGGCCATCCCGGCATTCATCACCGCTGACCATTCACCACCATAGCCATTTTCTAGAACCTGTGGCTGGCTTCAAGTCCATTGAGTCACGCCCTTCACCTACTTTCTCCCAAGTCCTACCTCCCTAGTTTTAGACTTGAGTATTTTAACTTTGATTTTAGTTTTGATACTTCTTCCGGTTCTATGTTTTCTTTGATTATAATTTCTTTTGGGTCCACTCTGGTTATAATTTAGAATGACACCTCTTCTCCCCGATATATTGTTTTTGGTAAAGCTTCTCCCCCATATTTGATAGCATTACCATGCATTTGAACGGCAATGGCGCGGGTCAGGAGCGGCCCAATCTCGCTTTCCAAACCTGAGTCCAAATCCTCCTTGATTCTTTGTGGGAGTTAAAAACAATCAAAACTAAATCCTTCACGAGAGGTTTGGGGGAACCCAAAAAACATTTCAGATTGATAATTACATGAAAATAATATTTAAAATGAATACTAACAAATTATACTCCTAGCATGACTATAATACTTATTTTATGATCTATCCATTATAGTAACACAATTATTAAAATAATTTTTTTGACATGTTTAATCATGTCGCTTGTATTTTTTTTTTCCCTATTTTAAGGATTTTTGTATATGTGAAACAAAATAACCTGACAAATGATTGAGATTAATTTGAATTAAAAGATAAGAAAAGACTTCGATATAGGAAAAACCCTCTTAATTGTTTTGGTATGCGTTTTCCTCTAAAATCACCCAACATGACACAATTACACTCAGTAAAGCATTTGCTAACAATATATAAGTAGAAATATTTTATTGAAAATAATAGTATTTATTGTTTTAAAAATTTAAAAATCATTAAAAAGTATTTTTTAAGTAATTAAAAGCATTTATCATTCCATCTTAACTAGTATCTAGTACTGTGAAGACATTCATTAGCAAGATCCTATAATTTATTAGAACTTATAACTTTTAACTTATTCCTGTTTATAATAAACTGGTGATCATAAGTTTATAACTTATAAAAGCTAACTTTTAACAAATTTATTTGAAAATTTTTAGCTAATTTTGCCAAAAGAAACTCTAATGAACAATAAAACATAAACTATGAAATTACATTTTTACCATAAATAGCCTTAACAGTCATATTCCAATAGGTATACACTTTTATTTCTCAAATAATTTTAATGTAGTCTTTTGGTGCTTAGGGATTGGGCGGAGCACCGTGATGACGAGCTTACTTTCATAAGGGGGAGGGGTAAAAACTTTACAGGGGCAGAGGGTAATAATACAATCCATTCATTCCGGAAAAATGAACCAAGATACTAGACTTCGTAACTTGCACCATGAATACTTATTATTCTGGAACTACATCACTGAGTATCCCGGGCCTCCACCCCCTTCAGGCACTGTCCACTGAATGTTCTGCTTTGGATCTTTTATATCACAAGCCTGAATATCAAATCAGTAATATTAAACAGTTTAGGGTACAAAGGTACTGATAGTATTTGGTGTAGTTGACACAAAAAAATAAAAATAAAAATAAAAACCCAAGTGCTACATCATGGGCATATAGTATTCAATCACTAAATTCAAACAAATACTCTGATTTGGTATGGAAAATTTACCTTGCAATGTAAGCAGTTTTGTGCATTAATTTGCAACTTCAGCTGATTCTGCTCATCTGGAACATACCTATAATTGAGAAAGATAGATGAAAAATATCAAGGAAAGATTCAAAAACCGGAAAGCCTTTCAGGAACCATCTATTATAAATGGGCATTACTCATATACTCGTGCAGGGCAATATCGCGATTCGGGAGCAGCATAAACTGGTAAATTTACAAGTTCAGGAATCTTTGGGTCTCTCAAACGAAGGTGAGGAGGTTGATCATGCTCATGATTTGTATTGCTCCTGTACATAAAATAAACATAAATGTCTATAAAGAAAGGAAACGAGCTGCAAACTATGTTGAGTGTTGACTAATAAATCTATAATATCCACCATTATTTATCAAATCCCTAAACAGATATGCTGACACAAGCTATTATTACATAAATCAGCAAACATTTATCTCACTTTTCACTGGCAATATATTTACATAAAATGAAGTGTCTTCTAATTTAACTATGCCCATTTTTTGTTCAGCTTATGTTGAATGAATAAATCTTATTTTTTCCAACCTCCTGGGAAAACTTCCAGGAAACAAAAAAAAGCTTTTCCAAACATGTGATAACTGTGTTTCTTACCGATTAGAATGTCCCATATAGCATATATTGTGTTTACTCTCCTACTTTAGTTGGATAACATTCTTCCTTTAGAAAATGTCATCCTATCGCTTACCATCAAGAGAGGTCTACTGCCAAGCCAATTCTAAAATGGGCAGAAGGTAGGTAGGCATTTTCCTTGTGACAACTAAATTAACATCATTCCTGAGAGCGTTCAATTTCTTATCTACGCAGGATAGGGTGAAAGAAGCCATAGAATGGTACTACTTTTATAAGAAAATAGAAATAGAAACTATGTTATCAATAGCGGGTGTAGCGGCCGCTATAGCGGCGTAGCGGTGGCCCTCCGTCACGTTGGGGCACCGCTATTGCGGTTTTGAGGTCGCAGCGCTATAGCGGGGCAAATCGCGTCCAAATAGCGGTGCTATAGCGGCACAGTTCTATATAGGGTATTTTTAAGTTTCAGAACTCACTTGACTGGGTTATAAAAGGGGAATTTTGGACTTTTCCCACTCCCACTTAGTTAAACATAAAAAATCCCTACTTTTTTTATTTCCAAACTGCAGCCCCACACGCTCAGTCTTTTCACGCGATTCATCTTCTCTTCTCCATACGTTAAAACTTAAAACAGAGCAAGCAACCTGTGCGCCTTCTTCTGTTTGCCGGTGTGTTTTTCCGGTGATAGCTTCAGTTCTGTTTCGTTCTTTGCTGTTCTATCTCTCTGTTCCATATTTCAGTGCCTTCAGCTCTGTTCTGTGGTTCTTCCACAGCAGCCAAAACTTCCATTCTCTTCCTAGAACTAGAGGAGCTACCAATTTCATTATTATTCTTTGATCTTGCTTTGCTCCTAGTGTAGATAGCAGGCTCATTAGACATTTAGGATTCACTTTTTGGAATGTTTTAGTTCTACTTTAGTCATTTACTTTAGAATTATTGGATATCTGAATTTGTGTTTCTGCATGTTTTGATGTTTTTGTGACTTTTATACATTATGGAATTATGGTTAATCATTCTGAAAAATGAAATTATTTAATTTTGGGTATTAAAAATTTTTCATGCAATTATTTGAGTATAATATGATTTTGTATGTTTAATTGTTTAGTCATTTTAGTGTATCTAAATTTTGCTATAGCGGTCATCCCGCTATCCGTTATAGCGTTTTGGGGATCGGTAGCAAAGCACCGCTATTCGCGACTAATAACTATGAATAGAAATAGTATTTATTATATAGGATTGTTTGGGAAAAGACAACAAGTTAGTGTTTACCTACAGAATTAGGATATTAAGAGTATCTGGCTATGCAATGAACTATTTGGATTTCAATTTGAGTTCTCTCAACTTATCTCAGTCTTTCCACCAGCACCCCTCTCAATGCTCTCTCTTTCATAAATTTCTTCTAATCATGTATCGTTTGGTACAAGATCAGAAATACAGCCATCCAATATAATATCTATTTTAGAGAAAAATATGAGACAACCTCGTTCCAATTCCCTTGTTTAATTCCTATTAAAAAGGACCACTTGTCTCAACTTTCAACAGTAAGCAACAGAAGGGGATTAAAGCTCCAAAACCTGTGCAAAGAGGTAGGTACATCAAAGGACAAGACACCATCAGCCTTTGGATAGTAAATTGGAGAATGCATCTGTGCAGCCTGCATGATTGTCAAAATAAATGTATTACTCTGAGAGGCTATATATTGCTTTTAATCTCTCGGCATATTCAATAAACAAAGGCTCCAATGAAGACCTAAACAGAGGACGGAAACACATGGCACCAGAACTATTTGCCTAAGAACTGGTCGGCACCAGAACTATTTGCCTAAGTACTGGTCGCCACCAGCTACTTGTGGTATGGTAAAACAAAATGAAAGCAATATTTCATAAAAAGTTAGATGCAAATAAATAAATTAATCATGATTCACAACAGAAAATACAATACAAGACGCTGCTGGTGCTGAGCAAGAAAGAATCACGTAAAATACGTATTTGGAAAATATCATTCACGATTTCACGTACTACATTTATAGAATAATGTTTCTTACATTTGTAGCTTCATGATCAGGTTTGCCATGCTTCAAAGTAATTGGGTGCCTCCCCTTGAATAGGTAACTGAATGCAATAACACAAGTGTGAGTGAAGTTTCAAGACAAGAAAGGAAGTACAGAAAGACTAGCCTCCTGTGTTAAAGTGATAAAGAGGGAACCCATGAGAAAAGTTAGAACTTACTGTTCCAGACCACATAAGGCCAGCCCTGGAATAAGCCCATACTCAAAGGCCTACAACAAACGATCTATAAGGTTAGTATGGATTAGGACAACCAAAAAGATACCTTATTTTTCTGCTTCAGCAAACGAATCAAGATAGCTAAGGGGGCTAACTATACTCATGCATTGATCTTTGTATTATTATTTTATAAATTTGATGAATAATACTTTTAAGGATTTTCTCCATTTATCTTATGTAATTATGTTGATTTCAAGTATTTATGATAAGAAAAAAATCTATAATAAGCTACTGTTTGGTTTAGGAGCATTTTATGAGGGCATTTTACCAGTCTTATTAAACCTATACAAAGACCTATTAAGTGTAGATTGAAAACACAATTCCCCCACAATATATAATTAGTTTCATTTAAAGATTTTCCTGTATTTTTTGGAGAATTTCAGAGTAATCAACTTAGTGGATTCCAGGTCATCTGTTATAATGATATCTAGCAATTAATATCATGCTTTTGTCCTGCATGTGAAAAATTAAGTAAAGACCTATAATTATTTCTTCCTGCAAGACAAGCAATGATGATGTATGTTTTGAACTAGTACTCATGCCGCCTATTGAAGCCTAACATTTGTCACAATAAAATTTATTCGAAAGTTAGAGAACTGATATGTAGCTATCTAAGATGAGATGGTTTATTAGTTCAAGGTTTCAAAGTGAAAGCGAAAATCACCAGAAAATGAAAATTTTGGGTATATAGCTTCAACAAGGACGAGAGAGAGGGAAAAACAAAACAAAACAAAAAAAAGGCCAATGAATTCCTTCACTAACCGGTCGATAGTTCCGAGATTTATATAGCTCTTCCCAAATCCATGAATTCCTCAAAGCATCCCAATACATATCCATGTCCAGACCTTCATTAAGCACACCATATGTAACTTGAGCTGCAAGCATTCCTACAACAACAACCAAAAAAAAAAAAATTGACACATGTAAAAGTAGCTCTGAAATACTGTATCTACATTTCATTTGAAGCCATCGACAACAATGCATGTCCCAATATATGGTTGATTAACAATGAATTGATGACTTGACTTGACAAAAGTAAGGGTCAAGATGCCTCTAAAGAATTGTAAATTCCTTAAAACTGCGGCTCCATATTTTAGAGCCATGTCAAATGCTGATTAATATCTTGAAAAGGCAAATATTTATATTTCTATTAATATTGAATCTGGAACATTGTAATGAACTCCTTTGACCAAGACCACTAAATTAACTTCAGCATAAATAGTAATTAGCAATATGCTGAAAAAATAACCCATTGAAATGGATTACCCTACCTGATTTCATTGCTGTGTGAGTTCCTTTAATCTTAGGAACATTTAGGAAGCCAGCTGAACACCCAATAATTGCTCCCCCAGGAAAAACTGGATATGGGATAGACTGAAATTTAACTAGAATCACATTCATATTTGTGAAGTGTGTAATGAGTTAAAGAAATAACACAATGCAAATGCAGCATTAGCAGGCAGTCAAACGACTGATATAATAACAAAGACAACAAGGCTAATACAATAGGCACATTTCATTTTTGCAAACACGCCAGTCATACAATGCCTCACAAGGCCTGGCAATGTGTGGGAAACAGAATTTTATCATTTTTGTATTTTCACATTGATTGCACATAATAAAAGGAACATATATCATTAACCTACCTGAAAACCACCTTCATTTAAAGTGCGAGCTCCATACTGGATAACCGTTCCACCTTCCAGAAATGGTTTGATTGCAGGGTGATGCTTAAGTTTCTGGAGAACCAAGAGACACGAGGAAGGCAGAAGGATGAGCAAAGAAGACTCTTCAACAGATATTGTATAAACACAACCAGAAAAGGTTTCACTATAAGAATCAAGACATAAATACACATTTATTTATATTAGAAAACTGACATCCATTTCGTACAACAATGGAAAAACCAATTTAACCGAAGCGTACATACTGTTCCTAGGAAGGAGCAATATTTACCATGGAAAACTCAAGATAGATATCATCCAAAAATTTTAGTCATAAAAGTTGCATACATTTACATACACCCAATTGAACTCAACAATCCATACATCAACATCAAAGAAATATGGAAAAACCAAATCACGCAAAACTTTCCAAGTTAAATACCAGAAAAACCCACACGTTTCCCATAGAATGAATATTACATATCTTAGAAAACTCAACACATGTGATACAAAGATGGTAAAACCACCTCATAAGAAATGTTGAAATGCCTTGTCGGGTTGTATAACATAAGATCCCCTACCCACATAACTGTGAGAAGGGGATGCACAAAAAAAATGAATGATGTTTTTGTTTAGCAGTTCTGAAAATATTTGGTCTGCCCTTTTTTGTTTCAACAAAATAATAAAGAAAGATCCAGAAACATATACCAACAATATATTTTTTTTAATATGTACTTCAGTACTTAAACAAACCGTAAGAAAAATAAAAATTACCTGGAATTCCTCGTAAGGATTCATGAAAGGGTTCTGATAGTTCAATGCAACCACAAGTCCTATAGATATCTGTTACAATGGTAAACTGCATTCACGAGTGTGGTCCATAATGCAGGGAAACATGAATACATGATACGTGAAGGGGGGGCTTTCTTACTTGTTTATCTTTCATGTGATACAGAAAAGATCCTCCATATGTTTTATGATCCAAGGGCCATCCCAACGTGTGGAGTACTGTACCAGGTTGATGTTTTTCCTCATCAATTTCCCAAACCTAAGCAATGTAAGGTTAAATCAATTTAACAAGAAAATCCATATCTTTCAGTTATTAGAACATTCAGCAACCAGATAACCAATAAGCACAAGCCTGACACGTTGAAGTTTTCACGAGAAAAAAAAATGAGAAAGATTTTTTTTTTTCATTGTAAATTTCTTTATAAAATAACTGGTGTAATGGTACCTCTTTAATTCCCAAAGCATATGTCTGATGTTCTGCACCTCCCTTCTCTCTTAGGTTGTACTTTTTCATTATTTTCTGTAGGGAACACAGGGATGGGAATTGGTGGCCTTACTATTGAAAAAAAAATTGACAGGAAAAATATGAATCTGTTTAATCATAAAGTAGTTTTCAAACCTCTGATAATGATCCTCGACATCCCTCAGCCAGAAGTGTTATGCGACCTACATGTGACTCAATATTAACACACTTAACAACTAAGCCTCAGAAAGATCTAAATAACTATATGCAAAGGCACAAATGAACCTAATTTAAAACATATGCATGGTACAAACAGCTTATAAGGGAAAGCATTGAAATCATATGCTTTGACCTCAGGGTGAGTACTCAGACTGAGTACTGCAATCTGCAAATTGCCCAAGACTTTGTTTCAAAGTTGATATTATCATAAGAAAGGCTTGACTTTGACTGTGTTTAATCATGTTATGAGTCGTGACACATGTCTGTAAAAGTTTGTCACCCAATTTTCAAAAAGATTGTAACATTCACAGATACTCAAATAATGCATTATTGATCCAAATCATTGTCAAGTTCCTGGTGCAGCCAGGCTAGCATTAAATACGTCAACATTTTTGCTTGGAAGAACTGAGACAAACTGAGACAAGGTAGACAAACATATTCACGAGAGAGAAAAAAATGTAAAACAAAACCTTTGACCTCGACACCGCGCTGAAAATTTTCCTTCTTTGAACCATCTTTTGCAATTCCCATATCATTAGTTCCAATACCAATAACTTTGTTGTTTGCATCGTATAGTATCTGACCAAGAAAAACACCTATGAACAACAATTAATGCGGAGAAGTAACATCCAAGCAAATGCAAAAATACCTCACTAGCAGCAAATCCTGGGTATATTTCTACTCCTAATTCTTCAGCTTTTGTTCCCATCCAACGAACTAACTGACTTAGACTGTAACAAAAGGTCCCAAGTAAGAAGCTTCTTCAAGGTGGAGAAGAAACAATATATATGGAGAAAAGACAATATATATGGGGTAAAAACAATACATTGCAAACCCAAACACAGCATTTAACAACCATCTCATTAAGGAAGGATAAGTATCTCTAAGTCTTGAATTTTACAACAAATAATAAGAAAAAGATTAGAAAGTAAGAATGCCACATAAATTTAATTTATGTATTTATTGATAAAAGACAGAAAATTAAATGCATAAATGGACTTTGTGCCATTAAGGACAGATTACAGATAGTATTTCCAATACAGTCTCCATGTTAAAGTTTTAATTTTTAACCTTATGTGGTTATGCCTAGTACGATCTCCAGCAATTTTCATTTCTATGGGCACATACCATGTGTCAGAAAGCCTGTTAGATAGTGCTTTCTTCCATGGAACAAAAAACCATTAAGCTTGAACTCTACACAGCAACTTCAAAAAAAAAGAAAAAAGGAACCGTTTCAGAACAGGGATTCAGCAGTCATGCAATACTCAACATCACACATGTAAGAGAATCAATGTGACAACAGGTTCAGCTAAAAAGCATAAGGAGTTGAGGTAAAATTATAGCCTCTATCAATATGAAATGCATATATGAGTCATAGAAACCTTATTACATAGTTGCCTTTGTTGTTAAAAGGAGACGGAAGTGAAATTGCACGACTCTTAGTCAGAAACCAAAACTTGTCAGAAGAAACAGGTGTGACGGAAGTGAAATTATAGCCTCTATCAATATGAAATGCATATATGAGTCATAGAAACCTTATTACATAGTTGCCTTTGTTGTTAAAAGGAGACGGAAGTGAAATTGCACGACTCTTAGTCAGAAACCAAAACTTGTCAGAAGAAACAGGTGTGGTTATCGGAGCCTGCGAACAAAAAAGAAAAGAAAAAAACTCAATGCGAATCACGAATTGGAGTTATGTTTCTTGAAGTTAGTTCGTAACGGAATCGGAC
Source organism: Cyamopsis tetragonoloba (assembly GCA_037177725.1). Taxonomy (NCBI): domain Eukaryota; kingdom Viridiplantae; phylum Streptophyta; class Magnoliopsida; order Fabales; family Fabaceae; genus Cyamopsis; species Cyamopsis tetragonoloba. The sequence continues at coordinate 57,224,640 of CM074124.1, read as the reverse complement.
AAAGAAAACAAAGGAACGCACCTCTTGCTGTTTCCACTGTGGAAGAAGCTCATCAAGTGCGCGAGGTTCAAAAACGTTACCGGAAAGAATGTGAGCACCTAACCATACAAACACGTAAATTTGCTTCATCAGTAAAATTAGTTAACCAAAAGAGAAATGAAGTAGATTACGTGATACGTACCAACTTCGGCACCTTTCTCGAGGACACAAACCGATAAATCGGCGTTTTTCTCGCGGCACATTTGCTTTAACCGTATCGCGGCTGATAAGCCGGCGGGTCCAGCTCCGACGATAACGACGTCATACTCGATGGAGTCCCTGTCCGCCGGCGCGGTGCAGAAACTCCGGTAGGCCGGAACCCTAGAATTAGCACATGAAGATGCCGGCGAGAAAGAATATAAATGTCTGTGGCGAGAATAGGACCGATAAGCATTGAATTCGTAGTGAAGCGATTGAGATGAAGTGCGAGTTTGAAGATGAAGAACACTTATGGTGGCTTTGGATAATATAGAACGAAACTTGAGCATCATGCAAATTGATTTGCAACTACGAATTGTTGATGGATTGAACTTGTTCACTCCAATTTCAGAACCAGTGTGTGATCGTTTTACTTGATCATTACTGGTATAAACTGTAAGAATAATTAGAAATTAGAAAAGCGCATAACACGTTGCATCTGAATTCCGACGTGTAGAGTTTATCACTTGTTGCTGCGATCCTAATCTACTTTTGATTTTTTATTGCATTTGCTACGGATTTAGAGTTGCTGTATACTGAATAATCACGGCACTAGGCACAAATGACATGAGCTCATCCATCTTTCTTTCTTTTTTAACCTCATTTTTGTTAGTTCCTATATTAGGAGTAAAATTGAAATTTAATTAACTCGATTTATATTTGATATTATACTTAATAATTAATTTGATGAGTCTGTTCATAATCAAATAAGTTGAACTTAAATTCAAAATTAAGTTTATTAATTAAACAAGCTGATTTTGAACTAAACACAATTTAATTCATTTGATCATTCAACTAGCTCAATAAATGAATAAATAAATAAATATATATATAATTACAAATAAATTTTTATTTTGATTTTGATGATAATAAATGTAGGTTAATTTAAACATTATTTTATAAAAGTAATTCATTTCAATTATTTTATTTTAGTTTTTATTTTGATTTTACAATTTTAAAAAGTTAATAACTTTAGTCTATAGACTTTGAGCTAAACCAAAATAGTTTGTTAAGAGTCAAAATTGAGCTCAAAATATCGATTCATAAAAAAACTTGACTCGAGTTCGATTCGAGTAAATTCTAATTAAGTCTAGTTGAACTGAAGTAAGTTTGTCTCAACTCATTTTCAGCCCCCACCCTATAAAAAAGCATTCTTTTAGTTTATAGGCAATTCAACTACCACCACAACCACTACATCTCTACTGCCATCGCACTCTCATGTCGTGTGACCACTAGGGGTGGCAAAACGGGCCACCCGGCCCGTTTGGTCCGCGGCTCGCCTAGCCCGGCAAGACAATGCGGGTTCATTTTGTTAGCCCGATCCGCCACTTTAAAAATTAGACGGGTCGCGGACCGGCCCACCAGCCCGTTGCATAATTAAAAAACAATTTAAAAAATCTAAATTTATCTTTTTTATTTATTTTTGCTTTTTGCACCATACAAAAAATTGAATTTTTAACTATGGGCCTAACTTTTTTTATGTTTTTTTTTTGGTATAGGCATTTTTTGTTTGGCCCTATCAATTTTTTTTATAAAAGCACTCTCACCCTCCACTTTTAACAAAAAATAAAAGTGTCACTGGCCCGGCAGACCAGCCCGGCCCGCCACCTTTGTAGTCCGGCGGGCTGGCGGACTAGGCGGGGCGGACTGCATAAGTGGGCGGATCAAAAATTCCAGCCCAGCCCGCTTATTTTTGGCGGGTCAGACCCATTTTGACATCCCTAGTGACCACCACTGTGACTCAAAGTTATTCAAAATGCTCCAAATTGCTAAGTTACATTCAAAAAATAATGAGAAGTATGAGAAGTTTATAGGCAAAAAAGTTCTTCATAGTCTATCTTATTGATTAACATTCATTCATAAACTCATTGCTACACCACTTAATAATTTAACTAGAGGAAAACCCTAATTCCTAAACAGAGTACACTACATGAAAGAAATTAATGACAAATACATAAAAGAAATAATCTTTTTTTTATTTAATTTCTAAGGATAAGGTAGGGTGGCAATGTGGTTATGAGCGACGGTTCCAATCCAAAGCTTCCCATTTTTCTGTTTAACTTCACTAACGAGCTTCATAACCTTCCCCTGTCGATCTTCAAGAACTTCTAGAATCTCTCCATTTTCGTCTAGAAGCGAAATAACGGTGAACATTTTCATGCCCATAACTCTGGCCAAAATGCTCATTCTTATGGGTAATCTGAAATAAATATTCCTTAACCATGGATTGTTGCTTAAAACCTCTTGTGCTGGTGTTCGACAACAGTCAATTGCTACCCAGAATTGTCCATTGTCGTTCATTCGCACGTTGTCTGGAAAACCTGGCAGATTTGCTACTACTTCTAGTCTTCCTGTTTTTGCTCCCTCTACCCATAGCTTCATTAGCCTGTTAATGCCATGATCCATGTGTTACTTTATTACATAAATACACACACCCTTAATTAAAACTATTTTCGTAAATAGTGGAAAAAACATTTTTGTTATCTTTTTATTTAGTGGAGGGAAAAGTTTTAAATTTGGATTCAAAACATGTCAATGCACCGAAACGTAAAAGTTTTGGAGATTATCCAAACTACACCCAACCATGATTGTGGTCCACAGTAACCGCATTCAATTGCATTTAGTTGCATTTAAGCAACATAGCAACCACAATTTAAAACTTCAATCTATGTATACCTATACCTGCAATTGGTTGTTTCGATGAAGAGGAGAAAGGATTGGTCTTTAGAAAATTGCACTCCATTAGGAAAAGCAAGGCCATCCAATACTACATGAGTTGTTTTAGTTGGAGGGTCATATCTTAGGAGTCTCCCTGTAGCTTCTCCTTCCAATAATATAAAAAAATGTGCACTGCAAATGTACATTAATTAAGAAATCACTTTATGTATTGAAATGCAATATATAATATAAAAATTAAAAAATGAGAACATAAGTTTACACTCTATTGTATCTTTTGCTAGTGTCAGTGAAGAATATTGAACCATTCTTATAAATATCAAGGTCATTTGCAAAGAGAATTCGCTTTCCATCAACATGGGTTGCTAATGAGGTAGCAAGCCCACCATTTGGCCCAACCACAAGAAGCCCATAATATGCATCTGCTATGTATAAATCTCCACTCTCTTTGTCAAATCTTAGCCCAAGTGGGCGCCCACATGTTTTCTCATGCTTCCATTGCTTGGCCGTTGTAGAATCATTGCCCCTAAAGCAAAGTTTCTCCGTCCTTTTATGATTCACACACAAAAATATTACCAAGTTTCATTAGCATGAATGATAGATATAGTATGACATTTTAGAGTGGGAACATCATTATTTTACATTCAATTTTTTTACGTAACAGAAGAGCAAGCGAGTTCGGATTCTCTCCAATTTGATTTTTGTTCTACTAACATATCGTAAAATCGTAGTCATTGATTAATCAATCATTGGTTGTACATTGTTCTGGATCACACTCAAGTCCCATATCAAGTAGGAATCAATATCAAATGCACTTTATAAGCCCCCACTTCTTCTAAAACTATTGAAACTTTATAACGGACAATACTTTGGTTGTAGTTTTTCTTTAAAGAAAGTGAGAGAGTGTGATCAATGATTGAAATTTCAGCTAAAAAAACTTTTATGCTAAAATCTCAATCATTTATCACTTTTTTTTTCCTTTATCTCAATATTATTGTACTAAAATCTCAACTATACATCACATTTTTTTCTAAGAAACTTTTTTTTATGGAGTGAAAAAATAAAGATAAAGAACCAAATTGAAAAAGTAAAAGATAAAAGACCAAAGTGAGAATTCGCTAAAAAAACAAAGGATAAAATTTAAAAAATTCTTGTTTTTACATATTTTGTTTTTTAACATTAGCATTTTTTTCTTAACCTTTGTGAATTTTTTTTAAGTTTTAGGTACTGTGAGAATTTAAGAAAGAATATAAAGATGATAAATTATGGGTAAAGCATGCGTATTTGGTGTTTTCTTCATTTCTCCTTTTTTTTAGTCAAGACAAAAGAAATATACTATAAAAAGCAAGCTATGATATACTCACCAATTTTGTGTGACAACAGCAAAAGTTTCCCAACCAAGTTCCTCACCCATCCACCGAACCACTCGACCATCGGCTAACCCGGTGTATGGACCACGACCCAAGTTATCGAACTCAAGCGACTCTGGTCCGAACACTTGGTCCTTGTATTCCAATTTCCCATAAAGCCCTAGCTTACTCATGTTATCTCTAGGCCAATTCTTCATGACTTGCTCGTACGGTGCAATGTTATGCTTCACGGGCCTGAACTCATGGTCCGATACCGGGCCCAAATGAAACGGGTCCATCATCACAAAGCCTAGAACCAGAACGAGAGCCAGAATGTATGGGTGTTGGAGAAATGTTTCATCTTTTAACAGGTTTAGGTTTCTCTTCTTCTCCATTTACATGAAATGTTTTTGTGTGTTTGATCTAGGGTCAATAATGAGGAACTTGGTAGGACTAGAAGTGATTTGCTTGGTGAAGATTCGTATTTGAAAGGATTTTGTGAGTTGAATTAAAGGGCATGCATTGTTTGTGAGAGGTTTTAAGGTTGGGAGTAGGTTGATTTTTTGTTGTGCATGTTGATTGTGTTTCTCTGACTTTGGTTGGAAAACAAACATTTTTGGAGCTTGGTTGATGAAAATGTTGTCCTGTTTTTTATTCATGAGTGTCGAATGTGATGACTCGTGATGTGACAAATTTGCATAACCGTAAGGATTTTGGTGCTTGTGAATGAATTTTTCAGCTACGTATGTTATGATTCTTCTCTTAAAGAGAAGAATTTTGAAACTTGTTTTAAGCTTGGATTCGGTTGAGAATTAAGCAAACAAGAATTTAAAAATCTGAGCTTATATTGTGGTTACATTGCATATTATATATCTCTGAATAAATGAAGGAATTTGAACCTCACCTATGTGTTCTTGTCCATATGACATGCATCACCTTACTCATCAGTCATCATATCTTGAATAATAATTTTAAATCCAATAAAAGAAAAACATATACACACCAATAGGAATGTTAAAGGCGCCACTCCACATTAGTTTTTAAACTAGTTTTATTGTGAATCTAAAAAAAATTAACTACAAAAGAATGAGAAAGTCAGAAAGAGGGTGGAAAAGCATTTCTTGAAATGGATTTTGATATTGTTAAAATAAAAAGATGTTCTAATGTACTTTTCAGTTTCTTTTTTAAAATGTTGTTTTGGAATTCTTTTTGAAAGACATATTTAGAAAGGGCATCTCTTAGTATAGGTCACATCTCTTAGTCTTGGATTCTTAAATATTCATCCCAACTATCTGAGGGCAGTCACAATTATATATTATGGTGTGTATCAAAAGTGTAAGTCTCATATTGCTCAATTCTCATACATTACCAAATTTAGCAACCAAATTTGTATATTGCCAAATGATCTTTTTTTTTTTAATGAGAGAATTCTTGTTCTTGACATTATGTATTTACATACATAAATTTTAGGTCTACTTTAAAGCGTAATAGGAGTATTTAACTCCACCAACCATCATTAACATGTACATTATATTTATCCCTATTATTTAAACTTAAGAATTAATTACCACCATAAAAATTAATGGCTTTTTACTCTTTAAAAGGACAATCCCTTTTCACAACTCACTCACCATTATCTCCTTTCTTGTGTTCCTCATTTTATTTTATACAGTATATCCAATTTATTAGTAAGATTATTGCAAGATTAACATGATTGAATAGTAAATTAATAATTATAACTTTTTATTAATTAATTTTGATATTCCCTATAAATTTTGTTATAGGTAAAAGTGCACTAAATAAAATAATTATCACTTATATTAAACAATTAACATGACTGACTAGTCAATTAAATAATTATCACTCTTTAGTCACCAATCCAACATATGAGTAGTTCTTGGAGCTTGAGGGGAGGGGTTCAATCCACGGTGGGAAGATTTAGGAGTAGATTTAGGAGCAGCGTAGTGTGGAGGCGTGTGTTTGGCTGATAAAAAAACCAAACCTATGATGAGTATTCTCAATAAAATGTTTTGAAAAAATTAGTTCAAACTTATTACTAATATTTGAAACTTTCTTATTAAAATTATTTCAAAATTAATAATTGGTACACTATGAATATATTTGTTCAGAAATAACCACCTACCTTTTTTTTAAAAAAAAACTCTAAAAAATTAACAAAAATAAGTGGTTATTTTTAAAATGAGATATTAATTGAGTCATACATAACACAACAAATCATAAGTGAAAATACGTATAAATTATATTTTTGTGCCAGATGCTTATTTGAAATAATCCAAATAAAAAAGTATCAGTACATATCATACTATAATATCTCCAAGGTTGTAACCGAAAAAAAAAAAAAACTTCAAGGTTTTATAATTTTTGAATTTAACATACATATTATATATTATTCTCTACTCTTTATGAATTTTTAAATCTATTATATAAATTAATATTTCCTTGATACTTAATAGTTTCGAAAAAAAATCCTCTCATATCAATAAAAATGCAAAGGAAAAAAGAAATGAAAAGAAAAACTAGTATTTTTATTTCTGGTCAAAAAAGAAAAGACCAGAAAGTTTTTGTTATTGATATGAGATAGTAGAGAAGTCCACAATGTTTGGGCCTGGATATGTCGAGTTCTACGCCTACTTGTCGGTTGTGCTCGCTAGCGACGTATTTTCAATTTTCATTTTTCATTTTTTAATTAATTATTAATTATTAATTCAGAAAAAAGAAAGAGAAAGAGAAAGCATTTTTTGTTTCTGTTTGTGTTTGGACTCTTTTCTTCTACTTCTTCCTGAATTCAATTCATCAGATACCTGAAATTCTGCTCTTCAGCGTTTTCCTTCTTCTCTTTCACATCACCTTGATTTCTTACTTCACACTGTACAGGTAGGTATCTCTCTCTATCCCTCTTAATTTTAGTTTTCATGATTATACTGATACAGTGGTTTTTCGATTTCTCTTAGCTCAGAAATTACCAGAATTATCGCTCAATTCTTCAAATTCATCTTCTATTGGTTTGCTTGAGTTGTTTGATTAGTCGATTGTTATTTCTTTGTTGTATTGGTGCATCAAGTGTAATATATTATGGGAGATAGCGTAATTTTTTAATTGCCGTACCATATCCGCCCCCTTTTGTCCCTCTTTGCATTGGAATTAGAAGGTAAATAGTACCATAGATGTTGTTTATATGTAGAAAGTAGAAACGGTTTATAAATTATTGCTGTTCATTTGGTTCTGTTTCATGCCTATGCAAATGAAATCTGAAGACAATTAAGATCTTCTTTGATTTCTTCTTTTGTTCATATATTCGTGTTCAAACTCAAAAGTACTTTGGTCTGCATTGGAATGCCAAATTTAGCTTCCCAATGGAGGCGAAGGTGAAAGTGAGTTTTGCCGTCTGTTTAGTTCAGTTGAATCAAACTTTTTAACTAGCACATTGTTTGTCTAGCTTCATCTTCCCATTTAGATTCCGTTTTTTTATTGGTATTTGGCATAGCATATATTGTACAACTTTGGAATTTGGATGATCTTAAGTCTTATGCACATGTCGTAATAGTAATCAAAAGTTTTGCCAATTTATTTTGATTAATATAAAGCTTATATTACTATTATTACTTGGAAGCAGGGCACTTTTATGGCCAGCCTAGGAGATAGAAATGAATCTGATTGGATAAATAGGATAATATCTGAAGGAGCCGTTCCACGTCTTGAGCCAGATAATTGTTCAAACGGTTGGGCTTCCCCACCTGGAGATGCATTCATGGTTAGAGGTCCTGATTATTTCAAGACAAAGGTTAAGATTCCTGCTGGTGATTATCTTCTCAAGCCTCTTGGTTTTGATTGGATTAGAAGTTCAGTGAAAATTGGGGAGATTTTGAACAATCCAAATAGTCGAGTTAGGAAGGTCATTGATGATCAGTTTCCAGAAGGTGATAAGCCTTTTGTGTGGGCCTTCAATATTCAAGTCCCAACCAAGGATAACTATAGTGCAATTGCGTATTTCACAACCAAAGAGCCTGTTACCGAGGGGTCGCTAATGGATAAGTTCTTGAAAGGCAACAATGCTTTCAAAAACTCGAGGCTTAAGTTGATTGCCAACATTGTCAAAGGTCCCTGGATTGTTAGAAAAGCTGTTGGAGAGCAGGCCATATGCATAATTGGACGCGCCCTTTCCTGTAAATATTGCGTCACAGAAAATTTCATAGAAGTAGATATCGATATAGGGTCGTCCATGGTTGCGAGTGCAATAGTCCATTTGGCATTTGGTTACATCTCAACTTTAACTGTTGACCTGGCTTTTCTTATTGAGAGCCAAGCTGAATCAGAGCTTCCGGAAAAGATTTTAGGCGCTTTCAGATTTTCTGACCTTGATCCTGCTTTGGCTAGAACGGTTGAGCCGTCATCTGTGATGAGTTCTGATAGTTTACAAACATCGTTACCTACTAGATGGTGGAAGTCAATTGGGCAGGGATTCTCCCACATTCTTCATTCAGGTCCTCAAGAAGATCATGGCTCTACTTCTGGCTCGCAACATGCTGAGATTGCGGTAGATCACAAAGATAGTCCAACTGACGTCAAGGAATGGTTAGTATATGTAGTTACTATAATAATAAATTTGATAACATGATTACAGATGCTAGGTTCACCCTTTGAAATATTCTCCATGTTCAAAACTTCTGCTTTTCAACTGATAATATTCTCCATGTAGCAGTTGGTACTGCAACTTGTTTTTAAATATACATCCAGCAAATTTTGGTTTCTAGTTTTAGGTTAAAAATGTCCTCTTCGTAAAAGGGATAAAACAGAATAGTGAAGGGGGAAAATGAGATCAATTCATTTTTCCTGATCTCATATATGAGTGTGGCTTAGTAGTATTGTGGTATTGCATTGCAGCACAAACACAACTTAATGTGGATTTGGTCTCATGTTTGGATAGAATACACGTTGATTTATTTTAACACAATTACTTCCATGTTTTGGATTTGCATTTAGTCCGATTTGTTGTGAAACCAAACAGATGCTTACCCTTTATGTGTGTAAGCTGATTACCATAGCTGAATTTGATAGTCATTACGTGAAATTCCTCATTCTTTTGTATTATTTGTTATCCCATCTGTCACCTATAACTCTGAAACTAAACTAATTACGTCAGAAAACCTATGTCATAATAAGCTTGAGTGATACATAAAATTGCTTGCCAAATATCAATATCAGGCTTTAAATCTCTATTAACCATTTAGCCATATCTCGTACATGTTTTAATCATTCTGTATTTTCTGTAAAATGATACTGTTTGCAGATATACTGAAGGAATTGAGGGAGAATGAAAGTTTCATCGGAGGTGGTTATTCCTTTAGTCATTTTTTTTTCAATGATCGAGTTCTGACTTCTGAGCATCTGTTGTATTACTTGATTCTTGCAAATGATAGTAGCATGACTACAAAAGTTAAACATTTAAAATGGCCTCGTTTTTTTGGCTTGATTTTTATGTATATCTTTTTTCAAGTAAATTCTACATATTTGTAGTTGACAAGATAGTCTTTATCTGATTATTAGAATCTTTGTTGTCTGCTATGTATGTTTTATGGGTTATCTGTATTAGAATTACTTCAAGTCTTTACTCTTTAGGCTGGTTTTGATGAATATTTTCTATGAGAATTCATTCTAAAATTAATTATAAACTATAAACCAACCGATAAGCTGAAAAATGGATACCTATAAACCAACCAATAAAAAATGGCAATTAAACAAATTGACAGTGGACCTATTTTTTTCTTTTACTAACCTATCTTGTGTCATGCTTGATATCTCGGTAGGTTTTTTTTTTTTTTGGTGGATTCTCTGTAAATATTTTGGTGCCATGAGGTGTGTCATTGTAGAATTTGTAGTTGCATTCCATTAGACAATATATCGGAAAATAACCAATCGGAGCAACTTTTGACTTTTATAATTCGTTCGTTAAAAAAACGACAGTAGCAATTAAAAAAGGCACAACGATCATTTCAATGATAGTTAAAATTTAATATTACATATTTTTTTAAAAAAAGAGATTAACTTATTATTATTATTATGTGAATTTTAATTTTATGATTTATACTTGTATATTTGTTGTGTTAAATCATTAATATATGTATATAAGTCTTAAGTTTTGGGAGATTGAAGGTTAAGGTTTGAATTTTAATGGTGGAGATTTAGTTTAAGACATGTGTATAAATGTGTATTTACCTTAAAAATTTCTTATTTAATAAATTTTTAAAATAATTTTAACTACTTCATTAAAAATAAGCTTTTAAACATATTGTTTTAAGACTTATAAAATCATATAACAAGTAATGAGCTAGACTCAGATCTACTAGTCCTAGTCATATAGTTTAGTGGGTATTTTTAGTTATACTACTTTTCCATTAAAAAAAAAAACTCACATCTACTGTTCTGGAACACCATACAAAATGGTGATGGAATTAGCACCATCTCTATTGGGAGTGGCACCATCCTTTTTATATGTAAGAATCATAGATTTATATACTAAAAAGGATGGTGGCACTCCCAATAAGGATGATGCTAATCCCATCCTCCTACAAAACCTATCTTTGATGCATTAAATTCCCATCTCCTTTACAATAGGTTATTTAAAAACAAAAAGAGAACAACTAATGAGTGTCTTATATATTTTTTTCATAAGAAAGTGGATTGAACTTACATACGTATACACACACATCTTTTAAGGTATGTTTGATTTTGGTTTGGTAAAATTGATGAACGTAATTTTATATAATTAATTTTTGTATGAAATTAATTTTAAAGTAATGTAATTTGTTTGAGAATTTTTTTTTAAAACAGTATAATTTTTTTAACTCAATACAAAACTGATTTTAAAGGATAGAAATCACTTTTCTAAAAATACATACTTAACGTAGATATCAACTGAGCTATAATGATTGAGATCATGTCTCTTATGAATTCAAATAATTTTAAAAATAAGTTAAAAAAACTATTTTGACAGAAATTATATCTAAAATTATAAAATAATTAAGTGGTTCTTAATTTATAAAAAAAGAAATCTAAATTTTAAAATATAAATTTGAAAGGAATTAAGCAACTAAGAATCATAGTTTTTTTTTTTTAAAAAAAGAAATTGTAATAAATCCTTGGCCACGTGATTCCTGAAATTGATAAATGATTCATTTCATCCAGAGAATTAGGCATGCCAATTTATTGACAGCAAAGTCAAATGCAAGAACCGCAGAAGCTAGAAAATCAAAGCTGTTCTTAAGTTTTTTTTGTTGAAACAAAGCTGTTCTTAACTTGTTATATAATAATACCAATAATAATAATAATACTTGTTATAGAATAATATAGAATAACAGAATAATATATCTAGAAAAATATAGTGACCACTGAAACAAAGCTTAGTTATTGTTGTTGCCTTTAGAGCCACAGAACACACGCAAGGCAAGGGACCCCACCAAGCTATGCTATTTTTATTGACCTTCCCTAATTTGATGTCCAAAATCTAAATCCTTATCCTCCCATGCTTTGAAAATTAAAGCTCATCTAGCCACTTCATTTTATAATTGTATTTTTATTTAAATAGACAAAATTTACTTTAATAATCTTTGTATCAATAAATAATTATTCTTCTGTTACCGGGATTAAAACCTAAAAAAACAAAGAGTAAAGAAATATTAATTAGCAATTCCAATGTTATGTTTCTTATTTTTATTTTGTTCCCATCTCAACCACATATCCTAATCCTTCTACACCCTCATTCCCAACCTCTGGCTTAATAACTTTTATCTGTTAAAAGGTTTCTATTTCCTAAGATCTCCAATTTTTGTTGCTATAGAAGAATTCTCCACATATATTAGGTCTTTTGAGTTCTCTGTTTCAGAAGGAACAGAAAACAAGAGAAAAAGAGTATGAAAATTCAGTGTGATGTGTGTGAGAAATCTCCTGCAATTCTGATATGTTGTGCAGATGAAGCTGCTTTGTGTGCCAAATGTGATGTAGAAGTTCATGCTGCAAATAAGCTTGCAAGCAAGCATCAAAGGCTTCTTCTTCAATGTTTATCAAACAAGCTTCCCAAATGTGACATTTGCCAAGTTTGTTTTTTAATTATTTTCTCTGTATCATTCAGTAACTTAGTAAATTCTCTTGATTGAATGGTTTGGTTGTGGTAATTAATTTTTTTTCTATACATGTTTTGAGATGAGAGACTACAAGGTCATCTGAGTTCTTTGGTTTTGATCTAGGGTATAATTTAAGGGTCATGTTGATTTTTTGTGTCATTCAAAGCACAAGCACCATAGTCTCTTTTTCTTCTGTTGAATATATTTTTGTGTCTGTGTTGAGGTGAAGATGAAATAAATTATATACCATACTACCATAGTACTTAGTCTAGTAAAAAGCGTAGAGAAAGTTCAAGAAGAATATTGGGAGAAATTATTAAAATGAATTTCATGTTAAAAAGAAATTATGAAAATATAGTTTTAGATTAAGTGTAACGATGTTGTATAATTCATGTAGCTGTTGTTCTCCATGCGAATCTATTCAAGTATTAAGAGTTTTACGAAAACATGATGCTTTTGCTTAGTCCAGTAAGCATATTGAAAAAAAAAAAATCTTTAATTTGTTAGATAGAACTATATAGCCATTTTAATAATTTCTCCGTTTCAAAAATAATTAGTAGATATAACAAAAATAATAATACCTTTGATGAACATTTTTTTTTTTTAAAAAATATATATAATGGATATTGTGTTGTCTAATATTTCCTATAATATTTTCTCATTTGTCCTTTCATTTCTGCTTCATGTACCAACAGGATAAGGCAGCTTTCATATTTTGTGTAGAAGACAGAGCACTGTTCTGTCAAGATTGTGATGAACCAATTCATGCCGCCGGCAGCCTCTCCGCGAACCACCAGCGCTTCCTCGCCACTGGTATCCGAGTGGCTTCGAGTTCTAGCTGCCCGAAAGACAGCGAAAAAAGTCACTTGGAGCCACCTAATAATGGGAATTCGCAACAACAGGTTTCAGTGAAAATTGGTTCTCAGCAAGTACCTAGTTTCACATCCTCTTGGGCTGTTGATGACTTTTTGGAATTCACAGGCTTTGAATCTCCTGACAAAGTAAGAACTAAGAAGACACTCTATTTCATTATTGGAATTTGGAATGCTAAATCAACAAAATTATTGCAACATATTTCACTTGATCAATTCAGTTAGTTTTTGGTTGATTCTTTTCTAATAAAAAAATGGTAATGACTAATGACAGGAATTAAATTAATAACTTCACTTCAACTGGTGCTTTATAAATGTTTACTTTTGTGCCTCTTTACTTATTTTGACACATAGGTGCATACATAATCATGCACTGAATTTAGAGTTAATTGCACTTTGCTCTCTAGGTATGAACAATGTGTGATTTCAGTTCTATTATTTTTTTTAGTAGTTTCAGTATATCATGTTTTATAACGTTCAATTCTTATACTTTATTTGGTGTTTTTCCCAAACTTTAATGGATTAGGCAGATGCCTAACGTTTTTTCTAGCATTTTTTGTCCAATCTCGATGAAAAAAGGTTATGTGTCAATGTGATCCATTTGAATTTAGGAAAGACGTTAAATGAAGGATAAAAATTGAACGCTACAAAATGTGGAAGACGGGAAATGCTAAAACAACTGGAGGAACTAAAATCGCACATTGATAGTTTTAATACTTAATGGATCAAAAATAGCATTTGTAACTTTCTTTTTTTTGACTATGCTCAGAAGGAATCTATGAATTTTGGAGAGATGGAATGGCTTTCAGAGTCAGATTTGGGTCTTTTTGGTGAACAATTCACACAAGAAGCATTAGCTGCAGCTGAAGTCCCTGAGCTTCCAGTAACTCACACTAGCAGCAATTTTGCCTCTTATAGAACATCCTCTAAGTCCCACAAAAAGCCAAGGATTGAAGTCCTAAATTATGAAAATGATGATGATGAGTATTCTATTGTGCCTGATCTTGGTTGAACCACGTTGCCTTATGATTTGTAGCATGTTGATTTGTTGTATATCCATATTTTTCAAAGGATATTAATCTAAAGAATTTGAAGTATCTTTCACTGGATTTAAGTGTATCATATTTCATTATTTTAAGTGTTTTGTTGCTTGGTATGGTAGCATAGAGAATTTTATGCTTCATACAACTAGGGATGCTCAATTGCTCACGCATTTACATTTTTCAAATTATATATAAACAGTTGTGATTTGTTTGAATATAAATTCTATTTATGTTGTATGGAAATTACAATTTATTAATTATGTAAAAAAAATTTTATATTAAGTCACTGATAAAATAACTCCGCAATACTAAACCGTTAATTTAATATCCCAATTCTTGAAGAGCATTTGTTCCATTTGATTTTATCATATATACCATAACTGCCTATTTACTTTAAATTTTACTTTTAGTAGAATTGCTTTTGATTGAAGCTAAATCTTTTAGCTCCATTCATTTTATTTTGAGAATCATTAGATAAGAAAAACACTATCACTAAAAACAAATCTACTTGTCCCTAACACTTAACCAAACACACAATTAAATGTTTGGTATGAGCACTGAACTATTATTGCTTTCCATCCTTATGAGATATTTTATTTAATTGCACGTATAATAAAAAATAGTAAGTTTATTTGGTTGTTTTTATTGATTATACTAATTTATCTGTTGAAAAATATTGCAATGAGAATCGTGTGATTATTCGGTAATTCAGAGAATTTTTGTTGAACAAAAGAGAAAGAGATGGAAATCGAAAGAATTGGGCCTTCAGTGCTTAGACTCATGCACGTGAACCCAATCCCCTTTCTAGCTCTTTTAACCTTCTAAGGTTTACTTTAGTATATAAAGGCTTTACAATGCACCAAACCACTCAATGTGGGACTTCGAAATAACACTTGATATTACAACATTATCTACACTTAAATAACACTTTAATTTCAATAATTACAATCAAAGAATATAAATAGTCAGAATTGTTAATAAAAATAAGGTTAAATTGGCATTTCAGTCTTTACACAGATTAGTTATTTTCATTTTGATCTTACTGTTTTTTTTGGTCCCTACAAGTATTGGTCTTTACGTTTCAATCCTTATACTAATAATATAATATTTTTTATTTTAGTTCTTGCAAGTAACAACGGAGTGTCTTATTAAAAGACTAGATGAAGTGGAGTCAAATACAAATATGTTTCTAAGCCAGCTGCATAAAAATAAAAAGTACAGAACAACTGGGACAAATTAAAAACCTTGCTGCCCTTTCAATTTTTTATGTTTGAGATGAATAATCTTAAGTTCTAACAGTGCAAGATATAATGTATCAAAAAAAAAGGGGGGAAATGTACCAAAAGAAAATAATAAAGCAGTGCAAGATATAGGAACAACATTAGGATTTAGGAGGCACATAAAAATTAAAATTGTGCAGGTTGTAGTAGGTTACTGCTGAATCTTTATGTTTAATTCACATCTAGGTAGCCCATGTTCTTGGCATGCCCTGAGGCTTTACTTATTAACAAAAATAATAATTCCTTTTTATTGGTGGTGACCAAATTCTTGGCTCACCTAAGCCATGAGTGTCTTATAAAAAAGGATTAGGAAATTCATATTCACATCATCAAATTAACAATTCCCAAAAATCAAAATTAACTCCATGTTATCCTCTCAACAAATGATGGCAAAATCAACACCACCAAAATTCTTTTTTCTTCTATTTTCCATCTTAACAATTCTTCTATATCTCATGCCACCACAAATTCATTCATTAACCCTAGAATCTGACACTTTAGCCCTCCGTGAAATAAAAAAAGCCATTGATCCAAATTCAGTGACCCTTAACTCTTACCTAAATAGTTGGGACTTTACAGTTGACCCATGTGAAAATACTGGCTCACAATTTCTAGGAATTTTATGTGACTTACCTCTAGACAATTCCTCTAGTAGGGTAACTGTTATTGACCTAGATGCAGTTGGTTATGAAGGATTCTTAACCACAGCTATAGGGAACTTAACTGAGCTCACAATTTTCAACCTAGACAACAACAAATTCCGAGGCCCGATTCCCGAAGCAATAGCCAAATTAAAAAAAATTACCAGAATCACCATGTCACAAAATTTCTTCACAGGGGCCATTCCAAATGGAATCAGCAAACTCAAGAAGCTCGAGTATCTCGACATGTCGGGAAACAAGCTTTTAGGTGTAATCCCGACAGGGATTATCAGGCTAAGAAAGTTGGCCTTTATGAGCCTATCAAACAACGGATTTGCCGGCAGAGTCCCAAATCTCACAGGGTTGTGGCAATTGAACACATTAGACCTTAATGTGAACCAATTTTATGGGGCAATCCCAAATCTTCCATTGAAATTGAGAAGATTGAATTTGAACCGTAACATCTTTTTCGGACGTATTACCCCGCTTAAAGGACTCATAAAATTAAAGTGGCTTGATGTGAGTGACAATAGACTCTCAGGTGCTATCAACCAAGACATTCTAGATCTTTCCTTAAAAGCAATTGTTTATATCAACATTTCTTTCAACCGTTTTACTAGCTTTGAAGTTGTTAGTTATTCCGGTCAAAAAACAAAGCTTCAAGTGCTCGAGGCTTAAAGGAACCACTTGAGGGGTCACTTACCTTTGAATTTGGTGACATTTTCAAACTTGACTACGATTAATTTGTCCAATAATCAATTCTCTGGGCCAATTCCTAAGGAATATGGAACAAAAGTGGTGACATCTTGGAAAAGATTATATTTGGATCATAACTTTCTAACAGGAAATCTTCCATCGGAGTTTACTCACACAACAAATGTTAGAGGAAGTGTTGCTAATAATTGTCTCAAGTGTCCAACAAATGTTCTTTTCTGCCATGGAGGACAAAAATCACCTACGGAGTGTGTTGGGCAACACGAGGTGTGACATTAAATATTTACCTGCGATAATGATAACAGTATTTAAAAGTAAAACTTTTTATCGTTGACCGCAAAATTAAAACAATCAAACAATAAGCAAGTCCAGCAGTAGTGTACTTGGCATGTTATTCATGGCCAAATAGTGAAATAATTTTGTAAGCTTATACAATTTGTTTAAATTTAACCGCCATTCTTAAGTTGAGTAGAAGAGTAATTAATTTTTTTAATGATTATAATAAAAATTTAAAATTATTTGTGTTTGATTACAATAATAGTAATAATATACATTTATTTAACATTCTCACTCTTTTATTGTTGTTGGAGTGTACATGAGAGGGAGGTATATAAATGATGAACACTACTAGGAACCCAAAACGTTAAGGCATTAGGAGCAAGGGTCTTTTCACTTATAAACCATTCGTTTAGCTCTTAACCATCCAATACAGAACTTTATTTCTCACTTGACACTTGACTTTCAACAATTATTTGGTTACAACAATAATAAACATATAATTTAGTAAATATATTAGACGACATGCCAGGTGATATGTTATCCAACACCGATGGAGTACAAAACAAGAACATTTAAAAATAATAAACTAAATGGTAATAATTAGGAATAGGGGGTAGACTATAGCTGAGAGTTTGTAGCTCGAATGACATAAGGAGGAGCTCTTGGAGTTTAAGGAGAGGGGTTCGATTCCCGGTGAGATAGATTTAGGAATAGTGTAATGTGAGTGTTTGTGTGTATTTAGTCGATTAAAAAAAAGAGGGTAGCCTATAAAATACTATAGAAGTTAGGGGTGTGTTCGAGTTGGTTTAGTTCGGTTTTAAAGGATTTTAAAATCTGAACCAATCAATTTTCATTGGGTTGGGTTGGTTCGGTTTTACAAAAAAAAAATTTCAACCCGAACCAAACCAAACTAGTATTTTTTTTTGGTCAACAAGGTACTAGTATTTGTATTGGTCTGGTTGGGGCATGACGGGCCTGGGCTGAGGAATGGGCTCCGGTACTTTCATCATGATTGGGCTGGCCCGAAACACCTGTTACACTCATTGAACGCCAAAAAAAAAGGACTGGTGACTAGTGACTGGTGCTGCAGAAACCGTGAAATCAAATCAAATAAAGAAGAAGAAGAAGAAGGAGGAGAAATGGAGAATCGTGAATACTTGACTAGGTATTTGATAATCGAATATGGAAGTTTCAGAATTGGACGAAGGAATGAAGGTGTTGGATTCGTGTTTATCGCTCATCAATTGGCGCCTCAAACCTTCTTCCAAGCGTCGATTGCAATTAGGTCTCACTCACCTCTCTCTCTCAATTTCTTCTCCTATTCACTTCACTTTTACCTTTCATCGTTCATTCCATTCATTTCGCTGCAGATATTCTTGCTCTCTGTACAAGAATGAGACCAGTTGTAATGATAGACTATGGCGGAATTATGCCTCACCTCCAACACCATCTCACTTCACTCCTCCAACTTGCTCACAAGGTCCTTTTCCATTTTTCCTTTTCTCTGTTCAGCGAAACATTAACTTCCCTGAAAATGCGCTCAATTTTGTTCTAGAAATTATGAAAAAAAATAGTCACTAAAATTAACCATCTCCATGGTCAGTAAACTTAGTTTCCATGACCAGTTCAGTTCCTAAATTATTCAAAAGTAGATTAATTTAGTCCGCTAGATGTTTAAAAATTAAATTAATTGACAGTTGTTAATTGCATGCACCTTTGTATTTCAGGAGCTAGTTGGTGCTTTATTCTTTATCTTTTGCGATGTTGTTTTGTGATTTTTATTTTCCATTTAACATTCACCACTTTCGATTCCAGGAGTCTCCCATTTTTGAGCACCTAAGAGTGATGGTTATACAAGACATGATATACTTGATACATGTCATAGAATTAGCTGAACATGTTAGGTCAAGCTTGAACTCTCAACCAAAGTTGCTCTATGTGGACCTTGAACACGAATCACCTAAGGTCTCTCTCCATGCTAATTTTTATTATATTTTCTTTTTTCTAAAAAAATCAATTTCACATGATCCTTATGTGTTTGTTCAGATGATAACACAAATAGAGGAAAGCCAATTAGCATTGCAGCTCGTATCGATTCAGAAGTTGTTTTTGACAGTATTTTCCCCTGAGGGAATCGCCAATCCTTCGTCATCCCAGGAGCAAAAGTGTGAGGATGGTACTGCTAACTCCACTGCTCAGTGTTCTCACTCTCATTCTACTACTGACTGTATTGATCTCAGTAACTGCATGGACAACACTGACATCACTGTGCCAACCTTGAATGGGTAATTCCTCTCAACACTCTAAACTATATACGCATAAATTTACATATGGACTACCTAGTTTGTTTGGATCTGTATTTAGTCCTTCTCCTTTTTTCATCCTATGAAAAGGAAATAATGCTAATGTGTCTCTTGAAATTTAGCATTTTGTCTTACTACTTTGTCTATTGGTTTTACTGTGATATTATATGAGAAAGAGTCGTCTTGCTTTGTTCCCATTCTTCATGGAGCCCTGTTTTATACTCAAAATTCTTTATACACAAAAATCCACTAAGAAAGTGTTACCATAATACCATGTAGATCTCAGAGTTCATTGGAATTAGTAGGGAATGTTGCACAGATTGCGTGTTTAAGTGGTTGGACTATCTCATTTTAGTGTATTTATTCGTTTCAGATGGCTTCTAGGATATCCGGTGGTGTACCTGTTTGGCAAGGAGCATATTGCCGATGCCATTTATAATCTTTCAACCAAATATCTCCATATCTTTCAAGTTTCTGTCTGCAGGTTCGTTTTCCAAGGTTTAAGCCAATTTTTTATATTATTAAACTGCCAATGTTTGTTCCACATTTTCTGCATGCAAAAGCAGAAAGCAGTAATATAGATATACGACCAAGAAAAGAGAGAGTTAGGGGGAGGGATGTGACTACAGTGATATTGTGGTATTCGCATTTAGATGGTTTATGTTAAGAATCAACGAGGTGTAATGTGCAATTGGCAACTGTTCGACCTAATTTACTTCCAAAAAAATAAAGCTAGTCAATCTAATTTAGAACTCAGGATTGATATCACTGACTTGGCAAGGGCCAACTATATTAGATTGACTAAAGGTGGCAGTCTTTCTTGCTTCTTTTCCCCTTTGTTAAACACTTACTCGCTAATCGTGTATATTAAAATTTGATCTCTTGCAGGAATACCACTCTCAAGAAAGGAACTCAAGATGAAGAGTTGTTGAGGTAAATATTGCATTTGGATGTCTGAATATCATTTGGTCAAGTCAGAATCTTTGGTAATTGAACTACAATACGTGACCCAAATTTGAAGTAACTTTAAATTATTTTAATAATTTTTTAACATTTGATTGTATCAATTAAACATTAAACATATTATATATATATATATATATATATATATATATATATATATATGCTAGAAACTCATGTAAACTCGGCAATATTACTAAACAAATGGGCTGATTGCTGACATTCTAAACATATTTGAACAGTTTTTCAGTGCCTTATGATCTAAGCATGAGAGGGAGCAATGAACAATGGGCAGAGACATTTCTAGCTCACATGCATACAAAGTGGGAAAGATGTGCAAATGCTTGGAAGTCGTTGAAAATGGAGGTTAATGAATGTCATCCCCAAGCTATCGTGTTATAGTTGTCTTCTCACCTATGATCTCTGCATATAGAATCTAAATTCCCCAAAGTACGAAACATACTTTCAAGAATACAATGTACCTTAAATAATTTGGAAACATTTATCAGAAAATAGATCCATTTGTTGAAGAGTAGTACATCATACTACGTTGCAACTTCCCGCATACACTGTAGGGAAGAAATTATACAGAATTTGGAACCAAAAGAACTTCTGTTTCATGTTAGAAGAAGCATCAATTCATCACGTTAAGCAATTTGATAAATGGCCAAGTCTCTGTAGGCGAATAAATTGATCTCAGTACACACAAGAATGAAGATTAAATGACTTCTATAATATTTAGCTCCTATAATAGTTAGCAGCATACTTCATGCTATAACTTAAATATGTCACACTTTGTACATGGAAAGTATATCATGATGTCGACTCGTGATACATCCTAGAAAACCCATAAAAACCATTGGAATGAATAAATTCACCATCTCTATCAAACTTTCTCGATGCTTCAATCTACATTTTAACTTTTTTAGCATTTCTTTCTTTTTCCTTTAGAAGAGTATTTTCAGCTTCTGTAAGTGTAATCTATTTTGATTTATGTTGAAATGATTCACGTTTTGAATTTGAATTCACATTTGACATGCTTAACACACTCTAAATATCTCTAGTGTTCAATTCAACCATATTCAAATTGCAGGGTCAACTGAATCCTTTTCAAGGATCAATTCCCAATTCCGCTATTAACGTTTCTGGACAGAGATCAAAGTCAAAACAATTAGGTATATATATGCTGGAAATGCACTGAACAATAGTAAGGGATAAAACATAAAAAAGTAAATGCGGTTTAAGAAGCTGGAATTGTCCGCAAAGCATAGGAATAATTTTCATTCAACCACTATTCTGTTGACCCAAAAAGGAAATCCACTAATCTGAAAACTCGAAAGAAACATTATTTGGCAAAATCCAAAAGCACATATCTTGCCATCAATGCAGGGTAAAAAAGAAAAACAAAAGAAAACAGAAAACCGAGAGGCGAATTTCCTCTTGAATTCATAGCCATGAATCTTATGAAAATGTGAAACTAGGAAGGAAGAATGTGAAATCACGCCTAGAAGTACTTGAGGAGAAAGATTCTATCATGCTCCTCCATTGATAAGGTTAAGAACATCCTCCTCCTTAGGAAGAGCTGGGATTGCACCTTTTTTGGTGGTTGTAATTGCTCCACATGCATTTGCAAACTTTAGCACTTCTCTTAACCTTGCTTCATCCTGCAATTAGTTATCACAATGAATCAATCAATTATAAATTATCAAGACATTTGGATAAAGATTAGAAAATATCTTTTAACAAAATAAAGGTTTATTGAGGGAGCTAAGCACTTACTTCGAGTATGGACTGATCATCGACGATCTTGGACAACAGAGAACCGACGAAGGAATCACCGGCACCAGTTGTATCAACTGTATTGACATGGAATGCGTCTACTGATCCCTTGAAATTCTGGTTTATGCAAAAATGAGGAAAAAACTCGTTAGTGTTTCAAAACAAAGATTTCCAACTGAGGGTGGTTTTAAAAAACAGAGACAAAGTAGTATCTATGCCCATTTACATAGCTTCTGGAATATAATTTTTTTCAGTGTTTAGGGAAAGAAAAAGGTTTATGCAGATGACATGATATACAATTATACGTAACACTAGGTTAAGTAGAAAAGATGTCAACAAATTGTAACAATCTACCAAAGAAATTCATGTGCCACAAATCAAATTTGTAAAAAATTACACACGATGTAAAATTGACATTTAATTTTTAATTGATGTGTGTTGGTGGTGCATGGAATTGGTACATAGATTTGGATAATTGCCCATCAGTTTTGTTATCCTCATCCTCCTTTTTGTAAAAGTGAGAAAAAAAAACTCAAAGCAGTTATAACAATAAATGAGAAAAATAAAGCAGAGAAACACGTGGTGGCCCTGCCTCATAAGCAGTGTTCTGAAAGCATCTTGTAAGATTCATCATAGCAATCTAACTAAACATCCACCATACTTTGACAGAACCAAACCAGCTAACATTCAAAGTACATTCAGAGTGTAGAACCTTACCTTGGTGTAGTATCTGGAACCATGTTCACCAAGAGTGACAAGGAGCAACTTCAAATTAGGGTGCCACAAAGACAAGGCAGAAGCATCATCTATCTTGTCACTTCCGGTGAGGAACTCAAGCTCCACATCGCTCACCTTTATCAAGTCTGCCTTTTCCCATATGCTCAGAATTTGTTTACGGGCTTCCTCGGGGGACGGCCACAACGGTAGCCGAAGGTTTGGATCGTAAGAGAGCAAGCAGCCAGCTTCTTTGGCTACTTCCATTGCCTTCAAGTGTGCTGATCTGCATGGCTCCACTATCAAACTTATTGATCCATAATGGAATACCTTTGCCTGCCAATTCAAGTAAATTGTGAATCATCAAATTAAACCAAAATAGCAATTTTAACAACGGTTGAATTCTTTTTCTTGCAAACATTGTCAAATAGTTTTTGAAAAAGTATTAGCTGAATTCAGCATGAATAAATAATTATAATTATAATTATACACTTTCAAAAAGTAAATCATGAACGTGCTTGCTAGGCTGTAAATTAGGGGACTAGTGTCCTTCACTGACAAGTTATGAAAAAATGATTACTTATTTTATTAATGAAATACTCCACCGACGTCTCCACTCTCCAGATTCATTTTTTTCTAATGGACAAACAAACCCACCACTAAATCCAAATATCTAATGTAGCCAACCACAAAAATCTCGTTCAGTTTTCTAAAACTATATGGATATGGAAAACAAGTTGTAAATTATAAAATTCATATTCATATTGTTGACTTAAAATAGAAAAATAAGAGCAATAATCGCGTGGGATCGTTAGTCATAGACAACACAAAGCATGACATTCCGCGGGTAATAAATAAAACCAATTGGACCAAAAAAATAATAATACTCCTAAAAATGAATTAATATTAATATTAATATATAAAGTCAAAGTATATGACAATGGCAAACGTTCATAGCTCTTTCTTAGTCCCAACCTCGAAGAAGCGCGTGGACAACCATAGACAGCATAAGAGTATGTTATGTTTAGTTTATACGAGTATTTCTTTTTATAATAATAATAGAGGAAGAGGATTGAACCTAAATTACCGTCCGTCCCAGTCATGTATAGCGCATACTTTTCTATGAAATCAAAAAGAAAAACCTAAATTACCGCATGCGTATCTCCTCGCGTTTTTTTAGTTGCATAATAATTTTAATGCTATTAAACGAAATACTAAGAAAATTGAAAATTCGAAGATATTACTACTACAGTATTTTTGCTGGCACTGTTGGATAAGAAGGAAACAGGAAAATCGGTGGATTCGGTGGATCCATATCTCTCCATCTCTATTTACAAGAGTTACTATGTAGGCGTAGCTATCAAGGGGGCACGGCACGGCACGGCACGGCACGTGAAGCAAGTCACGTGAGAAAATACTCCACCTACTTTCGTGGTATTCATTATCGGACAAAAATACAAAATCATCGTATTTTCAAAATAATTAATAAAAAAACACAATACTGTAACGCCACTTCTACGAAAGCAAGGGGCCTGTATACTAGATCTACCTATGGGCCCCACTACACTCAACCTCACGCGCCAATACCTTTTTCCTTACGCCCACGTGTTCCCTTTAGGCGCGTCACAGGTCACACACATCTCAAGCTCATAACATACATCATCAACATAAATAGAGATATATTATCACAAATTTTAATTATTAATTATATTAATTTTTCGGTAAATCTTGAAAGGTATGCCAGGTTCTTAGAAAAAAAAAATAAAGTCTTTAACATACAGTATGAATTTAGAATTTTAAATAACTCTTATTTTTTTAAAAAAATAATATTATTCACTTCAGTAACTTTTCACTCAATATTTCAGTGCGATTCATTTTTTTTATTAATGTATTTTAATGCCATTTTGTAGCCAAAAGAATCAAAAATCAAAATACTCCTATCTACCATTACTTTATGAGATCCACGGAAATATTTAAAAAAATTAAAATATCTAACCCCTATAATGCGGAAACTAATTCGGGATTTATTCGTAAATTTTTTCTTTTCCGGTCACGTTGACGTAACACAGGAAGAAAACAAATACTTCATTTTCTATGAAAAGTTAAAAATTTTCGGGAGAAAGTAAAAGTGGGAGAGAGAGATTGGATGCGTACAGATCTAATGAGTTCGAGATTGAGCTCTTCGGGCTTGAGAAGCATATCAGCGCTTGGATTTCTGTAGAACATGAACTCACGCTCTCCGTCGGCGCGTAGCGTCACGAACGCCAACGCGGTGCGTGCTCCCTGATCGAACATGATCCCGTCGGCGCGGACGCCGTTCTCCTTCAAGATTCCGGCCAACATGTGTCCGAACTCGTCGTCGCCGAGCTTTCCGACGAACGCCGATTTGCCGCCGAGTCTGGAGACGGCGATTGCGACGTTGGCCGGAGCGCCGCCGGGGGCTTTAAGGAAGCCGGGAGCCTCCGCGAGAGACACGCCGGAGACGGTGGGGACGAAGTCGATCAGCATCTCGCCGAAACTGACGATGAGGCCGCTGCCGGTGCCGGGGATTCCATTGTTCAACGCCATTGAAAAAAAAAAGTTTTTTTTTTTGTTCGGAATGAGTGTTTGGAGAAACGGAAGAAGAGAGAGAGAGACGGTAGGTTTGGTGGAGGTTTATATAGAAGAGTTGATTTGTACGGGAAAGAGATTAATTATTTAATTAATCCAAATGGATATTATAATATTAATATAATTGATCCAATTTGCGAATTTTTGGTGATTAGTCGTTGGTTTTGGTACCTGGTAGGGACATGAACGCTGGACTTCGACTCTATCCTCTTTTTTTAATTTTATATTCAACCTTGTTCTTTTTTCTTATTTGGTAGACTGAATAAGCACGAGTAAGTGGGATAATTTATCTTATTATAATTTGTAATTTAATTAATTAATAATATATAATAAATTTATTATGTCCATTTATCTTATTTAATGTATTTTAGTTTAAATTTTATCTTAAGAAGATGTTCATGATAGAAGCTGATATAATAAGATAAAGATTTTTTTATTTTACCCTGAGTTACAATATTTATTTATAAAAAAAAATAATTTGAAAGATTAGATAAAAAAAGGAGATAGAAAATCAGAAAAAATTTGATTAAAAACATTAAAACAAATTAAAAAGAGAAAACTTTATTAAAAAAGATAAAAAACAAAGATCAAGATTTTATTACTTTTTTAGTGGACAATAGCAAGATTTTAGAGTTAAAATATTATTTTAAGTGGTATGAAATAATTCATGAACATTATATTAATTATTGTGTAATTTTTTTTAGTAAAAATAATATTATGGTGAAAATTTAAGGAGTTTGACTTATTTCTTTTGTTGATATTATGTATGACATTAATTTTAAACTTTTAACAAGAAAAAAAAATTAAAATATTAAGATTTTACTATTTTTTAATTAATATAATATTTATTTATAATGATATAATTTAACTGAAATAGATATAATAATATATATTACTATTTAATGTGTTATCAGATAAGCACTAAATATTAAATTGGATAAGAGTTTAACTCACTCTTATTATATTTTATTTTGGTATAACTATCTTATCCTAGTTGTTCTTGTCATGTCTTATCCGTCGAATAAGCCTTAAAAATCATTAATTGTATTCGGATTTTTATTTTATTTTATTTACATTAGGAGCACTGATATTTGAACTAAAAATCTCAATTTTATTATCCTGCCTACCCATAAATTAAATTAACAAATTTGTGTATTAAAAATGCTTTATAAATAAAACATTATAGATCATACTAATATAGTTAGCTGAATTGCGTATCTTTCAATTCAAATTTGTTGTTGCTGTCTTTCTGATAAATTTTAAATATATTAAATCTAAAAAATTAATATACTAATTTTTTTGGTAAAGTATGTATTTTTTGGTAATAGGTAAAGTATGTATTTTAATTCATATGTAAGTTTAAACAAATTAGAAAAAAATACCTTCAACAACAAATGGGTTAAGTTCGGCATAATAAACAAATCTAAGGATGAGCAGAAAAAAATTGCGCGCCAAAAATATGCTTAAAAATCTTAATTATTTTTTAACTACTATGTTCGTTTTTAGAATATTTTTATTGCTTAAAATTTTATATATTAAACATATTTATACAGTGGTTTTAATATGATAAAAATTCATTTGTTAAAATTCTAACTATAGTGATACTCACAATAATCACAAATCTCTTAATTAAATGTTTATGAATTCTAAGTTTTAATTATTATTTTTTAATTCAATTGAAAAAATAACTGTATATCAATAATATTCTAGCATAAAATCGAAAATTAATCTTTTATTATTAAAAAGATTATCGAAGTAGATATATCATTTTTCAACTAAAAATTGTCTATATTTATCGCTTAAAATTCAAATATAGGTCGACATACTAAATTATCTATCAACCATTCAACTGTGGTGGGTTTTATTAATAAATTTATTATTTATTTTTTGAGGGCTGCTAATGCTATACTACCGTACCGTAAATTTGGTAGAATGTTTTTCAGCGGGTCAAATGAAACGTTGGAAGTTTCAGTCATGTAATTCAGTTAGTGAGCGTATGGAAACATGCGTGTGTGGGTACGTGGTTCGAATCTCAGTTGTACTACTTTTCTATAAAAAAATAAAAATAAAAGATTGGGTGGAATTCAACTGTAGTCCAAAGCAACAACATACATTTAAAAGGAAAAAAAAAAAGAAAAAAAAGAACTACTCCTATAACAAAAATAAAAATAAAAAACAACTGCGAAACTGAAAATATATAAATTAGATCCTGTCCAAAAGAAAATATATAAAGATGCAAGTACATTGGTTAAAGGGAGTTTCCTCATTGTGGGGATCTACGTTTTCTTTTTCTTTGTATCTAATTTTTACTCAATGTATCAGGGCGTGTTCGAATTATATATATTTTTAATATATGTTGGATAGTTATATTTTGTATTTATAAAAGTTTTTAATTATTTTTTAATAAAAAAAGATTTTTTTGCTAAAAGATAGATATTGTTTTTAAAAGTTTTAAAATAGTTTTTTATAACTTAAAATTATCTTAAAAGTCGTTCTTGATAGTAAATATATCAAAACAAAAATTAATTATATCTTAGACAATCAATTCTTTTTCACACTTTATTTTCATTCCCAACTAATTCAAGTACACTCTTATTTAATAATTTATGCAACTTAAAAATAGTTTGGATCAGATTTTGCTTATGAAACTTAAAAATACACCATTTTTTTTATAAGCAAAACTATTTTATTACTGAAATTATAAGGAGTATTTCAACTCTTACAGTACAGAATAAGATCAGACAGAAATTTAGGGGAAAAAATCAGATTAACAAATATATAAAGAAGGATTACTACATCAATCTATCAAACTAAAAGAATAACTAAAAACTGAATTGGATATCCATTTTCACGAAGGCAACTGGATACAGTAGCATCAAATTAAACAATTTCTTACGATCAAGAACCCTGTTTAAATATAATGTAATTTAATTTCTTTGCAGCTACAGGGACCATATTAGCAATATCCAAACAATCTTTATCTTGCACTGAACAATACGAACAGCATAATGAATTCAAGAGCACACCACGATGTTGCAACAACGATTTACAAGAGAAGGAACACGAGAATACCTGCCAACAAAAAACCAAACATTTGACGGGGCTTTAATTTTTCATAATTTTCGCTTAATCAACTAATTTTGATCACTTATAAAAACTAAGCTCTAAAAAATCTTTTTGAAATTGCTTTTTAAAGTGTAAAAAAATACTTTTCAGAGGTGACCAAAAGAAAAGTAATGTACGTGATTAGGAAAACAAAATGGTGAAAATACCTATAAATAATTTGGTTTTCATACAATTAATATACCTTTATTTTTCTGGTCTTGAATTGGTATACCCTTCTCTAGTGGTGAAAATTATGTGTATGGCCTGTTTGAATTGCGACGATTATATTCAGCCACAAACGAAATTTATTTATTTATTTTTTAATAAATTTATAGTCACTATAAAATTAATATTTTTTTTTTGTTTTAATCACTTTTCATCCCTGATATTAAATTTTATTTATCATATTTGTCCAAGAGATCCAAAAAAAAAACTAAATTACGAGAAATGAAAACAAAAATTAAGTGATTATCAGTGCTAAAAAATTAACATTAACGACGTAAACAAGAGTTTTTAATTAAATTAGACTAAAATAAATTTTTTTACAATGAATAAACCAAAATTTGTCAATTATATAGGAATTAAAAATGTTGTGATCTAACCTGTCAGAGATGGAATGCCAGGAGAAGAAGATAACCCAAGTTCCGTTGTCCAAACTCCACGACAGTGATGATTACACCTGCAATGACTCCCACATTCAAGTCACTATGTGGATTAAAGTTTTTGTGTGAATATAGAATGATATTTATTTTGCATGGTATATTAGTGTTAATATTTATAAGGAGGACATTAGGGTTGACAGCAGGGTTTTTTGGGCCTTGAACCGTATGCAGCTGGCCTAACCCATCATAATGATATCTTTCATGGGTTAACAGCCATCTCGATTGGTGTTCGAGATGCTTCCGTGGTGGTACATTGGAGCATGTCGGGTCTGACATGCGAATAGGACCGGGATATGACAGAACTCATTATTTTCTTTAGAAAAACATACATATTTATTTATTTTGAAAACATTTTTAATATTCGTGCAAATTGAAATCAGGTGCTTATAAAAAAACAATTTGAAATCAGATGAATACAAATTTAATCAACTAACTTAAAATCCACGCCCTGCCATTTCAGGTATAAAATATAAAATATCAATATAAAAAATATTGCGCGTCTGATCTATATGAGTATTTATATATCCAAAATCCAAATAACAAATGTTTGGACTTTGAAACTCTGGTGCTGATATTTTTTCTTCTTCTTTGAGACTGAAGATGCCGTCTCCCGCACGTCGCTGAGATGATATAGTGACTAACGGTAACTGTTACGTGCAACCATCACCCATTCCATTTGCTTTTAAGTTTTAACCTCACTCTATCAATTTTATTTTATTTTTTTAAAAAAAATATACAACTGAAGATCAAACTCTATATCGACGTAGTTCTAAGGGTTGGTTTAGCATTGTAAGATCCCGCTAGTTTATAGAAGGGACGATCTACAACGAGAGGTCTCGTGTTCGAATCTCACCTATGCCAAATTCCCGGCGCCCAACACCAGCCACGCAACGTGAACGAGATTAGTCTCCTTCTAAAGGTGGAAAACCCATGATTATAGCAAAAAACCCTGTATCCAAACGCACGTGTCCCTGTGCGCTCAGTTTTTGAGATTTATTCCTTCTTCCTTGTGCTACATTCATTTTATTTTTTTTATTGGTGGAAATTCCTTGTGCTAAATTAAATTAAAGAAAGTAAACTTTTTTTTTTAAGAAAAAGAAAGTTAATGAATTTATAAAGCTAATTTCGAAAAATTACAAGTATTTTTGAAAATGATTATTTCTCATGAGTTTTTTTTTTTTAAAAAAAAAAAAAGCTTTTAAAGTGTATTTGAGAAGAAAGGTGAAAATAGATTAAGTTTTCTTATTATTTGGTTATAACTATTAAAAAAATTTAAAAAAAAGCCGGAATTTAGAACTTATTAAAAAAATATTAACTTTAATTTACCTTTTTTCTTGTATAATTCAAATTTCTACCATAAAAAAACGGTTTTATACTATCCAAAAATAAAACATTATCTTCACAATTATTTTTCAACAACATATCCAAATAAAAATTGATTATGTTAATGATTCATACATGTTGTTCAGAAGAGGCCAGAGCAGAGCATCGAAGATGGAAGATTCCTGTCTCTAAATATGGTTGACCTACTACATAGGGGGTGTACGTTCAAAGACTCCGATGATCAAGTCAGTTACAAGGCTAAGTTTAATATGATTAATGAGTAACACGTACTTGTACATGATGTATTAAGTTTGTGTTAGAAGTCCTACATCGGCTAGTGATATGGCCATTGTTGAGTTTATAAGGATGTGGCAATCCTCATCCTATGAGCTAGCTTTTGGGAGTGAGTTAGGCCCAAACCTAATTTCTAAGATGGTATCAGAGCCTATCCTAGATCCGTTTGTTGGGTCTCCATGTTGTTGGGTGTTTGTTAGTCTCATATTGTTGGGTCACCCGTTTGTTTGTCCACGCTCCAGCTGTGTAGTTCTGGGCATGAGGGGGCGTGTTAGAAGTCCCACATCGGCTAGTGATATGGTCATTGATGAGTTTATAAGGGTGTGACAATCCTTATCCTACAAGCTAGCTTTTAGGAGTGAGTTAGGTTCAAACCCAAATTCTAATAATTTGTATTTCTAATGTCATTTCTAGGGTTTTGTGCATATATTTGGACCTCATGGAATTGTTGGACCTAATAAATGACCCAATGAGCCTATATAGATTGCAAAAACCCTAAATCAAGATATGAGTGGTACCCCCAATTCTAAACATCTAACTATGACCAACTTGAGCGTGGAATCGAAATATTGGTCCACCACATGCTCCGATCATTTTTGATCAACATATATACATCAGATTATAATAATAATCAATTATATAAATAATTATTTCTTAAAATAATTTAATTTTCAGATGTTCATGAATCACACACTATATACACCAAAACATAAAAAACTTTAATAAACTTTTTCTTCATAACTCGAATAATTATCCATTTCCTAAACTACTCAACAACGATATATTCATAACATTTTTTTTTAACTAAAAGTCATTATATTCGATCCTGCTGACTATCAAACTATATATCAAACGTTTAATCTTACTTTTTATTGAACTTATTAGCTGGACTCAAAATTGAGGGGAAAAAAAGGTTTGGTTTATAAACATTGATTCGTTGAAGAACATAAGGTGAAGCCAACCTGGACACATATTGTATTTTAGTGAAATCAAACTTTTCGTTTTTTCATCATAATAGGAATTGGAATGGAATTTGGACTGAATTGGAGGCTCTGTATGCCTCAGAATCTGATTCATTCATTGACATTCATAGTAATTATCTTCAAAATCATCTTAGCTTTTTGTATAACATCTACATATACGAACCCTTGCAAATCAAGCCCATGAGGCTCATTCCACTGTAAAACCGATTTAGATTCATGGATGCAAAAATATCAAGATAAGGGGTGCACAATTCCAAAAGTTCATAGTATCTAATACTCTTAATTTTTAAGTTACTTGTGTATAAATTTGTCACTTATATGAATATTCTTTATTCGAACAAGACGGTCTCCTAGAGAGAATTATTCTAAATAAACCCAAAAAAAATTCTCTTCATTCTTGTATATCTATTCACTCAAGAGTAAAATATGTATATTAAAAAAATACAATCATCATCATTAATTTCATCAAAATAAGTTTTGAAGTTTCATAATATATTTTATGTCTTATTTTATTGATTTAATAATGAAAACTCCTATTAAATATATGAATAGGATTGATAAAATTGTAATTATGCAATCTTGAAAATACAAGATATATAAATAGGAATAGAACTTTTTTCCCAGAAACATCCTAAAGACACGAAAACAGATTACTGCAAAACTACAATTAATGAAACTTTGCAGTATTTATTTATTCCACCTGTAATGTATGTAAATATGTAATGACTGTGAAAAACGAACGGTTAAATAGATTATACTTGAACATGCGAGACAGAATATCAACTCGCCCTTATAGCTCAGTGGTAGAGCGTCAGTCTTGTAAACTGAAGGTCCGTAGTTCGATCCTGCGTGAGGGCATCTAATTTCCTTTTAGCCATTTTTTTAATTTTCATTATTCATTTCTGTTTTTCCCCGTCATTGTGGAGACTATAAATTTTTTTATAAATACATGGTTTAGTTATTGATTTTTTAGCGAAACTTCACATAAGTGTTCACATTTATGATAATACATTTAGCTTATGTTAATGATGTTAACACTAAACTAATATTAGAGACCAAAATAAATCATAACTTAAAATGTCAAGAGAATCAAAATACTCTATTTAAAATATTAGGGAACAATGTGAACAAATTTAAAAAAATTCAAAGATCAATGTGAAAAAAAAAAAATTAAAACAAAGGAATCAATATAACACTTCACTCATAAAATATTACTTCTAGTTGAAAAAGTTCAATTTATCATTTGGCCTGGCTGAGGTTTTCTTGTACGCACATAAAAGAAATAACCTCATTCATCTTTTGAGTTCATAAAATTAGACAATTCAAATTTTGAAATAATTAAATAAAGCAAAGGAATTAAAGAGATAAAAGTTTCAATTTAGCATTTGCCCTTGAGGAAAATCAGTGGATTTCGACGAGTAATGGGACCAAGAACCTATCATGACTTGTGAGATATTATGTTCAACCATCTAATTATTAATTGGCTAAAATACACGTTCTGTCCTTTATATTTTGTTAAAGTCCTATTTTGATTTTTTATGTTTATTTTATCTCAATTTACTCTCTTACGATTTGTTTATTGGACCAATATTAGACTCTTTTTTTAATCTGTTAGTTTAGTTAGCCGAACTGCATACGTGACACCTACATGGCATTAACGACATTAGTTGTCATCCCTTTCCAGACAAAAATGACACCGTATTGAATTTTTTTTCTTAACCGTATGCAGTTATGTTAACTTAGACTAACGGAGGCACGAATAAGAAAAAAATTCAATACAGTGTCATTTTATTCTAGAGATAAATTGCAACTAACGCCGTTAATGCCATGTAAGTGTCATATATGTAGTTCTATTAATTTAAACTAACGAATTCAAAAAAGAGTCCAACGTTGGTAAAAAAACAAACGTAAATGACCAAATTGAGGCAAAATAAACATAAAGAACCAAAATAAAACTTTCACAACACATAAAGTACAAAATATATATTTTAACCTTATTAATTAATCTAAGAATAAAGTAATACCGGTTCAATGTGAGTCACTATAGGAAGATACTCATGCTAAACTGAACCTATTAAAAACAGAGGATGAGATTAACACCATTTATATTGAAAGTGGCACCATCATTTTTATATGTAAGAATCATAAATTTAATACTAAAAAGGATAGTGCCACTCCCAATGAGAATTGTGCTAATCTCATCCACCTTAATACCAGGCAATTCAAATTTTCAAATAGTAATAACAAAAAAAAATGAGAACCATTTTGTTGTAGACCGAAGATATCTTTCGACCAACAATAAAAAATTAATCTCTTTGAAACAATTTTTTTAAAAAATAAGGGTTAAATATATTTTTTTTGACTTTAGTCTCTGAACTTTAGCAAAAATTCGCTTTTAATTCTCAATTTTAAAAAATCAGTTTTTAGTCACTTAACTTTTAAATAGTTTAATTTTAGTCTCTCTTATAGTTTTCGGTGACATGGCAAACTGAGCGCCCTTCATATCAATCCACGTGTCAGCAGATCAGATTGCCATGTCACCAAAAAAATGTACAGAGGGACTAAAAACAAACTTTTTTCAAAGTTCAAAGACTAAAAACCGATTTTTCGCAAAAGTTTAGGGAATAAAAATATATTTAAACCAAAAAAATAATTTTCGCCATATAAACATGTAATGTAATATACATGTCCTAAGTCCTAACAACCATTGTAGCCAAGAACCTAATTGATTTCCTTTCCAATTGCAATATTATTTGATATGTTATTGGACCTAGGTACCGCGCGCCACAATTCGCTACTCTCAAGTCTCAACCAGGAATTGCATTTGCACATAAGATTTGTATTCTTATATTACAGTATAATATGAGAAAGAAAAGCATTGATTTTGATAGTAAACTTCTTTCTATATTATTGTTATAATACTTTTTGTTTTATGTTGGGATATGGTTGTTAATAGTTTATAAATATGAACAAATATGACATTATCTTGTGAAAAGTGATTATGATATCATTTTTTTTAATTAAAAAAGAAAAGAGTGAAATCAAATACCATACTTAAACAGCTAATTTACATGGTAACTCATTAGAATCTACGCTTCATGTGTCCTATGCTCCAACGACAAGAGCCCTAAACTTAGTAGAACTGAAAGACATGTATCAGCTAAAACTGTATCTGATTATCTGAACCCAACATAGCCTGCAAATATTTTAATGCTCAAACATGCCCCAAATGGACAGATAATTTCAATCTATGTAAATTCCGTGTAAAAAAAATGAGATCCGTATAAATATATAAATATACAAGTAAAAAAAGTGTCTCAAAGCCCAAAACACCTTAAGAAAATTACTCTCTAATATTTCTAAATACCAAGAACTTCAGCTGAACAAAAGAAAAAAAAAACGAAGAACTTTATGGTTGACTTGATAACTATTTGAACTTTTTTTTTAAAAAAAAAAAAAAACTACTTCCTATCGTTTCTAAATATCAAGGGCTTTATAGTTGACTTGATAACTATTTGAATAAAATCTACCAGAAAAGGCTAACAAAATCTCTTGATGTTTAATTAATGATATTAGAAAACTGGACCAGATTGCCTCAGAAGCCGTAAAACAAAGGTAACAGCAGCAAGAAAAAAATAAATAGTTCTTCGATAATGATTTAATGTATATTAATTTCTACTTCTATGTTATATGCTTCAAGAGTGCAATCGCAATCACATACAAGACAACTTTCAAAATGCCTCTTCCCTAACAGCCATCCATTTACAAAAAGATTATCCCAGAGCTATCTCCCATACTTCCAACTCATAAAAATATTCTATTTCATGACCTGTCTCATTATCCTTATGATTCTCAAGACAAGATGAAGTCATAATGGTAGTTCATACTTCATACCTACTAAATGTCATTCTTTCACTCTGGATTCATAGAAAAATCTGGAACTTGCACCTCCAAGTGAAACACACAAGCAATCACTGGACAAGAAACAGAATCATGAAAATGTGGTAGCATAAAATAATTAGAAGATAATTTCTTAACCAAAGTACTTTATTTTTGACAAATTAATAAATTAATGAAAAGCTTATAAAGAAAAGCATGCAGAAAGCCATCCAAAGCTACGCATCAGTGTACCATAAGTAACTAGGTGTGCAAGAGTGAACGAGTGAACTTTAATAGAAGGCAAAAGCCAAAAGGGAATATTAGAATGTATATGAGGCTAAGAATTTCTTAGATTTAAGAAGACTAATCCTGTGGTTTCATTTGGGAACTTTTACTAGTAAATACCAAATTCAGTTGAGATTTAAAATTGTAAAACAAAGACCAGTTATCATCAGGTAATTATTTTCCCAATATGTGAATCACGTTGTCAAGAGAAAATGAATGCAGTTAAGAATGTGAATAATAGGTTTACTTTTAGATTTTGTTATTCACTGTATTTAATTCCATAGCAAACTAACGATACATCCAAAGATTGTCAAGGCACCTTGGACATTAGCCGCATGGATCTTCTAGGCTGGATATTCTTCATGCTTCTTAAAACTCTTGCAGTAGGCTTATCACTGGAACCTTGAATCTCATAGTCTATGCGCTTCCTCTTTTTGCAAAGTTTCCTTTTAGATTCCTGATCCCCACACTCTAAGCCAGACTTCTTTAGTGGGCCATCAAATTGGGAGCATCTGGAAGAAGCACAGTATGAATATGGTCAAATCAGTTGATTAAAAGCTAAAATAACTTGAAGAATGTTACTGAGAAGAGTAATTACTCTGAACTCTCCCTTCTAATAACAATCTTGCCCGCCTCCTGCAAATAACAGGATGTTCTATAAACACTACTAAATTCACAAAAACACAGAAATATATGGGAGCAACAAGCCAATAAGCTTTTCAATGATACTCGAGAAGTCAGAACTTATATCGTCAACGCGAAATTTATATTCCGTTCCCTCACAATCCCTATACCTTATCACCACCTCCCACATACACAAACATGAAAGTCGATTTGTCATCACAGGTATGTTACAATGGATTTAAAAAGGACTACTAAAAATAGTGGACAAAACACAAAAGTACTGAGAGCTCTATCACATTAAGACACAGCCTGCAAAAAATGAGATGATACAAGAGCACACAAATACTGATCAAACTACATAAGAAACACACCAGTTCGACTAGTAAGAACCCTAACCGTGTAATCAACCAGCCAACCCGCACCAAATCCAAAACAAATGATAAACCTTCCAACTGGAAAAAAAAAAAAAAAGTACACACATATCTGGAAGGCTAGAGAAAGCACTATACCCATTCATTAGTTAGTGATGAGAGATTCTTCACAGGATCACTTAAATCCAGGAATCCATTATTTTCACAGAGTGAACGTGATACATCTTTATGACAACTTGCAACTTCGGAGGCTTGCAGCTCTAAATAATCACTTAATGAAACTCCAGGACACACCATACCATGGTTCACAGGGCAAGAACCACTTATCACAGTGCAATCCTCGTAAATTTCATAATTAGGTGTTGAATTTTGATGCTCTAGTGTGTCAGGATCTGACAATGAGTTGCCAACAGAACCACATATTGACTTGATGAATGGATTATCAGTAGCATCTGAATCAACGATTTTCTTAGATGCATCTTTGGCACAAGATTCAGCTCCAGAAGTATAGTTGTTTGGTGCACCAAAACTAACTTCAGCTGAGAAAGGTGATTCACATTCCTTTGAGTTGTCTGCTACCTTTAACGAATCACATATTAAAGGAATGCCGCCTTTATTCTGCTGATCTAACCCTGTTACATCATCTTTTGCTGATTTCAACCACGAGGAAGATTTGATCTGCCCATTACGATCATCAATTTGAATAGAATTTGTATTCCATAAAAAGGATTTTTTTCCTTGCGTAGAACTCTCTCCTAAGTAACGGAGATCCTGCAAAAGACTCCCAGATTCCTTTCTATACACATTCTCACTTGCACAAACCTCATTCCTAAACCTGTCAGTCCAATCTGATGGGGATGAGTTTAAATCAACACGCAGATTAATCCCCACATCTGACCAAACATAAAACTTAATAGAACAGGAAGGAGCTTCAGTGGTGGCTTTTACTGGAGTAAAATCTTTTACTGCTGGAGATGCACCTGTTTCTACAGCGCCACAGTTTTTTTGGTGAAAACTTTGCACTGTATTACCTATATGAATATCAAAGCTTCTTCCCCGCAACTTCTTCTTCAAAGATCCTTGATACATTGCCCAAGGCCCTCTGCATGAGATGAATATGATTACATAAGCACATGTTCCAAATAATTGTTCTGAGAACGCAAAAAAAAGGCAATTAAAGGTGGAATATCTAAGTATCTACACCATAAGCCCCCATCCTCACATGCATATATGTATCATACCAGGCACAATAAGCATGGCACAATCCATAGTATGAACTATGAACTTATTTGAGAATTAGTTCATATGCTTAGTTATAGATTCCAAACAACTAAGTAAATCATGAAAGAAACTTCTATTATCTTTTACTCTTAGGGAAAAGATTATCCCAGTCCAATAATTTGTTGAAAAGAACTATTCCGCACCATTGCTTACTGTACTTAAAAATCCAGACAGAAAAGCTTCATCAGCAATTTGCACTACAAAGTAGGAACTATGAAGATACAAGGTAAGTCAGTAAGCAGTAAGCATCTTTTCAAGCAACTAGTATTTCTTAGGGTAAATTTAAACATTTTGTGGATCAACTACAAAAGGAGTGAAAACTAAATGTAAATATACCATACAGTCCTGCGGTGATACTATGACCTAAACCTAAATGTAAATGTATGAATATTTTCCCATGTTGACAAGCATTGGCTTACATCAATTTTAGCCCCTCCATTTGAAAACGCAACTATTATAATCTTATTATGCCATCACAAAATAACAAAAGATAATTTCTGATATCAAACTAGACTACATAATGAGACTAATTTAAAGTAACAAGAAAATCTGAAGTTTCTAACTGTAATCGGAGTTTAACGCGCTCAACTAGAATGAAACTTCGTTCCACAGCAAGATGCAGAGAAACAAAAATAAGCAGTAACTCAAATAAACACCACTGAGAATCACATTGGCGAATGCTTAATCATATAATGGAATCGAAAATTTTAGCTGCGCTAAACCAACCCTACACTTCAACAAACCAGCTCTTCCACCTCATTCAAACATACTATCGCAAATTTCTGTGTTTTTCTGTTTTGAGTTTTACCTTAAGTAGAGCTGAACTCAGCTAGGTTAATTAAGATGCAAAAAAGTAGCAGTGAAGGTATCAAATCAGAGTATTTTGAGGCGCAGAAAAGGAATTTGAAGGGGGAAAATGGAAGAAGGAGAGAATGAGAATGAGAATGAAATGGGAAAGAGAAGCAGTACCTGGTGGCGAATCTGGGGGAGAATGAGAATGTGAGACTAAAAATGGAAAACGAAAAATTAGGAGAAAGAAATGCTTGATGTGTTCACACTCGCAACCTGCTTTTTGTGTTCACACTCGCGACTTGGACTTGGACACACACCGCTGCGACCATCAAGGGCGGTAAACTTCATCTATAGTCTATAATAAGAAAATAAATCTCTTTTTGGATTCAAAGTTATATTTTATGCCATGTATTATTCTCACGTGCATTCAATTTTTTTGTTTATTATTATTTTATTATTATCCCCTCTATTTTTTTCTTTTTTTTTTGGCCTCAAGTTATCTTACTTGACATATGTCATTATAAGAATGATTAATTTCCCTCTCAAATTTTGCTTAATTTGAGATGAAAAAAAATTAAAATTTAAAATTTTAATAATAAAATAAAATTATATTATTAAACTCTTTTTCTCTTACTTCTTTTTTTTCCTCTCCACTTTCCTTCATTTCACGTTTCATTCACTATCCTTTTTTATTTCTTTTTCTCTATTTTTACTATGCATTTTTCTTTTTCCATTTTTTGTATAACCACGGGTTTCTTTACTCTTAGAATGAGACTAATCATGTTCGCGCTGCGTGACTGGTGCTGACTCTCAGGAATTTGGCATAGGTGAGATTCGAACACGGGACCTCTCGATGTGGATCGTCTCTCCTATAAACTTAGCGGGGCCTTACACCGCTAAGCCAACCTTGGGATTAATTTGTTAAATTATTTATGAATAAGATAACATATACTTTTTAATACATTAACAAGTTTTGTTAAGAATTAACTTATCATTTGTTTATTTTATAATTTTTAAAGCATGTTATATGTGATTCACAAATATAGGATCAAACTTTAATTAAATCTGTGTACTTAATATCACAATTTTTTTTCTTATATGTTAATTATATAAGTTTTCATAAAGTCAGTATATAAATTTGTTACTTGCATTTATTTTACTTTTTACAAGTGTGTTATCATGTTTTAATAATATTAAAAGTCTAATTTATTGTGCAACAGGAGTCTCATAATAAATTGTGGAGGTCTTTTTTCATATTTAATGGTTTTGTGCAATAGTTGAGGTGTAAAGAATATTTCACTGAAGAGAATGTGTCGATAAAAAGTAATTCTTCATGGGAAAGATTGTGTCGATAAAAAGTTATAGATTAAGGTATAATTAAGGTGAATGTTTTAAATGTAATGTTTTTTAAGCTCAATTATATCTTTTATTTTAATCATTATATTGTAAAATAATTTATTAAATATTTTAATAATTTTAATTATGTTATTTGTATATTTATTACAAGACATTAACACACTCACAAATGCGTAATCGAAGACCCGTGCGAACGCACGGGTGAGATACTAGTTTTTTAATTAAAAAAAACAACAATGAACTTTTTTTAATTAAAAAAAAACAACAATGAACTTTTTTCTTTTTTGAGGGGAAAAAACAATGAACTTTTGGTTTTTTTTTTGTCAACAACTTTTGGTTTAGGGTGAATTTGAGATTAGGTAGAAGGGATTAACACCATCATTATTGGGAGTGGTACCATCCTTTTTTAATATATAGATTTATGATTCTTATATATAAAAGGATAGTAAAATTTTTAAAATTGGGTGGTGTCAATCCCTTCCACCTTGAGATTTTGAGGTGAAACTTTGGACCAAGAAAAAAAATGAAACATTAGAGTTGAAACTTCTAGTCCAGCCTTGATCATATATTGTGTGGTATAATAAATGGCCAAAAAAATTGGTGTGGTAACCAGTAACCGCGTTCGCATGAGAATATTTTGTCGGCGTGATGACCAAATAATATGTAATAAATAATGCGTGATAAAAGAGCATGATCATAAATTTTATCTCTATTATTTTTTTATCAACATTTATCTTGATGTTATATTAATCTTATCTTATATTAATTTTAATAATATAAAAATAAATAAGTGAGGCAAAAAAAAAGTAAAGAAATATTGGAGTCAATTTTGTAGTAATCACGTAAAAATTTCATGCAAAGAATGAGCCCTTTATTTTTTCGCTTATTCTGAGGTTATTATGAACATTTTAATTATACTATCGTTAGAAGTGATTGGCTCAATTACTTCAAATTTCTCGAGCTCATCAATTTCTTTTTATGTCTCTAAAGTTGTTTTGATTTTCCAATGAGGTTTTTACTCTATTTTAAATTATTCCCTTTTGCAAAAAAAAAAAATCATTTCTTCTTTGTATTTTTTCATTTTGCACTACTTTTTTGAGACTCTTCCATTTTTTTCTCCTCTCCTCTGAGTTGCTTCTTTTTCCCTTATTCTTTCTTTTGCTCTATTGATGCGCTTATTACTCTTTCATTACATTTTGTCTCTTCTTTTTTTGCTTGATTAGCTCACAAATGCACAAGATAAGATAAAGTAACAAACTATCAAAGCCCCAGAGATAAGAAAATGACTAGATGAAATTTGCTAGATCCTAGAAAATTCATGTTACAATTCAATTTTGTACAACTTTACAATAAAATTCTATTTTTTAAGTGGTTTTGAATTTTAAATAGCCATCAAGTTAGGTAGGTGATTGGGAGGGAATTTGGGCGAGAAAAATTAATTTGATTTTTCTAAAATTATGCTATGTGGTTAAAGATAAATGTTAGAGAATATGTAAACATGGTTAAAATAGGTAAATATCTTTTGCATATCCCTTATATTATAACCTAGGATCTTTGTCGATCTCCCACTTATTTTTTACCAATTATGGTGTATATTTAGTTTCCTTTATTATAGGCTATGAAAGGAAACTAAATATACACCTTAATTAGTAAAAAAATAAGCGAAAAATCAACAAAGATCCTAGACTATAATACAAGGATATGCAAAACATATTTACATATTCTCTAGCAATAAATGAGAAAAAATTTATTATTTAATTTTTACAAAAATTAAGTTTAATCATGATGTGTGAAATTTGAGGAATACAGAAAATAACCGAATACTACTTTTTTTATATATGAATACACAATCATATATTAAAAAAATTTAAATAAAAATTATAATTTTTCTTAAAAAATTTCAACCCGAGTATCATCAAATACAAACTCTAGTTGTTTAACTAATTTTTACCAGCTAAACGCATCTATTAAGTATTCATATCACACTATTCTTACTAGTTAAACGCATCGGTCAGATATTCATATTGCACTAAAATATGCTATATTGATATCGATGCCCGGCTTATTTTTAGTTTATAAGCAATTTTTAAGTAAAAGCTGAAAATAAGAGTTTTAAAAAAAAACTCAAAGTTGTTTGAAAGTTTCATTATTTTATACTTTATAAGCTACTTTTGAGTAAAAAACTATTTGTTTGATAAAAGTATTTTGTGTCAACTTTTTTAAGTTACTTATCATTAATTGTCATATTTATTTCATATAAAAAAATAAATTAACAATATAAATTAAATGAAAGTTGCAATAAAAATAACAATTCTTTGATAAAAACTCAATATTTTTATTTAAAAAAAAACTAAACACAATATAAATTTAACAAAATAATAATTTAACTTAAAATTTTTTAAATGTGTAAAAGTTTAAATAACAAAAAAATTCATAAATATTAAAGTGAAATAAATAATTCATACATGAGAAGAAAACTTTTTGAAGGTTTTGGTGAATTGCTATTTTTACAAAAAGAAAAGGAAAAGATATTCAAGATTTCAAGTGTTAATATGAATACTGAAGTATTAATTACGATGAGTCCATAAAATAAACCAACTTTTTTTTTTGAAAAGCTCATATTTTTAACTTCCAGCTTAAAAGTTAGTTTTTTGCATTTTGTACCCAAAAAAAATAAGTCAGCTTAAATTTAAGAGGTTTACTACAAATTCTGTTTGGTCTAGCTTTTACTTATAAGAGGAAAAGAAACAAAAAAACTGGGTCAAACACTACCTTAGTAATGTTTTTCACAAGAAAAATAGTTTGTATACATTCATTAGGGTGCATAACCTATTTGCTTATTTGGTTTATTAATTTTTTAATAAAAAAATAATAAAATATAGTAAAAATTTGATTTGACTTATATTAAGTGAATTGTATACCTTAATTGATGTATATGAATCATTATTATTTCTACAAACACCTTAATCCTAAACAAAAGTTAGTGTTTTCATAAGTACGTTAGAGACCCTACCTGAGTTATTTGTATTTAAATATAAGAGTTGTATAAATTAAAAAAGTGATTTATACACGTGAAACTTACGTAAAAATTATTAAACATTTATAAAAACTCTTTTAAACACATCTCATGCATGAGAGATGTCAATAAATAGTTTGGTATTGAGCATTTCTTCTATTCTCGAAAAGCCACTCAAAATAATTTATGAGAGTTTAATAAAAGATATAAAAAAATTTATCCAAATAGTAAATATGTTTATTGAGAATTAATTCACATTTTGAGAAGTGAATATCCATTTACCCCAAAAAAAAAAACACTTTGAGAAAGTAGCTAAATCAAGCTCTATATCAAGAGTTGTTTATGAGCATTAATTTAAATATGTAATCACAAAATCTGGAAGTAAAAAACTGCAAAAATAACGTTATCTGTAATTACAACTCTTGATGATTGGAAGTATCAAGCGTCGCTTTGGCCGAGTGGTTAAGGCGTGTGCCTGCTAAGTACATGGGGTTTTCTCGCGAGAGTTCAAATCTCTCAGGTGACGTTTTGCATTTTTTATTCTAAATTTGTTTTTTTTGGGTTTATTGTAGG
Source organism: Cyamopsis tetragonoloba (assembly GCA_037177725.1). NCBI lineage: Eukaryota > Viridiplantae > Streptophyta > Magnoliopsida > Fabales > Fabaceae > Cyamopsis > Cyamopsis tetragonoloba. The sequence continues at coordinate 57,180,501 of CM074124.1, read as the reverse complement.
TTTGTAATGTTATCCGTTCATCATGCACAAAACTGTTCTTCTGCTCTGCCTCTGACACCTATATTTTTTAAGTATAATAATAATAATAATATCCTCTAGTTCCAAATTGGTAGTAGTGTGTGGTGAAACAAAGCTGTCTCACATTCACATTCCACTTTACAGATATAGTGTCACCATTGATTCACGCCATGATTGAGATTTGAGACACGCCACAAGCAAGACAAGAGTAATACTCAAGCCACAAGCAACAAAACAATGTGCCTGTCTCACAATTCACAAATATCGGGAGTTCGAGTTTCGGATTCACAATTACTAGTTACTACTACTATTTTCCATTTTAAAAAATTATTTCCTAAACAGTTGACTTATAGTGTACTATTTGGTTTTTAATTAAAATAAAGTTGCTACAAGTTAAGAATTGTTTCGCCTATTATAGGTGATTAACATTTATGTTCAAATAAATTATGATTATTGATATTTAAAGTAAATTTACATAGACAACTGAAAACTACAATTGAACTTAAACTCTTTCATTTATGTTTGTACTCTTAGGATTTTGATTTAAATGCATTTTTCATCTACCAACTATGTGCTTGTTTGGATTAAAGTGGATTCACTTCAACGCTATTTTTGTTGCGTTCATTGGATCCGCCTCGACTTATATGTTAAATTTATCTCAACCATTGATTTATCTATCTTGACGTGATTTGACGCTAATTCAAACACACACTATGTTTTCTATTAGTTGCGTCTTATTGTTTAGAGTTTATATATATAAAATATTAATTATATAATATTTTATGATATTTTTATTCAAATACCTCTATTTATGTGTTTTAACCATCCATTTCATTTGTTGTTTTTAGTATCAACTATATATTATTTATAAATGAGGGAATGAATAAAAAACGATTAAATAAGTTTTAAAAATACAAAAATAGTAATACTTATAAAACAAAATCTTAAGGCTAAAATAAAAGAATTAGACAGAGTATTGTAATCATAATTTATGTGGTAAATTATAGGTCAAGTAAATTATTAATCTTAATTTAGATTTGTCTCTTGGATCCAAAAGTTTTTCAAAATTATTAAACTGGAATATCATCTCCTTAAACTAATTTTTTCTGTAACAAAACAATTAATCTTAATATTCTTAACACAAATTCAATTTTAAGTTTATGTGTAATAAATAAAAATAATATACTAGCCACATTATAAGATTCTTCCCGCACGTGTGCGACCTTAATTTGCCTAACACCCTCCCAGCTAATCGCCATGACAATATCATTAAGATAGGTGCTAGCTAGTAAAAATGTAATGGGTTTTGCTCTCTGTTGGTTTAGCAACTCATGAATAAAATTTTAGTATTGAAAAGTGTAGAGTATTTAATGTTATGAATTTTTTTAAATTTATTTTAAATGTAAAATTTTTATTTATGGGTAGCTTAATTATTGCCCTAAGGGCCATAGATAGCAAAATTTAAATGTAATATACTAACTACAAATTCTTAATATATTATTTTTTTTGTTGATTAAAAATATAGTGTGATTCCTCATTAAATAATATGGTGATTTTTATGTTTAATTTATATAGATCATAGTGTTTTATTGGTTGAATATAATTTAATAATGATATATTTTTTTAATGAAAAATAAATATATAAATATAATCTTGCTAACTTACAACAATCAGTACTAATCGTGTCTGGTTGAAATTAATTTAATTAGCATACATTACAATCGTAACTTTGTAAGCATACTTAGCTTAGCTTGTCTCCCTTCTGCGGAGCAACCTATAGACCATGGAAGATTCATAAGTTTATTTTCATTGCCTCCATTATATTCTTTGAAGTATACTGTTTATTATATTTATCTTTTATATTCATATTACTGGAGTGATATATGCATATATTAATGATAGCAGTATAACGGAAATTGTGCTGAAAAACACAAACAAAATTGAAATAGTCTGTATATTTATTTATTGAGTAATGCTAAAGCTTCATAAAATTCCTCTTACCTATCCTCCTATTACTATATAAAGTATAAAATTAATGTAGAGGTGTTCACGGTCCAGTTTAGTTCGGTTTTGGGGGGTCAGCATCCGAACCGATCAATTTACTCTTGTTCGGTTTGGTTTGGTTTAGTTGGTTTCTATGAGACAATCAGAACCAAATCAGTCTGATTAAATTCGGTTTGTATTGGTTCGGTTTTCGGTTTTAATATTTTTTTATAAATTATAATTACAAGTAAATAAGTAATGTCATCAATAATAATTAACGTAGGCAAAAAACTAAATCATGCAAACAAAACGATAAAATTAAAATAGCAATATCTAATTAATTAATTCTTTAACAATCATTTCTCTAAATCCCAAGCAAACAAAAAATTAAGGTTCTTTCATTTACGGTTAAGGATTATTAAGTAATTTTAATATTAATATTATATAAATATAATAATATATTTGATTTGGTTTGGTTTTTTTGGTAGAACCAGAAACCGAACTGAACCAATCAAAAAATTCGATTTTTCCAAATTTTTCGGTTTTTGGTTATTTCAGTTTTCGGTTTTCCAGTCCGGTTTGATCGATTTGGAACGGTTTAGTCCGGTTTTGAACACCCCTAATTAAATATACTTTCAATCTTAAAACCATAAAAGAATTGAAAAATATGAATTAGAAGAATTAAGAATGACTCTTATTTTTTTCATCACAGTGTTGATTAATTTTGAGTTAGTTGAACTCGTCTCCGTATTTTGTTTTTATGTTACATATGTTGTCACTCTTCAAGTCTCCCATCCTAACCTCATTTATTTTCTTCACATCAATTTAAATTCATATTTAAAAAAATCTTTTTACTTACTCATTAAAGAATATTTTAATTCCATACCTCCTATAATAATAAGAAGATAAATAAGAGAGTTTTTAAGAAGTTTTATCATTACTCATTCATTAATCTCGTTCTTGTTCACACTTCACCTTCTTTTCCTTTTATTTTTTCTTTTTCACCTACCTTGTCTTAATTTAATTTAATAAACCTGAATCTTCACAATGTGAAGATGGATGACCTCACTAAATTTTAATTGTATTTTGTTAACACTTATTGTTTTTGTTTGTTCTATTATTGTTTCACTTGAATCATAAGCATTTGAATTTTGTGGAATGAAAGAAGTTGAAGTGTGTAGAAAATAAATGAAAGACAACTAGACAAGTTATCTCAATTATGTCGTTAATTTTTTTTTTTGCCACATAAGAAAACCGTTAGGCGCACCAACAATTTTCTAATTTGTTAGTTTAAAATATTAAATTTAACGGGTGGGAGATAAAGAGGAAAAACTTTTAGATGGACACGTACTTAACACGTAATTTTAGGCACAGTCAATAAAAAAAATCAACTCATTAAAATTTATCTAAACTGAAAATTTAAAATAAAATTATTTTTTCTTCTTTTTCACATGATTCAAATAGTTACTTATAGTTTTAGAATTCAATCAAAAGAAACTACTAATTTTTTATAATTTTTAATAAATTAGTTCTTTTTATTAGTTGTGTTCAAAGATGATGTGTTAGGTCCGTGTCCGTTCAAAAATTTTTCCATAGAGAGATGGGCACGTGTAAGCAGCTGGCAGAGGGCATAAAAAACGCGGAAATAGCCGTTGAGGAAATCCAACTGACTCAAGTCAATGTGAAGTGCCGGCCTGTTATCTTCTCCCCTAATTATTTGGCGGGCTCCACTCTCCAACGCCTTAGATCCGTCATCAACGCCCTCCCATTCACTCTTAATTTTTAACACTAGGAGTAATAAATTAATTTGTGAAAAAAGTAATATGCTATAAATTTTCCAACTAAACTCTAGTACATGAATATTAATAGAAAAATATTTAATTCTCCTACTAAATTTTCTTACTCACTTAATTTTGATAAGTGTTATTTATCTTCACTTAATATTTACATTTTAGAAGATATATAACATTTATCATAATTAGATGAATAAAAAAATTAATAAAAAGATTTAGTAGGAAAATTAAGTATTATTCATAATAATATAAAAAAATTTGATAAGCCCACCCACCGGCCCTTGAAAGTGGGGAGGGTCACGCTGGGTAGAGAGTGATTGTCTACTATGGAGGAATTCATCATTATTATTTATATTTATGAATTACATAGATTAGATGAGCGGTTACATAAACAATAACTAAAACATTAGAGGCAAAGTAGCAGAAAATTGAAGTGACATGACCCAAATTAAATACTACTACTACTTGGAAAGCAATTTATTTAAACAAAGCAACGCGTCTTTGAACAACCAAGTCCTAATGATGCTTGCTTCTCATTATAATATTCTTCTTAACCTTCCAAATACGCGTCAAAAATTATTTATTAAAATAATTCATTTTAATACTTTTACAAATAAATTAATATTAATTCTAGTCATATAATTTAGTTGATGATACGAGATTCGATTTTCCAATTATACTAGTTTCCTATGAAAAAAATTATTATTCAGTTGTTAGTTAAAAAATCCTAGTTTCGGTTTTTTTCCTGAACAAAAATAAAAGTGATTTTATTATAAGAAACATACTTTTTTTTAATTGTATAATTATTTAAAAATTTAATTTATTTTATTTACCTTAATTAATTATGAAATAACAAGAAACTTATCAATTAACTCTAGGGTTGGCTTAGCAGCGTAGAGCCCAGCAAAGTTTATGGAAGGTACGATCCACGGTAGGAGGTGTCGTGTTCGAATCTTACCTATGCCCGAATTTCTGGAGGCTAGGACAAACGAGATTAACCTCCTTTTAAAAATGAAAAAACTAGTTAAAAAAAAAAAAACTTATCAATTTTCTATACAATTGAGTACAAATATTAATGAAATATACATATCAAATACATTTTATTGGTGTGAGAAAATACTCTTCTGTTCTAGTAGTACCACTTAAAAAGCCTCACCTCACTTCTCTACTAATACTTCAATTTCAATCTTCAAATTTTCTTATCCAACTTCTTCCTCTTCTTCCCATATTTAGAACAACCCAAAAATTTCTCACACAAAACAAACAAGCACCACAAATTTCCAATGCCAACCATTTTCCTTCGAATTTTCCTTCTTTACAACCTCGTAAATTCCTTTCTCCTCTGTTTGGTTCCCAAAAAGCTGAGACCTTTTCTCCCTTCCTCCTGGTTCCCCCATCAAATCCAAACACCCCCATCTTCTTCGTCAAGGGCCATTATCATCACCAACGGTAAAATAATGGACCCCGAAGAGCTCAAGCGCGTGTTCCAGATGTTCGATCTGAACGGCGACGGCAGAATCACGAAGAAGGAGCTCAACGATTCGCTCGAGAATTTGGGGATTTTCATCCCGGACAAGGAACTATCGCAGATGATCGAGAAGATCGACGTGAACGGAGATGGGTGCGTGGATATCGACGAATTCGGGGAATTGTATCAATCCATTATGGATGAACGCGACGAGGAAGAAGATATGAGGGAAGCCTTCAACGTTTTTGATCAGAATGGAGATGGGTTCATCACGGTGGAGGAATTGAGAACGGTTTTGGCGTCTTTAGGGTTGAAACAGGGAAGAACTGCCGAAGATTGCAAGAAGATGATAATGAAGGTGGATGTGGATGGTGATGGAATGGTGGATTTTAAGGAGTTTAAGCAAATGATGAAAGGGGGTGGATTTAGTGCTCTCATTTGACCCTTTCTTTCTTATTTTATTATTTTGTTTAACATTCGTTCATCCCACCCTTGTAAAGTAAGCTCAGTTTGGAGGAAAATAGAAATTAGCCTGTGTTTGTTTTTACCGTTGGACCAATGTGGTTCGCGAATGGTTATAATTTATAAATGGTTATGATTTGTTAAAACAAAGTCTAGAAGCAATGGTTACTTGCTTGGAGTGAAAGTGTTTTCACGTTGAGTCAATGGTAAAACAAATTCATGATGTTCGGATCAATCCCATCATTTTTTCTCATGTAATGTAATGTGATGTTGGGGATGCATTGGAAGAGGTTTTTGTTTTTTGGCCAGTCCCAGGTGTTGGGTGGTTTGGTTAGCACTTAACCCCATATTGGTGAGATAAGATGAGATGAGCCCTTCTCAGCAAATACTTAACTTTTGTTGTGTTCTTTTGGGACGAGGGGAGGAAGGGAATTGGAATTACTGGGGCTACTGCAACTGTCACAAGATGTCTTTGTGTTTTGTTGTTTTCTGTCAAAAGTTTTGGGGACGAGAAAGGTTGATTCTGTTTGTACTCTTGATTCAAACATGTTTGATTATTATTCTTTTATTTTTTTAAAAAAATTTTGATCTTCCTGTTTTCTTTGATCTTTTGCTGTCCTATATATGATTTTCGTAATCTGTTAACTTACGGGTTAGGATATACTAAAATATTGCTCAGTAAGATATTCACTTGAAAGCTAAAATTTATTGAGATGATCTATATACATCACAAAAAGAGTTCATGTTTAGTTATCAATAGCAATATTCAGCTGCTCGCTTGAGGGTAATTTTAGTACACGCCAAAAGTTAATTCTGACAGTTTTGCAGGCCACAGTGTGTTGGGATTTGGAGGTTTGTCATGCAACAGCATCTTGAATCTTAAATGATTTGGTAAAGCCTGCACTCTGCATATGCATAATTCGTTATGACAGATTGTCTATTTTGTTGGCATGATGCTCATAAGCCATCCACTACCCAACAAAAAATAATGCTTCTGGTCAATTTTTTATTAAGGAAAGGAAACAAAGAAAATAGTCTTGCAGATCTTGCTACTTGCTTGGCACTTAAGTGTACATCTAGTATCATGTCAAATGTGAATCTGACACATGAAAGCTATTAAGTGAATTCTTTGTTTTACATTTGAATGAGGTTAAATATGGATATGTTACAATGTAACTAAGAATAACTTTTAAACTTTGAATTCACATTTAATATGTTCTAATGTTCTAAAGATTATATATTATGTTATGAGTTTCCGCTTAAATTCATCTTTTACCAAATACGGAGTCAAACCCATTATTTGAAACAAGCAAGATAATGCCTCAACCCTCAACACCATTGTTGCTTAAAATCATTAGAGAGGTAGTAGAAGTTCCTGTACACATCAGGATAATTGAACATTGAGTTATTAGCCACAATATGGAGGGACAGGTAGAAGTGAAAATGGGGATTCTAGTATTCTCTTTTTTGTTATAAATATTGAAAATCTGAGTTGAATGGATTTTCTCAAAGTTCATAATAAAATTTTGGCCAAATTAATACTTTCGTCCTCTAACTCTTTTTTTTTTCAATTTCGTCCTTTGACTATTTAAAGTTTCATATCCGTCCTCTAACTCTTGTCAGTCGAACAAATTCGTCCTTTTTTAACGTTCCGTTACTAACGGTAACATTGTTGTCTGATGTGGCACAAACGGTAAGAAATTGTGTGACATGGCAACTGAATAACGTTAAAAAATTTAAAATAACTTTATTTAAATAAGATTTGGGATTAGGGTTTCAATGTCTAAGATTTGGGATTAGGGTTTTAGTGTCTCCTTCTCTTCTTCTTCCTTGTGCAGCATCTTCTTCAATGGCGTCCCATTGTTCTTCAACTAGTGGGAGCAGGCGCACAAAGCGAGCTCCTAGATTTGGTCCTTACTGCGATTGTGGTGATCAGACAGTTGTGTGTGTGGTAACGAAGGCAAACGAGAACCAAGGAAAAAGGTTTTGGGGTTGCCCAAATTATAAAAAAGCCACAAATTTCAGTCTTAATCTATTACATCTTTTACACTCAAACTTCTTCTCATTCTGAAATGGTTAAATTTTGTTGTTGATATTTGTAGGATGGAGTGAGCTGTGGTTTCTTTGACTGGTTTGAAGAGGAAGCAAATGAGAAGGAAGCTGTGTTGCAAAGGCAGAGACGAAGGATTAGAGAATTGGGGGCTTTGGTAGTTTCATACAGGAAATGGAATAAAATGTTGATTTGGATTTCATTGTTTAGCATAGCCTTGAATTTGTTTTTCCTAGTTGTGTGGACATTTGGGACCAATGAGGTTGAGTTGATTTGTAATTTAGCTGTTTGGATTAATCGTATTTAGAATTATTAGATGGGTTTAAATGTATTTTGAGGTTGAGTTGATTTGTAATTAAATTGTTTGGATTTAATGATGTGTTTAATTTAAAAGTTTTGGTTGCAATTGCATTTTCTACTGGTATTGTTGAGATTTAAAAACTAGACATAATAAGGAAGAAGGAAAAAGGAAGAAGGAATATGAGACAATAAGTTCAGGCTTTTGCACTGACAATATAATGCCTAACATAACAGAATAAAATGCCACAAAATAGAAGGTCTTTGCCTTGACAAAATAAAATGTCTACCTTCACGAATTAAAAGGCCTAAAAAGACAATAACACCAACAAAATAAAAGGCCCTAACATAACACAATATGAGGCCCCAAAATAAGACAATAACAGGCCATCCACAAAATAAAAGGTCTGTGCCTTCAATAATAAAATAAGTTCTATGCCTTCTTCATTGGTGGTCTTCTTGTTGGCAACTTCTTTGGCCTAGAAGAAGTTGGAGTAGTACCAGCAAGTTGAGAAGATGCATGTCCTGTAGTTTCAGCAGATGCAACTGAAGAAATTTGTGATGGTTGAGATGGTGCACGAGTAGGAGCTTGGGATGGTGCATTTGGAGGAGGTTGGGGTGGTGCATGATCAGGTGCTTGGGATGGTGCATCAGATGGTACATCAATAGGTGGATCTCTTGGTGGAGCCTTACATGTGAGCTTGTTGTGTCCCCTCTCTGCCACAATTTCTACACTTAAGTTTGATCCTCTTCTTGCCCATTGATGTGGCATCCCTAGACAACTCTCCAGCATCCTTGTTTCTTGACTTTTTGGGTCTCTCTAGCTGCCTCTTGATGGGTGGTGATAAAATATCAAAGTATTCGGTCTCCACCCACATGTTTGGACCGTTCACAGGCTGTAGCATGTACTGATACACAGCTTGATAAGCTTCCTTCCTATAATAGATTGGAATTCTTGTGGATTTATTTTTGCGTTATTCATGCATGAAATTGCATGACGACAGGGTATCCCAGTAAGCATCCAAAATCTACAACTGCATTCCTTAGTCCCTAAGTCCACCACAAACCTATCCCCTGTGTAAGAGATATGCTTGACTTCATACTTTCTGTCCCCAGCCAATCTGTGCACAAGGACCAAATGGTAACCAATTAAAACAGGACGCAGGACCAAATTGAAACCAATTGAAACAATTAGAGGACCAAAATGAAACCATTTAAAAAGTTGAAGGACCTAATTAAAACCAGTTAAAAGTGCAATAACAGAGATAACAGAAAGCAAATACCTTGGGACCCACGAGTTAGTTCCATCTTGTTCTTTTTGGAGCCTTTTGAGAATCTTTGGTAAAATGTCTCCCTTAAACAACATTACCCTTTGATTTTCAGCCCATCTATCCATAAGGTATACCCTTATTTCTTCCAACATTGTCACAATGGGCTTCTTTCTTGGACCCAAAATCACACTGTTAAAAGTCTCAGCCATGTTGTTAACTACTGCATCACATTTGGAGTTGAAAGAGAATTTGCTTATGTTCCAAAACCTTGGTGGGATTTTAATCAAGTATTTATAAGCCTCCTCATTCACCTTCCTTATCTCCTTCATTTGTCTTTCCCACTCTTGAGGATATGTTGCCAATGCAGCCCTCCACATTAGTTGTTTCAGTTGTAACCCTGGAAACCTCTTCCGAAAGTTAGAATACAAGTGTCTAACACAAAATCTGTGTTCAACACCAGGGAGTAGTTCTTGAATAGCAGGTAATAGTCCCTGAAATAAAACAATTTAAGACTAATAAATCTAAGAGTTTAATGTGTGCAAGTGTATAACAACATATTGGATACAAAAGGACCAAGAGTCTACCTTCTGCTGGTCAGATATGAATGTGTATGACCTTGCCACATTCCTCCCTCCAAGATCTTCTATCAACAACTATAGGAACCACTCCCAAGATTCCCTTGTCTCTCCTTTAACAACAGCAATAGCTATTGGAAACATCTGGTCGTTAGGATCCCTACCTATTGCTGCAAGCAGTTGACCTCCATATGGGCCTTTGAGAAAACAACCATCCACACTGATAACAAGCCTACACTTCTTAAAGCTTTTGATGCATGCATCATAAGCTATGTAAAGTCTCTTAAATGTTGGCAACATTTGGACATCAGGGTTCTCTAGGTCAGCCTCATCACCAATAGGCTCATTACACACCAATCTAACTGTAAAACCACAATTAGATCTCAGCAGTTCATGACAATAGTCTTGAAGTCTCCTATATTGCTCCTTATAAGAACCATCTACCTCCTCCAATGCTTGCTTCTTAGCTCTGTATGCCTTTGACTTTGTGACCCCCAAATTCCATTTTTCGTGTGCTCTATCTTGAATCGTTGTCAATTTTATGTTTGGATTCTCCTTTAAATTCTGTTGCACTGTTTTGCTCAGCCACTTGGCAGATAGCATGGGAATTGTATATTCTCGGCTGCAAGTATGTGTATCAACCAATTTCCTCAACTGCCATGTCTCCTCATCAGGAAGTTTAGAACAAAAAACCATCCATGGACATTCTCCTTTAGTACATATGACCCTCACCCGAATCTTGTCATTTTTCTGGAATTTTAGATCCATACCAGAGTGCACAGCGCTATTGCTTCTTTAAAATCCTCCCTTGTTTCAAAATAGGTTCCAAGTTCCCACTTGTAATCAGTCATTCTCTTAAGTTGTTTAAACAGGGGATATCTTCTTGGTCTAGCCTCCTCATCATCCTCACTGCCACTTACCAACTCTTCAGACACATACTCATCATCTGACAATCCCTTGCTTCTAGGACCAGCAACATTGTTCAATTCCTCATCATCAGATTCATCATAGGTATTTGGTATTTCTTCAACAACATTAGAACTTGGTGGCACTTTTCTTGGTCTTCCCTTCTTCTTCTTAGGCTTACTTGTGGGTTCAACAATCTGTTCTTCATCAATTTGTTCACTTGGTTCACTAGCTGCCACATTATTTGGTCTTCCCTTCTTCTTCTTCTTAGGCTTACTTGTGGATTCAACAATATGTTCTTCATCAATTTGTTCACTAGGTTCACCAGATGCCACATTATTTGGTCTTCCCTTCTTCTTCTTAGGCTTACTTGGTCTTCTTCCTCTCTTCTTCTTTGTCCTGCTTGTGTCATTAACAACCCTCTCACTGGTTCAACAATCTGATCACTACCTGCCACTTCATTTGGTAGAGTATCTTCCTCAACCCCAGCAATAGTATTCACACCACCAAATAAGTCCACATCTCCATGCTCATCATTAGAGTCCCCAAAGTTTATGCTCCATATCTCTTCTTCATCAACATCATCAAGAATATCATCAAGCACCGCTTCAAAACCACCAGCATCTTTATCACCAGTAATATCATCATCTACCCCCTCTTCCTCACTCATATCTCCAACCACTTTATCTTCACTAGCCACATGATCATCACCAGCCACATTAGTGTCTCTGTTTTGCATTTCATCATCTTTATTATGTTCTTCATCTCCACCCTCTTCCTCACCCATATAATCATCTCTAACCACTTCATCTTCACTAGCCACATGACCATCACCAGCCCCATGAGCCTCTCTGTTTTGCACTTCATCATCTTTGTTCTGCACTTCATCACTATCATTTGGTCCCTCAAGAAATAATACATTATCCACAAACTCTGGCTCAGAAATTTTATGCACTACATAAACATGTACCTGCCCAAATGCCTTAGCCACGCTTGTCATTTCCTTTGCACCGATATCATCAACTAATTCTTTCATACCAACATCTAGTCCCTTCCCTCCTATTTTATAAAGAATCTGATCCACTTCCACATACCCTAGTTGTTTCTTCATCTCAACCATAAATGTGAAATAACTCCAATAATCCTCTACAAAATCCATTATAGTGAGCATTCCACCCACGTATTTAGTTTTTTTCACCCTCTGAAAATGTCCCCCATGGTGCACAAATACATCAATTCCTCCCATGCCCTAAAATGCAAACACTGATACTATCAACTTCAACTAAATCACACAAAATAGAATATTGTAGGTAGACCACATTGAATACAACACAACATTGATACCGCCATTGATGGCAGTATATACCTAATACCACACGAACGCAGTAAATCAAACCAAAAAAAAAACCTAATAAGTAGAAAATAAATCGTACCTTTTTCCTTCGATTCCAATCTCGATGATGAACGTCTTGCTGGGTTATGAACGTCACTATTTCGTCGTCTCCTTCGCTTCCTCACCAAGTCAAGACTCTGTAACTTCCTCTTTCACTCCACGGTAAACATAAACCATTGATGTTTTTTTCATTGTTTTTTCTTTTCTTTTTTACTCAAAAATAACTTAACAGTGACCACAAGCCACGTATGAATCCATGTCAGCACTGTTACTAACGGTGTTAAATGAAACTAACAAAAAGGACGAATTTGTTCGACGGACAAGAGTTAGAGGACGGATATGAAACTTTAAATAGTGAGAGGACGAAATTGAAAAAAAAAAAAGAGTTAGAGGACGAAAGGACTAATTTGACCTAAAATTTTAGAAAGATCACTTTGGCGTTTGTGTAAAATTGTAAAGTGGGGGTTATCTAGTACTAGAATATCACTATTTTTTATTCAAAAAAGAAAAAAGAATACCACTATTTCTTTCACCAATAAAAGGGGGTAAATTACTGGTGTATTAGTAGTAATTCAAACTTAAAGCAAAAGATACGGCCGGGTCCAAGTAAAATATGGAATGTGATCTAACACAAAGAAAAGTGAGAATATAATTATTGAAAATAAAAATTATCATTGTAATGGTTAACCATTCGAATGTGCGGCCGTAAAAGGTTTAGTCCAACATGTAAAATTTTCACAAGGGATATGGCCAAAGTGCTCACAAGGGTAATTTTCAGCAAAGAATAACAGCACATAAAATTAACTTGGAGAACCTAATCCAGGACATGATACACACCCAAAAATGAATTCCGCGGTAAACTAAATGCTGCCTGAAGTTTATTGCAACCACTGCATTACTTCTAGCCAAATCTCATTTAAATGTTGGCAGAGTTGTGTAGCAGTGATTACCCGCCATCTGAATCTGATTTGTCATCCTCAATCTCTTTTATACTTTGGACTATATCGGCAACTTTTTTAGAGATGTGTTCCGTGTGCATTTCCAATTCATTCAAAATCTCTTTTAACTGTTCTTCATATGCAGCACAGCGTCGTTTGCACTTTTGCCTTTCATTGTACAACTCAAGTGATAGCTCACGGATTCTCTTATCTTTTTCATCCTGCGACACAAATCATCAATGAAAGTTTGAGGTACTAAAAATGAAAAAACAGAACATAGACATTAGACCATAGCATCGGATTTAAAAGAATTAAATTATCCAACATCCTCAGATTTCAGCTTCAGATGCAGCTCCAATTCTATATAACAGGTACTTGATTTATACTTTCAATCTTTTTGTTTCGTTTTTCTTTCTGTTTTTTGTTTTTTGGTTTGGGAGGGACTCTCATTCAATTGCAATGAAAGTCAATTGGCGACTCCCATTTATTCTTGATGTAATATCAGTAAACCTCCAAATTGGAGAGGGAATTGGCTAGATCAGTGGGGAATATATAGAAAACCAGGGCGACAATGACAAGGCCGGTGTGAGTAAAGGTTTGAGATGGAGATACCTGGGACTCTCAATTTGCAAGGCATTATCTGTATTTTTCTATTCAAGTTCATCTTGTTCTGTGTATTTCAAGTGCACCAATACTGATGCCAATCTGACGATGACATCAGCAGCAGGATAGGAGATCAAATTCAGTTGTCTATTTTACTTCTATAATCTTGCATGGTTCAACCAAGTATACTTAAAATTGTTAATTTAAAGTGCACTGTTTGCCTGGGCTCTTTCATTATCTTCCCCTAGTTGACAACAGAATGACAAAGGAACTATAGTGTATTCAACCATGGATCAGACATCAGTGCATTAGTACCATCTAGTCACATATGCCACAGCTTGAAGAGACATACCTCGCTAACTAAGTGCTTCCCAGATCCGCGCCATGGAACTTTACTGGGACTCAAGAGTTTATGAGTATGCTCCTTCACAAATTTGGTGACAACCCACTTGCCTCCATCCCGCAAAGCCAACCTTATCATTGCCGGGCAACCTTCCCGTGTGGCCGGTGGAGGAGGAAGCACTCTATCTTTTCTGTGTACATACTTTTTTGCACGAAAGCCTTCTTTTGAGCAGACAAAATCTTGACCAATAACCTGGTTATTTACCCGTGAACGACGATTATGGTGTATTCGTACAGTAAACCCTATCCGCCTACCATAGGCAATATAGAATTCTCTGGCTTCCTCTCTTGAATTGAACTCCATACCAATGAATGGTTCTAAAGCATCTGTATCTGCTGAAATAACTGATGGAGGTTGATCGACGAACTTTTCATCCTCACCTGAACATAATTCTAGACTTTCTGAAAACCCATATTTTACTTTCCCATGTTTCTCACTAATTTCTGCTAGCATATCAAGGTCACCATCATCTGAATCAAATCCCTGACCAGATAGGTGGTCCATCATCCTGCTATGGCAGAATTATGCAGTTAATTAGATTATCCTTCACAACTCATGGGAAAACATATGAAAAATTTGATACATATATAAAAACAAATATTATTAACAATGGGAAGAATATGATTACTGCAGTCTCATAATTTTTTATTTCTCTTTGTTTTTCTATTTCACTTCTTAATCTCCTTGTTGGGAGTATAAATAGTTATAATGTATTAGAAATGGCTCTTGCCTAACTCAACCCAAAAAGCACAAGGGGGAGTGGGATCTCAAGGCATTTCATTAGAGCTTATAGCCCATGAAAATGAAAAACACATTTTACAAACAAATACCACAATCTTGATGAACCAATTTGCATGACTTTTCACCACAGTTCCAGATAACGCAGCTCCAAAATCCCAGACCACAAAATAATCAGCCAAATGGACCAACAGGATAACGATACAGTGATTCACTAATACAATTTTTTTTTTTTTAACAAGTAAACAAAAACAGGCTGATTATCCTGAACTAGGCTCATATACGAGCTTCTTCAAAATGGAATAAGATGAAGAAGACAATGCTTTACCTATCCAGGAATTTGATCAGCCGGATTTCAGCATATTTCTTTTGACACAGGAAGTGGTGGAAGCTGCAAGAAGAAGAAGCAAATTAAGGTTGAAATTGAATTAATCATATCCTTTCAACTAGGAATGCTCCATCTGAATTCTGAACTGTAAAATTAACCACTCGGAACAGCAACATTTCAAACTGTAATGTTTTATATTTCGAAGAAAAACGAGATTAAGTTATAGCGAATAAAATTGAAAGGAAGAGTTCATGAAAAAGGCAATGGATTGGAAAACGAATAAGGCCGAAGCATAAAAATGGCATAAGAAAGAGGAAGTAGATGAACCCTTACTTACCCTGACGATGAGCTGTAGAGACTCCGGCAACCTGGAAATGATTGAAATAATGGTTGGATCGGGTCGGGTCACACGGCTCTATGTCGGAGTGTTCAAATACGAAGGTGATGGAAGGAAGGGTTCCTCCGATACACTCACTATGCAAGCACAGAACAGCAGCAGCAGCAGCACGGTGTTGATAGTGATGCGATGCACGCAGCACGCTCAACTCATTTATTTATGACTTAAATATGTTTTCAATTGGAAAATTCTTATTATCACTCTTTTATATTTATTCTCACTAATATTTAAATACTTTATCGGTTTTATATTATAAGAATATTTTCAATCAATATTAATATTTTATAATATAAAATTATATATAATTTATTAAAAGTAAATTATTATTTTTTTTATACTTTTCCATTATAATTCATCAAGTTTTATATAGAGACACTAAGAGATAATTAGTGCAATAATAAAACAAATCGGTAAGTTACAGAGGTTATATAATTTTTTTAAAAAATAAATACATTAATTAATTTTATTACATATTTTTTTAATAAAGGTAATTGTCTAAATAAGATTTTATAACATGAAATAGAAAGAATATTTTAATAATATTTAAATATTAATATTTAAATTTTATTAATTAAATAGTGCATTTTAAGTTTAAAAATTTTTAAAAAGGAGTAACAATATAAAAAGAAGAACGATGATAACACCACTTTTAATTTTTATAAAATTTGTAAATTAAGAGTTTTAGAGTTGGTTTTTATAAAAACTTTTAGTTTTAATTTAAAAATGATATAATTATCCTCACTAGATAATGTGATCCAGAAAATTTTTCAAAAATATGGAAGACTATTTTTTAATTTCTGAACTTCCGAAAAATAAAATTTGGAATATACTTAGATCATTTTTTTCAAAAAATCTTAAAACTATGTATATTTTTTATTTTGAATTTTTTATTACATTTTTCATTTTTTTGGATTTATTTTTTATAAAATAAATAAAAGATTAAAAAAAAATTTATTATAACACTTTGAAAAAAAATTGATGGTAATGTCTCACTTTTAAGTTTTAATATATAAGTGGCAAGAAAAAAAATTGAGAATAATATAAAAAAAATAAATTGATTTAAGATTTCAATATGATATGGTTTATTTATGGAAATTTTATTTTGGAAAAGAATTAAAAATGTAATAAAAGTTGAAAATTAAATAAAATATAGTTTCAAAATTATTCCGGAAAAACTGATCCAAAGATGTTTTAAATTACTTATTTGGAACTTCAAAATTCAAACAATCAATCTTATATATTTCCCGCAAAACAAATCCGAAAATTGTCCAAATCAAATTTTTTAGAAAGGTCATTTTTGTCATTTTTTAAAAAAGCAATAATGAGGTGTGACGACGCATTTAACAACTATCTAAAGAAAGACTTATATCATCAAATAATCCAGAGAAATAATAGGCACAACTGGAAAATAGGGGTGCTAATAGCAATTACAACTAAAGGGGCAATCAATCAGTTTTGCCCAATACTTTTTGGGCTAAAATTGGACCGGCCCAATGGGTATTTTTGCTTAGGAATCATACGCCATCAAATTCAACGACATTTCCTTTTACCAGACGTCACGTAGGAGAGCACGATAGCGAGGCCATGTGAGGATGGCGGGCACCTGCCATAACCACCACCACGTGCTGCAGCTTGTGCTGTCGTGTCGGAAAATCACCGCTCAGGTCACAAACACCGCCACCTCCTCCATCATCGCCATGGCTTCCTCTTCCGAGCAGGAATTCGTGGCCCACTACCGGGCCCACCTCAATCGCTTTCCGAGATCTAACCACTTCTGGGACGCCAAAGTCGCCTCTCGCGTCGGCGAGAAGTTAGGGTTCCGCCTCAGAGAAATTGGCGTCACCGGAGTTCAAATCAACCCTCGCGAAGAGCAATCCCGCCCCGTCCACTATCGCATGATGGTTTCCCCCTTGTTTGATTCCATCAAACGCACCGGCGTCGAGGTTTCCGGCGTTGACCAATTGTATTGATAGCTTCTTCCACCTCTGTAAGTTTCAATTTAGCTTAATAGCAATTTTTTATCCCTTAGGTAGTGTTAATTTGTGATTTTAGTCTCCATGTTTTTTTGAGAGCATTCAATCCTCATTTCTTTTCAAGGTTCAATTCAGGTACTTCTTCAGTATTTTTTGGATATTTTATTGGATTTTACTCAATCATAATTTTTTTAAAGAGATTACAACATAGTAAAAATTATACTACAAGGTACAAAAATTGAACGCTATAGAAAAATGGACTAAAGGCGCTTGAAGAAAAAAGCTAGCGGACTGAAATCACACACTACCATATTTAGATGTCAAAACTGCAATTAGGCTTTCAATTTTGAATGTCACTGTTGATTATTTATCATTTTTGTGCCAATTTCTCTTTTCTCTTACTGAATAAAAATCTGACTCTGATATAGTATTGTTATTTGGATGACGAATTGTTGTCCCGCACAACGGGAATTGCTGATTGTTGTTACGAGTTGTTTTCGTATCAAAGATAAATGTGCCTGGTCCAGTACCCGGGGTTTTGTTTGTGTTTGTTTCTTCTGCAATCACATTGTGTTTGAGATCTTTGGGAGGCGTAAATTGAGTTTCATAAATGAGGGACTTTTTGTGAGAGCTAGAAATTTGAGTTTTGAAGCAACAGATTTCTAACTCCGTTTTGGCTAAAAAAACAGAGAGAGGCAAGTGTATGTTTAGAAATAACTAAAATAAGTTGGTAGAATTGATTAGGATAAAAGTTGATTCTAGAGTAATGATAACTGGTATTAGAAAAGTGAAATTTTTAGAGATAATGTTTGGACATTCTTCAGTATCGCTTTAACACTTGCATTAGTTGCATGATTGTTTTTATTAATAGCTACTTTTACAATTATATAGAGTGCCCTTGGGAGGCACTATTTAATGATACTAAAAGTAGAAAAATAATTCTAAGAACACATTGTTCCGTCTCTCGGGAATATAAAAAAAAAGAAGCTAAATCCTCCTACTAAACCCTCTTACAAATCCTCCTACACACTTAATTTTGAAGGTTTTAACAAAGAAAGAAGGAAAATATATTCAAGATTTCGGATATTAATTAGAATATTCAGATATTAATTACACTGAGCTTACAAATAAGCTAGTTTTTTTTTTTTTTCTGAAAAGCTCATATTTTGTACACAAGAAAAAAGTCAGCTTAAATTTAGAGCTTTACCATAAATACTGTTTGACCTAACTTTTACCTATAAGAGGAAAAGAAGCTAAAAAAAAGCTAGGCCAAACATTACCTTAGTATTTTTCATTTTGCAATGGCATGTCCAACCTATTTAAGTGCGTTACAGCGTGACATGACGAGCACTACATGAAGAAAAAAAGTAAATGGCAGTGTTTAAATTCGTTGCAAGTTACCCTTTTCATGTAGTGATGATTGCAACGAGATCACAGGTGTGGTTTGAAACCTTAGTGACTCCTTGAGAATACTATGCAACTAGGCCAAAGCCGCGTATGATTTCAAACTACGACAAAGGGACCCCAAATCAAAATCTGTTTGAAAAATGTAAGAAACCCTTTGCGCTGATGATGAAACGGTCTCTGATGAAACGGTCTTTGATGAAGTTCAAAACAACAGCCATTTGTGGTGATAGTGTCTCTGATGTCGTTCAAAACGACATACTTTGTTGTGACGGTGTAAGTTGTGGGGCCCACGTCAGTATCTTGTTTGACTCTGAGCTTGAAACGACTTGAGGCTGCTTGATGTCATCTTCAAATGCTTTGCCCTTGGCGAAATACTCTTCCAGTGAAGGGCATATCGGCGATCCCAGAACAACAGTAGAGGTTGTTACGAGCGTTGGTTTGTGCGCTGCGGTTTCGTCGTTGGTACTCGGTATGCGTTGTTGCGGCAGCTTGTGCTGGAATTTTTGTTGGGTCGTTGGGTTGGGTTTAGGTGGACCCAAATCCAGATGATGAGCCCAACTGCAGTTATCTTCACTGTGTAGCAATTTATGGGTAAAATAAAAAAACAAATTTTGTAAAAAATAAACATTAACAGGAAAATCCTAGGAAAATCTTGGAAAAAAAACATTAATAGGTAAAACCTAACAAAAAATTTAATAGGAAAATGTAGATAATTTTAATGTAATGAAAAATATGTTAAAAAGGAGAAAAATATGTTTTTAGTCCAAATAAAATATAGTACTTTTGTTTTTAGAGGTTATAAAATTATTTTTTGTATTTTGGTTTTTATAAAATGAAAATTTGTTGTTGTTAGTGTTGACCATTAAGAGATTTTGGTTAAGTACTGATTATGATGACGAAGTAATACGTGTCAATGTCACGTTGGATATAAATAATTTGTTAATGTTAATTATTTTATTAATAATAAAAAGCAATAATAATAATAACAAAGCGATGTTTAAGAGTCTTATGGATTTAAATTAAATATTTAAAATTTGTTTTATTTACCATGATGGGTTAAAATTTCGCTTTATAAAGATTGCATTTTTTCCTAATCTCTGCAATCTCTGTAGTGTGACATAACAAACAATTTTTTTTGTTATTTTTATTATTAATAAAATAATACAAAATTAGTATTTATATTAAATACAAGTTAGTTAATATAAATAATTTTATTTCTTGAAAATAAATTTGTAAGAATAATAACAAAAGTACCATATTTCATAGGGACTAAAAAAAGATATTTAACCATAAAAAAATATAACATTTTGTCACTCAACTTAGAGCATACATGTTGGTATCTATGATACCCGTGACACTCATGACACTAGAGGCGTCATATTGAAACATGTGACACACATAACACCAATATTGGCCACAATAACACACACATTAGGAATAACAATAATAATTATTATTATAGAATAATTAGGGATAATTTAACGGAATAATATAATCGACAAGTCAGAAAGACGTAACGAAGAAAATAAATTTTGGGCGATCAATTTCAGTAACGAAAATTTCCAACACAAGCTGCTGCAACAACGCATACCGACAACGAAATCGCAGCGCACAGACCAACGCTCTAACAACCTCGCTGCTAGTTGTTCGGGAGTCGCCGACATGCCCTCTGTCGGAAGAGTATTTTGCCAAGGGCGAGGCATTTGAAGATGACATCGAACAGTCTCGACGTCGTTTCGAGCTCCGGGTCAAACAACATACCGACACCCAACCCGTAACTTACACCGTCGTAGCAAAGCATTTTCGACGTGAATGTCGTTCTGAACGACATCGGAGACACTATTACCCGAAATGGCTGTAGTTCTGAACTTCATCTGAGACCATTTCACCATCAAGGCAAAGGGTTTCTTACATTTTTCAGACCGAGGGTAAATCATTAAGCTGAGAGTAAAAAATGAACAAATCTAGACTATCAATTTGCTAATTAATCAAGGTGACCACCATGCTCTCTTTTTTTGGAACCATGTTAGGCATATATCCGAGTACTAGTACTTGTATCTCCCTGTGCATATAATTTTTATTTAATTTTGTTCGAGACTGTGTACTGCACACTTGAAAAATAGAGTAATTTTCAAAATTAAAATAAATAGAGTGTTTTTAAATTACCGGAAATTATTTGAAGCTTCCTGAAAATAATATATGGTTCACTTTGAAGTTTTTAACGCAATTTACCTTATATTGCAATAGTTTTCTAGGGATAATGTACTATACACTTGAAAATATGATGTTTTCGAAATAAAAATGAAAACATGATTTTTAAATTACATAAGTTATTTGAAGATTTTTGAAAATAATTTCTTGTTAACTTTGAAGATTCTAGCTCAATTTATATATATTTTTAATGTGCCACAATCATTTTAGAGATTGTGTACTATACACTTGAAGAATACGATGTTTTTCAAAATAAAAAGAAATGAATATTTTCCAACTATCTAAATTATTTAAAGTTTTCTTAAAACTATACATTATTCACTTTGAAATTTCTAACTCAATTTACATAATGTTTTATATTTTTAATACTGCAACGGTTTCTTTTTGAGATAATGTACTGTACAATTGAAGAATATGGTGTTTTTTGAAATGAAAATGAATAGGGTGCTTTTAAATAACCTAAATTATTTGAAACTTCCTGAAAACAATGTATTATTCACTTTGAAATTTCTAACTCAATTTACATAATTCCTTATATTTGTGAAATTGCAACAATTTTTTTAGAGATCATACTATATACATCTGAAAAATAGGGAATTTTTAGAAACAAAAATAAAATCCTATTTTTAAATTTTTTAAATTATTTGAAGCTTTTTGAAAATAACATATTATTCACTTTGAAGTTTCTAATTCAATTTTCATTATTTTTAATATTTTAAAATTTTCAACAGCTTTTTAGAGATCATGTAATATATACTTGAAAATAGGGTGCATTTCAAAACAAAAATGAATTGGTGATTTCAAATTACATAAATTATTTGAAGATTTATGAAAACAATGTAGTATTCATTTTTAATTTTCTAGCCTAATTTAAATAGTTTTTAAAATTGTAATAGTTTTTTTGAGATCATGTACTATACACTTGAAGAATATGGTGTTTTTCGAAATAAAAATAAAAACTCAATTTTTAAATTAACTAATTTATTTGAAATTTTTTGAAAAAAATTTCTTATTTAATCTAAAGTTTCTAGCTCAATCTACATAATTTTTTATATTATTAAAATAACAACAGTTTTTTATTGATAGCGTACAATACATTTAAATAATAGTTTTTTTTCTAAAATAAAAAAATAAGTAGGGTATTTTTAAATTACCTAATATATTTGAAGTTTTATGAAAATAATTTAGTATTCACTTTAAAATTTCTAACTAAATCTATATAATCTTTTATATTTGTGAAATTACAACAATTTTTTTTAAAGATCGTGTACTATATACTTGAAGAATAGAGAGTTTTTTGAAATAAAAAATAAAGTTATCATTTTTAAATTTCCTAAATTATTTTAAGTTTGCTGAAAATAACGAATTATTCACTTTGTAGTTTCTAACTTAAATTACAAAATTTTTTATAATTTTAAAATTGCAACAGTTTTTTATAGATAGAGTAAATAATATGGTATTTTTTAAAATAAAAATGAAAATTTACTTTTTAAATTACCTAAATTGTTTGAATCTTTCTGAAAACAATATATTATTCACTTCGCCTTTTTAAACTCACTTTATATAGTTTTCATATTTTTTTGAATTGCAACAATCTTTTTAGAGATTTTATACTATACACTAGAAGAATATTGTACGATATGTTTGAAATTGCAATAGTTTTTTTAGATATATTGTATTTTTTTAAAATAAAAATGAAAACACATTTTTTGAATTACCTAAATTATTGGAAGTTTTTTCAAAAAATTATATTATTTACTTTGAAGTTTCTAGCTCAATTTACATAACTTTTATATTTTTAAAATTGCAATTACTTATTTAGAGATAATATACTATACAATTGATAAATATGGTGTCTCTCGAAATAGAAATGAATAGTGCGTTTTTAACTTACCTAAATTATTTGAATTTTTGTGTAAACAATGTATTATTCACTTTGATTTTTCTTGTTCAATTAACATGATTTTTTATATTTTAAAATGACAATAGCTTGTTTGGAGATCTTATACCATACACTTGAAAAATATGATATTTTACGAAATAAAAATTAATAAGGTATTTTTAAATTTCCTAAATTATTTGAAGTTTTTTAAAAACAATGCATTATTCATTTTAAAGTTTTTAGCTCAATTAATAATTTTTTTATATTTTTAAAATTACAACAATATTTTTAGAAATCGTGTACTATCGCTTGAATAGAAATGAAAGCACAATTGTTAAATTACCTAAATTACTAGTTTTTTTTTCAAAATAGTATATTATTTACTTTGAAGTTTTTTGCTCAATTCACTTAATTTTTTATATTTTTTAAAATTACAAAGGTTTTCTTAGAGATCATTATTATACCGTTGAAGAATATAGTATTTTTCGAAACAAAAAAGAATATGGTATTTTTAAATTACCTAAATTATTTGAAACTTTATAGAATAATGTATTGTTCACTTTAATATTTCTTGCTTAATAAACAACTTTTTTTATATTTTTAAAATTGTAATAATTTTTTAGAGAACATGTACTATACAGTTGAACAATATAGTGTTTTTCAAAATAAAAATAAAAAAATATTTTTAAATTACTTGATTTATTTGAGATTTATTGAAAATGTAATTTTTAGCTTGGTTTACATAATTTTTTATTTTTTATGTTTTTAAAAATTGCAACAGTTTTGTATTTTTTGAAATATGATATTTTTAAGTTCGCTAACTTACTAGAAGTTTTTTTTAAATAATGCATTATTGATTTTGAAGTTTCTAATATTTTAAAGGCTTAAATATATTTTTCGTCCTTGCAAGGGTAATTCACTTTTCATCCCTCCAAAATTTTTTGTTGATAAAAAGTTTAAACTTTTCTCAAAATTTTTATTTTTAGTTCGTGCTATTATTTTAGTCAGTTAATTACTGACATAGCTACTGTTTTTATCACATCAGCATTATAAATAATTTTTAATGTTAATATAAGACTCAGAACTTGCAAATATGACAAATTGATAGAAACATCAATAGTTAATTAACATTTTTTTCTCGTCAAATTGCTATATTAGCCTTAAATATAGTTTTTAAAGTTAATAGAGAAACAAATTTGCATATGTGACATACCGGTATGGCAGAAACGTTAGTTACGTTAAGACCAAATTAATCGAATGGACTAAAAGTGAAATTTTTTAAAAAAGTTTAGACTTTTTATCAACAATTTTTTTTACCAAAACTAAATGTAAATTACCCTAATTTTACAAAGATGAAAAAATATATTTAAACCTATTTTAAAATTACCATAGTTTGTTATTTTTTTAAATTACCTAAACCAAAATAATTTTAGAAATCAAACCATAAAGAAAAGAATTCAAGGACTTTCACCCTTTCTAGTTTCTACCCAATTCCCTTTTACGTAAATCCAATTCCAACAAGAAAAGTAACAGCCCATAATTTTCGGTACCGTTGGGACTTTGCAGCGTTGTTTTCTCTCCATAACGGCAGCGTTTTTGTCCCAAACAACTGGACACCCTATCTATTTAATTATGATATTTATTATTTAATTATTTATTTATTCTTAAAAATGCTAAAATAAGAAATTCTTTTTCCCTAAACTCGCCGGCGTTGACTGTTCTGCCATGACAGTGCAATCCCCCACGTTCGTTCTTCGCAATCATTGATGACATGTGATGATGAAGCGTATGTAGTCAACTTTGTAAATTTCACACACAATTATTTTTCTTTTCAATTTCAATATTAATAATAATAACTAATATGTAATGCTTATAATCATAGATATATGTATATGTATATGTATATGTAATTTCTCACTCACTAATGGCAGTTATTTTATTTTTCGGTAGAGAGTAGAGACTAGAGACAAATGGCTATTGTGATTTCATTTTCTTTTTATCAGGCGGCAATTGTGATTTCATGGTTTTAATATTATGATACTTAAACTTATTATTTTCTTCTTCGGATTAAAACTTTTATTTTTGTCAATGGCCGGGGGAGAGGGTCGCGCCCTCTGTCTCTGACCCATTGCCATTTTTCCCTGGTATTTTATTTCTACGATTTGATTTTTCGTTGAATTTGATCTTGAGTGATTAGCAAGCTTTTCGTTTTTGTTTAATTTTTCTCTCTTTCTGAGCATCATTATTATATGCTTTGTCGTTTTCTGTTTCAGTTTAGTCTAGATCGCGATCGGAGACGCTTGATTTTGCGAAGAGGTGCAAATTTATATAATTCGAATAGGTGGTAAGGTTTCTGATATTCCTCTGTGTGAATTGTTGATGTTAAAATAGTTTCTGTGTTCCGTTTGCTTCTGAAATTTGGAGCCTCCGTTGTTTGTTTGTTTTTTCCCCTCTTATTCTTTGTGGAAATTCATTAAACCCAGTATAGGCTCTTAATCTAGCTGAATTTGACTCGGTTAGTGAATATGGCTTGTGGATTCATGCGAAATTGGAATTCTCTTACTGCAATTGTGAATGATGGATGTAATTTTTGAAGTGAATTTGTTATTCAATATATTTCAGGGGAGGGTTTGTGAATTCATTGGAAAATGGGGGTTATGTCCAGGCGGGTTGTGCCTGTCTGTGGTAACCTCTGTGTCTTTTGTCCTTCTCTACGGGCAAGATCAAGACAACCGGTGAAACGGTACAAGAAGTTGATTGCCGATATCTTCCCACGTAATCAGGTCAGATTTTCTATTCATGTTGTTTTTATCTTTGCTTGGTAGTTATTAGACTCGTGGGGTACCAAAAATTATTGGTTCACTTGGCTGTTATTGGAAATTGTATGCATCAGATGGTTTGTTTATTTAATTTTTTACTAACCCTTATTGCTGATGCCATCTTGTGTTTCATTACTGTTGCTCTTAGTGGCTGGTGTGTAATTGTGGAATGAATATTAAGGATTATCATATTTCTGAGAAGTAGGGGCACCAGGGTTTAGGAGGAGTTATGTGTTAGAGTTAGACCCTCAACAGCCAACATGAAACTTGTTGAAACACTTATCATGGATCGATCATGAACTAGGGGCACTGAGGAGTGCTTAATGATACGACTTATTTCTTATACTACAAAGATTATTTGAATTTAACAGATTTAGAATGCTTTGGAGCCCCTCTCAGGATCAAATTATCCGTCTTCCAGTAGTTTTGAAAATTTAGTACCACTATATTCATTTAAAATTATATTCTGACACATCTCTTCTACATGATTTCTGTGACGTTGCCAAAAATCTAGGAGTCAGTTTATGACTGGATCCCACTTTTAGAAACTTATGAGTTGGTGTTTCACTGAGTGAGTGTACTATAGGAGAACTGAAAATTGATTCCCCCTCTCTACCCTTTTGCCTCTCCCCTCCCCTTGCCAAATCATAGAATAAACGAATTTTCTGATTACCTGATGATTAACGTGTTTTGCAGGTTCCTGAACCTAATGATAGGAAAATTGGAAAGTTGTGTGAGTATGCTTCTAAAAACCCATTGAGAATTCCCAAGGTAACTTTATTCTTGAATGCCCTTTTTTTTTCGTCACTCCTAGCTCAGTTGTTTGACATTAATAAAGTCATGGCATGGTGGTGGGAATTTAGATGATCATTATCATAAGAAACTATTAGATTTAGGAAAATGAAAGCAATCAAAAGTAGAATGTTTTATCGGGAATGATATATTTATTGTTTTGAAAGTTAAATAATTAATTAATGCATGCTTTCTATAGTAGTTTAAAACATTAAAAAAGGTGTATTTATTTCACCTTAACTAATGCCCTAAGGGCATTGTTTAGCATGACCCTTAGATTTAATTAAGATAGCTTTATAGAAATTTTGGTTGGCTTTCATCTAATCGCATCATTGACAAAGTCATAAAACTGAAATTTGGGCGCTGGGATTTTAGAGACGGAATTCTGAAGCAGTCATTTGTAATGTCTGATAATAATTTCATATTTTCATTTAAGTGCTAATATTTATATAAGGAAAATTCATTCATTCATTCAAAATTTTGACTGAGGACATGCTAGAGGAAGCAATTGTCATTTAATAATAAATACTTTAAAATAAATAAGAAAGTTGCTACTGAATATATTTAGTGATCTCCCATTGTAGAAGCCTGAATGTTTTCGCTTTTCAGCACTTTTTCACCTAATTTCAATTCTGGCGTTTATTAAATATTTAAATTTGAACAAACCCCACCAAATCAATTCAAGTGCTGAATCTTTTCATTTTCAGGATTTGATTGAGATATCTGACATATCCTAATTTCATGTGGCATTCAATATTGGCAGATTACTGAATACTTGGAGCAAAGATGTTATAAGGATTTGCGTAATGAAAGCTTTGAATCAGTGAAAGTTGTCTTGTGCATATACAGGAAGTTGTTATCGTCATGTAAGGAGCAGATGTAAGTTTTATTCCTTGTATAAGTTAGGTGATTATTCCTCGGATTGAATTGTCTTGATCCCAACATAATATATTGAAACATAAGGCATTCTGGGGGGAGGATTTATCTTCCAATTTCCATTATTGCGGCACCATAAGAGTATTACATTGCAGAAAGTCAGAAACCATTTTGAAATTAAGGACCTTTATGAATGTTTTGTGTCTGTGTATAGGACAGTGGCTAATGATTTATATAATTAATTCACACCAAATGAGTAATCTTAGTTTGTAATCGGATGAGAAACCCTTTTTAAAACATGACTTTATATAGAACTCTCTATCTTAAATATGTTTTTCTTTTCTTTTTTTCCTGAAGCACAGTTTGTCCTCTACTCCTTCTGTAGTCCTATTTGCTAGTGACTTAAGTATCATATGATAAAGTTGTTGTTCAATTTATATTTTCTTGTTGGATGCTACTTTTCCATTGCTCTAAGTAATAATATTCAGATGATGCTTCTTAAATCTTGCAGGCCGCTGTTTGCCAATAGTTTATTAGGGATTATTCGGACTCTTTTAGAGCAAACTCGAGCAGATGAAATGCGAATCTTAGGTTGCAATACTCTTGTAGATTTTATAGATTGCCAGGTATTCAGTTACTCCATCTTTCTGACTTGTTAGTGTTAAAATCATTGTAGCATTGGGAATTTGGGATTGGTTCATGCACATGTTATGAGTGATTTGCCACCCCTTTAAAGCAAAATCACTGATTTCAATTTAACTTAGTAATCTATATTATAGGTCATGCAACTTACTACATATTGCATTTTGAAGATGATGGGTAGTTTTTTTCCCCAAATTTGTTTTTTTGGATTCCATAAATTTAGTGATATTGACCCTTTGAATCAAAAGTAGACAGATGGTACATACATGTTTAACTTAGAGGGTTTCATTCCAAAACTATGTCAACTGGCTCAAGAAGTGGGAGATAATGAACGAGCTCTACTTCTACGTTCAGCTGGACTTCAGGCTCTATGCTATATGGTAAATGCTCCTTCTCTGGTCCATTTGTTACTTGTAGTTTATGCATTCCGGTAATCTGTTAGTTTATAAATGTAAGGACTTTCCTTTTCTTTCTTGATCAATACGTACAAGAGTCCACAAACAGGTGTTTTTATTTTTTTTTGCTAGAAGGGGTTCTCTGCAGATAGTATAATATAGATGATTGATATGGATGGTGATTAACATTAACAGTTTTGGTTGTTAACGAGTATTAGTTAATAAACATTAAACTTCTTCATACTGGTTTGCAACTTTCTTTAACTTGTAGAATGTTTTAAAGAAAAATAATCTGTTGTAATTCAAGGAGTGAAGTGACATATACCAAAATTCGAGAATGAAAATGATACATGCCAAAAGAAATATAACTCTAAGAAGATTTAGTAATTTAAGCTGTAGAAGGCTAGAAGCTTTGTTTTTCGAATTGTAAGAGCAATATTTTTAAATCATTTGAACTGTTTAGCGGTCACACTGTCCCTACCACACTACCTTCTGTCAATTGCCTTTCAGTTTCAAGATCATTTGTACCTTCCCTTGATGCCTTTTGTTCTTTCCCCCTATGTTATTTTGATCAGGTGCAGTTCATGGGTGCGCACTCACATCTTTCCCTGGATTTTGATAAAGTGAGTGCTATTTCCCTACTCTTATTCCTTCAATCTGTCGATTGATCCCAGCAGTGGCATTAAGCAAAGGGTTATATCAAATATTGAAGTTTAGTTTCAATGTTTTTATTCATATATTCCAAATTTGAACCACAACTTATGTCTTGATTTTTTAGGTTAGTTTACACTTGAAGCTAAATGTTTTCCTTGTTGGGTGTGTGGGTTATTGAATAGATAATAACAGTAGTTTTGGAGAATTACATGGATCTCCAGTCTGAATCGAACCTTACCAAGGTAGAGAAACTGAATTCACAATCTCAGAACCAGTTGGTCCAAGGATCTCCTAAAGCAGAAGACCATCTACATTCTTCCTTGCTGAATGGTGTGGCAGGAACTGAGACAGAGTCGAAGTTGTATGTCTTCTCTTACTGTTCTCTCCTCTCCCTTTATTAGGAAGCCAACAGCATCCATGATCCTGACAGGTGGATATTTTGTGTTTGCCACTTTTACAGGGATACTGCTAAAAATCCTGGTTACTGGTCAAAGGTTTGCTTATATAATATGGCCAAACTGGCCAAGGAAGCGACGACTGTGCGGCGTGTCCTTGAACCACTTTTTCATAATTTTGATGCAGAAAACCACTGGTCTTCTGAGAAAGGAGTTGCTTGTCGTGTTTTGATGTATTTGCAGTCCCTTCTGGCTGAATCAGGTGGCCTTATAAAACATCCAGTGTTATTTTTTTCCTTTAGGTTCAAGTTTTGTCTAATTTTCTATGTAACTGATTTTTGTCTTTTGAACACCAGGAGATAACTCCCATCTTCTGTTGTCCATTTTGGTCAAGCACTTGGATCATAAGAATGTTGTCAAGCAGCCTATCCTTCAGATTGATATTATTAACATCATATCACAACTTGCCCAGAATGTGAAACAGCAGGCTTCTGTTGCAATCATTGGTGCAATATCTGACCTCATTAAACATTTAAGGAGGTGCCTGCAAAATTCAGCTGAAGCATCCAGCACAGTAAATGATGCATATAAGTTGAATACTGAACTTCAATCTGCCTTAGAAATGTGTATATTACAACTCTCCAACAAGGTTTGTGTGCTACTGCCGACGTTATTTATCAATTCTTTTGTTTGTCTGTTGCACTTTATGCTATTTGACATCTTGCATCATTCTGAAGCTTTAACTTCATTTTCCTTGAGTGAAGTTTCTTGGATTCTAGATGTCTATAGATCCAAATTGTTATGTGCAGAAGTAATTTTTCTTTACAGCCTTCTATCATTTATTACCAGTCCCCTAACAAGAATGTTGAAAAGCCTCATCTGAATCTCTGACATAAATAGAAGATTAGCTAAATTTCTACATTCCCCCCTCCCCCTCTGATTAGAAATTTTGTCATGATATTGTAAGCAACTAAATTCCAAAAGAAGTATGAGGATTGGGTATGGTGCAGCATTCGTGTCATATTCCTTCTACTATAACAGGTTGGAGATGTAGGTCCCATTCTTGATTTGATGGCTGTGGTGCTAGAAAATATCTCAACTACTACCATCACAGCAAGAACAACAATCTCTGCTGTCTATCAAACTGCAAAATTAATCACTTCCATCCCTAATGTGTCGTATCACAGGAAGGCAAGTGTTCTTACTGACTACTGAGACTTGATATGGATTTTTCTACATGCTCAGCTCTAGTAATCTGTCTAAACTATTGATTTGTTTTTCGACCACTCCAGGCTTTCCCTGATGCCTTGTTTCATCAATTGCTACTGGCAATGGCTCATCCCGACCATGAAACACAAATTGGAGCACATAGTGTATTCTCTGTGGTGCTTATGCCATCCATGTTTTCTTCTAGGTTAGACCACAAAACAAAGATGGCTCATAAGGTACAGAGTGGCAACTTCTCCACTCAGAACGAAGGTCTTTCTGAAGCAGAACACTTGAATGGGAAACTTGTAGAAGGAAATGCAATAGCAGGTGTCAATGGGAACGCACATGTGGTTCATCCATATCACGGTTACAGCTTTACTCCTGATTTAACCGATATAAGAGATGTAAGAAATTTTGTGCATGTCATTAGTAATTGTATGCCTTTAGTATTGTTTCTTTGGTTGGATGGGGTGAGGGTATGCAGTTCCGATTCATCATAGTTTAATTTTAATGAATCTGTTGAATTCAACTATGTTAGATATGTGGTTTTCAGTTGGGTCATTTCCTTTTACTTCTAATAATGGGGACCCTGGTCCTTGGATATTTCCTTGCCTGTGGTTTCTAACCAGATGTCGAAAATTTCAGGATTTAAGTTCTCTTAGGCTGAGCAGTCACCAAGTGAATCTCTTGCTTTCTTCAATCTGGGTTCAGGCAACTTCTGTTGAAAATGGCCCTGCAAATTATGAGGCGATGGCACACACTTATAGCATTGCTTTATTGTTTACCCGTTCTAAGGTGAGCTTGGTGTATACCGTGCGCTGTGTTTGCTTTTAAAGATTTATGATCAGTGAAGATTACTGAAAATACTTTTCTTTTTTTGTTTAATTGTTATTCATTTGTTATTGTTTACATTGTTAATTGCCAGTTTAGTAATTTCTGGCTCACTTGTAGTATCATGGGTTACCTTGTGAGTATGCTATTAATTATTAGAATTACTTAATATAGTATTTCAATTTGGTGTGAAATTGGTGCCATCATTTGGTGGCATTGGTAAGCATTTTAATTGGCTTTTTCATTTCTTCAGAATTGAAGAAGAAATAATGTATATTACATGTAAGAGTAAAATTAATCCCTATAGCTTTTAAAACAAAGTAATATTTTACATATTTACATGATTAATTTGCCTAAGTACATGAAGTTGTTAATTGCTTTCTACAGACGTCCAGTTACATGGCTTTAGTAAGATGTTTCCAACTGGCTTTCTCCCTCAGAAGTGTCTCTTTACACCAAGAAGGTAAGTGGGGCATACCTGTGATTTTTTAATCTGTAGGAAGGAATGACATAGGAAATTTCTGTTTCTCTAAAATCATTATTCTATGACGTTTTACATACAAACCAAATGAATGTTCCCTCCCTAAATCATTATTCACGCATTCTCAAAATGTTCTTCTATACAGGAACTTCTTATTAGTGAATAATATTATCTCTGGGGAACATTTTCTGACATGCTTTCATTTTATGCCTGTTAAAGGAGGTTTACAACCATCTCGCAGGAGGTCCCTTTTTACCTTGGCTACGTACATGCTTATATTCTCTGCCAGGGCTGGCAATTTCCCTGATCTAATTCCGAAAGTTAAAGCATCCCTGACTGAGGCAACAGTTAATTTCTTCTCCTAACATATCGTCTACTGCAGCTCCGTTTTAAAATTGAGTGTCACTATTTATTTTCCTTCTTAAATTATAATTATAATTAACTAATTAAAGTCGTACATCTGCAGGTAGACCCTTTTCTTGAACTGGTTGATGATATCAGGCTGCAGGCTGTTAGTATAGACTCAGAGAACATAATCTATGGATCTCAGGAAGATGAAGTTGCTGCCATGAAGTCACTTTCAGCTGTAGAATCAGATGACAAGCAGCTGAAAGAGACTATAATATCAGACTTCATGATCAGATTTTCAAAATTGTCTGAGGTAGTGTGAATTGTTTGAGCTGACTAAGAATATATGCTCTGTGAATGAATTGATAGTGGTATTTGTCTTAAATTTAATGGTCATTTACATGATTTGCTAAAGAAATGTGACTTTCTTACTCTCTATTATGTACCCACAAACAACCCCTCCATGTGCACTAGGGATAAAAGTAAAGAAAAGCATAGGGTTTACATGCTCAAATAGAAGGATAGTGATATGAGCAAAAAGTACAAAAGATAAAATAAATGGAGGAGGATAGTGGTGAGGACAGAATTTTGCTCTGACAATATGTTTACTACAGTGATAAATAATTGCTACTGTATCACCATTGAACTTGACTTGGGAAGTTTATGAAAAATGAATTGAACGTCTGATCAAGTTTTTAGTAATGGTTGTGTATATAAACAGTTTAATGGTGCTTTTGGTTCAATTTTTTTCATTCGCTCCCATCTCTGTATTTCACTATGTCAGTAGCCACATGCAGACACATGTTCTGGAAAACTAAAAATACTCCCTCTGGTCCTAATTATAAGGCATGTTGTAGTGGTCCTTTTTATAAGGCATAGTGCAATTTTCATGAAGCTTTTAAGTTTCCATGTTTTGTCCCTTTGACTATTGGTATTTTTTATTATAAAATACTAGACATGTTTTTTCAAGAAGGGTAAAATGGATATATCTTATAACTTTTTGATAAAATTAATACAACTAAGTACTTTTATTGGTATAGGTAATGTAAGAAACTATGTCTTATAATAAAGACTGGAGGGAGTAGTTTATTTTCCTTGTGGAAAATAATACTGGCACACATATATCATGTGAGGAATGTGAACCATTTAGCGGATGTTGCAATGGAATGGCTAGGTGATGAATATGTGGGTTATATAATACATGGAGATAACATGATTTTCCCCCCTTATTTACCAGGATGAGTTATCCAGCATAAAGAATCAACTTCTACAGGGGTTTTCCCCTGATGATGCATATCCTTTGGGACCTCCATTGTTTATGGACACACCAAGGCCATGTTCTCCACTTGCTCGGATTGAGTTCCCGGATTTTGATGAGGTGAAATTCTTTGAACTTGCATCTCCTTTCAGTGGGTGTTCAAAACTTTCGTGTGACATACTTTAATTGGTTTTGCAGATAATGGGTCCAGATGATTTGATGGATGAAGAGGCTGGGCCTGAACCAAGTGGGAGTCAGTCAGATCGCAAAACATCCCTTTCAAGCAACTACCCTAATGTTATAGGTGTTAATCAGCTCTTGGAATCGGTAAAAACTTACATGCTTTTATTTCTGGAGTCTAGCTGATTGGAATGTGTTGTATTTTGAATAAATTTTTCATGCACCTGCTTGAGTGTGGTTATTATATTTCTGCTTCCCTGAAAGATACTGTGGGGATTATTTTATGGATAGGTTTTGGAAACCGCCCGGCAAGTTGCAAGTTCCTCAACGTCCTCAACTCCTTTACCTTATGACCAAATGAAGAACCAGTGCGAGGCACTTGTAACTGGGAAACAACAGAAGATGTCAGTCATTCACAGTTTCAAACATCAACAGCGACAGGAGACTAAGGCCATTGTTCTTTCAAGTGAAAATGAAGTAAAAGTTTCTTCTCAACCTGCTAAGGTTGGTAATTTTTTACGAAGTTTGATTTTTTAGTACATGTTATTGAAGGTTTTTTCTTCAGGATCTATTTGGCATTTAATTGGTTATATGGTCTTGGATTTTTGGAATATTGACTGTCATGGTTGAGTATTTTCGTTAGGGTTTGAACTAATTATTGACCTAATTTTCATTATTAAAGAAATGAAACTCAGTCATGAAACTCTAGGAAACAAATGCTCGTTTATCATAAATACTCCAAATTTTAAATCGTGGTCAAAGTATCCTATAATTTTGCTATGTCAGGATTTACATTTCACAGCCAATGATAAAACATTGTTTCATGAACTCTTGATTTCTTTTGAATTCTATTAACCTAGATACGTAGGGTAAATAGTATTATTTGGAGAGGGTATGAACACATACTGCAGTAAGCTAAGAGTTCTTTTTTTTTTTTTTTTGACATGCTAGGAACACACTCTTTAATATCTCTTTTCAACATTTTCTTGATGAAATATCATGCTGGCCTCACTAACAAAAAGTAGGCTTAGGTATTTTATGGGGCCAACATGGTCTTTCAAGTGATAATAGAGTTGAAAAGGGTAAAAAGAAAAATGTGTTACTAACTTACTAAGATGTACTTTGTCTTGTGACATGTATTATGTTTATAGTGGACTGATGTATTACACACACAAGAATTTGTTGTTTTGTTTACCGGAAAGGATTAAAATTTATTGATACTGTGCCATTGTGTAGGCTTTAGAATATTCAAAAGGTGATCTAAAGTTAGTGACTCAAAGCTCCCGTTCACATGACACTGGTCAGCAACATTCTTTGAGACTGCCACCTTCGAGTCCCTATGATAAATTCTTGAAAGCTGCTGGATGCTAATGCAACTAGATTGCAACAGATGCCATTTTTTCATTCTTTGCAATGATGGTAAAATGTCTATTTAGGTGAATGTCTACCATTCGTGCCCAAAGTACGTAAAATGTGCTGGAGAGTTTTTCTTTCTTTTTTTTTTGGAGGGAGGTTGATGTTTCTTTCCAGCTAATGTATGATTTTGTCTATATATCTTAGTAAATTTTGTCAATATTTAAAGGTTTTTTTTTTTAAAAAAAAAAAATTAATAGAAGGGTTGTGTTGATACTTATGTTTTACTGTAAGCTTTTTCTTCCGCGCTCATGTGAATTGAATCCTAGAAAGCTTGCTACCTAAACATGGGACCAATTAAGGAAGAAGTAGCTAGCAAATTTTATAAATTGATCATTTTACCTGTCACTTGCCAATTTTTGGACAACTAATAACTCATGTCCGTGAAACGCAGGGACTTAAAGTTCTAATAAATTATTTATTATAAAAATAAAATTATAAATGTATTTTAATGCAACATGTATATAATATATAATATATAAATATAAATATATTATTATATAATTTAAACTTTTATGTTTTAAAAGATTATTAAGATAAATTTCACTTACACATTTTGATAGAAAACATTAAATAAGTTTAGAGAGATACAATTTTGATTGACAATATTTTATTAATGACATCAAACCATAAATTGTGGGAAAAAAAAAATATTAACGGCTTCAATCATGGCCATATATATTAGAAAAAACTTTAGGGTCCGTTGGATTTGTTAAATTTCATAGTGTAGCACAGTACAAATTTATTAGTTCAATGTTTGATTCAGAAATGATCCAGAGACAGCATAAAAGTTGAGTTACTGGACAACACAAAAAGTCAAAATTTTGTACCACACTAAACCATGGGACAACTTTTTGTTTCACAGCACAACTATTCAAAAGTAACAAATATCCATATTCTCTCTCACTATTGTGTAATCACCTTACCCCACTTTTTCTCTCTCAACTTACCATATAATATATATATATATATATATATATATATATATATATATATATATAATTTTTTAATGGAAAATAATGATAATTTTTTTAAAAATAATTAAGAAAATCAATTTTTTATGTAAAATAATAATAATAGGTAATATTAATATGTATTATAAAGGGTATTATTGTGAAATTTGAATTACATTTTTTTTTCAGTGCATTGGTTATCAAACACTAAACAATATAATAAGTTGTGCTATGCTAATAAAATGACTTTGATGTTTCTAGTTTAATTTACATAATTTTTTATATTTTTAAAGTTGTAATATTTTTTTTAGAGATAATGTACTATTCACTTCATGAATAGGGAGTTTTTCAAAATAAAAATAAAAATACGTTTTTTAAATTACCAAAATTACTTGAAGATTTTTGAAGATAGTGTATTATTTACTTCAAAGTTTTTTTATCTCAATTTATATAATTATTTATATTTTTTAAAATTGCAACATTTTTTTAGAGATAATGTATCATACACTTGAAGAATAGGGCGTTTTTCCAAATGAAAATGAAAATGCATTTTTTAAATTAACTAAATTATTTGAAGCTTTTTGAAGACAATGTATTATTCACTTTGAAGTTTGTAACTCAATTTACATAATTATTTTCTTTATTTTATTAAAATTGCAAAAAAAAATTTAGAGATCGTGTATTATACACTTGAAGAATTTGGTGTTTTTCGAAGCCAAAATGAAAACGCGTTTTTTAAATTAAGTGTATTATTTTTAACTTTTTAAAGATTATATTTTTCACTTTGAAATCTCTAGCTTAATTTACATATTTTTTTATATTTTTATAATTTCAACAACCTTTTTAGATATCATGTACTATAAGATGAGAAAACATTTTTTAAATTACCTAAATTATTTGAAGGTTTTTGTAGACAATATATTATTCACTTTATAGTTTCTAGCTAAATTTAAATAATTATTTATTTTGTTAAAATTTAAACAATCTTTTTAGAAATTGTGTACTATACACTTGAAAAATACGGCATTTTTTGAAATTAAAATGAAAACACATTTTTTAAAGAATTATTTGAATCTTGTTGAAGACAATATATTATTCATTTTGATGTTTCTATCTCAATTTATATAATTTTTTATATTCTTAAAATTGCTATAATTTATTTTGAAATAATGTTCTAGTCACTTAAAGAATAAGTTGTTTTTTGAAATTCAAATGGAAATGTGTTATTTAAGTTACCTAAATCATTTGAAGCTTTATGAAGATAATGTATTATTCAATTTAAAGTTTCTATCTCAATTTACATAATTTTTAAGTTTTTTAAAAGTGCAACAATTATTTTAGAGGTCGTGTACTATACACTTGAAAAATGAGACGTTTTTCGAAATTAAAATGACGTGTTTTTTAAATTACCTAGACTATTTGAAGCTTTTTGTAAAGAATGTATTATTCACTTTAAGCTCAATTTACATAATTTTAAAAATTTTTAAAAGTGTAATAATTTTTTAGAGATACACTTTAAAAATATGATGTTTTTCGAAATTAAAATTAAAACATGTTTTATAAATTACCTAAATTATTTTAAGTTTTTTTAAAACAATGTATTTTCACATTATAGTTTCTAGTTCAATTTACATAATTTTTTATATTTTTAAATTTTAAAAAATTTATTTATAGATCTTATACTATACACTTGAAGCATATGATGTTTTCCGAAATTAAAATGAAAATGCATTTTTCAAATTACATAAACTTTTTAAAGCTTTTTAAAGACAATGTATTATTCACTTTAAAGTTTTTAGCTCAATTTTTATAATTTTTCATATTATTTACATTGCAACATTTCTTTTAGAGATTGTGTATTATACACTTGAAGAATGTCGTGTTTTTTGGAACAAAAATGAAAACGTATTTTTTAAATCACCTAAATTATTTGTAGATTTTTAAAGACAATGTATTATTCAATTTGAAGCTTCTTGCTCAATTTACGTAATTTTTTACATTTTTAAAATTGCAATTTTTTTTAAATCGTGTATTATACACTTGAAGAATAGGGTATTTTTCAAAATTATAATGAAAATGTATTTTTTAAATTACCTAAATAATTTGAAGCTCTTTATAGACAACATATTATTCACTTTAAAGTTTCTAACTTAATTTGCATAATTTTGTATATTTTTAAAAGTACAACAATATTTTTAGGGATGGTCTACTATACACTCGAAGAATAGGACATTTTTTGAAATTTAAATGAAAACGTATTTTTTAAGTCACCTAAATAATTTGAAGATTTTTTAAGATAATGTAAAATTCACTTTAAATTTTCTAGCTCAATTTACATAATTTTTTATATTTTTAAAAGTGCATCAATTTTTTTAGTGATTATGTACTATACACTTGAAAAATAAATCATTTTTTGAAACAAAAATGAAAATGATTTTTGGAAATTACCTAAAGTATTTGAAGCTTTTTGAACACAATGTATTATTCACTCTCAAGTTTCTAGCTCAATTTTTATAATTTTTCATATTTTTAATATTGAAACAATTTTTTTTAGAGGTATTGTATTATACACTTGAAGAATATGACATATTTCGAAAAAACAATGAAAAAATATTTTTTAAATTACCTAAATTATTTGAAGCTTTTTGATGACAATGTATTTTTCGCTCAGAAGTTTCTAGCTCAATTTACATATTTTTTATATTTTTAAGATTGTAACAAAAAAATTATAGATCTAAAATACATTTTCTAAAGCTCCTAATTTTTTTTTGATAATTCTAAAATACCTAAATTATTTGAAACTTTTTGGAGACAATGTATTAATTACTCTGAAGTTTCTAGATAAATATACATAATTTTTATATTGTTAAAATTGCAACCATTTATTTTGAAATCATGTATTATACACTTGAAGAATATGGTATTTTTCAAAATAAAATGAAAATACATTTTTTTAATTTCCTAAATAACTTGAAGCTTTTTCAAGTCAATGTATTATTCACTTTAAAGTTCCCAACTCAATTTACATATTTTTAAAAGTAAAACAATTGTTTTTCAAAGACTATGTAATATACACTAAAAGAATAAGCTTTTTCTAAATTACAATGAAAATGTGCTTTTAATATAAACTAAATCATTTTAAGTTTTTTGAAGATAATGTATTGTTCACTTTGAAGTTTTTAGCTCAATTTATAGAATTATTTATATTTTTAAATGTAAAATTTTTTTATAGACCTTGTATTATACACTTGAAGAATTTGGTGCTTTTTGAAATTAAAATGAAAATGTGTTTTTGAAATTTCCTAAATTATTTGAAGCTTTTTGAAGACAATGTATTATTTAGATTAAAGTTTCTAGCTCAATTTACATAACTTTTTATATTTTTAAAAGTTTAACAATTTTTTTTAGAGGTCGTGTTATACACTTGAAGAATATGGTGTTTTCCGAAATTAAATTAAGATGCATTTTTTAAATTACCCAAATATTTTGAATCTTTTTGAAGACAATGTATTATTCACTTTAAATTTTCTAGTTCAGATTTCATAATTTTTAATTTTTTCAAAGCTCCAAAACTATTTGTAAAGATCGTGTATACACTTGAAGGATATGGTGTTTTCTGAAATTAAAATGTAAACATATTTTTTTAAATTGTCTATATTATTTGAAACTTTTTGAAGAGAATTTATTATTCACTCTGAAGTTTGTAGCTCATTTTACATAATTTTTTATATTTTGAAATTGCAACAATTTATTTAGAAATCATATACTATATATAGACTTGAAAAATAGGGTATTTTTTGAAATTAAAATGAAAGTGCATATTTTATATTACCTAAATCATTACAAGCTTTTGAAAGACAATCTATTATTCACATTAAAGTTTCTAGCTCAATTTACATAACTGTTATATAGAAGAACGTGTAGTATAGAAGAATATGGTATTTTTCGAAATTAAATTGAAAATGCGTTTTTAAAATTATTTAAATTTTTTATGATTTTTGAAGACAATATACTATTCACTTCAAAGTTTTAAGCTCAATTTTAATAAATTTTATTATTTTTAAAATTGCAATAATTTTTTAGAGAACGTGTATATACACTTCAAGAATATGGAGTTTTTTTAAACTAAAACCAAAACCAATTTTTTAAATTACCTAAATTATTTATTGCTTTTTAAAGACAATGTATTATTGATTTTGAAGCTTCTACCTCATTTTACAAAATTTATATATTTTTTAAATTCCAAAAATATTTTTAAAGATAGTGTACACACTTGAAAAATATGGTATTTTCCGAAATTAAAATAAAAAATCATTTTTAAATTACCTAAATTATTTGACGGTTTTGAAGATACTGTATTATTCAGTTTGAAGTTTCTAACTCAATTTACATATTTTTTTTATATTTCTAAAATTACAACAATTTATTTTGAAATGAGTACTATACACTTAAAGAATAGGATTTTTTGGAAATTTAAATAAAAACGTGTTTTTAAATTTTCTAAATTATTTGGTGGTTTTTGAAGACAATGTATTAATCACATTGAAGTTTCTAACTCTATTTATAAAATTATTTATATTTTTAAAAGTGCAACAATTTTTTTATAAATCATGTAGTATACACTTAAAGAATAGGAAGCTTTTTGAAACAAAAATGAAAATGAGCTTTCGAAATTACCAAAAGTATTTGGAGCTTTTTGAAGACAATGTATTATTCATTTTTACATTTCAAGCTCAATTTTTATAATTTTCATATTTTAAAAATTTTAACAATTTTTTTTTTGTTTATCGTTTATTATACACTTGAAGAATATGATGTTTCTTGTAACACCCCGGGTGGGACTTCATACCACCATCCCCGGCTGTGTACTTAGAGCTTAGCCACCCCTTTTAAGTGGTTTATCCCCTACGAATAAATCTCTTTTATTCCAGGATTTGGGGGACCTTCCAAGGTTCTTAGGAATCCATGACTATAGCCCTTTGGTCATGGGTTCGAACCACGGAAGGTCCCCCAAATCCTGGAATAAAAAAGATTTATTCGCAGGGGGATAGGCCAGTTAAAGGGGGTGGCTAAGCTCTAAGTACACAGCCGGGGATGGTGGTATGAAGTCCCGCCCGGGGTGTTACATTTTTCTAAACAAAAATGAAAACTCGTTTACTAAATTACCTAAATCATTTGAAGATTTTTGAAGATAATGTATTAATGATTCTAGCTCAATTTACATAATCTTTTATATTTTTTATAATTGCAACAATTTTTTAGAGAGTGTGTACTACACATTTGAAGAATATTTTTTAAAAAAATTATCTAAATTATTTGAAGCTAAGACAATGTATTATTCACCCTGAAGTTTCTATCTCAATTTACATAATTTTTTTTTAGATTGTGTAATATATATGTGCTTTTTGAAAATTAAAATAAAAATGAGTTTTTAAATTACCTAAATTATTAAAAGATTTTTGAAGACAATGTATTATTCAGATTGAAGTTTATAGCTCAATTTACAAAATTATTTATATTTTTTAAAGAAGCAACAATTTTTTTAGAGATCATGTACTAAACATTTTAATAATAGGGCGTTTTTCGAAACAAAAATGAAAACGTATTTTTTAAATTACCTAGTTTATTTTGAAGATTTTTTAAGACAATGTATTATTCACTTTAAAGTTTCTTGCTCCAATTACATAGTTTTTTTATAATTTAAAAATGCAACAATTTTTTTAGTGATTATGTACTATACACTTGAAAATATGGTGTTTTCCCAAATAAAAATGAAATCATGTTATACAGTTGAAAAACATGGTGTTTTTTTAAACAAAATAATTTATATAATTTTTTATATTTTAAAATTACATCAACCTTTTTACATATCGTTTATTATACACTTGAAGAATATGATGTTTTCTGAAATTAAAATTAAAATACATTTTTTAAAATACCTAAATTATTTGAAGCTTTTTGGAGACAATGTATTATTTACTCTGAAGTTTCTAGATAAACATACACAATTTTTATATTGTTAAAGTTGCAACCATTTATTTTGAAATCATGTACTATACACTTGAAGAAAAGGGTATTTTAAGAAATAAATATGAAAATACATTTTTTAAATTTTCTAAATAATTTAAAGCTTTTTGAAGGCAATGTATTATTCACTCTGAATTTGCAAGCTCAAACTATAGAATTTTTATATTTTTAAAAGTACAACAATTTACTTTGAAATTGTCTACTATACGCTTGAAGAATAAAGTATTTTTCGAAATTAAAATAATAAAAAATTAATTATCTAAATATTTTGAAGCTTTTTGAAAATAATGTACTATTCAATTTAATGTTTCTAGCTCAATTTTGATAAAAATTTTAATATGTTTAAACTTGCAACAATTTTATTAAAGAATGTGTACTATACACTAGAAGAATAAGGTATTTTTCGAAACTAATATGAAAATTTTTTTTAAATATTAACTTAATTATTTGAATCTTTTTTAAAATAATGCATTATTTACTTTGAAGTTTTTAGCTCAATTCATAGAATTATTTATAATTTTAAAATTAACAATTCTTTTAGAGATTGTGTAATATACACTTGTAGAATATGATGTTTTTTGAAATTAAAACCAAAATGCATTTTTGAAATTTCCTAAATCATTTCAAGCCTTTTGAAGACAATGTATTATTCACATTAAAGTTTTTAGCTCAATTTGCATAATCTTTTATATTTTTCAAAGCTTAACAATTTTTTTAGACACAGTGACACTTGAAGAGTATGGTGTTTTTCGAAATTAAAATGAAAACACATTTTTTAAATTAGCCAAATTTTTTTAATCTTTTTTAAGGCAATGTATTATTCATTTTAAAGTTTCTAGTTGATTTTTTAGAGATCGCGTACTATACACTTGAAAAATATAATTGAAAAATATGAAAATGTGTTTTTTGAATTACCTAAATTATTTGAAGCTCTTTGAAGACAATGTATTATTTACTTTAAAGTTTATAGCTCAATTTACATATTTTTTTATATTTTTTAAATTGCAACAATTATTTTAGAGAGCGTGTAGTATAGAAGAATAAGATGTTTCTCGAAACAAAAACGAAAATGCATTTTTTTCAATCAACTCAATTATTTGAAGCTTTTTCAAGATAGCATATTATTCAGTTTGAAATTTTAGGTCAATTTATAGAATTATTTATATTTTTATAAGTGCAACAATTTTTTTAGAAAGCGTGTAGTATATACTTCAAGAATAGGTTATTTTTCGAAAAAAAAAAATGAAAATGAATTCTTAAAATTACCTTAATTATTTGAATCTTTTTGAAGACAATGTGTTATTCACTATAAAGTTTCTAGTTGAATTGACAGAATAATTTATATTTTTTAAGTGCAAGAAGTTTTTTAGAGATTGTGCCCTTGAAAAATATGATATTTTCCAAAATAAACAAAAAAACGTGTTTTTTTACTTACCTTAATTATTTGAAGTTTTTTTAAGATAATTTTTTGTTCACTTTAAAGTTTTTAGCTTAATTTTCATATTTTTTTTAGTTTTAAAATTGAAATAATTTTTTAGAAGATTATGTATTATACCTTTGAAGAATGTGATGTTTTTCAAAACAAAAATAAAAAAACATTTTTAAAATTACCTAAATTATTTAAAGCTTTTTGAAGATAGTGTATTATTCACTTTGAAGTTTTAGCCCAATTTATAGAATTTCAGTACATTTTTAAAATTCTGTAAATTAAGTAAATAAATATGAATACACTTGAACAATAGGATATTTTAAGAAATAAATAACACACTTTCTAAATTACGTAAATTATTTAAATCTTTTTGAAAATAATATTTTATTCACTTTGATGTTTGTAGCTCAATTTACAAAATTTTTTATATTTTATAATTTCAATATATTGTTTAGAGTTTTGTAGCATAGTCTTAGCTTGAAGAATAGTATGTTTTTCGAAATTAAAATGTAAACTCGTTTTTTAAATTATATAATTTATTTGAATCTTTTTGAACATATTGTATTATCCACTTTAAAATTCTAACTCAATTTATAGAAATATTTAAAATTTTAAAAGTG
The DNA here is from genome assembly GCA_037177725.1 of Cyamopsis tetragonoloba. Lineage (NCBI taxonomy): Eukaryota > Viridiplantae > Streptophyta > Magnoliopsida > Fabales > Fabaceae > Cyamopsis > Cyamopsis tetragonoloba. The sequence goes on along the minus strand of CM074124.1, from coordinate 57,136,083 downwards.
CAACAATTTTTTTATAAATCGTGTACTATACACTTGAATAATATGGTATTTTTCGAAACTAAACTGAAAATGCATTTTTAAAATTAGCTAAACTCAATTTATATATATATTGAAGTAATACATCATTAAATTAATGATAATCTTTATTTTTAATTGTTTAAATTTTTTATTTTTAAATTTTAATTAGCAAGATTAAAAATATTCTTCTAAAAATTGTAAAATAATTAAACTATTTAATGATTAAAATAAATATTTTAATTCTATCAAGCTCATTTTATATCACCTAATATTTAATATTTCAAGAAATTTAAGTATGATTTTAACTATTACATTATTTATATTAAATTCATTTTTATATTATTCATTCATCAAGTTTTATGCTTACCTCTAGAATTTATAATCTATTTGTAATTTATAATATAACTTAAAACTATTACAAATTGAAAATTTTAGTTTCACTTTAACAAAAAAAAAATTATGACTTATTTAACATGATTGAATTATCAAAGTTTGAGTTATTCGACTATGAAATATCTTCTTTCCAAAAAACATCAATAGCTTATATATTTCTCCATCCATTTTATTTTAATAATATATAATTTTTAAAAATCAAAACACTTTAATCCCAAGGGTTAACTTAGGGGTGTAAGGTCCTCCTAAATTTATAGGAGGGACGATCCACAGCGGGAGGACCCGTGTTCGAATCTCACCTATGCCAAATTCCTGGCGGCCAGTGCCAGTCACGCAGCACGAACGGAATTAGTCTCATCTTATGAGTGGAGAAGCCCGTGATTAAAAAAAAAAAACTAAACACTTTCCATATTTACAAAGAATTGTTTTATCTAGAGCCGTAAATATGAGTTCCAACCCGTGAGCCAACCCGACTCACCGCGGGTTAGAGTCGAGTTGGGTTGAGAAAAATTCAGCTCGCTTTAAATTACAACCCACTTAACCCAACTCGTTTAACCCACAACTCACGCGGGTTTAGGCTGGGTTGAGGTGGGTTGGCTTGCGAGTTAGCTCATGGGTTGGCCCGCGGGTTTGAATGTTTTTTCTTTCATTTTTTAATATTATAATAAGCTAAAAATTAGTAAAAGATAAAAAATAGCAAAATTTAATTTAAATTTTTAGAAATTTTCTTTTATTTTTTAAAATTCTTTTTTTTCATATGTTTTGTATTATATTTTTTAATTTAGAGTTTTTGTTAGATTTTTTAGAATAAAATTGCATTTTTTTGCTTTTATTTTTTTTAATGATTTTATTTTAATAAAAAATATTTTTTGTGAGCCAACCCGTTTAACCTGCAATCCGCGGTGGATTGGGTTGGGTTGAAGAAATTCTAACCCGTATTTTTTGTTTTTTAATGAAAAAAAAAACAAAGAAAAAATCTCTAAATAATAATAAATGCTTTTTCTCATCATGTTTTTACTATAATTTTTATTTTAAATTGTCACGTGCAATTCTATTTTAATTCTATTTTATACAAATTGCATGTTCATTCACATTAAGTGTTCAAATCTATAAATAATATTACCAAATCTATAAATAATATTACCTATTATATGTTTTTCCTTTCGTCCGCACATGTCGCTGTCTAATAAGTATTATTGTTAAGGGAAACTATGATCTCAATGCACTTGACATAACATGTTACAACGTCTACAACTTACAAGTTACAAGCACAAAAACTTGCTATCCTTGTTCATACATATTCTTTAAAACATTTTGCAACTGAAAACATTCTTAAAATTTTTATAACTATTTTTTTTTCAAACTAAAACAGTTTAAAAATACAGAGTTGGTATAATTTTTTATACGTTAATAATATAGCCAATTTACCCAAAAAAGCAAATAAAACAGTGTTCATAAAAGAACAGTTCAATTCATGACAAAGTATAAAAGTAAGCTGAAAAGTTGGTTGAATGAACACAAGCCACCCATAATACTATCCCAATCATAAAGCTCAGTTGATGAACATATGAAAACAAACGTGTGAATATTCGAGTTTAATTCCCGGTTAATGTAATTTCAAACAAAATAAAAAACCACCAGTAACGTGGAAAAGTTTAGCATGTCATGATTCCCAAGTCATGTAGCAAAAAGAGGATGGATTCCCAAGTCAACCACAGGAACAATGGGAATAGCCAAATCAAGACAAATAGCATTTTGCAGCTTCCAATTACTTTAGTGGCCTGATTTTGCCATATCTCTTAGTTTGGTCAACATCTGAGTAGCAGCTGATTCTCTGGCATCGCGAGGACAGGAACAAGTCTTACCCCCACACGAACACTCAAAGTCCAGTCCTTTAACACTCACATTAGCTTCGAATCCACCTTCAGATATAAAAGGTACTCATTAAATTCGTATTAAGTCACGTACATGATCATTTGTAAACAGTACAACAATAATGGTGTGTATAAATTAACTGTAAAATTTAGATTATTTTAAAAATCAATTATTGTTATAATCAATTATAACATAATTAATTTTTGTTTAGCCATATTGTTGAAGAGTGATTTTGAAGATAATCTTTATGTTTGGATGTATAAAAATAATAGAAATTTGAATTGTAGTAGAGGATTAAACTAAAAGGTTTTTTTCAATAAACTCCAATTTTTTTTGCTTATTTAATAAAAGCTGTTTGTAGTTATAACAAAACATTTAATCTATTTTACAAAGTTACCCAAACACAAAAATATAAAAAGAAAAACATCCAACAGCTTTTTTACTTAAAAAAAACTGCTCTAATAAGTTTTATCTTATTAGGATTTAGTAAACAGTAAAAGTTAAATATATAAATAAATAAATCAAAAAATAACGATCATTAACCGCATGAATGTGAACTAAAAAGAGCAAATATGCAGAATTATTAAACTACAATAGTCCCTTCAATTATTCTTAGAGTCATGTTTAAGCGATCCATAAATAAAAATAAAAATCTTGTATTGAAAATCAAAATGAGAGTGCACTCGTAACATTAAATACTACATTTATCAATGAGATATTTTTATTTATGAATTGTTTAACCATTACCCTTAAGACAATAATAGTTAGCAAAACCCTATAATTAAAATACAAGATTAATGGTGCACGGAACAAGTCACAAGAGGATTTTATACAACTCTGCATTTTGCATCTAGGTTAGATACGGCTTGGTTAGACTTTTATTACAAATAAAAGTACTCTCGAAGGACATAAGAATTTCTTACTTTCATTATATCCAGATAGAATTCGAAATTACTACTGGCTTTTCCTAACTGCAAAATAAAAAAAAATAAAAAAAAGGCTAATAGTATTTACCGTCTGATAGCGATAACCGATAAGTTGGTAAGATCCAATTGTTTTCGTGGCATATATAATCTAGTTCCTGCAAGATTAAACAGAATTCAAACTACTGTGTAAAGATGAAGGGAGCAGATTACATCAACTGCTAACCAATAAATCACATTCTAGTATGCAAATAAAAATATGTACCTCCCAAAATATGTAAATAAGTAAAGGTTTTTTCAAGCACTAGTTAATAATGATTAGCAACTAATAAAATTTTATGTAAAAAGAAATTATTAGGGAGTGGGTGGTGAGAGATTTAGTAAGTGTACATAGAGTATAGTAAAAAAAAATCCAATCCAATCATTAAAAAATCTAATCCAATCATTATTAACTTGTGCCCATGAACACAAGTTAGAAAATCCATAAGTAAAAATGTCGCGCAGGAAAAGAGACAAGGTCATGACAGAGATCTGTATTCGGAGACTTGCATTTACCAAAATTTCTTATTTAGTAAAAGTATTTTATTGGCTTTTTTTCTTTTTCAATATACAATCTCTTGATTATTCAACTAACATATCTATGCTATCCCCATGCTAAATCTTTCCTTTGAATTGCTATATTCTTCTGGCAGTATTGTTTCATGCCAGTTTTCCTATCAGCGTGAATGCTTCCAAGAAACTAGCAAATCTCATGGGATGCTGTGTATACAGATTACATAACTAAACAAAATTAATAAGGCAGCACATTTTTGGTAAGGCATTTTCTCCTTTTACTAAAATTTAAGAAATTAAGTAATTGTTTTAATGCACCGCAAATACCAATCACAAGAGAATTATAAAATCATACAAAACCTATCATAACATGTTATCAAACTAAACATAGTCATGTATAATTGACATGTTAAGACAAGTAATTAATTACAACATGTCTTGCCTGGCAAGAACTTTGCAAAGTAAGCACGGCCTCTTTCAATCTTTTGCTCTTACCAAACGCAGGTAAGCATTGATCCTCAAGATGTTGTTGACACATCCTTCCTTGATTTCTTACCCATGTATCATTACAGCCTTCTATAATGGATTCTATCTTTAATTCAATATCATCTTCCTCACCTACTTTTGTAAAGAAAACACACTCACATGTAATAGCTTTTCATCTTTGACATGGACAAGATTTAAATGGCAGTAAAATTAAATCAGTTTAAATGAGTCAATTATTGTCTCAGGCTCAAAGCCACAAATATGAAAAGAAATTATCACAACTGCACATACCAGGAATGAAAATATGGTTTATAGTAAGGTTCTGTGCAGTTATAATCTTCTAGCACAAAGGCAAAAAAACAAGTGGTCATCAATAGATTATTCTGAAATTGAAACTTAAGACACCTAAAAGCTTCCACAGCTTTAGATTTAGTTCATGGATAGAATGATAGATTAAGTTGGAGATGATCAACTTAAGATACCTTAACAGATTTCGAAATCAAGTCTATGTACCCTATCTTTTTATTTGCACTGCTTTCTGCACCTAACGTGCTTGCTGAATTTATGGAATACAGCACAAGATATTCTCTAGAAAAATCCAACAATTAGATGTAAATGACATGAAATGGAAATAAGAAGCCAATAATCACTGTCCTAAGCAGTATCATATTTTCTTGACAGCTTGTTTGAAACTTGACCAGAAGATCTACCATAAAAATAATTAAGTTAAAATACAGAAAAACCAATGGACCTGCAATTAAGGTCTACTACAGAAACGGGAAAAAGAGGAGAAATGAGATGGGAAATGGAGGGAGGACTCTGGTACATCCTATATGTAACAAACTGGACACATGGCAGCAGAAGGGTTAAGAAGGAGGTATTCGAATAATTAAGAATATGAGAAGAGGGTGTATAGTAGTGGTGGGTGGGGTGGGGTGGGGTGGGGTAACGGCAATGATTTGGGGACTTGAGGGCGGCTGTTGCCATAGAGCAGAGAAGACATCCTTCTCTGATATTTAGTTGCCTATTTCTATATTTTCCTATTCCTATTGTGATCAGAGCTCTACTCTCTGAGTTTTCCTATAATTCCTGTAGTAAATTCCAGTTCCTATCGAGAACACCAAAGGTTATAGGAGAAAAAAACACGGATAGATGATCAAACGAGCAAAATAAAATCAAGGGAAAAAAAAAAACACAGTAAAGGAAAATGATGGAAAACTAAAATGCAAAGCAAACTGCACAGAAGAATAAATACAAGAGGTAGTGTGTTGTATTATTGAATCTGAAAACAAGGTAAATACAGGAAGAATGTCCCTGTCTGCAGAGCCTAGCTCCTTCACATAGAGCTATTGCTCTCCATGCCTAACAAACTTCATCATAGCAAAACTTGGGCCAATACACTCTCTCCTCACCCAAATCCCCATATATAACACAAAAAAATCCCCCAAAACTGAGTTGGGCCCCCACATGCCTCACACACCTCTCTGCCACCTCCTTATTTCCTATCCTTTCTATTTCTCCTCTCATAGACTCTCCATACAATTGGCTTGGTGGACACCTGAGAAACCACATTCTTATTTGGGCCCAAGTCCACCTGATGGTTGCTATCAGAAAACGTACCAGCTGACATTCTCTGAATTTTTTGTTCACACATAGCAATCTCATCCTCTATCATGCGATGCTGAAGAACCTGCAAAAAGAAACTTAGTTTAAGATCAATGCAAATCCAGATCTTTACACCTTTCATAAACAGTAAGAAGCTAATCCTTATAATTAAAGAAAACCAGTATAGTAGCTATGACTGCGGGTGCATTCCATGGTAGGGATACTCAAAATACTACTTTAAACGTCTAAATACAATTTAATTACCATTATAGGATAAATGACTGACCATACAGAAGCATGTAAGTTGTGAACTGAGTCCCATGCTTCCATGCATTATTGTAAATATGAACGTTTGGGGTAGGGTGTTAATCTGATATATGGTCATGATAACTGATTAGCGCTGAACACATTTCGCTATTTAGTCAAGTTATTGATACATAACCATGAGCATATGTTCTAGGTGTGCGTGCATAGTGACCAAGAATAAATATAAACATTCTTTTCATCAAAAAAAGCAGTGAACAGGTCTGTACCAGGTGATTCTTCTTTCTCGTGAGAGCATTGTGGGCAGTTTGTGACAATATCGTTCTCTTTGAAGCTAGAAAAGTTTGGAGCTTCTCAAGATCTGAGTAGCAATTTTTTGCGGTCAGGTCACATTCTTCTGTGGAATCATTTTCAAAAGAGGTATTGGCACAAATTTTATCACAAGCAGATTGGTCTCTGATTCCACCCTCAGTAAAGAGCATTTTTGTTGAATCAACTTTCTCAGCCTGCAAAACCAAAGGCATGTAGCTGGATGAGAGATGAAATATCAGAATAAAACTTTGAAACTATTTTTTTTTCACAGAAAAAAGAGTTATCAGAAACAAAAAAGAAATGTACAAGAATAGAAAATAATAGTCTTATTTTTCCTTACTAGTTTGCAACATCCAAATATTAGATCAGTTAAACAGACCCACCTCGGATTCTTCAGTATACTTACACGACAGTCTTTACTGGCAGAAAAACATTATTTGGTTAAGCAGCAATACAGAACACATACCCAAAAAGCAACCATAACGACCTTCATGAATATAATGCATTTGTGGAAGAAGTGTAATGACCGATGAGATACAAATTTGTAATAGTTAGAGCGTGATTATGATGTTCTTGCACTTCCCATAAGAGACGAAAAATTATAAACTCCAACTAAAAGGTATCTCAATAACAAAGGAAAAAGTCACTTACTCATGTCAAACAGTTTCAGTGCAGGTGTATCTAAGTTCATGTATATAATCTAATTTTCAATTTCAATTATAACAAATAAACATAAAATGTTTTGTAACACTTATAAACATGTTATTAATTACTGTATTTTATTACCAAGAACGAAATTAAATTCTATTAAATAATGATTTAAATTATTTCTTAAATAACAATGAATAGAAACTATTAAAAATAACAATAAAATGAATGAGGTGAGAATTATTCATTGATTATTTATCTACTTGTTTTGATGTGGAAAAGTGCCTAACTCCAGTGTGCAAAATGCAAAGAAATATGTTAAGATCCCACATCAATCAGGCATATGGCCAAAAGCTCCGTATAGGACTTGGGCAATCATCTACTCTTGAGTTAGCTTCTAGGATTAAGTTAGGATTGGTCCATTTCTAATACCAAAGACTAGCAAACTAAGAACCATATTTGGAGAATCCTCAAACTGCATCCATAAAGGATGCATAATTGGAGGAATGTATCTGCAGATTGTGAAATCACTATCTTAACACATGCTGGAGAGAATAATAACTGTATTCCAATACATTAAAGGGTGAGAACAATAGTGAATCCAGAAATTTCAGGGCACTACTTTACTTTTGAAACCTCATGCTTCAAAAAGATTAATCTGCATTAATAAATTACTACTTTATATATGCACCATCTTATCATCTTCGATTTCAGCAACAATCGAGGTACAAGCCTCCCTCTTATACTCTGAAAGAAGTAGCAGCTTTGACGAGACAGCTTTCTCAGTCAAATTTCATACAGGACAATGATTACTATAATCCTATCATCATCAAAGATACTGAAAATGACAAACCTCTAGCTAGCACATAGCAGTAGTACATCAACTGCATTCAGAAGTAGGAACGTAATGAACAAAATAATTTATGAAAGATAAATTCCAAACCTTGATTGGGCTTAAAGATCTATTAGAGTAATGTTTCCCAGATGGATTTTCTATTTCTTGATCTTCACTAACTTGTAAAGTATTGGCAACATGCTGGCCTTCTTCTTTAATTTTAGATGGAAAAACTGAAGAGTTGTCCACATCCATATCCTGGGCTTCCTTGATAGAACCAGACAATGTAATTGTACTGCTTCCTTTGTTCTCTTTCTTTTCAATAGCTTCAATAGTACCACTGTTTGGCTTGTCATTGGGGCCAACAGACATGCCCTCACAACTTACATATGATTCTGTCGCTTCAGGGATGTCCAGCATATTTTTCTCTACCAGCTTTGAATCTTGCATACTATTGGAGGATGTTTCACTACAAAGATAGAGCATATTACCCAAATGGTGGTCCTTCAGCCTTATCTTACAGAAAGAGATGAAAAGAGTAAAAGAAAAAACATGAAATGGCTTTGAAAATGCAACAAACATTATGGCATTTTGCTGCATTTTTGAGAATTCTGATCCCAAGCCCCGAATCCATTGCTTCAAATTCTAAAACCCTCCATGATATGATTAAACAGTAACTCTAAATCTCATCTACTACGGTTTAGGTTCATAATCATGGTCTCCAAAATTGGTTTTAATAATACACAGTAATTGCATTTTTTTCAGAATTGTCCATCGTGCTGTGCATAAGAACTCATATCACAGAAAACACTCGATGAAGCAAAAACTGAAAGTATCTTACAGAATGTAGGATGAAAAATGGTTAAAATACTTCTAAATCAATCTAAATCAGGCATCACAAAATGGGTAAGGAGAACTACACCAACCTAGAAATCCACTCTGAGATTTTTTCTGAATATGGAAGAACATGGAGATACTCGAGAACTGGGGTGAGTGTCCAACTGTCATAGCTCCATTCCACTAAAGGACCCTGCATTCTATGCGCAGAAAAGAAATGAAATGTTATGCAGAAGCATGAGGGAAGTTTTTTAACAATCAGATTTACTTCGTTATGACAATCATGTAAAAGTCTAGGGGTAAATGTCCAATGATCGGATTCAGAACATAAGTATCACTTCAAGAGAAATAAGATGGTGCACGTCAGCTTGCCACAGACATCCTTGTATGCTCTCCTCTTGTATAAAATAATAAAATATTAATAATAATAGGAATAAACAACAGCCTTATGATAAACTATAACATTCTGGCTAAAAAATAGCCATCGAAAGTTCTAAAGAAATCCATGGAAAATGAAAATAACTATAGGACAGCCTGATGATAAACTATATTATTCTGGCTGAAAAATACCCATATGAAGAGATCCATGAAATTGATGAAAAATTAAAGTAACTATCAAATTGGAAATTAATATACTAGTTACCATTCAGTGATTCATGAACTAGTTCAAAATGTTATTTTGTAAAAAACATTAAATTAATTTATTGTATGCAAAATGTCTATTTGAGTTACCATGGGAAAAGAGCAAATTAATCCACCTGAATGGTTGACATAAATAGGCAACATTTTCGTATCAATGGAACAACTGACTACAGCTAATGCCATTCACCCTTGAGACCCGAGTTATCAGTGGCAAAACAATGGCAATAGAAAACAGACCTTTCAATTAAATCTTTAATAGGAACTGCGACAAAAGTCTGCGTCTGCTTGATCAACTGGGAGCACTTCATTATATAAAAGCGTGAAGCTGTCTTCTCTTTGCTGTGAGAATACACAGTATAGCTTTGCAAAAGCATAATATCAGTCTTTTTGACACCTGTATCGTGTATTTAATCATATACAATTTTTCATGAATAAAAAAACACCAGATAAAAACCAAAATTAAGAGACAATGCCACATTAACTATCTATGTCATATGAAGCAATAGCTTTTTAGTAAAGAAAAATATTTATAAACAAGTGAATAAGGAAAGAACAGAGAATGACTTGTTATTAACCTCAAAATAAAGGGAAAGCACAATCAAAATTATACAACATAATATTGCCACTGGTCATGTTGAAATCTTCACCGCTTTAAATGAAGGAAAATGAAAATTTGTTTATGGAAGAACGTGATCTATGGTGCTAATATTAGACTAAATTAAAAATTAAAATTAAAATTAAAGCTGAAGTACAGCAATTGCTGAGAATAGATATGGCAATCTTCAGAAGGATAATTACCCGCAGCTTCCTGCACAGCAGAATACCCAACTTGCAAAAAACCATCTTCAACATTTAATTCATTTTGTGTAGGCTTTTTAATAACTCTCCTCTTCTTGTATGTATATTCGGTGCCACTTGTAACTTCAGAATTTGCGCAAGAGGTATCCACATCTTTTTCAATCACAGACCATACCCCATTGTTGATGAAACCAAACAGCAAGAAGCAGTACTCCTCTTTACTGTCTGTTAAAAGGACAGCAACTTTTGATATCGGCCATCCCTCTATATTAGGAACATTTTTTGATGCATCTAAACATTTACATATATCACATGCATTTATGATCTTCTTTTCTGTCAATGACAGCTGCTTTTCCACATCAACCAGCTCAGTATCAGGCTTCTGCATGAATTTCATATGTGCTAACAGAGTTGGTCTAAGAATCAAAGCCAATTTGCAGAATTCTTCAAACGACAGAATTGCTAGCTCTGAATGCTGCTTTCTGTGATAGTAGTTATACAGTAACACAACAGAATGCATCTGCACCCAAAATCCAGCATTATGAGGCGGACAATAACCTCCACATATATTTCCATATATGTACAAGTATATACATGTGATGCTTGCAATTCTTGAATCATAATGGAACAGAAAAATCTTAGTAAACATAACAGAAGGTTAATTTTACTAAAGAAATTTTAAAATATGAAAGAATAAGGCAATTCTATTTATTTATTTATTCAACTTACAGCAGGCAAAACCCTAAGTGAAAAGTTTTCATATCATGAATGTCCACAGTCACATTAGAAAGACATGTAAATGACATGTTTACTTTAAAATGCACAAAATAAGACTTGGATATTGGAAATGATTATTATCACAACATTTCTCATGTCTTTGCTATAAATCTTTATTGTTAAGAGAGAGAATACTGAATGTGTGTTTATCAAGGTTCAATTAAAAGTATGATGGTTAGTCATTTTGTATCATTAGGGAATGGCACTCTATACATGGGGCAAAACATAGAAGAATGCAACAACAAACTGTAGAGTTACAAAACAATAAAAGAAAAAACGAACATTTTAAGTTGTATAAGACTTCAAAATTTAAACCAACATCTCCAAAATCCTCCAACCAGAGAATAAAAGCAAGATTGAAAAATTAACGATGTATTTATTCTTATTTTGAATTAAAATAGCTCATAAACTTAATACACTTCATATCATATCAAAGTGAATTCACTCATTTTCTCGGAAAGGGGTGAACTAGGTTACCTGTTTTGCAACTGCCTGTTGTTGAGATGGTTCAATATCTTTGGCAGAAGCTTTTGATCGCAGCAATGGATCAACCAAGTATTCTATGAACCCCTTAATTATGTCCTCAGTGGGACACAGATTTGATGCAGCCATGTTCTTCTATCCAATGATTTTCAATTCCAGAAACCCTAGAGTTTCAGCCGTCATAAACAAGATGGCCTATTTAAAACACAATTTTCAGCTAAAAAGACAAAGATAAAGAGTAAAGCCTCACTTTAGTCCTTCAAATTTTATGTGCGGTTCTGAATAAAGAGATTTCAACAAAAGCGTAAACAAATTAAACAAATATCATGATCTAACAGAGAGAAAGCGTTTTGCTTAGATATGCATGACAAGGCATGCTCAACAATCCCTAACATAAACTTTACCGGAAACGAATTTCAATTCATAAACGATTCTACATTCTCATAACAACTTTTTTTTTTCCTTCATCCAAACACGTTGATAGAAAATAGGGTTTAGTTCGGAGAATTTCCACTGGAAGAAACGTCGCAGTGGTTTGCTTGATCGAAAAGGCGCTTATGCGCATGGAAATGCAATGATAAAGTTGAAAAAATTGGAGCGAAAGCCATTAATGAAGGTGAGGGATGAAGGATTCTTACTTGTTCTTGGAAAGGAAGGGAAATTCCGAGCGAAACCAGAAATTCTGTGGACTCTCTACTCTACTGTGACTGTCATCATAGAAGCTGCACAGTCTCCGGCGTCAAATATTGGGACCACTAACATAGTACTGTCATTTAGTGCCTCTGACCGTTTTCTAGACCCTCTAACTTCATTAAAAAGTAGAAAAGTAGAATAATTCTAAAAATGTTTTTAATATGTTTATATTTTCAAGATTAAAAATGTATTTAATTTGATATTTTATATAAATTATATTAGAATGATTATTAGGAGAATATAGCATTGTTCTGAAAAGTATTTCCTCCTATCACACATTATAAGGCATGATCAACAAAATTACACATTTTAAAAAAAAAAAGTGAGGACATGTGTGTGTACACATGGTTAGATCTCTCAGTGTTGTTGTAAGTAGTGCCCTTAGGACACGAGATATCAAGAGCACATTGTTTCATCTCTCGAGAATATAAAAAACTACACATTCTAATATCTTTTTATTACATTAGAGTTTTTAAATAGTATCCTTAAGACACTAAATATCATTTGTAATATATTAATTATTTTTCTTACATAATTTTCTCAATAAGCACAGTTATTTTCCTAAATTTCTATAACAAGCAAAGCAATAGAGGGAATAATATATATCATACAATTATAAGCACACTTTACTTAAAAGGGCACTACTTAAGTCTATATTATTGTTCTCTCTGTTTCTTTTTATCTATTCACGTACAAAAATAAATTATTTCTTTATTTATGTTTTTTAAAGTAGTATTAATTGTATAATTATCTATTTTATCCTTATATGTAATTGGATATTAATTAATATTTCACTATTAAATTAATAAAATAACAAGACATAAATGATAATATAAAGAGTTTAAAAATTATTCTAATAAAGATAAGAATAATGATTGTATTCCATATATTCCCTGCGGAATGATTTATAAGAAAAAAAAAAAACTTACACATACCAAGAAAATTAGTTAAACACATTTAATTTTCTTGTTTTCAAGCAAATGCTTGACTCTATTTAACAAATTAACCAATCATATTTATTCTCTCTACTTAAAAAGTCAAATAGTCAATCAAATAATAGTACTTACTTAAGGAATAAAGACATTAAATGAGATAAAAATAGTTAAAATTTACTTATATTTTAAAACAACAAACTTAATATATTTTTTTTTTTTTGCTTATAAACCATTTTAGAGGAAGCAAGCATGTTTTATCTTTAAATTGATAGATAAATAGAAACTGAGAAAGTATTAATCGTTCAAGTTTCTATACGTTATATCCATTGACTTATATGTTATAGGCTTCAGTTTTAATATGTCATTTATTTACAAATTAATTAGAATTAAAATCGTCATAAATTATTTACCAAAAGAACAATATTTTAGTGTATATAAAAAGAGATGAATGTGGACATTTGAGGAACACAAGACAGAAAATAGAAAACCAACTCCTTTCTTCATTAGATTGCGACGGAGATGGATCGAAATTCAGATTTAGAGCAATGATCATATCATGACACATCATACTCAACTCCAACTTTTCATATATACAATCTCATCTCATGCTCATTCAATGGGATTCCTTTGAAAAATATTAGTTGCTTGATTCTTTAATTGAAGGCCACTTTATTGCAAGTGGATTCAAGTTTGATCTTGAGATAAGAATTCTCTTCAACATTCTACACTAGCTATCAATTTCATGTCACCTCCCCATGATGAAAGACACAGAGAGAAGGAGGTCATATAAAGTTGAGAGTTAGAATTATTATTTTAAAGATGGTTTTTCCGGCGTTCCCTTAAAATAAGAAATAAATTTGTTCCTCCATGTTATTCCTCTTATTCATTGACATGTGTTTAACTTGTCCACGTCATCTAATTGAAGCTAATTTTTAAATATTGCAAACAAACCCTTAACATTAAAATAACATTTTTTTGAATTAAACACATTCTTAAATTATTGCAAACTCCATTAATCTATTTTCTTTCGACTCACATACCCAAACTACCCTCCCTCCAGATATCAAATTCAATTTCTATCTTTTTTTATATAATATTTTATCTATTTAATTTTTATAATTATTTGTTTTAATATATATAAATATATATATATATATATATTCTTGTATATTTAATTTGTATATCATTTTATGTTATTTTTGCTATATACTAAATTAATTATAAATTTTAATTTTTTTACTAATTCCAGAAAAAATTAGTCATTGTATATTATTATCTATTTTTCTGTTTTCTTATTTCTAATTAATCCAAACAAAGGAATAAAATTATGTAATTTTTTTCTATATTTCTATCCAACTAAATAACACTTCATTTCTTTTCTATTTTAACTCTTCCACCCTTTTTTAATTTCTTACTCTCTTTCCTATTTCTTTCTCTCATATTTCTTCACTTAGTCAAACGAAATGTGAAAGGATATTTTAAATACTCTTTATATTAGATTTTTTTTAATTTAAGTTAAGTCATATTTTATATCTTGCATATATCTCAACTTTCAAAAATTGAAAAAAGAAAAATAAAGTTGGTTAAAAAAAATACAAACTTAATAAATGTATTTAGAAAAAATTATAGTATTCAAACTTTAAAACCAACAAAGTCCGGCACAGTTGGCAGATAGCTAGGTCCTTTAAATCTCTACCCCTCTAGGGGATTAGTTGTCGGTTATCGGCTGGGGATACCCTTGGTTCAAAAAAAAAGTATTCAGAATTTAAATGAAATAAAATTATATTTTTATTTAGAGATAACTTATATTATTTAGACTTTAAATAAAAAAGTTATTTTAAAGTCATTATTTAAATAAAACTTAAAGTCTAACATGTTAACCCCTTTAATAAGAAAAAATATTGAATGATAAAACTTATTTTTAGAATTGAGTATTTTAATTAAAAGAAAAAAATAAAAATGATAAAGCAATTCACATACCAAAATTAAAAAAAATTCTTTTATGAATGTATATATTGCTTACAAAATAATTTTATTGATTCCCGTAACAATTGTTTCAAAATAAGTTTTTCAAAATTAAAATTAATAAAGCTCACTTAATTAATTCCAATAATGTCTGAAAAATATTAAATAGATTGTACTTTATTTTATCTAACATTATGAAAAAAAAAATGTTAAACGGAAATTGACTTCACTAGTTTTATACTGCAAATAATTTTGTATCTCTAAAGGTGAAAAAATGAAATTTCAATAAATTTAATAAATTATTTTCATTATGAAAAAAAATCAATTTTTAACTTTGCTTTAAGTCTCTATAAGTATTGACTCGCCCATTAGGTCACAAGCAATTCATGTCTCACGAGATACTTTTTTTCAAATGGAGGTTATAGAAGCAGGCTACTTGTGTAAATTTATTTAATTTAAAGTCAAAATAATATAAGTTTTTCTAAATACATTTATTAAGTTTGTATTTTTTTATTAACTTTTTTTTGTCTTTTTTTTTTAAAGTTGAGATATATACAAGATATAAAATATGAGTTAACAACATTAAAATAAAAAAATATCCAATAGAAAAGAGTATTTAAAATACTATTTCATATTTCATTTGACCGAGTGAAGAAATAGAAGAGAAAGAAATAAGAAAGAGAGTAAGAAATTAAAGAAGAGAGGAAGAGTTAAAACAACAAAGAAATGAAGTGCTATTTAGTTAGAGAAAAATATAGAAGAAAGAAATTGTGTATTTTATTCCTTTGTTAGGATTAATTAGAAATAAGAAATGAGAGAAATAGATAATAATATAAAATGACTAAGGTTATCTTGAACTAGTAAAAAATTTAAATTTATAATTAATTTAATATATAACAAAAATAAAATAAATGATATACTAATTAAATAGTATAAATTAATTCAAATAGAGAAGAATATATATATATTTTAAAATAAATATTTATAAGAATTAAATAGATAAAATATTTTGTAAAAAAATAGATAGAAAATTGAATTGATTTGATATTTGGAGGGAGAGTAACTTGGGTAAGATATGAGTCGAAAGAAAAGAGATTAAAGAAATTTGCAATAGTTTAAAATATGTGTTTAAATTTCAAAAAATGTTGTTTTAATATTAGAGGTTTGTTTGCAATATATAAAAATTAACCTCAATTAGATGATGTGTACAACTTAAACACATGTCAATCAATAAAAGGAATAACATAAAAAAATAAATTTGTTTCTTATTTTGAGGGAACACCGGAAAAATCACCTATTTTAAATGGGTTTATTATAATAGTATTTCTTATTATCATAATATGGTATTTTTTTCGAACTATACGGTTATAGGATGTGTAGACAAAGACAAATTAATATATACATGTTCAATGTGAAACAAAAAATGTTTCTCATCGTTAGACCATATATTAATTTTTACTTGTTTATACATTCTCTAACCACAACTATTACGATAATTTATAATATTATTGATGTAGTATTTACTATCGTTATTATCCACTTAAAAATTATTTTAACCACTTACTTTATTTGAATGCCTTCTCTTGCAATCTTTCTGGTCATGAGAATTATTCTTAGGAGTTTTGGAATTAGTTGTCTGTTGAAGAGTGTTCAAAAGAAGTCTTAGTTGATGCTAACAACTAAGTTTATTCAATAAGCATCATAAGATCAAATTTGAACACAATTGCAACAAAATGTTCTTTGTTTAAGAATCAAGTTATAAATTCACAAAAAAGGGGCTATTCATGACACTTTTTAATAGGTAACATTTTTGTTTGAAATGATGTGTCTACATATTTTGTAACTAATAAAAAATATTTTAGTTCTTAATTGCATATAAATGACATTACGATGCATTATATTAAAATTGGCATTCTAGTTATCTAATTGGATAAAAGTAACTAAAACTATAGTTTACATCTAAATAAGTAGAATTTTTCCATAAAGTTTTGTGTTCATATATTTTGCCTTTAATAAATAACATTTAAATTTTTAATTGTCCTTAAATAGCACCACAATGTATTATATAGAAATTCGGCATACTAGTTGTCAAAACAGACAAAAATAGTTAGAACTCTAGCTAACATATAAATAGGTGGAGTTTTTATAAAAAAATTTGTATTCAGATATTTTGCAACTAAGAGACATTCGAAATTCTGATTGCCCATAAATAACATCGGAATACATCATATTAAAATTAGGCATTTTGATTGTTTAATTGAAAAAAAGGGTTAGAACTATAGTTCTAATTGCCATAAATGACATCATAATTGCCATAAATCCATCTGGGCATATATTTAGAGTCAGCCTATGTAATAATTTTTTCCATTCACAATTTTTTTTCTTGTGTTTCTTTCCTATTTTTTATGTAGCTTTCTAGCATTTATTTATTTAAATTTAAATTAAGTACAAAAAGACAGGCTGGTAAAAATGAACCAAAAAAGTAAGAAATTTCAATCCTAACGAGACACGTGGAACTTGTAGCTACGCCTTTTCTCTCATTCTCGTTCAGTTGTTTTCTCGAGAAAGAGGAGAGAAAATGGGAAACATTCAAAGGGGAAAAAAAAAGTAGAGATTGTTCATCGTTTGCGGTTAGTCCCTCTCCCGCCAAATTCAGATTGAGAAGATGTTGGTGGTTTCTCGCTTCGGTTCTCTCTCTCACTCCTTCTTCGCTGCTTCACTCTCCCAACCTCATCTCTCTCTCGCCGTGAAAAATAACAGAGCCAAAATCACCGTACAACTTCAACAAAAGGACCACTCACCTCTAATTCATTATCATAAAGTGAGATTTTCGTTGCCGCCGTTAGATTTTTTCCATCTCAGGAACTTCAATTTTTCAAGCAATCCTTGCTGTTTTCCGTTTCTCTGATTTTCTTAAAACAATTTCACTTGCAGCTTATATTAATTTTTTTTTTAACTGCAATAAGCAAATCTAAAATTAGCTTGTGTCCAATGTATAAACAAATCTTAACTGATATTTTAATGAAAACATCCCTGAAATGCAATTCAAATTTTATTTTCAATCACTCCTTTATTTTCCTCATAAATAAACATAGCGAAGGACGATGCAGGGAATGAGATGAGATCAAGAAAATAAAAGGAAAGGATTCCCTCTAGTTTTGGCGGGAGATGAATTTATTGTCTCTCAACCTTAACCGTCCGATTAACATTCCAATTATGGATTTAACCGATTGATAGTCACCTATGGTACGCTAGCTATAATCTAGTATTGAATTGTTAATTGGATGGTTGAGAGCGAGAGACCACGCGTGCAGTTTCCGCTTAAACATGAGGAGTTCCAAGTCCAAAACAAAATGGGGTTTGGTTAACTAATGTTTTTAATTAGTGTGAATTAGTGTTTTATGTGTCTTAGTTTCCCATTACACAGAAGCATGGTGGCCTACCTGAGATACAAGAATTAGCATCCACAGGACCTAATAATGAATTGGCTCAAAGTAGTAAGTGCTTCTTGTCTCTTGACTTGCTTACTGCTTTCTTGGTGATTTTAGGATGCTTAAATCATGCAGTTCATAAATGTAGGTGAGTCCCCTGCCCATTGGAAAAAGGTGCTTAAGGGTATTAGGGAAATGATGTGTTCTGCAGATGAACTAGTAGACACTATGGGATCTGAGAAAGCTGGCGATACACTACGTCCTAAGGTAAGGTCTAATTCAATATCATACTATCCTTGATTCCCCTTGAGTGGAAAAAATAAGAACTAGGTAGAAATGTTTAGAAAAGCCTGGTTGTAACTTCTACATTCTACAGTGTTGTTTCTTGCAAAGCTTTTTGGACCATTATATTTTTGTGATTATTGGAGTATCGTTCTCTTTTAATTTCATTGTTCAGTATGAAACATGATATGGATCTATTGACCCTTATATAAATTCTTTTTGATATAATTAGGAAAGAAGATTTGCTGTCCTGGCATCTTCCCTTTTATCAAGCCAAACTAAGGAGCATGTTACTCGTAGTAAGTGCATTTGTTTTTCTAGTTTATGGCCTTAAAAAAAATTAGTGTTTGCTTTTCTTTGTCTTAGCATGCTGTTACATACACACATTGATTGTCAGGTGGTAATGTTATTTTTCAAATCATGTAAATAGAGGACACTAGACACGAGCCATGTAGTCCACCACACCTAATGTTTTCTTTTGGAGGATTTGTCGCTGGATTTCTATTTTGCTTTCCTCTAGCTTTGTGGTTTCTTGGAGGATGTCTTACCCTCTATTATATTTTCCCCTTCTTATCTAGTCATGCTTCTTGGAGGATGTCTTACCCAAATTTATACCCCCCAAAAAACAGGTTCATTGTTATGGTACTATTGTGTTACCAACAACTTGAAGAAAGCATCCACTATATGAAGACAAAAAATTAGCATAAAATTTAGAAAATGAAATGCATGTCACCTCTAGAGTCTGACACACAAAGAAAGATTAAGAAAAAGTAGATACTTAGATTTCATGATGTAGAGTCTGAACTCTGAAGCTGAAGGTGAATACATTTTGAAAGTAACTTGCTAATTTTACAGAATTTTATCAGAGCCCTCCAATTGTGCTTATCATCTGTCTTATTTATGTGGTTAATACTTGGCAGCTGCTTTTAAGCCTTGTCATAATTCAACTTGCTTATGAAACAGTTCTACTTACAAGTGTATATTTTTAAGAATAGGAGCAACTAAACATCTTCGCGAAAATGGTCTGCTTACTGCTGATGCAATCAACAGAGCTGATGAAGAAACCATCAAAAGGCTGATTTACCCTGTATGTTCTTTGGTAACTTTGGAAAACCATTTTTTTCATGTGACTGTTCAAATCATTGTTGGCATATTAAGGATGCTACTTTTGAAGCTTCCAGTAGTTCCATACTTCTCATGTTAACATGTCAATATCTTTCATTGTTAAGTTCATTTGATGCTATATCATTAAACATCTATGCTTTTACTTTTGGTTGTTCTTTTCTCAGGTTGGGTTTTATACAAGAAAAGCCAGTAACTTGAAAAAAATTGCTAATATTTGTCTCATGAAATATGATGGAGACATACCTAGCTCAATTGAGGAACTACTGTTACTTCCAGGCGTAGGTCCTAAAATTGCTCATTTGGTATGTGCAAAATGCTTCTGTAATTCAAACAGTATGTTTCCTCAGTTTTTTTAAGGTTCATTATTTCATTAGTGATATTTTTTTGAAGTTCATTTTGTTAATGGCACTATAGGTCATGATTGTTGGATGGAACAATGTCCAAGGGATATGTGTAGATACTCATGTCCACCGCATTTGCAATAGGCTTGGATGGGTTTCGAGATCAGGCACAAAACAGGTTCCTTGAAGTTCAGTAGTATCAATTTTTATTTTTCTTCACTGGCTTTCAGAATTTGACATGTTTATTTTTAAAAGGTATATATGTATATATGTATGGCGTGCATTTTTTTACTAGTATTACAATTACAATCCTTACCAGTTTTGGTTCTTCCACTTGAATCGGATGTCAAGATTAGATATTCAATATATTTTTTGTTTAGATAAAAAAAAAAGAAATACATGCAAATAGTTTTCTAAGACTATCAAGGCATGTTTTATGTGATCGATATTTATGTTAGAACTTAGAATATGGGAATGTCATCATGTGACTTGCGTTCACTATGTCTGAAATTTGTTGGACTTAAAATAGTCAGTAGGTGTTAATCAGCAATAATAAATTTGCTCCTTGATTGGCTATTTGGCTTGCTTTTATTTCTTTCGTTAATTTGTTTCTAAATGTTCCAAAGTTAAAGTTACTAACCATCTTTTAAGTGACAGATCTAGAAACTTTTAAACAGTTGGAGAACGTATATTTATAAATTCAACTAACCCTCTTCGCCCTTTCCTTTCACAGAAAACTTTGACACTGGAAGAAACAAGAAAGTCGCTGCAACGGTGGCTTCCGAGGGAAGAATGGGTTCCAATAAATCCTCTTTTGGTATGCTCAGCTCATTCCTTAACTATGTACCTACCAACAAATGCACCTAAATGGTTATTTTGAATACCTTGAGTTGTCGTTCTCTCAAATGCTTAATAGATGAGTATGAGACAAAAAGACACAATAATTTTATGGGTCCCACTTATTAATTGAGGCTCACAAATTGTTCTATCTTTCTCTTTTATACTTACTCTAGAAGATTCCAACTTATTTGATGCATTGCTTCTTCTTTATTAATGCAGTTCTGATAGAATTTTTGGTCACAGGTGGGATTTGGACGGAGAATTTGTACCCCACTACGGCCTCACTGTGGAGAGTGTGCTGTTAGTCAGTTTTGCCCATCAGCCTTCAAGGAGACTTCAAGCCCATCTTCAAAGTCTAGACTGCACAACAAGTCCTAATCAAGTTATGATTCTTTTGGTACAGGTTTGAAACGATTCATCATTCTATTCAGTCTAATATATGTAACCCACAAATTTGGCTGTGGTCAAAGTTTTTTTCAGGTGCACCTACAACACATCCGTGTATTCAGAGATGTATGTTTTGAAGAAATGCTCTGTTCGACGAAACTGACATATTATTTCTTTTTCAATTTCCTTTATTGGGTTATGTCATGGGTTTACACTTCACATCTTCTCCATTTCCTTCATTGCTGCAATGATAGATTAGTGGCTATTGTTAGATATTGGCTAGACCGAAATTAAGATCCAAGCTCCTTTTAATTGAATATAGATCCTCTCCATTAGATTTAGCTCATTAAAGTGAGAAAGTAAACCTTAAATAATTCTGTATTGCCAATGAACACTAATAAATTTGACAAAATGTTTGTGTTATCATTTTCAAACAACGTTTATTTATTTACTTTTTGGGTAACATTGTTCAATGTTTATATTTAGTTATCTTTCGAAAAAAAAAATATATTACCAACAACGTTTAATATATATAAGAAATTTATTTACTATTCATTCTATCACAATATTTTAACGACTTAAAAAAAAACAAAACATCGAACTACAACTTAAAAATTAAGCTGACATGAAGCTTTGCATGTGCATACATATACCATACTTGTTAAGATACAATATATGAAAATCTTAGATGGTATACGCTACTCACATTCAACGTTGGTACAAAAATATTTTAAAATTTGAAGGCTCCTAGAACATGAGAATTAGGAATAATGCGCATCCATGAACCTGAATGGTAATTATATGTATAATCAGGTGTAAAGAAACTTGTAATATCCTAGAAATTGAGAGCCATATTATAGGTTAATGAATAGATAATTTAGAAGTTAGGTGAAGAAAACTTTAGAATTTAATTCCTACCAAATATTTGGTTACATTTGCACCTTCCACCACCCTCTTTGCTGGTTGCAGGGCTGTAGAACAACGATATGAGTGACTTAATCAAGGTGTCTTGGCCACATCCTTTAATTCATTGCATGGTATTGGTTCATTGAGCTTGAAAGGCTCTTTAATCTGACTCAACTAATATTTAATCCATCTCTCACCATAGCAAAAAAAGAGATTTTTATGCAAGCAGAAATACAACATGACAACACAAAAAGATGAAAAATAAATTTCTAATTTCAACAAAGTAAAAATTACATTAATGTCATACACTTGTCCTTTAATTGCTTTGGTATTAAGCTGCCACAGGAAGCCTGCCCTTTCGCCAGATCCAATAGTTGGCCCTAATGGGATCTATGCGTTCTAAAATAGAACAAATATTTCTTGCAATATCTAGATCTTGTTTATCCAAATCTGAAATCTTTAATGCGTCAATGGCTTCTCTCATATCTTTGTTTGGTTGATAACCGTGACAGATAAGATCCAAAACAGTGCTAAGAGCAAACAAATAATTGCTCTTCGTATGCAAAATCTTTAAACAAAGAGAAGAAACTCGAGTGTCATTTACCCATGCAGTGATTTCACCAGTGTAAAGTCCTCGTAAATATCTCCATGAGCTTTCATTTTCAGGGTAGCGCGTGATAGCTTCTATAGTGTAAAGCACTTCAGGCTCTCTCATACCTTTCAGGCCCCCCAAGAAGGGAGACCTCGTTATGACAAAATACCTCTGAAAAATAGTACATGTTAATCTTCTAAAATGACAGAAAATAAAGAAAGCAATTTTAAAAATAAAACAGACTGAAGTTATTCCATATGAGGCAAACTCTGCTAAAAGTAAAAAGCAAATATAAATGAAATATATCCAAGAGTCCAAAGGCTCTTCATTTTTTTTTCATAATTGCCTATTTGTGTGAGTAGTTAAGCAGTAACAGGTTGTGCTTGCAAAGCCCTACACGTTAACCTTTGACCCTAGGAATGTTAAATGTTCTCATGGATTTTTCTTCCTCCAAAATTAACTTAGTGGCAGGGGAAGGAGAAGAATATAAAAAGGTAAGGTGTAAATCAACATTAGTGGAAGAGAATATGTTAGCAAGCCTTATACAAGACTTCAGCTTATTAATTATATTGAAGAGATTTAATCTCAAATCAATTGTCCATTAGAGACCTTGTTCGTAAAGGACTTAACAGAGAATTATAAGTTATGATGGTAGCCAAAGTAAAAAAACAATGAACTTGGATAAAGTATAAGGATATCATTATTTTCCTGTTGTAATTATCTATAAGCATAAACGGTGCATCTATAAGTGCTTGATCTCAATTAGTTAGGCAACAATCATACAACTCATGCTGAATGTCAAGACTAAACATAACATGCACCACAGTTACCTGATTCCAAGCGGAGTTGTTAAACATGTCTTCTTCAATAAGTTCATTACAATAATTGAGCTCATCTTCCCATCCTCCTAGTGCTTGAAGAACCCACTGTCCACATAAGCAAAGAAGCAAAATTTCGGTAATTACACTAGAATATAGACAAATCTTCAGATGTTAACCTACAATACCTAAAACAATATGCACAGCAGAAATTGTGAGAAATTCATATTTGTGGACACAATGGGAGAAACAAACCTGCCTATGGGACCATGCATGATAATGTTTGGCATCAACAGACAGTATCTTCTTGGTGAACTCAAGCTCATTGTTTCTGGCTTCAGGTCCTAATTTCTCAGCTACCCATCGCCTATGATGCCTGCAAACATTGTGCAGAGGAGTTAAATAACAATGAAAAACTTCAAATCACAACAACATGAATGCATATGGCTCATGTATGACATGACTTCCAAGTATAAATTACTGATGGTCAAGGTTAATAAAACCTGAATACTTATTCAGAGTTTTTCAAACTGCTGTTGTGCAATTGGAATGTCATGTCAGTACGAAGAAAGAAGTCCTTTACAAATTCATGAATGAACTAATATGCAAGAAATTAAAATAAGTTCTGAGTCACATTATGCTTTATGCCTATTGGCTATCATCCTCGTGGTTTAATTTTGTAAATGTTACCTTGCCTCTAATTAACACGAAAAAACAAAAAAAGATTAACATATGTTGTGCTTGGACCAAAGAACTCAATTACTGTATTATGCATCAAGCAAAGCGTGGAGTCCATTCGACACCCACTACTTGTGTTACCAACATTGGATTGATTGAAGCCGGAAGGCACTGAGTGAGACAGAATGTCCACAAAAGAGACAGTGAACTAATAAAGCCTACAGATGGAGCATAAGTTTCGGGAACAAGTTAACAAGGGAGTCAATAGCAATCGAGTTTCAGAAAATTAACGAAGAAAGAGAATCTCACCATATCTGATAATTTTTGGAACTGCCTCTGGCGATACGTTCCACAAACTCTAGTTCACTGTGCAAGTCAACTTTCAGTGACTCAAGTAATAACCGCCGGAAATGCCACACCTGCAAATAAAAAAAACGTAACATGAATTGAATCAATCACAATCACAACTTCGGAAAATATCATCGACGGAACGAATTTACTTAAAACTCGTCACTGATCAGTGAATGGTGAGCGATTTCGATTAGTAGGCGAAGACAAAATGCGAATCGAGAAATAACATAATGAAAACATACGGTGTAGTTGCCAGCATTGAAGTGGATGGCTTCAGCGGTGAGGGAGAGAGCGCGAGGAGAACGCTCATCGGCGAGGTAAACGGCGCGAAAGTAATCCATGACTTCAGCAAACTCTTCGGTGTAATTGATCGGAACCACCGGGTTAGGGCCATCGTCTTGAGGAATCGGAGTAATATCCGACCACTCCGCCTTCTCTCGCAGTGGCACACGCTGCTGCTCTTCGTCTTCGCCACCGCCGGACCCCGACACCATGTTTCCCGATTATTCTTTACTTTGCTCACTCCCTGATTGGAATTTAGATCGCGTTCTTTGGGCTCAAACTATGGGCTTTCTTGATTTGGACCAATATGTTCTAAATGTGTCCAAGTTTAGTGTATTTAACTTTATACTTTATTTGTTAACCAAAAAAACTTTATACTTTATTTATAGTTTTCCAAAAACAAATAGGTTTATACTTTATAGTTTAGGTAAACAAAAATATACTTTATAGATTGGGAATCATTTTTTTTCTCTTACGAGAGTATCTATTACCGGAAGCTAAACTTGCACAAAGTTACTGTCGAATTTTCACAAAATTTACTCCATTCTTATCGATAGAAAATCAAACCCTCACACATATGATTAAAAGACGTAATTAGTTATCACAGCACCACACCTTGTGGTTTGCAAATCATCATTTTGATGAAGCCTAAAAGTATCAAGTAATTATTCTCCAGTTATTTCCAAACCATGAATTTGGATCAACATTATGTTGAGAAGTAATTTAACCTGTCAAACATTTTGTGAATAACTTTATTTTACTCACTCTAAATTACGATGTGAAGAGTACATAAACATACACTCAATCTTGACTTTTGGTTCTTCATGTATGAACTGTTTTTAGAACAATAAGTGTATTTTTTTTATTTTTTCTTTTTCGTTTCTTGAGTATCTCACCAAATTATCAAAGTAGAAAACCGATAATTCGAGGGTAGAACAATTCTATGAAAACAATAGTTCTCATCAAATTGTAATATTAATATGTCACTACGGCTATGCTAACATTTTTTTCCTAGAATAATTGCACTTCTAGAAAAGATCAATTCTATGAAAACAATATTAATTCCTTCAAGAATTTACTAACAAATAAATAGAATGAATCCAAGTACCTACCTAATAACAAAAGCATACCAGGCAGAAGGGGACAATCATATGCACTTGTTGTGATCAGATGGTATAGTAATGGTGGAAAGTGTATAACTCGATGGTGGTGGGTCGTAAAATCTTCTTACAATATAATGGGTTAGTTACACCCTGGGTTTCATGTAATATAAAACAAGCTGAAGTGTTTAGCTGAAAATGATGATATTATATGTACAAAAATCAATATCAATATCAATATACTAGTATATTAGTTTCAATATAACGTTTGATTTACAATTCCAATATGCGAGTTTCTTTTCCATCGAGACAAGCGAGCAAAAGAATTAAACGAGGCAGCTACTGATCTCTCAAATTCAAACAATCATTATTACTAACTACTAAGCTATAAGAAAAATCGAGAAATTATATAGATTTAAAAAACAAAAGAATGCCTGTGGTCCAGATCATACAAATATGTAAGGTATCATTAGAAATACTTGTTGGAAATTTGCTAAGGTAGTTATTCTTGAATTTTGGTTTCACTTGTGAAAGAACTTCCAGATATCCCTGTCCGCCAAATCCTTGACTAAATGAGCTCCAAAAATGCCTTCCTCGTCTACCAGACTTCTCAGTTGTCTTGCTCCGTTATTGAAGCCAACATAATGCTTCTTAGTAGTAGCTAGATAAACCACCCCATATGGAGGCCTCGAGCACTGATATATCACAACAAAAATAGAAAACAGGAATTAAAAAATATGTTATTACGATTTGAAACTCAATTTAAAAAGTCAGGTAAATACAAACGACAAACTTCAGCAATCAGGGCAATTGGATCCTGATTTGCTACAACAAAAAATCCCTGCAATTACTGCAATTAGCAAACATGAGCCGTCAGAGTAAGATTGAATTGCTGAAATCTAATGGGTCAAAAAAGATCTGATTTTTAACATTCCATTAAATTGCAGCTGACCTATTAAGTCTCAGTCCTCTAACTGTAATCAAACGGCTCATGTCACCTTACTATACTGACTGCAGACTTCAAATCAGGATCCCAATGCCGTTGTTAATAGGCATCAAAATTGATCATGCATCTTTATAAAATTAATAACTAGAATGGTACTAATTTTTTGTGCCTGATAACACAGCAACAAGTGGAAGCACCATATATATCCCACACTACATAATGCATTTTATACCAAGGCTAAGAATAATTCTACTATGGAAGACACACAACTTAAATCCACCCATACCATGATAAACAACTTGTCTAACAAATATATGCCATAGATATGATGTTTGGTATAACATCAAAATAAGGAAACTAACCTTCTTGATAAGTGCATACAGCTTCTTCAAGGAGGTAACAGAATATGGAACCTCTGTCATTAAAACAATGTCATAGCCACCCTCCCCGTGATCAGCCTCACTAGCTCTTTCCCATGCTCGACTTCCCGAGAGCTTCCTAGACCGAGATCGTCTTGAGCAAGATTCATGTCCCAAGATGCTACCATCTAGACTACTACATCCATCCATAAAATCTTCCTCAGAGAAGCTCAAACTCATTCCAGGCGTCACTTCACATCCATCATTTTTCACAATAGACAACACAGAAGGTAGTTCTTCCCAGTCACCAGCATAGAAGTTAACTGATGGTGTTAGATTCTGCCTTGAAGGAGTAAGAGGAGACTCTGGCTGTCGACTCTGCCTATCACGGGCTTGCTTAAGATTAGCAAGGACATTTGGTATAGTTGTGCATCTTACTGTTTCTGCATTCTGATCTTGAAAATGCACCACGGAAGCTCCCTGTGAAATGAAGAACCAAATAGTGGACAAAGTATGTAATTCAAATGAGTAAGTATATTTATTTGAATGTCCAGGCAAAAAGTATATTTGTCCATTATTCTCCCCAAAACACTAAAATTTTCCTTCTCATAAACTAACTTGTTTACCAGTTTGCAATATTACCATACCCCCGCAGTATCTCAAACAACAATGAACCAACCTATACAATTTAAATTCTGGCCATGTCATCAATCGTATTAACAGTTTACCGCATAGAGATTGCTTCGCAAGGAAATATCGAAATAAATGTAAATGTTCTTTCCTGCTACCATATGCATAGACTAGAGGCAAATGAACCGGAAAAAAAAAGGTTTAAGAAAGACCCCAAGCCTAACTATATACCTTCAAACAAGCAAAGATTCCAGGAAGTCCATAGTTGCAACTGAGCTGGAAGAAACATGAAGTGAAAAGATTAATAAACTATGAACAATAAATACCACAAACATGATTGAAAAATATGGATTAAGGGAGAAGAAAAGAAAGTAATCTCATGAAGATATAGCTGATGTGAGCATTTGAAAAACGAAGAAAGGAGGATGCAGCACAAGAGAATTTAAGACAAACAAATCAAGGCAGAATAGCAAGAAACAGAATCTTCACGGACAGGTTACCTCAAGTACTCTTTTTCCTCTAAAGGTCAGTTGCCCATCACGAATCTCATGCTTAAGAACACTAACTAGATCAATGGAACTAGTCCACGATTTCAGATACCCTACAAAATAAGAAAAAGAAATTGATACCATCATTCCTTTGGTACTGATCAGGAAATAAATTATATGTAGCAAATCATAATTGTTAAAAGAAATTTTCCTCGTTGAGAATCCTGTCATTGATTTTTTAACTTAAATTGGGTTTGTAGGTTGGTTAACTATTTCAAACTAACAACACTAACCTTGGGGATTTCTGATTTCCCTTTCATGTTAAAAAAGTTCGTCTCAATTATTACAGCATGCTAGAATTTTATGCTGTATTAATTCTTCGACTATTTTATTTTCAAAGTGTAATGGATTTGAAAGAAAATGTTTGTCCACAAGGAAAACACCAATTGCATATCCAATGCCTACAGGCCTCATATATCACATACTTACCATCGGGTTTTGAGGATATTATCTCTGATCCACTGAATCCAATGATATCAGCAACACTAATTATACCCTGCAAGAGGTTTAAGATAGCATCAGCCCAACTATCTAACTAATTGATACACAAATATGAGCTTTGACATTATGTTTAGCTTATTGAAGAAAAAACATATATAATAAAATTTCAATAATAAAAAATAAAATATTATGTTTTTGTCAAGAAATATTGAAAATCCATCATGTAAAGGGCAGTCCAGTGCATGAGGTTCCGATCTAGTGGGGTTTGGAGAAAGTAGCAGTACGCAGCCCTATCTCTGCAAGCGGAGAGTCTGTTTCCAAAATTTAAACCAATGCCCTCTAGGTACCAAGGCCGCAGCAACCTTGCTGCTGTGCCAAAAACTGCAATAAAAAAGCACACAAGATACCATAGAAATGTAACTAAAAGCTCTTACGTCAGAATGACTAAACAGACACATTTCTTTCTTTTGTTTTTACAAGCGAAATTCTCCTACATGAGTTTGAACCGAGGTGCTACTACTTAAAGCTTCACTCCCCAACCACCAGACCAACGTGTTGGGTGCAAAAGACACATTTCTTAATCACAGCGTTATCTTTATGAATGCAATACCTTTCATACATTAACTCAAAATATAAAACCCACATCCCAACTTAGTCATCGACAGCGGCCCGTAATGGCACCATAGCAATTGCGGCATGACCGTCCCACACTATGCCGTCGCAAGAGCCAGCGTCTTTGTGTTGTGGTTGTTGTGGCTGCTGCCATGGTCTGGGGCAGGTTGCTACTGTGAGGTAGCCAATATTTCCTCTTTTATCCTTAGAATGTGACAGTTTGGGGACATTTTGGGGGGAATTTTTGAGATTTCATGCCCCTTCTATGAAATAAGGATTCACGGGACAGAGGACCAGAAAACCCTAATCTTGTCTTCATCCCTATTCTCTTTTCCACCACCTTTCTGGGATTTCCAGCATGAATCATTGGCAAGACTCCTCGATTCTCCTCTCTCACCAATTTGTTCTTTCTTTGCTATTCAACTACTCATTATTAACTTTGAATACGTGTTTAATTTAGTGCATAAGTTTCGTCGTAGCGTCCATCCAGCTACCTGCTGTCCCGATATATTGTTTTTGAGGTCGGCCATTGTGTTACGCTATCCGAGATTGATAACTATGCATCCCAAGATTGATAATTACGTAATAAATATACATAATGATAGGATAAAAACCAACCAGAAATCCTTCCACCATCTAATAATACTAATCTCTTGTAAAGAATTAACTTCAGGACACAAGCCATCTCATTATGCCATCCTTAAAAAAAATAACTAATAAAATATGAACCACATCAAGGTATACCTTAAATTGGTCTATGTTCTCCCCAGTGTCCTTGTCAGTGTTGACTCCCTGCAGAGCATGATAAATTTAGATCAGGGAAACAGTTTCTAACCACAAAATCAACTGAATACCTCATTTCAAGGTAGGTTTTTGTTTTCGGTGCGGTCGAGTAGTGATTAGATAGCTGAGGATATAAATGGAAGTTGTACCTTTGATGGGATAATCTCCACTGCTAGTGAAGGGAGATGAATTTCTTTCTCAGGAATGGAGGATATACTGTGACTTCCACGATCATGAGGCACTAGGCCAGGTAAGCACTGTGAAAGTAATGCCGGTGCACGCATTGCAGTTGATATCTATAAACAGTTTCTCCTGTGATAACTGATAGCACAAGCTGCTATAGTACTACGATATATTAGAATTAAAGAATAAAGTAAAAAATAATAGATAATAATATCAAAATTCAAGTTGAATTTAGCTTCTACTGATATGTCTTTGTGATGAAATTTGTGTAGTAGACTGGCGAGGAAGCAAGGAACTCGTAATCAATAAGCCAGAAACAATTTCATACAAGGAGACGGATAAATGATTGTGATTTTCTTTCCATTTTAACTAAAAAGGACGAAAGAAGAGGGGAAAATTTAGGGAAGAAAAAAGAAAAAACACTATCCAAATATCCAATTTACAAGGAGCGGTTCAAATCGAAGGTGTTTAAGCTATACAGATTCAAAAGCATAAGTCGGACAATAAATTAAAATCGGTTATAGACAAATTGAAAGTAAATTCACAGGAGAGAAAGCATGATCAAGTGAAAATAATAATAAAAAATTTAAGCGAAACGAATTACTGGAAAAAATTAAGAAAGGAAAGAAAAGAGGAAACGGAGAATCGAAGAGAGAATACCTGAAGGGAGAAGAAGTCAATGGCAGCGAAAAGAAGAGAGAAGAAATTGATTGATTTGGTGAGGAAGTGAGAAAACGGAAGAGCCAAACTTCAAAGTTCTTTAATTTCTAAAACTAACAGAGAAGCTTCGACGTCAGAGACAAACGCCTGCAACAGCCACAATTACGAAAATGCCCTTTTTCGTATTTTGTTCGTTCGACGATTGTGGGGTCAGATCAGATCACACGCTTGTCCTTCAAAAGGAAAAAAAAAAAAAAAAAGTTCACCAAAATTCATCACACGCAACGCTTGTCACCGTCATTTATTTTGGCCATACTCACAAAAGGAAATGAGACTTTTGTTTGCATCTTTTTTTTGTTTCATAAAAAGAATGAAAGAAAAATATAAATTTACATAATCGCCTTTTATATCTCATTATAGTGCTTATGTTTACTTGGAGAATAGAACTATAGAAGGGAAAAAATGTGAGAAATAATTATTAATTTATCGTATTTTACTCATAATACTAGTAAGAGATGTAAAGAAAGATGAGGAGTTTTTTTTCCCTTCAAAATTAGGGATACGGAGGAGAGAAAAATCTTTAAAATATAAAATATGTCGTTTAAAATTTTTTCAATAAATAGTTAGTATAAGGGGTTCATCACTTGATTTTAAGACTGACTAACTATTTATTCGAATATAACTTAGATTGAGTCGTAACACTAAAAAGACCCGCATTAATGGGAGAGTTTTTATCACCAACATCTTACATGTATATTATGCTATCAGAAAATAGAATGCGTTAATTAGACTAGAACAAGGGAATAGCGATATCAATTGACATCTTTAAGATTTTTAAAGCAATTGATTCTAAATCGAATCTCTTTTATATTCGTAAGATTAGAATAAGTTAAAAATTTAAATAGAAAAATTTTAAAATGTAAAGTAATTCATTTGAAGTTTTGTCTTCCTTGCTAACCAAACATAAAAAATTACTTTTTCTCTTGTGTGTTTCATTTGAATGAAACATATTAAGATAAGTGTTATTTTTTCTTATCTAAGATTTTCTCTCTCACTCTCATTGAAATTTCCCTTCTTTTTACTTTTGGGTACTCTTATCTTGTTACGATGTGTCTTG
The DNA here is from genome assembly GCA_037177725.1 of Cyamopsis tetragonoloba. NCBI lineage: Eukaryota > Viridiplantae > Streptophyta > Magnoliopsida > Fabales > Fabaceae > Cyamopsis > Cyamopsis tetragonoloba. Next base: position 57,103,630 of record CM074124.1, on the reverse strand, counting down.
TCAGTTAGAGTGTCGAACCCTAATATATATTGTTTTTTGTTCCTAAATGTCATTTCTACCATATTATTACATGTATTTTCAAAAATGTAGATCACAAACTAACTTATTAATGGACGATTTTCATTTCTACAATTTTCAAATATTCAATTAATAATAAAAATAAGGATAATTTAAGAATAACTTAATTCTATTCCCAAAAAATGGAAAATAACAACTAATTCTTCGAGCATAATGAGATTTAGAGCCGGTTTATTTCAACTTATTTGGTAAAATAAGTATTTACTTTAATAAAAAAAATAATTATAAAAAATTTTAGTATGTTTGTTTGTGTTTCTCAAAATAATCAGAATAAGAAAATAATCAGATTTTCTGCTTATTTTGTTTTTGCAAAATAAGCAAGAAAAAATCTTATCTTATTATTCTTATTATAACCAAACATACATAACTTCTGATTCTTATAATAATCACTTAAAAAAATCAATTATTTACTTATAAAAATAATTAATTATTTTTAAGTTTAAGCAAATATTCTCTTATCCTCCCAACTCTAATTAGCAATGTAGGTGGTTGATTTTTGAGAAATTTACATGAATTTCAACTAATAAAATAATAAAAAGTAAGTTAAAAATAACATGGCGTGTGAAAGCATTTTATTTTCGTTGAAAGATGACAACCCTATTTTCAAGTCGTTTGGTCGGTTAGTCCGAGTCCTCTTTATCTCACGAGTCTCCACCCATTCCATTTTATACTGTCAAAATTTATCTATACCACCAAAATAAAATGTTCAGAATTTTAATACAACTCATGTAAACCATGATTTCTTTTCTCCAATTTTTATAAAATGTCATTTAAGCATAGTTTTTTTAAAATGAGTTTTACTTTGATTTTTGACTTAGTAATATCATTTTTCTTTAGATTCATGTTGTAAGTGGCTTTACCTTCAAATTATTTTCGCGGCTTGAACCCATAATCTCTAAGTCATATGACAGTAACTTCAACTAATTGCGTCAAGATTTTCCTTCTGAAAGACTCTCAAAGAAAAAATAAAAATATATTTTTTTAACATAACTAAGGACTAACATAAATTAAATTAATAAGAACTACAAAAATAATTCTACAAACATGTTTTAAAAAATAGGAAGTAAAATGAACTTACTCATTGTGTTTGAATTCGTCCATAAGAAAAACATCACAACAAAATTCTGAATCAATCCCTTGATGTCCATCAAATTCCTCAAGACCCACCAATTTCTCAATAGTAACATCTTGACCCAAATCAAAATATTCTTCCATTTCCAAATGAATCTCTTCTTTTGAATCAACAACTAAAGTCTTGTCTACACACTCTGTAGCTCCTATTATCTTTTCTGATTTTTTAGACCAAGCACTTAACCTTGAAGCTTCATAGTTCACACCACAAAGGTTTCTTCTAGGAGAGGTAGAAAATGAAGACCAAGTTTCCTCAGAATTCCAATTTAATTTCCCTTCAAATGGCCAAAAAAGTGGTTCATCTTCTGCATCCAAATTCAACTCTTCTGTGTCTGGAGTTTCTAATGAAATCTCAATACCCCAATTTCCATTGTAAGATTGGCTTGCAAAACCATGATCTGGGTCACTCTCAAGTTCCTGTTTTGAGCCTGAAATAAAACTCAATGTTTGTTAGTAAGTTGTAATTCAAAATTATAAAGAATTTAAAATCCTAACAAATTAAGGTGTGTGTGGTTTATATTTCTATTTTCTTCTTTTATTTTGTTTCTTATTTTTAAGAATTTGTATTCAAAAAGTTGAAAATGACTAGAAACAAAGTTGTTTCCAGCATTTCTATTTTTTTCTTTACAACTTTTAAAAAAATATAGAAAATAAAACCGAAAATAAAAATGAAAATACAAATTAAACAGCACTAAATTTCTTTAACTAAATCATTTTCATTCAAAAAAACCTCTATTTCAATTTATAAAATTATTCAATCGGAATTTTAAGAAATATTTAAGATTTGTTTGGTTTATATTTTTATTTTTTATTTTTATTACGCTTCTTATTTTTCTTAAATTTGTATAGTTAATACTCGAAATGATTGGAAACAAAATCTGTTTAAGTGATTTTCATAATTTCATATACAAATTTTATAAAAAGGAAATCAAAATAAAAATAAGGTGACAAATGTATAATTGTTTATAAAAAAACATGAAATGAAAAAAAATATACAAACTAAATAGACTTTTAGAATTGCTACTTCACTTACCAAACAAGTTATTTAATATTAATGTATTTTGACTCACTGCAAAAATTAGATTGCCTCCTTAAAAGTCCTTTATCCTAACACAAGTTCAGTGTGTGTGTATATAAGAAATTAAATCATATAAGTGAAAGAATGACACTCACAAGGCTTTGAATCTGAGAGGAGCCACTCATCAGAGTCTTCTTCCTCTTCAAGACTGAGTAAAGAATTCAAGTAACTTTCTCTGTCCAAATAATAATTCACATCTTCTCTTGCATTTGGGATAGTTGTTGTTAAAAAGTTGGCATTTTTGTTGAAGACAAAGTGAGAGCTTGCCACAAGGAACAGCCAAAATGCTAACAACTCATTGGCAAGATGATGAAATGAATTAACAAAATTGGAACTTGTGTCTTCTAACTCATCTTTCCCAGTCAAACTCATTCCACTAGCTATCATCCTCATCATTAGTAGGGAATAAGGACCAATCTAACTCTGTTACATTAGTTTTACCAAACAAACATTAGAATATTTGCAAATTAATGGGATTGGAGAAAAATAAAATAAAAAGAAAGACTAAGTTATTAGAAATGGCTTGGGCTGGGAAAGGATTGTTAAAGCTTGGATAGATGTTTTGTTTCAATTATATTTCTAGTTGACGTGGAATTATAGATTATAATGATCAAGTTTAATATAATAGAAAAGAGAAACAAAGAAAAACAAAATATCAAATATATCAAAAAAATGTGTGTTAAAGAGCATAATAGAATATCTTTAAAAATTCAGAATCGCTTTACATAAGAAGATGGATTAAGATATCATAATTAGAATAAAGGAACAAAATCAAAATTGTTAATCTAATTCATAAATTAATCGGTTGATCATTGAGTCTTAAAAAATGAAAATAATAGAGAAAAGCTTTTATTTTTTGATGTAAAAACTTAAAAGCACAAAGACATATGTACCAAAAAAAAAAAAAGCACAAAGACATGGGATATGGAAAACTAGGTCTTGAAATGATCCGCACTTTTTGAGACAAGATCTTTAAAATCAGTCAATTTGAGTCGTTTGATCTAAATCTAATGGATGGTTGAGTTTTAAAGATTAAAAATTAAATTTTTAAATATTTTATTTAATCTTAACCTATTTAGTCAAAGAACTTAAATTGACTATTTTTTTTTATCTCTAAATTAACTGATTTGAATAACTTTAAGAGATAATTGACTCACCAATCCACACCTATAATAAAAAAGTAGAAAAAGAAAACAAGACAAGCAGCACGATTAAACGCAAATACACATACATAACACTATATTATTATTTTACATATACAAATTAAAAGTCACTAAAACATATAAAGTTAAGAGGACTGATTGACTGTGAAAAATAAAAAACAAGAAAAAGACATAAGATAAAAAGCTTACCTTTTTATTATTTTGAAAATCAGCAGCACAATTCCGAAAAATTGAGAGTTTTGCAATCTATTAATATATAATGATCCTGCAGAACTGGAACGAAATTGTGTTTCCTATAGAATATTTGTAATTCTGATTCCTAAACCTAAAACCTAGAGATACGAGAGACAAAAGGAAAAAGTAACAAAGAAAATGAATCAGCCAAAATCACACAGAATGAGAGAAGAGAAGGCGATGATGTGGTTAGAAATACAATGGAAGTGAAAGCTAAATAGTTAAAATTATATATAAAAAAATTAGGAATAAGTAACCGTAAAAGTATTAATTAAAAGGAAAGTCAAATCATAAAAAATAAGTGGTAGTTTCGCGCGCTCACAGTGGATTTGGCGCCTTGGGGCTTGGATTGGATTTGGAATGCCAGCTGAATGTTCACATTTCCTCCTTTGGCAATTAAATTAAAGTCTTTAATGATTTTTCACTATTCTCATTTCTGACGCCCCTATTATTTATTACCTTTTGATACCAAAATAAATTATTTTCTTCTTTTCAATATTATAAAACTCTTTCTAAATATTGTTTTTGCCTTTTAAAAGTATTCATTTTTTTTTTCTTGTTTGCCTTTTATAATAGTTTAATAGTTGAGAGGTTATAATTAATGTAATGGTTAAAAAAGTTTTGCTCTAAGTAAGAGCAAAATAAAAAGTATTATTAATTTTTTAAAACTCAGTATATTAGCTTATTTTTCTTAATATGTTTAATTATCCTAATAAAAGCATATAATATGTAACGAAGGGAGTAGAGTAGTTTTATGAAGGTTTAATTGTAGTTTTTGTTTTTCAATTTTATTAATTGTCAAATTTTGATATCTTAAATTTTAATTGTGTGGATCATGAACTTTAGCTTACTTGGTCATGTACAAGTCTTAAGATTTGGAAGATTTGAGGTCCAAAATTCGAACCTTGACAGTAGAGATTTAGGAGATTTAATTTAGGATATGTATGTATAAGTGTGTATTTGCATATAAAAAAACTTAGTTGTGTGATTTTAGTCCTGTAATTTTGTCAATGGTGTAATTTTGATCCATCAAACTTTAATTGTGTGATTGGTCAACCTTTGTCCATTGTGTAATTTTAGTTATTTTATCCATCTTTTGTTAAGAAACTAAAGTAGCGTTTGGTAACGGTACAGAACAAAATATGACAGAATGGTACAGAATAGAATGGAACAAAACTGTATACTGTGTTTGGTGATCATGGAACAGAACATAACCATATGTACTATTTTGTATTTAATGCGAATTAAAATATAAAAAATATTTTTTTATAATACATATAAAAATTTACTTTAATCGATAGAAAGTATAAAATTAAAGAAAAAATAAAAAGTATATTTTTTTATTTTTTTTAAAAATTACGAGTATAACTAAATATAAATTTTAAAATATATTAATTTTTTACTAGTATTTTATGAAAAAATAAATTATTAAATACAAATTTCTCTCAATAAATACAATTATTAAACATAAATTATGTTGAATATATTTTTATTATGTAAATTTCTTAAAAACAATAGTTTTTAAAAATATTTTTTGGTTGAAAAAAATAATATAAATTTTAAAAATTTAAATATATATTATTTTGTTAATAACAAATGACTCTAGAAAAATATCGATAATTCTTTTGTGTGTTGTTCTGTACACAGTGTCATGTTCATCATGTTCAAACACGTCTGTCAAATACTACCTAATGGTTAATGTAGTCAAACCAATATCATCAAGTGTGAGAGCACCAAAGTCGCACAGTCCAAAAAGTTTGGGACCAAAATCACACAATCGAAAAAGTTGAGAGATCAAAATCGCACAAATAAAAGTTGGCTATAGGGGTTTGACCACATTTAGCATTAGTCTCTTAATGGGAGATGGTCACCAAAATTGCGTAATTGAAAAAATTTTGGAACAAAAATTACACAATTTAAAATTAGAGGACTAAAATGACACAATTAATTAAGTTTCAGAGATTCCATTAGAAAAAATTAAGTTAGAGACCAAAAATTACAATTAAACCATCCATGAAATGATGCAACAGTAAAGGAAACAAGTTGAAAGTTGAAAACTTTTAGCTTTTAATTTTTAACTTTAAAGTTGACTGAAAGCTGTGAAATTATAGTTGTGTAGTTTGTTTATTAATTAGAACTGTTTAGCAAAATAAGTTTATGATTAACTGAACTATATTAAATGACTAAAAAAGATAAATAATATTATATTAATAAATGAGAGTAGTGGGGTGAATAGATTGTAATTTATAAAAATAAATAAGGATAATTTTGAAAGCAAATTATTGGAAGCTAATTCTTAAAAGTCAAAAGCTATCTTAGATAGTTTTCTAATAGTTATAAAAGTTATAATCTCATAAACAAAATTTTGTGCATGTTTGGAAACGCTTTTTTCAGCAGAAATAATCGTTTCTTTTTCAAAAGCTCTCTCACAGAGCTTATAAAAATAAGTGATTATTTCTTTAAAATAAGCTAATCCAAACACACAAATTTTGTGATTAACAAACAATTCTACGAGTTTTTAAAAAGCTATAATCTCCTAAAAAAAAAGTAAAAACTTATGTTCCCAAACATAACCTTAATATCTCAATATTTTATCTCCAACTTTACTCTAGAGATGATTTTGTAATCTTATTTATTCATTAATTAAGTTTTTATTTTCATATTTTATTTTATACATTTTAATTTTAACATAAAATCATATAATGTGATCGTTCATAATTCTCTTATGAAGGTTTGTAACAAGCAACAATTCGAAATACAATAATTATCAATGAGATAAAAATTCAAATTAATTAGTGCAGGAAAAAAAACTAAATAAGGCTCAAAAGGGAGATCAAAGGCCTGTTTGTTTATGGCTATATTTTGCTTCACCAAGCTCCAAAATCCATTTTGTCAATGGCACTTCCGTAAAAAGTGTCTAGTAGTTACTGCATTTTTCAGTTTATGTTGAATGTTATGTAAACCAAACATGCAGCAACCGTGTATCAAATAATACGGATTGACAAAAAAAATTAAAAAAATAAAAATAAAAAACACTTTAGCCTAGCATATCCATTTGTACTTAGCTTCTTGTTTCCGTGCCTATAACACTAACATCAGCTTTTGAAGTAACTTTTACAGTGAAAAATGTCCGTGTCTTCTATCTAGTGAAAGTCTATAACAAAGAGTGTTCATCACCAGGCCAATTCATGCTCGAGTTAGCAAATATGAGAAAACATTTGTAAATGTTTCCAAACAATTTGGGAAGCCTACTGAAGGTTCGCCCAACTGAAGCTACCAACTACAAACTTGTTTGAATTCAGTGATGGCTACAATTTACTGCTTGCATGTTTACTATTCCTTCCATTACAGTTAAGGGGTGTGAAACTCACGCAATCTCTACACCTTTTAGGGAATTATTTTTTAACCGCCGTCATAGGGGATTAATTACTGTCATCCGAGAGAGACCCTCCGCGAATGGAGAAAAACAAGGAAAAAAAAAAAAGCACCCTCTGAAGACTTGTTATGTGTGTCCCCAAATTCTTTTTCTTAATCGAACCTAACAGGTGACAGGTGCTAGAAAATCATATTTATGTTAAACAAGATGTCCCTCATATCTAATGCTCACTAGTTACTAGAACAAAAAACACCTGAGCTTATACACAAGTGACTCAAGGAGACACAAGTGCTAATTTCTGTCAAACAACAGTCCCTTATATATGATGATTACTCCGGGAAGAAAAAACGAGCAAGGTAAATTAAGAAGCTGCAGAAAGATTTACTAGAAGAAATCAGGACACAAACAAGCACATATGTTTTCATCTCCAACATGTGCTGTATATGATTTTCAGTTACAGAAGCCAGTTGCATAAACCCCCATATGTAAATTATACGGTAAACATTTATTTACATTAAATTGGGGTGTATTCAATAGGAGTGCAAGGTGGATAACCTTTCTGGCGTGACTTGCCCCCTTCATCCTCTTCACATTAAATAGCCATACAAAAAAGGAGCCAACATAAAAGTAATCACCCCCATTTAAGCTTCTGGTGCGTTGGCCTTGGGCAGAAGACATGTTTTCTCCAATGGAGGACCCAATTTTCATCTACGATCTTCGATTACTGCACATCTGGCAATGGGTGACAGATTTGGGATTCGCATAAGTACACTGATCACAGGACCAGTCACTATCATCAGTCGTTCTACTGGACTTGCTACTGCTAGTTCGAACAGTTGCTTTTCCTTTTCCACCTCTTCCTTTGCTGCTTCCTGCAGCATTTTTAGAGCTCGTTGCTTTGCTGGAAGCAGCTCCATTACTATCCACATCAGCTAAACCATTCTCTAATGCCCTAACCAAATTCTCAAAGTAGTTTCTAGTCACACTGCAAAAACAAATGGATTAGAAAATCAAACCACAATTTCGGTAAGATCATTATCATGTCAGTGATATACTACTCCATACAAGTACAACTAATAGCATTTTGAAAATAAATTCCAGACCTAACCAAAATATGAAAAATATGCAGTCATCATCAAAGCTTTTCCTACCAGCTGGGATCAGCTGCATGACCACACCATAATGATCTGTCTTGTATAAGCCAAAGGATATTTAAACATGAAATAATGGAATTGTGCAGAAGCTGAATGCTAAACGCGTGGGCTCCATTGAAGATAGGTGTGATATACGTGTATTTTTTTCTCTCACAATCAGAAATCAACTTGGGAGTAAGCAGATTTAGGACATTCAGTTCAAATGATGGTCATAGCATGTCACTTTTTCAGGGAAATAAAGAAAAACAAACTGATTTGTACTCGAACTCCAATCAGAACCTAATTATATCATTATATCATAAATCATAAATTCATAAATCATAAATATAAATGAAAAGAAGGGAGCAAGGTGAATACTCCGCAAAACAGGAACATCTACCTGGTCAATCCGGCTAGTTTTGTCCGGAAGTCATTGAATTCCCGAGATGGGCCATCAGCATTGAGGAATACCTGCAGTTCCTTTTCGGCACATTGATGAAGTCTCTCCAAACCAGATTCTGCTTCACCTGGAGAGAAAAGATGAAGATTATTTGTAGGGGAACCACCACAAATACAAAATTTCTAATTAAATTCAAATTGACCAAGAACAAAACAAACCTTGCAAGTACTCAAAGAACTGTTTTTTAGCCTGTTCATGCTCAGGTAAATAGAACCCATACGCATATGTCCACTTCAGCACTCGCCTGCATTCAACTATCTGCAAAAGAGAAACAAAATTAGAAAGCGCTCTACTTTACAACAATCAAAATAATTCTCATCTCGTCATATGACAAGCTTCACCAAATAGTGCAATGGACAACAACTTCACTTGTGCCTTGGAGAATGGGATTATGAAAAAATGACTACTCAGTCCAAAAACATATGAAAGCATGACAATATATAATATATAGATTTTACAATTCAATATACCAAGACAAAAACTATAAAATATTCATTTACCTGTAACCATGCTTCAGTGATGAACTTGAGCTGTGACTCAGGCTGGCACTGTGTGTCGCTAAGCTTCTCAAGCTGCCAAGAGAAGGAAAAAAGAGCGATTAGTTGACAAATTTATTATATCCCTAGAAGCACATATAAAGCTGTACTTAGAAGCAAGAAAATGCCAGAGCATCCTTAATAGATGCCACGCCAATATTGCTTTGTTTACAAACATTCCTATCTCATCCTTCCTTTTGCGACAACACATCCATCTCAGCATTCTCATCATTGATACTCCCACCTTTTTGTCATGTACTTATGTTATCACTTTAAAGGTTATCCCTTTAAAGCCCAACACTCACTATCATTTAGTATTATAGCAGTACGATTAAATCTTAGTCAGTTCCGTTATAAAACAAAAATAATTTTCCATGAACAAAGAAAATTCTGACTTGTAAGCTGTAACAAAAGAAATAAGAAATTTTTTAATTTTCCAAGCTCATATTCCATTATTCATGGACAGTACATGCTTATAAAACATTTAACTAGCACGGAAAATGTTCAGTTGTCAAAATCACACACAAACCAGAACATATTTTTACGTTTTTGGAAGAGGGGGGATATGGCTGAACACAATGTACGAGTAACTTACATGAACAGTTTGCATCTGGTGCAGATCCGCAAGAGCTTTTTGCCGTGACTGCAAGCAACAGAAAAGTACTTTGACAGTGCAACAGTTTAAGCAAAATACGAATTTAAAAATAAATTATGAAAATGAAATTCATAAACATGATACTGAACAGAGAAGGCATGGAGTGGAGCATACAGATTGGTTGCTGGCCCACCGCTCATAATAATGTGTGTACCTCTCCAATGAATTCTTTGCCATTTCCCTTCTTCTTTCGGTTTCATCATACTACATACAACAAAATTTAGATCGAGCAGATATCATTATCAAGATACATGATGGGAATAGTGGACTTAGGGTATCCTGAAACCTAAATCAACAGAAGTTGGGTATTTCTATGTTCCGTACCACCCCCTCTTGTTTGGCTGCCTCGTAACGATTGCAAGCATAGAAACCACCAGTCCTTTCACCATGGTCTGACCATGCACCAAGGCATAGCCTATGAAGATAAAAATGTATTGAACTCAGTTAACAATCATATAAGCTCAAACTATTTGAAACAAGGTATAACCAATTTTCCATGTCAAGGGTGCAACAATACAAAAGAATTATTCATCCTCAGGAGGGACAAAAAAAAATTCCCCACAATATGTATGATACCAACCGTCTAGTCTCTACAATTGATAGTGGGTAAGGAGGAAAAGAGGAGGAAGCATGCAAAATAATCATGTTTGGAAAGAAAGACATACCAGCAAAATTCGAATTTACAAGGTGGAGTACATGTCATATGCATGCACCCTTGGTTTTTTTCAATCGGCCGCTTGCACTTGGGACATGGCTTTGAGTTAGCAAGTATCCTGAAAGTCATTAAATTAACAGTTAGCTCAGGGTCTTAAACTTCCAGGAGGTAGAAGTGTATTTAATGGACATTGGTTATCAAATCAATATTCAACTTGTGCATCGAGAAGCAAAATTTGAACCATAGTTATCAGTTGCGGATAGCGGTGCGTTGCGGCCGACCCCCAAAACGCTATAGCGGGATAGCGGATAGCGGGATGACACGAAAATGACTTAACATACAAAGTCATATTATACTCAAATAATTGCATGAAAATTTTTAAATACCTAAAATTAAACATAATTTCATTTTTCATTATGATTAACCATAATTTCATAGTGTATAAAAGTCACATCAAAACATCAAAACATGCAGAAACACAAATTCAGATATGCAATAATTCTAAAGTAAATGACTAAAGCAAAACTAAAATATTCCAAAAAGTTAATCCTAAATGTCTAATGTCCTAATCACTATCTATATCTTGAAGTTGAAGATAATCCTCTTCTTGATTATAAACTATAAAGGAGAAAAAAACAGACAGGGCATCAAAGGAGAAAAAATATAGAGCAGGGTATAAAGGAGAACAAAAACAGAGCAGAGTATCAAAGGAGAAAAAAAACAGAGCAAAGCAGAAAAGACAAACCAGAACAGAACAGAGCCGCAGAACAGAAGATGAGGCACACGCAGCAAAAGTGGAAAACAGCAGAGTGAGGCACGCAGGAAAAAGATGAGGCACGCTAAGTGCTTGCTCTGTTTTGCATTCTTAAAGTTGAAGAGGAGAAGACTCTGTTTTACGTTCTTAAAGTCGAAGAGAAGAAGAATCGCTGAGAAAACTGAGCGTGCGGGGCAGTTATGGATATAAAAAAATAGTGTTTTTTATGTTTAAGTAAGTGGGAGTGGGCAAAAGTCCAAAATAACCCTTTTATAACCCAATCAAGTGAGTGCTTAAACTTTTAAAATTCCTGTCAGAGTTGCGCCGCTATAGCACTGCTATAGCACCGCTATTTGGCTGCGATTTGCACCGCTACAGGACCGCAACGGCCGCGACTTCAAAATTGCGATAGCGGCGCTCCAACGTGGCGGATGGCCACCGCTATGCCGCTATAGCGGCCACTACGCCTGCTATTGATAACATAGATTTGAACAATGGATCATAAATTGTATCAAATCATAAGTTTCAAAGACAAACAACGAAAAAATAGCTTGAAATATATTATAGAAATTATGTATAGTTGTACAAAAATTATTCAGTGTAATAATTTTAGGCCAGGAATGGATCACCAAGCAACTTAAACATAAGTCTCACAATGCAAAACCATAATATAGAAGCTATTGTTGAAATTGTAGGGATTCGGATTGGGAAAGAACAAAAGGTTAATAATTTGTTAGGAGTCCCACATTTAAATAGAATTGGAAGCTCAAAGTAGTACTTAAGCCATGAGGCTCTCCCACCTAATGGACTAGTTTTTTGGGTTAGGCTCTCCTCACGTTCTTAGGTCCTAACATAATCTGAAATTGGTAATTGATTTGATGTGAAGGATGTGATCCACCAAAAAAACAAAAAAAAAACTATTTATACATGTACTAGATTCTTAAGTCCTAATCCTAATTGAACATAAAAGAAAAGAAAATATGAGAACCAATCCTACTATATCACCTGAGATACTCTAGAATATTCTAAGATATGGTATTGATGTCATGAGATATTTTTCATATATATATATATGATAATTAAATAAAAGGCCAAAAACTTGTAAGCAAACAAGTCATCCACGTACAAATTGTAAAGTTTGTTCATATGCTCTGTTCTCACTTCTTACAAACAGCTGACGGACAATGGGCAGAAATAGGTTTATAAAATAGATTTTCATTTCCCATACTAAGGTAGAACAGTGTGTTTTGGTCTATATGTCTTAATTTTTCTTTTAGGTTCAGGGTCTTTGACTTTTCACTTCCAATCACCAACTGTACGACCCACACCCACACATCCTAGCAAAAACCAGTAGATCTTGAATCATCATAACAAATTGTTTCCAGCAAAAAAAAAGGAAAAAAAAAAACAGAAGAAAAGAAAAAAAAAAGATTTTTGCTGTGATTCCAGCCACTATGTGATTACCTTTTCAATTCATATAGTTAGTGTAACAGAAGCATTGCAACTTGCGTGACTTCTATAACTATGATGGACAATTTCACAAGGCAAAAGCACCCTTTACGGTTTAGAGAAGAGCTAGAAGCAAACCCATCAACCTTGACATAAATTTGGCATAACATACTATAAATCTATAATATTTATATACAACTAAAAGATGGACAGCCTTGCATGGCAGCGGACACATACAGTGAATACTCAACAGGGAAATAGGAAAGAAAATAATCCAAAGAACTCAATATATATTCTGTACCAGTTCATGTTTTCAGATTCTGCACTGTTTTTCAAAATCCACTTTGCCACAGTGCCACAGTCCACTGGACGGTGAGCCTCCTCCGTGCACTGTAGATCCAAAAACACGTCGTCAGCAGAACAAGAGTATTCTAAAACACAATGCTACGACAATCTGAAACAGTTCAAAAGTAACTTACATTCCAGCAAAAACTATATGAACAGAGGCATGATACATCGTAATTCCCACTACCGGCATCAAAAGTAACTGCATATTCACAACCAGGAGCAGGACACCACTTGGTCTGGGCAAAATAAAAGAGAAGAAATAAGATAGTTATGTAGTCAGAGTGTGATAAAAAAGGTCAAACATAAAACTAAACTTCAGCCATCTAAATAATAACCATTTAAATAAGTCCCAGGTTAAGAACCATTCATCAAACATTTTAGGAATTCATAACCATTTTTATTTAAAGGAATATTATTTTAGTATTACTAACACTCAATTCAACATGCAATGAAGTATGAACGCATAAATTGGGACAAAAAAGTCAACATCCAGACATACAGACTGAAATTGGCAGCACAATCAACGTGTATATCCCTTTATTATCATTATCAATGTCCAAATTCAATATCTACAACATACCTTCTTATTGTCTTCAATATAAGACCTAAGAAGGTAGCGGTCATACTTCTCTTTATCTTCATCAGATGCTAACAGATCAATCATATCTTGACCAACAGCAGCACCACAAGTAGGATCAGGACATCTCAACACCAAACATCCCGGACCATCATTAATTGATGTGCCAATATATCCTAGTGTGTCAAAATGGATAGAAAAACATGATTTAACCAAAAAGGAAAAAAAATGAAGGGAAGAATATTAAATAATACATGTATACGGATTATATCATCCATAGAAATTAAGTATAGGATCATTAGTATATGGATATGCTCAGTAAGTGTGTCTAATAAGCATAGCTCCATAATGATTTCCAGATGGTATCTAAGATCACAAAAGAAATGATGGATAGCAAGCACACAAGTACTACCTGCCCAGCATGAATAGCAGTAAGGATGACCGCAAGCTGCACTTTCAATCCGATCACGAGGATAAGTTTCGAAACAGATGCCACAAGTAAGCTGACCACAAGAGGGTGGAAAATGTGAAACAAGCAAAATATAAATGGAGCTCAAGCAGAAAATGATTACAAAATACAACTAAATAATAAATCAGTTGGCCGTTTTAAACCCCAAACGACAGTATCCCACCTCTCTAGAATTAGGGGACTGGAAAGTTGGCTTCTCCAACAATCCGACTGCTCTTCGGACTTGATCTTCATCAGCAAACCATGCATCATGCACTTTACTGACACTCCTGCATCACCAACTCACCTCTTCTTCAGTATGAGTATAAGATAGAGTCAAATTTACGAAAACTCACATATCATACAAGGCAGCTTCAAAACATATAGAATAGTTATCAATCCCAAATAGCGGCGCGTAGCGGCCAGCCATGAAAACACTGATGACCGCTAAAACAAAATTATACATATGGGATATAAAAATTTATGTTATACATATACGAATACATTAAAACCTGAAAATACACACAAATAAAGTCATTGATATTTTAGAAGTCATTGTCAAATGATGCCATGGTTATGTGAAGTATGAACTTTGAATGGATAAAGGGTAGGTGTGCTTCATAAATGTTGCCTGAATATATTAGAATGATGATGCTCAGAAGTCAGAACAGAGACGGTTGCATGTTATAAGCAATGGGTCAATGGGAAACTAGGGTTTTTCTCAAGTGCTGGAAAGGGAGAGAAATCCCAAAAAATGACACCCAAAATAAAAGCCCTGTTAATGTGAGTAAAAATGAGAGTTCCGGGCTTTCAACACAGTTGCTCCACTATTGCGGCCACTACAGGCTGCTATTCAATAACATTCCGCTCCACCATGCCGCTATTTCTCGCTATTGACTACTATGATATATTTATAGATTCCGACTTGAGGAATTCAATGAAGAAAAGATCTTTCCTAGGAAAACATCAATAACACCATAATAACATCAATAATGCAGAAATTGGGACAAAATAGAAGAAAAAATTGTAAAAAATGGAAGAGAATGAGATGGAATTAGACGCTACAATTTAACCGGAGTTGAATTGATAAGTCGGGAAGATCACCACAAGCTTCATGGGAGATTGATAAGATCAATTTAGTGTTGCTCTCAAGAACACTAAGAACTCCTCACAAGAGAATTTTAATCCAAGCAAACTCTATTTCAAACCTAAAGAGTGTTGGTCACAAATGAGAGCTTATACAGCTAGTGTGAGACTTGGAAACCTAATGGGCCAAGGCACTAAGCCCAAAGTGCAAACTAGAGCCTAATTACTAAATAAAATAAATCAAGGAAAATAAGTGGGAAGGCCATTGAGTTCAAACAAGGCCCAAAATTACATATAAAACAAGCACCTATATAAAACTAACTATTAACTATCCTAATTAAAATCAAGCCTCTTCAACAAGGAATTGACAAATTATGTGCAACTTGTCCTCATCATCATGCTCTCTAAAATGTTGAAGCTCCATGAGTTTGTCCACCATGAGTCCAAGAGCTTCCTTTGCCTTCCTAGCCTTTGATCTTGCCATGGGTACTCCCAAACCTTCTATGTCATTTAATCTAGGTTCCTTGCCCATGATCACATCATATATACACAGCAAAATGAGACGGCACATTAACCAAAGCAACATCAATAGATAAAAAATTTACCAATTATGGTGACGAAGTAGGATGCTTGCAGCAACTCCCGATATGGAAAGAACTGTAGCTACTCTCGTAATGTCGTCTTCCTGCCTTTGCCGGATATCTGATTCCTTCAAGATGGTAAAATTTTGCTGAAATCCAGACAGGTATCCGTTAATCAGAGATCGTATAATATGATTGCTGAAAGAAATGGAGACAGGTATTCATTATTTTATTTTAATTTTAAAGAAAAGGTGCACCAATTAAAATACTAGACTACAAGTTCCTGTCAAGATATCAGGCTAATCAACTAGCTCCAGTCAAGGTGTCAACTAGTTCAAACAAATTATTAGTATTATCAAGATGAATTGAACATATATTACCATTATTTTAGAGTAATCGTCATCATTAAAACCAAATTCCTCACAAGGTAATTAACTAGTTCCAACAAATTATTACTATAATCAAAATGAACTGAGCAATTATTCCTGTCCAAACGAATTGAGCATTTATTCCTATCCAAATTTTCCTTTCTTAGCAGAACTCTCTTGCCACAAACTAAACTTATTTAGAAAGAACAATGTAAAACTTTAAAATTAGTCCGTTTATCTCTTTACATCCACGCTCGAGTGCAGCAAAATCCTCCACCGCAGAGTCCAATTACCTTTTTTTCAATTTAGTCTCCACACTTCGAACAAACAGGCGACATTCCCAGCTCAGCAACACATTGAACACAAATTCGCTACAGAAGTGAGAATTGAAGAGACATACCTCCGGGCGACGAGACTCAATCCGGTCGGAATCATCGGCATCGTCGAAGTAATCATCAGCTTCATCATCGTAGTCGCTGTAGTAATCCATGGGTGCATCCTCGGTCTCGCCACTATAGAAATCGTCTTCTAGGGACTCAATATCGTTCGCGTCGTGCATATCATCCTCGGAATCCATATGAACCCTAGAGGATGGATTGGAGCTGCAAATTCAGCTGCGATCAAAGAAACGAGAAGATTAAAAGGCAGTGTGGTCGGATGGCGAAAATCTAGGGCACAGAAATTGGAATAAGGAATCGCAACTCGGAAGAAGCGGAAGGAAGGAAGAAGGAAAGAAAAAATGTGTTGCTTTATGGCTTTCCTTCGATCTTTTCTCGTCTTGTGATTTCAAGCATTTCAACATAATAAAAATTTTACTTGAAAAACAAAATATTCTATTGTGTTGAAAACATGAAATCATAAAATTAATTAATTGTCTAATTAGAGTAAATCATCAGTTTAATCTTTTAAATATTTAATTTTCATTAATTTATTTCTTTTAAAGATTTTTATCATCATATAAGTCTCTCAAAAATTTATTATTTAAAGGATTAATTTAATATTATTTTATTCCGTCAATTTTAAAATTATAGTCATTTTTTTTCATATATATTAAGAAGTTATTGATTTTTGTAAAGCTTTGTAAAAAATTGATAACATTATCTCTATTTATGATTGATATGAGAGGAAAATGATTGTGAAGTGCATTTAATAGATGGGAATAAAAAAGAAAAAAAATTATTATAACTTGAAACTTAAAAATGACAATAATTTTTAAACAAAAGAATTAAAATTTTTAGAGACTAATTTAAAAATGTTATAAATCTTTGAGAAATTAATTTGGTGAAAAAAAACATTTGAGAAACAAAATTTATTATAAAAGAATCTCTAGAGGAACAATTTAATGTTTATCTTTTTTTGATAAAAAAATGATAAACTTTTATTATTTGCAAGATATTTTGTATCTCTTATAAGAGTATCTATAATAAGAATATCTATGTTAAAACTAATGACAAATCTCTTCTCGAAGTTGAATTCATACTAAGTATGATCATGAAACGTCACTTTACTTCTGTTAAATAAATATTTAACTCAAGATATGATAAATTATTATCATGTACCTTGTGTTTATTACTTGCATATGAGTATGTGTTAACTAAACCAATAATAATAATGATAATGGTAATTAAACTATTTATTGTTTTTTATAAATATAATATAATAGTAACAAGAGAAAATGGTAATTTTTTTAAAAAAAAATTGTAACAAGTTGGACAGGTGAACAAGGAATAGATTGTAGATTAGTTGGAAAATTTTTAAAAAAAATTTTATGAAACATATTATTTGGAAAAAATAAAATCTATTGGTGAATTTACCTCTTCAAATATATTTTTTTTACTCAATCAGCTAAAGTATATTCTTAGTTTACATAAAAAGGGAAATAAAAGCATGCATATATGAAAGTTTGAACACATGATTAAACATTTAGAGAAGAATTTAGTGTATTAAATAAATTATTTGGAGAGTTTTTTTTATAGGTCAGTTCAATAATTATAAATGAATAAAATATTGTAATTTAGACGTCTACAATAATTTAATGTGTTAATTTTATCGAGTTATGGGTAAATTTTAATGGAAATTTCTAATATTTTATTTGTATCATATTTAATAAATTTGTAAGGTAATCTTTATCTTAATTTTTTTGGTTTTTTTCTTAAAAAAAAACTATGAAGAAGGAACTTATATTTAATAAAATAGTAATATGGCTAAATTTTTTCTTCAAAAGATTTTGTTTTTGCAAGAATCGAAACTCCTTGAAGAGTATCTTTGTGTTGCGTTTTAAAATTATAGAAAAAACACCTTGTATACATTATTAAATCTTATGGGACTTAGTATGCTTCCATTAGGTTTGGATTACTTTTTTTACTTATCTACTTTTCTTATTATTTATAAAAATTAAAAAAATGACATTTTGAAAGGATTTTGAAGTGAACTCAATTGGAAGCTACCTAAAAGTAATTTAACTTGTATAAATATATAATATATAGTACCGTGTTAGATTTTACATCTTTAATAATATTATTTTTCTCTGTAGGTTTAGTTTATGACGGTAAATGAGTTGAGTTGAACATCTAAAATTTTAACTTATAAAATAAATGAATTGTCTCAATCTCATTTATTTGAACATATATATTAACATGAGTATAAAGATACTACAAACTTATTAGAAAATTAATTTGATTAATGCTTTAGGAAGGATTTGAAATCTAATTAGAATACAACAACAAAATCACTATTTAATTTTATTGGCGTTATTCTTGACAACAACTTAATATTATCCACCATATTTATTATGTTAATTATACTCCCACTAAAGATTATTTTATTCATACGTGCAACCACATAGTACTATTACCCTAATAAACTAGCAAGCACATTAATGTATATCAAGGTATAACATTTTACTGTCAATTTAAGAAAGTTTATAATCTCTATTAACATAGTTACATATCATAATTTTCTCAATGTTTCTCAATTATAAAATTATTAATCTTTGTGATCTATTATAACTTCAAAAAGAATCTTATAAACGCCACACTTTTCAATTGCAGGTGAATATTAACATTTTTCTCTTCCTCAAACTTATGCATCACTTCATAGATGTGAAGCATTACACCAATCATAATGTTATAATAATGGATAATAATCGTAGAGGTAGGTTGTTATAAAAATACTAAAGAGGACACGTGTTATTACTATTACTCATATCAACCGCTTACAACATGATATTAGCCATGGTTATCAAATCGAAATTCAAATCGCGAATTGAATTATACCTATTTTTTTAATCTTGAATCATATCTTATTATGGATAGTATCATTTTTATTCATATGCTATATAATATAGCGAATAATCACCTTGAATACTTAATGTTCTTGTTCTTATTGTCGTAGGTTATTTACTAAGTGACTTTTGAAGTGAGATAGAGGAGAGTGGATAGGAGACAGGGAATAAGAAATGTTTGGTAAGAATGTGGGAGCCTAAGTCTTTTTCAATGGCTTGCTATTAGACTCTTTAAAAGTTCATTACTTTTGCCACTCTTTTTTCTCTTACTTGTACATGGTGTTTAGTGTAAATGAGTTGAATTGGGTATCTAGAATTTCAACTTATTTGTAAAATAAATGAATTCCCTCGATTTCATTTATTTAAAAAATAAGGATACTTGTATAAGGATACTTCAAACTCATCACAAAACATAGTAAATAAATTTGGTTGATGCATTATAAAAGACTTGCAATCCAATTATAATACAACAACAAGCTAGTCTTTAATCTCATTGACATTTTCTCTAGTAAAAATTTAACGTTATCAACCATATCCACTACTTCCATTACACCCTCATTTGAAGAACATTTTATTCATATCAACTAAATAGTTTTATTATGTTAGTAAATTAAAATGTTCAATTGATGTGTATTAGAGTATGGCTTTTCTCTAAGAAAGTCTATAATTCCTATTAACATATCACAATTTTTTCCATATTTTTCAATTACATAATCCTATAAATATCACACTTTTCAATGGTTGAATATTGAAAGTTTTTCTCTTTCTCAAACTTAGGCATCAACTCATAGATATGAAGTATTATACCAATCATAATCATAATACTACAACAATGGATAATAATCACATAGGTAGGCTATTGTTGATAAAAAAAAATATAGGTGGGCCATTCTAGTGATACTAAGTTTGACACATATATTACGTGATTATAATAATTTATCAGAGATTACGATACTTTATATATGGTGTTTATGAGAAATGATACAAAAACAATTTTCTTATTTTTCTAAAAAACAAATTTTGCTAAATGCTTCATGTGTAGTCCATGAAATGACACCATAAAATGACACCAAGACTACAATCCTCAAATAAAATATCTACAAAACAAAAAAGTCTTAACTAATTTCTTATTTAAGACTATAATCTTCATTGAAAATATGCTTCAAATTTATTTTATTTCCTATTTAATTTTTTATCATATTCAACTTTATTTATTATCATTTATTACTATATAAAATATAGTACAGAATTTAATCATAATACATGTTATCATTTAAATTATTATTTATTTAAAAATTATCAATTTGATCATCTTACTAATATATATTTAAAAGGTGGGCTATGTTTATATAATTTCTTAGAAATTGATGTATACTATTTCATTCTAAAACAACTTGCTCAATATTTACTAACAAAAACTATCAATAAATTTTCAACTTATAGTCTTATAATGTATAAATTTTATAATTGAACCTCATATTCACTTGTTTATTATATTTAAATATTGAAATTTTATACGTTTTAATAATTATTGTTATATTTATACTTTTTTAAACTAATTATATTACACACTTTCAAAATTAAATCATTATCACACTTGTAGCCTGTGCATTGCATGAGTTAGTTGCACTAGTCAGCAAAAAAACCCAATATTTTCCTTTTAAAACCAAGAACTAGACTGATAGTTCACATTAAGAGTTTGTTTGTTTAAGATAGAACTATAATTAATTGTGATAGAGTTAATTTTGATAAAATTGATTAAAAAAATTGTTTTGTGCTTGAAAATAGCATTATAAAAGTGAGTTTAGAAAAAATGTTTTTGTTTGGGTAGAATAAAATAGAATCACTTTTAAAGATAAAACCACTATAAAAGACAAAATTAAATATTAATTCAATATTAATTCTTCCTTTTTCCTGCATCCCTATTGTATCCTGTATCTTCTTATTCCACTCACCGCACCATAGATCCAAATTCGCAATATAGTCATCGTTATGCTCGACCTCAGCCACCAAAACCTCCACCCAAACAATATCACTAACCTTGTGTTTGGCTGGAAGGAAAGAAATAGAAAGGAAATAAGATTACGAATAACGATTTAACTTCTTATGTTTGGTTGGAGAGAAATTAGATGGAAAAACTTGCTAGAGACAAAATTTGAAAAACTTTCTTCCTCCCTTTTTCTCTCCTCCCATAACTTCTTTCCATCCTATTTCTCTCCTCCCTACTTCTCTTCAACCAAACACATAGTAAAAGTGTATTTGGAGAGTGAGTCTAAAAACCTATCCAAACAGTTATTAAGTAAGGATAACAAAATGATGCACTAAAATCAAAGGTCAAGTTCATCAAGTTCAATTTTTAAAAACTATGATCAATTGAGAAAAAATGAGAAACAAACCTGCAAGTGTAAATTTTAAGTGTAAAATGTAATGCAAAGTACATTATGAGAAAGAGAAACAGGAGATCAAATGATTCAACAAATGACAACTATTAGATATATATACTCACAAGATTAATGGCTAAATAAGGGATGTAAGAGTTTCAAACTTACAATGATGTGTAGCAATTTCAAAATTAAAATTAATTTATATCTATGTAAATATATCTCTTCTTACTATATACACATTTTGTATTTGACTCTTCTAATTATTACTCGTTATTAAAATTTTAAAAACTAAACAAAAAAAAAGGCACTACACACTATATCTCTTTGATTAATAATTTCTTCATTAAAGTTGGATATATTCGTATATGGAACAACCTGTATATATATATATATAGTTGAGATCCTTTGACACTTACACCAAATCTCAGCTATTCAAATCACTTAATCCAATGATCAACAAAAGGCCACGTTTTTGTGCTCAAAATTAAATTTTGGAGTAGTGATTCACTCTCTGATGCATTCTTCTCTCTCATAATAAAGTGTGCTGTGTTGAATTCTCTTTCCAATACATTTTTTTATTTTTCATTTTTCTTGTGGGCCACCAAGTTGTACTCATCAGAGACTAGAATACTAAAAGGAAAGGCTTTTCTCTCTCATACACTTCTTGCTTTGGACTGATTATTAGTAAAACTGTTGGGTTCTTTTTCTCCATTTCTTATACCTTTGTTTAGTTTTTTAAGATAGTCTAAGATTTCTTTTTATCCGAAGTTCTTTTTTCTCTGTACATCGAAAATTATTTGGTACGTCGCAGAAGTTGTTTCGTTGTGACAGATTGAGGTGAAAAAAGATTATCTCTATTGATGAAAAGCTAAAAGAGCAGGTTAGCTATCTCTAAATTTCTTTTCCTATTTCAATTTAGTAAATATTTTTTACTTCTTAGTGTGAACATGGTGACACTTGTGGTACCCAAACTTAGAATTTGGGAAACATTGCATATACTATTTTAATATTCTTCTTTTTCCCTCATTATTAGATTTCTTTAAATTTACAGTGTGATATATATATGAATATATACATGTACATATATGATGGCAACTGTGGTATGCATGTAACCATTGGATTGTTACGTTTGATCTTGAGCATTTTTTTGAACAATTCTTTTTTTGGTGAGCTTTTAACTTATTTTTATATTTTTAAATTGATTTGGTGTTAAAGTTTTTTGTAAAAGTTCTATATATCATTTTCAACTTCATTATATATCAGCTGCTACACTACTGCAACCATTATATCATTTTGGTTTCTCATTTTCTTATTTGTATTTTTATTATGTTTTTATTGATTTACGTTAATTATTTTTGTTTTTTAATTATATATTATGCAGAAATGAAACAAATTGGATAATATGTGAGTTATGATAACTTGTTACATAGATATGGTGACTATGGAAAATTTATCTACTGAGTATACAAAAGATCATGATCTTGATTTAGAAGCCTCCCCAAAAAATGTTTCACTAATTAAAGGTAATATTAATGAGTCTTCTAGTATTTGTCTATGTATTGGAATGGAGTTTGACTCTCTAGAGGATGTAAGAGAATTATATGCATCATTTGCTAAGAAGGAAGGTTTTGGATTTCGTACTCGAACAACTAAACAAAATTATTGCAAACTCGTCTGTAATAAAGAAGGTGAGCATGAAGTCCAGAATAGCAATGGAGAGGAAGGTAATGCTAGTGCGGGAACAACTAATAACAATTGCTCAACTTCAAGAACAAATTGCAAAGCATCGCTTACTGTCTCAAAAGCATGGAAGAGACGTAAATGGGTTATCATAAGTTTTGATAATGATCATAATCATGCCATGGTTAGCCCGAAAAGTGTGTCTAATTTTCGGTGTCACAAAAAAATGAGTGCAGCAGCTAAGTCACTGATTGAGAAGTTCAATGAAGAGGGAATACCTACCGGAAAGGTTGCTACAATGTTCAACAGTGAAGATTTATCTTTTTTAGATAGAGATTGTTGGAATCATCTTAGAAACCTTAGAAGAAAGAATTGGACATTGGAGACGCCCAAGCTGTTTTTAACTATTGTAAGCAAAAGCAGGATGAGGATTCAAGTTTCTTTTATGCAATACAGTGTGACGAAGAATCTAGAATGATAAACTTTTTTTGGATAGATGCAAGATCAAGAAGGGCCTACAAAAATTTTGGGGATGTTGTTACATTTGATACAACATATAAAACTAACAAGTACAACATGCCATTTGCACCTTTTACTGGTTTGAATCATCTTTCTTTTGTTCATTTTATTTGGTTGTGCTTTGTTGCAAGATGAGACCGAGAGGTCTATTGTTTGGTTTTTTAAAACTAACAAGTACATGTCTTTTGCACATTTTACAGGTGTGAATCATCATTGTCAATCGATCTTATTTGGTTGTGCATTGTTGCAAGATGAGACCGAAAAGTCTTTTGTGTGGCTTTTTGAAACTTGGCTTACTGCAATGAACGGAAAAAGCCCCGTGTCAATAATTACGGATCAAGATTTGGCAATGAAAGCCAAGCCATAGCTAAGGTATTTCCTCGTACTCGTCATCGATTATGTTTGTGGCATATCAGAAAAAAATTCCCTCAGAAGCTTTCATATATATATCATAAAAAATCAATTTTCAAGCGTGAATTGAAATTGTGTATTCGTGATTCTCCATCTATAAAGTCTTTTGAGGAAGAATTGAGACGTATAATGATTGATTATAATTTGGAAGAGAATGAGTAGCTCAAAGGTTTATACGATATGAGAGAGTCGTGGATCCCTATTTATAATAGAAACACTTTTTTTTGCTGGGATGAACACCACACAAAGAAGTGAGAGTATAAATGCCTTTTTTGATTCTTTTGTCAATTCCTCAATGACACTGCGGGAGTTTGTAGTGAAATTTGACAAAGCAATTGATAGTCGTTATGAGAAAGAAAGAAAAGAAGATTTTGAATCAAGACACCGGTCACGACTGTTGCATAATAAGTCAATGATTGAGGAGCATGTTGCTTCGATTTATACCAGAAATTTTTTTTGGAAGTTTCATGAAGAATTTGTGAAGATTAATCAGTTCACAAAGGAGAAAATTGATAAAAAGGGATCACAATACACATACAAGGTATCCAACGGTTTTGATTCTCGCGACTCTTTCATTGTTTACATAGATCTTGAGACAAAGGAAGCAAAGTGTGATTGCCAGCTTTTTGAATTCTTGGGACTGCTATGTAGACATATCTTGAAGATTTTTCAAGAAAAAAACATAGTGGAAATTCCAAGTAATTATATTTTGCAACGCTGGACAAAAGATGCTAATAAAGGCATTGAATATGAACAAAATAGAGCAAATTTTCATTTGATAATAACAGTACAACAACTTTGCAAGGTATGCATGTGCATAAGCAAGTAAGTTTGTTGTCTGATCTTGCTAAAAAGTCTGAGAAGTTATACATGCTCATATCATCTGACTTGGAGCAAACATTGAAAAAGGCTTTAGAAATGGATTCTGAAATGCAAAATGAAAATGAGATGATTTCTGTGGAGGCAAGTGAATCCCCTGAATCAATTATTAGGGATCCACTTATGTCACAAACTAAAGGAAGAAAAAAGGATGCTATGAAGGAGTCTCAATCCGGAAGGATTAAAAGTGGTTTAGAATTGTCAGTGAATAAAACATTGGTTAAAAGAAGAGCATGTCAACTTTGTGGACAACATGGTCATAATAAAAGAAGTTGCAAGCAAAAAGATAAGTGATTAATCTGCAATCAACATAGTTGAACTGAAGGTATGAAGTTGAAATTATATTTTTTCTGTTTGAAATTAATTTGACATTTAATTTACTTAATGCTTTTTATTATTACAGGTTGATTATTAAATGAAGATATTCTTGGCACAATTTGTTGGAGAGCCAAACATAATGATGCAGTGAAGAACAAGTTTAGAACTAGCTTTAATTTCTTTTCTTTTTTGTTTTAATCGTTAAAGAGTTCTAAGATTTGATGATGCTACTAAACATATCATTTGTAGTTTTTATTATTGCAGTGATCACAAAAATTTGGCATTCAGACCTGTTAAAATTCCTTATACTACATAATATAGTGATTAGTTTATGATGAATCGAAAATACAGTGAGTTAGAAAGTAGGATCCTTATTACTCAGCTAAATTATTTTTTTAAAGTTAAGAACACTTTAGTATTGGAATCTAAAATCACAAATTTGAAGAGAAAAAGAAAGATGAGACTTAATCAAGTAACAATTATTTTGTTTTTCGTCCCTAAATTATTTTTTTTTCTTGCTTTTGCTCCTTATAGTAGGGACTAAATGCAAAAAAAATAAAATAACATAAGGACCAAAACCAAATTTTTTAGGGACTAAAAGAAATCCTTTTTTTGTTTAGGACTAAATGCAAAAAAAATTTTTGTTAGGGGCTAAAACCAAAGTCATTCTATTTTTTCCGGAACCAAAATCATATTTAAACCTCTAAATAATTAATTTTCAAATTTAATGAACTAAATTGATTATTTAATATTAATTTTAGACACATTTTTTTGGTATTACAAAAATTAAATGAATATTTTACTCAACAAAACTAAATTAAGAAAACAAGTACTAGTATTTTTCGTAAAAAGAAAAGGAAGTGAGGTAGGATTGGAATTGGTTGAGAAGTCTCTGAAGTGTAATGTGAGTGCTTGGTGGCCCACAAGAAAAATGAAAAATAAAAAAAATGTATTAGAAAGAGAATTCAACACAACACACTTTATTATGAGAAAGAAGAATGCATCAAAGAGTGAATCACTCAACTCACGCACTCCAAAATTTAATTTTCAGCACAAAAACGTGACCTTTTGTTGATCATTGGATTAAGTAATTTGAATGATTGAGATTTGGTGTAAGTCTTTAGACTTACACCTGGTGTCAAAGGATCTCAACTCATATATATATATATATATATATATTTAGATTTGTCTTTTCACTTTTCATCATATTGACTCATTATATTTTATATTTCTTATTCTCTCCTTTTCTTCCTATCTCACCCTTTCTACATTTTTCGAGACGTAGAAAAATTATTGTTTTTTTCGTAGGTTATAAAAAATTCTCACGGTATAGATCAAAAGAAGAAATAAGAGAATGTACATGAAGTTAGCATAAATGGTTAAGGATGTCTTTTCAGAGTGCGTAGAGATATCTCTTGAAAAGAGATCATTGTTTTCTTTCTCCATAGAATATAAAAAATTCTCATGGTATAAATCAAAAGAAGAGATAAGAGAAGTGTATATAAAGTTGGCATAAACGGTTAAAGATACATTTTCAAAGTGCGTAGAGGTATCTCTTGAAATTGAATGGTCACAACAACTCCTAGATAAAATTTAAGTGATTTAGAATTGTGAAATAATCTTTTTGGTCAATCTCTTGCAGTCGTTACATTTTATTGGTGCCCTAGAGAATAACAATAAATATTTATTGTACAAAAAATATTTAAATTATAGGTCAATGATTCATTTGCGATCCAACCATAACTAGCTAGTTCAATTAATTATTATTATTATTTTTTTAAAAAAAGTGGTTGTAAGTTGTATGAGATAAATACTAGTTGTAGGAGGAGCTTTTCTCTAAATTATATACAAAATTATTTTTTTATAATTACTATTCACATGTATAATTTACAATTTTGTTTAATTATCAAATTTTCTGGTTGAAGTAAATATAAGTACTTTTTTAAGATCTTTTTAAGTTTGGAGACTTTATATCTTCTTTAGACTAAAGCATCATATTTCGCACCCTAATTTTTTATTAAAAAAAGGTTATTTTTACTTGGCTTAAATAAATTCTTAATCCTTACAAAAATGATTTTTTTTTGTTTTAGCCCCTATAATTTTTCAACTTAACTTAATTTTTTTATTTTAGTCCTTATAGAATATTATTTTTTTGTCCAACTTAATTTAATTTTTTTTAGTCTCTAATGTTAAATTTTTTATTTTTTATCATATTTTTCAAAGAGACCAAAATAAAAAAAAAATTCTAAAAGACAAAATAAAAAAAATTAAGTTACCAAAACTAAAAACAAAATTCTAATAAACTTAGGAACTAAAATCTTATACTTATAATAAAATAAAATTATAAGAACTAAAATAAAAAAATTTAAATTAAGTTAAGCCAAAATAATTTTCTTTAATATATACTAAAAAATATCAATTTTATAATAACTAAAAATTTGTTCAAGCTTATTTACTCTTTATCGATGTGTTTGGTCTACCTACACTTAATAGTAATTTCACCTTCCAAACCAATTCTAATGGAAGTGAAACAAAAAAAAAAAAAACTTTTCTTACTGATGCTCGGGCATGTTTATAGCCTATATCTATCTCTTTATTGTTATTTATTTATTTTTCTATGTCATTTTTTTTAAACTATCTCTTTCTTTGTTAATATTTATAGAATCTCACTAATTTAGGGGCTGTTTGATTTGCATTTTCATTTTCTGTTTTCAGTCTGTTTTCTGTTTTCTGAAATTTTACAAAAGGAAAAAGTGAAAATGCTGAAAACAAAAAATTTCTTTTTTCAACATTTTTAGTTTTTCCTTGTAAAATTTCAAAAAATAGAAAATAAAAATGCAAACCAAACTGCCCCTTAATATCCCTTTCCTTCTTATATATAGACATATAAGACCAAAAATTTGATCAACTTGTAATATCAAGAGAGAAATAAATACAAATATAAACATGATGTGCTCTTATTAAACTTAAACATGAAAGCATAAATTCCCTTTTATTTTACTTCTCTACTTTACAAATTTCTGTATTTATTCTTTGAATTTTATAAATATCATTTAAATTATCCAACCATTTTTTCACAAGGGCTTATTTCAATAATTTTTTCTTTTTATATTTAAGTTGAGCGTTTAAATTTTAACATTAAACTTTTTATTTATAAAAAAAATACTAATATACCATTACTATTCATTTTACTATTATACACTTAGTTTTAGTTTTTTTTCTTTTTTTTTGAAAAGACTTAGTCTTAGTTGTATCAAAAGAATAAATTATTTTTTTTGGCACAACTAAATGTATAATAATAAGATGAATACTATTAGTACACATATCACCATTCACCACTCTAGATTTATTTATCAAATTCCTAATCACTAACTAATGATTTGTATTTAGTTTTTTTTATATTATATTCAGTTTTATTTTGAAATAAGATAAGGTAGAGATTAATATATATTTTAGTGTGATTTAGAATAACCTATGATTCAAATTCACGTTTAAATTATTATAAAATCAATTACTACACTCTAAAATAATTTAATGTGTATTTGATTAAGATTTTGTATCTCCTAAAATTAAATTTACTTGTAATAATTTTAAATGCAATGCAGATGATTGAAAGTTAAAATTCTGACTTTTTGTAAAAACTAAAACAAATATTTTAAGTTTCAACACAATTAATAGATAGTTGAGTATATGTTAATAGAAATTTGAATTCTAGTTGTGCACATAAAAAAGATTTTATTAGAGAGACTATATATCCATTTTAGTGATCTCCCATTTTCAAAGGGATTAGTCTTCAACTGCGAGATATTCTTGATGCATAAAAAAAACAAAGACAAATATTACAAAATTATATAAGAAATAATAATAATATAGAAATAACCAATAATAATAAATGTAAATAATACACCACAGTGTACAGAGTCACAGACTGAAAAGCCAATAGACAAATATCTATTCACGCTTCTTAACTCTCTCTCTCCTTCTCTTTCTCTTTCTCTTTCTTCAATATCCCTACTTCTCCCTCTGTTCTGTTTCATTTGGCTTAGGAGCCACACTCTTCAAAGTTGAAATCCCTACTCGTGTCTGAATCCTCACTCAATCTCACTGTTTCTTCATTTAGGTATTGCTTTAATTCTTCTTCAGATCATTCCATTTTTGAAATTTCTGTTTCTTTGAGCTTTTCACCATTCGAATCTACTTGTTTCTCATTTAGTAGTAACTCTTTTGCTTTTGCTTCTTCTAGACTTCTCCTTCTGAGCGCTTTAGCAGATTCCATTCCTTGAGTCTCATGCTTGATATGCCATCTTCATTTCTGGTCAGTATTTATTTCTTTCTCTTTGATGAATTTGGATTACAATACGCCTTTCGTTTACCTAGTTTTTTTCTTACTCCTTTTCGATTTATGGGTTTCGAAAGGTTAAGGTATTTTTTTTTTTTTTTTAGATTTTGATTATTATCTCTTCTTTCCAATTTATTTCATGGTTTGTTATTAGAAGGCTATTTTGTTCATCATTTCTCAGTTTATTTAATTTTTTTCGTAGAATCGCCAACTCCTCTTATTGTGTTCTTATATGCCCTAATCTAATTTTTAGCGCATAACTTTTTTTACAAGATGTACCTGTTACCCTGCTTTATCTTTTTTAGAAACTTATCTATTGTTTTAATCAATATTGTGTTGTGCCCAAGGTGGAAATCAAAGCTGAAAATACAGTTCACTGGTTTAGTCTAAGTGGAAAATAAGGGTGCAAGAACATTTGGGTAGGAAAATGTTTTTTCATTCTATATAAAATAAAAGGGGAGGCCGTAATTTTCCTTATGGCTTCTTTTGCCTAGAAACAAATACATTCATTGCTCTGATATTATTACAGATCAGTTTTTGGCCAATACATGTAGGATTGAGCATTTGTTAGTGGGATATACATGCTTGACCTCTTTATCTCCCTTAATGAAACTACTCCAACCTGTTCGAGTTTAAGCTAATTTAGAATCTTTAACGTTCTCTTTTGAACTGTTATTGTGTCCCTTTTCTTGCAGAGATCACTGTTTGCATGATCACATCTTTTCGGGCGATTTCAAGATCATGGGTAGGGGTAGAGGAAAGGGTAAAAAACTAACTGTTACTAATCATGAGGATCCTGTTAGTGGCGAGGACGAAAAGGTTCCCATGCAAAAGAGGAGAGGGAGGCCACAAAAACCACTAAAGGATGACTTTGATGAAGAAGAAGCTGAGAAAATAGAAGATGACAGTGACAATGTTAAGAATGGAGTCTCTAACAAAGAGATAAAAAGTCCCTCTGCAACAGAGAATGGAAAGAAAAGGAAGCGAAACACACTGGTTAAAGAGAAATCAGATTCAGTCGAGGTAGAAAATGGTGTTGGAAATGGATCAAGCACCACCGATGAGTTGGCAAAACCCAATGGATTTAGGCATAATGGAAGCAGGCGTAAAAGCAAGCCTCGTCGAGCTGCTGAAGCAGGTGTGCAGTGCAAGTAAGAGTAATGAAAGTTGTTCAATAGCTATCTTCCTTTCATATTACCGGCTATGAGATAGGAAGTGAGGCTTAGTATCATTTCTTTATTTTATTTACTTGTTTTACTTAATTGTCCTTATTCTTAATTTCCTTTTTTTTTTGGGTGGGACTGGTTTAAGGGTTTCCATTTGGTTATTCCCTATCATTAATTCCTTTTTTTTTTTTTTTTTAATTTCAATCATGAATATGAGAATTTACAATGCTGAGTGTAGTTTCATGATGCTAAAACACTTTGAATCTTAATCTTCTCCACTCTAACTTTCAATTTAATTCGAGTTCCATAAGATTTATACTCTTCAATACCAGTTATGAGTTCGGACCATATCTTTTATACTCCCTCTTTAATCAGCAAAGAATTCCAAGTACTCTAAAAAGAAATGATGCCTTTGCTTCTCATGAGAAATTTGGTAACTGTGAATTACGTAGAATACTTGAGTTTTGACCTTCTGGATTATTCTCTTGTGTCTCCAAATCCTTTTCGACTTGAGCTGTTGGAATTACAAATGGACCTTTAACGGCACTTTGTTAGAAGGGTTTAGCAATTACCACTCTTGTTTTATGCTTAGCAGGCTATTTGGAAGTTTTAGTTAGTCCGAGTTAATAAAACAGAAAAAATGTGCATGAAAAGTCTCATCATATGCCAACAGAACTATGGTGAACATCTTCTGAAGTAGCTACTTGATTTCTTTAAGAACAACTTAGTTGCAGGCTTGCAGCCTTGATGATATTTTTCTGTACATACACCAACTTAGTTCTATAAGAGTTGGATATTCTATTCTCTAGAAATTCAGAGTTTAAGGAGTATGCATTTCATGGTATATATACACTTATTTGTTATTGAGTGAATTCGTATTCTCTATGGTAATTAATAACAGAAGGTTTCACAATCCGTTACGTTCAGTTCTCTATGGTAATGTGGATTCCTTATGCCTTGATTCTTTCTGTTCCACTTCCACATGATAGAGCAAGAGAGTAAAACACTTATCATTCTCTTGGGAAAAAGCAGTTTTGGTTTCAACTTTGCCTGTGAAGATGAGCAGTTTATGTCATTTGTGTACTTGACCGCCATGGATTGAACCCTTGTGCCTTTGGAATTGGAAATCATGTTCTGCTGTTCATTTATTGGACCAATAGAAATTTAAGCATACAGATTAGCAAACAATGATAAAAGCTACTATTTCTCTTTATAAAGTTGTTACTGAAGACTTTACCCTATGATGAATTGGTCAGTCCTAGATATCGCTAATTATGTATATTTTTGTGGTGCTATAGAAGAAACGTGATTATGCATTCTTTTTTTTGGTACATCAGAAAATAGAAATTGTGCATTTTAAATAGCAGTGGTAAATTATCAGCGGACAAAGAACTAGGAAAGTTGTGGACTTGAGCATCTTCAATGGAAGTTGTTGCTATGGAAGATGCTTTACAAGTTGATTAAGTTAGGTAAGAAGAATTGCTTAATTAAATTGCATTATTGGAGAGGATGATATGAATTGGTTATACAAGCAATTTATGCCTAATCCAAATTTCTGCCTCCAATGTTATAGTTTGTTTTTGGTTTTTATTGATAGCTCAATATGAAAGTACTATACATCTATAATTATAAACAACTATTTGTTGTATCCATTGCGCATGATTAAAATTTCTGTTTAAATAAACTGTTATCATCTATATATTATTAGAACGTAAATCATGATTGTCCAATGAAAAATTAAAAAAAAAACACATAATCTACAATTAATGTGAGTAGCTTTTGGGGTTCATTTGATAAATTTTGTTGATTTTACCATTGAAGATCAAGTTGCTTAAAGTTTCGTGACAGAGAGATAATGAGATAAAATAAAAATAAAAATTAAAGTAGACTAATAGACTTTTGCCAATAGAGGTGCTCTTAGGCACATCATTTTTCCTTTAAAGAGGTTGTTTCCTTTATTGTAACACCCCCAACATATTTATATATGGCCTTTTGATGACAAATTTTCTATAATTAGTATCGATAGGTAATCTGTCAATGCATCATGAACTAAGTCAAAAGCAACAAAAACACACTAATATGAGGCTAATATCGTAGTCTGTCAGAATTGCTCTCAGCCAACTAGTTTTGAAACTTATTCATTGAGAAATTAATATGGATTTGCGATTTTATTTTTTTAAATAGTTTGGATGTTTGGACAGAGTATTGCAAACACTTGTAAGCTGAATAACTTTTAAAATTTACATGTAATTAGCATCACTTGTTGTATCAACTATGAGATGAAGTAATCTTAATGATATACATTATTTTTGGTCGAAATGATATACTTTTAATGGCTTCCAAAAAAAAACTAAATAGGTTAATTTGTCTTTGGGCCGAGCTACTTAGACTGGTCCATTACAGAAACAAAGAAGAAATTTGTCTGTATATATTATCGGCAACACTTTTCCCATCACACTCTTTTCTCATGACACCACACGTCCTATTTTTTTTTCTTCAAAAATGCCCTTCGCTCGGATAAAAATATGAGCGAATAACCATACTTGCCAATACAAATACCTGGATTTTCCAAATAGATTTTAAAAATTCGAATACACTCGGATTTTAAAAATTCGAGTTCTACGGAGTCTCGATAGCGATGAAGGTCACACTGAAATGGAAACAAAGATAAATAGAGAGTGAGAGAATATTTGAAGTTGTGCTATATTTGGAGTATTCCACTTATTATTATGAAAGTTCTAATATCCTCCCACTCTATTTTTCTTTGTTTCCATTTCAGCGTGACCTCAATCACTATCAAGATTCCGTAGAACTCGAATTTTTAAAATCCAAGTGTATTCGGATTTTTAAAATCCATTTGGAAAATCTGGGTATTTGTATTGACAAGTGTGGTTATTCGCTCGGATTTTAAAAATCCGTAGCGTTAAAAATTGATACATTCAGATTTTAAAAATCCAAGCAAAGAACATTTTTGGAAAAACAAATAAAACGGTGGTGTTATAAGAAAAGAGTGTGGTGAAAAAAGTACTGACCTCTATTATCGGGATCGAGAGAGAAAGAGAATAAAGGGAAAAAGAAGAAACTAACTAAAATTGGGTACATTTTGCAAATAACTGGATCCACATGTCAAATTATTTAGGCTAAAATATAAGTTTAATTGTTTATGTTTTATCAAAATTTTATTATGATTCTTTATTTTTATTTTTGATCAATTTTGTCCCTAATATTTATTTAAGTCTCAATTTAATTGTTTATTTTCTATTTTGGTCAATTTAATCCTATTTATTTATAAGTTTAAATTTAATATCTTTATCAAGTTATGAATGATAGAATTGAAACATTTTTTAAAAAATGACAAAATTGAGACTATGAATAAACATAAAAATTGAAGTGAGAAGAAAAAAAATAAATAACTGAATCAACATTTACATAAACATAAAAAATGAAATTGAAAAAAAAAAGTCAAATTAAAAATTTTTGCAAAATATAAATGACCAATCATATATTTTTTTGGTACACTAAAATTTAATTAAGGGGTTGGTCTACTCTATTCAAGGCCAAAACATACCACCAACCCCAGCGAAGATTTACACTGGAATTTACGGATCGTTTACCAATCATATATTTTAGCCTATTAATTTTATCTTTTAAAAACAAGTTTATATGATAAGAAATAGTATTTATAAATTTTTTAAAATAATAAATAATTATCACTAGTCTTATTATAAAAAAATCAAAAAGATAAACATTAATTTGATGCTTCTATATGTCACTAATTTAATTCACGAAAGATTTTTTCCGTTAAATTTATCCTTGAATAATTTAAAACTTGTACTCCATCAATAATTCATACAATATTTCTATCACTCTTCTTCTTAATTCTTTTTAGTATTATTTATAATATATACTTGCTTTATTTTTGTTGTGTCTCAGGTATCCACGGTTCATAGTGATTAATCCCTTCACCAACTTGTAGACATCTAGAAAGGTGGTATAGCCGGTTAATATCATAACGGAGAAGAGATTAAATTATATCGGTGTAACTTACACTAATTTTTATATCGATTAATAATTATTTTGCTAATATTTTTTTAAAAAATTTCACTATAGGATTGAAACTACATCATAATTTTAAAATATATGAAATTAATGAGTATTGTGACGGAGTACTAGATGATTTTGGAATGACGTGAAATTTTGTAAACATGATCTATACGATAAGTAATTTCAATTTGATTGTGATTTTTTATGACAAATAGTTATTTACCGGTGTAAGAGTTAGTGTAAATTATTCCGGTGTCATTTGATCTCTCCTTATATAAATATATACTTCAAAATTGTTAATTTTAAATATTTTTTTTACATTCATTTTTCTTATACTCTTATTAAAATAATAATATTTAAATTAGAATAAAAAAAGAAAAATAAAATTAGGAAAAAAAGTTATATAATTATTAAAATATTAAGGGGATAAGAATGATGTAAGAGAAAAAGATGTTTGATAATAGGGATTCTAATTTTATCCCCTAACTTTCCTAATTTACTGAATGGGAAGATGAATTGAAAGAATTATGATAATGGAAAGCGACGATTTTGATTTAGTATAACATTACTGTTTCCTTTGTCTTTCTTTTTCAGTCTTTATTCAGAATTTCAGTCTCATCTCATGAGTTGGCAGCAAAAGAAATTTTATTTTAATTTTCCAATAATAAAAGGCCCATACCTCAGAAAGCAACAGAATGTTATGCATCCCATGATCGCTTCACCAAAACCATCACAATCACATGAAATGGCATTTGCATCGTCTTCGATTCTCGTCTTCGTCTTCTTCTTCTTTACTCTTTCTTCTTCACTCGCTTTTACAGAAGCTTATGCTGTATCCTCTTACGAAGTTTCTTCGCTCAATCGTACCACTTTTCCCGACGGCTTCATCTTCGGCACAGCAGCTTCAGCGTACCAGGTACATTTCTTACCATACGGCGTCGTTACGATATGAAATTGAAATTCAACTTCCCCTGTTTTATTTTATTTATTATTTATTATTTAAAAAATGCTGGATATAGTCGGAAAATTCTTCATCTACGACGCCGCTTGATTTCTGTCTGTCTCATTGTTTAATGTTTAATTCCTTCTATTCTATATCTCTTAATTTGTATTGTATTTATATATTCATTTACAAACACTTCCATTCCTATATCTTCTGCGCAGAAATAATCGGTACGATTTAGTACAAATGATTTTTCAGGAACATATGCATTATATTGTCAAATGAATGGATAAACATGCTACCTATTTGCACACCACTCTAATTTACGTGCGCATCACACACAAAACGGAAATTGATATCTGAGCATGCAGCAATACAGAAATTAAATTAATTTCCGTTTTACTGATTTTTTTTGGGTACACTCCGTTTTACAAAATATCATTACTTTTAGTTCACTTTGGATTAATTTGATTTTGTTATACAAAATTTTGTTTGATGAAGTCAAGTAATAAAGCCTCACAACTACAATTTCAAAGACAAAAGTGGTGATTTACTTATAATATCATCTTGGTCCCTTAAAATATGTCAAAATTTTTAATTAATATCTCATTTTAAAAAAATTGCAATTAGTTCCTCGCCTAAGTTCTATGGTCTCACTTTAATCCCGTGGTTTACATTCGGTTACTTTGATCAATTAAGTGCAGCTGACATAGTGTGTGTTTGGGGCTGCTTTGCGGCCCCTAGAATCAATTTTGATAGATAAAATAGTTATTTGTTTTTGTGTTGGATTTTCATTTAAAGTGATTTTAGTCCTCTAAAATTAATTTTGCAAAAAGCAAGGTAGGACTTGTTTTTGCATTGGATTGAAAAATTTACATTGTGTTTTTACTTTAAATCACGTTACTTTAAAATTAATTTCACATCAAATCAATTATATAAAATCACGTTGATCCAAAATCAATTCTACCGACGCAAAATCAAACACACACACATGGTAGCTGACTCACGTCATATGCTGCAAAGGAAGAGAGTAAAATTGACAAATATGAGGGACCACTTAGAAAAATGAAAAAAATCAACGCATTTTAAGAGACCAAAAGTCCAAAACTATATTTTAACCGGTATTGAACTAAGATAAAATAATTAGAAAAATAAGACAAAAATCAACCTCGATCTGTTCTGAACGAGTAGTTTTCAATTTTCATGCGTTCTCATGTTAAGCATTTGGTACTATACAGTATGTTTCTTTATTATATTCTCACACGTGCCCTTTTAAGTATAAAACTAATTCCATACTCCTCTCATTACAATTTGAAACACATTTTTACTGCACAAGTTAATTAGTTTTCTTGCTAACTTTACACTTATTACATGATTTTGTTATGTAATAACAGTATGAAGGTGCAGCAAGAGAAGGTGGTAGAGGATCAAGTATATGGGATACTTTCACCCATAAATATCCAGGTATTCTAGAATATCAGTTTCTTTCTCTAACATAAAGGGAATGCATATTTTACCCCCCCAAAAAGAAAACTTATGTTTGTCTTAGCATTTTCTGCAAGTTTATATGTTGATCTTGCAAAAGTTGTCACCTTTACTTAATAGCATAGTAGCAAATGCTCAATTTGGTTTCGCTGCTGATTTTCGTCTGTTGAGTCTCTACTGATCTTGCTGTTTAAGGTCCAGATAACAGAATTTTGAAATTAGCATATACATAATGGGTGAATAAGATTGAAAAGCTATGAAATTGACCTATTACGTACACTGAATCAGTAGAGGGTCTAGCTAGTAGTAAACCTCTTCCGTAAATGCTAACTGCTAAGGGCCCGTTTGTTTTAGCTCTCACTAGTAGTATAATTGATTTTAGAGAAAGCAAGATTTTTTTAGCTTCTGTCAGATTTGTATTGGAATCCGAAATCACTACAAGTAGAATGATATATTAAGGGATTTACTTGAAACAGACCCATCAGTATCACAATTTAATAGTTAATTCCATGCACATCAGCACATGCATAACTTATATTGTTTCAATGGTTAATTTACACACAGATAAAATGGTTGACAGAAGCAATGGTGATATATCTATTGACGGATATCATCGATACAAGGTATGATTCAAATCCTCTGTCTTCACTTTCTGTTTTATTATCTGTTCCTCTGCTTAAAAACAGACACTTGAGCATAAAAATGGACAATTAGGAACAAAGTATAGTTTTTTAATGATATCTTATTTTTAAATTGGATGGACATAGAAAGGGACAAAAAATGAGCTAGGGCAGGTGATCTCAAAAAATAAGTAATTTCATATATTTAGTGAAAATGAAAATTCAGTGGAAACTCATACAAGTGATTTCTTTTGAATTTCATTCTTTTTTTTCTCTTTACAATGAAATGAATACTGCTCTTATATATCACAGGAAGATATTGGGATCATGAAGCATATGAATTTGGATGCATTTAGATTCTCCATCTCTTGGTCTAGAATACTACCAAGTAAGTTAAATGTGGATTAGTTCCTTTCTTTTAATTTACTTAATTATTAATTAATTATACATCTAAATGTTTCAATTCCATAGCAATTATATATGATTATTGATTTTTAAATTTTCAACAGAGGGAACGCTAAGCGGAGGTATAAACCAGGAAGGGATCAACTATTATAACAACTTGATCAATGAGCTAGTGGCTAATGGTCATAATCTGAACTCTTTTTATTTTTTTAATTAAGCATTTCTCAAGTTGTTATAACAATCATAATTCGATAAATATTAATTAATTTTTCAGATATACAACCATTTGTGACCCTTTTTCATTGGGATCTTCCCCAAGCCTTGGAAGATGAGTATGGAGACTTCTTAAGTCCTCGCATAGTGTGAGTGACAAATTTAATTTTCATCCCTCGAATTTTTGTGTGTGTATATATATTGATATTATAAAATGTTAAAAAATGTTATTTAAGAACTCATGTGATTCTAATTAGAATATTTTGACAATTTAGAGAGAAAGTATGATTAATTGAAAATATTTATTGAGGCTATTGGAGGGATAGAAAGATGTATATATAACAAATTCAAACCAAAAAGCAAGAGTTCTTCATAAAAAGTTGTAGTGGTTTAAGTAACAAGAAGAGGTAAGTTTGTATGTTCATGTACACTAGACTGCATATCTCTTTCAATAAATGATTTCAGGGTGACAATTTTTTGTCTGGTGTAATTCATTTTCCTTTATACACTTCTAGAAATGATTTTCGGGATTATGCGGAGCTTTGCTTCAAGGAATTTGGAGACAGAGTGAAGCATTGGATTACTCTAAACGAGCCATGGACATATAGCAATGGTGGATATGTAATTGCGATATTTCCACCTTGTCGATGCTCTGATTGGCAGAATCTGAACTGTACGGGTGGTGATTCCGGCACAGAGCCATATTTAGTTTCTTATCATCTTCTCCTTGCTCATGCAGCAGCTGTCCAAGTGTACAAGACGAAGTATCAGGTTCGTTACAAATTTATAACTTTTTTTTATATGAACTCTAAAATGTAGGATAACTTTAAAATTTGGTTTTTACACTCGTCACTATTTCTCGTTTCGATCCCTTGGTTTCTTACCCTTATAACAATTTTAGATTTTACTGAGTTGACTAATATTTTATGCTATATGAAGGCAAAATCTACCACCATAATAACGGCAGGAACTAGTCCATAAATGATTTTACATATAGGGATCAAAATCAAATATAATACCCAAATTCTAGAGTTGAAGATCAAATTGTGAGGGTCTTAAATTCCTGCAGGTACCACTATTACTTAAAAGCGAAAACAAATCTCAAGGGGGTTGGATAGGCATAATCTTGCAATCATATTGGTTTGTGCCTTTTTCAAATGACACATTTGATCAGAAAGCTGCCGAAAGAGCAATTGACTTCATGTTAGGATGGTAAGTGGTAAAAACACATGCTACTAATACTATTTCCATATGAATTTATCACCCCCAACATTTTTTGTCCTCCTCATTCTTTCTATTCGATCTCATTTTGATCCTACATTCATAGGGAAATTTTCCTTTTTAGGCACCATTCACATTTTACGTATTGATTATGTTTATTCAATGCAATCTTAGAAATAATGTAGAATATATTTGGGTCTTGCTTGATGCAGATTGAAATTCTCTTTCCTATAATATTGATATCCCGTTTTCCGTATCCACAAATAAAAAGTTAACATTCCAGCAAGAAAATGTCAACTATCAAGAGAGAGAATTTTTTTTTTTTTAATTTGAGAGACAAAATAATGGACACTTGAGGCTTTGTGATAGTCAGAAGGCACTGTATAGTCATGGTTCAATCAATAAGAGACGCGCGCTCACACACACTCACCTAAGGGAAAAAGGGTTTTTCATTTGTACGACCGTTTGCAGGTTTATGGGACCGTTGACAACAGGAGACTATCCACAGAGCATGCAATCTCTAGTCGGAGAACGGTTGCCAAAGTTCTCTGCAGAGCAAGCCAAGCTACTGAATGGTTCATTCGATTTTATTGGACTAAACTACTACACATCTAGATATGCTGCTTATGCACCTCATTTGAGCAATTCTATACCAAGTTATCTCACAGATTCCCTTGCCGATATTACAAGTAATGACATACACCTTTACTATACATCAATTAATTTATTTATTTTTTAAAATTTTTGAAATTTGAATTATGTGTGTTGATTATGGCATTTTTTTTATTTATGAAAGCTGAGCGCAACGGGATATCCATAGGTCCAAAGGTACTAGTATTTGGCACATCAAATTGTAGCTCTGTAATTATATTGTTTAATCTGTCTGATTAAATGAAAATAAAAAAGAAATCTCTTTTGATGATTATATTTGCAGGCTGCTTCATATTGGTTTTATGTTTATCCAACGGGGATTAAAGAACTGTTGCTCTACATCAAGGAAAAATACAACAACCCTTTAATTTACATTACTGAAAATGGTAAGTACAACAATATTTCAAGTTTATTACCCTTGATAGCTATTGCATATTGAATCTATAGATGTAACTTATAGGACAATTTAGTTGGGTGCAATGGGGTCCAGGTCGTGAATTTATCTTTGATATTGTCTCTAGTTCTTTTTATAAGAAACAAAAAGTGATATATATTTTTAGTTGTATTAATTGCTATGTATAATCAATTTTCATTTATTACAACAAAGCACTCACTCATTTTCTACGGAGTGAGTGTACTGATTACATCGACATTTTAGGAACATAATTCAATTTTATAACATTAGTAATTGAAATAAATATCATGTGTTTTTATAGGTCGTGATGAGATTAGTCTTGTGTTTTTGTTGGTAATAAAAAAAATAAAATTGAGGTACTATATATTTATAAGTGCACACATAAGAGAATTCACATTTCATAGCACTAATTAATTTGTAGGCATCGATGAGATCAATGATCCAACACTATCCCTGGATGAAGCTCTTGATGATCTTGACAGAATTAACTACCATTATTGGCATCTCTTTTTTCTTCGATCAGCAATTAGGTAATACTAATTACTTTTACATCCAAATAACTTAGGTCTTTTATTTATTTATTTTTTAATATATAACTAAATATTTTCCTATTTGTTTGGTTTTTGGTGGAATATATTCAAGGAATGGCGCAAATGTTAAAAGGATATTTTGTGTGGTCATTATTGGACAATTTTGAATGGTGTGAAGGCTACTCAGTGCGATTTGGAATGAATTTTATAGATTACAAGAATGACTTAAAAAGATACCAAAAACTCTCTGCACAATGGTTCAAGGATTTTCTTGAAAAACATTAGACTTTTTATCTGTCTTCATGTTCCAGTAAATAATGTAAAGAGATTTATAACTAGCATGATATCGTGCAATTATACAATTGTTCCTTCGTGAAATAAATTTTGTGATTCCATAAATTATAATTTACTTTTCATACTTACTGTTCGTGCGTGTGTAAGTGTGTTTTGATTAATCATACATGTTTATAACTTTTTCCCAACAAGCATTTGCAGTTACAGACCAGCATAATTATATAAATCTCGATCGGTTTTTTTTATATCTCGAATGTCATGTTTTTTTTTTTTTTGAAAATATCTTTATCCTTATAAAATAAGCAAAATTTGATTTTGGTCCCTAAAATATATTTTTGTTGGGTTTTGGCCCTATACTTTCAGAAATTCTGGTTTTAGTCCTTTCTTCATAAAAAATCTAGGGACCAAAACAAGAAAGAAATTAAAAAATTAGGGATGAAAAGAAACAATTTTAGGAAAAATAAAGACAAAGACAGAAGAAGAAAAGGACTAAAAACAAAATAAGGACAACAACTAAGAATAAAGAAAAGGACTAAAAACAAAATAAGGACAACAACTAAGAATTTTATTTGGAGAATGGGATTAGCACCATCTCTATTGGAAGTGACACCATCCTTTTTATATGTAAGAATCATAGATTTATATACTAAAAAGCATGGTGTCACTCCCAATAAAGATGGTGCTAATTCCATCCACCTTTTATTTTATGGACCAAAATCTTAAGTCATATTTAACGAGAATAAAAAGTATACTTGGGCTTTTTATTGCCGGGGGAATGCTGAAACCGCGGTTGCTATTTGCTCCACCACCCATTTTATTCTATCCCAATTCTCACCCCACATTTGGCCACTGATAGGGATAAAATTATTTTATCCGATCAATTTGTATACTTTTGATTTTGATTTGTTCAGGTTGATTTATAAAAGAAATTTTATCCAAAAAGATTTGATATTATTCAGTTTGGATTGGATTAATTTTTTATTTTAACTATATTAATTATATACAAAATTATATATAAACTATACATTAATAAAACACAAAAAATTTATAACCGAACAAAGCCTAACATAATTTTGTAAATAGTTAGTTCTGGTTAGTATACGGGTTATAATCGAACAATCTTGATTATATATTTATATTAAAGGAATCTTTATTAAGAGAGATTATAAGTCATTTTGATAGTTTAATTTCTCCATTTTAATGAGATTAATTTTTCAACTGTTAATAGAAGATACTTTTTGTGGGAAAAAAAGTTGATTGTTTTTGTCAAGGCATTCTTGGTAGATTATTATAATTAATAGACACAAATCACGTCGTGGTATTATTTATTTATTTATTGATTTCTTGATACACAGTGCAAATAATTCTGTTGGATTTTGCTATGACCATATTCGTAAATGCGAATAAAATTAATCATGACTTGCTGTCTTTACTTGAAAACGTGTTTAAGTCTTCATTCATATTATTACGTTAATACGTTTGATATATGCTAAATAAAAACATAGACGTTTCACGTTTTAGTGTATGTTTAGACATGAAATTATAATAAAGTTCTAAATATTAGTTTTTTGGCCTAGCCTATTATCAATTTTTCAAGCTTATTCTGTATTACAAAATGACAAGCTTATTTAAGCTCA
Organism: Cyamopsis tetragonoloba; assembly: GCA_037177725.1. Taxonomy (NCBI): domain Eukaryota; kingdom Viridiplantae; phylum Streptophyta; class Magnoliopsida; order Fabales; family Fabaceae; genus Cyamopsis; species Cyamopsis tetragonoloba. The sequence goes on along the minus strand of CM074124.1, from coordinate 57,060,083 downwards.
AGAAATTAGCTTCTATTTTATAAGAGATATTCTAGAAATCTAAAGAAATAATGCAAATTGCGTTTCTTTTTGTTAATTAGGACAACGATATATAAATATATAGTTATATACACCATTATTTTTATTTGAAGGGGAGAAATATTCAACATGTTAACTTATAAGCAACTGACTAATCGACTATATATTATACAGTCATCTTTTGCGTGGATTCAATTAATTAAATACAATTTTTATTATCTTTCTTTTGATATGGATAGAGCTAGATGTTAATTACACGCATCATTTAAATAAATACACATTTTGGAGATTTTAGTCAAGGCAATCAGAATTCAGAAGTAGACCAATTTTTTAAATGAAGAGCTAAACTCCATCAATTGTTACTAGCAGACTAACTTGTGTTAGGTGCAAAAATAAATATAAGTCTATTAATATAGCGAAAAAAAAAAAATATGCCCATTAAGAAAACTACTCCCTCAGTTTTATAATATGAGACCCCAAAAATTTTGATGTTTCATATTAGAAGAGTAAATTACTATTACAGAGATAGTGAATTTTACATTAAAGAATAAAATTATATAAAAGAAATTAATTTTTCTTAAAAAAATTAATACATTAACATTTATTTTAAAATTGTGTGAAAAGTGATTAGGAATTTATAAAAAAATGTTTGGACTGTAACCATTCCACTTGAGAATAATACCTTTGTTTTTTTTATCTTTTACACAATTTTGTCCAACAAAAAAAGTGTTTAGAGGGTGTGTCACGGAATTGTCTGAAAATTAAAAAGGAGGATATCGTTATGAAGTAGAATGAAGGTAATACTAACAAATAAAAAGGGATTTTTATTCCTTTAAAGTGTTCAATGAGTACAGTGAAGTAAAGGTGAATCTAGGCACAACAATCACTATTCGAATTAAGGAATTTCTGCGGGGATTGTCTTATTTGGGGCTTATAGTTGGAGAATTTTTTTTCGTGAGGACCGGGACAAAAGTTCCCCACATCAAATTTGGAGATGAGAACTGGGACCATACTCCCCGCCCCGTACGGTTTCCACATCCCCGAATATATATATATATATATATATATATATATATATATATATAATTACATAAATACTCTCATTTAATATAATTAATTTAATAAATATACATATAATTAAAAGGGTTAATGTAGTTATTTACATAAAAATAATATGATTAACTTTTATTTATTATTATCCTTTCTGTTCTTGTCCCTACTTATATCAATTGTTATGTTATTCATTTGTTTATTCCTGCATGTCGTTCTTGCTCATTATTGTTATACAATCATTCATGCTCTTGCATCAATTGTTATGACTCTTACATTGATTCTTTCTTTTATTACTTATGTTTCGGGTTTTCATATTTTTTAGATTTTTTTTAATTATCTGTGGGGATCCCCGCGGTCCCTGTGGGAAGGTGGAGAATGGGGATGGGGGAGAAAACATCCCTGTCATGGGGAATGGGGATAGGGACAGGGAGGAAACTCAAGAGCAGGGACAAGGAGCGGGGAGTACACCCATTGCCATGCCTAGGTGAATCCAATATTATTCATTCAATGTGAATTAAAGTTATGAGATATTATAATTTAAATTAATGGTTGATACACTTTTACTTTCTCACTTTACACCAAACAATGAGAGCTAAATCCAAAAAATAAAAGTTAATCCGAAATTCCGAATCCATGTGGATTTCAAGCCTGAACTATTCTTTGCAGGCTTAAATGGGCCAAGCCAAAAATAATCCAAACTATAATTCCTGCCATTATATAATCTGTGAAAGATTTTGACCAAAACATTTTACGTAGGAGAGTGGTACTTTGACCAAAAAAGAAAACCTAATTTTTGAGGATAAGATGACCCAACACATAATATCATCTAACTCACTGTAAAAATAATAGAATTACTAAAAAAGTTCTAAATATAAATATCAACTATTAAATAAAAAATATGCCGAAACAAATAAAAATGTCCGATATAATAGTAGATAATATTTATTGTACACATGCATATCTCTTTTATTTTTTATTTTTTTAATCAGTTAAATAATTTTACACGAAAATTTTAATTTTTTATAATTGATTAAAAACTAAAAAAATAATAAATAGAAATAAACAAAAGATGTGAAGAGTAATATAATTAATTAACACAAAATTGTCTATGACACATTTCTTTTACTTGTATATGGTATATAACTTTTAAAGTTGTGTATGGTAAAATTCATCCTAATTTTTTAGATCGAACTTAATTCTCTTATCTACTTGCTAAGTGACTAGATCACATATACTCTTAATTTATGTGAGTTATACTAACGTTTTAATTTAAATTAAAATTCACTCACATGCATGCCCAAGTAAATTTAATGAATCACTTTACCTTACTAAGTGTTTAAGAGTTGGAGATTAAGATTCAAGATTTAATCTTGACCTTGAAAATTTAATGTAAAATATTAAAGAAATTTAGTTTAAAATGTGTGTGAGTATTTGGTTATTTGCCAAATAAAATTAAAAAAACCAATTATTTATATGCTTGAATGACAAATTAGTGCATGTTTGGTTTTATAGTTGGAATTATCCAAACTATGGTTTGAAGTAGGAAAAGTTAAGTTTTAGTTTTTTTTGATAGGCCAAACACATACACACTCACATTACAGTACTCTTAAATCTATTCTTAATTTTATCTCACCGGGGTTCAAACCCTTCTTCTTGAGCTCCAAAAGCTCCTCCTTATACCATTTGAGCTACAAACTCTTGGCAAAGTTAACTTTTAGTGAAAATATTATATTTAGCTAAAATCACGTTGAATTATTTTTCAATGTGATTTGAGACCTCAAACCATGATTTGAAAAAAAAAAAAAAAACTTTTTGATTAGACTAAACTTTAATTAATTTGCAAACTCCAAACAAAGACACCCAGCACTCCATGGCTTCCTCGTAACTCGTAAGAGTTAAAATATAAAAACTGCACTGTTTTTTCTTGCCTTGTTTTTGAGTGATGCAGACAAAGAAAAATCCAAAAGGAGCACAACTATTTACTATTAACTAATAACTAATAACTATATATTCGAAAAGTATGGCTTTGAATATTTTGGCTTTGTCCTATCTTCATTTCTAACATCCCCGCTGATCTGTAAGCTTCAGCTACCAAGTTTACTTCTTTATTTTAAAAACAAAATGTAACCTATGACTTGGAAGCATTAAAATTTTGTGTGTACTTATTTCAAATATAAAAATTACTTTTATTTGAGTTAAATTAAATTTCACATGAATGTCTTGATTATGTTGTAATAACTTTGCATTTTCCCAATTCCAACATAAAAATATAAAAAAATTTAAAAAACATTTAGCGTATGCTCATTTACATTAATCCTTCACTTTAGTGAAGATTCAAATTAGTTCTTGAGATAACTTCAATTCACATTATTTCATAAAATTTTAAAGAATAATTTAAACAAGTCATTGTATTTGCTATTAGTTGTTTTTATTATATATTTTTTTTAAAAAGTTTAATTTTGTCTAAGATTTTAATAATATAAGGTTTTGATCATAAATTAACAACAATGAACTAAAATGAATAACAAACGACAATCTCAATTGTCAGTATAACTTCTGTATAAGTCAAAAACTAATGGAAGTTATCTCACAAACTTTAGACTAGAATCAGGTGACACTTGACTCTAGATACACCTAACTAATGAGTTAATAATAGTTGGATATAATATATAAAAAATCAATAGCGATGATGATACATTAGAGACTTGACAAATCAATTATTATTATTATTATGTATTGATTTTGCATTATAAAAAGGGCAGCATTTCCACACAAACGTTGCTCTTTTAAGCAGAATAATCACTCTTCACATGATATGGCATTTAAGGCATTTTTACTTGTCATTTTCTTCTTCTTTGCTTTTCTTAGCACAATTTCATTTGCAGAAGATGCTTCACCTATTATGATGCTTCACCTATTATCGATGTTTTTTCATTGAATCGAAGCAGTTTTCCAACAGGATTTATTTTTGGGACAGCATCCTCAGCTTACCAGGTAATCGATGATTTGAATTTTGATAAAAAAAAGGGACGGATTTCTTTTATACTCTTCCTATAATTTTTCATCACTTATAGTTTACTACAAAAACTAAAGTTTCAGTTTAGTGAAAAAGAAAAATATAGTCATTAGATTTATTTATTTGATTACTAAATATGTAAACCACTGAATTAATAGTTCACAATTCAACTCATCAAAATAATTTTTAATCTAGAAATCAGGTCAAATGTGGCACTCATTCTAGTTATATATAATAGCCTATTTGATTAACTGTTTGTTTTAAGATCCAAAACTAAGTTTTATTGCAATTAAAAAGAAAAATCATTCTTATCAACGGCTTTTAACTCAAATGACACTAGGGAGTCAGATAAAGTAGAGAGCTCTTAAAGCTCAAGATGTAGGGTTTAATTTTTTTAAGGAAAAATTTACTGTAATTTGTATGTATATGTTACCGATAAAATAAATTATTCTTACAAACTATTTGTCTCATAATGGGTGTGAACTTAATTTTAAGTTGACAAAAAGGGCATAATCAAACCTATCATAAATGGTTATGATTCATTTAAAGGACAAAAACTTCAACCAACGAATTGGTAATTTCTTATTTTAAGTAAAAATAATTTCAGAATTATGTCACCAGTAAAACAAAAACACACTCATATATGGCTGTCGTTAATAAGCTCTATTTGTCATTTATATTTTTCAAATGTGCAATTATATATTTTGGATCAGTGAAGAGACAATCAAGAAAAAAAATCATATTCATATACATTTTCCTTTTGCTAGAATATTAATTAATCCTCTGATAAGGATCCTTTGAGATTTCAATTAATTCAATCGAAAGTCCAGTCAAAGTAGGTCCATTAAATTAATGATTTTAATTTTATTTATTTTTCATAATATGAATAATACATGCAGTATGAAGGAGCAGCAAGAGAAGGTGGCAGAAGAGCAAGTATATGGGATACCTTCACCCATAAATATCCAGGTATATATATTTCTCTCTACAGCATGCAATCAAGCACCGGAACCAAACTCAAATTACATGCCTCATAAAAGTGCTTTGTTTTATGTTTCTCAGAGAAATTAATTGACGCGTCATTAAGAAATAACTAATAATAGAAAGAATATTACTTTTTTATTTTGAGTTATTTTTAAATTAAAGGAACCATACAATAAATGATTTTGAGTCAAACCCTTTGAATATGTTTTTCTTCCCCTCAAATAAATACAGATTTTTTTTATTTGGTATACCATAATTTGTCCTTTTTTTTTTTTACTGAAATAAATCGTGATTAATTTGATATAATAGTATTATATAAACTTTAATTTTTTATAACGTATCTTAATATTATACAAAATGTGATTAATTTGAATGCAGAGTATTATTATCTCGGACTCAGTCAACTATTCCCTTGTTCTGTGGCTACAAGTTTCTTCCTTTCCCATTTTGGAAAAGAAAATAAAAGGACCTTACTTTGAACTTTTGAAGCAGATAATACAAAATATTTGTTTTCTTAAAATGATGTTAAAAACTACAAATTTATTTTTTTTTAAATTAATTTAATTTAGATGTGTGTTTAACCCCTATATATCTGATGTGTTCTAGGGACTTTGCCCCCTTTTAATTTTTTCACTAAAAATCTGATGTGTTCTAATAGAGTATATTAATATTAATTACAGTTAGTATTTATTTTCTAAAACACTAAAAGTTACTTGCTCTTGGAAATACCTACATTAAAAACATGAGCTTTGATTTTTTGACATCAATTTTCTTACACTCAACTTATATCCTCAATATTTTAATGATTTCTTGATTTTCTCCAACTCTTTTTTTTTTTAATTTAAATTGAGATATTATTATTATATTATGAGTGTAAGGGGTGTAAAATTTTAGGGTGTTAGAAAAATATTTTTCAAAAAACATTTCAATAAAACTATGGTTTCATCATTAGTATCAAATTGTTAATAATGTTCGGGCTTTGGCCCCTTCCTTTTATCAAAAAAAAAAAAAGATTGATAATAATGTTTACTAAAGTTATAAAAGGTTTCAATAAAAAAATAAGAGTGTCCTTGATTAGCTGTAATTAATTATGAAAATAAGTAAAAAAGAATCGATTATTAATTTTTATTTGAATATATTTACCATCAGAAGTAATTTTTAAAATAATTTTAAACTGTAAAAAGCAAATTTAAAGTTCTTTAAATAATGTCTAATTTTTAGTTGAAAAGACTTTTTCCTTTATCAAAATAATAATCAAAAGCTTATTTTTAGACTATTCAGCATACGTTTGGAAATAATCATATCCAAACATGCCCTAATTGCTGAAAATGGGCCACGCGTAATATTGTTGCATTATATCTTTATAAGCCAATTCACCAAAATAATAATAATATTAGAATCCAATGAATGCTCATTGCTCAATTGTAATAATCCCATCATGAACCTTTTCTTGTAATGAAGATATATTATTTTATTCTGGATAATAATTCGCTGTATTCTCAATGTCTCCATGTGAGAGAACAATTTTTATTGGAGATACTGTTAAAGTCCTCAATAAGAGTGGTTTAATTTGAAGTTGAGGCGAAGGCTGAGTCATATTTATATATATACTCCATCTATTTTATTATAAAATCATTTTCTAACTATTATTAGTTTTTTATTCTATAAGATTCGTTGCAAAATTTTAGAAGTATTTATTTTTTATTTTTATGTTTATCCTTGATAATGACCCAATAATCAATGAATATAATTAATATAATGATTGAGGGGATTATATATTAAATAAGGGCAAAAACAGAAGATTATACTAGTGTAATAATCTTCCAAAATCTAATACGTTAATTTAATTTATTACATATTTTGTTAGTATTCAAATTATCCTAATAAGATCTTATAATATAAATTGGATGGAGTAGATTAAAAGCATAAATCATTATTTTATGGGGGAAGTTGATCCCCTAAATACCAACATCCAACCCCAGTCCACGATTGATGCAATATTACACGACTACTTTAACTTTTACAAATTTGACTAATAAAATTGTTTGCATCAACTCCAGATTGAATAGTTGATTTCCGTTACAAATATAATAGTTGATTTATTTATTTTTTTACATAAAAATATGGCTTTTAATTAAATTATATTTGAAATATTATAATGATTATATAAGTTTACCAGATTAAACAAAAAAAAAAGCTTTGCTGTCTATTAATTAGTACAAGTTTATTCGGAAAAGTCAAACTCCAAGATACACATATCCATATTATTTCCATAAAATTATGGGCATTTGGAAGAACTCACATGGATTTAATTGTAGAAATAATCTATAATTTCCTATACAGCTCAACGCTGTTTTTTTATGTTGTTCTCAAAAGATCCATAAAAAGAAGTATATAAAAAATAAAGATGTTCAAACTTTAACTTATTCCAATAAACTTTATAATCATCCACCTAAATAAGTTTATATTTGTCATATTCAAAAACTGATTATTTATACATGTGCTTAATTTAATGTGTATCTTGCAGATAAGATAGAGGATAAAAGCAACGGAGATGTAGCAAATGACCAATATCATCATTACAAGGTACGAGCAAAATTCCAGCTGATAAATTGGAATTAACAGAAAATCCAACATATTGCTCCTTTTTTTTTTTAATACAGAACATGTTGCTACTTTAAAATAATTAATAAAGAATAATTACCAAAAACAATTAATAAAGCTTTGGTAATCCTTATGTTGTGAAACCCAAGGGTTGACTTAGCGGGATAAAATTCCGCTAAGTTCATAAGAGGGACAATCTACACCGAGAGAACCCATGTTAAAATCCCACCTATACCAAATTTCCAGCGTCAGCCATACAGCGCAAATAGAGTTAGTCTCATCCTAAGGGTGAGAAAACTCGTAGTTATAAAAAAAAAAAAAAACCTTACCTTGTGAAGAACTAATCTTTTATTGACACTTCTAAGAGCACTCTTAGTGTTCTGTTTTACTCAAAAATGAATTGAATTAGTAAATTATTTTTCATGAACAGTAAGGATATATCTCCTAATCCCTTCAAGGTAAAAATAATCTCCATGAACATACTTAAAAATACTTAACTATCTACAAATTGTGTCAAGTTTTGTTAGTGAATTAGTAAATTATTTTAAGAAAATGCTATTGTTATTCATTTTTATTTATTGTCACTATTTTTACTTAAAATATTTTTTTTTACTAATAAAATTAAAGAATTCATATTTGAATAAGATTAACAACAGACATACAGGAATGACAATAACAATGTCCTTATTTTATACCCTCTTTAGAATAAAACTTAAATTCAAACATCACAATTCACTAAATATAAAAAAAAAATACAAAATTTAAGTTCTTAATTTCCTTTTTTTTTAATGAAATCTTTCTAATTTAAAAAAAAAAAAAAAAACTACCCGAATTTTATCTTTTCAAATAAATTTTTACTCCATTATTATCCACAAACCCACGTATTATTGGAGTAGCAAATTGAATTTGAAGTTCTTATATAAGTAAAAATGAAGAAAATGATTTGATTATTATAAATAAAAATGGAACAAATTTAAGCATTGAAAAATCAAAATTTCACATTTTCAATAATAAAATGAAGAAATTAGAATGAAAATTTCACTATGACAGAAATCAAAAGTGTATAAACTGGAGTGTTGTCGTGCAATGAAATGATAGTCTTTTGTACATTACATCACAGGAAGATGTTGGAATCATGAAGTATATGAATTTGGATGCTTATAGATTTTCCATCTCATGGTCTAGAATCCTCCCAAGTGAGTTGAATACATCAATAGGATGATCAGTTTCTGTCTTTTAATTAATTTCAATTAGGTAAATTAGTCATATTAACTATTTCAAAAATTTTAATAAACCATCTACAGAAGGGAAGCTTAGTGGAGGTATAAATCAAGAAGGAATCAAATATTACAACAACCTCATCAACGAATTGCTAGCCAATGGTTGAAATCCCAACTTCGTTTATTTGAAACTTTGTTAAAACTTGCATTTCTAGCATCCCTTCAAGTAATCAATAATAAATTAAATATCAATATTGCAGGTCTACAACTATTTGTAACCCTTTTCCATTGGGATCTTCCTCAAACTTTGGAAGACGAGTATGGTGGCTTTTTAAGTCCCCGCATTGTGTGAGTGATACAACATTTAATTTTCTATTCAAATTATAGTTACTATAATAATAATTAGATTTTTTTTTGGTACATACTATAATTTGTTATACTAGTGCATATCCATATCAAACAATTTTCTAACAGAATAAATCAAACCAAGCATCATTTTACTTACCAAAAATATAAATTAAAGCATCACGTATTTAAAGTGATATTGCTATCCCCCATTATTTTAATACTATTTTCAGAAGAAAAAAAGGCTTTGACTTTTAGATAGCATGCAATATCGTGATCTATAATTAATTTCCAGAGATGATTTTCAAGATTATGCGGAGCTTTGTTTTAAGGAATTTGGAGACAGAGTAAAACACTGGATTACCTTAAACGAGCCATGGACATATAGCAATGGTGGTTATGCAACTGGGATGTTTGCACCAGGTCGGTGTTCTAAATGGCTAAATCCAAATTGCACCGGTGGTGATTCAGGAAAAGAACCTTATTTGGTTTCACATAACCAACTTCTTGCTCATGCAGCAGCTGTTGAAGTGTACAAAAAGAAGTATCAGGTCTGTTATAACCTGATAATGAGAGCATTTTTAAGACTTTAATTCAATACTATTGTGACCATTTAAAAGTACTATAAGTATCATTTCATTGTTACAAAACATCCAAACTACTCTATGCAGGCATCCCAAAAAGGTGTGATAGGCATAACCCTAGTGTCTCACTGGTTCGTGTCGTTTTCAAATAACAAATTGGATCAAAATGCCGCTGAACGAGCAATAGACTTCATGTTTGGATGGTAAGTGCTTAGCACTACACTGGATCATTCCTTCCTCCAAATAAACGTAGGCTAGCTAGAGAAATCAATTAAGTTTCTTCTGTTTTTCTTGTAATGAAGAAAAGGTAATTCATCCAAGCTATGCACATAATATGATTGAGGAAGCTCATACTGTTGTCCTTCAATAAACTTTTAACATATATGATTGTGTGTGTACATATATCATGAGGAAAATTAGTCTAATTATACTGTTAATTAACTAAAATACTACCCAATTACACATAAGGAAGTTTTGTAAAGTAGTAGTGTGTACTGTGTCACACTACAGTCCCAGAGGATCATCATAGTGCAAAAATTTGGAAAGAACATCAGTTTGGAGGGTAATACTACCTACACCCGAGATTAACCTTCTATCCTATTAATATGATGGGGATACTTATGAAACCAAAAACACGTACAATACCCAAGTGTATGTGTGTCTATACGGGCGTAATATCATTGTTTCATGAAGTGGTCACATTTTTTCCCTTACACATACACATTTAAGGCTTAGGTGTTAGGCAAAAACTATTAGGCCTAATTAACTATGTTTCATGTATCTCAAACTACATCTATTCTCCAAATTATATTTTTCTAGCTTTTCTTCAATATAAAAAAATAAAAAATCATGAATTTCATTGGGTTTGTCAAGAAAATGAAAAATTTAAGTTGGGTATTTTTCATTTGTAACATTGATTACAGGTTTATGGGACCTCTAACAACAGGAAACTATCCACAAAGCATGCGTTCCCTAGTTGGTGGGAGACTACCAATGTTCTCCCCAAAGCAAGCCCAACTAGTCAAGGGTTCATTTGATTTTATTGGACTAAACTATTACACTGCTAACTATGCTATCAATGCACCTCAACTAAGTAATGCCAAACCCAACTATGCCACAGATTCTCTTGTCAATCTTACAAGTAAGGACACCATTAATTGTCTAGAATGAATCCTCTCATATCGAAAATTAACATGATCATGTCATGTTGATCCTTTGTGTCTATATGTCTCTTCATTAATATTGATACGATTCCACACATTCAATATGCATTTAATACTTATGAAACTTATGAAGAGAGACAGACACAAAAAGATAAACATGATGTGGTCTGATTTTCAAGATGAAAGGTTTCCTTTAATTGTCATGAATTTCCCAAATCATGAATTTGATAACAAGTCTTTTGTTCTTGTGATGACAGCTGAACGTAACGGGAACCCCATAGGTCCAAGGGTATGTCTGCAACCACATCTACAACTACATATCCTTATGAATTTTTTAATTATATTTATTGGTCATGCTTGAAATTATATTGCAGGCTGCTTCAAATTGGTTATATGTTTATCCAAAAGGAATTCAAGATTTATTGCTCTACACCAAGACAAAGTACAACAACCCTTTGATTTACATCACTGAAAATGGTAATTACATTGAAAATCATGTTTATTATCCTTGAGCTTGAGTAATATTTATATTAAACTAAATGCATGGACAAAATTAATGAGATTACAAACTTTGCGTATGATTTTCTTCTAACTTAACTGCTATGATCATATTTCCCTTACTTTGTAGGTATTGATGAGTTCAACGATCCAACATTATCACTCCAAGAAGCCCTTGTAGACACTTACAGAATTGATTATTACTATCGTCATCTCTTTTATCTTCAATCTGCAATAAGGTAAATAAATTTTACATTCGAAAAGCTTTTATTTGTATTAGTGATTAATTCAATACTTTTATTTTGAAGGGATGGTGCAAATGTAAAAGGGTATTTTGCATGGTCATTGCTGGACAATTTTGAATGGGCATCAGGGTATTCAGTGCGATTTGGAATAAATTTTGTGGATTACAAAAATGGTTTGAAGAGATACCAAAAGCTCTCTGCAAAATGGTTCAAGAATTTTCTGAAAAAATATTAGATAACATGTACCAAATGCTTCCCATAAATAATGTAATAATTGTATTGAACAAGTTTAGCATATGAATGTTCATTCTGAAAAAAAGGAAATCATATTCCTTTACATATCTTCCCTATTTTCAACATGGGTATATCTGTGTGTTAACAATACCACATGTAATTTCCTCGTGAATTTTATGCTTTAACATTCTTGTATCTATTTTTCACCCTTAATCTCTACATTTCTTACTAACTTAAACTTTGATTCTCTTACTATATAAAGGATTTATTGGACCAATATTTTAACAAACTTTATATATATATATATATATATGAAGTAGCTACAAAATCAGAGACCAAACCAGTCCCCAAGAGGATACAGCCTCATCTAATTCTCTGGACCCTGTCGTTCTTGAACAGAATCTGGAATATGCATGATACTACTACATCAATAGATCAGACAATTTTCTTTGGAGATGTGCTTTTTCAGAACACTATACCAGTGAGAAACAATCTCCACATAAGACAGATAGTGGAAGATCCAATGTGCTAAATATGCCATCAGGAGTCTATTCCTAAATTTGATCTCTGGCTCAGAGACAAATTAAACCTCCAAAATAATAACCCTAATTCTTACTAAAATTTTTATGCTCCAATGCTAACCTATATTTATGGAATATTCAGAAATTTGGAAATAGAATGATAAATTTTGTTTTGAAGGAAGGGAAGCAATGAAGAGAGAATAGGATAGTGTAAATTCGGGCAACGAATTACCAACAAGGGGAAAGAATTTGTCAAAAAAATGCAAAGAAGATCAATAGAATCAACCAGATTGACAGCGAAGAGGATTTGTAGTAGGTACTAACTAACCTGCGCGCTGCATCAAAGATGATCGTAGCTTCCAAGCTCTTCAGCTCCCCAAGTACCATTTGAATCTTCGAATCGAACTTTGTGAGAAATTGCAGCGAGAAACCTTTCAGAGTTTTCAAGTTAGCCCGCAACCAACACTAACCTTGATTTTCAGCAGATTGGACTTGAGAGTTTTGGGCTCTTCGGCCATTGGGCTCATTCTTTTTTTTTTCAATATTGTATTTCTTTCAATATTTTCTCACCAAAAACAGCTAACTGATATTTTATACTTATCTCTTTAGTAATTAGTTAATTTTTTATTTATTTATTTATTTTAACGAAAGTGTGGATGATTTTAAAAATTTGGCTTTATCCACATCTTTACTTGTAACATCACTGCTGATCTTTAGCTTTAGCTACCAATTTTTCCTGATTTATAAAATAAAATATACAATATTTTCTTACAGAAACGTTACTCTTAAGCAGAATCATCCCTCGTCACATGATATGGCATTCAATGAGTTTTTACTTCTTACCTTCTTCTTCGTCACTTTCTTAGCACAATATCATACTTTAATTGGATGAATAGATTTGTGCCACTTAATTTTTTTTATATTTATATTGTTTATAATAAATAACATCTTATTCAACGAGAAGACAACATACTCAAATTCTTGTTTGATTATGTTAGGAGGTGATTGTAAAGGATTGAGGTCATCCTTAATCTTATTGAATAAATGTCTCTATTGGTTTGAGAGGAAAAAAAATACTAAAAGAGAAAAAACTAAATTAATGCTTTAGTCATTTAACTTGACTTTAAGTTTTTCTTATGCTCTTTAATTTTTTGTTTTGTTCATTTAATTAGTCCCATATTTTTTTTTCAGAACCAAATATGGTCTTTTTTTTCATTTCGTTAGCAAATTTAATGGAAGTGCCAAAAGTGTTGTAATAAGTAATAACATTAATTTTGTGTCCACTTGACTTTGTAATTTAAAATTTGAAGTGACCTTAAAGAGTAAAATATAACTTGAAAATTTGAGTGTAGGGTTATTGAAGAAAACATCCTGGACAATTACTACAATGACAAATATCAAGAGAATCGAAACCAACATAAGTTGTTGAACTCAAAATCATTATCAATTTTTTATTGTGTTCTTCTACTACTACCTTTGATTTCTTTTTCTTCTTAGTTCGATTTCTTCGTCTTCTCCTTCTTCTTTTTCCTCTCGTGGGCAAGATGCATTTTACCACATATCAGAGTAGAAATTCAAAGTCACCACTGCCCCTTCCGCCAAAAACATGAAATGTCATTATTGAACAACGACAAGTCCTGCAAGCTCTGAAACACACAAATCATTCTCGATAGGACTCCTCTTTGTATGCTAAATTCTTGCATAATGAGGAATTATTATCTCAAAAACTTAAAATATATTATCAAATTAGTCCCTTAAAATATGTTATCTCTGTTTCAAAATGTAAGATCTCGAGAGAATTTTTGCTGGTCCCATTTTATATAATCATTTGAGAAATTTTGTGCACATTTAATTTTTTTTACCATTATATCATTGCTATTCAACCAATTAACTAAATTCATTTCTCTTTCCCATATAAGTGTACCTCATTGCCACCAAATTTAATTATTTTGACTTTTCGTTATGACGTACTATTTCCAAAACATAGAGTAATTAATAGAGTCTTTCTAAAAATAAAAAATTAATAAAGTAAATAAATGAACCACATTAATTAAAAGAGAAAGTGTGAGGTGATAAAAAGAGATTGAAATGGTAAATTTAAAAACTAATGCTTTTTGTTAGATAAATTTAATGTATTTAACTAAATTAACCACTTTTCTTAATTTCCGCAATATTGGTTTAGAGGGTCTTACATTTTGGGACGAAGAGAGTATATAATAAATCTTTGAGGGACTAATATAGTGACAAAAAATTTTAAGAGACCAAATTAATGATAAACAAATATTTAAAAGACCAAAAACAATATCTTACTCTTCTATGAGTCATTTTAAAATCAATCAATTTAGTCTCTAAATTTAATTTTAGAATCTCTTGATAGTAATATAGTGTGAATACTAGTGAAAATACAAGATATTATGTTAAGTGCAAAACTTCTGCACCCTCTCCCCTTAAAAAATAGCTAACAAAAAAATTAGTATTAAGAAATAAAATGACTTATTAGTATGATTTCTAGGAATTAATTGACCTTAGTTAATTTCAAAAGACTAAATTAATTTTTTTTTTTGGCAAACAGCCTAAATTAATTAAATTAAAGATGATAATTTTAAGGTTAAAATACAGTTTTGGTCTTTTACGTGATTAAAAGATTTCAGTATGGTCCCTTACGTTTTAAAAGTTATAATTTGGTCCCTTACATTTTAAAAATTCTAGTTTGGTCCCTTATGTTGTATTTATGAATCACTTTCGTCCCTTATATTATGTTTTTTTACCAAGTAAGAATTCAAAATGAGGGACCAAAATGATTCAAAAATACAACATAAAGGACCAAATTAATTTGAAAAATACAACATAAGGGATTAAACTGAAACTTTTAAAATGTAAGAGACCAAATTAAAACTTCTAAAACGTAAGGGACTAAAGTGGAACTTTTTGACAATCTAAAGGATCAAAAATATATTTTAGCCTAATTTTAATGATGGTGTTGTATTATTATTATAATCGTGATTTTAAGGTGGAGTTACTGTCACTTCTTTTTTTTAATTATTGTTATTCTTATATGATTCCTTATTATAAAACATATTTATCTAATTTACGCATATTAATAAAGTTAGTTGGTTACATAAATTTTCTAAAAAAATTGTGTAATATATCAATTTTACCCTTTTCTTAAATATTGTATTAAGTGGTTAGTATAATAAAATCAAAGCAATTAATAGGGGCAAATAAGGAAAATAACTATAAACACTCCATAGAATTTGTATAATGTCTTATAAAAATAACTATTAAATCATTTTAAAGTGTGCTTTATAATAAAGACCAAAAGGAATAGTAATAGTACTCCTATTTCAAAATTTAATAACCTAACTGTTTTTCACCCGTCTGAAAATTGTAGTTATTGGATTAGTTTTAAAAAATGGGAGTGGATATTGTCACTCCCTTTATTACTATTGCCACTCTCATTTCTATATATTCTTTTTATATTCCAAAATTACCCATTTTTACTTCAATCCTCTTTCTCTCTTTTTCACATTTCCTCTTCTCCTCATCATTTACGGCATTCACTTTTTCCCCTCTTCTATGACTAAACCCTTGATCTTCCCCTCTTTTATGACTAAACACTTTTGCCCTCTTTACCTACCTGCTTCCCAAAACAAGCCCCGTCAATAATTATTATATTTTGATGATTTAGCCATGATTAAACAAAGGAATGTCATTTTTTTTTTGCTGATGCTGCATGTGTGTTGTTTTTTTGCTCATGGAAGATTTGGCTTCAACATTATTTGAGTTCAGTGAACATTTATTGATGCTACTGAAAAACTTGGCTTCAAAATCAATTTTTTTTGGTTTAATTTCCTGTATAATTAGGAATTTGGACTCAAACTTGTTGGTATTATTATTATCATCATCATCATCATTGTCGTCGTCGTCATCATCATCCTCGTCATCGTCATCATCATCGCCATCGTCATCATCGTCATCGTCATCGTCATCGTCATCATCATCATCATTATTATGCTGTTGCTACTGCGTGTGTTTAGTTTGTGGCATAATTAGGGACATGTAGGTGGGGAACATATATTTCTTTTGGAGGGAAAAAAATGATTTGTTTGGAGGGAAGAATAGTCATAAAAGAGGGGAAGAAGTTGATGTCATAAATGATGAGGGGAAGAGGAAACATGAAAAAGAGATAAAGAGGGCTAAAGTGAAATAGGGTAATTTAGAAATATGAAAAGAAAGAATAGAAATGGGAGTGACAATAGTAATAAGGGGAGTGGCAATACCCACTCCCTTAAAAAAATCAATAACTCTTATAATTTTACCCTTTAATAAATGAAATTTACTGTCTTGAAATTAATAACACTAATAGTACGTGATTTTAATAAATAAAGATAAAATTAAAAAAAATTAATAAATGTATCTTATATTTTATTCCGGGACGAGGTACTACTGAAAATGCCTTGGTAGCTCAGGAGTTGGTGAACTATATGCATCGGAAGAAAGGGATCTTATTGTTTAAAATTGATCTCGAAAAAGCTTATGATCAAGTTAATTGGGAGTTCCTCCGTTGTACAATGCTCGACTTTGGGATTCCTGAGAAATTGGTCAATCTTATTATGGTTTGTGTGACTTCCTCCTCTTTATCTATTAAGTGGAATGGAGTGGCTCTTCCTCACTTTTCTCTTACTCGGGGTCTTCGTCAAGGTGATCCGCTTTCACCCTATCTCTTTGTGCTTTGCATGGAGAAATTGGCTCTTTTAATTACTGAGGCAGTGGGGAAGGGAATTTGGAAGCCTATTCGGATATGTCGGAATGGGCCGGATTTGACCCACCTGTTCTTCGTAGACGATTGCCTACTCTTCACGGAGGCAAAATATTCTCAAGTTAAGGTGCTTCGTGACATCTTGAGTGAATTCTGTTTGGCCTCTGGGTTAAAGGTTAACTTAGAGAAATCAAAATTTCTTGCATCCAAGAATGTGTCTAGGGGGAAGAAAGAGAAATTCAACAGTATTACCTCTATTCCTAATACAATGAATATTGGTAAGTACCTTGGCTTTCCCATAATTCAGGGTCGTGCGACTCAGCGGGATTTCCAATTTATTATAGACAGTGTCAATACGCGCCTCGCCTCTTGGAAGACAAAGCTCCTAAACAAGGCAGGTAAGATTACTCTTGCCAAATCTGTTCTATCTTCTTTAGCGGTGTATCCTATGCAAGTATGTGGATTCCACGAGCGGTTTGTGATTATGTGGATTACCAAGATGTTCCCCTTCAAGTTCAGGATGTGGTTAATGATCGCTCTTGTGACTTATCTCGCGTTCGTACTCTCATGGACCCTCTACTTCGTAACTATCTTGAGCAGGCTATTGTCGATTTGGATTCTAAAACTCCGGATGAAGTAGTGTGGCATCCAAATTCTGCGGGTTTCTATACGGCAAAGACGGCTTTTGAATGGCTCTCACAACGTCTTTGCCTAGATACCATGACGACGTCATCATTCTCTTGGATTTGGAAACTTCCTACAACAGAGAGTGTGCGTGTTTTCACTTGGCTGGTAATGGTTGATGGTCTCCCAACAAATTCAATGCGTGCGAATCGTCATGTCACCCAGGATTGCAACTGTCCTATTTGTCATGCAGCTGAAGAGACTACGCTTCATTGTCTCTTCTCGAGTCGCTCGTATTTGGCGAGCCCTTGGTTATAACAGTGCTACTTGGTTTAATGGTGTGAATCATACTCGATGGTTTTAGGACAATTGTGCTGAGAGCGTAAAATGCTATTTCTGGTCGCAACCTGGATTATTTGGAAGTCGAGGAATTCCTTTGTTTTTGTTGGTGACAATTAGGAGGATTATCAGGTGTTTATGCATATTGAGAATTTGCTGGCGGACATCAATATTGCTTTGGCACTAGATCCAAATTCTCGTCGAATGCCGCGAATAGTTACTTGGATTCCTTCAGAGGCTGGCGTTGTCGTGCTTAATGTTGATGGTAGCTCTTTAGGAAACCCAGGAAGAGGAGGCATTGGGGGTGTTTTGCGGAATCATCAAGGCACTTGGATTAGCGGTTTCACAGGGTACATTGGTACTGCATCTAGTTTGTATGCTGAGTTGCGGGCTCTTGAGTTTGGCTTGTTGATTGTGTGGGAATTGGGTATACGGCAGCTCGATTGCAGGTCTGATTCTCTCATGGCAATCGAACTTGTGCGTAAAGAATCCCATGGGTTGCATTCTTTTGCGGTAATTATCCATAAGATTCACACTCTTTTACATAGAGAATGGCGCGTGGTTCTCCAACAAACACTACGTGAAGGGAACGCTCCAGCGGATTGGTTAGCGAAGGAAGGATCGAAGTCTAGTATTCCTCCTCACGTTATTTATGATTGTCCTGATATGTTGTATGCCCTTGTGGTGGCTGATGCCTCAGGTTCCTTTGTAGTTAGGCCCTAGGCTTCTTTCCTAAATTTCTGATGTACCAAAAAAAGAGATGCTTGTAATATGAAACAAAGAAGTTTCACTTTAAATACTTGTATTTTGAAACAAAAGAATACATATATTAATAATAATTTTTTTTGGTAAATGGAGGAAGTATTAATGTATATACCAAAAAGTATTAATTGAGAAAAATATTTTAAACTAAAAAAATAATTACAGTAGCATTAGCGATTCACGCAAATTGTGGCCTGTTTTTCCTTGTTTGTTCTGTTTTTAATAAGTGACGAAGACAGACTTATTTCCTTTCTGTTTTAGAAAAAGTATTATTAATTGAAACATTTGTCTTTATCCACATCTTTACTTTAATGCTTTATCAAATAAAATGGACAACATTTTCTCACAGAAACGTTACTCTTTTAAGCAGAATCATCGCTCATCACATGATATGACATTCAAGGAGTTTCTACTTCTCTTCTTCTTCTCTTTTCTTACCACAATTTCATCGGTTACTTTTGCAGAATTTGTTTCACCTATTCTCGATGTTTCTTCATTGAATCGAAGCAGTTTTCCCTCACAATTCATTTTCGGTACTGCATCCTCAGCTTATTAGGTATTTTAATCTCGCCACTCTTCTCATATAAAAAATTAATTAATATTAGATGATAAATCCTCTAAAATGTAGTGTTCATGAGAGCATTGATCATATAAACAACGATTTGAATTCTGATAATAGTGTATGGATGCCTACTTTTTTTCTTCACTTCTAATAATTATGCATCACTTTCACTCTCCTTTATCATTCCTCCTCTTCCTCTTCCTTAGTGTACATTTACCATATGAGTCATTGGTATTCACTCTACACTTAGAATATGTTTGAATTAGCTTATTTTAAAAAAATAATCGCTTATTTTTATAAGTTTTGAAAAAAAAAAATTTTAAAATAAACTATTATTTCTCCAGAAAAAATATAGATTCAAAAAATTAAGGAAAAAGTATATTATTGTAACCCAGTTTCTTTGTGGAACATG